>CM020215.1:97136202-98367381 GCA_009819775.1 Phoenicopterus ruber ruber
ATCCAGTGCAGAAGTGGTTGCCCTTTGTTCTTCTTCTTTCTTTTCCTGTCTTACCTTTTTCCTTTCTTTGTTCCCTGCATTTTTCAGCACTTCTTCTCCCTCCTTTTCGAGAGCTCTTTTCTTGCTTTCCTGCTTCCCATTTTGTGGCTCCCTGTGCTTACTCCCTCTCTGCCCCACTCCGTCGCCTCTCTTATCCTACCTCCTCTGTCACCAAAATTCTAACATAATCCCTTTCCATAGCCACAAAAATGCTGATTCCAGCCTTTGATCAGACACACTCTCCTTTCTTGGCAGCCTTTTCTTCTCTAAACCTTTCCTAAATGCATTACTGTCTTGTCCCAGAATCTATGCACAATTGCAAACTCCCTTTCCACCAAATTTACTCATATGCATATGTGACCTGTACATACTCAGACTTGTATTCTTTCCCCCTCTGTCTACAAATAGAAATAAAGATGAACTATCCTATCCTCTGCTATTGCAGTTCCAGACCCAGGTTAGATCTTCAGAATTGGAGATTTCTATTCTGACCATCTGAGCCTCTGCTGCCTGCGCTACAAGCTCCAGATTTGTCAGCCAAGACATGAGGTGCGTGGGCCCATGTGTCCTGCTCCTCCCCAGAGATGCATACTGAACAGATGCTGCAGGAACATGCAAATGGACAGGTCTTACCTATGTTGCTATGTATATGAGTCTTATCATCAAAGCCCTTTAAAGACCTCATAATCTTGGATGAATATTTCTTGGCCCAACAACTCCACAAAATAGGGACATCAGAAGTGGGAAAGTAATAAGAAGACTAAACAATGTGTCTTGGGCCATGGCAAGAGCTTATAAGAGAGCCAGGAACTCAGCTTATCTCTGCTGTTTTGCCCGCTGTCCTTCCTCAGCCTCCCGTCCTAGGCCATGCAAACATTCTCCAGCTCTCTCCATGCAGTCCTGATCTTTGGACACATATAAGTAGTCTCCTGTTTTTCTCAGGATGACACGTAGCTCTACAGTACTCAAACACATATAGACTTCTTTGCTCATTCCTATACACTCCTCTTACCTGAACTCTTCCCTACCTCTTGTCATTTTCTGTATTCATGTTCCTGCATATTTTTGAGTACCTTCCCAAACTCACTCCCAATTTCTAGACCCCTTTTCTCACTTTCAGCTTTCTCATACTACCGCTAGCATCCAGTAACAGCTCAGTCTAGTAAAGGGAGCTCAGATTTAGGCCAAAAAGAAAAACATAGCTTTTCCTGGCCCTGTGAGCATTGGGACTTCAGTAAAGTTGGACAGCTTGCTGGCAACAGCTACCAACAATAAAGAAAGGTGGCCCAAGCTGGATTCAAAGGAAGAAGTGGGATAAGCTCTTGAATGCCTTTTTTTCCTACTGAGTTGGCAGTATCACCAGGTTCAGGAAAAACACAAGGAAGATAGGAGCATCACTATGTCAATATTAGCAAATGCTACGTGGGCAGGGACCACGTGCTGAGGTCAGGTCAGCACTCCCTGGCATCAGCATGCTTTCAGAGGCACCTGTTTACGTGTTCTTTTAGCATGGCTTTCTAGGCCATTTAAATATGCATTCATACGTAGCACAACACCATGTAGTCTGTTTTCAGCCAGCCGTTTTTCAATCTAGAAGCAGCCTGTCGAATAGTCAGTGTGAAATATTTTCGTGTCTTTTCATGACACACCTCCACTTACTCACTTTACCCAGATATTGGCATGTGCTCGGCAGCTGAAAATGTTTGAATACCAAAGAACTGGAAATCCAAGGGAGTGATTAAGAAAATCTATGACAGTTTCTAACATACCTTTATTACCTCTGTGATGAATTTTGATTGATTTGATGCAAGCAGGTCATTACGAGTGTTGTTAAATCAATTTACAGCTCAGAAATACTCGTGGAGTTGGCATGATGACAGACCATCGGACAGCCACGTGAGGCGGCGCTGCCTGTCACGCTGGGGTCTCACACAGGGCGTACTCATCGGGTGGTGGTTGCTCCTCGTCAGCTGGCTGCAAAAACAGTTACATGCAGTCAGAAAGGCCTATGCCTGTTTTAAATGGGAAACTAATCCTATTCCCACTTTTGTAATGCTGCTAGTTTCAAGCTTCAGGGAGACGTTCAGATAATGCAGGTGTTTTAACTGGCTAGATAATATGAACCTTTCTTTTCCTTGCTGCTTTTCTCCCCTTGGTGCTTTGATCTGTAGAGGACTAGTTTGTTCCATTTCAAATACCAGTAGCTAAGTGATCATTGTCGTTTCTGGCTAAGAAATACCACAGTCTACCCTCTGACTTAGCGTGTTGTTTCACTTGTCTCTCTTGCGCCCTTTCTGTCCCTTTTTCATCTTTTTTTTTTCCTTTTTCAGTGAAATGTTTGCTTAATTCATGGGCACAAGGCTAATTCCAGCTGCTCACTTCCTCTATAGAAATATTCTTCATCTGCAGCAATAGATCCGGAAAGATGAGGGGAAGCAAAAAGAGAGCTCTGATGCAGTACATGAAGCAGGACATTAGCAAACCAGCCAGGCTTTGTTTGCTCTTTCTCGTTAGCATTCTTTCGCCACTAGTTCAATAGTGAATTTTAGCTGACTGCTCCTTTTGCGATGAGGCCCCCAAAGCCTTCTCTCCTGCCAGTGTCACATTACTTTCCTAGCTTTTTTACCTCTACTTCTCTAAGCTACTTTTGAAATGTTTTTCAAGGGATCAGCAACCCCTGAAGTCAGACCTATCACATACACTGTCTTCATGTTCATTCACACCTAAAATTCATCCTTAAGGAGAAGAAGAAATATTTGTTAGCTCAGGAAAAACATATATATGCATGAAAGCAGTCTAAGGGCTAAACGGAGCCTGACCACAGAGGAATTGAAAGTTTGGAGGCATGCTGCTGCCTACGCTAAAGCTAACTCGAGCTTTCCTCGTTTCTTTTTTCTTTTTCCACTTATGATTACTATTTGTCATTATTCTGTATTTACACTGTGGCAGCATCTAAAACCCAAATCAGGATAGGGGCAACTGCTGTGCAAGACCCTTGCAGTTAAACAACTAGAGCTACTAGAAAATATCCTGAGGGAACATGCTGATCCCTTAAGCTTGACAGGTTCTGAAGAAGAGCCTTGATTTTGGAAAAAAAATCATTTTTTGGCACAGTAAAAGTAGAGGGTTTCAGTTTGCCCAGAAATAAATGTTTTGATGCTTGGTTTCAAAATAAGTTTGTGTTTTAAAATATATTACATATTACCATATGTTATAATAGTGTAACACAAGATAAAATAAACAGGTCCAAATTCCTGCACAGTGCTTCAATTTTAGCAAAAAGAACAGTGCCATGCCTAACTTAACATTAAACTTTGTGCAAGTGCCCCTTTTCATTGGGGATTTTGAATTTTCAGCATTTTACTGCCATTTGGAATAGAATTATAAAAATTCAGGGGTTTGGATGTAGGGTTGTAAATTTTCTACATTTTAGGAAGTGGAAAATACTTTGTGTTCTTGAGTGACATTTATGGGTCAGGAAAAGAATACTGAAGAGTTATAAAGGAGCCAGTTACGAACTGAGTGATGTGTTATCTTGTGTCGTGTTTGCTGAATTAATATTTTACTCGGATGTATATGTTTGATTTTGAAGAGTTCCCTGCTCTGGAGATTTCGTAATTACTCAGGTATAAAGATCCAGATTGAAAAAAATGACATTTCTAAGGCTCAGTCACATTCAGCCAGAGCTTGTCACCATCCACAGGGAGCACAGCCTCTAGAAAAGATCCCATTATTCAGTCGATAAGGACAGCAACTCACAATTATGATATTTCCTTTCAATTTTTTAATTATTTCCATGCTGTGTTTCAGTGACATTGAGAGTAACAGTCAGGACAAACCAAACCTAAGCAACAGCTCCTTGCCATTGCTGCCTAATAAAAGGAAATGTATCACTCTCTACTGCTTTGACCTTTTGCAATGAGATGTAATGAAGTGACATAAAGAGAAGAGGATATGCAGCTACCAAGTTTACACTTGAAAGAGTTTATCGCAATGCTCAATTGACATCTGAAACTTCCTTCTAAACAACATGTTTGCTGAGGTCAATGAAGGATGTTCTCTTGACTTCAATAGGTTCTGGTGAGGTTCTTCAAAATTATTGCGGTGGCTACCTGAGTACCCATTGTACCTAACGCTGAATAAATACAGAAAATGGATGAATGCAATAGATATGTGAAAAAAGAGTGTGACACCTGCAAAGAGTTTGAAATAAAAAAGACAGAAGGTTAAAAAAAAAAAGGTAAAATACAGAGACCAAATTTTTGATGGTTAAACAGATTGCTGTTTAATCCTACAAAATACTGTTGTATTTTAACTGAATTAAACAAGGAATGTGATCAAAATACTTGTTAATCCTGTATTGTTCATTTTCTCTGCTGTTAACAGCACCGAGAGTCTAGGTCTATTTAACAGCAGACAGAATTATTGATTAGTTCTGGTTTGCATTTAAGAATAACAAAAACACCCATTTGGAATTCTTTAGCAGAATATCCAACTATTAATGAGTATATAAAAGGTAAGAAAAAGGAGAGAAAGTGAAAAACTAGTCTAGAAATCTTAGAAATAAAGACACTTTCCTGTCTTTAAACAGCTTTCAGCAATAACGGTTGGTGGATAACTCTTCTAGCTGCTTGTTCTTACCACTTTGATGACAATTTGTAGTGAATTAACAAGTCCAAAAATAGAAGTTTTCACTTAACAAAATGTTTCATTTTACCCAAACACGGATTTTTAAATTCCAATCAGAGAACTTTACAAAAGATTGCCATTCCTTCTATGTAAATCAGAAAAATATTTCTAAATGAAAATTTAATCGAAATTAACATTTTCTAAATTTTAAAAAAAGGGAACTGTTGAATAAAAAATGTCACAAATAAATGTTTAGGTTTTTCCAATATGCTCATTTTCATTATTGAAATGAAAAAAAGTATTTCCAAACATTTTTGATGTCATCAAATGAGCCTCCTCCACCACAAAAAAAAAAAAAAGGATGGAAAATATTGCATACCTCAGCAGAATAGTCAAGTCATCTTGAGTCAGCTGTCAACTGGAAAACACAGGACAGGCTTTTTGACCGATTCCCGTCTGAATCAGTCTACACATTAAATGAGGATTTATACAGGGAGGTCTAAGCTTTTTTTGGAAGACACACAGTCCATTCTCTTGTGGAACAGCTGTATGTTGGTGTGGACACTTCGGTTTTGGGATACACAAACACTGAAGTCAGGGGCCCCTGGGGTGCTCAGGCCCTGCAACGACATGCCCTATGCAATGGTTTCTAAGACAGGGGAGCTGCGTAACCTCCTGGACTTCACTGTCTCTACACTGAATACAGAGAGAACCTACATGTTCCAAATGGCCAAAGGTAGCTGGGACGAATCTGGAGTTCAAGGTCATTACTTCCGTGGACTAATGCAAATAAACCATGGTCATTATAGAATAGAATCATAGAATCGTTCTGGTTGGAAGAGACCTCCAAGATCATCGAGTCCAACCGTTAACCTATCACTACCAAGTCCACCAATATTATCATAATATAATTCATTCCATAAGGTTATCCTAAAAGAATTTAAGACAATGTAGAATAACAGAAAAATGGTACATGGGTGCTCACTTATATAAGTTTCCCTATTTCCCTCCTTCGGACAACGCAGATGTACAGCTGAATACCTGTACACATTTGCCTACCATGCACTTAATATGCAAACACTAGGAGATTACCTATAGTGGCTAATATGGCTGTAAAATGCATGTAACTTGGTACCATATAAAAGCATTTTTCACCTGGATTGCTTCTGAGCCTCAGCAATTGCAAATAGGTTCCAGGAAAGGCTTAAAATTGCCTCCAAGTTGCATACGTAGTGTTTTAATAGGTTTTGAAACAATCTGAATAGATGGTAATTTTAAAATAGTTTCTCTGTTCTGCTGTGGCTTGGGAAGACTACAGGAGAGAATTGTCTGATAAAAGACGGGCTTCCACTCTGGGAAAACTTGAAATAAAAAGGCGGGAAAAAATATGCACACAAACAGCAGATTATTTGCCAGCACTTTGTGTTATTTCCCTACTGAGGTTGCAGTTTTTAGAATGAAATGAGATTTTCTCAGCTTATGCTTGGAGTGGATTTCTCACTGAAGTCACACTCCAGGGTTTACAGCCACAGAGACCAATAACACAGGATGGATGCCATGAGCCAAATATCTCTTCCTGCAGAAAAAACCTTGGGAGATAGAGAAGATGTAGAATAATAAATGGAAGAAGAATGAAAGCACTGGGAAGAATAAATGGTCAAGGGATAATTTCTTCTAACAGTGCAGAAGTTGCCACGGCCTTCACAATGTTGCACACAGGCAAACAAAGCTTCTTGGCAAAAAAGTGCCTGTTTTCATTCAAAATCTTCAGTGGAAGGCAGTGTTCATTTGTGCACAATTGAGGATGTGCCATAGGCTCCTACCAGCACCACTAGGGCAAGACTGAGGATTTCTCTTTGAAGAACAGATTTATTTCAAGCATCCTATGTCTGCCTCACCAAAGACTTCTATTGTGAGTCATTTCATGTTCACTTTGCCTAAAATAATAATCCTCCTCCCTCCATTGTGTCCTTGGAAAAGGTAACCCTGACCTCTCCGTTTTCTTCATGCATGCCGGATCAAGATTACGGAAAATTCAGACCTCCGGTGTCCTCTTTTCCCGGCTTTGCAGACCCCTCTTCCCCGCAGACATCCTGCTCACCGTTCCTCACCAGCCAGAACCGAGCTGCGGCTTTCCAGCGGCTATGGCACATGTTTCAAATTGGCGGAGGGTGCTTAGGAAAGGAAAGGAATAGCTTTCAACCTGGGGAAAAGCAGATGTGGTGGAAGCCGAGGTGTTTGTCTGGCCCTGCCCAGGAGTTTACGCAGAACCCATAGATCAAGTCAGCCACTGGGAGGTGGGGAGGGTGTTTAGACCCAGATACAAGACTGCTCCTTCTGGAAAAAGAAATAGTGTGTTTAGCTTAGATGAAGAGCGCTTTCCCTTTTCTGAATTCTCTTCCTTTTTTATTTTTTGTTTCTCATTTCCCATGTGCTGCTGGTAGCCCAATTCCCCTAAGCCTTTAGGAGATGGATAGCTTCTCACCTCAACCGCTCACCGCTTCAGGAAATTGTGCTCAGGGCAGTGCCTCAGCGTAAGTTGAATCAACATCAGATATATAAGCTTCACTGTGTCTTACCTAGGGGTTGCCTTTGGAGGCTGGTAGGTTGGGAGAAAAAAATTAAAATGAAACATTTAATATTCTCTAAAAAGTCACTAGATTATTGTTTCCACCTTAGTGCTTTATTAAGGGAAGGCTGCTCCTGTCCATCAGCAGCAACAAGCAGTGCACCACTCAGACACTCATGCTCGGAAATCTCAGGGAAGCAGATAAAAATAGAGGGGGAAAACACCAAGTGAAAGTGGTCGATTCATGACACTGGCTTTCAATATTAGTTGGTTTAACTAATTGAATGTTCAATTACCCAGACACTTTGCCTTCTGTTCTAATGATGTTTCAAATAATAGGTGAAAAAAAAAAAAAATATGTCCAGCTAAGGCTAGGAAGCAAACAGAGAAGAAAAATACCTTTTGGGATAGGAGGTAGAAAAAAATCAGACATTCGTTAAGGAAATATTTCCCCAGGTAACACTCAGCTTCACATATGATTATTCACAGAAGACATAGGGTGGCAGTTCAAATGTACACATTGCTTTTCATCACTGGTTTAGATAAACAGGGCACTGTCATTAAATCATAATAGACTCTATCTGAGGGCTGTCTCTACGTTAAATACTAGCAAACAATTTCCGTATTTGTCTGCCCCAGTGTTAAGAGGAGATTGTTTGTTGACTTTGAACCTTAACACGAGGCATTCTTTTTTAGCATTTTAAAATAACACCCTCTTTATTTTTCTTTTCTTAATATTTAAGCAGGTTGAATAGTTCAGTGAAAAGAATAATCCTCTAATTTCACTTTAATGAGGGTTTTGTAAAGTCAAGCCCTGCAGAGGTTTCAAAACCGTGTCATGAAATACATATAGACATTAAAACCAGGGCCTGGGCATTAAATACGGCAATGATGTGGCTGCCAAGGCACTTTCTTTTCAGTTAAGTAAATCACGGACAAGTCACAACAAGAACTTTAGCGAAACAGGATTCCAAAGTCAATGGGACCTATGTAAGGTTAGGCCTAAGGAGTGAAACTACCCAGACCCTAAAGCACTCCTGCCAACACCAAGAGGAGGCTCAGCACTTGCTACGTGACAGCTGGATGGACGTGCTTAGTCCCAGGGCAGTCCACTGAAGCCAGCACAACTCTGTCCAAGGAGACCTGTCCTGAGGCTTCTGGTGCCCGTGCAAACCGCGTGTAACCATACACGCACAGCGGTAAGCATGTCAACTGAGGTCAGCAGACTCCAACTTTACGTTAACACTGAGCACACACCAAAATGCTGTACGGAATGAGTACCTTTCAGCTCATATTCTGTCAGCTGATAAAATAACCAAATATACTTGGGCCTGGTCATACATAACTTTCCTAAGCACAACCCAAACCAAAAAAATCCCCAAAGCCAACCCACCCCCCCAACCTACTTTCCCAGACCGTACAATGACATGCATACCAGCATAGTTCTGCAGATCTGTTATGCAAGGACCGTGTTCCCAAAAACAGCCTCTGGTTATAGCGGTGCTCAAAATATGTTGTTGTCTTTTTTATCAACAAAAATAAGGGAAAAAAACCCTTATTTGTAAAAATAAATGTCCAGGTTTTCATTTATACAGGAATGACTTTGCTGTGTGGTATGCCCTTCAATAAAATTATAGCTTAGGTCCACAAGTGGGTTCATGTTTTGAGGTCTTATATTCAGTCTTATCTTTTCTTCATTTTAAAGGTATTCAATATCGTTAACAACCAGGAATGTAAATTACACACATACCTACTCATGTACATTGCCTACCTAATTTTACAACTCCTATTAAATGCTTTAATTACACACAAGGGGTTATAAATAATAAGCCAGAAATGTATCTAAATATTTTTTACAGCAACACCAGAAGCTACAAAACTCCTTAGAATATGAAAGGTCCTCACTGAAAAATAGCTTTCAAAATTTACAAATGAAAAGTCTTTGAGGATTCAGACCCTTAGGTAGGATTGTGGGTTTTTTCCAACTTTTAATCCACTTTACACTACATTAACAGAATTTTAAAAGGCCTACATTTTAAGGCCCTTGCTGTTATGCCAGTGTGCTCACATATTAAAAACTACAGTAGAAAGCCATTTCTTTTACCTAATTATGAAGAGAATGAAATTAATATACTTCCTCATAATAACTCAGTACTTCCCCATATGCACGTATTTTCATTATTTGATTGTACATTACTTATTTCTATCCCTTTGACCTTATTTCTTATAAATATGTTCTAAACTTCTTCAAGAGTAGGGGAAGAATATTTAATACAAAGCAAAGTAATTATAGTCTGAAGGTTCTGAAACATAACTGAAGTGTATCCCTGGGGCTATTTCCTGATAATTAGGTATGACATAAATAATCATGATTAATTATGTTTCTGGATAGTCATCTGCCTCCAGTGAAATATTGTTATCCCTGATAATGCTTAACATAAAAAAAACCTCACAACTAAGTGTCTTTAAACAGAAGATTTTCTTTAAACCTCATATGCAACTCAGCCACACAGGCTATAAATGGCTTTGATGTTTCTCTGATATGTTGTGCCACTGGAATACCAATTCTTCATTTCTGAGCGCATTAAACAATATTGTCTGGCAATAAATCAAAATCCGTGAGACCACAATTACAGCAAATAATTTTATTTGATGAGTTTTTGTTAAATAGCCTTTGAACATGATCTTGATTTTTCTTTTGTCCACTTTATTAAAGACGTGACAAATTGTTTACCTATTTGTTACATCCCTCTGGCTACAGATGTGCCAAGAAAGAGTACAGGCAGGTATGTGGATCAGAGCTTGGACAACCAAAGATGATTTTAAGGAAACCTTTGTTGATTTTTTTTTTTTTTTTTTAATGATGATCTTGTGAGTATATCAACTGTATTTCTGGACCAAGAACTGAACTTTGAGGCAGCGCGGCCAGACTCGAGCGTGCTCAGCAGCACACGTGGGCTGACCCCTGGCAGAGCACCACCGAAGCCAGCCCCCACGAGCCCACCCACAGGCATCCCTGGCTGTCCTCAAAACAGGAGCGTGGGCAGGAGGCAGACCATGCCGCTGCTGGGGCAGATCCAGAGAGACCTCTCCTTCAGAGAAAAGTGGCCCTCAGAAAGAGTCTCCTTCAGATGATGAGTGTGTTTGCTGGGGAGAGCTGGTGCCCACCCGAGCCCCGCAGCGGGCTGGGCTTACCCTGGGTTATCCAGGCAGGTCCTGCTCACAGAAACACGGGTAGACCTCAGCAAGCCCAGAAACTGAAGCAAGTGTTCATTCTAGACCTTGTTGGCCAGTCCTTCTTTCCTTCTTTGCTTGGCTGTTTTAGCCACGACCAAGTTACCGCCCTCTTCAGCAGAGTCACCTTCAAGCTGTAAGCAGCACCGTTGCGACGAGCAAACACGAAGAGGACTGCTAATGCGGCAGGGTGACCCCTGGAGATCCACGGCTTCAGCAGGCCTGCCGCTGGATGCACAGACCCCTAAAGTTAACGCAGAGGAGGTGGGGGAGAAATGAGGAGTGCTCAGGTTTAAAGCAGCAGTCTTAACAAGCTACAAGGTGGAAGCCGAAAAGCCAGAGGGGACAGCAGCTGTCAAGGAGAGAAACAAAATGACTAAACGGGATGCTCATTTGCAACAAAACAGCAGGAAAGAAGGGGGCATAATCTTAAAATACTGCCATGGACCTAAAGAGGGGAGACAAGGACTAAAAGCAGGTAAAATAATAAAAAGCTAATAAAACCCCCACCTGCCAAAAGTGCCAATAAAAGTGATAGGAACAAAGGCGAAGGATTTTTTCTAGGCAGCAAGAAGCACAGATGGTCAAATATATAAAACATGAGCCTATATGGGTTTTTCATCTGTGTTACATTTCCCATGAATGAGTGCACAGGAAAAATGTGTACCTGGATTATGTTAAGTGTGAGCAAACTATGGATTTGTATTCATGAATATTCTCACCATAAAGCCATGCTAAAGATTTTTAAATCCTCTTCAGTTAGGCCTGATAGAAGTATCATACGGTAGCAATGCATTTGGTGAGGTGTATTTGTGCAAGGTGAGAATGGAAATACGAAGGATTCTGAAGAGATTTATTTTAAACCTAGTTGCGCAGGCCACATCTTCATGTCAGGAGTTGGGTAAAATCACAGAATTAGAAGGCATTACCAGTCACTCTGCTATTTTGCTAGAAGGCATTCCTGTATTTAACATACAAATTTGTACTATTGTCATTGACGTAATCCCTGCTTGTGCAAATATTCAATGAATATGGTACAAAGTTTCTGCCAACTTTCAGTTGCCAAGCTGCAGCTGAACTCTGTCCACGTTCTCAGTGACTGAGAGCATGCTATTTTTAATCCTGCTTGAAAAATAATTTACATGGCAGATACAGCCAAGCCGTATAATTGTACCTGACTTCTGCAACTGTACCTTAAAGCCTAGTTACATCATTTGAAGAAGCATCTTTCAAGGAGACAATATTCTGAGGATAATGAAATCCCAGCAGAATAAAGACTGGGGAAGGGACCATCTCTGCAGCCTCTAAAAGTGAGGAAGAATTGGGAAGTCTCTGCTGTCTTTGGGAAGTGCAGAAGGGAGCAGACCCCAGCCCTTGGGTCAGCTGGTGAGCCTGGACTTGTGTCCTTATCAACTCTTTAGAAGCAGCCTGGCCAAAGGCCCATTGCACGTCTTTATACTGATGCTGAAGCAAGCTATTTGCTCGGTTTTCCTCAGATTCCTTCTCAAGAAGAATGAGTTGGTTTGAGGCTGGGAAGACAACCAGGGGAATCACAGCTCAGGACTGAAGCATGGAGTGAATCAAAGTGACACTGTAAATATGCAACTATGAACCCAAACCAAGAAAAAAAAAATATCAAAACCAATCGCCATTCCAACCTTGATGGGGTCATTAGAAGTAAGTTATATGTTTTTTTCAGCCATGGGACATATGCAGCATTCCAATATGCTTAAGCATTGTACATTAAGTTAAAAAAAGTTGTGCAAGTGCACCTATGGTCTGAAGTTGTCCCTTGAAGGCAGCCAGAGCTTGCTTTTCAGTGCAGAAGTTTCCCTGATCTTTTTTTCCTTTGTTGTAGCTCTGTACCAGTTGGCTTGGTCAGCATATACTTGCTTCCTTCTTTGTCATGTTGTTTTGTAATGAACTCCTATTTCAGCATGGGGCCACTTCTCATTCTGCCTTATAACACAGGCATGTGGTAATTGGCTCCAGGAAGGAGCCAAAACATATGTTTCCTTACGGCACTAATTAATTAGTAATATGCACACTCGATACTTAATTGCTATTGTACACTCTGGTCTGTGTGACTTTTGTAAAAATGTTTGACTTTACACCTATCTCAATTAGAATCACATGCAAAAGTGAAAAGTGCCTGTAGTTTCTACAAGTGAGAGAAGCAAAATTTCACTACTTACACCATTAATTCCTAGCACAACACTTACTTTTTAAAAAAAAATCTTCTGTACTATGCTCAATACATCTTCTAATGTAACCAAGCTTGGAAGCATAAAGCATCTGTGCTCTACTTAAAACTGCTGATATGACAAAGAAAAACCTCTTCCTCAGGATTACTCCTCCTCTCCTGTAGCATAACAAGTGCTAGTCAACCACAAGTGCTCCTAAGAATGGCTACTTTTAGTGCTTCTTACCAATAACAGGCAGAGGTTTTGCCCATTAAGGTTTTTATTTTCCATCTTACAATAGTGACAACCATTTGGAGTTTTGCCCATCCCTCTCTGTGCTGAATTTTTAGGTATTTATAACATTTCTATGGTACTTACTGCCATATTACCAAAGCCCCTCACACTCATTAATCTCCCATACAAATTGTTCCTTTGTTCATTTCTTAGATGACTTAGATCAAGACCACAGCCTCTTAAGCAGATCTAGCAGGAAAAAAGAAATTGAGAGTAAATTAGATATTCTTATTTTCTCATTACTTTTCCACTTTAAGTGTTCCTGAAATAGCCAGAATGATTAAAACAAACAAACAAACAAACAAACAAGCCACAGGGCTAAATTTTAACCTTAAAAATGTATGAGCAACTGTGAATTTGGAGCTACTGGAGAGAGTCCAGTGAAGGGCCATGAAGATGATTAAGGCGCAGGAGCACCTCTCCCATGAGGAGAGGCTGAGAGAGCTGGGACTGTTCAGCCCGGAGAAGAGAAGGTTCAGGGGGATCTCATCAATGTGTACAAACACCTGAAGAGAGGGTGCAAAGAGGACGGAGCCAGGCTCTTCTCAGTGGTGCCCAGTGACAGGACTGGAGGCAATGGGCACAAACCGCAACACAGAAGGTTCTCTCTGAACACTTTTTTCCTGTGAGGGTGACTGAGCACTGGCACAGGTTGCCCAGACAGGTGGTGGAGTCTCCCTCCTTGGAAGGGGCAAGGGGCTCTAGGTGGCCCTGCTTGAACAGGGGAGTTGGACCAGATGACCTCCAGAGGTCCCTTCCAACCTCAACCATTACATGATTTTATGAACTCCATAGGACCCAGGTCTGAATGTGTCTCCAAAGACAGAATGCAGATCCTTTTATTTTAAAACAAGGGTAAAACTTTGCATGTCATTCAGGTCACTGTGCAGGCTTATTCTTAGAAGTGCAGTTAAAGACAATCGTTATAGCCAAGTCCTGAGAGTTTGTAAGTTCTTCAGTGTAATAAATTTACTAGTAAACTAGTATTAAACCAAAACTTTGAGATGCACTGGATTTGTGAATAGAAGCCTGGATAAATGGGTAGAATAACTAAGGAACTCAAAATAATTAATGAACTCAAAATGTTCTTATATGTAGGGATCTGATACGCAAGCAGGATGGTTTACCAGGAAACAGTTGTGGTGCTTGCCATCCTCAGCTGTCCATCTTCTCTCTGAGGTTCCAGTCCTCCATGGCCACACAAACCTCAGCTGCTCTTGAAGCAGTTGCTGGGTGACCTCAATTTCTAAGCCATCATAGTAAACAGGCTCCCACTTTTCTTAATATATCAGCGTATTATTTCTATAGCTCAGAAACTGGCAGGTGAGCAAATGAATGCCCTCGTAATGAGGGCAGAATGGCCAGCTGAAGTGAAAACTTTTCCATACCAACAATACTGACCTATGCCTGGGAACCTACAGAAGACTGAATTGTTTACAAGCAAAAGAACATGTACAGAGTAGCATGAATTGTTTGCAGCAAAACCTGATCTCTCAAAGACAATATTGCTCAATTCAGGGGTTATAAACTTGCATCTAAATTCAGATTTGTTCAGAGCTTGCTACAGCACACAAATACGTAGTGACTGTGGATCAAAGTAAGATTTTATGCTATTCCATACCATTGCACCACTGCACAACATGAAAATTGACAGTTCCCAGTGTTTTCTGAACCTCAAATTGCAAGCGTAACTCAATGCCTGAGAAGCTTGAGCCAGACCTAACTCCTGACAATCTCGTATCTTGTCATTTACACCTGTGCATGGAGAGGAGCAAATGGAGCACTGAAGGGTGCTATTTTTCTTCCCCTCCTTACAGAGATGTAAATGAGTTCAACAAAGTGAAGGGCAGTGAAGACAGTGGTGCAAACTCAGGAAAAAATGAGTCAGGAATATAAACTCATATATTCCTGCAGAAGGAAAATTGCCAGAAATGGCAGTGGGAAAAGAAGGGAAAGAGGAGGACTGCAATTTGAAAACAAACATAGCGAAAGTTCCTTACGAGTCAGAGGACCAAACGAAGACCAGTGAGTGGAACAACCTACTGTCTCACTGACAACACAACGTCACAGACGTAGCTGCTAGGGTACAACATCTGAAATGAATGTAGCCCATAGCATTTTTCCATAGAAAGTTGATTGCAACATTTCTGCTGCTTGGGAAGAAATTGGAAACATATTTTGTGAAAGACCACTGAGAGCGTTAATGTCTAAAGAAGTCACATCCCAGTGAAATATATGCAGGAAACCTGAATATCTAAAGTGATGGGAGAGAGAGACATACCAATAAACTTAGGTGATACCGACTTCATATAAAAATCTTTCATCATCAGGTTGGCCACTCTGCCCCTTTATTGAGCCAAGTAGTAAAATCAAAGTTAAATTTTAGAAGGCAATGTGTCCTAAGAAAGCCAGCTGACAAGAATTGAAAAGGCTCTGGTTTCACTACACCGAAAAACCGCAGTGTCTGGAATTTCATTTTACATCTCTGGCACCAGTGGCCCAAATGCATGAGATACTCAGGTTGGCGACTGACGCAAGTCTGGCAACATCAGTGGTGGTACGTCAGTTTGCATCATACCATATAGTATGAGGATTTGAACCGGCATAGACTTTTTTTTTTTTAAGTTAATTATAGATCAGGTTTGAAGACCCCTCTGTGCATGCTTTTGTTTTGATTTTTCAGCAGATCTTGAAGTCAATGGATCTACAGCGCCTGAGTAGCTGGGCCTCTGTGTACACTTTTATTGTTCTTATATTGAATGAACACTGGGAGAGATCTGCTATTACACAAAGGAGACATTCAGTAGCTAGTTTCAGCTGAAATGGGGGTAACTTCCCATGTGTCTTGGATAACCTCCCTCCCAAAAACCCAGACTACTCCCATGTGCCCACTAATTTCTGTGGAATAGTCCGTTCTCATACTTCTTTCTGAACTCAATCACTTAGCTTATTGCAGATTCGGGGCTTAAACACCATCCATGCTGCAAGAGGACAGCAGAACTCCTATTGGCTTCAAAGGGGCCAAAATTTCAGGAATGAGAAATGCACTGCTCTTAACTTGATTGAAAGGACTTGCTTCAGAAGAATGACTCTCTCAGTAGGACTATGCCTGGGGTCTGACTCTCCTGTGGGCACAGTCTACGCAGACTGCTCTCAGAGGATGCCAGCGAAGTGGAGTGCCCTCTGGGGGACCACCACTATCCTCCCAAATCTAGGAGTGTTACTTAATTAGTATGTCCTCAAAGTGCTTGTATTGCAACCCTTTCCAAGGGGCTAAGGATCTGCTCAACTTGTGAATGTCTCCTTGAGATGCTCATTAACCCAATGCAAAATAATCATGTTTTGAGGGCCTTTCAGCACTAACATGAACATTAAAAATACATGCACATTCACAGAGCAAAAGATTATAGCTACTTATGACTTAAACCCATGATGACTGGGTGTGGAGTGCAAAGAGCCAGTCGCCTTCCTGAGTCCATTTGCCTTGGGAGCTAATTAAGAGTTCTCAGAAGAGTTAATACGTAAGGAGGAACTGATACTGAGTTTAGGGTTAGGAAGATATAAGCCTGTCTTACACCCTTGCTGCATTTCCTTACTCAGGTATCCAAATCGGCACCTAAGTACTTGGAGGCTACAGGGGATGGATGCTTAATACGGGATTCCTTACTCCACTGTGGAAGAGACCACAAAGGCCAAAATTCTGCTCTCTTTTACACTAATAATACTTAACTCACTGCACAGAAGTTTAGCTCCAAACACTGTGAGGGTAACAGGACCAGAAAACAACTGCCTGAAGTTCTGTTTTGGGCATTTTGCAATGTTTACTGTTTTAGTTCCTCAAACTTTCTGCTTTCATTAAAATAATACAACACTGCCTGCTGTTCAGGCAGAACTCTCTCTGTATCTCTCTTTATGGTTCCCCTGTTGAATCAGTCTCACAAGAATTATGTGCAGAGATGCAAAGTGAAATTACTGTAGCAAAGGTGCAAATTCAGCCCAGAATGAAAAGGGGCATCAATTTCAAAGTCTATAACTAGGTACGCTTCAATATCAAATGCTCAGCAGGAGGCCAAGAACTTCAATATTTATTGAGCACATTATGCTTTCTCATTACATAAATACAGTCCTGTGCTACAATACAAACATATTGTTTTTACAAAAGACTTCAGATGATAGTATTTGAAATGCTGCATTAATATTCAGTTTAGCTTTAGTAGCCAGAACAAGCATATTAACTCATGAACCCTGAGGTCACTAGTTCTCCTAGAAAACACATTTACTATAGCTGTATATATATAATATTTGTAACAAAAAAATAATTTAATGTTGACATTTCAAGAACGGATAAACTGGCAAAATAGATGTTCCCAGATGATCTGCTAACCTCTGCTGATTGTGCCAATTACCCTTTGCAGAAGTTATTAAAATAATTTGCAACAATGGAGAATGAATATGAAATTCATCTCCATTGCACGGTCATTGATCAGTGGTAAAGTAGTTGCACTTGAAAAGAATATTCTGAACATGGCAAAAATGAGAATTTTCATCATATGGAGCAATTTAGCTTTTCTGGTATGTTAAATTGATCAATTAATGTTACATTTAGCATTTTTACACTTGCCCAGACTTGACAAGGCATTTATGGTTAGCTGACACATCACTTGCTTTTGGCAGATGTCGATTGCTCTCATCATTATTTTAAAACAGAAAAGAAATTATAACTGCAAGTAACAAAAAGGAAGATTACATCATTTTCAATCCAAATCAAAATATATTCTTGATTAGCTTTATGACACTGTTGGCTATTTTTTCTCACATGTTGTTTACATTATTTACTCAGAAAGTTTTTGTTGCTGTTGTGGCAACTTCCTGGAGGTAAAAAATGCAACAGATGATAAAATATTCTCTTCTATATTTCTGACTAAAGGATGCAATGTTCTAAGGTACATTTCCCCAACTCCCTGAACATCTGATGGCAAATACTAATAAAACATTCACACTGATTTTAGTAAGTCAGGCCACTACAGTCATGGTGCCAAGTTATACCAACTCAGTGAAGAACTTCAGTGATAACTGTGGGGATTTGTCATATCACTGTAGGCAGACAAATTTCTCTCTTCCCATGAATGGGGATAGGAGCCAAGATACGAGCCAACTCTGAATTAGAAGCCATTTAATTAAAGTTAGCACGGTGCTGAACCCAAATTAGCAAGGTTTACCAAGAGGCAGCATATATTAACTTGAGCTCAGCATGGTGATAGGGCTATACGCTTCCAGCCAAGTTTGCAGAGACAATAATCTCCTAGGGCACAACGCCTTACAGAGGACCCAGCTGGCCAAAGAACGGGCAAGGCTGAAGGAGTTAAAAGGAAGGTTCTGCTATCTCTTTCCTTATATAGCACTCTTACGCAAAAAAAAGAGGGAAATACAGCCTAATGGTTACATACAGTGTTTAGTATTCCAGCCCTGCTATATTTAGAAATATGATTTTAGTTTTATTGGATCATCTATGCAACTGGAGATCAAAGGAGCAGCAGATTCAACAACTTCCCTGTCCAGCCCAGTCTGTTCTGGGGATAGCCAAAATCCTCCTCATGGACTGAATTCACTGACCATCAGGATCTATACCCAGTCGTTACAGAAAAAAAAGCAGTATCTCATGCAAGAATGTCTTTATACCCCAAACCTCCACTACATTATGGCTCCAGGTACCAGCTCTTCTAAGTTCATACAGTCCAAGCAGAGGAAAGGAAATGGGTTATGGGAAATTGAAGAAAACAACCTTTCTTGTCCCACATGAAGTATCCAAAAAACTACGGTCTTACACTGCTTTGATATGCAGGTCTGGGTATCGCCATTAAAATAGCACGTATGGCTGAAATACTTAGCATGTAGACAATCCTAATTATCTGTTAAGTGCTGTGTAAACATCAGAAACAACCATGATATTCCCAATTTACAAAGTAGTAAATCAAGGCAACAAAAGGTTATTGCCACTCTAATACAGCAGGGAACTATTTAGCTTTTAATTGCTCTTCTTGATCATTCCCTTTTGGTTTATTTCTTTTTATCTGCTTTGTAACTTGGCTGGGGAAGAACTATATCTAGATCCCACCTCTAAAGTCCTTTAAATTTCACTCAAATCAGCAATCCAAATTTGAAACTTGATCCAAAATTTGTAATTGGTGTTTTTCTAATGGTCCAAACTATTTCTCAAATCCAGGTAGCTTCAAACATTGGGACTTCTAGCTGAATACTCCTTTTTTGATATGATGTAGATTCTCCTTGTGACGAAATGGAAGACAATATGAAAATACAATCTGAATGGGAAGATAAGCCCAGACAAGCGAATGGTGTCTGTAAAAGGGCTAATTTACAGCTTCTACTAAGGACCAAGGTGAAGCAGCCCAATTACAATATTTTTATTTGGGATCATTTGTAGTTGCACTTTGTTTTTAAATGAAAATCAAAATTGTCCTCAGAAAGTTTGTTAAAAAATTAATCAAAAACTTAAACTTCCGCTAAAAATCGGATAGTAATTTTTTTACTATGACCCCTTACTATGTGTAAAGCTGAGTACATATAGAAGTATTTCATAGCATCACAAAGGAATTGATCAGTAGTCCCAGTAAATGGTTTTCATAAATAATTTTTATTAAAAAAAAAAAAGGTTCAAAATAAAAGTCATGTAAATACTACCATACCTATGAAACAATGAAGGGAAAGTTTGAAAATTTAGGGTTTGAGGTACCATATTTAAGTTACATTTGCACAGAGGATGGACTAGCTTAGGGAGTGGAGTTCCATCCTGCAGCACGGAAGAATGTTTTCACTGACTCTGAACAACATAAGATTAAGCTCCTGGGGGAGGGAGTGGAGAAACGTCTATTTTTAAAATACTTCAGCTTCTAAGCATACAGATAAAGCTGCACATGGATGCATTATTTGAGAAGTAATGCATGATCACCCAGTTAAAGACTGTAAAATACATAGACCAAAGTTATGATTACGTGATGTACCTCAGCTTCCGAATGTTCAACTTCTGAGTGAATAATAGTGAAGCCATAATGTTGTATAACATATGGTTCTGCATTTAATGTTATATGAAAGAATGTGTGCACGCATAAATTGTATATATAGGGAGCACATATAGATGGATACCTACTTATATATATGGACACGCACACATAAAAATTTATGAGCAACACAGTCACGCACAGTAATAAAAAGAATAGGTCAGGCTAGAGAAGTACTTCCAAAGAGTTTAGCAGGGATGAGCATTTTATCTTCAAGTTTGCCGAGGTATTTTGTCATTCAAATTTCTAAAGTGAAATGGAAAATATGCATCAGACTTGGATCTTTAAAAATGAACTTCCTCACAGAGAATTTCAGCTGTGGAATCAAATGCTTGCTATTTGAATTTCCAAAGCAAAAAAAAAAAAAAAAAAAAAGCAAGGATTGCACACAGAATTAGTTACGTCAAAGGAGACTTAAAGGCTCTCCTAACAATGACACAAAGGATGCAATTTTCCTGTTGCAAAGACAACAGAAAGGCATATAAATTAGTAGGAAATTCAAAATAGCAGCTTCTTAGAAATGTAGAGCACAACTGAGTATCCAAGACTACAATATATTGGGACTTCTACCTGAGCAAGGTCAAGTCTTCAATCTTAACCCAGGTTGTGTGAGGAGATATGAATTCCACTGAAGTCCACCATTCAATATTGCAAACGTTCTTTTTTTCTACAGGACCGGTGATGCACATAAGAAAAAAGGTTGCTAATTATCAGTGGTAATAATTATACATTTAACAAGTTACCATTATACTTCAAAAAGTTCACACTAATGCGTGAATAATTATTGGCCTAATTAAGCATCCGATATTGCATCTACATACAAAATGAAACATTAGTTAAGAGTCTGACAGTGTTTTTTGTGTTAGATAAAAGGAAGAGGTAATTTGGATAACTAATGCCCAGACTGAATTTATCACACACAGCTCACAAAAAGCAGGTAATTTCTATCCTTCAAAACATTTTAGGAGCATATTTCCCCCCGCCCCTCTCTCTTTTCAGTGTAGTTTTCAGCTGAACATCCTTTTTTTTTTTCCAGAGGTGAAATCAAAGAAGAAACATCAGGAACTCCAGAAGCCTGAGGGGTTTGGGGGTTTTCTTGGGGGTGGGGGGGTCTTGTACAATCCCCCTACACTGAGAATCCATCGGCTTTTGCATGTTAGAGCCCAGGGTGCCTTGTGGTGCTTCAAGCTGTAGGAGCTGATGAAATCACACAGTAAACAAGAACGTCTCTCTCACATAGACACAGAGATACACGATAGTAAACATTTAGTGAAAATCAGTTTAGGATGCAGCGCTCCACAAAGAATGGCTGTTGTTACAATGGTTTTCATCAGGTTGCTGCTTCTGTATTAATTTTCCTCCTGCCATTGCACAAGGCATATAAAGCCAGGTCCTGTGATAATAGCCATTTATCCACATTGTTATTTGGGCCTCGGCAATGAAGGAGGGTAAATTGCAGGAAGAGAGACAAAGCCTCCCTACTATCCTCCAAATGTCATGATTTCACAGTTTCCATTTTTATTAGCATCTGAATGAATTTCCCGGGCCAAGATTACTACATTTGATCAAACACAGCACTAAGTCATCCTTGCGTGAACGTCCCCCTGTCATTGGTCAACGACAGAAAATTGCACAAGCCTAATGAGCAGCCTATTTCTGTGACATTTTCCCAACTGAGCTTTCTCCCTTTCTCCCCGCTCAGGACAGAGTTCCGTCCACGCTAGGCAGGCTGCATCGTCGGTTCTCCCATAGAGCCGCGGATCCTGTGGAAAATACACTGTCCCTTTCGCTGTAGCTTTTCAGGAATGCCTGAAGCTTTAGGAGAACTTTTTTGAACAGAAATGCAAAATAGTATAGAAACCCAGTCCAGAGGCTGCCAAAGCCTCGCCAGGCTGCATGGCTTTGTATCAGGCTGTGCACCTCATAGCTGCCTCTGTGAGCAAGACCTTCAGAGAAACAGGATTTGCAACATTCCAGTGTGAAACTACTTTGAATGTACCACTGCTGTTTAAGTCCTTGTACTCTGGTCCAAAAAATATCATCTGTGCCATAGCCCTGCATCCCTGAACCTCCTGCTGTTTCCCCCATACCCAGCAACAAGGCTTCAGTATGTGCATACTCAAAAGTCTGTTTTAAAGCCTCTTTGAAAAGCAGACTAGAAGCTTTATAATGTTTCCATGTTACGGTTTGCAGGACCAATACTGAGACCACGTGCAACCTCAGGTACATTTATTGTACAAATCCCTAAATACACACATTCCCCTCATACCCTGGAACCAGTGTCTAGTAGGAATCGTTTCTCACCTGTTTCTAAACTGGAAGGGTATTGGAAAGACTGAGAGCCGTACTCTTCCTTGCATTCATGGCAACTCTGTTACGCGCTGGATAACTGAAGTGACATCCTTAACAGTTGAAATGGAATCTTTCCATACTTGTATATACGGATTCTATCAATAAAAAAAAAGCAGAAATTTTAAACTAACCTGCTCTTCCTACATCCTCCTTCCATCTCCTGATTATTCAGTACCTTTCATGGGCCCCAAGGATGCTCTTGAAATGGAAAGGTCCCTGTTCTCCCATAACTCCACACGCAGAGCTTGTTCACGGCAGCAGAGAGGGGTGCCTAGAAACAGTCTCCTGAAATGTAGAGAACCTGGAGAGAAACAAGGCTCTCTATACTATAGGACCAAGAAAGGGGGGAAAATGACAGATACTTCTCCTGCTGGAATGTATTTCAAAAACTTTTTCCAATCCCTGTGCAACATCTAAGGTCAGGTAGGGCAGAGACTGCTTCCCCTGCATTTCTTTCACCTGAACACTGCCCCATCCGTGTTAGGGGTACACTAGAGTACTGTGGAATGAACAATTGAGACCCCATTTTAGCAAACGCTCTAAATAAGGGTCCAATACACCTCCTTGGGTATCAGCGGGCTTTGCATCAGCCCGTATTTGCTTCATGCTGATCAGTTTGGATGCACCTTTTCTGTTAACATCAGTACAACTTGACCACAGCTTTCAAGCGAGCATAAGCTTAAATGCTTTGCATCGGGACAGGCTTTATTAAACACAGTTTAAATTTAAGCACGGATTCTTAAATGCTTTTCAGAATCATGGAATAAACAATGCTGGAGGCATGTTACCCAACCCACTATATTTTCTCTTGTCTACATTTTAATCATGTATTCCTCTGTCTTTTAAACACGTCATGTTGCATTTCCATGTTTTTAAGCTGGGCTAGGGATAATGATGGAAACATGGGCTAATTACAATTACACTTCTTATAACATTGAAAATATAACAACGGAATACACTTTTTTCCCAAGTAAAAGCTTCAGATGGGTATGCCACAAATTATTCATCTGTAGAAGCCCATCCTGGTAAAGGAACTTTTCACTAGTCTTTCAAAGTTAAACAGATTACTGGAAGAAATATCCTCTCTGAATTGCAGAATGAGTCAGCAATATCTACAGGCTTTTTGGGACTGGGCTTTACAGAGGTTGCTTTTGCTTAAGCCATTAGCAACTATTAAATTAATTCTCTTCATTTCTCATTGTATACAGCTGATGGAAAATGTGGGGAAAAGGCAGTCTTCAGGGCATTAACCCCTTCACTCCTCAGGATGTTTTTTTATGCTTGAAAGGAATTTGATGATTTCAGCTTTCTTCTCCTTCATAACTTTGCCTCCATTAGTATTGCTTGCATGAATAAGGGGTTGCAGAAACTGGCCCTTATATTGTAATGTAATCACAGATTGATTCAGCTCTGCAATCAGCCACTCATCTGTGATGATCATTTCAGGGTCCTGCCAAGAGTTTCTGGAAGGCTCTGTGCTAGCTCTGCACTGATCACATAAACTACTAAAAAAGTTCCTTATATATTACTTTGCATTAATTCATATATCTTGTTCTGAGGGGAGGGAGGAAGGAAGGAATCATAAGGAATCATAAAGAATGCTGCTTTTGAACATTAATAAAATATCCATGCATACCATCCGCAACAAAAACAAACACTAAAAAACTGTAGACACAAATAAAATCTGCTGTTTAGTTTAAAAAAAAAAAAATGAAGACTCAAAAAATAAGATTTAAAGGAGGGAAATGGTCTGTGCATTTGGAGAGAAAAGAGATATCCAAAGATCAGCATCTCTGAGAACAGCCCATTTACCAATGTCTAAACAGCTAATAACTGAATGTAAAAGTGTCTACTCAATCTAATAAAAATGTACTATTATATTATTTACTACAGCATAAACTTTAAAACATTAACATGAAGAAGGTAAACAGAAAACTGAATATTTACTGTGTCAAAGACTAACCTTACTTTCCAAAGTTTGAGTCAAATATTGCTACTAATAATACTGACAAGAATATTTCCCCTGGCATGAGTGGAATTACTCTGAGTTAAAGAGAGTATACAGAAGAGCTGAATTCGGCCATTTGTCTCTTGCTTTGTGATACCCATCTCCACTAACTCCCTCATGCTTTGGTCACCTGGAAAGAGCCATGGACTCTGGTATTAGCTAATGGCTAGGACTCTCAGTTCTGTGTATGGGGTGCCACAGAATCTTTTTATTTCTGGTATACCTACCCCCCTGGAAGTGCCACTGCTATCTTCTTGTTCAACGGCTTGTATCTGCTACTTTCAACAAATGTTGCCCTCACTCTCTATACCCTGAAATGATCAATACATCACCTGGAGGCTGTATGCACCAGTTCCTGCCTAGCGCTTCTCTCTTAAAAGGTGACATAACACTTCAGAATTGGGAAATAAACATCCATAAGGGATTCTGAAGAGGGAAGGACATGTGCAAGTGCAACCATGCAGTGAATCTTTAACCACAAAATGTCAATGTCCTCTTAAAATACAGATCAACCCTACAACGAGGCACCAGCTAAACAACTAAATATAAACCACACAAAGCCACCAGTGGTAGAAACTCCTTGTATCTACTCAATTGTTAATAGTTTTTCTCCAAATTGGAGTAGTTTTCCATGACGCTAACTAGAACTTTTGCTAGCACACTTTCCAGATGCCTGCAGTGTAGCACCAGTGGAAGTGCCAAAGGCTGCATCCACACAGCTAAAGGTACTCACCTCCGACAGCGGTCCATGGATCCCCAGCCAAGTAATGGCCCATGTCCCCTCTGCAGATGACTTTCCTCTCTAGAGCAGACTGACTGCACGTCTGCTTCAGAGCACTCTACCTGGAAGTGTTCAGAAAGAGAATGTCATCTACCGCAATTTTGTCTAGGTCTCAAATGCAGGACAGGTGTACTCTTGCACTCCTCATTCTATACTCTTCACGTGCCAGGATCCTCTGCAGAACATACTGGTTCTCCCCCATATCCACAAGTTTCTACTCTGGCAGGTAGAGTGCGGTCGAGGGGTGGTGCAGCCCCAGGCGTTGTCCTGCATTACGCTCCCTGTGCAGTCAGGGTACACCACCCCAGAACTCCCCTGCCTGCAGCACAGGGAAGGCAGTGCGGCTGCAACGTGGATAACTCACCTTCCATGTCAACATCCATGCTCCAGGCACTTTTACACCTGACACCTCTCTTTCCTAGGGAATGTCTTCTCTACAACATACGAGTATCATTTGGTCCTTCCATGGTGGAGAAGAAGACTTGCTGAAGCTGTGTGCCGATTTGCTACTCAACCTGTGTTATTAACTTCACTGAAAGACAGATGTCTTGTTAGTGTAAACCAGGAAGGTGACAATATAATTTTCATAGACTATGCTATGATTTTCTGGTTGTCTTAGGAACAATTTTTGGGCCAAAGAATCTGGACTGGGATTCATCCTGGAAGTCCAGAAATTCCCTGCACGACAGGTTGGGTCTTCCATGCCTAGAAAAGGCCACAAAAATCCTTTAGAAGACTTTTATAATTGTACTCTCTCCTTACACAGCTTACTACACCAGCTGGACGCTGGATTTTGTACCAGTGGTCAGCAGTGTACCTCCTGAAGTGAGAATATCTCTATTACAGCCAGGGGCACAATATGACCTATAATTATTAAAGGTCAGAAAAGGATTCAACTCCCCTTTGTGAGCCGTTTCGCTGACTATTCATGTGAATTACTGCTTCTCAGTAGGGGAGGTAAAACACTTACAATCCCTTTTCACATCCAAAGCAAATAGTAAGCTCTCATATCCAACAAAACTTCTAACCAAATTTTCATTATTAATAATTCAACCTGGTTTTCCTCAAAATAGGGAATATCAATAATGCTCAAACTCTGGAAAGCTTTTCAAATTAACCCATTTTATTGCTGTAAGGCCAGACTTTGAAAATCTAAGTTGCATTTTGCTGCCCAAGTCTTTCCACCAATTCTATGGGACTGCTCTTAGATATGTTATCATTTGGTGTGAGTAAATCAATATCCAGTTGGCCATAAATTGTACTAATAGATCAGATTTTACAGTGATAGTTCAGAGGTGAAGTGCATAGGGAAGTTCATTCAGTTTTGAAAACTGAAGCAAGATATAAAAGTATTAAAATCTAAGGCTCCTTCTCATTACCTTAAAAAAGGTCTGAAATTTGGAAAACTTTCAATAATTTCTCATTATTTCTGTAGATTGCTCATAATTGGATCCAAGAATAAAGAGGAAAAAAATCAAGCCAGTACTTAACTTGAAGTATTAACTACACATTGTTCTCCTGTAAGCACTCAACAGATCTCTTCTTGTTAAAATTATGGCAAAGTGGAACAGTAGTTCCCTTCTGAAACAACATTCATTTCTCTCCCCTTCCCTTCTGAAGACCGTTACATTTTGAAGTCACAAATGATTATTTATTTATTCCCCTATAAAATGCATGCATGGTCCCAAAAGCCAGAATATAACATTCTGTAGTACTCACAAATGCAGTACTCATTATTACAAATTATTAGATCACTTAATCTTCTTTGCCAGTTCCTTCTTTGGAAAAAAAAAAAATCACAGTCCCCCAACACAAGCCTAAAATACAAAACAATAAAAATAATAGTAATAATAATGATATGTTTGCTTGGTCTTTTATGGCACAGAAAACAAATGCCTGCTGACTTGTATTGCAGCAATATGCAAGTTGATACATGGCTGAGTCAGTCAATTCCTTACCCTGAGGATGCTCAGTCTGGGTAGAAAATGCTCACTTGTTTTTTAGGATCTGGAAACAAATACAGGAATCAGAAGATGAAGCCACATTGTTCCTGCTTTGAGTTCTTCCTTTTAAGATGCAATAAGTCTCTCAGACCTTTGACTCTAAAGGCCTCTATACCAAGAGTGGGATCATTTGGCTGGACTTGTTTCCTTTACGCGACAAACGATGTGCTGCCTGGAACAGTGAAACAGCGCAGCATCAGCCTCCAGGCTGACGCCAGATCCCACTTGGGATGCTCATCTTGCCCTGTCTTTGTAGCTTCATCCTGTTTCTCAAACCCAGCTTCTGCTCCAAAGAGCTATTCATTCACCTGACCTTTCTCATTAGTCCTTTCTTGTGTGGCAAGGGCTGTTTTCCTTCCATTACAGTGAATGAGAGTAAGCGTCTGATTACAAAGGGAATTTCCGAGCAAGAACAGACAAAAGCAAAGGCATGCTCTGCATTCCCAATCACACAAATCATGATACAAGTAACACAATAAAATACAGATTCTTCTCATTCTCCTGGAAAGAGATGATCAGAGGTGATGTAAAAAGAATATGGACTGTGCATGTCCTCAGAAATCCTTGCAATGGTGATGAAATCAAATTAATCTCCTAAAACCTCCTGGAGTGAAATCACTTTATTTACTTAGGCTACCAGTCAACTGGAGCTGAATCAGGTGAGCTCTGGAGACTTCAAATTTCAGCTCTGTACACCGACTGAAAGTAACAAATTCCTAGTTGATGTAGATCATAGAAATCATAGAATATATTGAGTTGGAAGGGACTCATAAGGATCATCGACTCCAACTCCTTGCTCCTTGCAGGACTACCTAAAACTCACCATATGACTAAGAGCGTTGTCCAGACGCTCCTTGAACTCTGACAGGCTTGGTGCCATGACCACTTCCCTGGAGACCCTGTTCCAGTGACCAACCACCCTCTCAGTGAAGAACCTTTTCCTAACGTCCAGTCTGAACTTCCCCTGATGCAGCTTCACTCCATTTCCTCATGTCCTATCACTGGTCACCAGAGAGAGGAGATCAGCACCTCCCCCTCTGCTGCCCCCCTTGAGGAAGCTGTGAACTGTGATAAGGTCACCCCTCAGCCTCCTCTTCTCCAAGCTGAACAAACCAAGTGACCTCAGCTGCTCCTCATAAGCCTTGCCCTTGAGACCTTTCACCATCTTGGTCGTCCTCCTCTGGACACACTCCAGTAGTTTGATGTCCTTCTTATATTGAGGCACCCAAAGCTGCACACAGTACCAAAGGTGGGGCCACACCAGTGCAGTGAAGAGTGGGACAATCACCTCCCTCGACCGGCTAGCTATGCTGTGCTTGATGCACCCCAGGACATGGTTGGCCCTTTCGGCTGCCAGGGCTCACTGTTGACTCATATTCAACTTGCCATCAACCCAAACCCCCAGATCTCTTTCCATTGGGCTGCTCTTCAGCCTCTCATCCCCCAATTTGTATGTACAACCAGGATTACCCCATCCCACATGCAGAATCCGGCATTTGCTCTTTTTAAATTTCATACAGTTGGTGATTGCCCAGCTCTCTAGTCTATCCAGAATGGTATGCTCCAGCCCTTTTGCCCAGTTTGGACATCTGAGAATTCCTTGCATATAAGGAAAGACTGTTCAAATAAGAAAGAATGCATCTTCATATCTCAAGAAACTCTACTGCAGCTGATGTGGTGATGCTGGAACATAACTCACTTAAAATCCAATTGATTCTTGGGTTGGGTATCTCTAGAAAAAAAAAAATGAGCAGTGGAAATAGCAAACTGGGCCTTCCTTCACTTGTAAGAAGTCTGTAGGGTCCTCCAGTTTTGTCAGTGTTAACACCAAGTATAACTAGATCAGATACTCATAGAGTTTTTATTGATTTATTTTGGTTGTAGTAACAAGAGTACACTCATACACAATACCCATGGGCAGCAGTAATCATCACGTTATTGTATCATTGTATTATTTATTGCCACACCTGAGGGAGTCAAAGACCAATGGCTAATATAGCAACACAAACCTGCAGGTTTTTACAGTACGGGAAATGTAGGTGGTGTCTCGGAGTCTTTGGACTTAAATTCTGGGAGAAGACCCTGTCGGGAGCAACAGTGATATTTGTGACATCTTCTAGAAATGTTCTTACGAAAGGCCTCTAATTAGTCACCTGCTCTGTCTTTATTTTACTATGAAATGGTGTAAACCTCAGGATGTCAGCACAATCTATTTTCTGCCACCTCCGTGCTGCAGAATCACATATGAAAAATAGGTAAATCAATTTTGGAAGCCAGAATCTGAAATGTTGGATCAGTCTAATCAAACCAGAAGAAAGTAGGTGGCTTGATCTTCAGGAAGCAGTTGTGATATAGCCTCTCCTTCTACCTCCTTTGTCAGGCAAAGGCAAAACCAGCTTGTTAAATAGGCTGAAATTCCTAACCCGTTCTTTTACTCCTACTCTTCCAGTACCTGTTAGTGCATCAAACAATTATGCAGAGACTCCAACACAGGCTATGTAACGTATGTTGGGAACACACAGTAAAAGAATCTTATTAGCTGACTCTATTAGCTGAAATGAGGAGAAGCAAAATAGTTAGTAAGCTGAATTTTAGGTGTGGGGCATGACACATCCCACTGAGATGAACAGAGAAAATTCATGCCTCTTTTAAATGCTGTCAGAGTGTAGGCTGGGGAGGATAATACAGCACTGGGTTACACAAAGATCAGGTACTGCGGAACCAGGAAAGCTGGAAACTTAAGCAAAACCACAAAGGTCTAATTTCTGAAGCTAAATTTTGCAACAGGGTCAGATTCCCATGTCACTGGGTAGCTGAAGAATCCCAGAAGATAGACAGCCATGCACACAGCAGTACATTGCAGGTCTTCGCAAACTTCCCACAGAAATCTGCACTAAACAGGGAGACTTTGGCCCTTGCACACCTCTTCATTTCTTGCAACTGTTCTTCATTTCCAGAAACAAGTAGTAACAGTTTTGAAGGACCAGCCACAGAGATGTCATGCCTCCTTGTCCGATCTGCCACCTAAGTCAGAGTCACGCTGAAATCCACAGATGCCACAGGTTCCTCTCTGGATTAAAATACAATGGGAAGAAAGAATTAAAAGCGGAGCCAGGGAAGCTCTAGAGTCAGACTTTCCTGAAGAGAGTATGAGAGCTGGAAACAAAATCTTGAAAACTGCAAGATTTCAGTAACAGACTTTTTGGTTCCTGTATTCAGGCTGGGAAGCGGAGATGAGCCACACCGCAGAACACATTGGGCTGACGGTCCTAGAGGCAAAGCTCGACACAGGGAGCAGAATTTCTTTGCAGAATTTGGTCTGTAACTATTGCTTATCTAACCAGTAAGGGGACAAATCAAGTGCTACTCCTCACACATGGGCATCACTTTCCCCATGAATAAGCAAAAGGAAGGAATTTGGCAACCTAGGCAGGACTGCCACCCCTGCCAAACCTGCTGAACCACAAAACAGCTTCCCCCAGGGATTCTCAAGTATTTTAGAATTGTCTAAACTGAATTGACAACACCAGCTCCACCGTTCAGAACTGCAAAAAACCTTATAGTGTCTAGCCATCTACCAACATCTCAGGCATGGCTTTTTCAGAAATGAATTGGAATTGAATGAGGGTGAATTTGAGAATGCATGGATTTTTCCTGCCTGGGAAATCTAAAACTTAATTAGACAATAACCTACCACTGCTTTATTGCTGGAAGCGAACAAGATGTGGGGGGTCTGTATTCCCTCTTGCATAGAAAAATGTATTGATAGGTCTGCAGACATGAGACAAGCATGGATACTTTTTTTTTGTTACAGCAGTTAAGTCCCTGCATACTCATTACGTCCCTCATGAAAGGGCTTGAGTAAAATTCTATTTGACAAATGTATTCTCAGAAGTGCTCACAGGGATTTGTCTTATCTTCATTAGCAGTTCAACCATTTTTAATATCAATTTTGGGGACAGGTGAGGAGGGAGGGGATCTCTTGTTAGCAATTACTGTTGACAATTGATTTTTTTTTTTTATTTATTTTTTTTTTTTGTGTGGAACCAACTTAACATGTACCAAGTGTATGTGAAGCAGTAGGAAGAAATAAAACCTCTCCATACAGACACTTGTACTTGCAACTCAGAAAAATGTCAGTCTTGACCAACTTGTATCTATGGACAAATACAACGTGATAGCTACTAGTGTCAGGTTCTTGATCTAACCACTCAAGCGCAGAAAAAAATAGGTTGGGTTTTTTTTTTCCTGGGCACAAAAGTGAACGAGCTGTGGTCTTATGTAATTCTGGTTATGCAGAATAGAGATACTTTATTCCTATCCTATTTATGGGACCAGCTCCTCCTCCCTAGCACACTTTACACTTACTAGGAGATTTTCTGATTGTATAAAGCCAGTGTTGGTGACCTGACACTGTGTGTTCCTGAATTCTCTTCCCCCCTCCCAAGGTACAGAGAGAGATCTGACAGTCTGGGACAACCAGGGACCCACCTGGGATCCAGTCATCACTGTCCTAAATAAAGCAGCCTAGGGATTAGACAAACTTGTTCCAGGAGCCAAAATAAAGAAGGAATAGAAAGGTGACAGAAATTCACTCTTATCCACCTAACCAAAAGAGTAGGCACATTCTCCGCATACTCATGAAGAAGGAAATGCATATGGCATATTGCAGTAGACTGCAAAGTCTACTGACACTTTTGTCATGTCTATGAAAGACCCTGATGTATCTTAATGGAGAGGGTGACTACACAAACACATCAAGGGCAATTTAGCTCTGGAGTAGTTTTAACACAGCTCAGAGGAGCACCATGCAAAGGATGCAGAGCCAAGGGTGACCTAGCTACCTCCAGAACCAAAACACTCACAATCACGAAGGGCTTGAGTCTCAGCTAATTAACTCTTTCAAGGGGTTAGGCTTGTTTTCTCATGCACAGTGCAATATCTTGCTTTTGGAAGCAAAGTTATTGTACCATCGTTTGATTCTTTGCCCACCCTTACCAGAAGGACCAGCTTCACTGATACTGTCCCCTACAGGCATGATCTTGCTCTTTCACTTCTTTAAAATGAAGGTATGGCTTGAAGGAATTGAGCTTAATACACTTGTGTAAAAACAGTACTAAATCAGAGTCTGGTACCTATTCTTTGGAAATAACCAGAATTTCTCTTTCTTTGCAGAGAGAGGTAAACACTTTATTTTCCTTAGCTGATAATTCTAATTAAAATGTCTACAATTCACATCAGATTAATTAAGTTTTATGTGAAAGTACAAGTATATCTATTTTACTTATTAATGTATTTAGTTTGCACAACTCCGGTCATAAATATTGATCTGTTTGGATCATTAACCACAGTGCAGTTTTAAAAATAGAATGATTAAATTCAGTAAAAACTAAATTTAAGAATAGCAATTTTAGGCTTTTAATACAGCAACATCAGCTTAGCACAAGCCAGCTGGATCGCAGAAGAAATGGCAAGCTATGAGGCTGTTTTCCACAGTAGCTTCTGAAACAGAGACTACAAGTGTATCATTCAGCTGTTTATAAGAATCATGGTTTCTTCTGCTAGTTTACTAGTGACAAATTGGCTTAAAAGAGTCACCTTAAATGGATAATGTAGGGGAGCCTGTGCTAAATGTGTTTATTAGGTTATACGAGAGCATTAACCTTAAATGTAATAGGAGTTCTTACCCACATACAAAGCCACCCGTGTGAATGGCACTTGGCGTTACAACTGGGCTAGATCTCGGAGACCTCTGCATTCTGTATCATGGGTAAGACTTGCAGGCACTGTACTCTTGCCACAGTCAACCAAACCCTTAAAGACGACAAGACACTGAAAGGTTAATGACTATCTATCTGTCATTATCTTGCAAAGAAGGTAGGAAACTCAGGTGGTAAGAGAAGTATGCACAATTAAAAGGGAAAGGAATAAATAAATTCTACTTTTCTAGTGAAAAACAAATCCATCTGTGCACACTGAGGAGCATTGTGGTAGAAGAAAAGGCCTTGGCATGCTACCTCCGACCGAACAGAGTAAGGTGTGCTCCCCAAGGGAGGAAGCTGGTAGCTTCTGCGCCCAGAAAGTGGCAGCTTAAGGAGTCCCGTGCCTCCTTTCACCTTCCAGCCTCCCTTGTGCACGTACATGCAGCGCATGGTCTGGAAGACATGGCCTGGCACACAGCAAATTAGGTGTCTATTGAAAAGAAAAACTTAAACCCATCTAAAAGAAGCCATCATATCAAGATCTGGATGAACTAATATTTTTCTTAGGTTGACTAAAATTTACTGACATTGACTGTAATGTCTGGAAAGGAGATACGATTCTATGATTCTATGATTCTATGATATGCAGTTGGACATTTCACACATTATTCTCCTTCCTCTCCTTGCCAACTGAATTTCCCACCTATTTCATGGACGTACTAGTGATACAGTATAATTTACATTTTCATTCCCTGTGTTCTTGAGGCTTTGGTTGATCATGATCAGAGCACAAGTGCCTACAAGATCTAGATGAAACAATGCAGAGTGATAGCAGAGTTAGGGGTGAAACCAAGAAGGAAACATGAGTTTGTCCAAGCTCTGTCTGCAGCAGAACTGGTATTGATGTTAATGGTTGGCAAAAAAGACTCGAGGAGAGCTTTGTTTATGATTTCTAGGGTGGATGGCTCAGAATAGTAGGAGAAGTGAGCACCTTCCAGCTCACATGTGACGCTGGTTAAAGAAATAAGGTAGGACTAAAAGCAACCCACACCGGCTCTTCTGTGTCTGGTGGATAACGGGTGTTGGGGAGCACCCTCCAGGTTATGACTCCTACATCAGACTGGTGCCAAATCTGCTTCTGAAACAGCTGAACACTCCCTTTTACTCAGGCGGGAATGAGAAAAGCCAGTCCAGCACTTGCGTGGTGTAGCATTCAGCAGATAGCAAGTGGAGGCTCACAAAGTTTCCTACTTGCTGAGCTGCTGTCCTCTTAAAACAATCCGATGTGAATAAACGCTATTTAAATCGATAGTGTGCATTCACAGACAAAATTGGTTTAAAATTTACTGCATGTTGTGGCTCACCGTGTCAAGACAGAACAGAGCATACATTTTAAAAAACAAGCAGGTTTTCTTAAAATAATCAAACATTCAATAAAAGAGGTTTATTGTTGCTTTCTGTATTTGTTGGCATGGGGGGTGGATTTTTTTAATCTTTCTTTTGCAAGCTCAGCTGTGCTGAATAACCATGGGAAGGATATGAGAATTTGCTTTACTAACTTTAGTAATAATTTGAATTGTCTTTGAATTTATTTTAATCTTGATTTAAATGTGTACGGCAGTGTATTCATCTCTGCACTTCTTGAATTGCCCACTTGCATAAGAAAATATACTCCAGAATATGCTTAATAAAGAACATAATGGCTTCAAGGGATTTTTAAAAGCAAAGAGACATTATAATGTTCTTCCACTGTAGTAGCTGCATACTTCAAATGTAGACAACGTTTGCTTTAAAATTATTAATTATTATGGCTGCCAGATACAATTAAAGAACAGCTTGTGCTCTTCCTATGGCTTCCTTCAAGCATTCACCACATAAGACGATACTGAAATAGCTAAATTAAGAAATACTAAAGGCTAGCACTTACATGATCTTTACTCCCCAAACCCCTACAATAGTTTGCAAAAGAGGGGCATTATTGGCCTATATTGTTGTGAGGAGAAGTGAAGGACAGACATTCAGGCAAAAGTGTTTGCCCATTTGAGGTGGTTCCAGTGGTACATGTGTTGTACGTGGCTTTTCAAAGGCTTTTCACGGCACAGTGAAAGGACTTTCAAAAAGCTTTCAACAAGCTTCCTCTCAAAGGCTTTTAATAAGCATATTCAAAAATGTCCCAGAAAAAGGAGGGAAGAGTGAGAGGACAAATTTGCTAATGCTAAATTATTCAGAAAAGTGAAAATGAAAGGATGCTGTAAAGACATACAGAAAGATGGCCCAATAGCGGAGGATGAAATGAAAGCTGAAATGCAGTGTTGGTAAATGCGCAGTGGTGCACCTAGGAGACACAACTTGACGTGTGCAAGGATGGGCTCTGAACTCTCTGCTGCATCTCTGGAATGAGAACTCCCAGTTACAGCAGCTGGTTCCATGAAAACATCAGTTGGCCCAAGAAAAACAACCAGGACGCTAGGATTTTTCAGGAAGGAAACAGGGAAGCAGGCTGAAAATGTACTTATGCCTTTGTATAAACCCATAATGTGCCCGTAGCTGAACGCTGCCTGCAGTTCTGGGTTTCTGGTCAGAACGGCTGTAGTAGGATGAGAAAGCATACAGATAAAGTTATCACACAGTAAAGAACAGTGTTCAAAGTACAAACAAGTAGATTAAGACTCTTTTGCAGAGAAAAGAGACAATCGAGTGTAGATGATGTGAAACAAATGAATAGAAACATCAATGCCATTGAGAAGATCATTAGGAAATTATTACTTTGAATTTTCATAGTGCAAGAAGTAGGGGCAACAAATGAAATTACCAGGTGACAGGCTAAAAAAAAACAGAAGGTGGTACTTTTTCAAGTAGCATAGTTAAACTGGGAAATTCTGTGCCCAAGGATATTCTAAATACTCTAAATTCTTACCAAATCAAAAAGCAACAGGGTCAGTTCATGGAATTAAGTCCACCAAGGCTGTCAAATCCAGAAAAAAACGTTTATAACCAAGGAATTTGCTAAACTATGGATTGTTGGAAGAACGTGCCAGGGGATCACCATTGCATGCTTGCCCTGTTATTATGTCTTCCCTAGGCACGCAGTATTTCACTACTGTTGAAAACAAGATACAGGCTAGATAGACTTTACCATACCTCAAAAAATGCCTCAGAGGTCTGAAGATGTCCTCTAGAAATAATAGTATTTGTGCTGATCCAGGTACTTGTGTCGTTTATTGTGGTCAGTGGGCTTGCCCAAAGAAATCCAATGGATCCCTGACAGAATTTGATGCCACAGATGGTGCCATCATCTATGAATGATTTCATCTTGGATGGAAGGATAAAATCTTGATTGTGTTGAAATCAGCAGGAATTTTTGCACCGCCTGCAATGGAAGCAGGATCTCACCTCGTGCTACCTGAGTCCTAAGGCTCAAGTACCCCCGACCCATCAGGGTTCCTCCTGGTGATTGTCTGAATATTCAGCATGAAATGATACAGAGATTTTCAAAGCACAGAGCTTTGTAGCATGCTCTTCAACACAACGTTGGGGGAAGAGTTTAAGAACTACAGGACTTCATATTAAAACAGCACACAAAAATGTACTAGCACAGCCACTGTGGAATTGGTCTGCTACAGTCACTCTTATCAACGCATTGGCTCTGGTTTAACATTCAGATAGCTGAGGCTGGAAAGTGAAACTGCTTTTGCATCTTAAACAGGGAAATGGAAAATATTTTATTGGCTTTCATGTTTTATTTGAAGATTATCATAAAGTGAGATTTTTCATATTGCAAAGACTCTAAACCGTAAACCTTTTAAGACTGCTGACAGTCATCACAATTTTTTCAGAGAATGATCTAGTCTACATTTTCGTCAGAATTGAAGTATCAGAACTTAAGTAAAAAGCCCACCACCATTTAAAAAAAAAATAAGAACTGCCTCTAATTGAACAAAGCCTCCCTGAAAAAAAATGTATTTGTATGGATTCTACCAGCACATTTTCTTTGGCCTTTTAAAAATCATTCAAAAGATTATTTGATTTTAAAAAATGAACATGTTAGTGGATTTCAGAACACATTTGATATAGTACTACTTAGGGGCTGAAACTTATAAACTACAGAATGAGTGATCAACTCTGTGCATCAATATATATTTGCCATATTAATATTTACTTGATCCATAGAAACACAATAAAAGCATGAAAACAGAATCACTGCTTGTTAGGAAAATCTCTCCATAAGGCGGTGGGTTTTTGCACACAGCTGACATAAGCCCATTTATTAGCAAGAGACATTTCAACATTTCTTTAGGAACAGCAATTTGCTCAATTGTGGCTGAGCAAGATGGCTGGAAGGTGTTGAGATACAGACAGATTTTTAGCCATGACAATTCATGAGGTAACTAATCTCTCCTTGATGGATGAATCAGATTTTTGGACTTTAAGTCTAAATCCAACAGATTAAGCTAGTCCACTGAGGGTTTTAATAATAAGAAAGGGGAAATGAGAAGAACTCTATAGCTAAATCATTGTAACTAGACAGTTGGAAAGGCAGAGACAGTTTGCACTCGTAACAACTTAGATCTCATGAAACCATGTAATGGAATAAAAACCTTAACAAAGAATTAAAACAAAGATGGAGGACTTTAATTGAAAACTTGATCAATTAGCACAGAGGCCATAAGAAGGAGGCAACAGAGCATGAAATTTGATTAAACAGAACCATACGTCCTACTTCATTTTCAGCGATGTCACGAAACTGATGACCTTGAAAAGAGAAGACATTAGAAGAGTGTAAAATAGCAGTTATCTCAATGCTGGTTAAAATAGAGAACTGATAATAAATATTGTACAGTAAGGAAGCCTTAAATTAAAATCACATACATATTCAGAATGGAGAGATGGGTAGTCATAAATTGCAGTAATTGACATGCAATCCAAATTTATTACAATGGATCTAGGCAGAGGGAATGCGAGAAAGTGCCCTAACTTCACAAATTTGACAAACGGAGCAGATCACGCTCTAGCTCGCTGACTACTCAGGTTATTTTTTGACAGTTGGCGTGACTCTACTGCATTAGATGATCCTTTTATAGTCAGTAAAGCAGATTAAATTCTAAAGATACACTCAGCATCTACAGCAACACAGCACTGGAGTCACGGTGTGATTGTTCTCAGTTTTGCCCCAAAATGAAATCACAAAAGGACACTCCTCCACCCACGTGACGCTGTCATAAATCTATGAAGACCTCCTTCTTTTGGCAGGTGAGGTAATAGGTGAACTTGATACACTGTGCTGAAAACAATGATGCCTTTGTTCCTGTTGCAAAGAGGTTTGGCTCCATGATTGCTCTTACAGATCACTACAGTACATGCTCACCCACGTATGAGTCCATATTCTCATAGGAGTAAATGCAATTCAGCCATGTTTCTACAGCTACCCAGAGCAACGCAACAACATGGGGCTTACGTCTTGAGCTTTATCCCAGCTATGAACAGACAGACAGTGCCTTTCTGATATAAAACCTACTGGAACAAAGGTTTCCCTTTAATATTTTTTATCAACTTGGACTGACAGGGAAACACTGTACAGGTTCAGTGCTTTATGTCATGTGGCCATGGCATTTTGATTCTTTATAGCGAGCCTTAAAATCAGATTTACTGTCATGTGAAAATACAGCTTAAGTGATTCTGAGGTGGATTTTTTCCAAAGTGGCACGTCCTTGCAGCCATGTAACGCCAATAGGATTTGAATGAAGTCAACACAGAGTGTTTTTGAGAGTCCCACTTATTGTGAATTCCAAAATAGCAAATGTGTAAAAATAGTGTGATGGTTTTGCCATCAGCGTTCTTCTGAGGAAAAATGTTATGGGTAAAGGTTCCTTATAAGAAATTTGAAAAATTTCATATTAGCTTGAAGAGAATTTACAGCTTGCCCCACCTGTTCATACCTACTGCTGATCTCCTCAATGTAAAACAAACTGATTTCAGGAGGATAGTATTAGTATCATGTCATTTTCTACTATGATGTCAAAAAGCCAAAGAAAGAATATTTAATTTTATTTATGACGGCAGAAAGCAAAAGGAATTTCTGCATGCCTTGTAGCAGTAAATGTTGCACTGTACTCTCTTGAAAAAGATCCAAATCTGTTAAACGCAATGAACTTGGCTGTCCACTAATTGCCCACATTGGTGTTTCGTGCTTTACTGAGCTACCTCCCTCCGCAAAAAAGAAAGGGACAAGCACTGGTGTAACACTGACGTGCAGCGGTCAGGGCTCTAGTACATCCTGTCCTGGGGTATCAGTGCCAAGCACATGGGACACTTACAAGTGTGAGGAGTGTTTAATTGTGTGCATATCATTCATAAGCAATTTTGCTTTTAATCCATTTCCTTATGTTAAATTCTCTGTTGAAGGAACCGCCAAATATTTTTGGCTGCAAATTTCTCAGTCTGACCTTTTGAGGTCCTTCCTAACCCACTGTTCTCTAATTCTGTGAGACACGGAGAAAGAAAGCTTGCAAATAGTGTGCGTTTGTTCTGATATATTTGCCTACAGTTTCCTTGGGCTGAGAGAGTACCAGCAGAGGCCCTGATATTCCATTAAGGCTGTTTTATTTTTTTATCTTCCGTTTTTCTTCAGTGGGTGCACAACCTTCCCTCTCCAAAGAAATTAAAGACATCACCATTCAGTCCCATAAACACTCATCTAAACAACATCAACATGCAAGGAGGAGGAGTATTATTTACGCAAACTGATTTTCTTTCCCTTTTGTTCCAACGAAGCTTATGCCAATTTCCATCAATCCAGCTTCTGGGTGTCCATGGCTGTTTGTTTCTTCTCTTTTTTTTTCTTCCCTTGCTTTCTAGTTCCTTTCTAAATTTCATATTATGCATGAGAGGCATAATGCATTTATTCTGAGATACTACTACTTTAATACATTGCACTAAATGAAGTGTACTGCTAAATACTACTTTTTTGACAGTCAAGTGGGGTATGAGAATAAACATTAAAATATTAACATTCATGGGCTGCTAGGAGGAGGTGCAGTCTGTTAATGCAACCATCTTACAAAAGAAAAACCCAAGGAAACCAAGACTTAGTGTTCTAAAAGAAACAAAATAAGCAAAATAGATTGGTAATTCACATTCCTCAGAATTCACAGGCACCAGGAAGAGGCCACCACCATGTTTTAAATATGCACTGCTAATGTATGGGTCATAGGGACAAAAAAAGCCCAACAGTCAATTCCCAGAAGGCATTTTTCTCATCACCCACACCCAGCCTTTGCACTGGCCAGCAGCTGCTCGTAGGCAGCAGGTCCCAGAAAGATGCAATACAAGCATATGGGAAAAACCTCTCCAGGAATCTCTTTGCTAGCAGAAATCACAAAATGAATAGAACACATCCAAGGAAGTTCAGCAGATGCACTGAGTCTGCACACAATCAGCACAATCATCCATCTCCACTAGCCAGGTACCAACAGAGACTTTGCACACTTACAACATGAGTGTGTGAAGTGTGAACCTCCTTCTTCCTGGTGACAGACATGAGAAGTACCTTCCTCTGCCTTCAGACAAAGCCCAGAGAGGAGGAATCACCAGCATTTCCCTCTGTAGGACTATACAGCCAATTGTATTATTTGTTGATTTACTGAGGACTCGCTGCATTCTTAAGCCACTGGGTGGATGCTTTCTGTGGATTCCACATGCTAGTTCTGATACAGGAACACCTAATGGATTTTTTAGAACACCATATGGATTTTTTAGAACTGGTGAGGTTTGCTACAGACGTTAAAGTTTTTATTACAAGAAAATAGAACGCTCCAGTATTCCTGGGACAACAAAAACCTATGAGTCAATGCAAAACACTCTTTCCAAGAAGAAGATGGAAAAGGAAGAAACTGGGCTTGGGAATGAGAAGAGCAGGAAGAATAACTCCAGGAATGTCCCTTCCAACCCAAACCATTCTATGATTCATTCCCAAAAAGTCCTTCCACCTTGAAGCCCATGTTGTTGTGCATCCTATGAAAGACACAGATGAGGAACAGCTGTATTATATTTTGCATCTCTTTTGGGATATGCACCAGCCAACCAGCAATCACTCTCATTCCTTTGTTTCAGCTCCAGTGGACAAGGGGAACACACAGGTCCTAAAAACTTGGTGCAAGTCCATGTGGAGCCAGAACAAAGAATCCCAGTCTTAAGACTACTGCCTTTCAAACCCCAGCTTGCCTTGTATCCAAGGTGGGCTCAAGGGAAGGCTATCGCAAAGCTCATTTTATCCTCTGCAAACCCCGTAGAAGCAACCAAGTCTTAGAAGGGTCTTGATGTTACATGCAGCCAGGCAGTGTAGGAATTATAGGCAGCCTGGCTCACAGACAATCTCCAGCCAGCAATGCAGATGGACAGACAAGCTATGTCTACATTATCAAGTAATGCAGGCCAGTAAGGGAAAATTTGTAGACAGAAACAGCTGGTGCTTAGGAACTGATATCTGCAGTAGCTGCACTTCAGAGAGATTTTACTTCAAACTAGTTCTAGTCTGGCCGCATGCACTGAGCCCACTGCATTTGACGCGTGACTGGAGCATGTCTCCTGGTTTAGTTTCATCCAAAAGAAATCCACTTTAAACACATCGAGACTAGTCCATGATGTGAAAGCTTGCTAAGTGTGGACAATGAGGACATTAACTCCAAAACTAGTCCAAAGTAAACCACTAATGTGGATGCATCCATGAAGCTTTTAGAAGAAAAGCCAGGGAGCTTTAAGACAGCTCAGTGACATGAACTGATTTGGAAGTTGTTCCACTGGCTCTGGCGGCTTAAGTACTTCTCATTTACAAAGCTTGATTGGAGGAAAGGGGGTTTCCTAGACCCGGAGCTGTTGTTTTACTACTTGCATGGCATAGTTTGTGATATGCAATATAACTCTAGCAATACTCTTGATGATATCTGACACCAAATTAAGTACCAATATCAATTTAGAAATGGAGGCTATGTGTCACTGTCTGTTTAGACTGTGTTATTGAGTAAAATCAGATATCTTGGCTGTAAAATATGTGATAAGCATGTGGGATTTTGGGTAAGAAACCGGAAGGTGAAACTGGGTTAATGAGGCATTTCAGTTCTTAGTTTTCTGCATTCATTTTTTTTCAGCTATTTCCATCCCAATTTAACTACGCTGATGTTCAGCTTTTCTTGCCAAACCTCTAATAGGTTCATCAAACTTTTAACCAACAAATTTGCTCATTTTGCTGTTTAGTGTGATGCCACACTAGCTGTTGACCTTGCACTGTGGCTTCACTAAACTGGTAATTTACCAATCTTATTTATTATTTCAAAATTATCAACATTATTTTTAAGATGTTACTTGAAACAGAGTGAGTATCATTCATATGAATTCTCCTTTTCAAGTGGGTACAGCAAATCTTTTGATTTTTCCCCACTTATTTTTATCTACTATAAGGCTTTAATTGTAGGAGTTCTGATGAAAAATTCAAGAACTACAGCTATGTTTTCAACTGCAGCTTCCAATTTATGATTCACCACTTTTGGAATACCAGACTTAAGATAACCTGCAGCTAATTTTCAGAGGTGATGAATGCCCACAGCTGCTGGTGGCAGCTGCTTGATGCTAGTCTGTCTTGAGATTGGCAGAGGGATGGCATGTTAAAGCATTAGCGTACATGTAGCTGCAAGATAATATTGCCAGTGGTCCTATGACAACCCTGAGCCGAGGGAATTTGGTCTAAAGAGTCAGCTGCACAAGTTAGGAAGTTAGTATGGGTTTGAACACACGTCATTCCACAATATCTCTCTGTGAGAAGTTTATTAATGCCACAAATACGAATGAAGTACTTCAACCCATCTTCAAAGACATTAAGCTTTCAAAATAGCTTTGAGAGCCAAATAGCTTTGAGAGTCAAATATCTTAGAAAGCACATTTCTAAGTAAGCTACCTCTCTTATTGCTCATAAAAGTGTCTACACAAGGAGGTAGTTCGGAGTACCTAGCTTAAGGCTGGATTTACTGGTGAGAAAATGCATCTGTGCTCTTACTCGTTATTCTATGCTCTCATTCTACTAATATCACTCAGTGTGGTACTTGCGTTTCCAAAACATATGACCAGACAAGGCCACACAACCATTTCCTTCTTCTTCCCTAATGTAGACAGAGTTATGTACACCATCACATTGTAATTTCAATCTCTAGCTTTGTATAGCACTAACTTTGTATGAAGAAAAGACCTAAGGATGAGAAAAGAACTTGATTGCTACATTCCTTTAATACTTGGTCATTCATTTAGACCTGCATCTAAGCCAAGCGGAATTTCTGATACTGGCACATAGCCCGAAGGAATTTGATTGAGAGGTGTCTCGTCTACCGTAAGGAAGACCTGCCAACGGTCATGCTTTGCAATCACTGCCAGGCAGAGTCAAACATGCAGTTACTTAGAGTGAAGGAACCAAGCAAAGACTTATTCTAATGTATGTGTTTTCTTAACAAACAATATATGCTCAAAAGCATTTTCAAGACAACTGTTTCACATTGGGAAATGTTGAATTAAAACAGACACATGCCAATTTTCATCTCAAAATTGAGAGAAAAGTATCAAATTGAATCATGTTTCACCTTTTGCTTTGATTCAGTCATATTGAAACCTTGTGTTTTGAAAAGTTGGAGGCATCTAATTTCATTTTGGTATTACCTTTAATTCATAAGGTTTCATATTATTTACATATTATTCTTAAGACTTTCGACTTAATATCGTATTCTGTTTCAGCATTATTAAAATAATGCTGTTCAGAGTTTCAGAATAAAATAGATCAGAATTTCTAGTCTAACTGAGATTTTCATTGCAATTGAGAAAAAAACCCCACACTTTGAAACTCCAGAATATCTTGTGGGATACTGCTTTCTCACTTGCTCTACTTCTGGGTCCTTATTAATGTTAAATGTAAATGAGAAATACAAGCTAGTACCGCTAGAGGATGACAATGAAGTTTTACTAAATCTTCATTCAGACACTATTTCTGTACCTTCACTCATGAAAAAGAAGCTGTGTTTATTGCCAAAGATCAACACATCACATAATGATGTCAGTTGCCACTATATAGCTTTTTTTTTTCTTCATTCTGTTACAATAACACCTAAGTGCTGGATGATAATAGTAACTGCAGTTTACAATTGCTTTTCATCCCTAAAATGTCCTAATATGCTTTAGAAGCCTTTATAGCAGTGTGATTTTGGGGGATTATTATTTAATCTACCACTACAGTTCAGACACCTCTGGCATGAAATTTGGCAACTGTTCAACAGCCTTATCACACAGAAAACTGGAACTCAATGGGCAATTTACAGATTGAAATATAATCATCCACCATAGATGAGACCAGAATTTCAAGATTAATAATAATGATAATAATAATAATAATAATAACAACAACATAACCAGAACACAGCAAGTTAACATATATGTCTGAGGCAACTGTCTCTGTCGAGAATGATGTGGAGCTACACAGGCTCTGGGAAGTATATAACTTTGAAATGGGTCTTTCTCTTTCTCCATACCATTCTAGTGCTACCAGAAAAAGTGGAAAAGTGGCAGGGCCGTAGGATGCCTCTTCTCTATGGTATGAAAGTACTTCAAGAAGGACTTGTAAGGACCTGTCTCACTTCACTCTTGTGATGGCAAGCAGAGTCACTTCTTCATGGTCCATAAGTTAGAGGCTTCCCCACACAGTCTGACCTTTAATGAACAACAGCTATCAAGACAGTGGCTTTTTAATATCTCACTCCATTTCATTAATGCTTCATGCTCCACTCATCTGACCACCAACCGCAGTTAGTTATACGTTGTCCTTGCAAAGGAACCCTAAAAAGCCCCCTTGAAACACTCCTAACATTTCCGGGCTGTGATCCCTGAAGATGGTCCTGCATGTATACAAATGGGAGTTGGTCATTCCAGGACTTAAGAACATGTATCCACGTGCAGGACTTCAGGATCTAAAACCTCGCTGTGATCTTTCATCTCCCAACCCCTTGCGTTCTGCCTTTGCTGGAATGGAATTGAAGGTATTTAGTACAAAGAAAAACGGTAAATGCCTGTGCACTGCACCCTCCCCTGCAAGCACAGCATAAAGACTCTTAACAAAGAACATGGCAGAGTTTATAATAATGCGACATTCGCTACTGTGAGTCAACAGACTGAGTCGCACCTGTCACATACAGAATGCAGGTGGGACCTTTCCTTTCCTCCTGCCAATATTAGGTTCTGGCAATTCGGATACATGTGGCCAAATCATCACTGGATATTCCAGTTGCACCTGCATTACTCAGGATCTTGGCTCCAGACCACATCTGTTAAAAAGACACAGAGTTCGATGTTGCTCTCATTGCATGTACAAACATACCGTGTGCACTGAGAACAGACCGAGCTGTGCTTATCTGATTGCTCACTGACATACTCACAGGGTATAAAAGAAATGATTTTTTTTTAAATATAGGTCAAAATCACATCCACCTTAGTTTCTTCATTTTGTGATGTAATTATTTAAAGTGCTGAGGCTTAAATGAACTAATGAAAAATGAGATATAATTCTAGATAAAGCACCGTTACTATACGGAAAGTTAATGGCCCACATGTATTGTCATTCTGACACCTTGTTTTGACCCGCTCATAAATTTCTAAGGAAACACATTTTGAACTAAAATTTTCCAGATTTGGTGACCTTTCGCATGCCCATTTTGGTTTTGCATTTTATTTTTTGACGATAAGAACAGGAATGTTTCAAACATTGCTTTACTACAGGGACAGTGGATACAAAGAGAAAGTGAATTCTTTTTGCTTATAAAAAAAAAAAAGATTTGTACCACTCTATGAGTTCTTGCACCAGAAAGACATAAAGCTACAAAATGAAAATATTTTCATTGAATGTTTTTGTGAATGAGGGTCTTGATGTAGGTAGGACCTGGCTGTGAACAGTGGTCAATGAATGTACATAGAGTACACATAGTTTAACACAGGAATAAAGTCTTCAACACATTTGGTTCAAAGTCCTGCCAAATCAGTAGGGGCCTTTTCAATCATGATAATAGGCTATAGGTTGAGCAGAAATATATATGAAGCCATAAGCGTTATCTGAATTTTGCAGGAAAAAAATGTATCTTTTCTGCAGGGACTCAAGGGAATTGTCCGTCCACACAATTTTCCCTTCAACAGACCCTGTCTCTGGATCTGCTCCATGCCTGTGAAGATGCAGCACTAGCCTTGAATGTGTCTCTTGCGCTACTGTTCACCACGCCTGCACAGTGCAAAAGACAACTCCAGTTTGATCACCAGAAGAGACTGGAAATCTTTGCTTTGGCTTCTAACGTATCTATCTGCCTTCTACACTTCTTGTTTAAAGAAAAACAAGATTTAGAAGTTGCTGGCTTGAATGGAAACAAGTCTCCAGCCGGTGACCCACTGGCGGTCTGCACGGTCTCCCCGACCTCCTCAGCATCCTACCCAGGCCCCAGGGTGCTTTTACACCTTACGAGGCTCCTCCTTTACAAATTCCCACTGGGGCCTTTCCCTCCTTCTGTCAGAGCCACCAGCCCATGTGCCAAGTAGAGCGGGACTGATCTTGCAGAGAAACTGGCCAAGTCCAATACCCAGCACCAACCATCCGGCCCAAGCACAACCACCCCTTTCCTTCTTGCCTCTAGCTAAAGGTCCAAGAGAATTTCCTGGGCCACGGTGCTGTGTTATCACCCCGTGGCAGGGCAAGGCAACATGGGCACGTGGCTCAGCAAGGAGGCAGCTCCCAGCCTGGGCAATACCGTCTGCGGGGCTGTGCTCTGCATTAGTGTTACGTACCGAGAAGGTTAACAAAATTAAGGCTGTTCCCATTTGTTCTTGTACGGCGTAATACTTAGCACATTTCTGTCTGAAGTTTGAAATTTTTTTTGCTGAGATTAAATGAAGCTATCAAGGGCACATTTTCAATGCAAGAAATACACATTGAAAGACCCATTACCTTTAATGGAAGCTGCACAATTCAGGCTGCATACTTACTCCCTAATGTTGTTTTAGAAAATCCTTTTTGTCTACTTTTCATCAAGTTTTCAATAGTAGGGTCCTTACACGCATATTAGAAATTCACGATGGAAACTTCCAAGTCAGTTTCCATGATCCTTGATAATTATTGGATGTCTTTTCCATTTTTAGCCTCAAAAGTTCGACTTCTTTTTTTTTTTTTTACTTACTTTTTCTCAAAGGCTATCTGGTAATCTGTTGTACATTCAGAAATATTATTATTTATTAAAGTCAACAGTGCGCTTCGCTGTGTCACAGGCTATTGTTGCAATGGGTTATGCAGATCAGCACCATTCTTACTGTGCCACGTGATAAGGCATCTAATTTAATACGTGTTACCTCTTTTCTGTTTGTATGCAACCACTGGGATAGAGATATCTTTCCCTGAAGTGATTGATTTTCTGTTGATGAAAGTTTATTGGAAATCCTAAGACTCCAGAGGCTGTTCATCTTATGGCTCTGAGTCTTGAAGATGGATTTAAAACACATTATTTCTTTCTTTCAATTTGCAAAAGAGGCACTGAGAATCAGATCTCCTTTTAAAATGACACGGTAAAAATGAGATACAAACTTAAGAGTGGTTGATTATGAGAAGTAATTCCATTTGAGACTTTGCATATGATTGACATAGTCTATGCTTTGATAAGATTAACAAAAATCTCCAGAGATAATCGCTCATAATGAATCATTTATTATGTATATCTCTTAATTCTAGAGGGGTTAAGGATGAGTGAGCATGAAAGCCAGGGACAGAGCTTTATGCATCCCATAAACACTCCTTGCAGATATTTATACGTGTCCTCAAGCACCTCTGCATGAAATACAGGAATCAAGGACACTTACCACTTTTCCTAAAACACGTTTGCTGCGCAAAAAATGTTGGCTCTCTTCGGTCTGAATCCTGCCACGACCCCAGAAACCAAGGTGGGCAAGAACAGGGGAAGCACCAGCGGCATGCCTGCCGAGCAGAGATCCAAGGTAAAGCCACCCCTTCTTTGTGCCACGCGACAGAAGGCATAGGAGGGGAGGTACAGAGCAGCCACGCTGTCGCCCATCCATTTAATTACCACAGGGCCAAAAGGCAAGCACTTTGCGCAGGAGGCTGGAACCACTACTGATGATGGTATGCCAGGGGATACATATTTTTGGCTTACTGCATCGCTTCTTCTCATTACATGCAGACTTGGAGGAGTATTTCTGTTCTGTAGGGTTTGGTCTGGGGCTCAAAGCACCAAAAGGTGGTTCACATCTAAATACAGCGTTGACTTTTTTAAGAGTAGCATGGGCCTAAAATTTGCTGTCCTTGAACCAATTATGCGTTGGGCAAACGATTTCTTTTTCTTGCATATATTCTTAAAAGGACAGTCTCTTTAACTATTACTTGCAGGGTCACGAACCAAAGTTCAAATCAGTCTCATTAAACATAAAAGGAAGATTTTGTAGCTAAGTTGTCTCTATACCTTTTTTACAAGCTGGCATATGAACAGTCAGCAGGTGCATCTCCAGAGCGACAGGCATAATATACAGCTCTTACAGCCGTACAACACTTACCATCATAAACATGGCCTGTTTTACAGGCTGCCTGATGACTTAGACAAAGAGCTGTCATAATGGCTTCCCTGGCTCCGTAAGAGCCCCATTTACAGTTAGTGTTAGGAGGCCGCACAGCTCACTTCTGTGTACGGAGCTGACACGGATTTAAGTATGACAGTCTGGTGAACAAAATGTGCCCGGGTGACTGTCTGCAGAAATTCATGCTCTCGTTTAACAGTGCTCGCTACTCAGATCATTGAAGAAGACCTGCCTGGGGTAGGGGGGTTGTACCTATGTATTTGGGTCTGTAGATGCCTCTTAAACTTTCTGACTGCGGCTGTTGACTTGGATTTTAATATTCATCTTTTGCTATCTGAGCGCATAGCTGAGGCTTAGGGTGGATTGTCTCACCCTCATCAATGGGAAAAATGCCAGAACTTACTGAAGGAACGAGGTGCAGTTGGGGCGCAGGACTGCAAGGAACTCGGTAGGCTGGGATACAGGGAGATGTTACGTTCACAGCCCACCCCTGGCCGTAAGGCCAAGACTGGGTTTCCACTATTTGGGGTGAAAAAAGTGTGTTTGCTTGATGGCAGGAACTTCCATTAAAAATGTGTGAAAATATAGATTATAATCAATAGTAATTTTCTGTTGATAGAACCATTTTGCTTGGGTTTGATCACAGGTCCTGGATCCCTGAGCACACACGAAGGAGGTGTCTCCTCGGTGGTTCATGGCACGTTACGCAGCAGTTCTTCCTGGTTCAGACCTGGGTCTGCTGCAAATTTCCAAATATAAAACAACTTTCAATGGCAGCAGTGCTCCAAAAACATCTTGGAAAACATATACAAAAGGTGCGTAAGACAGGTAAATGTTTTAACATCCCTGATCTTCAAAAGAGATACCTGTAAGAATTGCAATTATTTTTCTTTTTGTCTGCTTTCTGGTATTGCAATGCTTGGTCACTACTATTTATTCTCTCATCTACTATGTTTAAGCAACATACACCATCCCTGTTGTCTTACTTATTCCATCTCAGGATCAGGAGAAACTTATTTCCTAAACAAGCAGAAGCCTTCACTGAAATACACACAAAAGTATAAAATATTTCAGCTTGCCAGAAATTAGTGAAAGGAAAACAGGAAATTGTTCCTGTTTATCTTTTGTTCTGTTTTATTTGTTTGTTTGTTTCCTTGCTTGCTTTACAAATGGTATAAAATCCTGTTAAAATGTTCCTCTCAACCTGCTCGTTATCTAAAACAAACCATAGATCAATATTAATGTCACTTAAAATAGACTAGAATGTGCAATTATTCTAATTTGGTAGCTAAAAGGTATTATCTACTGTGAAAAAAAGAGTGGAAAGATGCAAGTTGAATATAATAAGGAGGTCATCAAATGAAAAGAAATCTATTTTCCTTCTGAAAAGCAAAATAAATAAACAAAAGAGAAGCATTTACAAAATAAATACACTAAGCACACAACTGCTAGTGCACATACAGATTTTTTCCTAATAACACAATGGAAACTATTAAAAATAGATAGAAACAATAATGAGAACATTTGTATATGGATTACATGAGATTACAGTGTGTGTGTGTGTGCGCGCGCGCGCAGACTACGGGATATTTCAGGTGTCTTAAGCCAAGCATTTAATCATGTGAAAAGCACATAGAGCATATTTCAAAAAAATTACAGGAAGAGAGGATACCCATATACTAAAGAAATGTTTCTGAATCCCTTTTTCTCACACTGGCACAACTGAAGAATGGAAAGCATCACACAGACCTGGAGCAACCTATGTCAAATAACTGACATCAAAATATGGTCTCTGGTTATTGCACAAGTCCAGAAAGCCACGGTCTGGTAGGTCTTATTCTCTGTGAGCTTGGGCTAGATTTTTTATGCAAACTTCTCTAGGGATTTAAAGGAGTCTTTAAGGAGAGCTCGGGAAAGAGGTGACCATCCTCAGCATTAGCCAAGGGCTCCGTGTCCTACACTCTCTCATCCTACATTCAATTCCTCTTTCCCATAGCAAACAGTCACCTTGATCTTCACCACCTGAAAGCTCCTCACCTGTAACTTCTAGGCACATCGGCTGCCGGTATATCGTTGACGTGTATGAGGCTACTTCGATGAAAAGCATCATGCAGGAACAGCCTCTGAGGTTTTCAGGGTCTGTCACAAAAAATCTGAGACCCCAGAATTAAGAGCACTTAGGCAAGAGGGAAAATATATTCACACGCACACAAGCATTGCCACTGAAGATTTGCATAAAATTATTCAGATGCAGAAACCCTAGATGCTTTCCCTAAAATAGCTCTTGACATACTTATCTTTAGGGACTTTTCACCTTGTGGATGTAATTCCTTAATTAATTACTTCATCTTCTGTCTACAGTCCTGCAAACCAGATCTGTTATAATACAGTTACATATTCATGTGATCCAAGCTTTGTCTCAGTCCAATGTGTTTTTTATTAATAGCGATACGGACTATAATCACAGTTCTTTTATATTTTAAGTACTGGCTCATCAACACGCTTAGGCAACATAGGTAGCTGGTTAATAAAAAAAGGTAAGTAATTGTTAGGTTGAAGCTTCAAAGAAAGACACATTTAAGCGTACACCCCTTTAAGAGTACCTCTGCCCAGACACGCACCTGCTACACTTCATTCATAATTAAGGTAAGCATCGACCTCCTTGGGGTAGTTTATGGAAGACAAATATTTATACTTTTCTACAATCACGGAGACAGGTGCAGCCCCTACATTAATGGTGAAGGCTGCAACCCATGATTTGGGTTCTGTGTACTGTCCAGGGCACGTGGGAAGATAGGACGTAAAAGAGTTTCAAGAGGACCAAACAACACGTTCTAGGAACAATAGGTAATATTTAACAAAATTTTGTCCCACATGTTCCTTTTAATTAATTTAGTTGTGCATATTACCTTCAACTCTGTGCTGTCTAGATGACGGATGATTTTTAAGGAAATAACGATTTTCTCCTGCATCTTTTCTTCTTCCTTCTTCTCCTTCTTGGGCTTGAGATTTGGGAAAATGTGCTGGCTGTTGGAAAGCTAAATCAAAGGAACAAGCATGTCCGACAGATCTTGCTGGGCTGATATTCTAATTGCCTGCTAAAATAAATTTTGCAACTGACAGAGAAGAGTATCCCGTTTTGTGTCCCGAGATTAGAAATTTCACTGTTACGGTAGAAGTTCTCATAAGAGATGACGCTTGTGGAGAAAGACGTGCTTACTCGAGTAGCTTTGGCAGCCAGTGTGGTTTGGCCGCTATGAAACTAGTGTGAATGTCACAGGATTTGGCTCCAGTCCCAGCTTGTTTTGTGAACTTGCCCAAAAGTCATCCCTCAATCTAGTCCTCTTATTTCGTTTCCTCAATGGTGCCAGGGGAGGGGCTGTCCAGATATGACTTTGCAAACTACCTAATATAGTAGATGCTTATTACAGCTAAATAAAAATCAGGAAATCCTCTGTAGGGTTTTGAACATAAGGCAGAAATCTTTAAGTTCATTCTGTATTCAGTGGGGAACCAATGGAGAACAGAGCACCAGGGAAATAAACTTACGGTTGCTTGTGTCTCTAAATAGACAAGTTGCAGCATTCTATCATCTTAGGCTCTTTTCAGACTGGATAGCTGTATTTCTAGATAATGAGGTGCAATTTCTTCAAAGCAGCTTTAAATCCTGTTGCATATGATGAAATGTTATAATGCTTTTCATTTTCTTGTTTGTGTTTTGCAAAAAAAAAGGAGAACAATAACAGGGAGTTGATTGGAAAGATATTGGGGACTATCAGGCGCTTCAGAAAAATATCTCAAATCCTAAATATGCTAATACCTACAGTTTGCTAAAAGAAGCAATTTTGTGGCATTTACTTCAGTGCATCCTCTTCATTAAAGAAAACTTTATGGGAGTTAAACTTTAATGCCTTTTTTTGTCTGTGTTGACAATTTGGATGGGGCTTGGGATTTGTTTGCGTGTTTGTTTATTTATTTCTTGTTAATTGGATTATAAATGGTCACAGAGCCAATTCAATCTCCAGAGTCTATGATTTAACGATGTTCTAAATCTGTTTCTGAAAGTTACCCACAGGGGAGCAGTACTGAGAAAGATGCCACCTTCTCTTTGCGTAGTGTAATTAAACTTTACCTGACTACCAATAAATTAATTTACAAGGTCTTCCTATAATTTAAATGAAATGTGAAAATTATCCCTTCTTTGACTTATTTTCAGCAAGCTGGATCAATGTAGTTTAGGAAATTAAATGTTACCCTGTTACCTTTAGACAATTGATCCTAAAACCACTGCCAATCCCTTGCTTTCTCTCCTTTTCTACCAAAATTGGTATACTTTGCATAGCTGAAAGGCTACCCATATTTTGCTACTGCCTCATAGCTAATATGCCATAATACTGTACATACCCCCACAAATGCAGTAAATGCAGAGCAACATCTCTTTATTGGTGAGTTCTCGGAGTTGATTCTTTCTTCACCTTTTTATTTAAATTTAGCTTTTTACAATGTGCCAGATTGGCAGCCATCAAAAGTAAAACTTAATCTATAATTAAGTGCAGATACAGCACATGCAGAATCAGCACGGCCGCAGTCCTGCCAATATTGCCTAACGTGAGCCCAAACAGAGAGAGAGAATTTTGTCATGTGCTGTGTCATTTGGACTAGGAGACAGAAAAGAGGCCCCGGATCATTAGTAAGATTGCAGCCTTTGAGGAGAACTCACCCCTGAAGAAAGGAAAATCCCCCCAACACCAGCATGAGAAGGGATTTCTGGTACAGTAAGTCAGAACCGATGTGACGGTACCCGAAGAAAGTGCTTCCCCCCACAAAGCTCTGCTGGCGCAGCCTGCGGGGCTGGACCCAGCCTCCCGGCACATCCCGCCAGTCCTCTCCCTCGATGCTGCAACTGGTGGTTGCCAGCATCTGCCTGAATTATATCACGCTTCAGCTCTCCTACGTGGGACTTGAGAAGATCACCTCCTCGCTGCTGAGCTCAGCCGTTAGCGGAAAGGCTTACATCTTTTTGCTTTATTGGCAAACCGTCGCTTTGTTGGTGCCTTATATATGTCAAAAGTACTCAGGATATGCGAAGGTGCTCCATTCAACTGTTTGTATTATTGCCTTCAAGGGGAATGGAGTTAGCCCACAGCACATCTAGTTTTATTCCCTGAATAACTTCCCTAAATTGCAGAAACCGTGGTCCAACCTGCGGTCATGTCAAGGACTGTTCCTGTAAGAAAATTTTCAGTGGTGGGTGAACTTTAAGAGCGAACTGCCAAAACCACGGGGCTCTATTACTGTGGTTTAACTGAACTTATGTATTACGGAGGAGATTTCAAAAGATTGAAGGACTTAGGGCCTCATTACACTGAAAACAGCTGCAAATGTTATGTTCTTGAATTTCTGAGGAGCTTTGGAAAGTTTTCTCCTCAAACTCGAGGCTTCTATGCAACATAAGCAAAGCTGAATCAAAGGAATGAGTGTCTGGATCAAAACAAACCCACAATTCCCCTGCTGTTGGAAGGAAAAGAGACGAAGAAAGACTGGGTGAGAGATGGCAGATGCAGATTCGAGGCTCGTCAGGTGTATTTTTCCTTTGCTGAGTCAGGGGCAGATTTTACCCAGCCAAGCCAGAAAGTCTGGGCTGGTTTTATAAATTAAGATATATTTAATATTGATAGTGTTTGAAATAATAGGTGAGGGCACAGACTGAAAAAGAATCCCATTCTGCTCAGCATTGTATGAGTATATAGTAAGAAGAGTTTTACAGTTTAAACAGGTATATAGAAGGGAATGTTTGTTTGGGAAGAGTCACAGAATAACAAAAAGTGACGCGTGCAAGATCTCACAGTAGACCGGTTGCAAATCTTGGCGTGAACCCGTAACTCCTGCTTTCTGGGGCTGTTCCCTTGTTTCTCTCCAGCTCTTCCTGCCAATACAGAGTTATCGTCCATACATGAATACACAGATGCCACAGTGGACCGCAAAGCCAGATCTTCAGCTCATTAAAAATCAATGCTTTTTCATGATGCCAATAAGGCTATGCTGATTTACCATATATGAAGACTTGCCACTATTTTTACATTAATGTTTTCTAGTATTTTTAAGGTACAGAACTCTGAAGTCAAGACTTTCAAAATTGCCTGCCTAATTTATGCATTAAATCCATACGTGGGCTGAGAAACATATGGCCTGATTTTTGATGAGTGATTCCACCGGGAGCAGTGGTTGCCTGAATCCTTTGTTGCTCAAATCACTCATGTCATTGCCTACATATGAATGTGGGTGTTTAACTTCAGGCCACCTATTTTGAAAAATCTGTCTCACATATTGCTGTTGGCCACTAGACATGTCAGTGTAGCCAAACAATCCTGTTGCCGTTGTTCAGTTCACCCATCCATCCTGCTGAGTTTTCTTCACCTTGGTGTGTAGCTCTTACGTTAGTTTGACCTTGTGTAAACAGATAACCTTTGCAAAATTTGATTTAGCCTTTCCACAGGTTCACGGTAGGAATGGATCAGGTTCTGTATTTTGGGTCTTTATGCCACTGCTGCTAACTTCAACGGCATAGGAGAAATCACCTATAAAAGTAAATTGGCAAAAATGCCCTTATTGAATTAAGCATAATGTTCTCAGGTTGATTCTCATTCTCAAGTTGGCTTACTTCTAAAATCAGCGTATTTCTGAGGATGGTTACTTTCAGCTCAGTTGCCAACATCCTTTAATTTTCAACAGTGCTTTGAAATGACCTCACAAGGTGATACGATAACTTTTTACAAGGAGATCTGGAGACTGTAGGAACATGTCAGTTGGTATTTCACTTACATCTGGATGTACTGTGTGACATATTAACACCGCAGACACATCTGCTATTCCTAAGGGGCTGGGGAAACTTCAGTCTCGGGCGGATGCAATATGCAGGGTTGACAGAGCAGACAAAGAATCACCGCAAGTTACTATAGCAGGTGAGAGATCGATGCAGGGGAATTGAGCAGGGCTTATCATGGTGCTGCGTGATGCGCAAAGTAACATAAAGCACGTGGCTGTGTTTAGTGACTTAGAAATAAGGCATAGACTATGAGGCACTAAATACATATCCTGAATAGAAAGGAGCGACTGTTTATGGCTTAACTTCTGTCACTCTCCCAGTAGCTTGAAGTCTGGTTCACAGTGACTGTACCTCCACAAATACCTCTATAATTCCAAAGAGCTTGATCTCATCTACTCAGCCAAAAGGGTCATTAAAAACCCAAGTGGTTGCTAGCCAAGTCATAGTTTTACCTAGAAGTTCTGAAACACTAAATCCACAGAATCAGTAATATTCTGTGGGGTTTTGTATTTGCTTTGTTTTTAAAATCCTAAACAGTTGTTACATGCAGCTGACAGATCTGGCAAGGTTTTGAACTCTGGAAACAGATTTTGATGCCCATCTTTTATACTCATACAATGCTGAGCAGAATGGGATTCTTATTTCAGTCTGTGCCCTCACCCATTATTTCAAACACTATCAATATTAAATATATCTTAATTTATAAAACCAGCCCAGACTTTCTGGCTTGGCTGGGTAAAATCTGCCCCTGACTCAGCAAAGGAAAAATACACCTGACGAGCCTCGAATCTGCATCTGCCTAGGTTTGCACGGACTCCATGTAATGGATGTAACCGCACATGAAATGTTACAACGACAAGAAATACACATAAATCTACTAAATTGATGAGCATTCAGTCAGACCTGATTAATGATGCCCTCAAGAGCAGCAACAAGATGCATTTTCATCCTTAAAAGTGAAAAGCAACAGTTTTAAAGGACATGAAGCAACACAAAGAGCCATTTCTCTTCCAAACCCTTGAGAATATTTCCAGCGTGATTCTGCCCATCATTACAAGAGCACTGAAGGGCAGCTAGAACTCCAGAAGGTACAAAGCCCCATCAGCTGCTCCACCACAGGAGGGAGAGGAACATAATCTTTGCTCCATGGTAGGAAAGACCCTATCCAGTAGAGACTTACTGGAGAACCCCCCATCCAGCACAATCCTAGAACAAGCCTGCAACCCTGCAATAAAGCGGGTAGCTCTCCTTAGCCAGAGATGCAGGCTTCTGCCCTTCAGACTAACACACCCAGGCAGGACATCTCCACGAGGTCTGAACCAGAGCTGGTTTTCATCCAGACAACGCAGAGGACCACAAGCTCTGATCTACCTGTGCCCGTTCATGCGGGCATGTCTCAAGCGAGGTGCTGAGACCTGCGGTTAGCGCAGCAATCAGACTTTAAGGATTCCTGTAACCTGTCCTGCGCTCAGACCAGCAGCTCTCTCTGCTAATCACACACAATTTTATGCTGCCAGTGGAATTTAAATCGGCTGAATTAGTTTTCAGAGTATTCGATAAATATTGCCTGCTGGCATAAATGGGATTGAAGAGCTGGAGATCTGAAAGAGCCAAACAACCCTTTTGGCACCTTTGCTCTAATGATGCAACTGTGTCTCTGCCAGTCTCTGCCAGTCTCAGCGGACTGGCATTAAAGTGATGCTTTGCGCAGGAAAAAGTAAATAAACGGATTATGCTCCATCTGATCCATAAACAGTGGGATCTTATTAAAAACCACCAAATGCAACTTCAAACAGCAATGCATTGTATCCTACTATTCATTTGCAAACCATTGGCCAAGCCAATAAAATCTGTCTTTGTGCAGTATTTTTATTTTAAATAATATGTGGAAATGGATTTCTAATCATTTTCTCCTGGGAGGCCAAAGTAGCTCTGATAATTAGGCTACCTAGTTAATTACTAATACTCTACAAAAATGGCCAACAGTCTGGTTTGTCAACATAGCTTAATAGAGATGGAAATAAAATGTATCTAATTTTCCTAGCCACGGTACTTTCAGAAATGGCAGAGGTGTTGATCCTCCCTTTTCCTTCTGAGGAGGAGATGTACCATAGGTCATTGCAACATCCTGGGCACAAGCACAACCAAGTTTCGATCCGACACACTGTCAGCCTTCCTGGCTTCTCCCTGCCCTGGTCTATGCCCCTGTGAGGTGACTTTAACACTATTGCCAGGAAAAAATATCAATTAATTTCAGTTTGTGAGGTCCTCATTGTTATGTAATCTCATAAAATAAAAACAAGCAAAAGTAACCCCGAAATTTTGGAAGCCACTTGGCATAAAAGTAACTTTATAACATGGCAAATTTTTAGCCTTTATTCTAAATTGCCAGCTTTGGAAATGTTCAGCATGACAAATAACTAAATTTCTTCAAAGCAATGCACTGTCTTTTAGCCATAAGACTGACCCTCAAGTCATGTCTCTTTTCTGATCTAAAGGACAGTGCAACGGGCTGGGACCCAGGTGACTTATGCTCTATTTTCCCCATTCTAATATAATCCTTAAGGTGTATCACTTCCCTTCCGCATGCCATGGTCATCAGCTGCAAAATTAAGATAGAGCAACAAATTCCTTTGTGAAGGACTGAGATTTCCACACCCCCCCAAATTGCTACAGAAAAGTTAGGCACTATTATCCACATTAAAAAAAAAATTAATCAACATTTTTGTTCTAACAATATCATGGAAAGACCAATTGCTCTCCAGCTCAAACACATGCAGTCATATTTAATCTGGCCTTTGCAGAAAGTACCACCTCCCTTTTGATCATCTTTTAATTTAAATTGAGTAGTGAGGGAGCTAAGCTGGCACTCCCAACAACAGACCCCGACTAGCAGGTTTATGTCTGTGCTCAGTCCAACTGACCTTGCTTTAACCAACTCTACAAGACACAGTGCAGCATACGGGACTCGATTTCCAGAGGGCTCAGCCCTCCCTCCTCTGCCCCTGCTCCACGTGGTCAGAGCCCAAGAAAATGCAGCTTCAGCTGGGAAGCAGTAACCTGAAGAACACAGGACCGCAGACTTCACTGCAGAAGGAGGCCACTGATGCTGAGCTAGGATGGCAATTATGGACCTTGCAGAGAGCAGGAAGACAGCAGCTGGTGATGAGGTCATGTTGCTGGGACTTGGGTTTTTCTGAATATGTGATTTTTATACTTACTGATGTGACTATTTTGATTTGCCTTGTAGAAGTATTCAAGAAACAAGAGCTGCAGTTACCAAGCACATAATCCAGCTGTTCTTGTTGCAAGCCAGCAGAAGATCCTGCTCAGAAGAGCTTACAGCCAAAACAGACAAACCAGCCAAAGCCTGAGCTCAGCACAGGTGTAAAGACGCGATGTGACACCAAGCTGGCAACTGGCAAGGTCAAGACAAAATGCAGACCCAAGTCTCGCTCTAGTACCGTATCTGGAGAACTCTTCTCGCCTTTCCACATTGTCTTTCAGCACAAGCTCAGCCATAGTATAAAGACCAGCTAGGCACCTTTAATGAATCAGAAGGAAGATAAAATAGAAATACTGCCTAATGAATAGTCTTCTTTTATCATCATTAGATTCTCAGAAATATCATCCTAACTTTCTCCTCTTTTTTACATTCTCCTAACTCTGCACGTTTAATAGGTTTCAAGGATAACATTTCACAGTCCTAACTTTCAGCCTGCAATGGATGAGGTTGAGTACTTTTATTACAGTTTAATAAATTGTTAATATTGAATATGAATAATGAAATAACTGCTGTCATGTAACCCCTAATAATCATTACAAAAATACGCTTTCTGACATAATTTAAACATATTACTAAAATATATATACTTGCCTCTACACAGGCAAAGGTAATATTTCTGACATAATTATTTCTAATAATAATTTTGTTCAAAATAAAGCCTTGTTTTTTCTATGAAATATCAGCTTTCATTCAAATAAAACACTTTTACACTCAAAATGAAAGCATTCTGATTCAAATGCAGCTCTGAAACCGTGTCCATCTGTTTTGCACCGCTTTAGATTTGGTACTGAAGATAGTAGAGAGCTATTCCAAGTTTACACTGAGGAGAAATGTTGGCCGCTGTTTTACATGGGGGCATACACGCCCATTGCACCAGTGCCAGAACTGTAGCTTAGACACGCAATTTCTTGTGTGTGCTGACTGGATGCCCATGCGTATATCTGGCGTACAGGTTCAGAAGATTTGAATAATCTTGGCCTAGACATCCTGGAACTGTGTCATTCAAACCTGGAATTTTAGGAGGTGTTTTTTTCTTTGTTTGTTTGTTTTTAAGTTAGCTAACTAGTAGCTTCTAACCTGACTTAAAATCGTATCAAGCCAAAGCCAAAAAAGGCCTTTAAATAGATAAGATATTCAAATTATTGTAAAATGTGTTTTAAAAGAACGAGTCTGTTACAGCTATCGGTGTCCAGCCATTCTCAGAGCTCAAATAAGGGAAATAAACTATATTGGTACAGAGCTATGTTTATAGCTTGACACAGCCATGTTTATGTCAACGCCACAGAGACAGCTGACAGAAGCTGACGAACGCCAATGAGCAAGGTTATGGCCATCCTGGACTCGAGCTGGCCTTCAGCTGCCTCCATCAAACTTATGGCTTTCATACTAAAGACTCACACCGCAGCGGCTACCCAGCGGCAGATGGGTAATTCCATGCTGTGTACAGCGCTTGAGTTTTCTGCGATATTACAAGCTCATTTGAACTTACACATCGAACTTCCCCCCAAATTGCCACTTGAAACGTCCATCAAAACATGTTGCAATTTTAAGAAACTCTAGTGAGGTCCCATTACGCACTGGAACCTTTCGTCTCACTCTCCATCTCCCATTTTAATCCCGAATTTCAGAAAACAAATGCACGTGTTTATACATTGAGCAGTCCCACGACTGCAGCATGGCTATTGATTTCTTATGCGACAACCCATACACATACACTCAGCAGAATCTGGGCTGATGTAATAATTTCTGAAAAATTCCACTTTTCACTTTATTAAGGATGTTTGGGGAAATAGGCTGGTAGTTTTACACAGGATGCATTAAAACTGGAAAATAAGGTCCACTCAGCTACAGCTCTGTTTCTATTGCTAAACTGTCTTTTCTTCAACCAGAACCTGGTTTAGAACTCCTCTGGGGGGCTGCAAGAGCCCAGCTGGAATCTGGGCAACATCCTCACTTTTCAAATTTATCACTTTCTGTAGAGCTAAACAGAATCTACTGAAGTGCCATATGCAAAAAAATACTAGGAATATCTGCTTTGTTGCCTCCTGCCTCTGCCCCACCATTTTTTTCTTATACCAGGCGGATCCTTTTTCTTTTCTTGAGGGCAGTTATCATTTGATTATAATTTTGCTTCTCTTCTAGCAACCTGATTAACATACGCACATCTTTACTTTAGTTTCTCTATGTTCAAGATTAAACAAACTATTATAGATACCCTCAAAATGGTTAAATATATCATGTTTACAGTATTCTCCTGATTTGTCCAGAGGCATTGTAACATCTCAGGCTGCCAAAACATGAGCCAGGTGTCAAGGTTCCATTCATATCAATGGAAAATAAAATGTGATTTTAACAAAACCAGAAACTGAGCTTGAAACCTTTCTTGTAGAAGAATCACTTGGATGATAAAGAGATGTGAACTGGGAATTCCTACAGGAGATAATTGAAGAAAGAAATGCTTTATCAAAGACAATTTTTCTTCTACTTCTTTACAAGAGGCTGGCAAAAACAAACCAAAGTATACTTTAAAGTGAACACCCTATGATCTGTGATGGAAATTTTACTGTGTTCTCACTCAATCAAAAAGTCTTTCAGAATAGGCAAGATCTGGATTTTTTAACTGTAAAACAAGCAAGCAAATAAACAAAGCGACCAACCCAGAGGTCTTCTTTATACAAGAAGAGGGAGGTGATGTTCATCTTTAAGAGAACAACAAAGCACAAAGGGATTGGAAGCGAATATTCACCCATACTCCAATGAACATGGAACATGACATGTATCACATCAAAGGGCTGTAGGTTTTTAAAGGAATTGCAGAATTCACTGAGAACCTTTAATTGCGTATACTGAGAATGTTACACATTCCTCACAAACGCCATAATTGCATGTATATGTACATGTTGTAAAGTGCAATGCCATGAGGGCATACCCTCTCTATTTCCAGCCAGAAGGCATGAAATACTAAAAGACATACTGGCCAGGGCACACTTTAGGATAGTGGTTTGGAAACTACACAGTGCACCAGGTGATCAGTAAAGCTCAGGGTCTGAATGGAAATACACTGCTCCACTTTTAATAGCTTCCAGTATCCTGGAACATAACACAGTACACACTAAGTAAAAAACAAACTGAGCTCTCATGCCTTTTTCATAGCTTCCAGGTGGAGAAAGGCCAGAGTCTCTTTCCTAGGGCTTTCCTTGGAACAAACACAGATGTCTGGCACAAAACATACATTTGTGTTTTTACTGGATGCCAAGCTGAAGCTCGGCTCTTCTTGATTTGTCTTCAGCCATTCATCATACGGATGGTCAAGTAATTTCGCTCTCAAGAGCTCCTTTATCAGTTTAAGAACACTTGACCTCCGTTCAGCCCACGAAACCGAGACGGAAAGCGAAATGCGGAGGGAGATGCCTGCAATTGGCAGGCTGAGCCCTGCAAGCCCTCGCACACGATGAGCAGTTCCACTGGACGGACAGCGCTGCCCCGCTCCCCAAGAGCAGGCGTGGAGCAGCGGTAAGCGCTCAGCCACCAACAGCTTGGGCACACGGGCTGGGCTCCGGCCCCTCAGCACCTAAATTTTAGTCGCACTGACTGCAGTGGCAACGAAACCAGCCACTCAAGTGGCCTCCTGCTGCCTTCGAAAGTGGTCGTGGCCTTAGTCATTCGCTTCTGCGTGCAAAACGCTCTATTTTCTGAACTGAAAACTATTTCAGTTCAGAAAGTGATTGGAGGAGAAGGAATATTTAGGGGTGACAGCGCTTGTGAAAAAAGTACGTGGAAGCAGCATCTACTACCACGTTTTGTTCTGCCACTTGCAGTCCCTGTGTTAAAACAGAGAAAATAATAACTTCCACCAAACGGTGTGAATAGAACTAAGAATTCATGAAGCATTTCTAAATTCCCAAGTGAAAGCTGCTATATTTAATTTATTATTATAAAATATGCAATTATTACAAACAATTATCGGATCCTTAGATCTTAGTCAAAATGTCTAAAAACCCCCTGTATTCTTATTTTCAGAAGGATTTAAAGGCTACATGCTGTATTTTAATATAGTGGACACCCCCCCCCCCCCCCCCGAAAATTGAATGCACATGTGTATCAGACTTAACTATAAGTTCTTGCTAAGCACTAAGGATTGAAATCAAGAATCATAGAATTATAGAACAGTTTGGGCTGGAAAGACCTTTAAAGGCCATCTAGTCCAACCCCCCTGCAATGAGCAGGGACATCCTCAACTAGATCAGGTTGCTCAGAGCCCCGTCCAGCCTGACCTTGAATGTTGCCAGGGATGGGGCATCTACCACCTCTCTGGGCAACCTGTTCCAGTGCTTCACCACCCTCATTGTGAAAAACTTCTTCCTTATGTTTAGTCTAAATCTCCCCTCTTTTAGTTTAAAACCATTACCCCTTGTCATATTGCAACAGGCCCCATGAAAATGTTTGTCCTCATCTTTCTTATAAGCCCCCTTTAGGAAGTGAAAGGCTGCTAGAAGGTCTCCCCGGAGCCTTCTCTTCTCCAGGCTGAACAAGCCCAACTCTCTCAGCCTGTCTTCACAGGAGAGGGGCTCCAGCCCTCTGATCATTTTTGTGGCCTCCTCTGGACCTGCTCCAGCAAGTCCATGTCCTTCTTGTGCTGGGGGCCCCAGAGCTGGGCGCAGTACTCCAGGTGGGGTCTCACCAGAGCAGAGTAGAGGGGCAGAATCACCTCCCTCGACCTGTTGGCCGTGCTGCTTTTGATGCAGCCCAGGATACTGTTGGCTTTCTGGGAAATGAAAGCTACAGAGCATTTACTTGCAACAAAATGTAAGTAATCAATATAATAATACTATCTTTTCCTTATCTCTGTCTTATTATTCACAGAACAAGAGCTGTGTTAACAATGTCAAAAAAGTAATTTGAAGCAATCTTTAATTAAAAATTCCTAAACATGACAAAATAATAAAATAACATTTATAAGATTTTATTAAAAGCTCCAACTGAATTAATACATTGAAATCCCGTTAAACACATAAGTAGAGTTTAAAAGCCACTGCACATTTTAATAAAGGTCTCGTCAAAATAGCGTAATACTGTCTGCAATATTTCAACATAATATTTTGATTGCAAAATGTCTGAGTTCTTCCTACAACTTTGTGGAGAGTCAAAAGATCGCACTACCATCCCTTCCTCCCCATTCAAAAATCAACCCAGATAATTTGATTTTGAATGAAATCCCTGAAATTCCTCTGAAAAGGATTGAATCATTATGTGGAATTGCAGACAAAATTGGAGACAATTGATTTTTATGTGTGGAAATTTAAACTGAGGCAGTTCATGTTTACAGTGACAGAGGAGTAATCGTGAATAGAAGTATGCCTGTTGCGTTAACACATTGCAAAAGTTCAGCTCTGATTAAACTCATCCAGATCTGTATATGGGGCTGGCCTAAGACGGCCCTTTGGGGGATAAAGCAAAACTGAAGTTTGTCATAACATTTTACTTCCCCTTCCATACTGAAAGATGTGCTCGCAATTACAAAAACAATTTTGTTGGAAGATTATTTCCTGCGTCCTATTCCTCCTGGTTCTTGGATGAGTTTTATTATATATACAAGAGTGAAAAAATATGGAAATATTTTCCCCAGAAAAGCCCAGACTGAGTTTCATGATTTTAAAATCCCTTCTCCAGCCTTTACTGAGTGAAAAGAAAGAGCTTCAGGTAAAAATATAAATCTGTGGTCTACAACACAGAGTATGACTGAACCCCTGAAACACTTCTCAGTTTGGACTATGGGAAAAAAAATATAAATTATTGGAGCTTAAATGGCATAGAGTATCGGAGTACTAGACTAGCGATGGCCAAGTTACATCAGTCTGTCCCCAAGCCACTTTACTATTGAATAAAATATCCTCATATTTTTATATTGCTATACCTTTCTAGAACATTGTGATGTTTTGAAATTGTGAGGTGTTGGTTAATGGAGAAAAGGGCAGGAATTTTCTAGAGATTTCAATAGAGTGAGGTAAATCTAAAATACTCTTCAAGACCTGTGTGCTAGGACACACTGGTGCACTATGGCTCCTAGTCCATGAGAAATAGCACCACGGTGCCTTCTCCTGCTGTACTTTCAGATTGAAGAATGATCATCTGGGGGGTTTTCCCCCACCCAAAACAATGTAAAAGATTAAAAATACATTCATGGAACAGTAGCAGAAGATTATCAAAGCACTTAGTTTGGTCAAACAAAGTTTTATCAAACACATACACACAATAATCTATAAAATGTGCATACAACAATACAGAAGCAAAATGCTAACATTAAGAGAAAATACAGCAAAAATGTTCCCAAATCAAAAACATAAAATGCTTTCTCCATTCAGAACATTGATTAAACTGGGTTTTTTCCCCACAAAATGTTCCTAGTCAATCACAAAAACGTTTGAAACAGTCCATCCCAAACTATTTTAACTACTGCTAACAGTAAATGTACATGCAAAAGCTAAAGCAACATGCTGGCTTGCTACACTTACTTTATATAAAAGATACACATCTTTGCCAGCGACTTATTTCTTACTTTAACTCTTCCTGGAATGTGACTTGTCCAACAAAGCATAACTGCAGAGCTTTGAAGCAGAAGGAAAGAGAGGAGCAAAAAATAATAAAATAGCTTGAAGGCACAGAAAATACGGTATTAAAGCCAATGGCACAATATCTGTACAATCCAGAAGATCAACAAGGCGCAGAAATATTTTCTTGCTGTGCAGGGGTGCGCTGGAAGCAATTAGGAAAAAAACCCCCTCAGTACAGTGCTACTCACAAGTGTGAAGCGACAGTCACGACTAAAGCCCCGTGAATCGGCGCTCGCCACAGCCAGCTCCAGTAGTGGTTTGTGGAAGGAAGCCTAAGACGGATAAATGCCTCCAGGAGCCCCAGGGAAATACAACTGCTCAACGGACATTAAAAATAGCAGCGTGAATTCCTGCTCTGACAAGGCGGCTAGTGGAAAGGTCTTTGGCCCCAAGTAAGTTACAAACGGATACCAAAAACCTGGGAAGCCCCTTAAAGTCTCACCCTGGGCCAGCCAGGCAGATCCCACAGGCACCCTGGCTAGAAAATGAATGCTGATGAGCAAAAGCAAGAAGAGGGACACAGTTTGGGGATAAAGTGGAAAATGAATTTGCTGCATAGAAAGCTCTGCTTGGCCTCCTTAATCCTCTGCAGGTTGGAAATAATTGCAGTGATGCTGTAAAGCGCTGTCACAGAGGCTGCAGTGGTTAGCTGGTCATGTCTTTGGCGGGTAGTGGTTCATATTAATAACGTTCCAGGCTTTCAAAAGCAGCCTGTATGTCTAAATCAATTAATTCCCGCAGCCTGTGTGTGCGGTAAGCAAGCAATGCTATCTCTTTTCCGAGATAAGGAAACCAGAAGGAACTGAAATCTTTACAACAGGAATGTGAAGCAGACGGGATGAGGACCCCGTATTTCTTTTGTTTAGAGCTACTCTTTGAAGAATCTCTCCAGCCTGTTTCTCTCCTTTTATGTGACTCGGTGTTATCTGTTCAGATCTCAAAAGTGAGCTAAGCACCAGAAAATGTACAGAGCTGACAAACCCCACCAAAAGGGGCTTTGGGAGCCCTAAAAGCCCTACAAGGGCTTCTCTACAAGGGAAGTGTTGCCTGCTTTGGCCTTGCCATTTAAAAACGCCATCAGGCAAGGTTTGCAAAGAGAAACGTGAAAAACATGCAAAATACAAACTTTAATTTAGAATGAAAGCTGATACTCAAAACATGTAGCTAGAGTAGCTGGAACACCGAATAAAGTATTCAGCATTGACAGTAATGTGATACTTGATATCATTTTATCTGAGAAAAAAAATAAACTTGTCTGAAAAGCTTGTTCTATTAATCCTCAAAATTACTCCAAGGAAGGGATTTTAATAATGAGGAGGATCTCTGTGGCTGGCCCAGGGTAAGACTTTAAGGGGCTTCCCAGGTTTTTAGTATCCGTTTGTAACTTGGGGCCAAAGACCTTTCCACTAGCCTTCGGGAAGCAAGGCGAGATGTGTATTGTCTAAGGGGAGTAAGAAGGTTTATCCCCTTCCTTCTGAGCAGTGTGATTTGATCAGCACTCCCACTGGCCATGCCCGTGCTTGCCCTTGCAGTTTATCCAGGGATATCCTTACTAAAGAGCGCAGCGGATGGAATCCCAACTCCACTGATGCTAACAGCAAAAACTCCCAAGTATTTTGATGAAACTTGTCTGGTATTAATTTCCCGACTCACATACAATTTTGGTCATTGTTTGGGGGAAAATATCAAAATCTACACAATAATCTTTGAGGCCAGGTGGGAAAACTATTACAACAGAGGAAATACATCTGGTATGGGGTGTCCATGCATGCAGTCTATAACTCAGGGGCATTATAGAATAATTCTATATACCGTAGAGATATCTGACTTAGTATAGAAGCAGTCCAACTATGGTAGTACAGGTGTCTACCCTGACAAGAGAATTTAAAACTCTCTCACATCTCTCTCTGCTTTGTGGCAACATGCAGTTAAGCCATTGCCTCACTGACAAAAGAAATTTACATTCAGTCCCTTTTGTCGGGATGATACGTAAACTAAATTACAATGTAAATGTAATTTGATGTTATAAGAAAGACTTCTAATTAGATGTTATAAGAAAGACTTCTTACATTGGTTTACTACAAATCCTCTCCACCTCTTTTTAATATCTGTTCCATGCTGGCAGCAGATAACTAGGGGTTTTTGAATAGTAATAGGATTTACCAAAAATGTCTCTCGGCTCGTCATGCGTTATTTCTATTTTAAATTGGAGACCTACAGAAAGAAGTGAAAGATGAGGATCTATTCCATACTTTGACAAAAACGCCATGCTAAAAGTATTGATAAAATAATAGGAGAAAAAATAAATCAAGACATATTTCCAAAGTCTATCACATGGAGTGTTTCACTGTTTCAATACAATATTAAAGAACAAGTTGGTACAGAGCCCAATTATTGCCTTGAGTGCAGCATCAATATTGCTCACATCTTCGAATAACTTCCTGAATTTTCCAGTAAGTTCATAAAGCCAGAGCGTGCTGCCTGTGAACTGGTCAAGAACTTCACTTTCTGAGGCAAAATATGATGTCTGCATCAGAAACAGCTGTGTCAGGAGGTTCTGACACATTCCTGTTGTCCCAAGGGTCATTTCTTGGTGAGGTACATTTGTTCCTATCACTGAAACGCTGCAGGCAGAATCCTCAGCTTGCGCAGATGCTTTGCGCAGCATTGTCAGGGAGCAGCCTGGGATTTCTAACCATAATTAATGTCCTAATTTCAGGGGAACGATGCCATACGCAGCCATGTCCCCACAATGCGTCTCTGGAATCTTCTAGTCCAGAAGAGAGCTCAAGCTGCTGAAGGTATAGGTGAATCCAAGCAACCAACACCAGTGTGTGTCAGCTAGGAAAACTCCAGAGGAGTTAGCATCAAAGGGATCCATTCTTGGTGTCCTGATCTCGTACCTAGTCTTCTGATCTTTGATGTCACTAACTGCTGAAATTAGGAAGGACTGCCCCTCCGAGCTGCTGCTGACAAAGGATGAAATGCGACGGTTGCGGAGCACAGTAACAGAGCGGCCAGCGCTGGCAGGAATTACGTACTCTATTGACTCTGTAGATAGCATTTGAACCACAAATACAAAAGCTTAGCATTAAATGGAACAAGGTACAGAAGTGAGGGTTTCAGCCAGGAGCAGGCAAGGTGCATAGGATGAGACCCAAAGATATTATCTGAATTTCTCTGTCTGAATTGGCTTATATGAAACTCCTGGAAGGGCAAAATAAACATACCATGTCAATACTTCTGAAACTATCACCTGGAACATCTGAGTTCCCATTTTGGCTCTGACATGGGTTCCCTTTGTGCCCTTGGCAAGGCAATAAGCAGTACCAAGTTACACCACCTGGATTCGTGCTGCATTGCTCCTTATTCTGCAAACAGCCCTATATCGATTCCAACAGCAAAAGATATGAAGTGACATGTTACACCGCTTGAGCAAGAAAGGTTGCAATCTACTTTAATATTTTCACTCATAAAAGCAAGAGATTATAAGAATAATATATACCCTTCTTGCTTCCAGGTGGGTTATGAGATTTAATGTTTTTCCAGTTCTTTGAAGATGTAAAGATTGACACTGAAAGTAAGTATTTTTGATAAGTTGTTTACATGCCACAAAGGCAGCAGGTTCTTCACAGATATTCTGCAAGATGCCCTATTACCTTATCTCAATGTAGTTTTTCTTAAACAAGGTGTAGAATGTCTTGTCTAACTGAATGTTGGAGGAGAAAAACATGGTGAGATTATTTTGGATGCTTCTCTACCTGGTAGATCATAGGCCGGGACAGCAGGTAGGCAGTGTCTTCCTTCGGGTACTGGTCCCACCACTTTGGTACCTCTTATTCAAACAAACTTGTACTTGGACCACCACCTCTAGCTTTAACTCACTAATGTACTACTATATCCCAAACAATAAGAAAAAGATACAGATTTCAGGGGACTCTGAAAAACACCAAGTTTAACCTGCCGTGATTCTCCTGAATACATGAGGAACTGCAGCCTTGCCGGAGTGACACTCTCTCCTGGGTGAGTTGTGTACATGCTAGCAGGACAACACACCATTTTTCTTCTTTCCTAGGGACTGGAAGCCTTTGAAGTACATTTGGCCAGCCTGCTTCCACCTAGCTTGTGTGCTTCTGAAATCCTATTTTCAGATTTCCGTATGTGGGGATGAGCCCCCAGAGTGTTAGCTCAGATGGTTATGGACAAGATGCTGTGATCCCTCACACAAACCACAAAATACTGGCACTGTGAGATGCTCAGAAAGCACCTAAACCTGAGCTTTGAGAAGAGCAGGAATAATGGATTCGACAACAGCTGAGAAGGTCGGTTGTCAAATGCCCCTGCAGGGACAAGAGCCATCCCCAACCGATCCCATTGCTCCGCCGCTTCCTCTGTCAGGGCCCTCCCCACACATCCCCAGTACACTCAGGGATCCTTTTCACGTGCGTTTTGCATATAAATGCACTTTCCTGTGTGTTTTGGTTTCTTTCCAAAACACTCTGAACACCTTTCGACTCACAGGGCTGTGCCAAATTCAGCATGTCCAAAGCCTGTAAGCATGAGCATAACATATGAAACTGGAGAAACTGATATTAAAGGATTTCAGTATTTTCTACTAATGCTGTGCAAGAAGTGAATTTAGCCAAAATAAGAAAGGGAAGAGCACACAACGGTGAACTTATAGGATCCTAAGTTCTAGGCTGGCAAATCTGACTTTTACAGTTTTCCTCTGAAACTCTTAGAATTTTACGCTATATGTCCTCTCGTCTCCATTCCACATTTTCCCTCTTCCCACCTTGATAACGAATTTATCAAATATCTTGACCTCAGTCTGGAATAGCCCCTACGGTACAACTTGCAACAAAAAGGTTTGGTTTGCTGTTGCTATTTGCCTGAGATGCTCCATATGTAGAAAAAGGTCTTGGAAGAGGCTCTGTCAAGCTAAATTTAGTACTATTGAAACTCTTTAATACCATGGTTTAAAACTTTTTATTATTTTTGTAAGGAGAGCCTTGCTTCTGTTATGCAATTGCCGTAAGATTCTAAGACACAGTTTTTATTACAACAGGTATCAGGTTTAAAGAGTTGAACATAAATGATAGAAAGTAAAGCATTATCATCTCTATGCACAAATGTATGTGCTCATAAGCATATGTGTAGATGTGTGAGTGTGTGTACCTTTATATATCTGTATATATGCATGTGTTTGTATACATGCTTCCCTCATCCTGCCATCACAGTGGCAGAAGGCAATGCTGAAGCCTATTTCAAAACAAAACAAATTGCCTGCTGGCATTTCCATTTTCAAAATGTTTCAGTAAATTGTTCTGTTAAGAGTAACATCATTTCCATCTCACTTAATCATTGTTCTTCTAAACAGTGTTTCCCTTTTAAAAATGCACTGCTTTTTACTACTAAGTTTTGCTGATTTATAAACTTCACTGCCCCTAAAGTAGTAATATTGCAGAGCATGCTGATTACATGACTAGATTTAATGTTGCTATGCCCAAACTTCTTTCTGAAAATGAGGTCTGAGCTACAGGGCTGTATTGTCCTCACCATGAGTGAAAACAAGGACACAAATAACACAGAAATTACGTACCTATGTAAACGAAAAAGGTCTTGCTCACCTAAAAATACGTGTAAAATGCATGCATTGCTTAAAACGACCTCTCCAATAAGACTTACTAATTTAATTTTTCAGTGATTGACATTTTTCTCTAAGACGTGAAGAAAGCAAGACTTTCAGAGGGGGAAAGTGAGCACTGCTCTTAACTTCAAATACTTGTACATTTTGTGTATGCATTTGTTAACTAATAGGAGTTCCCTGACTACGGCGTATTGCCGTCAATCGTGCAAAGGCGAGTACAGTTACCATTACTGCCCTGAGCCTGATTCAAGCATCCACTGAAGTCACTGGGACTCTACCCACTCCCTTGCACAGACTGTGAAGCAGGTCCAGATACGTGCATTATGTTAATTGTGCAGGATGGGGCACTAATCCTTACTCCAAAGCAGTTTCTTTAACACTGCAGCTACACCAGAAGTAGAATTGCCAAAGAGCATAGAAATGTACAATTCAGAAACACATGGGCTCTCCTCCCCAGTTCATAGACAGATGCACATTGCAAGCAATGAAAAATAGGAAGTGCCTGGATTCAGCTTTCTGCCCTGGAACGCCATGTAGTAAACTCCCAACCACAGCAACACTGTACGTAGGACTGCGGTTTCATGAAAGACTTGATCTAGCACTCTGCGATAGTTTGAAGTGAACTCTTAGTCAGATGTGATATCTGCAGCCTCTGTAAATTCCATGGATGAGGTAACCTGGGTCAAACTATGAAGAAAAAAATCCATATTAATTTCACTTTTCCCCAGCTGCTTTTTCCTCTGTTTTACAAGCTTTATTCCTCCCATAAAACTGTACAGTAGTTAAATTCTTAACAAGTAGCATGTCTTGGTAAATATATCTAGAGTAATACATCTATTAGTAACCGTAAAAATTATTATTACGAATATACTAAGTATAATAGTTACAAAAATAATATTACTAATGACAATGCACATAGATTTATTTAACCCAAACTCCCCTCTCTGGACTCAGTCAAGCAAAGGGCAGAGTCCTCACCAGTTTTCCTACCTACATTTGCAAAGACCATTTCTTTGTACTTCATCATGGGATTTCTGGAAGCACATTTTTTTTCCTGCTCAGGTTAAAAAAATGTCTCAATACAACATTTGAGTGATTCATCCAAATCCTTGACTATGTTTTCATAAAAAGCTAGATACTTCACCTAACTCAAAGATTATATAATGCCTCAGTCAAATCACACTCCCTGTCATCAAGAGGTTTACAGAGTAAGCAACATGGACTACAACATTTTGAAGTAAAGGCTTTCTACGTGCCATTACGTTCTGCTACATCATTGTTATCTTGTGGTATAGCTCTCAACTGAATAGCAAGTGTGAGGTGCCTTTCACTTCAATTACATGCACACCCATAATGGTGTAAGTGTTTCTGACATTTCCTGCATTTTTTTTCTGTTCCGAAGGGATAGCTGGAGCCATCATTGCCATTCATAGCAGCTAGCAGCTTCCAATCTGACATAAAATCATTCTTTGCCAATATGAAATATCTGCTGGTCATGATGCATGTTGTTTCTCATCTCTGAAGATGTGAACGTGTGTTTCAGAGGTATACAGCCATACCCCTGCTATCTGTTGACGGTGAGTTTCTGAAACGGGCAACAGAGAGCAGGTCAATGGACAGCGAAATGATGTTTTTCCATAAGAATTGTTGTAGTAAAGAGAAGATGCATTCAGGTACTTAATATATACAGACAGGGACAGTACATTGCATTATAAGATCCTTCCCACTCATGTGCCATTAACCAGAAAAGTCAGATCTTAAAGGCTCAGATGCAAAAGGAAGATGTTGCTGCAAACCACACTCTAGACAACCCACACAGTTCCATGAGCATCAGTGTGATACACAAACAGCACTGAAACAGAAAAAAATATCATACTGTACACAAGAGCATCCATTTTCTCAGCACTTACTTTATATAAGTAAATATTTTATTGAAACAAGAAATACATTCAGCAAAATATATGGAAGAAAACACAAATACATAGTTTACAGTAAAGTGTCATGCACACGTTAAGGTAGTTCTGTGATGTCTGCTGCTGCTTGTCAGACCTGCTTCAATACCACTAGGCACCTCGGGGGAGTTTTTTACAGAAGATGGGTGGTGGAAGGGTGAAAGATGGAAAACCAGGGTAATAATGGTGATTAGCAGAGTGGAGTATTAAGTAGTTGCCAATGAAAAACCAAGATAGTCGGCAGACAAGTACAGATAACAGATTCCTACTGTCTGTGCATATATTTAACTTCTGTGCATGGGGGGTGTGTACATATACAAGTGAAAGGAATGGTCTCAGTTTTAAGGTATGATAACCATCAATGTTAAAATATATGTTGTTTATAAAATATAATTTTTTACAAGACTTCTAAGATGCATATAATTGTTTCTGCCCCGGAATGTTTAAAATGAAATGAATGACAATTATATTTCAGTAATGTATTCTACTACAGAAATTAAAACTAAACATGTCTATCAGGGAAAAAGGCAGGTGCTATGTTATTTACTTCATGCTTCAAGTGGAAATCACCTAAACAATTTCCAAGAGGCAGGAATTTCTTCAGCGGTTTACTCAGCTAATAAGGTCTATTTCAGTTGAAATCTATTTTCTTGTTGCTACTATCTGAAATTTTATTCTGTCTTCTTGGGAATATCGCTACAGTAAGAAAGACTTTGAAATAATAGAATGTGCAATAATTGAGCTTTGAGATTATGAGTGTTATTTGGAAGTCTTGAAAAACTTATTGTTAACTTCCCTCAATTAGAATAAAAGACAGCGGCTCCTATTTCCAGATTTCAGCTACAGATGCAGAAGTGATGGAGAGGTATCATCATTTCTATCCTATAACATTTTTGCTGTCCTTCCTTAAAAGTCTATGTTGATTTAAGGTTCTTTTCCCTCACAAAATCTTTACGGTAGCTAGCTAGCATAGCTTTCAGATTTTATCTTGCCATATGTTTCAAGTTGTGTGCTTCAGTCTGCATCTGCTGAGTATCTGCTACAGTATGGCTACAACATCAACACAAAACAATTGGGACTACAGCCTTTATAATAATTACTCTCTGCAGCTGTTGAAATCAGAGTCTTTAAAAAAAATCTAAAAGCTGTAGCTTCTCTCCCTCTCTCTCTCTCTTTATTTTTATCTAAAGCAAAACCAAGCACATTTTGATGGGACTTTTTGAATTGAAAGATAGAAGTAGATTTTTTTCAAGGTATAATATAAACACACGCTGCTTTATACTATGGAGTGAAGGTATATCTGGCTCTTGCCATGATAGGTGATTTAAAGAAAACTCCATGTGGAAAAAAATGTTGTACTACAATACATCTTAGTTGTCAGAAGTCTCATTTGGAAAACGATACTGACTAAGTTCTGCTTTTCCAAAAAAATTTGCTGGTTGCCAGAAACTGAAGAATTTATTAACAGCTAAAACCCTAGCAATTCTAAGCTTCCCTCTTTAATGGTTTATGAAGGCATCGCCAACCTCTTTATCTCAACAGCTAGACAGCGAAAACAAAATCAACCTGTCTTTCCAGCAAATATATTCAAGCACCTGCATGCCGTTAGATGTGGCATCACTACAATGACTCAGAAGTTATAAAGAAACGTACTTACAGCATCAAGGAAGAGTTTGATTCTGTAGTTCATACAGTACTGCTTGATTAGACTAATTCATTCACGATCTGAATGCAACAGCCATTTTTAGATGATCCAGTATTATTTTAAAACTGCTGTGATTAAAATGGTTGGCTCATAGGATCATACAAAGACTCAGTTGTAAGGGACCTCAGGAAGTCAAAAGCAGGATCTCTAGCGAGGGCAGACCAGATTGCTCACGGCTTTGTCCAGCCAGGTCTTGAAATCCTTCAAGGACAGAGGCAGCACAGCCTTCTTGGGCAACCTGCTCCACTGCCTCCCTGTCTTCTTGGGGAAGAAGTTTCCCTTTGTATCCAGTTTGAACCTCTCCTCTCTCGTTTAGACTTCACTGTCTCTCACCCTCCCACCATCCACCACCGTTAGGAACCTGGCTCCGCCTTCTTGATCATCTCCTCTCCATATAAAGCTGCTATTAGGTCTCCCCAGGCCTTCTCTTCCCCAGACTGAACAAGTCCAGGAGTAATAACATAAAACCAAAAAGGTTTTATATACATACAAAAATAGTAACAGTGAGTGCAGGTAGTATTATTACTGCTGCTAAAACACAACCATAAGTTGGCATGCTGTTCCATAGTTAAACAGGGGGAACAACGTTTCTACTCCAAATGATCCAGGGTGCAGATTTTCAAAGGTACTTAAGGTAGCTAAATTCCATTAGATCTGGTGGAAGCCAGCTATCTAGACAGTTTCAGATATTCAGCCATGACACTGTAAGAAAACGTATTACTGTCATCACAACCCAAGCCCTTAAAAGTCCAGCAAACACAACAATTTACTGTAAACATGTGAGCAGCCACATCTGGAATACTTTCAAACCTACAATGAGCACATGCATAAATATTTTCAGACTAGTACCTAAAGAAAGATAGTGCAAGAAAACAAATGGGAAGGCAACAAATACGGGGACAAAGGATGCGTACGTGAGGCTCAGGAATACATTTTAACAATAAAACCAGCTATTTTCTTTTTTAGTGTGTTAACAAGTGTGCCAAATGAATCTCACTACTGTGATGGTGAGAAACTTCAGTTTTAAATTTCAAGACTAAATCAAGAAGCGATGTCAACACTTGTGTGATTGCATTGTGCTAAACAATATACAAGGCGAATTGCTCTGGAGGAGCCTTACTCCAGCCACCAGCGGGGGAACTGAATCTCAGCTCTTCTGGTTGTCTGACTTCTAAGTGTCTGGAGTTGAGGAGATGAACTCTGTCCTCTGGCATTACATTAGCAATGGCTCTCAGGTTCTCTTTTGAATGAGTTCCTCAATACTACTGAAAGGTACCCCTTTCCTTTGTGCATCAGGACTTGACACAGGATTTGAATTATTAGAACAGTTGCTATAGAAGCATTGGGAACCTTTTTGAAATAGAAAATAAGCCTTTTGGTTTATTTTTTGATCTACCTGATGATTTCCTCTCATTTTACAAGGATGCTGCTTTTGGTGGGGATTTATTACATTTTCAGATATATATCAAAGTATCCAGAATGATCAGACAGGTCCCTTCCTGTTACTTTTGTTTTATAAATTTAAGAATTAACTAGTAAATAAATGGAAAGCAAATTACTGCCAGGCCATAAAATGTTATATCATCATTTTATGAACATTAATGACAATTTGAAAAATGTTGAGGTTCAATCCACCTAGGCAGACTCTAACTTAACAATTCTGTTACCTAATTAAATCTTGATTACCTACAAAATCAGCCAGCCAACACGTCTATATGTGGATGAAGTTACTCATTTTCTGCAGAACTTGCACCATGTAATACAAGGGCAGGAGTTTTGAAGCTAATTTGGAGACACTGAAAGAAGAAGATGCACAGGAAACATTTTCTTTCAATTATTAAACTATTGGTTGTTTAAAATTTGTGGGAACGAAAGATGTACTGGGGTGAAGGTGATGTGCTGCTAATATAAGGTCTACATGGCAGAGCATTAGACGAAGTATTCTGATCAGCAAGTTCACCTGAACTCAGTTTAAAAGAAATTATAGACTTTTTCTTTCTCCTCTTTTGAGAAGCACTGTACAATTTTCTCTCTCTCTCTAAATACATATACCTGTATCAGTATAGACACAATCAGTGAGAAAAATATACTAGGACTTAACAAACAAAAGTATATCTATCAAAATAGTGCTATCTTTTTCTTCTTATCCAGCTTTAGAAATGCATGTGGAAGTGCACTAGATCTGATCTGTGCACTAGATCCAAGGAGCACCACTTATGAAAAATGTAGGTAAACACTTGCCAAAATAGAAGCAGTTGATCCCACTAAGCTGGTAGCTGTATTTGAACTCTTTCTGGAGTTCATTCTTGCTTTTCCTAATCTTCCAAAATTTCCACAGGAGCTCCATGCTGAAGGCACAGGGGCTGGGCAAGTGGGCTGCTGCAGTTTTTCTGTTTTAATGAATGGGTCTCCAATTCTTCAAGCAAGATAGCAATCAAGTATTTAAATAACAATAGGATTCTCTATTTGTTTTCTGGGACAGGGTGAAGATGGTAATTATATGAGGCAAGTCTTACTCTTTCAAGGTTATTCCTCCCTACTCTATCTCTCCACTTTTTCTCTCCAACTAAATGTAGACTAGAAGCATGTGGAGAATAATAAATTATGGGTAACAACTTTAATTCATAGACCTCATAACACAGAACCCTCAGTGATCTGCACTTACTCTCCTATGCACCAGCAAACAAGCTATAAATCTTCTGAATGTTGTTACTAATATCCCTATCTTTTCCAGTAATTACAAGCAATATCTCAAAAAAATAGTTGCCTTATTCACTCCCACAGTATTGTGGAACAGTTTGATAACCATGGATTTAGCATTAGTGAAGAGTTCAAATAAAGTTTCGGTCTCAATGGAAAATCGAGTTTCTAGTTGGTTACTAGGACATATACTCATCTAAGTCCTTTGCTTTGCTTATACTCTTTAGCTATTTTTTTCCAAACAGAAGGTGATAGCATAGGAAAATTGGGGGAAAAAAAGAAACTGGAAATGTTACCGAAATGAATACTGGATCAAATTCTTTGCATCTTAATTAAGCCATAATCTCGTTTAACGGGAATTTTACTTGGTTAAAAACCAGCAAAATACAGCCATTGCTTCTGGAGTACCGGAAGCACGCTAAGTAACCTGTGCAACGAACAACGTCCACGAGAACTTGCTTGTGGCCTGCTGACAGTACTGCCGAAAGGACATCTCTTTAAAGTAAGTGAAAACCATTTGGACTATTAGAAACAGCATCTTGCCACCAAGGGGAAAAGAGGAATATGATGGAAGGAAACCAAGGCTGTTATGCAGGGCATGTCTACAACAGCAATGGTTGGTACGAGTTAGGGTACTGAGAGCAATATAATAATAGGAGTGTAGAGTAGGTTAACTCACCGCGTACTTACAGAATTTCATGAAGAACTTTTGCAGCCTATGATAGCTGTATCTGAGCTAAAAGGCAACGAAAATATAGTACATATTCTTCCAAAAAGCTATTGCCTTGAATCAGCTATTAAGATGGTTTTCTTACTTTTAAGACAAACAGGATGGACTTAAGTAAGTGCATAAGTAATTCCTCAGGTTAGCAGTAATTTATGCAAAAATACTGGTGCCGTTTGATAATCCAGGAAAGTTTTGATATAGATAAATTAATGACAAGAAAAAATTTCAATGTCATATTAAACTCTACAATAATCTGTTTATTAAGATCAGCTTGCATATGCTGCACAAGACTGTTAAGACTAGGGTTGCCCCTTGAACATGCCATTGGAGTAAATTTGAATAACCACAGTAAATTAACCCTGGACAGCAGTTATGCAAAGATTATCTTACTAGGAAAAGTTTTATGTTAAATGATAAATTTTTCTCATACTATACTAAAATAAAATAGTTCTAAAGCTAATAACAAAAAAAGATCAAAAACAAGAATGTGAGTTAATAGGATACAATGTATCTCTGCAACTTATTCTCACTATTGTGTTTTTATATTCAGCCTTCTACCAGCTGTAACGGAATCATTTTTCCAACTTGTTAAAGAGTAGTTTAGCTCTGAAGTTAATGTATTGCTGATCAGAAGGGGAAGGAATTACCAAAATGAGTTCCAATCTACTCTTTCCCTTATATACACATATATACATTCATGTGTAGTCACTGCTGCAGTGTTCCATGTGTTCAAAGAGTAGGACTCATCAGTAACAGCAGCTGCTCTGCTTGGGAAGATGGTATTCTTCTGAAAAAACAAGACCCAATTCCTACAGACCTTCATCCGTGAACAGCCTCAACACTCTGAATCACACCAAGAGTCACACATTTCCATCCACCTTTTCCCATGAATGTTCAATAAGGATGATGGTACAGCCCATCTTCTGATCAGAACTTAGGGCCTCAGGATGAAAAGGTCAGAACAAGTGTGAGTAATTATCATGACTATTACATTAACTGTAACAGTCACCCAACAAGTACCTGAACAAGAAAAGTACCTCTGTTCCCCATGGTTTCCAGATAGCCTTGTCTGCAAGTTTGTTTACAGGTTAATAGCATGTCCTAGAGATTGCATATGTAAGATCTCAAAGATGTTTTTATCAAAATAAAAAATCCCAAATCACCTAATCATAGTTTATTTCATTACGCACAGATAAAAATCACATTTAACCAACACTATCTAAAACTTCATGTTTCAGCAGGACTTATCTTCAGTAATGTCTTTGAACAAATACCTTGAGAGGGCAATCTGCTGTCACAGGAGGTTAATGCACCCATTACAAAGACCTTGTGCCAATATATTAGTTCTCCTTCTGTCATCTCTGGCTCAGCCTTCCCCCCGCCCTTCATTCTGGTCCTTGTGGTTGGCAGCTACTGAAATAACAAAGACCACAGTATATGACTTGAATGCAAAGGAAATAAATCAGCATGCTGCCTACCTCCTAATTATACTGTTTTCCGGATTATCCACGGCTTCTGCAAAGGTTCCACATACACTTTGGGAAGGGCATGAAGGATTCAATACCAGAGGGGTGTTGGATTAAAAAATTCTCAAATTCAGACTTAAGGTTTCTCAAAGAAGTCAAGTGGCCCACTTCAAGAGTTTCTCTCAAGGACAGCTTATTGCCAAGCAATGTTCAGAGGAAGAAACAAGATGCTAAAGATTACAGGGCAGTATTAGCATTTATGGGACATTGTAGCTGTTCCCAAGCCTTTTACAGATATACTGGCTGATTTAGAAAATCACACTGCATCCCCTGCAACAAGAAAAGTGGCAAGTGCTCTGTCTCTATACTGACTCATGGATGGTGGCAAATGCCCTGTGGGGGTGGTTGCAGCAATGGAAGCAGAGCAACTGGCAGCGCAGAGGCAAACCCATCTGGGCTGTCGCAGCGTGGCAAGATATTGCTGCCCGGCTAGAGAATCTGGTTGTAAAAGTACACCACGTAGATACTTATGCACCCAAGAGTTGGGCCACTGAGGAACATCAAAACAACCAGCAGGTGGACCAGGCTTCTAGGATTGAAGTGGCTCAGGTGGATCTGGACTGGCAACAAAAGGGTGAATTATTTACAGCTCAGTGGGCCCATGGCACCTCAGGCCATCAGGGAAGAGATGCAACATATAGATGGGCTCATGATCGAGGGGTGGGTTTGACCACGGACACTATCTCACAGGTTATCCATGAATGTGAAACATGCACCGCAATCAAGCAAGCCAAGCAGTTAAAGCCTCTCTGGTATGGAGGACGATGGCGGAAATATAAATATGGGGAGGCCTGGCAGATTGATTATATCACACTCCCACAAGCCCGCCAAGGCAAGCGCCATGTGCTTACAATGGTGGAAGCAACCACGGGATGGCTGGAAACATATCCCGTGCCCCATGCCACTGCCCGGAATACTATCTTGGGCCTTGAGAAGCAGGTCTTATGGCGACGTGGCACCCCAGAAAGAACTGAGTCAGACAACGGGACTCATTTCCGAAACAACCTCATAGACACCTGGGCCAAAGAGCATGGCATTGAGGGGTATATCACATCCACTATCATGCACCAGCCTCTGGGAAGGTCAAACAATACAATGGACTGTTAAAGACTACGCTGAGAGCAATGGGTGGTGGGACCTTCAAACACTGGGATACACATTTAGCAAAAGCCACTTGGTTAGTCAACACTAGGGGATACACCAATCGAGCCGGCCCTGCCCAATCTAAACTTTTATGATGTACCGTAGAGGAGATAAAGTTCCTGTGGTGCATGTAAAAAATATTCTGGGGAAGTCAGTCTGGGTTATTCCTGCCTTGGGCAAAGGCAAACCCATCCGTGGGATCGCTTTTGCTCAAGGACCTGGGTGCACTTGGTGGGTGATGGAGAAGGATGGGGCAGTCCGATGTGTACTTCAAGGGTATTTGATTTTAGGTGAAAATAGCCAATGATTTGAACTGTATGATGTTAATCGCTATAATATACTGTATGTCTACAGTTGTTATATGTCATATCAAAGGTATTACAGTAAAAATCACCCGGATCAATGAAGAATGAACTTTGATGAAACCGAGCAAAGTGCAGTGGTAATAGAATCAGAACTGGCTTCAGCACCTGGCACCCAGTCAAGATCAACATCTTCAACCTGCAGACTGTGGAGAGGATACACCAGCCGTGCCAGATAGACCAGCTATAAGTTCCAGATGGAGCATGCAACAATCCAACACCACACACCATCTCTCCTGCCCTGAAAGACTGTTAAGACAGATGGAACCCAAAATTATGAACTAAATGAGCTCAACAGACATTTTGGAGGGATGGCCCACAGACTAAGAGAATGGTATGTGTGTATATATCAAAGACAGAAAAAGTGGCCGTAATTAATTGGAAAGTGTGGGACCTGAGCATGACATTAAATGGTATAGAATAAAGGGTGGATATTGTCCTGGTTTCGGCTGGGATGGAGCTAATTTTCTTCCCAGTAGCTACTGGGTTTTGGATTTAATATGGGATTTGGTATGCAGAAAATGTTGATAATACACTGATGTTGTTAGTTGTTGCTAAGAGATCAAGGACGTTTTCCAGCTTCCCGGGTTTTGCCAATGTGCAGGTGCAAAAAGCTGGGAGGGGTATAGCCAGTGTAGTTGATCCAAAACAGCCAAAGAAAGTATTCCATACCATAGACGTCATGCCCAGTATACGTGGGGGTTGGCTGGTGCGCCAGGCGCCTTTTGTTCGTTCGCGCTTTCATTTGTTCGTTCGGTTGTTCATTCCCTCGCTCACTCTCTCAGGAACTTGGGTTCCCAGATCGCTGCTTGGGAAATCGCTGTTCCAAGATCACTGCTTGGGATCGTTCTGAGATTGCTCTCGGTTTTGCTCTGTGATCGCTGCTCAGGACAGGCTGTATTGGTCATTGGGCTGTTGGGTGGTGAGAAATTGTGCATCGTTCATTTTGTATATTCTATTAGCATTACATTTATTAATATATATTATTGTTATTATTATCTTTTCCTTTGCTGTCCTAGGAAACTGTCTTTATCTCAACCCACAAGTTTCCCTTTCTTTCCGATTCTCCTCCCCATCCCACTGGGGAGGGAGGGGCGGGAGGAGGGGGGGAAAGCGAGCGGCTGCGTGGTACTTAGTTGCTGGCTGGGGTTAAACCACGACACTCAATTTCCCAATCTGCAAAGTGTGAATAATGATACTGACATCCTTTCTTAAAGTGCTGTTGGAACTGTGTATGATGAGCACTTCATAGAAGCCGTGTGTAAGTAGTATTATTCTCTTTTTTTTTAATTTAAGAGGCACTTAGATTTGTGTGAGATAGATGTCATCTCCAAGAACCTCTTAAGACCTCAGAATTTGGTTCATACAATATAAGAATGACATGGCTGTGCCATCCCCATGTCATCAAGCAGCATTTGAAAATTCAACATTAATTCAGCATGAGCTCGATTAGAGACTCAAATCCTTCTGGTTGCCTTGTTAGAGGATTTTGTTTTTCAAGGGGTTCATCCCTCTCCAAAGTGATACGATTTGCAAAAAAGAGCCCACGATGTATGCAAAGATTAGTTGCAGTGGTTCAAAAGAAAGTGGAAACCTTTCTGTTTAACAGCAGCATTCACTTCAGTAATCTACTACTGCATTTATGCCTCTCTAAAGCCTAACCTCAGTTCTCAGAAAACTGAAATTTTGTACACTGCTGCCCTGTTTCATTGAAGCAAATTCTAATTTCCTTCCTCATCTAACCCATAAAAGGACTGTTATTAAATGTCTGCATCCTCTTCCCAGTTCCAACTTCCTTTTCTTCTGTTTTGACCTTTTATTCATGCGAGAAAACAATAATGATCAAAGATTTATACTTGAAGAGCATGTGAGTGAATGTGTGCAAGGCGCAGAACTGTGATTAATGCATCCATTTTCTGATATGCTTTTGTTTGTTTAAATAGATTTTACAACTGTCTTACAAAGAACAGCGAGTTTAGTTTGAAGATCAAATGGATCTTCACCATGCATCTCACACTTGTAAACATCCTTATCCTTGTACAAATGCATCTTCATATCTTGGACTACATATTGAATATACAATTTTGTTGGTGAATATGTGGCATGACTGCTATTCTGTATATGTCACTATCTATTAATAAAGCTATATAAAGCCATAACAAGCCTGTTTACTTGCAGTGACTATATAGCACCTTTAGCATAGAGTGAAACAAGAAAGTCCAAAACAGAAAAGACAATGGGCCAGAAGTAATTCTGGAAGGAACAAGACTTCTTGTAGGTTAGCCCTGGGAGGAAGCTCAGCCTCCCTCAGCTACTCGCTCACTCCCCTCAGCAGGATGGAGGAGAGAATCAGAAAGGTAAAAGTGAGAAAACTCATGCGTTGAGATAAAGACAATTTAATAGGTAAAGCAAAAGCCACGCGCGTGAGCAAAGCAAAATAAATTCACTCCTTCCCATGACAGGCAGGTGTTCAGCCATCTCCAGGAAAGCAGGGCTCCATCACGCATAATGGTGATGTGGGAAGGCAAATACCCTAACTCCAAATGTCCTCCCTTCCTTCTTCTTCCCCAGCTTTTATTGCTGAGCACGACGTCATATGGTGTGGAATATCCCTTTGGTCAGTTGGGGTCAGCTGTCCCAGCTGCGTCCCCTCCCAACTTCTTGTGCACCCCCAGCCCACTTGCTGGTGGGGTGGTGGGAGAAGCAGAAAAGACCTTGACTCTGTGTAAGCACTGCTCAGCAATAACAAAAACATCCCTCTGTTGTCAATCATCAGCACCGTTTTGGTCACAAATCCAAAACACAGCACCACACTAGCTACTATGAAGAAAATTAACTCTACCCCAGCCAATACCAGTACAAGACTACAGGTGAATTTCCAAGAGCCAGGCGAATCCCATGCTGCTGAGTTCAGCAGCCAGTGAGTAGGCGACTTACGGTGGAAATGAAAACCAGAGTTAAGGGGTTCTTGCTCATGGTGAGAGTCAGAGGAAGGTGCACAAAAAAGAGTGGGGAGAAGAACTGACTGGCAGGTTGAAGGTTGCCAGGCTGTGGACAAGCAGACATACCCATGGGCTAAGATAAAAGACTTGAAGTCGGGGGGAACCAAGAAATAGGCACACATATGGACTGAAAGTGGCAGAGAACAGCAACAGAAATAATGGGATGCAGGAGGAACATCTTGCCAACATGAGACATGGGAGACTGTTTGACAATGGGAGAACAGGGTGAACAGCAAGTCTGAAAATAAATCTGAACTCTGGGTAGTAGAATCAAGGGAATAAATTGCCCCCTGAAAAATGTCATGGACTAAAAAAGTTAGTTCAAATGCAAGCCAGAAAAGAAGAGAGATCTTGATAAGTCCGCCCTTAGCAAAACAGGTAGACTCCCTTTCTTGTTACTGTTTTTCAGAACATTAGTGCCAGGAAGGTTTGAACCCTTTTGACCGTCATCCCTAGCAAAGAACCATTTTACACATACTGACAGAATGTGAATCTGACCTTGAATCCACAGTGTGGCACCTCTTGCACAGCCTGATCCTGAGACAGCTGATAACAATTGTCTTTCAGCCTTTGAGTTGCAGAGTGCTACTAAATAGAATTGGCAAAATATCTTTATTAGTTATCCATCCTTATCAGAAACTCCCAGCACTCTCTATGAAAAAAGGCCCTTGCAGCAATGTTTCTACAATTGCACTGATTATTTTAGCCACTGCGAACACATGGGGCGGCTACCCCAGTTAGACTCTCTAATAAGGATGCACCAGCCATTGATATTACCTTCTAAGATGTAACTCAACACTAGTCCCTAATCTAACAACCTGCGGTTACATCTTCTGCCAATACACTCAGTGTCATAAATCTCCTTCCCAATGATAGCTTCACAGTTTCTTGAAGATAGTGAAAAGGTCATTTTTATGAAAATACATCTCCTACTTTAATTTCTGCAAATCAAAAGTTTCTTCAAGTTCGATTTGATTTCTTCTACAATTGTTTTTTGCTTTAACGTAAAAATGTAATGTGCAGAATACTGTAACCTATTAAACTGAACCAGGATGATATATTATTGGCCATATTTTAATGCAGATGCACTTTTACTTAATCCTGAAATATTTGCTATAGTAGATTGGCAATGTCTTAAAAAATCTTTCTAGATGGATCCTACCATTTTCTTCTTTTTTAAGGATGAACTGTTCTACAAATTTTTATAGAATATCTTTCCTGTGATTTTTGACATATGCAAAAATGCAGACTTTAGGGCCATTTAAGTTTAAAAATTTCTTTCTCCAGAGAACCATGTCAATCTCACAATGCCTCATTGCCCCATCTGTAAAACAAGAATAATGTTTTTCTTTTTCCTTAAACCACACTTTGCTCATCCTGTCTACTTAATCTGTAAACTCCCTGCAGCAGGAGCTCTTCCTTACTCCAGCATAGCAAAGCTCTTTAAAGGGAGTCCAATCACTTCAGACCCTTTTGTTCTAATGCAATACATATGTCATATAATAATCATCATTCCTACATGGCTAATTCTCAACACCCCACTTCCTATCCCTCCTCACCTTCGAATATGTTGGCTTATTTCTACTGATTTGATAATAAAAACCTGTTTTCAACATTTTTAATCATTGTATCCTTCTTCTCAAGGGCTAATTTTACCTTCCGAGGAATCAGCATTGTGTATATAAGGGAGATATTCCAATAGTTTACCCCTAAGTTGTGCTGCAATCCGAACAGTCTGGTCTTAAAAGCCTTTCAATCTTCAAGCATGTAAAAGATAATTTACAAATTTAGCCTTGGCACAGGTATCTAGTTAAAGGACGGTAGATCTAACACATTTTTTCAAGGATCTGACAACAACATGGCTCTAAGGAACATGTGATCGACCGACGGCCTCTTCCTTCCCTGGGTAACCGGCAGACTGGGACGGAGCAACTCCTTTCATTTACTTATGAATTGCTCTTTCTAATCTGCAAGTGCTGATGTAGCACAATCAGGGGCAGATACATTGCAATAAAGGTTGCAAGGAAGAAATTGCAATGCTGGAACGTAGTCAGTGGATTCATTTTAATGGTTCTGCTTATAGCTAGATAAAAAAAGCATCATTGATTTCCTGCTGACCCTCTCCTCCAAGTTAATGAATGAAAGCTACTCATGTTAAAGGTATGCAGAATGAGAGGGTCTGCTACTACCATCAAGACTGTAAGGAAAAACTGATAACCAGGGTTTGAGGTAATAGATGCCACATCAGGAAACTGCCCAGGTTTGGGATGCACAGAACCCAGTGTGCTAGCGTTGCAAACCGGTGTGAATCCAGTGTGCGAGCACTGCAAACCAGTGTGAATCTGGTACTATCTCTTTATTTTAATTCCTCCTTTTCAATTCTTGTTTTGTTGCATCGCTCAGAGAAGCAGTACTTCGAAGGAGCTGAACCTTGCAGTGTGGTGAGGAAAATACACCTGTGCTACTCAGCTCTAACTCATCAGTCTTCAACCAGGTTCTTTGGTTCACCCAAGACAAAAAGGGAAGAAAATTGCTTCTGAAGGAGGAGTAACAAACTTCCTTTGGTTCAAGTAAGTCCTAAGTAGGCATGAAAGGCTCCAAGCCGTCTGCTGTCCTGTCCATCTTCCACACAGAGACCTACAGTTTACTCCAAGTATCACCGTTTTTTTCAGCCACAAGCAGACCTAAAACCACTTGGTCTCCACTTAGGTGGATCAAGTGCAGGCTCAGACCAGCCAAGGATTTGTCCCAAGTCACCTAGTTTTCCTTCCCTATAAAATTATATTCTGTCAAGAATCCCACTTGTATCAACTGTACTATTTGTAATGCGAGATGCTGAAACACATTGAGAACAAGTGGCAATAAGTAGCCCTTAAAAAAACATTTCTTTTTCTCAGTTTACCTCTCCTCTTTTGTTCCCTTTCTCTTGCTTTCCATTTCAGATTTTTACTCTTGGATCTTGCTTCTCTTATGACTAAGTCCTTGTGTACTTTCTTCTTTATCATAGCTAAGAATTATGTGGAGATGAGATGGGACTAGAGGACTGTTTTCTTGCTTTCCCCTATGGACATGGTAATACTCTGCTGGTCAGCATGAGCTACAAACCAGACTGTTTAACTTCTTTCACTTCTTGCCTTCCAAACTTTCTATTAAATATACCTCATTTCTTTCCATCCTTCCTTTCACTGTTGTTTTCATAATGCAAAGGAGAAAATCCACAACATGCTCTGATGCATGACTGCTCTGAATGAGTTACCTCCACTTTCATTCCCTCGGCTAGGTTTGAAAATTAAACATGAGCACACTAACTACTACAGGCAGGTGCATTTCACTGACTTGACTACCAGCCTTGCTTCTGATCTTTTACATTTGTTTTTATTACCTTTCTCTATACCCAAGTATAAACAGAGAGTGGTTTTAGTTTTGAGGTTGAGGATGGAAACTCAGGAACTCTGAATTTTGTCCTTAGATCACCACTGCTTTTTGAAATAGATCTGGGTAAATCTGTTCATCTCTCTAGGGTTCAGCATCTTCTCTAATGTCACATGCTGCCAAGCACTTAATGCTCTCACAAGTATCTGAATTCCTCAAATGAAAGGCAGGACAAAAATGAAATCTATTTGAGTACCTACCTTACAAAGGTGTTGCGATTTGAGGGTTAATCAATGTAAGACCCTCAGATGAAAAATTGCTCTGTATCAGTATTCTGATTAGATTTGATCAAGCAGATTTTTAAAATTACATAGCTCATACAGAAATCAGCGATCCAAGTAAGAATTTGAAATTTTTCACCAAAACCAGGCATAGCCTCTGTAAAAACAAAGTTAAAATTAATTTTGAATATAGGGATATTTAAATGGTCTTTCATTGTTGATGCAGGAGGGGGGACCTGTGGCCATGTCCATTGCTGCTCTGTTGGATTGCTCCGCACTACCACCCCAGCAAGGGCACTGCATGAGGAAGGACCCACCTCTTGATGACTCCAGAGCCCCCATTTGCACTATCCCATGTTCCAGAAGCTGTTATGGCACTCCTAATGCTGTTCCAACACTAGCTCCTACACCAGCTCATCTGATGCCACATAATCCCAGAATGATTACGGATTGCTTCCTGACTGACAGCACGGTAGCAGAGATAAAAGGAGGATGCTGGCCAGAAAGGACCTCCAGTCTCCTCTGTTGCTCTGCCAGGATGCTGTCTGCACTTCTACTGGCAGCATGGGTAGAACCAGGCAACAGAGGCCCAGATTTGGTAGCTGGTCCAGATTATGCCAGATTTGACCTTGCAAGAATCAAGTCAGTCCAAGTCTTAGCCGCAAGTGACAGCAATGGAACAGATGGGGAGATGCTTCTAGGTAAGGCTGATGCCAAGACCAACGCCACTCCACTCCGTTATGAAGAGCCCCGTGGAAAGGCTCCTCAGCCCAAGAAGCAACTTCACAAGTCAAGCACTGGCTGAGCCCTTCTAAGAACCGTGCTCCACACCACTTGAGACACATGAAAGTCCAGCCTGCACGCAGGCAGACCAGCCGCGGGTAAACGTCAGGAGTGGGCTGGACCCACCAAACAGGGCAGAGAAACCCACCGGCATCCTAATAAATCACATGACGCTATGCTCCTTCACAGCATGCCACCATTGTAAAACAGTATAAGACAATAACCACCATCTATTCTTCAAATTCCTTTCTCCCATCTTCCGCTCATATTTTATGAAAACTTCATCTCAGCTGAAGGCATTCTGGGTATTTTGTATATAATGCAAGTGTAATGTTATTTTAATGAATGTTTGTACAGTACTGGTCCTTTAGTTAAATTATGTAAAAAACAGGTGCATTGGACATGGGTAATAGGAAAATAAGTTTGTTTTAGGAGCCTAATTGCTATGCTGATGACTATAATAACAATACTGGCAGGCATTTGCCTTTTTTTTTTTTTTGAGTAGCATCATTTTTGCAGCGAAGAAGTACTGGAAACACAGATCCTGGGTATTCTTCCACTGCAATTTGTTGGGGTTTTTTGGTTTATTCCAAATACATGGGTCTCATTTACTGAGACCAGAGATGGCCAAAATTGCTGATAGCTGCAGAAGCCCCAGTAAGTAGGCTTTCTTCTTTGCTACTATTGGTCACAGTTCATTTTAAGCCCAAGTCTGGTTTTCGACCATTTTCTATTTGTGTCCTGCATGTTCTGTTCGAAATACCTTACAACCTAGAGACACTCCACCATACACAGCTGATCTAATTCAGAAAGACTTTGCTACCAGTTAGTTACCCTCATGTGCTGATACTGAGCAATGCAAAGTAATTCCTGACAAACATGAGTATTCTTCTACCACAGCTTGTATCTTAATCAAGCAAAGTCAGTGAAAGACTCTGCTTGACTTCAACGTGCTTTGGCTCAGATTTGCAGAGCCTGGTGTTTAAAGGTATTCAGGTGCCTCAGGGAGCAGGAAGCACCTTGTGGATTTCCCAATTGTCATAAAATATGACCCAAGTCCCAGATGATTCACTAACAATTCTTTTAGTAATGTTGTAACTGGCAGTATGGATTACATTCATGCTTAACCCTTGGTGTTAGATAATGTTGCAACGAGTGTTAACACAAATGACAAGAATCTATACACATGTAGGTATCTTCTGAATTAACACATTTAACTTAACAGTGTCCAGCTAAACTAACAGAATCAGATTTACAGAAATGCAAGGCTGGACGTTGCATTCAATAGTTGTCTTACAATTCAAGGGCAGTTTCAGCAACAGGTGGCTTCCATTTTGCAGACGGTACTTCGGTATGCTGAGCCAAAAAAACATGCACAGTTTCATTGACATCATATTAACTATCATCCAAGACTAAAGCTTATTCACTCACTATTAACAATGCATTAAATTACCAGGAGTGTTGAGCAGTGCTCTATTCAACGGTATTCTCTACTATTCTTGCTAGAAATTTGCTTCCAAAGTAACCATTTTATGCACCTGTTGTAAATGGGAAATAATATTTGAGCGTAACAAAAACTCTTTGTAATGATGCACAACCGTTATTAATGGATTACACTTTTAATCCACTTTGTCACATAAACAGAAAATCTATGGTTTGATAGGATTAAGCATTTATCAAAGTTTTTTTATTATTATTATTAGTGCTTTTCAAACACAGAGTTATTTTCTACAGATTTTTTTTTTGTACTAAGTGTTTTAACTTCTTCAAAATAAATGTTTATTTTGGACTTTAAAGCCAGGCAGTTGCTGCTTTCCCAACAGATCAGTGACTCACTCATACTCCCATTAACTTCAATGAGAAGAGGAGCGTGGCCCAAGAAAATAATACGTAAAAAAACAAATCTATATTCTGTCAACCCAATAGACATTAAAGGAATTAATTACAAATCTCAGAATTGAGGACAGTTGAAATGACATAGCATATAATGATATCTTTAATAATTATCTTGACAATTTCTAATCACATTCAAATTCCTGTAAAGTTATCAAAACATTTGAGTAATCTGAGCTTGAGATGTTTTCTATTTACTCAGAATTCAAAGAGCTCCTTTCAAGTGAAAGGTAGAAACAGCTTTGAAGAGAAATGACAAAGGAATGAGGGAAACCCTAAACAAATCGTACTTCTGTTTTAAGTATTATGTCCTTAATGTAATCTTCTGCATTTCTCATTTTTCTTACAGACTTTATAAGCACATTCAGTATTGACATGAGAGCAAAATAGTCATCGAATAATTTTTCTGAATACTATCTTAAGCATAAATTGGAAAATGATTCCGTACGTGTTGCCTGTTTGAAACGTATAGTTCTATAGCCTGCCTTTTAGTCTCTGCACCATGCCATCGGAAATTATTTGCAATATTCACAAAGACTTCCTCATCCCTGCGCCCACTGACAGAAAATATCTACTATTCATTGTTTCGATGCAAATGAGGGAGCAGTTAATCATCTGCTTTAAAAACAAGGTGCTTGGGCATTATTTAATTCCCTAAACCAGCAAACCATGTATTTGTATTTATACAAATTGATCTCGCCAGTGTCATGTTTAAAACAAAACATATACTAAATGCACAGTGAATTCTGGCCTCCAAGCCCTTTCCTCCTCTATGTTTGTTTGCATTCAGGTAATTTTTAGAGTTGGGCTTTTCTGTCTTTTCTCCCAGCCACAATCCTACCAGCTTCAACAGGCTTGCCCATACCAATAAAGAAGGCAGGATTAGGCCCTCAATTTGTAAGGGAGCCCAAGCTGTTGCAAAACCAGCACGTACTATTAAAAGCACTAGAAGTTAAAAAGCATAGTAGGAATACAACTTGGAACTAGACTAGGTGGTCACCTCAATGCAATTCTATACAATGCCTTTCTCAAGACTTTGAGGGGGTCTCCAGCCTCTACAGCAATAAAAATGCTAAATATCCCTACTCTACTGCTTTTAAACATACAAGAAAAAAACACTGAATGGAAAATGGCCTCAACATGAAGACAAACAGATTATTGATGTTAAAAGTAGTTTTTTTTTTTTAATCTGCTCAGTAATATGCCCATAGAGAGAAATCTGCCGAGGAAACAAAGGACAACAGAGCTCTGCTGAGCAATAAACTTAGAAAGTAAAATATTTTTCAAATTGATTGCATAGCATGGCTTACACAATAGGAAAGATAGTAATAATAATAATGTAGAAGAACAAAAGGACATTTTGAATTGAAGACAACACTTTAAAGTTCTAAAAGTGAAATATCCTTACCCCACTTTACAGAAAACAAGTGCAGTATGTGAGGAAAAAATTACACAGGCTGTGTTATTCTAAACCTACTCTGTATCATGGTGAAGTTTAAGTGTTCTTAGTTATTAGTCATCATGAAAATTGTTTTGAGAATATCAAATATATTTGCAGAACTGACTGGTTAAGTTTGTCTTTGATTTCCAGGAGTTTTGGGGAAGTTCCTGTCTAGGAATTCACATCATCACATGGTGAAGTAAGATAAAGCACTTGACACTTCAGATTTCACTACTAGAAAGTCCCTCTGGAGAGAGCACATGATGTACATTATTCATATTTTTAGATTTTGGACATCAGGCTTACTTCATATGACAGCGTGGGCTACATGTTGATCACACTGTACTGTTAGCTGAGAAACTTGCTGTGAGACTTCAGGGTGCTTGTTTCCCTCTCTGCGAAACAGCACCACTTACTCCCACCGAAACAGGAGGAGACTACAGCACCGCACATGAAAGCACTGCTGCTGGATTACGTTACCTTGAGGAGGAATCTTTTCGACCTTTAGGGCAGCCGACTTCCAGAAGTGCCGAATGATCCCTCCTTTGCCCTTCACCGCATTTCTTCATGCAATGAAGAGTGTTGCGAGCTCCTTTCCCTTCCCTTTGCCCAATCCCCTGCTAAATTCGTTAAATCAGATTAAACTGATTGTTATTATCGTTGATTCCTTTTTTCATTTTGACTAGGGAGAGGATAACACTGGGCCCATCACGTTTCTAAACACACAACAGAACGGGCATTGCCGTGATTATTCATTTTTTTTAGCTTTTGATGTGAAACACTGGCATCCGACGTGCATCCTGAGCACAGAACCAGAGGAGCAGCCCGTGCCCCGAGCAGATGCAAAGGCGGGGTGGGCGAAGGGGGGGTCGGCTTGCCCCGCACGCCCGCCGGCCCCGCCGCCCAGGCCCCCTCTCCGCGGCCCCTCGCTTTCACGGCGCCGCCCGTCGCCCAGCGGGCCCCGGCGCAGCGGCGCGTCCCCCGGCCCGGCGGGGGGCCGCGTCCCCGGCGGCGAGGGCGGCTGCAGCGCGGCGGGACAGCGGCTCGGGCTGCCCGCGGGGCTTCCCCCCGCACCGCCGCCTGCGCGCCGTGTGGCGGGACGGGGACGGGGACGGCGGCGGCGCGGGGGCGGGGACGGGGCCCCCGGGGGGCCGGGCCCGCGGCCGCTCCGCCTCTCCCGCCGCAGCTCTCAGTCCTGGAGCGCCGCTCGGCTGCCAGAGGGAAGCCGCCACCTGCTCTGGTGCGGAGTCGCTCCTCGCTGCGCGCCGAGAGGGAGAGCAGCCGCCCCGCCGCCCGCGCCCGGGAAGTTACCGCTCCTCCCGCCGCCGGGGGAAAGCTGCCGCCGCCGCCTCCCGGCCTCGGAGGGAGAGAACTCGCCTCCCCGCTCCGCTGCGAGAGGGAAGAGCCCCCGCGGGCGCGCCGCTCCGCTCCGCCGCTGCCTCCCGGTCCCGCCGCGGGCAGGCGGGATGATGGAGCCCCCCGCCGCCGCCTGCGCCTCCTGCCGCCGCCGCCCCCCGCTGCCGCCGCCCCTGCTCTGCCTCCTGCTCGCAGCCCTCTGCCTGCCGCCAGGTGAGCGCCCGCCCGCGGGAAGGGGCGACCGCGACCGCGCCGTCCCGGCCGCGCGTAACTTGGCGGGGGGGAGGCCGGGGCCGCAGGTGGCGGTGCCCGCCCGCGGCTCGCTGCTGCCGGCGCGGCCGCCCTCCCTCCCTCACCCGTCCGCCCGCCCGCCCTTCACCGGAGCGCCCCGACACCTACTGCGGGGTCTCTGCGCGGCCGCGCGCCGGGGGTCGCTCCCGGCCGTTGGTGCCCTCCGTATCCCGTTTTTCCTCGGCGGGGAGCGGGCGGGGGCTGGTCCCACCCCTGCCCCCGCCGCCGGCCCCCGGGGAGGGCTGTTGCCGCCTCTCCTGAGGGAAAGGCAGGAGCTGCCCCAGCGGTGCGGGGGGCTGAGAGGCGGCGGGAGGTGGCGGTCTCGCCTTTCCCCGCGGGAAGCGGCGGTGGGGTCCCTCCGGGGCGTTGTCACCGGCCGCCGGGCAGCGGGCGGGCAGGGGCGGCGGGCGCTGCCGCCGCGGGAGGGGGAGCCGAGGCGCGGCGCGGCGCCCGTTTCACTTCCAGGCGGGGCGGCACGTCTCCGCACCGAGCCGCCTCCAACTTCGGCGGTTCGGCCGCTTCTCGCCTCCAGTGCCGCCCGTGGCCGTGCCCGGCCGCCCGCGGGGCCGACGGCTGCCCGCCGCTTTGGCGCTGGCCGGGGCCGGTGGGTGCCCGGGGAAGAGCCGTCGGCAGCCGGGTGCGGGCGGGCAGCGGCCCCGCTGTCGGCCTCGCCGTGCGCGGGTCCCGCGCGTGGTGGCAGCGCCGCGGGGGATGAGGCTGATCCGGCGGATCGGGTTCGCGTGGGTAACTTCCCTTCCCCTTCCGCTCCGTAAAAGCACTCTCGAGGCGTTAGGGAAGTGGGCCGGCGCAGGGAGCGCTAAATACCCTAATTGTTCCGGGAGTATTTTGGCCATGAGGTGTTTGTAGGCTTTATTTTGTAAATATTGAGCGTGAAAGTGAAGTCTGAGGGAAAAGCTGTGAAGTGAGGAGTTCTGCATTCAACGCGGAGACCGCCTCATTATTCTTGTAGAAAGAGCGTCAGCCTGTGGTAACACTTTGTATTGCTTGAAGAAATGGCTTTGCCTTTACGTGCCTGCCTTTGCAACAGCGAAGGGTTTGCAGAAGTGTTGGAGTTGGTGGTTTTTCATTCCTGGCCTTGTTATTACATACTCTGTAGTTAACCATTTACAGGCGGTATGTTCTCGTTGAAACGGAAGATAAGAACAGACCTTATTCACTAGATGTATTTATATTTATTTTGTACAAGCTCTAGTTAAGTAGAAAACGAGCTACAGCAACGAAGTAAGGCTGCTGAAGCTTTAATTTCAATTAGGATAGTGAAAAAGCTCTAAACAGAACCAAAAGCAATATCGGAACCGTAAGCAATATGTCAGGCTGTTCTGCTAGGCTTTTGCTTTGGCAAATACAGTGTATAATCACCGTAGAACATTAAAAAAATCAATCTCAGTGGCAGTTTACAAAGAATACTGGTTTCCGTGATGTAGAGAAAGTCTTCAGGAAAGACTGTTCATTTTATGGAATCTCAAAGGCATGTGGAGTATCCAGAGAGATAAGCACCTCAGCTTCTAAGAAGCAAGACTTCTCCCCCGTGGAGAGATGTACCCCAGTAAATATGAAATGATCTGGCTGATTGTGTGGCTGTCTACATTTTCCCATTGAAGGAAACCTGAAACCATAGAATATTTTATCTCAAGGGTTGTGTTGATGGAGGTCTGTAAAAAGATGGGACTTGACCACCTGTGATCTAAATAGGCTGGAGGTAAAACCATTTACCTACTTCTTTCTGCTCTTCATTTCTTCCTTGCCCCCTCAAGGAGAAGCTCGGGCTGGCTGTGTAAGCAGGTACAGGTGGAGAGAGACCAGCCCCACCTCAGCTTGGAAACTTTCCCCGCAGTACTGAAAATGGCTGGAAAGCCTAATATAAGATTTATGCCTCTAGTTCTCAGTTTATTCTGCAGAGTATAAAAGATACTTAAATACAAAAATATCTGTAAAAAGGTCTTGATATTACTGTATGCTTCACATTTCTTTCTCCTTGCTATCTCAGCTATTTTGGATGATAGCTAATTTGCTATCATCTACAACAAATTCTGGATATATTACTCTATCGTGGTGCTTGGCTTTTGGGAGTTCCATTTCAGGTTTGCACATGGAAAGCAATAGGGAAGCTATTAAAAGCATATTAAAAGTTGACGTGCATCAGGTGTAGATGTCTCCAGCAATATTCAAGCTGACTGGGATCCCTATGAGAAATTTTGAGTTTCTTTCTTCACAGAATAAACTACCTAGGAAGATACCCATTTAAAAAAAAAAAAAAAAAAAAATAGTGGTGGTCCAAGTCTGCATTTGGTACTAGGAGACTAACTCTAGGTCAGACTAAGTAAGAATACCACTTAAAATCTCATACTGTTGTAGAGGAACTGACGGTATATGAAAAGGAAGTCAGCTTTTAATCAGGAGCTAATCATAACCTTTGTAAAGCTTTCCCCTCCCCTTGCTGTCTGGTGATTGATAACCAAGCAGCTCAGAGTCTCTCATACTATGTTTTATTACTAAAGACTTGTTACATATTGCTATATTGTGTAAGGGTAGTGAGCCTGTAATATGTGGACTTCCTATTCACATGACACTTACTGTGTTCTCGCTCCTGACTACGTTGGTTTTTTTTTTTTCCCTGGTGTATCTGGTGTGACATTGATCTAGGGAAACTGATTTTCTGTATTAAGATCTGAAGTTCACATGATTTTTTTCTGAAACTGAAGTCAGGAAACATGTGCTCTATGTATGTATGTTTCCATATGCTGTGTGTCTGTGGTCTGATACACAGGTAGCAAAGCCAGACTCGGCTTCAAGTGATCTGTAAGTTGTTAAATCATTTGCTTTGGGAAGTGTTGGATATGTTTAAAAATTCTTTTTTTTTTTTTTTTCCTTTTGGTGTGAATATGCTAGAAAAGTCTTGCAACATAAATTATTTTTCTTCTTGTGCTCTCCCCTCCTCTGTTGGGTTTCTAGCACTTCTCATAAGGCAGAGGGCAACAGCAGAAATCATCCAGGTCTGTAAATCTCTGAAATTTCAGCCCATTGATTTTTACTGGAGAAAATATATGTTGTTATGTTCATGAAATAAATATCTCTGTTGTAAGTCATATTTAATTCCCAGATATCTTATTTCCACTTTCCAACCTGTGTAAGAGTAATACCCTTCCGTACAATACCATCCATTCTCCTTCCTGAAAGTAACCTAGGATGTTAATGTGTAATCCCAGGGTAAACAACTTCAGCTGTCTCTGTAGTAGAAGTTAAGCTATTTGTTGGTTTATTTCCAGCAGAAACTTTTGGGGAACAGGATCTCTAAATATTTATGCGAGATGACACATGAAGAGGAAAATAAAGAAAATAGCATTAAGTGTTTTACATAATGCAAATTACATCTGTGTGATCAGGATAAACCGATCTTCTCTATTTTCTTACAAATATCCTACTTCTGTAGTGTGGTTTATAGTCTTAAGCTGTAAGAGTGCTCACTGCAGATTTCCATAATGTCGCATCTGGTTACCTATGGTGCAGAAGGACCTCATATAAAAACAAGCATGTGGCAATAGCTTTAATGTGTTGGCTGGTCATACCACATCACACCACCACGGGCTTTTCTTAGGTTCCTACTACAGGGACTTTCTGGAGGGTGTTTTTTGTCAAAGTGGTTTTGGACTGGTTGAGTGAAACAAAAGCAGATTGCAGAATAGGAAACCGGCTACGGAGGAGCTGGGCCTACCTGTATCTGCTTTGAGCCTACTGACAGTTGAGAGACTGAATGTGCTAACTTTGTAGGAGCTGTGATTTGTAATTGGGTCTCCTAACACTAGATGGTCAATATTCAGTTTCCCCTTTTTGTGACCCATAAGCACGATGGTCACAGGTAAGCTGGCTCAAGGTCTGGTCTGCCGTGCTTCTTCCACTGTCGTTTCACGCATGGGAGTTGTTGGGGGGTTTTTTGTTGTTTTGTTTTGGTTTTTAATACTATCATGCTGACTGGAAACTATTTTTTCACATCAATATTAATGTGATTTTTTTTAGTACGGTCTTGTTCAATTCTGCAAATTCTGATACATGTCTAGACTTTTTGCTTTTGAGAGACACTAGCATATCTAAACCCCCGAATCTTTAGGCTCTCTTTTCGACGCTCCTCAAGGTTCCTCTGAGGTGGCCAGTGTAGAGCTTTTTACTCTGATAATACAATCATTTCTTTATTAGAAAATGCATGTAAACTGCAAGGCCACGCTTCTAAGAAAATTGAGGACCTGTTGCAACATGCTGATTTCTCTTCAGTTCCTCTGCTTTCAAGAAAAATAGTTATGCTTCCATGCACCAGTGCTCAAATGAGAGAATCTTAAGAACTGTAAATGCTGTAGGGTGATAATTAGAATTGACTCAAGCAGAACGTGATTTTTGCAAGAAAAAATGAACATTAACAACTCCCCTTGATTTGAAATTGTTGAGCCTTGTCTTCCCTGAAGACGAGGCTTTGACCTACACGTTCTTTATCTCGGTATCTTTTCTTTAATGAGAACAGTGTGAATATTAAAGGAGGATGTACATCACTGTCTGTAATACGCTTGAAAATGAATCTCATCTTTTAGAGAGGAGATTGCAGTACAACTAGTATGCGACAGTCCACTATTAGCAGCAATCGGATCAAGTTTCTTCCTTTTTTCTTTTCTGGTTTTGTTTTATTTTTCTTCATCCCCAATGTGTTTTATTGAGGGTGGCTTGAATGGCAGTTGGTCCTACACCAGTGGATGTTAATTTACTGCTTCAAAGTGGCGGCTCTTTTGAGGAATACCTGCCTAGCTTAAGATTAAATTGCTTTTCTTATCATGCATACAGGTCTCCAGAAAGGCAAATAAATATTTACTTATTAAAACAACTGCTGCTTCTACTGAACTGGTATTTTTGTCGTTGATAAGAAATATGCCTCTTTTGAGAGGTAAGAAAAGAGAGAAAGTGATAAAACAGTGGAGAGAGCGCCTGCAGCTTTAGGGTATGATTTTTAGAGGTTATCAGGGTTTAGAACAGTTCTGTAACGTTTGGGTAGAAAGCATTTGAAGTGCTTTCAATGGCAATGGAAATACTAAGCTGTTCCCTTGATAACAAGGAAAAAGTGCATTCAGTGATTTAATGAGTGTTTCAGCAGTCTATATATCCATATTATCTGTTTTCAATTAGGTTATACTCTGTATAGTTAACCCCTTAATGTGAAGAAGAACTTCAAATGCTTGAACTGCATTCATGCATTGCGTTGTGTGCTGTGGTAGCACCATCTGTAGAACCTCCTGCTGTCGTTAAACATGGGTATTGGTCACAGCATTTTTGGTCCTGAGGGAAAGCGCTGAAACAGCAGTCAAATTTTAAATGTCTCCTCAGGTCTCATGGACAGCAGAAGTCCCTAGGGCTGGAGCCCTGGCAGGTTGGTGACATTTCGACATGTATCAGAAGCTGTCCCCTTCCCTTAGCTAGCTCTCTCATACAGTGTACCTGATGGGCGCATCCCAGCTGTCCGGGCTGCAAAGATTTAATTTTTTAACAGAACATTGATTCTGACCGTAGTTGGCATCTTTTAAACTTGAAGAGATACTGGCAGCTAATTCAATAGAGGGAGCTCCGCTACCTTACTGTTAGAAGCAGCGCATCTCTGCTTTTCCCAGACCTCTGGCTTCAGCTTGGAAGTTATGTTGAAAGTCTTTGTTTCTTAGCAGTATTCTGTGGTGCCAAGCTTTGTTTCTGAAAGCATCTTACTTTCATCACAGGCTTCCTGTTGCGTGAAGGAGAAGGAAGGACAAATCTGAGTCATAAAATAGGCAAACCCAAAAAGATGACTCAATTAGAGATACTTCCCTTTTGCAGCAAGGCATTGCGTGTGCTTTAAATGGATACGTTACAGAATCAGGTTTTTAAATAACCTTTCCTTGTTTGGAGGGTGCTTCATGGAGAAACACAAGAAGAATAAAATGAGGGTACTTTCCAGGGATGAAATGGGCCAAGAGTGGTGTTGTGTGAAATAGGGTACAAACAGGATAAGGAAATGACCTAGGACTTTACATTTTTCTTGGATCCTTTACTTTTTAAAATACTATTTCTCATCAGACTATTTTGAAACTAATTATGAAGCCTCATTAAGGACTAGCCGCATCTAACACAAAAAAAAAAGTTTAAATCGGGTCACCTTTAAGTAAACTTGTACTGAACTCAGTGTTATTCTTCAATCAGACAAATCCTACACAAATGCCATTTATCATTTGACTTGCTGCAGAAGCTATGTATTTTTCCCTTTTTTTTTTTTCAATTTAACTAGAGAAAATAACCGTAGATGTTGGATAACAAAATAGATGTAGCTTGTATACACCTAGAGTTAAATGTGACATTTGATATGACTGACTGACATATTTCAGGTTTTTGTTTGTGTTTTTTTAATGTGAGTTCTCGGTGGTTGTTTGGGGTTTTTTTGAAAGTGGAACAACTTATTTTTCAAGAACTCACTGTTGAGTTGAGTGAGTTTATCGTGCTGGCCAGGAAGAATTGCTAAGGCTCATATTTTAGAAAGCCAGGAGAGGGTTGATGCAGTTTACCTGTGGGTGGAATGGTAAATGTTCACATGAGGCTCTGTAAGTGGGGAGCTTACAGATAATACCCGTTTGAACTGGGCTTAAAAATGGACAGTTGAATGCAAGTGTGAGGTCTTAATGTTATTTGTGAGATGAGGTTCTTTAATTGCAGTTTGTGAATTATTTTGCTGTTGACTGTCTAGAGTATTAGCCTAGGTATTATTCCCTTTTGGCATGGAATTTTGTTTCATGAAATGTAGAAACCAGCATGCGTTTAGCCAAGTGAGTTCTGTGACTCATCCAGATAAAATCGTGTGTGTTTGTTGGCTTTTTCTAGTTGTTTTGGAGAGCAGAGATGAACTTAATGGCCTTTACCTACAAAGCCGTCTGTGGAACAGAAAAAGAAAGATGAAGAACAGAATATTTAGGCAGAATTTGGGGAACTTCAGTGTAGCCATGTAACTTCAGAAAAGAGAAGGATTCTGAATCGATTCCTTCGTTCTTGATACTGCACATCAAGTTGTATAACAAGTGCTTGCCTATAGAGAAGATGATAGGGTAAATACCTTAAAATTCACTCATCCACACAGCATTATGGGATTTACTTTCTCAAATTGGGGAAGTTGAAAGTTTCTGACACTGCCAACGAAGTGGTGTGCTGACAACTGGGGACGTAAATCAAGAAAACATTTGCATCTTACACTTGACAGATTGAAAGGTTAGCAAGAGGGTAATTTTTCCAACTTTAATTCATGACTGAGATTTTTGTCAAGTTTGTTAAACAATTACTCCTCAGTTCTCAAACTACTGCACAACTTACTGCTAATCTTGAACCTTACCTACACGCAGAAGCAATAAGGAAGTCGGTATGATGAATGTCCCGCCAGCTCCTAGTTCGTGAGTGAATTACGTTTCCTACTATTGTGTTTCTGCATAGACAAGAACCATTAGTAATGCAGAGCTTGCTGTGCAGACAGTTCTACAGTTTGAAACAGTCACCGATATATAAGCAAATAACGACAGAGGCTTCATGTTGCATAAATTTACATTTTGCGTCTTTGTTGCCAATGTAAGTGAGGGTTTTTGTTAAATATTTAAAACTTCCAGAAAATGCTCTACTCCGGTAGTTTAGCTCTTGATATGGCTTCTGTAACAGAGCTTTCCCTTTTGGAGAGGTAGCTGTTGCACAGTTTAGTTTGATCTTGTTCATCACACCACTGTTGAGTGATGCAACAGGTTCTGTCTTAGCTTTGAAGTTTAAGTCCTTAGTATAACCTTCACCCTAGAGGTTTAACCCCAGTTAATGTGTGGTGCCCCACAGCAGCAAATTCCTAAGTGTCTACGTGCATCTCTGATGTCAGAGTAGGGCTTCTGAAAGTTCAAGATTTGGTAAGGGTCAGGTTCTGGTATTTCATCCAGACTCAGTTGTGTCTGCAGCTCATTTCTTGTCGTTGCTTATCACTTGCTTAAGTACCCTGCAGTGTTAAATCCAAAACTTCTGCACAGCTTCTGGGGGTGGTAGGGGGAGGAGTCTAAAGCTTTTGAGATAGTGGAAAATAAGTGGCATGTTGTGAAGGTGATAACCATGGATGTAGAAGAAGAAGGTGAACCATTTTTTAGTTCAGATTCACAGAATCCATTTAGCATATTCTATGCATCTTAGCATAGTGTATGCCCGCTTTGTTAGAAAGTAAGTTCTTTCTTTATCTCAAAAGAGCTGTAAGCCCTTGATGTCAGCAGACACAAGGAAGCTGCTGTAGGACCAGGGAAGGCAAACGTTTTGGCCAATGTGTCAAAATGTTGGTATATCAGAGGGTGATGAGAGATGTATCATGTCTGCCTGAGAGCCAAAGGGATAGGACTGGGGGGAATGAGAGTTGTTTTTTCAGGTCTTGTCGTGGGAGTGGGGCCGTAGCTGGGTGTTGGGGCACGTGGGCAGAGTTAGGCTCTGCAGAGCCTGCTGTCTGTCATCATCCCACAGCCGGGGACTTAGGGCACCGCTGCAGCCACCGTGGCAGCACGGCTTGGCAAGGGCGGCTTTGGAGTTACTCTTGGACAGCATGCAGCTCAAAAGCCAGAGGTCAGAAACTCTCTGTAATGGTGGTCACCTATGGTGCTGTGGTGGCTGCTTCCTTTCCACTGCGTAAGAGTGGGAGGGTCTGTATTCCTCCCAAGAATGAAAAATTCCCTTCTTTTGCTGGGGGAATGCTTACCCTCTGAACTGCTACAGAGAGGTATCCGCTTGACCTTAGGGGTGTCAATTTTTTCTCCTGCTCTGAACGGTGTGCCAAGCACTCTGTGGGTTACTTTTTATTCATTATGTCCATCTGCAAGTACAGCAGTGATAAGGAAAGATGGCTGTCAGCGTACTCGGTGTGCTCGCGATCTTTGGCGCTCTCTCCGTTGCATCAGTGGCACAGGGCACAGAGAAATGAATAAAGCAGTGTGTTTCTTCAGTGAATGCTGAATGGGCGAGTGTGAGCTGCCAGAAGCTTTATCCAGAAAGAAGCAGGGTGTTGTGAGGGGTGATATCCGCGCACACGGGAGGAGAGGCAGGTGAATTGTGTTTAGCTGGAATTCACAGTCCAGTTTTATTAGATGTGGGAGTAGTTTTGAAGACTGAAGTTGATAGTTCAGCCCAAAAGCTTGTTAATTTTTCTGGGCAGAAGTAGTGCTTTTAAACTGTTTCTTGAAGTGAATTATTGTTACAGTTTTATATATGTTTACTCCTGAGGGCCACGTATAAGCTGCGCATTTGGAAATTTTGTGTAAGTATATATAAAAACCTAGATGTCTTGGTATGGTGGGATGCCTTGTCTTAGATGTGGATTCTAATTCACAAAAGCCTCGTAAATAGCTTGCTTTTTCTCGCTTCTTGACTGGTTGCTAGTCTTCCTTCGAGATGTCGTCATCTGTAAACAGCAATGATTGTTCTGAGAAGCTTTTCATGTAAGCGTGAAAGAGCAGAGCGCTGAGTGTGCCGGGGACCGTGACTCCTTGTGAGGGGCCTCTCTTCGTGCAATAGAATAAATATTTGTTACTTTTTTGGACATACTGTAAAGCACAGACTTTTTTCAAGACCGCAGATGGAAGTTGTTGGCTCATAGTCCGCACTGTGACAGAGTGTGGTAAACTCTACATAAAATTTGAGGGACCCTGTTAATTGAAAGTGGTAATAGAAGCTTTAACAGGAGTGTTGCAATGAAAATCTTTATTTCCTTGCTAAAACTTTTTGTAAAATCTGGATGGGTTTTTTTGGTGAGGTGTTTTTTGTTTTTGTTTGTTTTTCTGGGTTTTTTTGGAGGTTGTGGGGTTTTTTCTTTTCTTTCTTTAAAGGTGGACCATTACTCTGTCTTTTGGAAAGGAGAGAAGGATAGGTACTAGAAAAACCAAAGTTTTATCCAGGCTTGCATTAATTCCAGGTGTGAGGTTAAGACCTAAACCTTCCATCTGCTAATAAAATGCCCAGCTCTGCAGTTTCCCATTATCTTCCTCAATGGCAACTTTAAAGAAAAAAAAAACAAACCTACAAAGTTTCTTTGATTCCCTCTGCTCAGGGAAGACTGAGGACTGGATGTGGGTTGAGGGTTGGTGGTTTTTTTGGTTGGTTGGTTTGTTTTAATATCATTTAATGAAAGAGGAAAGTGATCAGTTGTCTCTGGAGTAAGTGGCACTGTATGCCAGGCTTTTCAAACAGTGATGTTTGTAGACAGGAGGAAACTGTTGTGAATTGGGGGTATGAGTGGCTTGGGAGAGCCACTTTTCCCTTGGACGTGTCAGCGCTCCTGGGCTGTTAAGCCAGGGTGAAAGCACCACAGTGTGCATTTCATTTAAGAGGATTTGAGTGGTCTGACCTAAACTCTGGTACTTCAGTGGTGAAAAAATTACGAGTTTTATGCTGCTTGTGGCATTGTGGCATTTGCTTGAGCTACACTTCAAACATAGTGAACGCTTTGCGGCCGTTGGCTGCTTGGTAATGCTCTAGTTGCAACTACAAGGCTGGAAAATTTTATACGGGCTACTTCTGCAATGGATGCACATCCTTGGTAATTGCTATTGCCAACACGCTGTTTGTGAGTCAGCAATGCTTAACCTTGTGCAAATTATATTTGCAGATGTACCAGATGAATTGTATGTTAAAGAGCTCTCCCTGTATCGGGGGTAGCCAAACTTTGCCCTGCAAGGCTCAGACGGTGGGAATTGCTGTGTGATCTGAACCTGAACAGCATGTGTCCAGGTCAGAAAGCTCAGGGAGGTCCAACTCCCGCCAGGACTTGGAGCAGGAGCAGTGATTCCTCTGAGATGGTATTTCTTCCCTCTGCAGGAAAGGACTAGGTTGTTTAGTGACTCTCAGGGCAGCCTGGCAGCGTCAGCCAGCACTGATGGCTCCTGCTGCGGCTGAGGAGCATCAGTAGCTGCGTGATTTAGCCCTGGGACGGAGCCCTCGTGTGGGCTCTAACTACGCCTTCTAGGTGCTGTATTTTGTATATTGCCAGATGTGATCTCTTCTACTGCTGACACACGTGAGTGGAGGTTTAAAATTTTGTGAAGTGAGTTGGCATGCAGATTCACGCTGAAAAAGCTGCTACTTTTCTGCTATTCTATTTGGAGGAGAGTCTGGAATTGTCATTCCAAGATCATAGGAAAGGGAAAAAGATACAAAAATGGAATACTGAAATTCTTACCTACTGATTTTTATTCTTTTAGCATCTGATGTTTAAGAAGAAAATGTAAGAACTTTGGTTTAAAGTAAACAAAATAACATAATAGAGGCGGTTTTGATTTATAAACTGCAGTTGAACATCAAAAGATATTTGGGAACACTTCAGGCTGAGAAATAGAAAATATTTTTGTTAGCCTATTATTTGCTAAACTTCACTGTGTTGTTGACTAGTACATGTCTCTATGATCTGTCGGTTTTGGAGAGTGAAGGCTTTAGAGGTGAGAACAATTAAGGAAAGCTAGAGTATTTAGAACTGCAAGAGCAGCACTTTGAATCTCTGACAGGGTGTATTAATGTGAAAAGGAAGATGGATTGGTTTTATACTTAAAAGTTCAGTTTTCTCCCACTGCTCTGTAAGCAAATGTTTTTGACTGGAGCACATATGAACTAGCTGAAAGAGAAGTTTGCTGTCAGTAACTGATGATCGGACCAAAGACACAGATCAGCATTTCTGCAGGGAGTGGCATACACAAATAAAAGGCAAATAGCTTACTTCCAGCATGCTAAACCAGGTATATCCCTAAAGCCTGTGAAAAGAAATAATATGACAAAAACATGGGAAGGGGTCTTTGCAACAGAGACGGGGAAGGATGAAATGTCATTTGGGAAGACCTGTCGAAGGGTGCTGCCTGGACAGGAGGGGTAGCCATGTTGATGGCCAGGAGGAGCTGTAGCTGGCACGTTTCCGTGGGAGACTTCCGCACCTCGTGGGTGTGAGTTTCCAGAGAACAGTCAGCTGAACTCGAGGGGAACCCAGCTTTTGGATCTGGCTCGTCACATCCACTGCCGCTGAAGAGGCAGTGGGACGTGGCGTTTGCGGTAGTGGGTGGGGGGCGGCAGCAGGAAGGAAGCCGAAGGCGCCGGCCGCAGCTATTCAGAGCCACCATGTGCTACCTCTTTCCTTTGTGGTGCTGACAGGCCTATGGACGCAGAAACCTGGAGGGAGGAGGCGTAAGTCATCTGCACAGAAACGGCGGCTGGATTTTTTGCTTGCAAGTGAAACGAGTTGCAGAGGGAGAACAGAAAGCTTTCTGGAAAATGGCGGGGTTAAGGAGAACCCTTGATAAGAGTATTTTGAGGGAGAGGAGCAGAAGCGGGTAGAAAAGACACCAGAGAGCAGGGGAAAACCCAATTTCAAGATACGCAGTGCCTGCTTTTCCCTGTCTGTATCACCAGGCGCTCTCCTGGCTTTGGCAGTTACTTTACCTCCTCCCTTTCCTTGCCCCTGCCGTAGTTAGCAGGCCGTTCCCCCTTGGTCGACACCGTGTACTGCTGCACCACTGCACCTAGCTCTTCATGTTCCCCGCTCGTCAGCCGTACAATTCAGTGTTATTTCCTGCCTCGGGAAGACATCTGCTTCGCCACAGGGGTTTCTCAAAGCTCAAGTGCTCCTACCCTGGGCTTACATGTCCTGTGCTCGTAGGGCGACCGCCTGGGCTAACGCACCCTTTCTGGACAACCTCCCTTCTCCGTTCTTGGGTCAGTACAGGTAACCTGAAAAGCTGTTCGTGCTAACAGTCTTTTTTGGGGGGAAAAAACTCTGAATATTTTCTTCTAGTCCTCGTAAGAGGCTTGGCGTATGAGGTAATGTGTCAGGGGAAGGGTGTCGTATGCTGACCATAATCACTGGGTGACCTAAATGTGAAGCTCTGTCCTGTTGAGCCATCAGATGTTCTCTGGAGTAACACGCACCTTACACCGTGGTCATTCAAGACGGTCAAGAAACTCTCATCTCTGGAACGAAGCAGCCCATATTCTTACAATGAGTTTTTACCAATTCCAAAGAAATGTAACATTAGTTGTTTAATATGAACACTGTAATAAACACAGCTGTATGACCCACTGCTGCTGGAGTTGCAACTGTCGACCATTTTTCTAGTCTGAGCCTTTTCATGCTGCGTCTATGACTGAGGTAGGGAGCGTCAGACCTTGGTAGTTAACAGACACTGTAAACCTAAACCAGCAATTGTGCTAAGTCACAAAATCCAGAAATTAAGCTAACGCGATAGTTTTGGGCCATGATCCAGCATGTGTTTGAACACCCAACTTCAAAATTATTCAAGTATTTAAATATATTCTTAAGGATCTAATTTGTAGGCTAGAGGTAGCGGGGTCCCTACAGAGGGGGCCCAGGAGGACGCGGTAAGCCATGATGGCGTAGAGGCTGTTAGGATGCTGGATACTGTCTGTGAGTCATAGTATCTTTCTGCTCCTTGCAGAGGATTTCTGGTTAGCACGGCTTGCAGGGAAACGGTTTAGGTAGGGCGTTGATCTAGTTCAGTCTTCCTGAGTATGACGCAAGTTCACCTCTTTGGCTGACTTTTTAAGCCTCTGTTTTTAAATTGCACACACATGGTTTTTCCGTATATAAAACATAATATATGAGAAAGGATATATTTTTTTTTTTTGTGCTTGTCAGCAGGGAATATGCAGCTTACTAAGCTTTCTTGAGTATAATTTTAAATGGAGAAAATGCGTCTATATAAACTGAGATTATCTCATCACAATATTTTTATGATTGTTAATTAAAATGTGAGGCAATCCTTTAGAGGAGATTTGCGGTTTTGAGACTTTTATGAGACTTAACATGAGAGATCTGTTTTTATAGTTATGCCTTCTTATTAGTTTTGAGATTAGGATATGTTAAAATGCATAGCTATCAAGTCCTGTGATGATTACTTGTTTATTTTGCCATGTAAACTGATTCGGTTATGGTCCCATTCATATGTTGTTCGTGTCCCACTTTTCAATGAGATATTGTAGTGCTTTATTGTTATTGCTATTTAAAATAAATTCCCAGAATAGTTTTAATTTGAGCTTGTATTTTTTTCAACATTAACTTTCAGTGAAGCATATTTTGTTAGATTGTTGTGAATAATGACCATTTAGATTGTTCCAACTCCTGGAAATCCATTTTCATCAGACTGGAAGACTGTAAAATGTAAGTGAAAGAAGGATCACCACGACTAGCTACAAGAGACTTATGTCAAGACAATTTTTTAATGATTTAAGTGGAAACCTGTGAAATCTTGGCTCGCTCGCAGTGCATAAGATTGTGATAGGAAGAAAGATCTATAGAAAGTTTACTGGGAGAAAGTGGGAGTTATTAAACACCAGTGTTCTCTTTGCAGCAGACAGGCACGTCAGTGGAAGATTGATTTTTAGGCATGGTGCTTTCTACTTGAACTTGTGCTCAGGCTAAGGAAAGAATTGGACGGAAGATCTGAACAAGGTTAAACAAATATTTTTTTGCCTTGCTCTAACCATGCCTATAATAGCATGACAACATGAATCTTTTAATCACAGGCTCATCTGTCGTCTCAAACAACACCTCAGAGTTGTTTGATTGCAGAATTTCCCAATCTGGGAATAATTAAGACACGGAGAAAAGTGATCAGCTGTAAATTGTGAAGGAAGTCAGTGTCTATCAGAAATGAACGTGATGAGGATTCAAAGTCCTTTGCCTTGACCTATTTGTGTGAGTGACCATGTGGAGAGCCTTATACTCTAGGCCAGCAGGAGACTATGTAAAGGAGAGAAGGATGCTCTTCTTTTGTCCCTGTGGATCATTAAACACAAGATTTGTTTTTTTTCTGAAGATCTGGAGAAGAAATACATCAGATAAAGTATCAGGTAGAATAATCGGGGCTAACTGTCTTACAGACTTTAAAGGGAGTATTTTATTAGAGGATCACGTCGCTCAAGAACATAATGTATGTTTCCCTGATGCTTCTGTACTAGCCCAGGCACTAGCATGGATGCGCTTACGTGAGCAGACTGCACTGTCAAAAGCAAAGCAAGGGAGAGGAAGAAGGAGGGAGAATTGTTTGTTATGCTGGCAGGAATATACATGCTGATGTGAGCTGTGTTTATATTAGCAGACTATTCAGATACAGCTAATTAATCAGAATTTGTCTACCAAACTATGCCTCAGCGATTATAGTCTTTCTGCAGGTGTTGAAGGAGAAAACAGAGAATGGGTGGAGTCTCACTGTTGCTGATGTTTAATAGAGGAAATGCGTTAAAGGAGTTGTGGCTTTTATTTTTCCAGAAGCACATGGAGAAAAATGAGAACGGAAGTTGAAACAAGAAGAAATTGGAAAGCAGAAAACTTAAGAGAATAAGTGGAAGAAATAAAGGCTGGAGTGTTTTTTTTGTGTGTCTTCTGAGAAAGTAATTGAAAGATGGTGGGGAGGTGGACATCTCTCTGTATCTTCAGAGCTGTGGAAGTAGCATGCCCATTCCTTTTTGGTCCTGCCGAAGCTCTGGGTGCTCTCTCCCGTGGCAGGGCCAGGAGAAACACAGGATTATGAGATTTGGCAGATTTCTGTGATGCAGATCTGCTTGGGAGACTTGTGGGACAATCACTAATGATTGCTCCCGACTCCTAGATTCCCTCCCAGAAAAGTAGTAACTCCTGATAACCTTGCATCTCATTTTGTCTTGGGTCATTTACCCAGGAATAGCACTAAGTACACTGAAGTAGTCAGTATCATTTTTTTCGTGGCAATTTTAGTTCAGTCTTCATTCATAGAGGGAGAGTAGGTAGTGAAACAGATGAACTGTTAGATAAAATATCCATGTTTCACGTACAGGCTTTTATATCAGTGCAATTGGATGCATACTGAAAGTGAGAATCAATTATGTAGCTGCTGCTGCTTATCAGAAGTTAGCAAATGGTAAATGCAGTTTCATTTTTATAATCAATTACCTAGCCTGGGAACTTGTTAGCAAAGGTTAGAAGCTGTAATAATTTTCAGTAAATGCCTACACATTATCTCAGTGTATTTCTACACACTGCATTTTAGGGAGATGAGGGAGAAATGTTTCTCTTCCCTGAAGTCTTTTAAACTGGGTTGTGAAAGAGGAGGATCAAGCCCTTCAATTTCTAAGTACAATTTGCATTCATCCCATGACAAAGATGATGGCGTGTACTTTCTCATTAGTCAAACTTTTTTTTTTTTTTTCACTTGTAAGTATAGATTACTTTACTTTCAGCTTTGTGAGTTTAAAGGAGGTTTGCATCCCTGCATGGTTAGTTTATCCACATCACCAGTCAGAATTTACAGATAAGGGGGATAGTAATGAAGGATAACTTTCTTCTTTTTTTGTTATTTCTATTTTCCTCTGACTTTCTCAACAAAGATCCAAAATTTTTTGAGTGCAGAAGTTATTTGTTGCTGGTGACAGGCTATGAATGCATTGTGCCAGAAAATTGCCAACCTTCCAGTCCTACTAGCCCATTCAAGCCAGCGTTGGCTGTTCATTCACAAGTTTTCATGTTGCTGTTCTTGAAGTACCTTCTTACCGACCACGCCTTTATTTTTGTTCAAATTTTCTAGTGGTGTTGTTTGCTTGTTGACTCTCTTCTATGGTTGTATTTCTGGAGGCTTCTGCAGGCCTTGTTTCTGTTGCTTTTCTACTGGATGGCAGCATATCCTGTCAGAGTCGTGCACCTCTGCGTAGCTTCTTTCACTGAAGTATTTTTTAAAAGAAGATCTTGTATGCAATGTAATCCTCAGTTTTTTAAAGCTCCTAATGTCTGAAACTGCAGCTATCAGAAATGATTGGATCAAGTTGCTCAGCTAGCCAGACCGCAAGAGCAGGCATTATTTACCAGGAAGATATTTGATTTTTTTGTATTTCTCAGTTATTTTGCTTAGAATAAAATTAATTTTTGGTAAAATTGGTGGTCTTGTACCTCTTTTTTATGTTAATTTTTTTTTCCATGAGCAGTCTAAACTCTAGTGAAACTGCTTACAGTATCTGTTGAGTTTTTGCTCATTTTAAATTTTCTTCTAATTAAGAAAAAAAAAATTCTTGCTCTATGTTAATTTCATAGTTATTTACCACAACTATTTGTTATTTGTCTTGTTCAAGGGTAGCTTTTATAGACCAGTTAGTTGCTGAATCAGTGTATTTTGGCCTCCTGTTTTTCAAAGAGCTTTTCATTGGCACTAGTCAGGCTCTTGTTAACTGCATTTTCTGTCTCCAGTATGATTATTTTTTTTTTTTTAATGGACTTAAAGTGGCCTGACTGCTCCTCTGTTTTCAAAAGTGAGGGAAAACATTTATTTGAATCTCTATGGCAATGATCAGTCGTTCTAAGCTTGTAGAATTTTCTTCTTGTTTTTTTGCTTCCCAGGTCCTCGCTGGGAAACTTGACTGCCAGCTGCAGATTGCAGCAGCAGTGAAAGTGAAAGCATTTTCTAGGTACACTTGATATCTTTATTTAGCTGGAAGCAATGCTAAGAATAGCAACCTCTGCTAGCCTGACTGGCTCGATTCTCATTGAGGTTTCGATATCTATATTTAGTGGGGCTGTTTTTCCTCTGTTCTCCAAGAGTCTTCTCAAGTTGCCTCAACTTTCTGCACAAATTACAGCAGGGAATCCAGATGACGTAGATGGTTTAACAAACTCTTTGGTGAGCAAGGGGTTACAGGGCAGGGCAAGTTTCTTCTGGCAGTGGTTTTCTGGGGTGCTAAGTGCTGCCTGGGGCTGTGCAAGGATCCTTGAATGAGCACAGCACTCTGGTGTGGTAAGATGGTAGCTGTGTGAATCTAAGGCTGTGCTAGAAGTTGATTTATGGAGGCGCTGCACAGCTGCATTGTCGATGAAGCCATTTTCCTTCTAGTTCTGTTGCTGCCTTGTTGAACATCAGCTCAGAGGTGCCTGAGCTATACAGAAGTGGTCGGAGACTGGTAAGACTCTTTCTCAGTTCTGTATGGACAGGAGGAGGACATCAGAGTCAGCTCTACCCTGTGTAGAGATGAGAGGAGGCTTTTGGATTTTTGCTGCAGTTCAGCACCACCACCACCACCTCCTCCTCGTCCTGGCCAGGTGGGATGGTCCCACTAGCAAATGATGCTGCACCTGAAGCAGTGCTGCTATGAGGTGGGCTGGGGGAGCTGTTACCTGCTGGCTTGCTTCAGACCAGGTAGAAAACACAATGGAAATAGTTCCTGTCATCATCTGAAATGACAGAATGAAAGAAATTGAGGTGCCTGTGAAGGACTTCCTTACTGGATGAAAGGACAAATTGGATGGAGATGGAAAAGCTGAGTGAAAGGTGAAGGAACGACAAAGTGGAGGGAATGAGGGTTGTTGTAGAACTCTCTCGTAAATAAATGAAAACTTTAAAAAATCTCTTACCGGCTTTAGGCAATAAAGCCCAGGAATGGTTTCTTTGCTTTCTAGTTTAGGTTTTGCACAGCTTATAAAAATGATATAACTGTACTTCATTTATGTCTATCAATAATAGAGTTTGTAATTAAGGCTTTTATTACCAATAAACCATTGTGATTCTGTGTGTAGTGAATATTATTAAAGCCCATCTTTCATTATAAATTTCTCCTGATGATCAGTTATGAAAGTATTTTTTCAATTTAAAAATCAATAACGTAAAGCATTTTGTTGGCAATTCATCTTTTTCAGAATACAGAGTAGAAGAGAGCAATGCAACAGAGATGATGATCCAAACACTATGCCATCTCCATTTTTTGGTCTTACTAAGGAAACATAGAAATTTTTTTAAACCTTTAATGTGGGTTTAGGCATGCTGATGGAATGTGTTTTAAACGGCCTCTAATGTTACTACATGCAAATTCTTTGCTTTCCGTTATTCCTCAAAAGCAGCACAAGTTCAAATGCAAAGAAAGCAAGTTCTACTAGAGAATTTCATAAGCCGATGCCCTCGGATTAACATGTACTTCTGCAGATGCCTCCTTTTCTTGTCCTTCCTTTGGGCTGCAGGGTAGCTTGTATGGGAGGGAGTGATGACAGATGCTTTACAAACAACTCAATGGGCAACTAAACTGCTTAGGAAGGCAGACCAATAAAAACCACTCTGGTTGCTCATTTATATATTTTTCCAAACTTTCATTTTCTTTTGACATTAATGTTGTAACAGGCATTAAAACACGTAGGGTTTTTTTTCCTGAGTTTTGTTTCTTCTCATACTCTTTAATTTCTCCATAGGTCTATGAAATAGACACAGGTATGCCTACCTTTCTCAGAATATTAAAAACAAAGAAAGAAACTAACTGGTTGCAAGAAAAATGCAGTTATGATCTAATGTTGACAGTTTGACTCAAAATAATTTTCAGATCATTGCTATTCCAATAAATTTGGAATAGATGTAAAGAAAGATGATGCAATTGGAAGAAAAATAATCTTGCTAGGGGAAGGAAACCTATTTTACACTTAAAAGCCTCAATGTGCTATAAGTAAGCATAACTGAAATGCAGGTATGAATTTAATCTTTAAATTTTCATTCACTGTAAGGTCACTTTTTGAGTCATGGTGAAGTAGTTTTGATGTCATTGTAGAAAAACAAGTTGGAACCAGGAAATAAAATAGTAGGAAGCTATACCATAGAAATTTATCCTCTAATTTCTGTTATTGTTGAACTTTCTGATCCATTTGCCTAGTTTGTGGTTGAATGTTTTCATGTCACAGCAAAGTCAGAATGACAGACAGAAAAACCTACATGTTTAAGCTCAAGAGTTCTACCAGGAAAAGCATTTGGTGTGGAGGCAGTTGTGAAAGGGTTTTGCTGGCATTATACCTAATACCATTTCAAACTTACGATAAAACTGTCTCCAGCGGGGAGGATTTGCTACAGCTGTGCTCACAGTCTCTGATCTGGACTGGATGCAGTGTGCCTTGTGATGTGCTTTTCTATAGTTGACTTTAGACGTTGGAGAGTGTGGGGGAAGAACCATGCTGCTCCCCTCCTGCTGCAGCTTTCCCCCAGGGGTAGCCATGTTGCCTCCTTCAGGGATTATTTCTATCACCACTTGGAAGGGTTAGGCCAAAAAGTACAATGACTTGAACATTTTGAGCCACAAACAGCAGTTATGAAGGGCTATCGTTCACTCCATGGTCAAAAGAAAGTGGCTGGCCTGACGGCATGACAGCCAGGCTACAGGTGGCAGAGCTGCGGGATGGTGTTGCAGACGGGAGCCGCTCTCAGTAGTTTCATAGTCTTCCTTGGACAAAACAGCAAGGTCTGTGGTGTTGCGTATTGTATCACGATTGACTGAAAATCTCATCTGTCAGTTGGCTTTTTGCCTTGACGTGAAGAGGGCATGAAGGGCTCTTAGTCTGCCTCTTTCAAGCAGGTGGAGCAGTCTGTTCCTTGGCTGGAGAGCATCCCTGTGAATGAGAGTAGGGGCTTGTTAACTTGGCCTTCGCCTACGGTTACAGATGGCTTGTTTCTAGAACAACCATGTTCCTTCTCCTGTAGCTCTTCGGATTTCTTAGTTGATAGTGATCAGACAAGAGGCACAGTGACAAAATGCTTGGGCGGTTCTCCTCTGTCAGCTCTAAGAGAGCTGGAAGATTATTTCCATGGTCGTACTGAAGGGATTGCACAAACCAGGGAAAGACAAGCTTAAATTCTGTTTCAGCCATCAGTGGAGCTTCTCAAACATCTTTGCAAGTGCCATGTTTGGGATAGGCCTCTCAGGAATAACTCCTTAAGTGATTTCTCATTTCTGGGTAAATAGTAAAGAAGTTGCTTTATCTTCAGAGTTTGATGTTGCACCTTTATTTTAACTGTTTTTACTTAAAAGGTATCACAGAGTCAAAATCTACTTTTGATCAAATCAAAAGCCAGTTGTGGATGATTTCTTTTTGATTTATCTGTATAGGAGTAGTGTCAGCTACCTGTAGATGTGTAATAGGGATCTATTGCAAGAAAATGACTGAAGGAGAAGAAATTTAGTTTCATCTAGAGCTTTTTTCCTTCTGAGAATAAAGTACGTAAATGTCTGGGGAGGGAGGCAGGGCCATTACAAAAGTTCATTAATTTCACTGTTACCTGCTGCTGTCCAATGGGTAGTTTTATGTGGGATAAAAACATGCTTGAGCTGTTTTTTTGTATGCTGGTAGCAAGACGTGTGCACAGAAACTCTTCTTTTTTATTACGCTCTTCATCTAGTACCACCACAGCCTCCAACGAAGCACATGTGTTCTTGCCATATTAGTGAAACTATCCTTTGTCTATTACTGTGCAGTAGAAACATTTTAAGGAGGGGAAAAACATAGTGGTATCCGTGGACTCCTGCTCACGGTATTTTTATATAGTGTGTGACTTATTTCCTGCATGCCTGATACTACTTATAGTTTGCTGTTGCTATCTGTGTTTTTATATTGAAAATACAAGTTAGATGATGTTTTGAATCGGAACTTGATGAAGCAGAACGCACCACTGCACAGCAATGATATCTGCACTGGCATGGTCTGTCTTTCGACAACATGAGCCTTTTTTCCTCCTACCAAGTGACTTGTTGCCAAAGTTGGACCTGCTGCTTTGAAGACACTTGTCCTTAAAAGCATACCTGTGCTTCAGACTTTTTGCTCTTTTCCACAGTTCGAGGAAACTGATGCCTGAATACTTTTTCCCCTTTTCCTCTCCTCCCTTCCCCTTCTTCCCCTCCCAGTCCCTGACAGTCTTATTCCCCTGTTTTAGTACAGCTCTCTTACAGCCTTGCCTCATCAGGCAAGGTAATGAAGAGGCACGTCAGGCTGCTCTCAGGGTACATGGTTTCCAGCCAATTGTGTGCTCTTGAATTTTCCTCTTAAGAGAATTTTTTCTGAAATGGACTGCCCGTCCCTTCACAGACAGTTTCAAAAACGCCTTTGGGTGATTTAAGCACTAAGGAAGCTGTCCAGTACCTTCTCTTGCTTTAATTCATTTACGTGCTGCGAAAGTGGGGCATCCTAATTGCACCTCGTCACTTGCAGAGCTGCTGAAGTGACCTTCCCAATTAAGTTGTCTGTATCAGTAAAACAGGATTATTCCCCCACCCTCGATTTTTATTTGGCTAAGACTAAAGTTTCTCGTGTCCCTTTGGTAGTCATTGTAAAACTTTAGGAAGTGAAGAAAAATAGTGGTTTCCTCATGTGATGTACTGTTCTTCCAAAACTACTTTCGATGTCAAATTGCAGGGCTTGTTTATTGTAGGCAGTGGTGTCCTTAGTGGAAGTTAGGTGATGTGTAGCTTCTGTCAACTGAAATCAAATCACCTTGCCTGCTGAGGTTTTGCTTGCTTGCTTTAGTTTGTTTAAGTCCCAGGAAGAGCTTATCTTTGTCTTTATTTCTTTCACTGATCTTAGAAAATATTTAATTTTTGTGGCAGTGTGAATCCTCACAGTGGAATAACTCATGCAAACATGTCAGTTAAGTTCCACCATTGCAAATAGTGGGGGTTCTTTGAATTTATTATTTATTATTAAGTGTGTGTTGTGGTTTAACCCCAGCCAGCAACTAAGTACCATGCGTCTGCTCACACCCCCCCCCCCCCCCCAAATGGGGTGGGGAGGAGAATCGGAGAGAAAGGAAAACTCGTGGGTTGAGATAAGGACAGTTTACTAGGACAGCAAAGAAAAATATGATAATAATTATATATTAATAGTAATAAACTATAATGATATTAGAATATACCAAATGGATGATGCACAATTTCTCGCTGCCCAACGACCCGATGACCGATACAGCACATCCCAAGCAGTGATCACAGAGGGAAACCGAGAGCGATCTTAGAACGATCCCAAGCGGTGATCTCGGAACAGTGATTTCCCCAGCAGTGATCTCGCAACTGCAAGTTCCAGAGTGAGTGAGGGAACAAACAGCTGAACGAACGAAAGCATGAATGAACGCCGTCCGGCCCACCGGCTGACCCCCACTTATATACTGGGCATGACGTCTATGGTATGGAATACTTTCTTTGGCTGATTCGGATCAACTACACTGGCTATACCGCTCCCAGCTTTTTGCACCCGCACATTGGCAAAACCTGGGAAGCTGGAAAAAGTCCTTGATCTCTTAGCAACAACTAACAAACAATATCAGTGTATTATCAACATTCTTCACATACCAAATCCCATATTAAATCCAAAACCCAGTAGCTATTGGGAAGAAAATGGGCTCCGTCCCAGCCAAAACCAGGACAGCATGCTAAATAAACAGGGAAGTCCCTGAGAATTTCTAATACTGGCAAACTAACTCTGTCCTGATAATAAGGTGGCAACTCCGCCACTGAGATCACTGTGGCCTGATACCTGCTTTGTGTATTGCGAGTGTAACTTCTCTGTTAAAACAAAACATTAAACTAGTGAAGTTCTGTACTAGTATATTGTACATGCAAAATGACTCTAAATTATAAATTACTACAATTTTTTTTGTCTCTTCCAGTCTGGCATGAAAGCTCTTCGTTAAGTTTTTTTAGTGGTTAGAGCTGAATAGTTTGCTCTAAGACATTCAACAAAATGTCTTAGTGACTATGAAAGCTTGATATGTTTGTGTAAGATTGATCACTGTACTTCGCTCTTGCTCTTGTGTTCTTGTGAGCATTTGTTTTAGTTTTGCCCTTCAGAAGTTTTACTAGGCTAGTTCGTAAGTGACAATATAGTACCTTAAGTGGGTGTGTTAGATGCTCCAAGGTGCTGTGTTCTTTATTGATGTTTGCAAGTTGTGCTCAATATGGTTAGGAAAAAAAATAAAGCTAAGCACAAGAGATCTTTATGAATAATTGTATGCTTTCAAAAGTGTTATGCTTAGCTTAATGCACACTTTAATTCTCCAGAAAGCACCCAAGCGAAAGATACAATGCAACAAATGTAAGTTAATGACTTTTTCTCCTCCACTTTGAGTTACGTATATCACAGCATCTCAAGTGTTTCTGCTGGTTTTTAATGCCAAAAAGGTGTGAGTAGATCAAAAATACAAACTGTCATACAGGAAGATTTGTGATAAAAGGACAGAAATGAGGGGGCGGGGGGGTTGGTGCAAATACATGAAGTATAGAGAGCAGGAGAAAATATCTCAAAGTACATTCATGAAACTGCTACTTATATAAATGAAAATTTATAGGACTAAGTATGTTTAACTGTTCAACGGGAAATCTGGACCATATAAAACTCTATTCTGTCAAAGTATAATTTGCTAAAAGCTTGTGTTCGGTATAGGGTTGTATTTGGCTTGTGATGGTGTTTGGCTAAATGGAAGGCTGCGTTTACCTGTTTAATCTTTACCCAGGTCTATTGGTAGATTTTAGATGATGTAAAGCTAAATTTAGGCTCGTGGTAGATGGTCAAATGCCATCCATTCAAATGCTGTATGGAATTTCATCCTTGCTTTTCTGTTTTAGGTTTAACCCTTGATCTTTCAAAATCTACCAAACTAACATTAGGCTTCCTTGGCTACAGGTCAGCCGAGACATTGTATTCGGAGTTCTTTAAATTCAGTCTTTGGATAACACTGTAAGCAGGAGTAAGATGAGTATGTGCATGCGAAGGGAAGAGACGTATGTATTTTGCTTTTGATTTAGGTGCCCTTTCTGACGCAAAATGACACGACATCTGTATGCTTCCAACACAAGATCAGAGCATCTCTTTGGGGACCTAGTGAAATGTATTGACCTATGAGCACGCGACATCCAACAAGGTTCACAGGTTTTTATGAGAGAGGGCAATAATGGATTATTTAAGCTACTGCATTAACTAGCCTTGTTACTGTCAAAGCACACAATATTGTGTTGTGAGAGCTCTGCTGCCAGTCACTGAAGCGGGCTACCAGCATGGTAGCCGATGCACACGCCTCTGAAATGCTGGTTTAAGTAGGGCGAGAAGTATTCCTGTGGAGAGGGCTGGCTTTCTGTGGACCAGCCACATAACAGCAAGCAGATCCTTTGCACAGGTTGAGCTGTGGGCATCTACTAGACATGGAGGTATGGGTCACGTTTCTATGCGTTTGGGGCCCTTGAGCATGGTGTTTAACTGCTGGGTTGGCTCAGTGTGTCAAACTGCTGCAGAGGCTGCTCGGTTCTGTGCAGGGAGCAAGCCTCCCAAAGCCCTTTGACTTGGGTGTCTGTAGGAGTGATCGTTTGAAGAACTTCAGCTCTTAATTAGTTGAAATTTGAAATGCTTTTACAGAAGCTAAGAGCAAGAAGTAATTTGGAAGTAGAGTAAAAGCTACAGTAGTTCAGATTAAGGACCGCTTCCATCATTTCAGCCACTTGTGGTCATACCAGGAATACTGGTCTGAGATCATCGCTCTGTGCTGACATCTGGGATTGCAATTGTTTCACCGAGAGGAAAACAAAAATGGTCATGCCTGTCCCTTAAAAATGTTCTTAAAACATTTGTGTGTGTCTGTGGGGGGGGAATTCCCAGAGCTCCGATTTGTCTGCTCTTTTGGTTGCTTATTTTAATTTATCATATACATCAAGGACCTGAAGTCTAATTTGCATATGCCTCGTCAGGGTTGGTTTTTTCTGTCTAGATTAAAATGTAAGTATGTCAGTATAGAAAAGCATCCATATTAAGAATTCAGCAGCTACCTTGTTATAATTGAATTTGTGCATCAGACTGGGCATTTGTGCTTTAGCTAGTTTAATTTGCATTTGAATGAACAAGTAGAAACTTTGAATTAGATACTCAATTAGAAAATGGTATGCAGGTACATTCTTCCTTACTGCATAAGGCCAAGTTCTAGGTTTCTTGTTCAAAATTTAGGTTTATATTTAAAAAGTGTTGTTAGGATTGGTTTGGTTTTTTCTCAAATCTAGAATTTCCAGACTTGAATTAGGACTTTGTTTCAGAAGTGTTGAGTTTTTTTCTTTACATTGATGTGGAGAGAAACAGATTTGGTATGGTACTTGTTAGTGGTCTTGAAGAACAGTAATATCTGGTATATGAGATGTGGAGTTAAGCAGAGATGATGCACTGACGAGCTCCAATTCACAGAATAAAATTAGATTAAATTTACTCCAACTGAGCAAAAGAAATATTTCTGTATATTTTTAGAACATGCAGGAGAAGATATATAAAATTAAGTATGTAATGTGGAAGTTAGCTTAATACCACTTTTTTGGGGAGAAACCTTACAGCTTGGCAGCACCAGCATCATCACTAACGAATTGCAGGTGGAAGATGCAGGCAAACAAATACTTACTGTTAAACTAGCTCATTAAATGCTAAAAAAGCAACAGCACGTCACTTCAAGAACACCACTTCAGAAAACTTTTCTTTCAGAAACGTATTTTGAGACGAATAACAGTAAAGGGGGAGGAGAAGGCAGAGTGCGAAGCATGACCAAAGATGAATCTGCACCTTCTCGGGCTGGTGGTGCACCCCAGTGCTGCGTGGAGAAGTGCTAGGGTACCAGGCATGTAACAGGCTCCTGGCAGCCTCTGAAGCTTCCGCTCGAAGCACTAGGCTACAGTGTGTTGTTATAGGTCCAATAAATCCAGAGGTGACAAACAGATATTTTAAGCGCTAAAACAGTTAAGATACGGGAGAGCAGGGAGATAAAGAAACAAATTTTTGGTAGATCTATATTAAGCATATACAGGGCTAGGCAGCAAGAAGTTCCTTATAGGGGAATTTGTTTAAAAATTCAGCAGACTGGAAAATGGAAGTAGGCTCAGAGGAGCCTTACATTTCCAGTTCAAGTGTTCACTGCTAATTTCGGGCCAGAGAGCGCGGCGTGTTCGGGAGAAGCAAGTGGTTTATACCCACACTGGAATTTCCTTTGGGAAGATTTATAGTGACGTTAGCAAGAAAGAGGTGCACACTTAAGACTGGAAGGAGCATCTTGAATCACTAAGTCCATGCCCACGTAGTTGCAGATGATAATATAAATTCCATTTATGAATTGATTGACTCCTTTTTAAAAAAGATGAAGTTTTCTGCCATTGCTTCTTCCCTTCAGAAGGCTAGGAAACTTCGGCTTGTCAGAATGCGGTGGTAATAAATTGAAGTTTTGTGGCAGTATTTGAACTGTAGCTTAAAAAGGTCTGTCCCCGATACGTTATGAAGAACAGACAAAATCTTCTTTTAGTCCTCTCTCATGTGATAGACTCTCCCTTCCTGCCAGCAAACAATCTTTTTTTACTTACTCAAGCTAAATCAGGGCTTCTTGAAAACACATGAACGGAATTTGCGGTTGAGATGACACTTCACTGTGGTCATTGTACAGTCACGTTAATATTTTACGTCCCTAGGTATAATTTAGGTTCCTATTTCTGTCTCCATAGAGCTGTCAGCCCATTGTTGCTGTGTCATTGTCTGTCATGCCTAGTTTTGTCTGCTTGTACAGCGCTTCCAAGTGAGATGCCCTGGAGACCTTACATTTCTGTAACTTTCATCCCGTTTCTATGACGCCACTCCTAAGGCAATCCCAGATCTTTCCATGTGGTGTTCTCCTTTTTTCTGATGGCAATGTGTCTCCACTCTGCTTAGCCTGCGGGTCTCATTAGCACACTGCAAAGAACATTGGTGAGAATTGAAATAAAGCATTTTGGTGTCAAGACAAGTATTTCGAGAAGTCCACTGATAACCTTCCTTTTGTGGTTAAGTGTCATTTCCTACGTGGTTAACTTCATATTCATCCTTGTCAAAACTTGCTTTGGGAATGACCGTAGTGACAGGAGTAGTAGAGCTGTTGATTTGGCTATGAGCTGTATAGTGCCGTTGTCTTGACTAAAGCTGTGGTAATTGTTACAGCGTTTTCTTCGTGTCTCAACTTCTGAAGCATGCTTAACTTTAGAAGGTTAGTTCATTCTTCTGGTATCAGACACTCTAGCGTAAGTGCAAGTATAGTGGTTTTTGGGGGACAAAACACTATTAGAGGAGAGAAATGTCTGATCTGTGAAAATGTCATGAACATAGCAAGATGGATGTGATAGGAAACTTGATGAAAGTGCTGGACCTTTGTTCTAAAGACTGAGTCATATCTGCGTATACATAATTTTTCTTACAGCTCTGCAGAACCGAACCTAGTTCAAATGTTACTGGATGTATTCTTTCTCTTTTGATCATCATCAGTAAACTTTTTCTGTTAGTTTGCATGCTTAAGAATATATGCTTACTACAGCTGGCTGAAAGGAACCTATAAATGTACAGCTGGCTTCGGGTGGGATGAAAGGAAGGTGTCTTTCTTCCTACCCAAAGATATCCTGAGATCTAGGATGTCTTAGATCTCAGAATCAATACAGTACAAAGTTTGGGGAAGTTTTTTGAGACAAAGAACATAAAGGAATTTTGAAGGTAAACGTGTAATTGCTTTTTACAGCATTTCAAAAGTAGGAAATAATTGCATTGCTCTGACTATACCATTAACAGTAATTTTTTTATATTTTAAAATATCAGTTATATTAAGGGATAAAATTAATGCATGAATGTTTTATGGAGTGTAAACTCAGTAGAAAAAGTAATGTAGTGAGAGAGATAGGAGGTAAATGAGAAAGGAAGGTATAGGAGGGTGATGAAAAATACCTCATGAAAAGTAGGTATGATGTGGTTTCCTGTATTCTCTTATCAATGTCAGATCTGCTGATTTCAAAGTCATACGTACAGCATTTTTGTAGGACAGGAGAAGGGATCTAAGCAGTTTGGAGACTCTGATTTATTGTGAACTTCTAACTTGAGTGAAGAAACCAAAATTGGTCTTTTCAGTGTCTCAGTAACACTTCTGTGAGAAGACATGCCTTTTTTTTTTTTTTTTTGGTATACATCTAGCTTTCCCCACCCACACATTTAAAAAAAAAAAAAAAAGAAATTGTTCCTTTTGCTGCTGACTAACTAAACCTTGAGGGAGCAGAGCAATGAAGTACTAATGTGAGATGGGGTGGCTGCATGATTTGCCACAGGGAGGCTGGACTGAGGGATGCCCAGTTTCCTCAGAGTGTGCCTACTCCTTTTTTTTTTCCCCACAAATGTCAGGATACAAGTATCTGTAATACCTGCTTATCTTTTAAGGAGGCAGAATATTTGAGAAAGTAACAACATTAAAAGACTGGAAGAATATTGATTCCCAACCGGCATCTTGTGAGCAGAATGATCCTGAATGTATTTCCTCTGATACTCTGTATATTCACCAATTATTTTGTCCTGGATGTTACTGAAAATAAGCAGTCATTTTTCTGAGTGCCAGTACAGCAATGCCCTGCTATTTCTCACTTAGCTGGAAGAAAGGTTGCTCATTTTGTGCACTTGTGAACCAACATGAAGAGCTGATTCTGAACAGCCAGGGTCTACTCCCTTGTAATTATGAAATTAGGACTAATGGCTTTCGTTTTCTTAACATGCATAATTTCTTGCCACTGCCCACACAGTTAGTGTAAATGCAGTAATAAAATGAAAAAGGAAGAAAAAAAAAAAACCCTGTCTGCTAATTGATTTAAATAGGGAATATGCATAATTCTTTGGAGTGACACATAGCTGGACTTTCAAAAATGGCATTGTAGTGAGACTCATGCTAGCTTTAGGTTTGCACCTCTATAGTTTATTGCAAAATATTTGTTATCATATATTATTTCTTCTAAACCTTAGCTGACCCTGGCTGTTTTAGTGACATAGTAAATTGCAGAGGAAGTTATTTCTTATTCCAGATCTCTAAAAACAAAAACAACCCCCCACAAAAAAATCAAACCAAAACAAAAACACCCCCCCACCCCCCCCCCCCCCCCAAAAAAAACCAACCCAAAAGCAACCAACCAAAAAAAATCAAAACTCTTGATTTTTCATAAGACAAAGCAATACGGAAGATAAAACAAGGTAAGTAGAATCTCTTGGTTTTGTATTCATTTCTCCCCAGCAGATGGAAATTGGTGGTGAGATGATAAAGTGTAAGGCAACCAGTGATGACTGGTCCTGCTGAAATCTGAGCCTCCTTGGTTATGAAAGCCAGTTTCCTGCAGCAGGAGGCAGTGACAGCCCATGCATGTAGTATTTCTCTTATAAAGCAGAGAATGTGCAGTCTTGAAGTGCTAAACTGGTTTATTTTAACCTGTTTATTCAGTTTAGTTTTTTATTGGCTTGGTGTGTTTTTCTTTTTTTAAATAATAAAGATAACCCTGAAGAAGCGTAGAAATACTTTGAAAATTGCTGCACTGACTTTCCTGGGAAGTAGTAAATATCTCTCTTAATGAGTAAAAACTATACAGTGTGGGGGATGGATTTGTTTTTCTCACTAACAGTTTAAGAAAAAAAAGTCAGGAAAATGGGATATCAAGAAAACAAAAATAATCCTTAAATCTTTTTATTTTACATTCAGACATTGAGCTGTAACATGAGCTCTATAATATGACTTTTCAGGTTTTGAGGCTAGCTGATAAATTCAGTTCTGGCATTTTTCCTCTTCAAGAGAAGATGGAAAGACAGGGTTTATACTGAAATCACATCTAGCTGTAAAATAAGTGTAATCTTAATGTGCCCAGCTTCTGAAATTGTATTCAAATAGAGTTTAAAAACCTGAAGGGCTAAAACTGGACATCTCTTTCATGTTTAACATGATTGCAAGAATTTTTTGAGAAGTCTTATTCAAATACTGAGATTATAAATTATGTTGTTATGATTGTGTGGGAAGAGACCGTTACAAGAATAAATAGCATGTCTTGCCGCCGTTTTCCCACTCCCACCTTGTGTGGGAGGGACATGGAAGGAAAGGACAGATAAAGTGATCAAATAAAGCTGGTAGAAAGCATATGTAATACAATCGGTTTAGAGATCTGTCTGCTAAAAGGAATATATCTGTGCGGATGAAGACTTTGGACTTCAGCTATCTAACCCAGAAACTAAAAAAAAAATTAGAATCTTTCATGAAAATAAAAACTGATGTACTAGAAATGAAAAAATTAAAAAATGTGAGCAAAACCAAAATAAAGGACTTGACAAAGCGAGCTAAAGAGCTCAGCAATTGCTGTTTGGTATGGGAGCTGTGGTGTAATTTTCTGAGGAACTGGAGAGAAGAGTGTGAGTCCCCTTGGCCGGTACCTGACCTGCGGGGTAGGGATGGGGATCTGAACAGCTGTCCCACGTGTATTCAGAAGTGTTTGCTGCAGCAGAAGTGGAGGCTGCATGCGTCAACTCCTAGGGAGGCATCTCAACCCCTAGAAGGAAGTAATTTTCTGATAGAAACAGAACATTGACGAGAGAGACTGAGAGGGTCAGGGCTTCTTGTAGCTTTCTGGTCTCACAGCTGGGCTTGCTACCGTGATGTGCCAGCGTTGCTCCCGCCAGCCGAAGAAACTGAAACTGAGCGTCTGAAACAACCCCAAGAGTTGAGGGAGAAATAAAAGTGCATGCTCTTACCTATTTTGTCGTTGGTATTCTTTGTAATAGGCCTGTAAAAAAAAAAAAAAAAAAAAAAAAAAAAAGGTGGGTAGTGGGGGTTTTTGGGTGGTTTTTGGTTTTTTCTTTCATTTAGCAAAACCATCAAATTTGATTGGAGGGGTGTTTACTTCTAGAATTGGCTTCTGCTTGAAGAATTATCAAAGCATGAAACAGTTACTGCCTAGCCATAGCTTCTGTCTTTCAAACCTTCTGTGTGTGCCAACACACATACTGTTCTTGTTTCTAAATTGTGGATTATGGCTATGGCGTGCAGCACGCTTGCGTGAATCTGACATGAGAAGAGAGATTTCTGCTGGAAGGCAAGACCCTTGGAGGCATGAGCCCTATGCCTTGATTTTTTTTTTTTTTTTTTAAATTTTTTTGATTGCTCTTCTGTGTGAAGAGAAAAGCATGATCCCTTGCTCGCTACACTGACAATACAATGTGGAGGCTTTTTTTGTTCCTAGGAGAGCCTGAGGACCCTGTATGTTCCCATATGGAAATGCGGTCTGACCTGAAAAATGAACAGTTTATTATAGCCAGTATTAGATTAACAGATTGCTGTGGTTTTGTGATCTATTGGTTTAGTGTCAGGCAATTGTCTAGGCTGTGCTTCATAAACAAAAAGCTTTTGGAATTCTAGCCCACAACTGTACCAGAAGAAATCCCTGTTTGCTTAATTTTTTTTCTGATCTCTTCTCAGTGGGTAGGCAAAGACTAATTTTTGGATAGTGTTACAAACTGATGAAGGAATGGGAGGATATTTACTTATTTGGCATTTGAAAGTTGCAGAAAAAGCTTTTCGTAAAATTAAAACCACCACTAAAGTCTTAATTAATTGACGTCCATCTCTATTAGTGAGCAGAGAAGCCAGAAATTAGATAAAGTTATTTTCTTACTACCGGGGATTGCTTAGATGACTTTTTAAAAGTCGAAAGATGTAATCTTTAGAACACAGGTGGGTTTTAATTTTTTTCCGGCAGCTGAGTAGCAGGAAGAAATCTGTTGTATAAGGGCGATGTCAGGATCCAAAGCGTTAGACTGTGTTTTATCTGAAGTGTGAAGTTTTAATAGCCATTTTAAAAGCTATTGTGAAGCACTATTCATATCCTACAAAGGTTAAGTTTTACAGCTTTCTAAAAATGGTGTATGCTTAGGTTACAAATGCATTTTGAATTCTCTAGTACCATCTAAAATGTTAGTGTGGTAAAAGATACTGAATCTGAATGGATCTTTTCTGACCAATGACTAAAACAGTGAAATGTAATTTTTTCTCAATAGACAGTTTCTCCTTTTTTATTATAAAAGTAAGATATATATTTTTGAATAGAGGAAATGGACACTGGTACGCAAATATATCAAGTGTACTGCGTGCTATGAATGGAAGTACTTGAAACCTTAAAAGTTAGGTCAGCGAAAAATCGTGAGGGATGAAAAGATTACAGGGGTGCACTTGCAGCCTTCTGAAAGACATGCAGTCTGGTCCCTCGACATCTGTCTCGGACTGAACAGGGATAGCATTGGCCAGTTCTACCTGGTGAATGACTTTAGAGTTAGCAAGAGGTGAAAGAAGGCACATAACATCTGGCTGGCGAGGAGATGTTTGTGTATCTCAGCAGTTCCTTGTGCGTTTCCCTTCTGAGGATGCATCTTGGTGTGTTCTTGCAGGAGGGTCTCCTGAGGGACGAGCTGTGACCTTGGACAAAGACGACGAATTCTGGCTTGTGTCACCTAAGCTCCTTATGTTAAGAAATGCACAACTTTGGCTATAGTTAAGGGGTTTGTTTGGGTTTTTCTAACTACACACCTGTGAAAAATCAGGCTGATTCTAGGTATTTTTTCCCTTACTGGTATTCCAGTATTTCTCTTAGCACATACATACAGAAGATAAACAAAAGAAACTGGGATTGACAAATTAATTTAAAGAGCCTGCTGGCTTTCTTGGGCAGAATGTGCTGAAAGCCACAATAATTCTGTTCAAAAGAAAAAAAAAAAAAAAAAAGGAAAGAGAGCGAGAATGTGAATGGTGGCTGCTGACAGCCCTGCAGAACATTTGAGAAGCTGTAACTTCACGTGTTTTATGTGACTATTCTTCTAGTGTATCCCAGTAACTACAAGTGGCTTCACTTCTCTAAGGCTGTGCAAAAAAAATGGTTTTTAGACTGCAAATGGGTAAGAGTGATTAAAAATAAAATCTCAATTATGTGCACAATGCCTAATTTGATTAGTGAAATTCTTCTTGGAAATGTTACCCTCAGGTTTTCATCAGTCTTCATTTAGTAGTCAGCATTGTTATCTGCCTTGCAGACTACATGGCTGTGTGGCTGATGGTGACTGCAGAAGCGATGAGCCCTTTTGAAGGGCAGGCTAGCAGTAAGATGGGGACATTTTTTTTTTCTCTCTCTGAAAATGAGCGCATCTAGAATCCAGCAAACTTTGTGGCAGAGGCCAACAGAGAAGCACTTTCTCTTACTTAGAAGCAGCTTTTCTGGCACAAAGGCGTGACAGCTTTTGTGTCCTTCACTGGCTCAAGTCAGATGGGCTGGAGCAAAATCTGCTTAGTGAGGGATGTCACTTGTTCCACAGAAACAGGAGAGCGAACTCTCAAACACTGTTGCCTGCCTTCCAACACGATGAAGTGCTGCTCTTGCTCCCTCTCAGTTTTCTGTCCCAAGCTTTTTTTGGTTAAATTTACAAGCTGTAAATAAATGTTGGATTTAAAATATACCACCACACGTTAAGAACCCTCCACCAAAACAAAACCAAAAGCACCATTTAATCCAGGACTGACTTTCTTAAAAGGAACTGTGATTTTATAGTGTAGCTACAAATGACTGTGAATAACCATGTATTTAAACAGGTGGTGTATTTCTGACAATAGATTTGTTCTTTTTGGTGGTAACCGTGGTGAAATGCCATTCAACTTTACTTGACTTCAGAAGAACCTGGCAAAGATCTTTATCTGGCTAAAGCATTTTTTTTAAATTAATCTTATGATTTGAGCAAAACTAAAATTCATATTTAGCAGTATGTTTTGTGATGCAAAACACGCTCCAGAGTAAATTCTTGTGTGCTTCTTGATGATTGACTTCATGTAAACTAACATGGTAAAACTTTAAATATATATTTATATTGTTGCTCTGAACGGATTCCGAGTGCCTTTCTATATAATATCTGAAATGAGAATTATTGTGTAATGGCATGGGCTAGTCCAAGCACTGGGAGGGAACTTTCCTAGTTTAGCATTTTCAGATGTCTGGGTTTAGTCACTATAATTCTGTGTGTGATAGCAAATGGCTAATTACAAGTATATGAAAGCGCTTGGTTTATTAAGAAAGATAGATTGGTAATAAGCAGACTTGGTATTTTCCCATATGATTCAAATTAAAGTAGTCTGATAGTTCTTACTGTCTGATAAAGCTATGAATGTGGTTTTTTGTGATTCCCTTGTTAAAAAGTGTACAGTAATTAGTAGAGCTACAAAGAGAAGCACTCAAGCAACATGACATTTAATTGGAATTGTTAAACATTTAAAGGTAATAATACATGAACTGAGTGTTGTAACGTGCTGGCAATTTTGTATAATTCTAGAAAATCTGAGGTCACAGATTAAATTTTGGGGTTACTTAGCTCCTTTGATACTTCTGAGTTTTTAATCTCAGCCCAGTGAAGTATTTTGTATTTCCTTTTTTTTTAATTGTGTTGTAAAAGAAACATAAATAAAAATGTCATGTACTAAAAAATTGAAGTACAATTATTAAGTCTGTAAAAATTGGGAAAAAAACCTCTTACGCCTGTATTTCTTCTCCATATTAATTTATGCCAAGTCTAGAAGTTCGATAAGCCCTACTTAAGGGAATACACAAAGGATAAAGTGGTCCTGCTAAGAAGTTCTCACTGTTGTGCTTACGAAGCAGTAATTTAAATTGCAAAGTAAATATGCAGGTTTAGTTTATGGTTTATTACAAAAAGTATAGTTCAATGCATCTACATTTCACAGCTTTGTGTTTTCTTTATTAACTCCTCCCGTCCCAAGTCTGGACCAACCAGAACCAAAGCCATTTCTTATTCACATGAAAATAGAGGGTTGCTGTGGTAGTGTTCTCAAATTGGATAACACCTATTTTTCCATTTTAAAACTCAAAGACCCAGATGGATCATATGACCATGAGTGTAAGTCTGTAAGATTATTTTTTTTTCTTTCTGAAAACCGGATTAAAGCATTAATGTGCAGAGGTGGGGAAGGGGGGGAGGCTGTTAATGATCTTTAATCTCAAAGACTCAATGTTTGAGCTCTCTTATCCAGCAACTCCCCTCCTTTCCCCTTCTTTCTTATTCTCCTCCTTTGCTTAGAGACATGGTGTTTCCTACCATCTGCCTTTCTGCTTCTTCCCCCTGCCCCAGTTAGGGTTGTTGCAGTCGTCTCTAGTCTCCCTGCGCTCCTCCCGCGGCAGCATCCGTACTAGCCAGTGAAAAGGGCAGGCGATAGAGCGTGGTGCGCATCCAACAGCCAAACATCCTGCTGGGAGCAAAGTCTCGCGGGTGTAGTTTTGCTGGAATTGTGCCTCGACGTTGTGCTGGAGCACGTGCGAAACTGCCAGACGGCGCGTAGGCGTGGGGAGCCCGTGCCCTTGCTCTGCTTTGCTCGCTGGCGTAGACGTGGCCCGCACGATCTTACCCCGCCTCATCCTTATTTATCGTTAGATGGTTATGTCTGGGGAGCAAACGGAGGAGGGTATCTCTCCATTAAGCTGTTCTGAAATAGAAGCTTTTAGTTTTGAAAAGATTTAACTAGAAAGTAATTTTACTTTTGTAGACCCAGTGATTTTAGACTATCGAGTTTGGGTATCGCTTTGTGACCCTGTTCAAGTATTTAACCTCACATGCACGAACAGTAAGCTGCTGTTCAGGAAAAACTTTTGGTTAAGAAACAGGGCAAGGTTCTCAATGCTCAGTGTGACCATTGAATACAAGTATATGAGCTTACTGGTGTGTGTTTGCAGTAGTGCCATTGGCGTTGAACACTATTATTTTGCTCATACTGACCCATCAGTATACAGTCCTGTTAACATAAAAAAGAAAAGGAAAATCCGAGACAAACTTGAAATTTCTAAAGATGTAAACAACACAATTTTCTCAGAAACATGCCTCGTACCTAGGGCATTAGGAGGTTTGTAAAGGTTTGTTTGGTGAACAGAAGTTTCTTGCTCACAAATGCTTAGTTCAAACCGAAGCAAATTCTATTGGGAATAGCAGGATTTTTGTTACGATTTCAATCCTCCATTACAGAAGATGCCATGTTTTTTTTTATTTTTCTGCAACTCCTGTTTACAAGTTATTTTGCAACTTGCAAATGCCTTCTAACTTGTAGTGGGAGTCTCTAGCACCAGCATTAGAAGAAGGGGAGGGGGAAAAAAAGAAAAAAAGAAAAAAAAAAAAAAGTTAGACTTTTCTGTTTTCCCTGACAGTAGCCTCACTGTTTAGATGAAAGACAGTTGAAGGCAACAACAGGAACAGCATACCTAACAAATAGGCAAACGCTGTATGGTTTTGACATTGTGTTAAACATTTTTACCCAAGAGTAATTGCCCTAATCATCTTTATGTAGTTCAGCTAGTTACTTTCTGAGGCATTCATCCTATAAACCTACAATTAGAGCACTTAGGCGCTTGCACGGGTGCAATTTAGCGATGATACTATAAGGATAACAATGAAGCTAATTTTGTGTTCAAAGGGTATTTTAAAGTAACTAAATTTCATAGTAAGACATGTAATTAGATCTGTTATTGTAGGAGGAAGGTTATGAGGGTAGTGCCAGGTTACAGTACACTGAATTCAATAATTTTAAGTTTCAGGTCATTTTTGGCTAATGAAAAAAACAAACCTTGAGCTCACCTGTAGCTTTTTCATAACAGCTCTCTGCTCTTTATGATACGTAATCCATCAAAAAACACCCACAGATATGCTCTTTTGAAATTCCTGTGTGGAAATATCAAAACTTAAATGCTTTAGCATAAACAGCCTTACACAAACCTCTGCCTTTTGATCCATGTGAATGTCATCATGAATGTTTCTCGTATTTAGTGTTTGGGATTTGCCGTTGGAGACTATTAAGAAGGTATGGCTTTGTTGAAGAACAGTGACAACTTCATTGCTGCTTCTCAAGTGAGGACTTTGAAGAGTCTGTGTGTACTGTTAAGATTGTTGAGATTACTTACACTGTGCCTTGCGTTGGTTCTTAAATACCAGGCCATCTTCTTAATACAAACGCCTAAGATGAGGATTATTTTACCTACAGGGATTTTTTTTCTGATTATAAGCTACAGGGATAATAACCTTTTCAGATATTTAGTCAAGAAGCAGTGTATATCTGCTTAACGCTTACTGCACAGCTCTGTCTTCATGCATCGTAAAATGTGTTCACAACTTGTTTCTTGTTACAGGCTTGTCCAGACAGGTTTGGTGGGAAAATTTAAGGCAAGTCAGTTGAACACTTCAGCTCAAGAGCTCAGAATCATTCTGTTCCTGGAATGGACAAATACATGGAGATTTACAGTTACCCATATGAAAAGCTCTCATTCAGCTGTTCCACCAGGAGCGCAACGCCCCCTAGGAAACAAGCCCTTAAAAAGTGCTTTGAAACCTCCAAGTGTCACTAGGCATTTGAAACAGAAATGAGCCGTTATCTGACACATTTTCCAGGGCTTGTACTGACAGAGGAAAGAGCTCTGCTCTAAACTTAGTCTCCTGACTGAAGGTGTACACTTCTGCAGTATCTGGGTATCGTTTGCTGAAGCTGTGAGCTCTTACCTGGCCGTTTTGTGATGCTGTTGGTTTGGCATGCATGCTATGAGAACTTTCATCAGCTGTGGGGCGTCTTAGTATCGGCCTTTAAAAGTGCCTGCCTTGGTTGTGCGAACAGTTTGAATGATTACCTGAAGGCCATTTTCTTTTAGTTTTGGGAAATACTCTGTGACAAATTAAGTGGAAAGCTACATGGGAGAATTGTGACTTTGCAACAGAGCATCATGGAAAAGATGGGAGAAGGTGGTAGAATTATTAGCCACAGAAATCTGGAAGATAAGTAACAATGTTCTCTTTTCCTTAGCATGTTTTAAAGAACTGGAATAAAAGTTGCTATATAATTAAAGGTAGAAGCAAGTGTGTTTTGATTACTATAAAATTAGCTTACCTTTCTGTGTCAAAATTAAGGAAACTAGTTAAACTTGCAGTACAACAATAGCCACTACACTAACAGTCTTAAGTGACTAAATACCTATGCTAAATCAGTCTGGGAGAAAAAGTAAGAAAAGAAAAACAAACAAACAAACTATAATCTCTGCATCTGGACTTGAAGCAAACGTACAGTGAGATTTTTTTTTTTTTAATGGCAGAGGATTGATACATTTCTGTTGTAACAGTGATGCCCGCCCAACATCTTTTACAATTAGGTGCCCTTCAGATAATTAAATATATTTTCTCTTAGTGAGTGGTAACAGTTGTTGAGCATAGGCTGCCTACTTTAGCATGTTGCATGTATGTTAGCATGTGCAGAACAGGTGTTCCAGATTCAAGTTTAATCTAAAATCTCATGCGAGGACACACACTCTCATGTAACAGTTGGAGACCCAGGGTGCCGAAGAGAGCTGTGCTCACATGGGTCAAACAGTAGGTTTGAGAGTTTGTGGTTGGAGAAATGTTGTTGGTACTTGAGCGTGAAGTCCATCTTTACAGGGTTGGTAAATAGGTAAATGAAGTTCAGTATTCTTTGGATGTTCCCACTGTTCTTTTCTGCTGTGTGAAATTGTTTTCTAAAGGAAACGAGCTATTGCACATTTAAAGATGCTTACGAAAATTAGTCTTCCAAAAGACAGTTCTCCAGCGTTATATAATTAACCACTTCTGGAAACAAGGAAAGACAGATTTTTGAATGTATAATTTACACTGATGTCACAGAATCCATAATTCAGGAGATAAGGGATGGGGTTGTTTGTTCTTGATTGATTGTAATTACAACCAGATTTTTAAGGGGGGGGGGGGGGGGGGGGGGAATTTTAAAGGTAATTTTAACATGGGGGAAAAAAAAATAGACTGTGGCACTAGTATGAAATTCATGACTTTTATCAATGTAAATTGACCAAATCTTAATATTTTATTGCAATATTCAGTGGTGACATGAATCAGCCTTTGACCTTCTCTTTTGCTTCATGCTGATCCAGTCTTCCTGAGGCTGTTGTATTTTCGTCCCCCCTGAGCAGCTTCAAATAGCAGTTATTTGAGGGCGAGGGAGATGAGCAGCGTGCTGCAGCTGTCTGATCTCATGCACACCGACTCTACAGAAAAAGGGAGATTCATGGTTTGCTGTGGATCTTGTTGCAAGCTGTGGCGGATGTAATTAGGGGACACAGGGTTAGCTGTCACAATGTGCTTGAGCCTCTTGTCTTAAACCAGTCTTGTGGCAGGAAGTCCTTTAAAACTAGTGTAATATAGATGGGAAATGGGTCTGGTTAGATACAGAGGGAAGACTTGAACTGTCTCGCTCGTAGTTGAGAAGAAGTTTAACGGCAGATTTGCTTGTGGTTATATTGGATGTACAGTGGCTCATAACAAAAGAGAAGTACAGGACAAGAATAGACGTTTGTACTTGGACCATTCTACTGACTGTATTTAGAGCGGACTGAGAAAGTCTGCCCTTTAAAATGACTAATAAATCTTTCCATGGCACAGTGGAAATCCTGGGAAAGTACCAGGGGACGGGTAAATGCCATTGGACTTTCTCAGTAATTGCTGCCTTTTGTGAGGCACACTTTTTTTTTTCTTTTTTTTTTTTTCTTTTTCTTCAGAGGAGGAGGGAGGTGGATGGTGGACACAAAAGGGGCAGAGTCTTCTCATTGACCTCTTGGTATGAATCAGACAGGGTTGGCAGATCTGGGAGGAGAACTGATGACATTTCTGCAGGATGCAAACTTCTGTTTTCAGTACCTTAGGGGAAAATAAGAGTGATTCTGGAGTTTCCTTCTTTCAGAGCTCTTCTTGAAGCATTTTATTTAGAAGATCTGTCTGAACCATGGCAAGGGTAAATAAACTTGCCCCAATGCTTACAAGGAAAAGATTGATTTTCTGGTGTATATGGACACAGGAACTATGGAGTGAGGGCACGTTTTAGTATTCATCTCTTGATATTGTTAAATGAAGAAATGAGTGATGTGATGATTTAGAGGAGGCCATGAAAATAGCCTTACCAGATGGAGAAGTGTTGCAGTTTCGGGACTGGAAATTCAAACATTGAAGCGAAGATCCCTGAAATGAGAGATTCGCTGTTAGACAGAAGAGCTTGTGAATTAGAGAAAAAGCTGTTGATCATCTCTGGGTCTGAATCTTGTCCTCTTATAAGGCTGTAGTGTTTAGAGTAGATGGCTTGCTTTCTGTTAATGAAGGCTAGCAGCTGTTTGCAGTGCTGAATTTAAGCCCTTGGAGACATGCATTAGCAAGCAGTAGTGTTCAAAAATACATGATAAATGAATGTTCTATGGCTGCTCATTCAGCCTATATGCCTATGGGATGGCCATGCATGAAGTAGGATTTATAATAATATATTTCACTTCAAGGGAAAACAGCCGTAATAGCCAGCTGCGAAATACAGTAAGTGATCCTGGTTGCCCTCCTCCCTTGTTTATTCAGGTTGACGTCTGCTGTGTGGCAAGCAAGCAGTTAAAAATAAAACTATAAATGATTGTGTTAATCAGTGTATAATTTATCTTTGTATTTGTTTATTGCCTTGGGTACTTGATTAGACAGCTCTAACATACAATTAATCAGTAACCTTCAGTGTTAACTTCTCAGCACTGTTTAATTAATCGGTTGTGTTGCAGAGGCACTGCTGGCTAGGAAAGCCAGGAACTGTGCCATGTAAACACTTTTGTTAATGTCAAGTGAAGGTTGAGATACGCTTTATTTTTTTTCTTTATTAGCTTAATTGAACTAATCAGCCTTTCAGGGTCTAGGTGCAAGTTCTAGAGGCAGTTCTAAAAAAATAGGCAAAATACATGGAAACGATGCGGCGTATAAATGCTGGAAAGGTTTTGTGCCTAACTATTATGGTAAGTCTTTTCAAGTGTACTGATCATCACATGTTTATTAAGTACCAGTACAAGGTAAAGACCAAAGTGAAATCAGTTATGTTACGATAGTTGTTTATTTCATTAACGCTGACAATGTGAGGATTGATTTTTACCTTTTCTAGACACAGAAAAGCTACCTGCAGATCTAGTAAGCATGGTGGGTTTTCATCTTGGCACTGCAGGTAATTACTGTAAACGCAGGTATGGATGCATTTTGGGTATTGGATCTGTGTGAATGAGATTTTAAAGTTCTTCCGTGGGTGTCTAGGAAAGAGTGAAGATGTGGGTTCTGGTTCTGGGGTTTTACAAAGAAGCCGTCTGTCAAAGTTAAGCCTTGCACACCTACAGTGTTATTCAGACCCTCAAAATACCATGAATGCAACAAATACTGGTTTCAAAAGTGACAAGTCGTGATTGCCTCATAACAGTTATGTGAACTTGGAAGGAAAATTGCACATTTCAGTCTTAATACTTTGAATTTGGTTAAATTTATGAAGATTGTATAAATGAAGTACAAGTAGAAGTGCCGCATGTACATGTGTGTTTCTGTGAAAGTGCCGAAAAAAAGAGCAGGATGAAGATTGTAAGAATGGCCTGTCTTAATAACAACAGACACAGTTTGGGGATACTCCTCCCAGGACACCATTTCTAGTAGTAAAATTGAAGAACATGTGGCTTATATCAAGACCAGAGGGCTGGCACTCTAACATAGATGACTACTCAAAACACAGTGTCTTTTGCTGGCAACAGGATGAAGACAGCGAGGTTGCAGCATATCACCTCTGTGATTTTTTTCTTTCCTGTTAGCTCACGAAGGAAAAGCAAATATATATTTCAAACAAACAAGGAGAAATAAGCAATGAGCAACAACCCCTTGTAAGATTTATGGAGGCTGAAGAAAGCAACATCTTGAAGCAAAGGATGGTGCCGTAGCAAATGTTGGCTCCAACTGGTCACATAAGAAGGACTTTATAGCCAGCATCCTGTATTGTACTTGTTGCACACAAGAGATCCTGTCCAGACCACTTGGACACATGTGCCTTCGTACTTCCAAGTCTGCGATTGCAAGAGCGTGAGTGAATGAAATCTGTGAGAGAGCGGAGAGGATAAAATCAACTTAGAGATACAGTAAATAAATATCACTTCCTCTTTCCATATGACCTCCCGTAGAGTTCTCTTACAGAAGTTTTCCAATAATATTTGTCAAGGACGGTCTTTCCCAGACGTTACAACTCAGGACGTGCTACTCTGCATCTTGATCATGTTGGTTAGAATATACTAATTAACACGTATTCCCAATTCAACACCTTCATCTGCAAACAGAAGAAACAATGAGGTCTGTTTTCCTACAGCTTCATATTTATGAGCCTCTCTTCTACCTCCTCAAACTGCTGAAAACCCGAAATCCTCTCCATGATAACCCTGACCCACTCCCAGCCAGACACAGCTTCATTTCTGCAAAGGGGAACAAATTAAAATGCATATGGGCTTAATATAGTACTCTTCCCTGTTAAATGAGAAAATTGTAAGCACTTAAGATCCTTGAGACTAGTAGCTGTGTATCAACTTTGAGATATTTTCAGGGCAAAGTAATTAGGGCTCAGCTGACAGATGGACAGGTACACAGCTTAGTATGATTACATAGGCTTTGTTTCCATAGGACACTAGGCTCCATATGTGACAGCGTGTATTGTAGGTGAGCAAACCCCATTGTGGCTTTCATCCAGTGGGACGATAGGTGGGAATTCTTCACAGAAAGAGGATGAGAAATAAGTGGCAGTACTGACAAAAATGCCAGACCGTGAACTGAAACAGTGAAAAGGTGGTATTGCAAAATCAATGCAGCTCTCTCACAGGGTAACGTAGAGGCGTCATTTGTCTTCTTCCTAGCAGACAGTCATCTACCTCAGCTACAGCTGAATATGTTAAATGGAAGCCTCAACCAAAAAAGTATCGAGGATGGCACTGCTAAAAAAGACCAGTGTTACTCCTTGTACCCGACAGTTAGGTTGGGCTGGAATAGAAAGGTTGCGCTCTGTCGCACAAAACCCCAGTGCTGTCTAGAGGGGCGGGGAAGCCTTTTGCTAATAGTAAACTAGTTATAGAATGCTTTGCCTGTGAAGGAAATATTCTCCTTTACCCTTCCTCATTCAAGTGTGCCATTTAATAAAAAAGAAGAATCAGGCACTTTTTGTTCTTTTGGGCTTAGCGTGACCTACAAAACTACCATATATTCAAATGCGGGATTCCCCTGCCAATATTTAACTTGTGTACTCAAGTGTATATTTTTCTAATATGCAGTGAGATGCTGCAAAGCAGACATTTTTATTCATTGCACGCATCTGGTTGCTTTAGATAAACTAAGTAAATAGAGGTGAAATACCGATGATAGTATTTTTCAGCTCAGTCTTCTTTTCCCTGTGCTTTGCAGTAAGCTTCAATAACAGACTATTTCGTAGCCTGGAAGTTCATATTACATTATTTTTCTAACACTTAGACTAATCTCAAGACATTGAAAAGCTAATTATTGCCCTAAGTCTGGATAGAGTGACCACTGCTATTAAGTGCAGCTCAATATCCAAGTTCTGAGCAAAGTAGCTAAAACAAATCACTCAAATACTAAGACTTTAAAGTCTAGAGGCAGCTTTAATGCATTTTTCACAACTCCATCTTTTACACAAGGTTTAATACCTTAGAATTATAAAATTGATATTGAAATAGACTTAGATTACTTTTTGCTATTTTTCCCCCCAGGGGCAGAAAACAGTGAATGCTGATGTTTGCACAATTTTGCTGTAGCAAAAGTCTGCCTCTCCTTCTCCTGAAATGTTCCTCCACTCTTCTGTCCTGGTGTGGATCTGTTTGTCTGCCGAATCCCTTCAGCACCACAAGACGGCACACCAAAGAGGTGTCTTAATATTTACCAGAGAGCTGTTCTACTTGCTAGCTAAGATTGGCCTGAAGCACTTTGCCTCGTGCATCATGTGTCTGGATTCTGGTTTCTCACAGTCTGTCATTAAGATATTGGAGAGGGGCACGTTGCCAGCCCTATCGTAACAGAAGGTCATCTAAAGAAAAGGAAATCTTTGCCTTTGCCCAGCAGACACACTCTGGTTCTGATCTCAGCTAATTTTGGTCATACTAGTCAAAAGTTCTTTCCCATTTAAATAGCAATGCCTTGTGCCCCTCCTTTTGGGAGGGATGTCCGTAAGGCGGCATGCTGGCAACTCACCTTTTTATTTTTTAGACATTCGTGGTTCTCATACTGCTCTTTGTACCATTTATTTGTCCACCACTCATACTCACGCTCTTTCAAAGTCTTCATTTTTCCTGAGGAAGCCTTGTGTAGTGATTTCAAGTAGTTGCCCTTCTGTGCCATTCGTGGGGAAAATCCCTCTTAACAAAGTGAGAATAGTTCTCTTCGCTTAAACCCTGCCTACAGTAGATGATCACATGAGGCTTTAAAGCTTTCTTCTAGAGAAAGTTGGTTCCAGCAGTGCCTCAGATGTACTGACAATGATGGCATGAGTAAGTCCAGATTCCCAATGACAGACTTGTCAGGAGGTGCTTAATCTGCGTTGGAGGGAGCAGCATCTTCCAACAGTGCTGGCCAGGATTTATGGGAACTTGGATGGTTTTAACAAAGTGGATAGAGAATAGAACATCCAAGCTATTTTCTCATTACAAAACCAAAAATGTTTGTACCATTTGTATATCTTAGTTTAAAAAAAAAAACAAAACAGAAACCCACCTCTTCCCCCAAACAAAAACCCCACCAAACCCCCAAACAAAAAAAATCCAACCCCTTCTTCCCCCTAGCCACCTTCAAAATAGAAATTGTAATATTCTATACACAAACCCCCATCTTCTCAACATACAGCTTCATAACAAACACGAATAAAGGAGATTTGTTGCTGCTGAGGGCCCAGATCTGGGATGCTGTGTAAAGGCTGGCTGCTGCTTCTTGTCTGGCCTTTGGACTGTTGTCCCTTGTTGCTCATCCATGTGGATATCAGGGACACTGTCAAAGGAGACATGGCCCAATTTGAGAGGTGGTGTAGACCTCTGCAGGCACAGGGAAGGACATGGGTGCCCAGGTGGTATTTTTCTCACCTCTGTGGGGAAAGGACTGGGTAGGAATGGGTGCTTCCTGCACGTTAACAACTGAGTGGCTGGTGGTGTGTGTAGTGCTTTGGCTTTTAAAACCATAGGTCCCTCTTTAAGGAATGAAGACTGCTAGTGAGAGACAGGATCCATTTGACAGAATGGTGTAAGAGCATCATTGCCAGCTGTTTTGCCAACCTGATGAGAGGACTTTTGAACTAGATGCATCAGGGGGTGCTGTTAGCTGGCCGTTAAGAGAGGAAACAACATTTGGGGGAGGTAAGTACATAGGGTGGGGTGCTGGTAGCAAAGGAGACTTTGGGAAAGGTAAAATATGTCAAAACCAGGTCTTGAGTGCCTGTATACAAATGTACACAGCTTGCTAAAGATACAGCAGGAGCTATGGAGAGTAGATGTACAGGTGTAATGTTAATTTGAAAAACGTATTTTGTGGGACAGCTTGCATGACTGGAGCTTTGTGATGGGATGGATGGATGGATACAGGATCTTTAGGGGAGACAGAGTGTTGGGGGGATGCCACTTACTAAAGGAGCAGCTCAAATGTGTGTGTTCTTTGTAGAACAGACAAGAAGCTAGTTGAGAGCTTATGGGTTGGAATCAGAGAAGAGGCCAGTAAAGGTGATGTTATGATGAGAGTTTGTTACAGACCAGCTGATCAAGACAAAGTCCTCTTTAAGCAGCTTGAGGAAGTCTGGGTCACAGATCCTCATTCTTGTGGAGGACTTTAACCTCTCTGACATCTGCTGAAATGGGAGGTTTCCTGGAGGGTGCTGGAGATAGCTAATGTTTCCTGATCTGTGGCTCATGAACAAGGAGAAACTGGTTGATGATGTAATCAATGACCATAGAAACAATGATATGATGGAGCTCAAGATCTTGAGGGGATCTCAAGTGACCTGGCAAGTCCTTAAGGCTGACCCCCCTCTCTAAGCATAAAAATATTTCTACCTGTTATTCAGGGAAACAAGTAGATGGATCACAACTGAGCTTCAATTCAAAAGGGCAGTATTGGGGAGGGGAGAGCAGAGGCAGGCTAGAAAAGAGGAATTTAGAAATGTACAGGCACATAGTGATTGTGTAGGGAAAGCCACAGCTCAGCTGGAACTGAAAGTTGAAAGGGCGACAAGGGAAGCTGCTGCCCCTGCAGGAGCAGTAAAAGAATAAACAAGGAAAACGTGGACCGGTTGCTGAACAGGGCAGGCAATTCAGTGACAGTGGGCACAGATAAGAAGTCCTTAGACACACTGAGAAGTCCTCAGAGCCTTCTTTCCCATAGTTTTCACCAGGATCTCTCAGAGATCTTGATAGACCAGCTGACCACAAGCCAGTAGCGTGCCCTTGAAGCAAAGAGGGCAAACAGTACCCTGGGCTTCATTAACAGGAGAACAGCACCACAGCAAGGGAAGTGGTTATTCCCTTTTCTTGGTGCTCACTAGACCACATCTGAAATACTGCATCTGATCTTGGGCCTGCCAATTCAAGACAGACATGGAGAAACTGACGCAATTGCGGTGGGGAGCCTGCCGTATGAGGAGCGGCTGAGGGAGTAGGGCTTGTACAGCCTGGAGGAGAGGTGACTTTGGGGGCACCCGACAGCAGCCTCCTCCCTATGAGGAAGTTACAGAAAAGACAGCCAGGCTCAGTACTGAGGTTCACAGCGGGGGAATGAAAGATAGTGGTCTTAAATTGAAATGAGACTGCAAAGAAAACAGAGACTTTCACTGGGAGGGTAAGGAAGTTTCACTGGGAAGGAGCAGGTTGCCTGGAGAGGTTGTGCGTGCTCCGTCCTTGGAGGTTTTAAAGATCTGCCTGAATAAAGCCTTAAGCAGCCTGATGTGATCTCATGGCTGACCCTACTTTGAGCAGGGAGTTGGACTAGAGACCTCCCGTGATCCAATCCAACCTGAATTACTCTATGATGATTCTGTGAAATAGGTTAATCTCTGGAATGTTGTCCTTCCTCTGCTTCCCTTCTTTGTTTATAGTCTTGATATTGGATGTATGTGAAGATCACATGAAATGTATTGTAAGAGGAGAAAAGAATCTTTTGAAACCCTGGTTTGGGGGGTTTGTCCGGTAGTAAATTGTGTTCAAAAACCAGGTAATGCTGGTGCAATGCGATATGCTTGGAGTATAGTATTCTGAATTGTGACTTTTTGTTCCTAATGGCAGCCTGTTGGCAATATACAATCTCAGCACAATTCAGTGATTTCCTTACATATTTGGGAAATGTATTTTGTTCCCCTCTGATTTTTCTCTCCTCCCGTACTTTGCTACAAAGGCCTGTGTCACAGCATACATTTCTTGTTGACACAAAATAGCAGGAACCTAATACCCCGTACTTGGTAGGCTGTGTATCATAAGTATTAGATACCAGACACACTGGTGCCAAACTAACTAACAAAATCATTTATCAGATCATTTCAGGGCTTTTCCTGCATTTGCTTTACCACTCTTTGAAGAGTGATGCAATAGGCTCTGACGGACTTCTTGTCAGCAGGGAATATACAATACGATGTCTGGCTTTTGAAATCAAACCTCCAAGGGTATGCTCTATGTAGAGAGCTGTAATGTGACTCTTGAATTCTCAATATAGACAAGTCCACTTTCATAAAAAGGCAGTTTAGTATGAATGACAATGCAAGGCACTAGAACTTAATGTTCAGCATTTTCCCCTCCTGTTTATCAGGAACCATTTCTCAGCTGTGCGTTTTTCAGAAAAGGAATGACTTCTGCTAGGTCACTTGAATCATTTAAAGCAGACAAGGTGGAGAACTCATGCATACTGTATATACTCATGTACTATGTAAGACAGTTGTGTTTTGTCAGGATAATGCTCTAAATTGTTGAACTTTTTTCAGCGTGGCCTCTATTTTACATATGAATGTATAATCATACTGTTGTCACTCCTAGCCAGCCATGACTACTTGTACCTCCCTCCAACGACATTGTATGACAACATCAATGTAAGAAAAACTGCATATGCTTTTTGATGTATTTAGTCTGCAGGGGTCTTTAAAAGCCCTTACTTTCACTGACAAATAGATCATCTAAGTAGTTTCATTGAAATAAGTCATTATGTTGGCAGGTATCATGTGCTTTGTCCTTCTAAGAAAAAAAAAAAAAAAATCACTGAATTGCCTGTTTCTTTGGTGTCTTTTTTTCTGTGGGTTCATGACCAGAGACTTCTGTTCTTGGACTTTTCTTCTTTGGGCAAAAATAATTTAAAGGGTAGAGTTTGAAAGTCTCTATGCTGGAAAGCTTGACAAGTCTTACATTCAAATTTGCGATTTTTCAGTTGTTCAATTCCCACTCCTGAAACTTTTGTTATTTCAGGATCTTCCTGAGAAGTTGTTGGCAATTGCAATAAGAAATATCACCACTAAAGACAATAGTACTCAATGTTCTCTAAATGTGCCAGTAATTTTTACCTTATTGTTCAGGGGTATTCCTTTGAAGAAGTTGTGTATTTCGGTTGCTATATCCCACTCTCATCTGGATTCAACATCAAAATAAGGTACCAAGTGTTGTACTTCATTGCTAAACATCTGCCAAAGCTGAATTACGATGATTTTGAATAACTGGAGCAAGGTTTTCCCGAGGGCTCAGCAGTGTAAGCTGGAAAACTAATTTGGCACCGTAAATGGATTTATTGCCACATGTACATGTGTAGTTCAGAGAGTCTTATGCCAGCCTTGCTTTCAGAGATCTGTACTTTATCATCAATATGTAAGCTTATTTTCTCAAATTCCTGGGTTTTAATCTAGGGATTATGTGATCGGGACAGGTTAACTAAATATTCTGGGTTGTCATTTCGTTTCTCCTTTTTGAAACGAAGTTTCCCCCACAGTGGGCTAACTATTGTGCTTATGTAGAAAGCAATGAATGGCTTACTGCATTTGAGACAGTGGGAAGTTAAAGGACCTGATAACTGCTGGAACTAATGCAGTGAGGTCAGGTCCCATTACCTTCATCTTACGAATTGCAGCCTGTTAAGTAACATCCATAACACTTCGCTTTTGGTAATTACAAACAGAGAGAGTCACCGTTTGCATTCCTTTTCCAGCTGCTTTGGAAATGGGAAGAGCTGGGGCTACCCAGGCTGGCAAGGGACGCTGCCTCCCTGCGGTGCGTAGCCTGGCGCTTCTACGGTCCTTCAGTCGCGCCTCCCTTTCCTGCCTATTGTTCCCGCTGATGTCGGGCTGGTGACCTGAGGTGTTCGCAGAAACGTTCGTGCGTCTGTCAGGCTGGCGACCCTGTGCAGAAACACCCTGAATGTGGTCTGATATGACCTTTAACGTTCCATGTTTGGTTGCAAGTTCATTATTCTGCTGGATATGAAGTTCAGACTCTCTACGCTCAAACCTCTGTTAAACAGTTGATTTTGTTTTTCTTTTATTTTGTTCAGCTTCTGTGCCTGAAAAATAAAAATGGTAATCCTGCTCTTCCTAGGTAGCTTATATAGGTGTAGCAAAAATGCCTGTAAACTCATTCATTCAAAAAAAAAATCTGTTATTTAAAAATGAAATGGTATGAAATATATATCAAATACATGGAAGCCCTTACGTGTGCAAATTTTTATATTGACTTCAGCATTTTTACACTACATTGGTACACATTTTGCAATTAATTTCAACTGGAAAAAGGATGAAAAGGCAATTTTTTCCCCTTTGTCAGCTAATTCATTTTCTCCAGTATCGTCGGAACCCATGTAGCACGTGTGTCATGTTTTCTGCTGGATTTATAAAACAGGATGTAATTAGTTAAGATGAATCTCTCCAGAGCTAGTTTCTGGATCGGGTGAAACCTCTGGCCTTGTCCTCTGCTTTGAATGTGTGTATGTGCTTTTGGTGGGTGGAACTGAGACATCTACAGAAAACTTACTGGCTTTCATTTTGTTCAGAGCGTCTAGTTTGTTGCTTGGAGAGGGCAAAGGGCAGGAGGAAGAGGGGATGTGGCTGGATGAGCTTGTCTGGTTTTGCTTGCCTTTCCCACTCTAGTTTTCGAAATTCTGTGGTGAGGAAGCACAGCCTGGGCTCGTCTGCAGACAAGAGAAGAGGCAGCAGGTAGGTCAATATGGTATGAAGAGTCAGAAAGCAAGACTGGGAACAAAAGACTCCCCAGTGAAGCTCCTTGATGCTTCAGTGCCCAGACCAGCTAATGCTTTTCCTCTGTTCCTCCCTGATACAGGAGGGAGGGTAAGCGCTTCCTGACCAGAAACAGAGCAAGGGTTAGTTATGCTGTTGAAGTTCACCAGCAGGAGACCCTTAGGGCTTTTGGACAGTTGTCTCTTGGAGAATTGATCAGTCAGTCCCATAGCATGAGAAAATTAATTCTGACCAGATCACTTATTAGTGAGCCAGTATGTATGCAGTGTTTTTTCTCAATTTGCTTTTTGGCATCTCTCAGGGAGCAACCAATGCACTTAAAATTGCCACAAAACATATTTTTTTAAATTGCCACATAAAGTTAGTCATCTTTTAGTCCAGAATTCTTATGATAAGGGAAGACAACCGTGTCCCAAATCTCCATAGAGTACTGTCTCTTCTCTCCTCTGAGTTCCTTAAGCATTTCCCATGGTACTAGAATTGAAGGGCAAGGGCGTGGCAGAGTTAGCCTCTGGTCTGTTTGTTCTCATTTCATGTTCAAGAGCATGTATCTTGATTTTGAAATAAAATGTTTGGTTTTAATGACCATAAAGAATTGACTACAAAACAGTTATCTACCCAATAAAAAAATAAAAGCCTACGCAAACCCACTGTATCCCAGTCTGTCAACCTTTGTGATTATCTTCTGTCAGGCACTCAAGAGATTTGTCCAAGACGCAAGAGAGCGCCAGCTCCTCTCTGTGCATCTAACCCCTCTGGGAGAAACTACTTTTATGCTGCACCTCAACTACTGAATTTAAAGTCTGAATGTGGCTGTGGAAGACAGCCAGGGTAAAGTCACACCCCTAAACCTTTACAGTCTGTTCTCATGTACCTTACAGAGACAGCTTTCATACTGCAGAAGGGATATAAAACACAACAGTCGTAACAAGGATTTGTTTGCTCTTGGCTTACATGCAGTTCTCACAAAATGACTGCAAAGGTATAGGGCAGAAGGAAATAAAACTCTGGAGAGAGTACTTGTCCAGCAAACTTAATAAAGTACGTTGATATAATCTGCACCAACTCTGCTTTTTTCCAACCTTGATTCTTGGACAGTAGTACAGCTTACGCTTAAATAATCTTATTCAATTGTTACTTCTTTTATTGTAGGAGGAAAATGCAGGCATAGGCTGAAAATGGATTTTACTTGCCCTGACCTATCAGTATTATTCTCTACCATCAGGTTAAACAGTTAACAACACGTGGTACCACATAAGTTATCCATGGGGGGCGGTGGGGAGGCAGGCAGGCAATAATTTCTATACGTTACTTTTGTGATCTCCCCAAAGAAAAAGAATGGCAACATTTATCCTTCCCTGTGAAGGGCCACATATTGGTTAATAAAGTTCATCAAGTTACTGATATCAGTGACAACAGTCAGTCGGTCTGTGCAGATATGCGAGAAAATGAAATTCCTGTAAGCATCCCCCAAATCAGTAGCTATCAGCTAATTTCCCCATTCAGTAGAGCAGACAGATATCCATCCAAATATCTTGATATTCTGAGGAGGCAAAATAGCTGGGTAGTAAATAGTGCAGATACTTCTCCCCCCTCAAAGGGCAAAGGATGCTGATTCAAGTAGTACTGATTCACTAGCAAAACAGACATGCGCTTAGGTGTTGTGTTAGCGCAGTCTGCAAAAAAAGGATTTGTTACAATCAGACATCAGTCTGAGAGAGGCAATAGCACATTTAAACATTGAAACTAGAAGCTTCTTGGCTGTGTCTCAAAGCAAGTTCCCTCAGCTCTTCACCACTTTGGGAGATAGTCTTCAGTCACAATCAGTTAGGGCGGTCTTTACTTGAAGAAATGCTAGGAAATTTGAAAAATCATGTGTATTGGAAAGAGAGTTTAGATCAGGAAGAGAAGATCACAAAGAAATCGCAAAGAGCTAACAGCTCTGCAAAAGATAAGGAGCAGCAGCTTACAATGCTTAAGGGAGAGCATGTGGAGGATGACTATGTTGCTTGGGATGGTAGATGGAAACAGATAAATATTAAACTATTTTGCTGAAATTGCTAGTCTCCTCAAAATGTCCCTAGATAAACTTTGTCTCAGAACATGTGAGAAAAAATTGGGATTCTTTCTTTCAAACAGAAACTGTCTCTGTCCTTTACTGTGAGTTATAGACAAAAAGATACTAGCTTTTTTCTTGCGTTGGAGAGCAGTGAGTAGGAGAAAGGACTTGTTTCGTTAATCCTGCCTTTCTCACAGGAACATACTTTCCTTTGAAAAATCTGCTGTTCACAAGTTCTTAATTGTTGCAGTCCTAAAACTAAAAACAGATTTTTTTTTTTTCTCATTTACTTTAGAACATTTATTTACTTATTGTCAGTGCCAAATCTGCAGAGTCACAAAAGTTCACTAGGAAATTTCTTTGGTATTTGCCAACAGCAAAATGGTGTTACTAATTGAAGTTGTTAAATTAATTTGAAGAAGTAATATAAACCACTGTACATTTTTTTTTATCCTAGTGACTTACCGTAACAATGATATCTTTCAAAAATTATATAGGTTTTTAACAGAGATATCTAGAGAATCTTTATTTAGATTGATATATATGGATGTCTCAATGACATGAAGTTTTATACATTGATGTCATTGTTACATCTTCTAAACACTTTGGCTGTTTTAATATCGCAGACTAGATGAAATGCCTGTGTAGTATTCTCTTCTGTATTCAATGTCTGTGAAATATCTGCTGGTCTTTGGGGAAAGAAATCCATCACTTATGTTATCTGTGAAAAGTAATACTCTCAACACTGATCTATTACACAATTTTGCAAATGTGTATTTTTTTTTTTCTAGTTGTATAACTTTAAAGATATTGCCAGCACTTGCAGCGAGTTAATGTCAGCATTTTTACTAGAAACCTTTACTTTCTGTCTGCAAAAATTGTGGAATACTGAAACTGCATATTCAACATTTCAGCTTGCGAACAAGAGACTCTACAAACTCCAGCATGAGTATTTGTACTGGTGTGGTAGAAATGAGGATGCTTTTTTACAAGCATGTGAACCAAAACCTGATAAATAGGTGAACAGTCTTTCAGACTCCATAATACTGTGTTGTTACTTTGTGGATGTGGACCTCCTCGGATACCAGAGTCACTTGATTGCACGGCTGAGGGAGGAGGTCTGCTGCACGAGTAGACCTGGAGCAGTGGCGAGCATGTATTCGCTGGGTAGCCCTGCTCTGTAGGGAGGACTTCTGGTAGCTTCAGGTGTGTAAATGGTTGTCCTGGTTTCAGCTGGGATGGAGCTAATTTTCTTCCCAGTGGATACTGTGTTTCGGATTTGGTATGTGAAGAATGTTGGTAATACACTGATGTTAGTAGTTGTTGCTAAGAGATCAAGGACTTTTTCCAGCTTCCCAGGTTTTGCCAATGTGCAGGTGCAGAAAGCTGGGAGGGGTATAGCCAGGAGAGTTGACCCAGACTTGCCAAAGAAATTATTCCATAGATGTCATGCCCAGTATATAAGTGGAGGTCAGCTGGTGGGCTGGGTTCTCTCCCTCCCTTTCTTGTCGCTTTCTCTCTCACTCTTGGGAACTTGTGGTTCCAAGATCGCTGCTTGGGAAATCGCTGTTCCGAAGGCTGTGTCAGTTGTCAGGTCATCAGGCAGTGAAAAATTGTGCATTGTTTGTGTATTCTATTATCATTATATTTTATTATTATTAATATTTTTTTTTCCTTTGCTGTCCTAGTAAACTGTCTTTATCTCAATCCATGAGTTTTCCTTTCTTTCCAATGCTCTTCTCACTGGGGAGGGGGGAGTGAGTGAGCGGCTGCATGGTACTTAGCTGCCAGCTGGGCTTCAGCCACGACGATGGTACCGTCTGAGGCAGGACTGGGAACAGTTGCAAGCTGTGCTGTACAGTTGCACAGTATATTTGACTGTCAGCTTCTGTTGAGAACTTCTTTATAATGACTGTTTTCTGTTTGGGGTTTTTTGTTGCTTTTTTTTACAAATAGTTTGAGTACAATAGTCACAAGAATTTATCTGACCACTTGGGAACATGTACATCTGAGCCAGCTGTCTAAGCAGTGTTTGTTCACAGTAAAGAGGGTATGGTTCACTGTAAGGAAGACTATTCATTATTTGTTCCCTAGAAGTGCCTTTTTCTCTCATCTGAGCATAAAGGTGATGCTAGAGTGGTATAAAAGCCCATGTTGAAGTTAATTACAGTTAGGTGAGATTAGTCTTACCTGAGATTACTGCTCTATTAATTTTCTTAGAGTAAGAAAATGGCTGTAGATGGTTCTGTTGGAGGTTACAAAAACACAGTGCGATAAATATCCTGAGTTTATGAGTTCATGACTCTCTGTGTTTTAATAACAAATTAGTTGGTAAGCTTTACTTCAGCATACAAAAAATCAGTGAAATTTTTGAAATGCACACTTAGCCCTAATAATATTTACCTTTTAAAGTGAGAAAAGTGGGTGTGTAGCTTAAAGCAGTTGTTGAGGACCTGAAATGGCAATTTTACAGCATGAATATAAAAGGCAAGAGTAGTAGTGTGTTCATTGGCATTTTTGTTGTAGATTTTGTATATGCTTCAGATACTGGTCCGAACAACTTATTTGCACAGCTCAAGAAGGACTGTTCATGAATCAGAATTAATATGTATGCTAAAAAAAAAAAAAAAAAAAAAAAGAGGATTTTGACATTGCTAAAACACACAGACAACAACATACACAAAACCCGACTTACTAAACCACAGTTTTGACAGATACACAAAAGATGCTGGTCTCAATAATTTTTTTTAAAAAAACTTAATACAGAATTTTGTAATGTCTTGTAGTACCCCAGAGTCTCTTTACAGATTAGGAAGCTTAAGATCCTCAAAGTATTTAGTAATTTAATAGAGCCAGAAGAAGTTAGAGTTCTTGAGTTTTTTCCATGTTCTTTGAAAATTTATTTTATAGCATGAAACAATTTTTCTTGGGACCTGTTAATTTTGCCAGTGTTTGGTATTGAATCACATTCAATTCAATTAAAAATTCATCAGTTAAAATTTTTTGCCATCTAACCTCTTGTTATTCAGTTGCTTCCACTTCCTCATCTTTTTTACTGATTTTTTTCTTGCCAATGCTACGTTCATACCTGCTTCTTTCAGTGGCATTTATGAGAGGAACCTTGAGTAACAAGAACAGCAAATCTCAGATTTCCTCTAGAGTGACATTACTTAAACAGTAAATCAGCTTTTTTTTTTTTCTCATAATTATTTTGGAGATATTTCATTTGATTTGCTGCAGATCACGTTACAAGAAATATTACTTCTTAGCATAATAGGTGCTATGGCTAGTGATAGGTTATGACACCAATGAAGTGAGGCGTTTCTTCATACACACTTGATGGTATAGATTGCATCCCATCTGCGTATGTGCTAGAGAGCGATTTCTTTCACAATCAAGTGTTAAGTTCTTGACTTTATCTTTTGGCTGCAGTGTCTATTTCTCTTGCTTCCCAGAATAGTTAATCACCACCTCAACAGATGAAGTGCCCTCCCAGCTGTTGCTCATGTGTTTTGGAAACTGGTGGTCCAGGCATCTCTTACGCTACTGGCGTAATTCTTCCTAGCAAGCAGATGGTGATCATGGTTTCCCACTAAGAGTCTTTGATGAAATCCGTAGAGGTGGCTACTTAAAGTGCAAATAGCACCTATTTTAGCAATCAGGTGCAGAGTTCGGGGGGGGGGGCGGGGGGAGAAGCCTTCTTTCACAACTTGAAGTCACATTTCTTTCTTGTCTCCTTTTTATCTTAAAATACTCCTTTTAACAAAACTGACATTCAGGAGATCTTTCTTCCCTGAGGTCTTAATCTGACATTGAGTTTCTTAATGGAACCACCCTTTGAGCCTTCCAGTCTTGATTGGTTGTAATTCTTCTCTTTGCAAGTGCCTTTCCTGTAGTTATTTGTTCTGCTCAGAGAGTTAGTGTTTCAGATCTTTCCTTGCTCTTCAGGAGACAAATTTTCCTACTTCTCCCAACCATTCTTTTTCTAGTGTCCCAGGATTCAGATGAAAAGTTAATTTGCCCTTCAGTTAATCAAGGCTGTGTTCTGCTGCTGTTCTCATCAATATCCAGAGCATCTTAGCTGATTAGGAAATTGTTAAAACAGATTAACCTTAACTGTAGATTAAGGACCTAAAATGTTTGTTCTGGTCCTGGAGGGAGAGCCTTACAAGTTTAAAAGAACAACCTGTCCTCTTCAGTTAGTGGCCAGCTGCTTCTTGAACAAACTTTGAGATTGACAAAGCCTTAATTAAATTGCTTGAATTCTCAGGTGTGGATCTGATCCAACACTCATTGAAGTTGATTGATGTCATCAAGCTTTAGACAGACCCAAGTCTAACACAAAAGAAGTATTCGAGTACCGTCTCCACTGTCTCACAATAATTATAAAACAGCTCAGCAGCTTCTTTCTCTCTCCAACTGGAAAATAATGTGGTGGCTTGGGTTTTGCACCAAATGGCACCTGGCATACAGGGTCTCTAGGATGCTTTGCTCAAGTCTGTGGAGCTGTGTTTTTATTGGTGGTGTTATCTCTACATTATAAAACTCTAGAGCAGGAGGGTATTGGGTGGTTTTGAGGCAACTTTTTAGCCTTGCTTTTACTTTCTGTTTTGAAATTATATTAGAAGTTGTTGTTCCTTAAGTGAAAAGACTTGATAAATGAAAATCAGTCAAAATGAAAAGCCTCTATTAAAGTCAACACCTGTCTGGTATTTGAGTGTTGTTTTTACACTTGTTACCTAATTTGAAAAGGAGAATTAGATAAAAATGTAGCATTTCAGTGTAAATATTTAAGAATTGGCTTGACGGGGCCATGAATAACCTGGTCTGGGCCCTCCTTTGAACAGAAAGTTGGGCTAGATGATCTCCAAAGTCCCCTTCAACCCAGACTTTCTATGAGTCTGTGATTCTGCAGTATCTTCAGGTGCACGGCGGGTACCTGTCCACCCAGAGCTGGCTCATCCTGAGGGTGTATCTTTGACTAACTTTCTGCTCATGCTTCTTTGTACTGTATTTGTATTTCTCTTGCAAAAACCTCGGTATAAAACAAAGGTAAAAGTGATGCAGACCAGAAGAACTGGGAGTGTTGCTGCTGTACTTGGCAAGAGCTAGCTTTTCGGAGCACGTTACTGTTAGCATTTTAGGCCTGAAGCAACAAGTGGAAAACCAAAGGAGTGCTGGGAGCATTAATGGAGCTCCTGGCAGACGTAACCACAAATACAGCTAAGTGGGAGTAAAGAAATAATTTATTACTTTGTTCCTTTTAAAAAATTGTGTGATGGGCCTTAGACAATAAGGCTGTTTAATATGACATGGAGGACTTCAGGCATGTTTAACAGCAAAAAAATAGGTATTTATACAGCTACCTTTGTAACACTCCATTTTTAGAGTGCAGTGAGATTACGTGGGGAGACTGATGTTAGTGAAAAAGCACATGGGTTGGGTCTATAATGAGTCTCCTGTGGTTTTTTTTTTCCCCCGGAATGTCCTGTTATGTGTTCCTTCCAGATGGAGATGAATCCAATTCAGGTTAGTTTTCAGCTGGGGAAATAGGAGCTGGGTTATATCCTGAACTTTTGTTTTATGTGCACAAGGAGGGAACATTCAGCACTCTACGATTCTCTGTGACTGGGCAGGAAAAAACAGAAGAGTGAGGAAAGTGTGGGGATTGTAGCTATCAACAACTTGTCTTGTGGATCCTGTGGTGGATGCGGAGTTGCCAGATGACACCTTTCAAAGGCTGGGGAAAATGCTCTTAATTTACAGCACATGTGGCCGTTTGACATACACTGAAAGGCCCGTACTCTTCAGCTAGATCCATTTGGCTTGTTTTCTAAGATGAGGGGCCTAAATCAAGCTGAGAGAGAGCAGACTGAGAGCAAGCTGAAGAAATACACAGCTAAGCTTAAACTGTATTTTAAATATCTTATTACAAATCCTTGTTCAAAAGTTTTGATTCCAAAAATGTAATTTCTAAATGTGTAGAAGAAGTTTGTTTTCTGTCCTTCTAGGAACCTGAGTTGTCTTCAGATAGTAAGAAAAAATTATTTGTTTATTTTCACAATTTGCAGCTTTAAATTTGCTGAGTTGGGATGGATTTGTTTGTTTGTTTCTCTGTCTCTAAATATATTAATTGCAATTTTAATACAATTAATAGAGGATTCTGTGGGTTTGCACTAGATTGCAAAATTTCACTTATCCATGACAACTGAATTTTGAGGGGTGTTATGTTGTGTAGAGACATAATAATCATAAGTAGCTGGGCAATTGCCTGTGCTTACCCTTGGGATGCTGAGCTGGATATCTTCTCAGAGTGTGATTGAGGGGCAACTTCAGGAAATCAGATTTCTCCATTATATCTCACTTTGATCACCCAAAAAGCAATGCTGACTCTCTAAATTTATGTTAATGGGTGTGCTGTCATGCTTGTACAGATATATCTCTGACTGAGTTAGTGTTTTTGAGAAGGAGTCTGATTTATAAATATGTTCTTTGGTAATGATTAACTGAATTAAAATATATCTGTGGATTATGAAGGCTTGCTGTTCTGGAGTTTCTGCTATTTTTACTTATTCCTCTCTATTAAAAAATAATAAAGTTATTGTCTAGGAACAGCTTTACCAACTGTGCTTCCCTTTTTGTACACTTTTCAGATTGAGAGCATAGTTGAGACAAATGTGGCCTAAAAATAGCGTAGATACCTGTGGTAAGCGGTCAGACCTGTGGAACAGAACAGTACATCACCGGGTATTCTGTTGAATCACTTGCTTACGGCTGATCATGCTGCACCAAAGGATGCAGATTGTGCATCCTTCCTAACGCTTCCTTTTTCAGCAGCCCTTGGTGGTAGCATCCATGGGGGTTTGCTAACAGGAGACCTTACAGGGAGGTGTCATTTGTGTAAGCCAGACCTAGAGAAGCATGAAATAGCTGTTGCTCTTGGTGTCCGTTTTGTCAGACCAGACTCCTCCAGAGACAGCCTCTGCGCCGTTGCAGAGCTTGTGGCTGCAAGGCCTGAACATAACGGGTTCTAAAATCTCGTGGATCTGTGAAATGTGCTGTCTCTGGGCAGAAAGCTTTCCTTGCCTCTTACCCCTTCCCATCTCCCTCAAGATGCCTTTTCACCACTTAAGACAAACCAACCAAGGTACCACACAAACGGCACGTTTAGAATTGAATTCCTGGGTTAATCTTGTTGGAGAAGGTGACTTCAGTCTCTGGCCCCTTGTAATAGGCGGGTCTGCCCCTTTCCACAATTTCACGCCTTGACCTGAGGAAGACCCTCTTAAAGAGTGAGGTTTCCAGCTTTCTGACTGCAGGTGAGACTGGTTGTGAGAAGCAGGTGTGACCCGTTCTGCAATGGCGTGCACGCCATGGAAGGTCTCCTGGCAAACCCAAGAGCCCAGTAGCAGTGGCACGTGGTGTGCCATTCCCAGCTCCCTGGTACAGCTCCTCACTTGCAAGCAGATTGGTGTCTGCTCGCTGGATCCTACCCTATGGCTGCTTTAAGGGCAGGGAGGGTGTGGGGAGGAGAGATGGAAGAAGAAATATTTTACCTTTCGTCTTTTCCCTCTGCTATTTGCTTGTTTTGCAAGGGATTTGTGGCAGTCTGCCTCCAGAGATGTGTAGTGCCTGGTACGGTGGAGGCTGAGTCTTCAGGTTGCTTCATGCCACTATAATAGAAGTCCTAACAATGCCAACATTTGAAATGCAGAGAGAAATTGTGGTATCTTTTATCTGAGCAGTATGGAAGATTGCAAATCTGTAATAACAGATAAAAAAATACGCTGACATCTCTCTAAAGTAAAGAAGATTATATGTGTGTTTTAATGCTTACTCTGCTGACTGCTTTTTGCTGTCCCATAATTTTTGAACAGAAAATATAAAAGCAACTGAAGAGGAGTAATTCTGATATTTGCACACAGTGATTTTATGTATAAATGGAATAGCAATAAGTTGTTAAAAGAACTGGTCAATGTGCTATACTGGAAAAGTTATGAAATCTTGCTTTCCATAGTTTTGTGACAGGCAGCCCAGTCAAATTAAATTGTGTTTAGAACATGAGGTTAATACCTAGGAGACCTAGAATTACATTTGTAATATAATGTATTACGAGTTTAATTTTCTAAGTAGCTGTGCCTCCAAGTGACACTTACAAGCAGCAGTTTAAAACTGCTTCTTCCCACCTCATGTTTCATGAAGAATGAGCTGAAAGCAAAATCTGTTTTGTTTTTCCAAAACAGAAAATGGCTTTTTGTTTTCACAGTTGGGTGCCAAATTATAACTTTTTTTTTTTTTAACTGATTGCGATTTAAAGCTAGGGGTTAGAATCTCAGAAGCAGTTTATAAATTCGTATTTCAACTTACAATACATATAGAATGACTTAAAGAATCACTCAAAAAATTATTATTGTGTTTGTTCAGGTTATTTATTCCCCAGCTATATAATACTGACATGTCGTAAAACCCCAGAAAAGTCTGGCCGAGTTGTCACTATCTGACCATTTTCAGATTTTTCTGTGGAAGTTGGTGAAATTTTATACTAACTGTGCATTGACAGGAGGTTATTGTGCAATGCCCATGGAAGCTGGATTAAACAGCATGTTTTGTGGTTACTTCAGAGGCAGCTACTCCCATAGTATATATCCCTGCAGTGGAAATGGAGAGGAGCTAAAGGAGCACGTGTGCTGTCATCCAGGAGCAAAGGGTTGGGTAAAACTTGATGTGCCTCAGTGGACCTGGGCCTCTGACATTGCTTCCTGCGTTGTTCGGTCTTAAACCCGAATGTGTTGGCCTGCTTTGGCAAAACCCAACAAAATCACTTCTGTCTCTTCTAGTTTGTTATGAAACAAGTAATTCATTAACCTGAAAGGGGCTGAACAGAGAGAGTCGTGTGAGTTGCTCCGTGAAGGCTGAAGGCAGGAGAAACCTTTGGGTAAAAATGCATTTGTTTGTCAAGGTTTCTTTTGTTCCCAAAGCATGTGGGTGGGCATTACCAAGTCATTTATTCCATAAGTTTAGGTAGACATTATGTTCTAAAACCGGCCTGTTGTAGAGTTCATTTTGATCTTCAAGGATGTTACAGGACAGGTCCAACCTGCTTCATGATCTATAGGTAAAGCCAACACTGAATAAGCAATAAATGTATCTAAGTCCACTATATACATCTGAGGAAAATGTCGGATGAGAATACTGCTGTCCAGCTTCCATCTCCTAACTTGGGCACCTGGGTTAGATATGAATATACTTCAAAAAAAGTAAACAAATAGCCATATGAAGGCAGAGTTATCTTTGTGAATTTCAGCCGTATTTTAGAAATACTCTTACTGTAAATAAGAATTGGTTGTGTGTCTTGGTTCACCTAAATTTCTTACTGTAAAATCCTTAGGACTTGGGGGTTTGGGTTTTTTTTAAATTTCCATTATAGAGCTTAGTAATCTTTTAACTCCATATGTTGTTTGGGTAACTAAAACCCCTGTAGACAGGAAGAACTGTGAGCATAGTAGGCAAGCTGTGAAGTAAGAGCTTGAGTCTTAACCACCGAGATACACTTATAGGAGCCTAGAGAGCTGTATAGAGAGCTGTGCTCCTAACCGGAAACTTGCCCAGATGACATGCACAGGATCTGAAGCGTGTGCAGTCAAAAGCACACAGACCTAAGACACAGGTGACTACATTACGTAGATGTACTGAGCTGTAGCAAACCCTTCATGGATAGCAATTAAAAAGTTATTTTCTTAAATATAGCAAAGAGATTCCCTGTTGAGGAGCTTCACTGTTTTCCTAACCCTATTAGAACATTACTTCTCACACAAGACTAGTTTTATTTTTATTTTCTTATTTCTCTTCCATTTTTGTGGTGCACAGTGGGTGTCACCATTCTACTACTACGGCTAAGCTTTTCATTTTGGGGATGTGTTGTTTTCTGCATGCTAACTTGGATCTACTTTATGGATGGTTTGTTATGAGTTGGTTTTATCATGTCCTTCATACTGAAACTCTAATGATATAGAAAATACGGTAATTGTTTTACATTAATGAAATACAAGTATTTGCCTTTATGCCAGAATAGAGTTTGTCATCATTTATCGAGTGTGCAACCTCAGTGTTTAACCTAGCAGAGTTTAAAACTAGATATTTTGTGAAAACCTGAACTGCATATCAGTAATGAAGTGTTAGATCATTTTACTGTACTAACAGAATAATGATTTTTTGATAGAATGTGTAATTATTTAATCACAAAATACTTCAGAGTTGGGTTAAAAAAAAAAAAAAAGGTTTGAAAGCAATTTGTCCCAAGTGCTGCATGCACAATATTTTATTTTTTGGTGGCAGAACAAGAATACAAGTGTCCTTGCTCCTTCTTCAGATCTTGAGCCATAAGACCTTCCTTTCTGTAATATTCGTGGATTGGTTGTTGCTTTCTGTCCATGCTCTGCTTGTTACTCTAGATACAGAACGTATAATTTTCCTAGCAGTGAATCTTTCAAATTAAGGTATTTGGCTTACGTAAAGTCTTTCGCCCTGCTTTACATGAAAACTGACTGGTGCGCTTAAAAGAATTAATTTGGAAGCAGTGTGAAAGATAATGCTGCAGTGGGTTGACTGGCTTGAGCAAGGAGGGAGGCAAGGACGTAAGGATTTGAAATAATTGGCTTTTAATGTTTTGTTTGGGTGGCCATAACAAAATTTTTCACTACGATTTTAAAAACGTACATGACGACATTCAAAATGTAGAGCCAGATCTTAGTTGCTCTGTTATGGATATTCAAGAACTCTTAAATTTCAGTGATCTATGCAGCTGGAACTGAAATCAGAACCCAGGCCACAACTATTGTGTTTCATCTCTTCATGCATTTAAAGAGGGGGAACTTGAAGGCTGAAATCTCAAGAAATTGTAATGAGTTCACTAACCTATTCCTTTTTTTTTTTTTTTTTTAAATTGCATTTGGAGCTTCAGTAATATGTGAGTGTGAGATAGAAAAGAAAATTTCCAGTGAAATCAGTCCATATTTGTAGTGTGATTGTACATATACATAAACGTGTGTAGGTACCTACATTTAACCCACTTACTCTTTCCAGAAACCCTAAATATAAAATCTCTATCTGTTGTTTTTTGTTTTTTGTTTTTTTTTAGCTGAGTGCATGCAACAGCTTTTTAATATTTTGATGAGTCCCATCTTCATCTGCTGCTTTGAATATTTCATATTATTTTATTCCTCCTTCCATGGTATCTTACAAGAATTTGTAGCTGAAAGAATAATGCAGAGGTTGAATCCTGATAGATCAAAAAGTTGACATCTTTATAGGCCTCTGCTTAGTTATATGTAGGGTACTGCAGAATTGCATAAAGTTCTTTGTAAATCAGAATTTCCACTTGCCAGACTGGTTGCCTTGGAACAGCTGAATTGGATCCCTTCTCTTGTTTTGTACTGGTGGCAGGGAGGGGAAAAGTCACAACCCGGTCACAAATGTGGTTTTTCAACAGTAGCAAAAGCAAGTTACAGAATACACATAAGTGCTCTTAGGTTTCCAGCCCATAAGTACTGAAATATGCCAAAAGTTACATTTTCAAGTCTTTGCAACCCTTTTTTTATTCCAGGATACTAAGCTTACAACCAAGGAAGGAAGAGTACGCTTAATGGCATGTGTATTTAAATCATTCAAAATCTGGGAATATATCATATATATCTGTGAAATGTTGAACTTATTATTTGCAATGTAACTTTATTTTAAAATCAGATATGTTGGCTCCAGCTCATAGCAGATATAAATTTTAAAGTTATCCTTCCAGAAAGATGATAGCTAGAACTTCAATATCTGAAAAAGATTACACATGCATTTCTTTGAAAACTGAATGTGTAAATCTTATAATTAAAAATTAAAAATATTTCTCTTTAGGCAATCAGCTACTAAAGATCTGGTATTTGGCCTAAGATATTCAGTGTAACGCTAATAAGCTCTAGTTGAATTTTCTTTTGGGTTTGTTTTTGGTTTTCCTGCTAGGAATAATGAGTGCTTTAACATGATTTCACATTTGTGCAGCTTCTTTCATGTGGATGTTTGTTTTTTTTAAACTGGCAAAACAAATTATAACTGGAAATAATTTCATCCGCTTGTTTAAAAGCAACTGTTATCATGGGAGAATGTAAACTCTGTTTAAGGTGGCATATCCTCTGTAAACAATGAAGATAAGAAATGCTGCATTCTGTGTTCGGTGAAAGACAAACCACAAGTTAAGGTGATGAACCATCATTGTGTGGAAAGAATTATTCAGACAACTTTGTTTTTCTTAGCTTCAGGTACTAATGCATAAATATGTAGACATTTAAAAAAAAAAAAAAAAGAAAAATTACCTAGGATTAAAAAGCCATAGGACTGAAGATACCTGTTTAAATGTGTTCTTCACTAAAATCACAGCGTGAAGTTAGGTAGAAAGGAAAATCGTGCAAGTGTTAACCTGTAGCGTATTGCTCCTTTGAATATGAGAGAGCCAAAAGGCTGCTTGTTAATATACACTTCACTCCTCTCCAGTGGCTGTATCCAGAAGACAAGAGTGGGTTTATTTCTTTGACAGACGAATAGAAGACATAAGGAAGAGGCAGGAAAGCAGGTGTGTCAGCACATAGGAAGTGTCCTTCCGAAGAGAAAACGGCTAAGTCCGTAGTTTATCTTATCATTAGCTTTTATGCCTTGAATTAATCTGCAAAGTAATATCGGGTGAAAAGTACAGAGTAAGGTGGTTTTTAGTAATTATTCCTAAGCATGTGTTCCTGTTATGATAAGTGATTACGCATAGCAGTTCTGGCTGTGATGGAAAACAGGGAAAAGTCTGTCCTCAGTTTGCACCGACTACAGCAGCTAGCATAGGTGTACCCAGCTAGGTATGCCAAAACCACCTGGAATAGCTGTTATTTTACTAAATAGATGCTCTTTGTCTTTTGGGGTTTTATTGGTTACCAAAAGGTTCGATGTTTTTTCTCTTTAGTAGATAATTTTAGCAAGCTTAATAATTCTCAGAAAATAAACGCATGAATTAAAAGATGCATTCATCCGCTGTAAGACTGCGCAGCTTTCCTACTGTCAGAGGAGCTTGTACAGGCTGAGGTTCATAAGCGGTGTAGGTGTGCATTCTGATTATTTTTTTTTCTTGTTTGTATGATAAATTTGTGTTTAAGATGAGATGATAGACTATCTCATGAGGTGTCTTCAATGCCCTGAGAAATAGCATTTGAACCAGTTTCGTTGTCCTGCTCTAATAGTGTGATTTATGAAAGCTCTCTTAGGATAGATAGTCTATTTTTTTCAAGATTTTGAATGCATTGGGCATTTACCTCCAGTTGAAACCTGTAGTTTTAAAACATGAAGGTGCAAAAACTGAGAGGAGAAAGTGAAGTGCTGACACAGAGTGAGCTTTTCTGTCCCCTCTCTCCCCTCTGCTGGAATGGGAAACCAAGGTTGAATGATCCGCACCAAATTACATGAACTTGGTTTGTAACTTTGGAGGGTGACATAAACAAATCCAGCATTCAAAAACATGTCTGGTCCGTGGTGTAAACTGTGCTATCTAATCCTACTGGGATGCAGGGGAGAGGAGAGAGTGTGCAAAAGACATTTAGAGACTAATATAGTAGCACTGTTAGTAGTTAATACAGCTTATTTTATCTCCTAGTGCCACCACTTCCACTTTTAACTGGCATCACACCCATGATTTTGGAGAGTGTTTCTTTTGCCACAGTTAAGTGCTGCTGTTATGTGAAAGGTGGACCTGTTCAAGATGTTGCAAAGCTTCTCTGTTGCGCGTCTGCATAGTCTTCAACCCTCCAAGGCCATGGGACCCAACAAATCAACCTGCAGCCGTGTTCTTCTATTAACCTCTCGGAGCTGCAAGTAGATAACTTCAATTATCTAGAGTCCCGCTAGTGCATAGATTATGTAGGTTGGCCCTTAGAAAATTATCTCCCAAACAAATACACAAAACTAAATAGCTGAAGCTCCTAATTGTAAAGCAGAAGAAATTCTGCATTGCCGTTTAAGCTGTACTTTAATTTATCTGACACATGTACGCCGAAGGCCAACAATCTGGAGGTTTTGTCAACTCTTCATCATTTACCCACCGTAGCTTGTTTTTTTTCTTCTGAATGTTCTTTCTGGATTGACTGTTCTTATCACTTGTGTGCTTTCAAGTGGTGTTTAAAAAGTCCTTCTTTTCTTTTATGTGTCAAAAGGAAAAAAAAAATAGCAGAATCACTGCATCTGTCTTGGTTAGCCAATTGCCGCTTTGTGCTTCCGTAGTTTGTAAGGAAAAGTACCGCAAAGTTATCTTCACATTTCAAATTCAAATGTAAATCTTTTCTTATTCAAAAACATTGTCAGTAAAAGGGGAAAAATTATCCTCAGAGATTGCTGAGGTAGAATATGGCTGAGCAAATCAAACCCACTTAATCTTTTGGGGGGGGGGGATTGTAAGTTTTGTTTAGGTTTGCTTTGGCTCAGAATGATTCGGGATGGGCTCCATCCCCATCTTGCTGTCAAAGCTTTGCAGAGCTGAGGGGAGTAGGGAAAGGCGCTTAAGACATTGACATGGAAATAAGCAGCTCGGAGTCCGCAGCTTTGAATGCCTACCGAGGGCAGGACTAATGGATAAAGCGTCACCATTTTTTCATTGCTCATTTTTAGCAGAGCCTTAGCACTCTGGTGAAGATTTAAATAGAGGCTCACAGGGATTAAGAGTTGATATTTTTCATCAGGAACTTTTCCCTAACAAAACCAGTCAGAATTGTATGTGCAATTAAAATGAGAGGTTACTCAGCTACAAGATTTGTGCACTTTTGTCTTGTATTTAGCTCATGTAACTTAGTATTTGGTTTTCAGAGGTTTTTATGGAGAAGTAGGTATTGGTGTGCGTTGATACAAAGTGAGTATTTTCTGACAACTTTTGTCTCAGGCAAGGCTCTAAATAAAGGAAAAAAGGGAAACAATATTGAATGAAACAGTAATGCTGTACACTGGTCATGCTTGGGCGTACCAGATATAACATGTCTGTCAGCCCACGCTCCAGAAACATCCCTTAAATCATTTTAATGTCTCTTTTTTCGTTCTTATCAATACACTTTGTTGTTCCCTACGCTGCTGCCACGTTGTATTACAAGTACCCACACATGAAATCCGCTCTGCTCTTCTGTCACCTCTGGGTCTTTTCCAGCACAAGTACTGTCCGTACGTGTCCTCTTCCTTTCTGCTGACACTTGCTTTGGATTATTTTTCCCCACAATACATTATGAAGCTTTTTTTTTCTGGGTAGAATCTAATCAGGATTTCTGTCTGATTCAGAGTACTCAGAATAGTTCCGGGTTGTCATCCCAGCACCAACACTTCCCTCATTTTTTTATTACTAATGGCAGCTGCAATAGTATCTTGACAGACTTTTACTTTTTTTTTTTTTTTTTTTAAGAGACTGCTGAGTAATATTAGGTTTCATACTATCGATAGGTGTCCCTGAATAACATAATTAGCTTTTACTGGGCTCTAATGTTCTTTGACACAAATAGATAAAAGTCTATGATGTTGCAACTTTGGGGTGTTTTACCTAAATAGTTTTAGAAGAAAACTAAGCAGAAATCCTTTATATTTATCAAGACCTAAATGTATTACAATCTCTAAAATAATTTGCAATGTGTTTCACGTATGAGCTTTCCAATTTGAATGATTTTTAAAAGTGATGCTTTTTAACTCCATTAAAAAATTAGTTAGCTCAAGCTTTGTAGTCACAAGTCATCAATGTTGAGCGAGAATAAAAATTTTAATCCATTTTAACATGAAGTGTGTGCTTTTTACAATTCCTCACATTATCTTAACAAAATGAATGAGCTTTCATTAGGAAAAAAGTAAAAAGTACAAGATTAAAGTTGATGAGCTAAATCAAGGTGTCCTGCTTGGTTGATTTAAATCCATGATTAAAATCAGTGATTTGATTTAAATCAATCCACTGTTCTTTCAGCCAGCCTGAAAGGAACCGTTCTTCATTTCCTGCCTAATTAGAATGGCTTCTGTAAGATTAGTTAGGATTGTGCCTCGATACAGCAAATCTGCTGCACCCTCTGCATTCCCTGAATGTCGGGTTTGGGGTGGAAGACCTTTTTTCCTGTTGTTTGCCGCTTTTCAAATAATAGTTTTCAAGAAATAATACTTCTGCTAGAACAGTATACCACTATCTTGTCCCTTAATGGCTGGGGACAGAAAAACGGGTGTACGATCATAGCTCGCCTTGTCTGTTAAGGATCATGTCAGCTGGACGACAAATAGCCGGGAGGGTATGGTGCTCCCGCGTATCTTCCTGCTGCCTGTCCGTTACGCGGGGAGTGACGTTCCGGGGTGCCTGCCTCCCCGAGACCTACGTCTGCGCAGCCTGACGGCTGGTGCCACGTTACCCTTCTCCACAGAAACAACCGCAAATAGAGGTGCGGAGAGGTAACGAAGTAAATGAGAGGCAGTAGAGCTAATAAGGGCTACTTTTTTCTGTGGTTTCATGCCCACTGGTGTGTCCTCTAGAGACGAAGCCGGTGGAGGTTCCTGTGGAAGCTCGTCTTCTCCTGGGAGCCTTGCAGACTTCTTCGCAGGGTGGATGGTCTGGTAGCCTGTCAATTTAAGCACATTTTGCAGCCTTTTTCTCAGCTGGCTGCTATATTTTTTTTTTTTCCTTTCTCCTCTTTTCTTCTCTCCTCCTCCCTGGCTTCATGATGGTTCTCGATATGAAGTAGCTCCTATTTCCCTGTGAAGCTTTAATGGAAATTGTCAAGTTGTTAACCCGTTGGCTTCCTGCAGGAGTGCCTGTGAGCAACACAATCACGTGAGCTTCGTTTTCCTTAGGTAGAAAGAAAGGCCTCTAACACAGCTCTAAAGAAGGTGTATCGTACTAACTGTATTCCAGTTATTTTTAGGAGTACAGAAGCATCCTATGATGACAAACGACTTTGTTCTCTGAAGTGTAACTAAATAGTAATTTCTGTTGTAGCTATTGTATCCATCCTGAGAAATGACAAAGTGATTTCAGCCTGGTGCGAAATTCAGGACAAAACCGGAATATTTTACTGCATTTCATTTGGGACATAGACTGATTTCTTCAGAAAAGCCTTTAGTTGTTGATTTTTTTTTTACTTTGGTTAGTCTGTGAGACGAGTCCTAGGAAGGATGGTCTTCTGTAGCAGGACTGTGGAGAACCCAACGGAAAGTAATCATCCTGCCAAACGCTGCCTGCCTGGCCTCCATCGGTCACGAGAGCTTTGTGCTGCAGCTTCCCTGTAGAAGAAAAGGGTTTTCAATAAGGCTCTTCTCCTCCTTTGCTTTTCTTTCTTACTTAGATTGCGTGGCTGTTTAAGAAAGGGATTACCCCATACTCCGGATCTTTGGAGTGCCTAATATCGTCACATATAGGAGAAACATGGAGGCACCTAGGAAATACTACTTTAATAATAATGTGCAGAGATACTGTGTTTGAAAATAATACTTCTGCTGGTTCTAAAAGCTGAAGAATTTACCTTTATGATGAAAATAAAAAATGTGTAAAAGCTTGCTCATTCTTATGACAAGAAAACAATATTTTGTTAGGTAGAATATAATTTAAAATATGATATGGGAATTTACATTTTCTAAAGAAGGAGCTGCCAAATCAAATTAGATTTGAATTCAGGAAACCTCTTGTTGAGGGATTCAGACAAGCCATATGGTACTTTCTTGAACACACCGAAGCACGGGAAGCATTGTGTGGGCTTTTATCACATTTTAGTCATTTTGAGAAGAAAATATGTTTTAATATTTTTGTATGTACAAAATGGCTTATATTGCAATTTAATGAGAAAGAAATGACATGTACCCAAGATAAATCTAGATAATGAAAACCTACTCAGATGCATTCAGCTTGATTTAAGGTGCCTTGTTTTGATTGTAGAGTACTTAATATATTGAAGGATTTTTTTAAATAGCTATGATGGATATTAATTTTATGTTGGACTCATTTCAATAGTGCAGCAGCCAATTTCAGATACTTATATGGACTTTCTAGAGAGGAAAAGTAATTCTTGGAGCAGCTGTTGGTGCACAGAAGGCAGGTTCAGGTGTGAAGCTCCTTTTAGGGACTTGTTGGTATTTCAGCCTCAAAGCAGAGGCATGATGCTTGTTAAACGGTGCTTTAGGAGAATGCCAAGGGTGTAACGCGAATGGTGCTGCAGAAACCCTCTCACAACTCTGCAGCCTGGTGGTCTGTCACCTGATTCAAAGCTTCTTTGTGCCAACTGTGCATCGCTTCTTCCTACCCATCCCGGCTCTGCCGCAGCTGGCAGCCCTGCTCACCGTGGTGGGCAAGGCATTGCATGTCTGCGGGCCTTTCCTGCGCTGTTTCAAAACAAGGATAAAAGCCGTTATGTCCATGGGAAAGCGCATTGAGACTCCCTGAAGAAACCAGCAATCTGTAAGTGGAGAGTTTGGGATTTCTAGGCTCTTACTGACTTCTTTTAAAAAGCTACTTTTGAGCGCTGTTTCTGAAGGTCTAGGTTCACAGCCCTCGTGCACCGAAGCTGCGGGTTTCTGTTCAAAGGTCCCCGTCCTGCTCTTCGCAGGAAGGGATGACTGGGGACCGGCTGGTGAGCCGGGGGTGCGCTGAAGCTGCTCCGGGGGGGCTACACCCAGAGCCTGCACCGGGTCTCAAAAGCCAGCCTCTTCGCTGTTCTGTGGTCTGGTTTAGGCTGTGAACATCTCTCTTTCAGATTCAATTTGCATATCAAATGCATTTAAGAAGAAGAAAAGCATATTAAAAAGTTCAACAAAGCAAATCAGCCTAAAAAGCTGATTGGTACCTGTGGGAAGCTAGAGGCAGCTGCTACTTTGCTGGAGGGTGGCACGGGTTACTCTGGGGTTTTGTTTGTTTGTGTACGTGGTGGGGCTGATTTGGGGGGGGGGGGGGGGAGGGTTGGGTTTTTTGCAAGACCTAGTTAAGACCAACCTAAAATTAGATACGTTATCCCAAATACCATTGATTCCCCCAGTGCACGCACAACCTATATCACATGTGTCGTGAACACACGCATGTGCCGTGGCATCCCTCTGTTCTGTCAGACAAGCCAATACTGACATTTCTGCAAGGACCCTGGTCTCTTTAAAAAGGCAACTCCTAAAGAATAAAACTTTGCAAAGTCACTTTTATCTTCACTGTGCGACATTTGTTTCCCATTAATTTAGAGTAAAAAGGCTTGTTGTCAGTACCAGGGCATTAAAAACATACATCATTCCCTGAGCTGTTCAGACATGGTCAAAGCTCACATAAATAATTCTCTAGCCTTGGTATTTTAGGAAGGGCACCATCTGGCTCCAAAAAGGAAAAAGGATTCCAGAACTAATAATTAGTTTTCAGGATTTCTTCAGAATAATTAGGTATAGGAGCATTTTTTTAAATGTGTGTGCTAATTAGTGCATGTTTTTACAGAAGCTGGAGACTATTAAAAAATCTTCTGCTTCCTCACAAAAGACAGAAGAACGAGATTTTGTCTTTGGGGGCCAGATCCTTTGCCCCACTGAGCCATCCCAGCACCCCTCCTGATGCTAAGAGATGGCTTGAAGTAGTCGTGAGATTGCTTTGGCCTTTGAGAAGTGTTTTCTGCCAGGTACCCAGCACAGTCACATTCCTCTTGATACAGTGTAGTGGTTGGGAAGGGCCACAGCTAGTGGGTGCTCTAGGAGTCCCCGTGGGCATGATGGCTTTGAGAGCCACAGCACCGCAGGACAACTTGTGACTGACTGACTCAGGGATGCTTTTAACTTACCGAAAGCTGAAGCAGTCGCTCGCCGGGCCCTGTGCAAATGCTGTTTCTCTGCAGAAAACACAAGATGGCTCTTAGGAAGGAACTAAGGTACCGCTCCTTTACTTTGCAGTGCTGCGGTGTAAAGATGCACACGAAGGCTCTGCCCTTCAGTAGGTGATCTGCTTCAGCCTGGCACTGCAGGAGCTTGTGCGCTTGGCCAACATATGGGCTACGTAGCAAACACCTTGTCTTCGATGGTGATTGCAAAATGGTAATGCTTTGAGTACGTGGTTAGTGTCAAAAAATGGATAACTAGCAGTGTACAGGTAAAAGGTCCTGCCACAAGTCAAAATAACAACTTGGGAGACCTGTCTTCTGTGTTCCTGCTCAGGGAGATATGGGCGGCAGCAGCGCCTAGATAAAGAAATTGATAATTGTGGCCCAAATACGTAGGTCAAAACAGCATGTTGAACCGTACTTAAAAGCGCAGTTGGGCATTAATGCAGTTTACAAGAGCATAAGGCACTGCAGAAGCTGTCATGCTAACTAAAACACGATTGCCTTCTCCGCAAAGAGTTTCTGACAGGTATCTAGAGAAAGCGGCCGCCTTTCACACCAAGAGACATGTTTACAGAGAGTTTCAGTGACAGCGTTAAGTGTGGCCACTCTGTGCTGGAAGCCACGCGTCTGACTGGGGCGGGCTACTCTGAAGGAATTGCTGTTTACTCAACCATTCACATCGAAATCTAAAATTACAAGCATCCAAGTCTGTGCAGCTGCTATCATTTCTGATACTGCTGTTCAGGACTATGTCGAAACGAGTGGCATGTAGCGAACACATTCCCTAAAAGCCAGCGTAGTGTATTAGCCGGGTAGTCAAAGTTTCTGTGTTCCTGCAAACCACGTACCAGGTTTTACTTGTGGCAGAGGCACATGCTGCGTGCCCGGAGTTGGGGGGCTCACTGGGCAGGGGTTACGCTCTGGAAGTAACAGTGGCTCCCCCGGGGTCCTGAAGTACTCCACTGAAGGCTGGGCTGGGCTGGGTCCCTGAGCAATCGGTTCATCGTGCCTCTGTTATGTTATAAATGGTAGTGGGTGCTGAACTTTCAGGAAACTACCACGATATGTATAATAACAGGGATGGAAGCCTAGTCAGCATAACTGTTTTCTAGTAGTAATGAGGATGTTTTGTGCCCTCGTCCTCATGCCGTGGGACTATTTGTTCTTGAAGATAAATATGTGCATAAATATTTGAAAGACTGAACTTCTGCATTGCTTCTGTTGTAACTCTTTGGTACCTTTTTTGGGACTAAAGATAAGCCTTACAGCGTACGCTGCTGCTTTTAAACTTTATAGCAACACTGTATTTGCAGAAAGCAATGCCTACGGTTTAAAATTCTAGAAAGTAACTCATGTATTAATTTAAAAAATAAATAGGAACCGTACTTTGCATTTTCTAACCCTTCATGGTTTTCTCCAGAGGGCAGCTGAGACTTACAGCAATTTGTTCAATAACTGGACAGTACCTATATATTCTAATGTTATATTATATTGGAAAATCATTATAAGCTGTGAGCCCATCCACCGGTTTTGAGCTGCAGTTGAGTGGTCCTTTCCAGCATTGTTTTATATATGCAGCATTATTTTAAGAAATGGGGTTTTTTTGTCAAAACAATAAAGAATTCATGCAAAGAAGAAAAGTAATAGCACATCAGATGCTAGCTTATATATGCACGTACATATGTAAATACATATGAGGTGGAAACAGACCCTGATATTTGGCAGCATTTCATACCATCGCACATGTCAGTAATATCCACAAGTAGAAATGATGGGCACTGAAGTCACACCAACCTTACGTATTTCCATGTCCGTGCGTCTATGTTTCACTTTTGAATAAGAGTCTGTGTAATGTTAACTCCTTCTTTTTAGATATAGTTTGCAGTTTGTGCTGCTGACACACCTGTTAATTTTCAGCATACCAGTTAAGAAGGGCAGGCAAAGATGAAACTTTCAGAAACTAAGGTGATGCCGATTTCTCCTGTTGGTGAAAGGGCGCATCTGCCTCAGCTCATCCTCCTACAGCAGGAGACAGTTGCCAGTACCAGGGCTGGCTACAGGCATCTGTGAAATTCAAAAAGCTGTGTCTGTTAGGAGCCCATTAAATCTAAAGAGAGCCTCAGAGGAGCTGTCAGTCACTGATTTTAGCATAAATCATAAGGATTTATAGCATTATACTTTCAATGAGCTTTCCCCCCCTCACACCTATGTTATTGTGCTATCAGTGAAATGATAGGTCTTGTCTCCAAGTAACAAAGACCTGTTGATGATTTGAGGAGGCTGTATTCATCTCATCTGCGTCACTTTGTCCTCTCCCTTATCAGTAGGGAATGCAGTTGGAAAACAGATGGAGCAGGCTATCATCAGCTGAGAGGGTGTCCATCCAACCACAGCCACCTCATGGCACGTAAAACTGATGCTTTTCGTTTACCAATCTACTGCCCTAGTGCAGAAGGGCTGGATATGTTCTGTTGAAAGCACATACAGCTTTTTCCGGCCACTCAGTGTTATGGAAGGATAAATCTGTCTTCATCTATGCCCTTGTAACTTCTGTAAGGCTTTTTTTTTTTTTTTTTTGAGGTGATTAGCGCATGGTTTTCACCACAAGTAAATGAAGCTCATTCACTGAAAATAATATTCTGTACACACCATACACGTTACAGTCACAGGTTATGATTTGCTCTGTTGGTGAAATCTAGCTGGTTTCTTTGGGGATAAACACTGCTAAAACCAGCAAGCAGCAGGTCCGGCAAGTGGGACTGCAGTATGGAAGTGTGGCAGGACACTGCCTGTTAATTAGCTGCGGACCCCGCAGCCTTGATGAAGGGCAGGGAGGAAGAACATGTTTCTGTGATACACGGTATTGGATACATGATTTCGGATGCCCATCGCAGCAGAGCATCAGTGGAAGCTGCAATGTGCACATCTGCAAGTTGCCAATCAAACTTGAGTTCACCAAATGTTTGATTTCTTACTTATTGGGGTGTACAGGATTATTACAGGAATTGGAGCTTCTGTAAATGTTTCAGAGCACTGATAGAGAAAGAGAAGTAAAAATGCTGCCTTCTTCCCACAGACTCTTCTCTGCTTGCTGGAAACCCCGTTTGCTGCAGAGGGGAATGCTGACAGCAGATAGCAAGCCCGTGGCAAAAGCTGGGGAGCTGAACCTTAGGATAGTTTTGCATGAGTAAGCGAATGCCCAGGTGAATGTGCAGGCAACGGAGAGGGTGAGGTCTGGAGGTCTGGAACGTACTGAATAGTAGAGATCCGGCCTTTTTCTTTGTTCTAGGATTATTTGACAGAGGAAATCATGATTTGAAGTAGAGGAACAACAAGCATGGTTAAAAAAATTACATTATTGAAAACCATCAGGCGCTGATTTTCAACTTGGAAGGATCCTAGATGGGCAGAAGGGAAGTGCCTCTTCCTATATGGAAGACTGTAGGCAGAATGCAGACAACTTACAAGAGGAAAGTGGTTAGAACACTGTCTGCTGTTGAGATTCCTTTGCGTAGGACGACTGTGGTGGCATTGATTTAACTACATGAGTTTTTCTAATTTTTTGTGTTACCTTGTTTTTCCTAATTCCTGATTGTTTTCCATTGCATTTATTTACTTTTAAAAAGAGTGATCAGTGACACTATTTTCTCTTTGCTCATACTTTGCAAAATGATGCTCTGATTTGCTTTCTGGTACCTTGATTTTTCTCTTGAGACTCCTTCACGCTTAAAGAAATGGAAGAAATGTATACATGTTTTGGAAAGTACATTTTTTGTAAAATATAAATGGTTACTAAGTTTTCACTTATCAGGAAATTCAGTATTTTTTTATTTACCTTTATAGTGGGAGGTATGGATAATTCCTATCTGTTACTGCACTGCCAAGCCTGAGGTATGTTAACCCACCCTATTTTCACTAAGTGGAACTAGAAAAGGCGCAGAAAGGAAGTGAGGAAAACCAACTTGCTTCAATACTGCACGTTGGCTTTGCCAACGCGGTCAAGGAGCCCTTCCATGTATTTGATTGGGAGTAGGTGGATTCAGGGTCAGACTTTCCTGCGATGCCATAGTCTTTATGTGTGTCCTTGCGTCTGGCCGATCCCAGGAAGAAGAAAATGCTGCTTATTGGCTGCTTTTCCAAAGCTAGGGACTTGCTTGAACTGTTTTTCCTTTGTTTTGATGCAAGAGTTGGAGCGTAGATCAATAAGGCGTACGTTTCTTAGATAGTGCCTAACTCCTAAACCAGCTGTATATGGAGGGTCGATCTGCTCTTTGTCCTCTTATCTGCTTACGGATCCTTACCGACCAAAATCTAAAGAGATGTACTTACAAGGGATACTTGTATATAGACAAATTGGTGTATACTTCACTATATGTGGACCATAATGTGTGTGAAAGAAAGGTGGTTTTTCCCCCGCTGTGTTTTCCATAGTTGGTGAGGAGAACCCTGGGTCAGGGACTGAGGTGCACTACTCCCTTTTGTTAAATGGTGATCACAGTGAAGTCTTAACACGGTGCTGTGATTGCACCTGCCCAGAAACAGCAGTTGACCAGGTGGGCTGCAGTGCCCACCTCCTTGCAGCCTTGCGGTTGCTTCTTCTCATTTGTTTAATCCTGCGCAGGCTGACGGGAAGAGGTTAATGCCTGTGGTAGGAAGGGAGCCCGAGTGACTCACCCTACGAGAACCAGTCCATTCGCTTCCAGGTGCCCCTGGAAGGAAGCAGCAGGTTTGGGCCCCCTTCCCCATCTCCGCTGCAATGCCACCACAATTGCAGCCCCATTCCCCAGGCCTCTCGCTGCAGTGAAGCAGCAGCACACACGAGGCGAAGGATACAAGTGGCAAAAGTTCAGGCTCCTTTTTCAGAAGGTCTTCTCCCTTGGTGCACTGCCAACTTGACATTGACTTAAAATCTAGGATGACAGGGCGATGTACTCTTACTTAGCGTGGCAAAACAAAATCTCTCATAGTTCTGATATGGAAAACATACGCTGTTTAGCCTTTTAGTCAGCATTTATGTATAAATTATGTGTTTTTTCTGCACTATTAGCCTGTGGGATATATTGATCCATGGTGTCAATATCAAGTTATGAAAAAGCAAGAGGGCCAGCTCTTTTTTTAGTATGCTGTCTATTGACTTTTTTTAAAAAAGGAAAAAAGGATTTATAGCAAAATATAATGGGGGATTTTAGATAATTATTTTTGAGCTATAGGTTTTGACTTAATAGAAACTTTTAAGTCCCTTTAAGCTATTGGATACGCAGCAGCATTGCTGACTAGCACAACGAGAACATAAAAAGCAATTGGAGTAGTTTTAGCAAATGGCAAAGTGCTTTGGAAGGGCAACTGAGAAGCGTAACAGAAGTACGCTGCAGGAGCAGCCAGAGGCTAACCTCAGAAAGAGTGAGAAGTTTCACCAAGGTACAAAGGCTTTGTTGCTCCCATTTTGCCTAATTAGGTATATGCTTTAAAGTTGAAACTCATTGCAGTATTGACTCAGAAACTGTTTTCCCACATTTGCTGCTCATCTCTTGGCAGACAGCTTGTATCATCAAACTTTAGTAAGCTACAACTCACTTCCCTGGCAGATGTGCCGGACCATTTGTAAAAAATCACACCATATGTTGGTAACTATTTTAATAAATTATTTTCAGCTTTCCAGTATGTTAAAAAAAATTAATTATAGTTCCTTTAGTCATGGCTACATCTTGAACAGAAGTATTTATAGGAAGATATGGTGGCCATCTTATCTATTCCTCTGAGTTATAGCTGTCCTAAGCAATGTTTTGTAAAAATCTGCATCAAAGTAAATCATTAACAGTGCCCTTTCAGCTGCAGCATCAACTGTGGGAAAGACAGCTTTTTTCCCCACTGGACGGTGCTCACACAGCTGGGTTTTCTGATGCTGACCACAACTTGCCAATGTTGGACATGTCTTTTGACATGATTCTACCCAGATCTTGTGGAAACATTGTCTCTGCCAGCCTTATACTAATTTGAGCATTTTTAAGTACGTAGGTTGTTTTTCCCTAAGTCCTATCTGTAAATATTTGCTTGGAATTACATTACATTTTTTCTTACCTACAGTGACACCACTATACATGTAACTTTTTAAAACCTGTAAGATTTACTCGAAGGACTTGAATATTTACACCCGCAAATCAGCCTGTAAAACAAATCTGACTGTTGCTGGATTAGCACTGGATCCAGAAATAGTTACGTAATGCAGAGCCAAAAGCTAGGGTTTCCATAAAATAGTGTGATTAGAAGGCCATTGAAATCACAGGTGATATTTTGGGTTGGTTGTTTGTGGAAAGAAGCTTAGGACTTTCCCTTTGAAAGTAGAATTTTGCTGTAACAAAGCCTATGCAGTACAAAGGCACTGGTGGCTTTTATGGTTTTCCTTCCAATTCTTTAGCAGATTTTGGAGCCTTCCTGATTTAAAAGGGCCCAGATTAAAAAGCAGAGATGCGCTTACCGCTGCCAAGCAAACCAGAGCTTTGCTGGTCCCATTTCAGAGCTATTGGTCTTAGCAGTTTCCTTTGTCTTCTTGGAGCTGGGCATTGGAACAGAGGCTGAGGTGGGAAGGCAAGGAAGGCTGGTGTGCTGACACAAGTAATTCGTTTTGCAGTAGCATTTTGCATCAGTTACTGAGCTTTGAACTGCTCATTTGGTCTCAAGCTTTGCCGAAGCTAGTGCTAGGAACAGCTTTTTTTATGTAGTTTGAAAGCTTTGCTGACTTGGAAAGCAGTATCTGTTTTACTTTAAGTGACAACGATAATGCATTTAATGATGGACATTTGAATTTTAAAGGAGTATGACTGTGTACAAATTCCTTTTTACCTATCAAAAATTCTAGAAACTTTTGATGATTATGATTACTGTCATGATTATCACTTTATATATAACATCTAAAGTTCCTAAGTTGACAGAAGGTTATTAGTGATCGTTATTTAGATGCAATCTAGGCGTTTTGTTACATTCAGACTGAAGAAGCTTTTCTTCTGTATGTTCTCCAGTGTGCTCCTTTAGCAGCAAGGATGATAGAAAATGTTCAGAGAAATGCTCACTGTGAGCCTCCCTAAGGTAAAGCTTACAGTAATCATCACCCCTGTAAACTATGCACTTTGGCATCTACTGCAAAAGCATCTACTCTTGGAAGGACATAACTTTCTAAGAGCTCTGCCTTACAGATTGAAATTTCCCTCAATCTTTTCAAAAGCTTGTGCTAAAATCGTTCCAAATCAAGCTACAAGCAAAGCTTACAGGAAAGGAGCGTACGGATGCAAAAGCTGTATTCTGGTGTGGGAAGCGGGGAAAATAGCCACCAAAATACTGAAACATCTGGATGGTTTGAAATCTTAGAGCAGAGATAGCCCTCAGTGAAATAAGCAGCGGTTGAGTAGTCTGGTTTGTGAACAGGCACACAGCACCCAGAGTTAACTGGTTAAAGTGCTCCATGGGATTTTGGACCTAAACTCATGGAGGTCCCAGCCTGGAGCTCACGCTTACAGTTACGTAGAAAGCCAAGCTATATGCATGTGTAGGAAAACTGCATCCCATGCAAGTACATGACTGGCTGAACTGTAGAGCAAAACGCCACCGAGAAGCATGCATTGACCTCCGTCCTTTTGAAGGAGGGGGCTGAGGATTTCTTTATTGATAAGGCGATAGAGCCCATGCAGCCTTGGTCAGATGGGAGAGGTTATCTGAGCTATTTTCTAATTATAGCTAATTTCTTTGTACTGATAAGGAAAACATTTGATTTATATGGAATGAGAAAGGAGTAGGAGCATATTAGTTGTTAGTATTCATAGGAGAGAGGATTTCTGAAGTGCTGACATGTTTCCTTCAGGATTTTTTCCTTGTTCATAAGGAAAAACTCTGTTTTAAACAAGCATAATGCTTGTTGTAGGGTAATGATAGCTGAATTCTGTTGGCATTTAGTGCCTGCTCTCTGGTTGGTGTTTTCGGTATCTCTTCAGCTTTAAATACCCTGCCTGTTACCTGATGTGTACTGCCTGATGCCTCGATGGTGCTGGGTGCCAAGCCCCATCTCCCTAATCTGCCTGAGTACTTGCCAAAATCAGTGTTAGGCACGTAAGTGCACTTGTTTGTGTGGGTTTGGCTACTTGTGTCTTTGGACTTAAGTAGGTATTTCTTTGACCAACTTATCAAGAAGGATTCGACATCTTCCAGAGTCACAACCATGTTTTGAGTTGGGTCTTCCCAAAAAAACCACCAACCCCGAATGTGCATTCCCATTCAGTTACTTCACATCTTCGAACAGCTCAAGTTAGCAGTGATTATTCCAAAGGGTAATTGCTGTCCGTTGCATCAGTGCTTATAAGATAATAAAGGATTTTTTTCCTTTGGTGTTAAAATTGCCTGCACTCTAATATTATTCAGGATTTAAAACTCAATGAAGGAATACTGTGATAAAGTATAAGAAACCCTTCAGCAAGTTCTGTTACGTTGTTTTACAAGCATATGCTATGTTAAATACTGTTGGATGTGTTTCTCTGCAGTTAGCTTCCCTCTTGGATAATATTGATGATTCTCTTGTAACTAATAGTCCTTTTGAAGTCCTAGTCACCCATGTACGGATTTATTTCACTATTTAAACAGGTAGAGATAAGAAACAATATACTGTTTATAGAACCTGTACCAGATAACATATCCACAAACACACGCTTTTGTTTTTAATCATATTTGTACGATGGAAGATAATCAATGTTTGAATTTTTTTGGAAGTGTTTGCCCTGCTTCCCTATTTTGATGCCCAGCATATGAAACAAGGAAGGATTGTAGCCACCAAATGGAAATGGGGGCTGTCAGAAGTGTGAATTTTGATAACACAAGCCTTTTTTGCTTGCTTTAACCAGTCTTTTGACATCCTGAAGTATGTCTTGTGTTTTCTGTGCTATGTCAGAAGATTAACAACCAAGGGCATGTCTGTGTGAGTTGTGTGTAAGAGTGCCTATTGTAGCTCATGTGAAGAGGCTTGTTTTCAGTAGAGCGAGCTGGATCACAAGGACAAGCTTGTTGAAAAAATGGCACCTGGGCCTCTGTTGCAGAGGTCTGCAGGCTCAAGGCTGAGTGGTGTTTGGCTCCCAGGCTGTTGTGGCTCGGCAAAAAGGATGATTAAAGTCCCATTATATTCATACAGGACTTACCCTTTTTTCAGCTGACTTTTTCAGGCCCGGGTAGGGAAACATGAGGTCCATGACAAGTTTGCTGTATTTTCTCTTCTCTGCTCCCGTCATCAGTGTTGTGAATGTATTGAAAGTTTACTAAATGTCTTACTGGAAAAGTTACTTTTTGCCAGGCAAGGAAAAGAGAGGGAGAAAAAGTAGTTAAAAATTGAGTCCTGTCTGCAAAGTCCAGCTTCCATGCAGGATGGAAGGTGGCCGACCTGCTGGAAAGCAGAAAAGGTCCAGGGGGTCCTGGAGGACACCACGTTGAACTTGAGCCAGCAATGTGCCCTTGCAGCAAAGAAGGCTAATGGTATCCTGGGCTGCATTAGGGAAAGTATTGCCATCAGGTCGGGGGAAATGATCCTTCCCTTCTACTCAGCACTGGTGAGGCCACGTCTGGAGCAGTATGTCCATTTCTGAGCTCCTCAGTACAAGAGAGACATGAACATACTGGAGAGAGTCCAATGAAGGACTTTGGAGATATTGAAGGGACTGGAGCATCTCTCACATAAGGAAAGGGTGAGAGGAGCTGGGACTGTTCAGCCTGGAGAAGAGAAGGCTCGGATCTCATCAGTGTGTACAAATGCCTGAAGGGAGGATGCAAAGAGGATGGAGCCAGGCTCTTTTCAGTGGTGCCCAGTGACAGGACAAGATGCAATGGGCACAAACTGAAACACAGGACATGACTCTCAACATTGGGAAACACTTTTTTCCTGTGAGGGTGACTGAGCACTGGCACAGGTGGCCCACAGAGGTGGTGGAGTCTCCTTCCTTGGAGATATTCAAAAGCTGTCTGGACATGGTCCTAGGCAGCTGGCTCTAGGTGGCCCTGCTTGAGCAGAGGGGTTGGATCAGCTGACCTCCAGAGGTCCCTTCTAACCTCAGCCAATGTGTGATTCTGTGAACTCTCTTAATTTTTTCTCTAAGTAGTGCTATTAATTAAATGGAAAATACTTTTCAGTGTTAAAATCCACCTGAAGGCATTATCAGTATCAACAGTTGGGACAGTAAGTACCTGCTGTCAAGTCTTGTCTCATTCATTCAAAGCTGGACACTTTTTTCCTAATGTTTTGCATTGGGCCAACACCCAGCTGTCATTCATATACTGCTTTGTCCTTAAAAAACAAACAAACAAGTACTGTTAATAAAAGGTGACTTCTTGATCTTAAGAAAACACAGTTACTGTTTTTGTGAAATGCTGACGTTTCCTGGCTGGAACCTAAATGGATGCTCAAGAGGACCTCTGGGTATGCCTATAGAGCTGAAATCCCTTTAGGAAGTGGTAAGGAGGGCAGAAAGAAAAATCCACCTGTTGCTGCTTCAGAGCTGATAACAAGCAACTTAATAAAATATTTATTTCATTAGGCAGAGCTTTTTAGCCTCCCACAACATATTACATACAAGCTAATCTGGGCTACCTGAAGGCAAGATGGGAGGGCCAAAACCTCAAGTAAAGATTTGGAGTGCCAAACCTAACTTAGAGTTTCTGAAGTAGGCGCTAAATAGGCATAATAGCTCTTGAGTTTGGACACTTCCAGAAGCTGCTACTTGACCTCCCCTGCCCGCTGCTGCTGATTGCTGCAAAGAGCCGTAGTGGCCAATGTGTCCTGCTGTTCTCTGGTAATGAGACCTTGCTCCTTGGGTCCAGAAAATGTAATAGAAAGCATCATTGCTGAACCTGCTGGGGCAGAAGCGTCAGCAGTAAAAAATGAGATGCAGAAGGAAAATACAGGATATCTTTGTAGATGTAAAACATCATTTAAATCGGTGGACTCCAGGGTGTTGAGGGAGGTTCAGCTGCCCAGTTTTCCATTGCTTTAGTAACTGGAAGTAACCTGTGCTGTGAGGCAGCCGAGCAGGCCAGGGAAGATGAGTTTGGGGCAGTACCTCTGCTAGTCATAGTTTTCAGATACAGGTTCATAGTCTCCAGTGGATCATGCATCTAAAGGGTGTTTGAACAGCCCTTGGTCTGTTTTACATTTGTCACAAAAATGTTACTCTTAAGCACTTAAGAAAGGTGTTTGTGGCAAGAAAAATACTCAGTATTTCAAATGGAAGGTGGAGGTGGAAAATGTGGCTACTTTCACATACTTCCTACAGCTTTTGTTGTTTCCTTGGAAAAACATCAGCATCCTGATTTTTAGATATTCACCTTCTATCCATTCCTCTTATCACCCTGTTGATTTAAAAATAATAATTAGTCTTAATTACGACCTGCATCATCTACTCTTGGTGAGGATCTAAAATAACAACAGCACCTCCTCTGCCTTGAAGCCAAGTTATCAGATTTTTTGTTTTGTCACCCAGATATGTGGGTACTGTTTGGTTCTTCCCCTGTGATACACAGGCAGAGAGAGGGACAAAGAGGGATACCAGTTAGCACTGCCATGGGGATGTGGAAAGTACCTTAATTAACAGCAACAGCAAATGCCATCTCAATTTAGCAGTGTCCTGCTGGGATCTTTCCCTGAGTCGTAATACCTCCTGATGCTGCTGCTTTCTTCCCGTGTCCAAACCTACGTGGAAAGGTTTAATCTGGCTCAAAGTAGAGTTTCTTCAGCACTAGATCAAAGAGGGGGAAATGAGTTAAACTTCAGCCTGCTCAAACCTGTATGTAAAGACATGGAAGGAAAGTGAGCTGGATTAATCTGGTATATAGCTGTAAGTCATAGCTAATTCAAGTAGAGCTTCTTCTGGCATACGTGGGACGAGATCCTGCCTCTGAATTAGTGTTGTTATTAACAGCACGGGCTCAGTTTTGGAAGGCAACATCTGAAAATCACGCAGGGGAGCTGGCTGAGCTCTTAATTAGCTACAGAAGGGTGCATCAGAAATACAGCAAGGCAGGGCACGATGTCTGGTGACTTCTTGTAGTGTTATTCCCTACAGTTGTCTTTGTGCCCTCCCGCAGGTAATGAGATACAAGGGCCTTGACATTGACCCTGTGTTGTGTTAGGGCATGGAGCAATTTGTTATGTATTTGTAGATCCCCCTTTCATCTTCTTTTTCTTAGAAAGAGCTGGAAACTATGTAAAGGGCCCTCAATGATAATTGATGGTAAGTGCTGTTGTGTAGTTAATCAGTCATTTTCTTCTATTTTCTTCGCCATCCCACCATTTTACAAATACATCTAATAGCAACAGAGAGAGGAATTTCCAGATTTGTTGAGGTCATTTTTTGTTTGTTTGTTTCTTAAATGTATAGGGGTGGAAAGTTGTTTTGCAGAGATTACTGCAGTTCCTGCAGTGAAAGTTTGCAGTTATTTAACTAGTTTGCACTCCTTAAATGTCCTAGATTTGTTGCTACAGAAGTGAGAGGAGAAGATTTTACAGCAGGACCTCTTGTATTCTTGTAAGGACCATTTATCTGTATTTAAAGTAAAATGTGTGTCTTTCCGGTTCCATGTTAACAAATTCCTAGAAAACTGTATGATTTTAGTTTAGGCAGAATTTATGGCAAGACATGATTTTGGGGTGGTTCGTCCATCTTAAGGAATGCCTTTCAGATGAAAGAGTTCCTCTAAAATCAGAGGTCAGTCTTTCCTTTTATCAGGCCATTCATCGATTACCTGCTCTGAATGCCATAAATGTAAAGCCTTTCCAGAAACAGTTTCATTCATCCTCGTGAGGCTGTTTGTCAAGTCTTTGGTAGCTTATACTTGCTACCTTAGCAACTTGCAGGGATTAAACGGGTGTCTAGGAGAGAACGGCATTACAGATCCCACAGGGTCATTTTGGTTTCCCCTAATGGCAGGGAGTAATTCCTAGCAGGAGGAGTAGTTTCTGGTTTTCCATATGATGCAAAATACCATTACAGACTTTCAGATTACTAAATGACACTTCACTGGAATTTGAATGGGTACTAACCGGCTCACTAATTGAATATATATTTGCAAGTCTTTTGTAATTTTGCACCCGTAGGAAAGAGGAACCAAAAAGGACTGTTTTCTAGCTCTAGCAGAAATGAAAATTAGGATTCAACTTGTAAAGCCGAAGTTGTGTTGCCCCCCTCCAGGAGATCAGAATGAGAATGAGTGCAAGAGGGGGCCAAGGGAAAAACTTGTTCCAGCTTTGAATTTTACTTCCATTTATAGTTTGATTTCATAAAACATTGGTCCTATTTCCATAAAATTGAAGTTAGATGATTTCTTCGAAGAAATTTTGTTTCCATTTTAATGATTGCACTTACTCAGCACCATCTAGTGGTCGACTGCTATTGTCATTTAGAAAACAGCGGGTCTTCGTAAGCCATATAGCAAATTCGAGCATGCAGTCCTTATAGTGTGAATTACGTACCTACAGTGTGTTTGTGACTAATAACGTAACAGAATCAGAAGAAGATTAGTAGTCATTTAGTTGAAAAGGAGTGCTGTGAAGGAAAGAAAGTTTAAGATACGTGCGGGTAGAGGTGCCTGTTACCTCCTGCGTTCCTTTAGTCTATTGAGCTCCAGCCTGCTTCCCTGCTTCTCTGCTTTACCATGTGATGCCATCCAACTTGTAAGCTTCTCCAGGGAAGGATTTTGGAACACTGTTTCTTTGTGCAGTAGGACACAGCACAAATCCCAGCCTGATTTGTCACTGTGATACAAATGAGAAATACCAGCTGGTGCTAACAGTGAGCTCTGAAGTCCTCACATAAGGAAAATGATCTGGAGTCTGTCTGATTTAAATTGTAGACAAGGAATTTGGTTTTTGGCTCTTTGAAAACATGTAATTTTGTTTAAAGAAAAAAAAAAAAATCCCTTGGGAAAACCTCCCTATAGAGTGCACATATGCCCTCTATAGAATTGTCAGGTCATCCCAGTGGCTGCCTCGGGACTTGTGAAAAGACAAGGGGTCTGCGGTTCAGGTCTTTGGCAATGGGAGTAGATTTGCCTTCTCCAGCTCTAGCAAGAAGGGCTGAACCTCCAGAAAAATGAATGTTTCTAGAAGGACCGGGTGTTTCTGCAGCCCTGGCTACATCACCAGCATCCTACTGCTCTCTCTTAAATAAGGTTTCTTTGGCAGCAAGCCTTTGATTTTGCAGCTCCAGTTGCAAAGGAAGGCAGAGCAAAGGGGGAAGTCCTGAGTCTCTGGGCAGAAGACTCTGACAAATACCTCAGACGTGTGGGTTGAGAGCAGGCAGCCAGCGCACTCGCTCAGTGACGCCGGGCGAGCACCAGAGGCAAAACCTCCCCCTAGCGTAAGGAGCAGCGAGCATCACTGGGAGCAGGGGTAACTACGGAGAATAGGAGCAAAGCAAAGTTGCGTGATAGCAAATGCACCAAGTTGTAACACCTTCACCTTTAAACGTCCTTGCGTTTTATCATTTTATCACTTTAGGGTCTGTTGGTTTTGTTCAATTTACATGTTTTGGACAATGAAAATAAGTGGGTCAGTTTTATCCTGTAAATTTGTATGCATTAGCACAATAACGTTGTGCTGAGGTTTCCAAAAAAGCTATTCTTAAATAATTCATAAAAGCATTTCACTTCATTTTTCCAAAATCTAAATGTGCAGACTACTTTGTTTCCCAGGTTTAAGGGAACTCAGCATTTAAATAACATTCTCTTTTCTTTCTTCCTTTCTGAGTTTTTAACGTAGTGCAGCAGTCAGAATATCACTTGTCTGCTGGCCTCCTCACAACATTGCGTTGCAACATAACCTCTCCAGGCAGAAGCGGCTGGTTTTTCAGATGAAGAAAATAAAGGTTTAGGGATTTTCCTTTTCAAGTTTTAAGTTTGAGAGACAATAGCTGTGGATACCGATTGTAGTGTACGCGTTCATGCAGTTGAGCAGGTGCAGTCTTGTTTGGAAATCCACTTGGCCCCCACTGACACCGGCAGGAAACGTGGATCCAAAAAGGTCATAATGTTTAAGTAAAAAAATTGAGTGACGGGAATCCCGTTTTGTTAGAGGTTTGGAGATAAATCCTGCATGCTAGAACATAACCATTTGCAAAGGAGGTGGCTCTGCTTTTGTAATAGCTGTGAACCAAACGTTAGCTAACATATGGGAAGTCAAGAAAACACTTAAAATTGTTTCCTCTCTTTCTATTTCTCCTCTAGCTCTGGGATTGTACACAGTAAATGCAGTATATGGAGATACTATTACTATGCCTTGTCGTCTAGAAGTACCAGATGGTCTTATGTTTGGGAAATGGAAATACGTAAGTATATTATCTTTACATTCATTAGAGCTGGTGTAAGATGATGTGTATTTTTTGTGTGTGAGATTACAAGACTCCAATCGATAGGATTTCTGCCTCGGACACTAAGACATTTATTCCTGTGTTTGTAAGACTGCAAGATTCCAATCTGCATAATTTCTGCCAAGCATAGATTAGAGGTTTGTGGAATTAATCTCATTGTTCAAGAGAAATAATTATTTGGGAGTTCTCTGCCTACCTGTATTAGGGATCTGACATGTTACCCAGTGGTGTCTCACTTGCTTGACAGAGCCATCGTTGTACATTTGCATACTTTTGAAGGGGGCTACCTGAAGCGGGGCGTGCTTCATCCTTCCTATGGAAGGCACCGTCCCCAGGTCTGGTTGGTCTGACACTCAGTCACTCCTGCTTCGCGCTTCAGCGTGTTTTACGCACAGTGAAGAAGAGGGCAGAGCTGACCTTGGTAGAGTCGCTGGTGGTTTCACTCTGCCGTTGCTGTTGCACAGAGAACAGAGGCGCACTGCAAAACCACTGGTGCTCTCGTGGTCATCGTGGACAGTCTGCAGTAGAAACACCGCAAGACATACCTCTCCTATATGCGATCGTTATCTCAGGCCAAAAGAAGAATAAGCATATCAAAGTCAAATGAAACCTAGAAGCATATGTGGAAAAAAGCGCCAGGAGACCAAAACCCTTCTACTTCTCAGACTGACATCAGGACAACTGGTTTTCCTGCTTCTGTAAAGTTCATCTAAATCTCCTCTCGTGCTCAACCCAAAATGTTACCAGCAATAACAGGTGTTTTCTACTCTGACAGTGGATTTAAAATTGTGTCGTTCTCTCTCTCTCTCTTTTTAAATGGCATCCACCGGCCTGTTTTACAGCAGACTGGTCTGCCACTGGACGTGTTTTGTAATGTCCCCCGGCTCCTTCCCTTGTACCTGGAAGTTGGCAGCTGTTGCAGACCTCGTCTACTCCAGAGTTCCTGTTCCGCAAACACATTTCGGGAAATGAAGTCAGAAGTCTGTGGAGAACGTTTCCCTAAAAAGGGACAGTGAAACTGGTTCATATACATCCATCTGTATGAAGATGCAAGGCTATTTTGAGAAAAAGAAATGCATTATCTCTTTCCAGTCCATTTGGATTGCTCATTTCAGACAAGTACCAGGCAGCAAATGGAAACATTATAGCTTCTTCTGAATGGAAAGAGACATGAAACCTGATGTGCAAAAAAGCCTATCCGGTTGCAATTGTGTGAAATTGTTGACACAGCCCTCATAACCAAGTGAAAGCGATACCCATTCTCCCAGGGCAGCTCCCAGCATGGTAACACTCATTTTTAGGGCGAGGAGGGTCGGTTGGTTTAGGTTTTTTTTGGTCAGGTGATTATTTCATCGGAAGGAGGAGGAACTCCATTTTCTGCTCTGCTGCCTCGGGAGTAGCAGTTCGGGTTGCTGGTGGGAGCCCGGGGGCGCTGGGGGACTTGCACTATGGCGGGAGCAGGTGTTGTTCCCTTCGGCTTCTACCTGTGCGTGCTCACGCCCTGGGTAGGCTTGCGGAGTTAAGAGCTTGTTGGCAGTTGACAGCCAACTTTGCGTCTATGGAGTCGAGGCAAAGCTTGCTTTCCTGTGTGACAGACATCTAGCGTAATCCAAGAGCTAGAAGTGAGAGAGGGAGAAAGACTATAAGGGAATCTAAACTTCACGTTAGCTGTTGCCTCCTGGTCCCTGCCCGGCTCTGACACCACTCGTCTCTTGTCACAGCACCGTCATGCTTTTGTGGGCTCCGCAGTCAAGCCGAGGTATTGCGCTGGGAATCCTGCTCGCATCAGTGCCGCAAGGTGCAAGGGATAAAAGGAAATGAAAACCTCTTCCAGCCCCAGCACAATACTGAACGTAAAGATGGAGACAACCTTTCACCTCACTTTATTTAAAGGCAGACAGTGTCTGTCCCTGCTCTGTGTGTGTGTGTGTGTGTAGGACGGGGAGGAATGAAATCCTGCAGAACTCGGCCTGTAACTTTGTCTGTCATAAAAATAAATTTTTGATATGGTGGGTTTGTGCAAGGCTGTCAACTTTGTATTCCTTCTTAGGATGGCAACTGCATACTGATTAATATCAGGAGGATGTCTAGAAAATGATATTTTGCAGATTATCCCGAGATGCATAAATAACAATATTTGATTGTATGTATATTCCCATGCCGCAAGCTCTTGGGTCCTTTAAAAACAAAGAGAAGAAAAAAGCTAAAAACTAATTTAGAATAAAATAGGCAGTTATGCCTGATTAAGTCCTGCATTTGGAATGAAGTCTGAATATCCCAGACAAACAATATGAATATGTAAAACAATCATGAAAAAAAGGAAACTGAAGCTTTTGAGCCTATCTCACAAATGCTTCTATTTCAAATACTTTTTCATACAGACGGAGGCAGGTGGTGCCAGAACCACCAGCTTTCATCAGAGAAAGCCCTACGCTATGCTGAGGTTGAGCCAAAGGTTTGAAATTATTTCTACTAACGATATTGTCAATGTGTACCACGGCAGTCTTAAACTAGCTCTTGTATTACACTGAATTTCTTATTTGTACAGCAGAAGTTAATCAGGAAAAAAGGCATCTGATGTAGTTTTCAGATTTTTTAAATTACGGGTTTGTACCAATTGCAGATCTTCAGGAACTTCTAAATGAGTGTTTATGCAAAATAGAGGTGTTTATCCTTTTATTATAGGAAATGCCAAATGGATCTCCAGTATTTATTGCCTTCAGATCATCAACAAAAAAAAATGTACAGTATGATGATGTACCAGACTACAAAGACAGGTTGAGTCTCTCAGAAAACTATACGTTATCCATCAAGAATGCAAGAATCAGTGATGAAAAGAGATTTGTATGTATGCTAGTTACAGAAGATGATGTTTCCGAAGAGCCAACGATAGTCAAAGTCTTCAGTAAGTAAATCTAGTTGTTACTACTGTTAACATTCATCAGCATCTGAATCGTAAATTACGGAAACTTTTGTTTGAGGGAAAGATTAAAGCCAAGAAAGTAAGTTTGGCTGAGTAAATTACTAAGACTAGCAAATTTCTGCAGCTTTCAAAAATGTAATCTACTGGTGGCATTTACGTAACAGGACTGCCTGCACTTGCAGTTTATTCATGATAAGTGCTGGCTCAAAGAGAATTTTAGGCTTTGATAATGACTCACTTATGTGATGTCATTTGGCCTTGGAAATGAAAAATGTAAAATTAGCACTGATTATTTTCCATTTGTTCTCCGAGCAAATTTTTCTGCAGGAGGGAAGCATTAACTGTGTGCGATCTGCAGGATTAGATCAGTGAAGAGGTTTAAAGCAGCTCCGAGCAGCTAATACGCAACGGTATGAAGTGTGAGGGAGAGCGCGAGAGGCTGGCAAACGAGTTGGTAGCCCCAAATGCTTATTTTATCCCCTGCTGAGCTACCAGGAGGAAGACCAGTCTGCAGTTCTCTTCTAGAGCACAGCAAAGTTTATTAGCCTTTGATACCACTGCAAACCGATCAGAAGGCTGATGCGCAGTGCGAACCACAGAGCCCTGAGGCACGGTCCTGCTCTGAGCTCGCACAGGAGCGTGGTCAAACCTGACCTCTTCCCGGTCGTGATTCAGCGCAGACATGTAATCCCCCAAACCCTGGCTCAGCCCGTGGAGGCATCCGTTGCTCCTTTTAGGGGCACAGGTCTGCTGAGGCTAAGGTTAGTGTTTGCAAATGCTGCCCTGGGACTGCAGCGGATATCTTCCTCAGCGTCGTGGTTTTATATGGCTTTTTTTGGGCCTTTGTTGCTCTTCAGATGCAGATTTACACAGTCAAAGTAAGTCTCTGTTGTGGGAACACATTGCTTGCAGGGATGGGCAATTTCAATGAGATCACACTTCGGCCTGAAAAACGTGAATTCGTGTTTTGGAAGGGCAGCCTTATGCTTCACTTGGGGAGGAGGTGTCAGGGAGTCGTCAGTGGCACAAATGAGTTTGAAGCTACACTAGGAGTCAACAGTAATTCCTTCCCCTCGTTTCAGTTTGACTGCAAGAACAATTGAATTAATGACAACGGGAGGAGCGTGCTCAGAGCACGCATAGTAAACACAGCTCTTCAAAGGAAATGATAAAGAATTATCATGTTGACTTACTGCGCAGCAGTAAATATGTAGATGAGACAGTAGTATATCGTGAAACGAAATGCTAACTGCTTGAATTACTGTGTACTGTACTAAATATTAACACAATGCTAAGTCAGCCATGGAGCACAGCTTGTATGTTTTATTGTATGCATTAATACTAGTAGAGAAAGCTTCTATTTACTAATGAAGATAAGAATAGAGGATGCCACATATGTAATGTGGCTGACTTAGCACTGCGAGAAAAAATGACCTTTACAGTTTTTCATTTTGTGTTCACAACTTTATTTAGGGTTCTCTTAACATTTCTTTACATTTAACTTCCTTGAGTCTGGTTTTTGGGGTTTCATTTTTTATTCTTGCTTGCTTGCTTGGTCTAATTATGAAAGAGTAGCCTGCAAGTTTCATTTGTTAACCAGAGGAGTTTCTAACTCCTTGAACCACAGATACAGAGCTAAGCTGCAGCAGTGCAAACTCTCATAAACCAAAATCTTGTGCACCTGAAACTCAGCTGTATCCCAGAAGTCGTGACTGACGCTGGGTTTCACTGGAGCTGGTCATGTCCTCAGCTGTGCTGCCTTGATTAACTCCAAACTAAGGAGCTGAAATGGCTCATTGCACAGGTACCACCTGCTAGTCTCACTCACTGGACCACTCAAACAAGCTCTACCAGCTTTCCATATGGAACCTGTCAGCATCTTTTTTCTGGAGTTAAATGGCCAGAGTTTCCAAAGCAGAGCAGCCCGGCGGACATTAGCTGCTGTCCTGCTACACCTGTGCTTGGCTTTTGCAGGCACTGAGCTCTTTTCCTCCTGATTATAGGACCCATATGGAGTTGCAAAGTACTCTGGCAAGCTCTTAAGCAGAGAGATAAGCAATGTGCTGAAGTTGCAAACCCACCAAAGTGGGCTCTGCTGCTGCCAAGTTTAAAATTTCTTCTCACTTCAGACGCTGAGCTAGTAAATGCCAAGTAAGTCTTTTCTAGCGGATTACCTTGGTTGCACGTGCTGCGGCTGTGGGGATTTGGCAGCAGGCGTTTCCTTTCGGAGGCTGCTCTGGGGGAGCAGGTGGCGGCCTCTCAACTGGAGCGTCTGCTCGGTCACCAGAGCTCTCAAAACAGGGAGAGCCACGCAGGGGCCACGGAGCAGGAGGTCCTCCCCTTCTCTCGGTATGAGCATTGCAGGGGGGTCCAAAGCACAGAGTAGGTCTTCTCAAACCAGTCCTGGGGGAGATGAGAGATGAAAGGAAGCAAAGCTGAGGTGGGGGAAGGTGGTGTGGTTTGATCAGCTGGTGACTGGGACAGGCAGCCAACTATGCCTGTTTATGGGAGCCGAAAATCTGAACCAGAAGGCCTGTTAATGGTCTTGTAAAACCTCATTTGCTTGAATTAACATGAAAATGTTTTGTCCTTGACAGGTTCTTACGGAAAATAGGTTAACCTTTTTGCTTTAAAACTAACAAAAGAGAAATAAACATCCACATAGGTTTAAAAAAAATAAAATCTTTATTGGCCTTTTGAAGAAATGGCAATGGTTTTGGTGCATAGCTTTGACTGTTTCTTTTGTTTGTTTTTGGGTTTTGCCACAAGCAAAGTTGTTTGAAAATGTCAGATGAATAGCTTCTTTTATTGCCTTTCATTTCACTTTTGAGCTGTTCTTGTTCCATCCTGGCGTAGTCTTCCATGCAAAGAATCCTGGTGCATTTGTGTGCACACATGCGCGCACACGCACACAGAGCGAAAGGATTATTGTGGAACCGTGTAGGCTTGCTGTCTTTGCGACAGCAGGAGCAGTTCACCTGCACATCAGTAACTTCGTCAGTGTGTAGAGATTTTGGCAAGGTGGTGTGACGTTCGCTTTGGGCTGGGATTGCTGACATACATACATTATTTCATAGGGAGCTTGATTGGGGGAAAAGGTTCTGTAACCTTGCATGGTTAAGGATGTTTCAGTCTGTAAAAGTATATAATATGTATGCTTATTTAAGCAGCATAGCTAGGGTGTAGAGGCTTTCTTCGACAGTATAAACACTGATTTATTTTTTTCCCCTCACTCTTCCCCTCTTCTTTTAAAATTGCAGGGAAAAGTGTCTCTTTTGGAGATAAAAATTTGCATTCCAGGCTTCAGGCCAAACTGTTATAACAGACAAGTTATATAGTCTCTAGAAAGTAGTTTTTTATGATGGAAACGCTGATAGATCCTCCACTTTGGCAAGCTAAGAGGTCTATCTACCATAATAAAAGTAAATAAGAAGACATACTGGCACTGAAGAAACAGATTTTTTTTTTTTTTTTTGAGAGAGAGTCATAACTAACTCTGAATCAGTTAAAGTAATTACACTTATCTCTATCATCTGAATTTCTTAAATGTAACAATCCCAGTTAGGAAAAATAAACATTAGAAGAATGATTAGGTTGAATTTGTTCCTTTATAATGTGGCAGCTCAGCTACAGTAATATCCACAGTAAAGCTGCTTTTCTGTTGCTATAGTTTCTGTACCACTGGTTCCTTCTCCAGTATGTGCATCATATAAATCAGATAGATCAGATCAGGTTCTCTCCTCCCAGGTGCTGAACTAGTCTGCCTGGCTAAAATATATATTGTCAGAATGCATGGAATTCATTATGGAAGGTATGACAAATTTTAACGTGATGGTTTTTCCTTTTCAATCCATTTGCTAATATTGAGGTACGAGTATCTCACTTTTTTGTCTTTTAATGGCAAAGCGTAGGTAAGACTATACCAGGCCAGATTGTTCTATTTAGTCTCAAAGTCCATGTATCTTTTAGTAACTTTCTGTTTTTCAAACAGCTGTTTGTGCTCCCTTCACTAGTACTTTTATCCTATTTATGTTTTAGAACAACCCTCTCAACCTGAAATCTTACATCAAGCAGACTTCTTAGAAACAGAGAAGCTACAAATGGTAAGAGCAGAATTCTCCCTCAAAGTTATGTGCCTGACGGCTGCTTGAAGTCCCTTTACAGTCAAGATGGGGAGAAGTGATGGACTGAGGCTCGGAGAGGGCACGTGTGCGTGCGTGCACACCTGCCTGTGAGAGATTGTGATCTACAGCCAGGCTGAGCACAGAGCAGTTCTCTTGCCAGTACTGTGTTAGCCCTGCCTGATTCTGCAAACAGAGGCCATCCTGATCTTAGACCCACCACCGAACCCTCTTCCAAATTTTACCTAAGCCTCACTGATGGGATTTGTCCTATTTTGAAAAAAATGGTTCCGGCTAAGCATTTGAACTTTCTAGAAATTTTTACCCAAAGCAGCATAAGCAAAAATAGAATTATATTAAAACATAGTGGAGAAAAACAGTGACTAATTCGTATCTGTTTTGCAGCTCGGGGAGTGCATTGCAAGAGAGAGTTATCCCGAAGGCAATGTTACGTGGTACAAAAACGGAAGAGTTTTGCAGCCCATGGAAGAAGGTACGTTTCAGTAATTGCCAATGTCCCTGAATCCACAGAGAGGTGCGTACATAGAAACATAGAATAGTTTGGGTTGGAAGGGACCTTTAAAGGCCATCTAGTCCAACCCCCTTGCAATGAGCAGGGACATCCTCAACTAGATCAGGTTGCCCAGAGCCCCGTCCAGCCTGACCTTGAATGTTTCCAGGGATGGGGCTTCTACCACCTCTCTGGGCAACCTGTGCCAGTGCTTCACCACCCTCACTGTAAAAAATTCCTTCCTTATGTCTAGTCTAAATCTCCCCTCTTTTAGTTTAAAACCATTACCCCCTGTCCTATCACAGGAGGCCCTGCTAAAAAGTTTGTCCCTATCTTTCTTATAGGCCCCCTTTAAATATTGAAAGGCCGCAATAAGATCTCCCCGGAGCCTTCTCTTCTCCAGGCTGAACAAGCCCAACTCTCTCAGCCTGTCTTCATAGGAGAGGTGCTCCAGCCCTCGGATCATTTTTGTGGCCCTCCTCTGGACCCGCTGCAGCAGGTCCATGTCCTTCTTGTGCTGGGGGCCCCAGAGCTGGACGCAGGACTCCAGGTGGGGTCTCACCAGAGCGGAGTAGAGGGGCAGAATCACCTCCCTCAACCTGCTGGCCGTGCACATGAAGAACTGTGTTTATAAGATTTGTTCTACTTCAGTCTAATGTATTGTTCCTTTGAGGAAAACTACTCATATGGAAAGATGAAACCGGAAGGAAACTTCTAGGCCTTTCAGAGCACCCAAGCTATGCCATATAATCTCTCTCTCTCAGTTCCAGCCTTAAAACCACATCATGAGGAGAAGAGTTGCCTTTGTTAATGCTATTGCAAAGCTATTCTTGAGCCTATGTAGCTAGTAGAAACCTGTATCTAATTTCCTACTTCTTGTAAGGTATTAACTGTCTGAATTTCACACCTGTCCAAATATTGAGGTTTGGACCATGTAGATCACCATCTCCTTATACAGGTATATATTTTCCAGGGTATTTAGGAAGAACTTTTTTTTTTTCCTCCCTTTCAACTTTGATTTTGACAGGCTGATCAGACCACAATATTTTACCTTCCATAAAACAGAGAATGCTTACAAAACTAAGTTATGTGATCCTAAAAACTGTTTTTGCCAGCACTTTTTTGAGGCTTTCTTTCTGTCTTACAAATTAAGCTGATATTTGTATTAAAAAAACCACCAGTTTGTAATTAGTTTTTTGTTTTGATTTGATTTAAAATGTACAGTATGTTAGGAGTATGTTGTTGATAAAATGTTCCTGGTGTATGTCAGAGGCAATGCAAGAGGAAAACTGTTTGTACAGTCTCTTGGGTAATTTGTCATGTTGCTTGCATGTTTGCAGCCTGGTAACAAATACAGAGCAGGCAACAAAATGTAGGAAAAAGGTTGCAAATTCTGTCTGTGTGACACTGAAACAGTATTTCCTTTTCAGCTGTGGTCATAAATTTGCAGAAGATTGTGGACAAATCAACTGGGCTCTTCACCATGACATCATCTCTTCAGTACATGCCAACAAAGGAAGATGCAAATGCCAAGTTTTCTTGCATTGTGACATATTATGGACCATCTGGCCAGAAAACAATACAGTCTGAACCCGTTATCTTTGATGTTCACTGTAAGTTATTAAAAAGCATCTATTGCTGTACGAAGTCTACCTCGGGGCAAAAAGCAAAATCAGAGACAGTTTACAAAATTAGAGAGACATTGCTGCTTAGCTGTTAAGATGGTTTCTTCAAAACTGATTTGCAGCAAGAAGGTCTGAGGACATTGTCTGTGTAATTTTTACTTATCTTCAGATGTACCTGAGATTTCTTTCTTTCTAACAGTAGAATACTGAATACCAAGGTTGCGTTGACAAGAGGAAAGTGGTTACCACAAAAAGTTACAGTGAAATGGGCTTTTCAGAACTTTAACAGAAGATAGAGTGGTTGATTAGAGTGACTCTCTGTGCCCCTTGAAATATGCAATAAATACACAATACGGTTTTTAGTATACTCAAATGTTTTTCATTTTTGCAGAGTCAGCACCAAACAGCTAATGCTGGCAGACTACTTTGCACAAAATGCAGTAGCTTCTCTATAGCTGTAAGATGCTGATTTTGACACTTAAAATGTGTCAGTTGAATATTGGTAGACTTTTCAGTAGAGAATTTGTGTAAATAATTACTTCCAGCTGGCCTAAGTCCTAAAGCAACTTCCTTACAGTGTTACTGACCAATGTGGAAATTGTAATTCTCCTTTGAATAAACAAAACAGGCAGTTGGCAAAGGAAAGGTCAGAGGGGGAAGAGGCATTTCAAAGTCTTGTAAAATGACTCTTGGGAAGGAGTGTAGAAGGCAGCAGATCGTAGCAGAACAAAGAGGAATGGGAGATATGCAAGATGTCCAGTCAAGTGTTACCTTTCTGTACACTTCAAGTAATACCTCAGCTTATAAAAGAAAAGTCTCTGTTGTGGAAATGATGGGGTCTAAGTATACAGTCCAGACATCTAATAGGGTCTTCGTATACATTGTGTAACAACTCTGTAATCCAGTTGAATACAAAGAAAATTAGTAAGGCACTGGGTTTCTCCAGCTAGCACGTGTGCTCTGTTGCCTTGAAAATGAAAGCCACAGGCTTGAAGTAGCAGGGTATGTTCTACCTAGATAATTAGTTGCTTCTCCTTCACAGGTAAAGTTTGTTGAGCCACAGAGTAGGGGATCGGTTTTGACCTTGGTCAAATCAAATCAAACTTTGGAGCAGTTGCTCCTTATTTCCACCTGGAGAAGCCGGAGTAAATTAAGGCCTTCTTTTCACCAGCTGTTTCTCCAGAATGACAACCAGAAGAACTAACGGAGAAGAAAACCTCTGGGATAGTAACTGTTATCCTTGAAAATAACAGAGATTTCAAGCCTGCAAGCACCTATCCTATCACTTTAAAGCTAGAGGGTTTTTTTAGGGTTTGGTTTTGCTTTAAAGTTGGGTACCAGATTTCCCTGGGGTTTTTTTCTGTCATCTGTGGAGCCCCATGACCGTGAATAACTCCTGCTGTGTATGGCAGATGTTCACAGGGAAGAAGTGTAATGACCAGAAATCACTTGTTTTTACTTACCAAGAGGTGCTTTGCTGTCCTCATTTCCCCCTCGCTTTCATGCATTAGACTACTTCACCTGTTGAGGATGAAGCTCTTGCAGATTTCTGTGAGGCATGTACTACATGCACTTGCAATTAAGGAGTACCCAATGTGAAGGAAAAAGAAGGCGGCACAGCACTGCAGAACAGTCACTGTGCCAGGTACCACGTGCGCCCCACATTAAAGATTTTAATGTTTGCTAGACTACCTCTTTTAATCCTGGTTTAGCAACACACAATTTAATTAAGATAGTTCTTCCTCCAGAGATGGGCACTATCATTGTTCTGCTAATTAGCCAACAGTGGGAGGCAGGCACACCCTTCAGTACTGAAGAGGCCTCGAGTATGAACTTTCACTTTAGAGTATGGGGTTACCCAATTTCCTTTCTGAGTATTTTCATTTGCTGTAACTTCCAATTCCTTACTCTGCTCAAATGCGTGGCCAAATGAATTTGTGAAACTCTTCATTAATAGAAGTCCAAAGCTTCAACAGATGGATTTCTTGATTGATGTTAGTTGATGATAATGATGTCTCATTTGTTTTTGTATTTTAATTTAGTTCAGTGATCCTAATCTGTTTCTTTCTCAATAAATGTGATTTTATAATGAGTCAAATGTAATGCAGATCAAAAAAAGGCAGACTCCAACTGTAAGGAATGGAAGTCTTTCTGCCTTTTTTTTTTTCAGATTGACTGTCAAAACTATTGTGGTTTGCATCTCAAGTAGGAAAAAATCATAAAGAAGACCTGATGTTTATTCTGGTATCCAGTGAGATTCCTTGCAACTTACCCATTTATCATAAAGAAATGGGGAGAGCATGCTTAAAACTATGCCTACACAAGATTTTTTTAAAGATATACCTATTCCATCAGGATCTAAGAAAAGTTTTACTGTTTGGGGTTTTTTTTGGCTCTGGGTTAGTGCAGTCTCTAGTACTGAAGTGTTTAGTAGCTAGTTGACACCCTGGCAGCAGCCAGCCACTGTAACCTAGTATGAGAAGACAAGCGAATTAGCTCCTGCCGAGTTGGGTGCTAGTTGGAATTGGATAACTTGGCTTGCTAGCAGTAGTTATCAGTCCTGGTTTGCAGCTGTAGCAAGCAAGCTACCAAAAGTAACCTAAGTAATACAAGAGAATTCTTGGAGCTGGACAGTTAGATAGTATCTCAGATATGTAAATTATCTAGACTCCAGTTATACTGGGTTCTGCTGAGCATTGATCAGTGTAAAAAGATAATGTTTGTCAGACAGACTTTCCAATCATGCCCTGTTGTTAAGCATCTGTCTTGTTATGGATAAACTTCTTTACATAACAGATTAGGGTCAAGGACACTTTATACTCATGCTGCTTCCAGCATTGGTGTTTTCCTTGAAATTACACAGTTGTGGCTGTGGCGGGTCTGGATAGCAGCATTCATTTACTAAATAACTGCCTTTTGGTGCTGGCTCCCAGAATGTTGCTCTTGCAGAAAGCAGAATCTCAGGTTTACAGAAGCACAAGGTAAGATGGGCCAAGCTAGGAGTATGTGCCACTGAGAGGCAAGATTACACCTTCACGAGGCTGCTCCTTTTTATTAGTGAAAGCAGGGCACATTACTCATGCTAAGCAGCACTCAGCGTGGCATTGAACACTGTGTCTTCCTGTCATCAGGTTGTGTCTTCCTTAGAAGGGTGACCTCTTCACCTTAAGAGAACAGTTTAATTAGTCTTTTCCTATTTACTTCTGTAGATTTTTTTCCCCTCAGTTTAGAGAATGAAATGAAAAATTTGCTCTTGGTTGATTGCAGTAGGTAGAAGGGTAAGATATTCCTACAGGAAAGACTGGTGGTTTTTATGAATGTCGTTCTTGTTTAACTGCATCCATTTTTAAGCCAGTTCTGTTCATCTCTGTGGGAAAACATGTTCCAAATTAAAGTTCTGAAGTCTTTCCCATTGTAATTCATCCCTTTTCAGTCTTGAGACAAAGCCTAAGCAATTCCAGGGTATATGGTGTATCTGGACATCCTTCATGATAACTTTTTCACATTTGGTCACCTTCGCATAAACTTGACAGAGGGAGAGACGAGCTCCTGCAGCAGGCTAGCTCAGCGGGCAGCCCCTGAAACTGGGGGTTTGGCCCAGCAGCCATCAAGAGGCGTGCGTGTGATTCCTGGCCAGCTACGTCATCGCATCTGTTGTATTCCACACCAGCAGCAACGCTGGACTTCCCTTTCCTAAGCAGGCACAGTTATGCTTCAGCGCTGAAGGTACCGAGGTGGAAGCTGTTTGGATGTGGAAGGGAGCCGAGGCTATTGCATCTGAAGGAGGGAGGGATGTGGCTTACGGAAGCCCGGTACCCCTCCTTGTGTGACGAGGAGTGAGATGCTGTGTTAGGGCTCTCAGTCATCGAGAGGCCACAGCAGAATGCAGCTCCTGTTATTGAGAAATCCCGTAGCAGAAGACAGACGTGATGAATGCCTTAAGGGTCGAAAGGGCTGTAGAGCACACGCTTCACTGAACACCCAAAATCAACTGTCAGGCAAGGGTTTCTCTGCCATGTAGATTTCTTTAGTGTCTAATAAGGTGCACCGTACTGTGTCTTAATGCAAGACTGGCATCTTTGGTAGAATTTTATTTATTCATTGAAATTAAACCAGTGAGAGTTATCTGCCTATATTATTTCCTTTAATTTTGTTCATTTTACTTTGTTTTTGAAACATTATGTTTTGGCTTCTACTTAGAAGGAATAGCATCTATTAAAGTATACTCTGTCTTTGCCTTAAAAAAATCACCAAAGTAAAATGTAAGTTATAGTTCAACTTCACTGAACATGACAGAAGTATGTTACATTTACAGTTCTGTTGACTATGTTAAGGGTCCTATTATGTTCACCAAATTCATCTTTCTGAAAGCCTGTAGTGATCAGCATATAGAATAGGCTGAGCGTAGTCGCTTAGTTCATATTTCTTTCTTTTTAATGCAAGAAGGCCATTATCTAGTACTAACGCTAGGCGTTGAGAGCTTCAGTTGTTTTTCTGATTGCTGCAGTCCTCCAAACAGCGAGCTTCACAGAGGACAAGTTAATCCCTCATAATGAAATCACACCATGAAACTGTTCATACTGATCAGGGTTTTTTTCTTTTAAGCACATGACATGGTTGTAATCGTTGCTGTTTCAGTTACAGGTATTTTGGTGAAGAAAAATGAATTTTATATCATATGGCTTCTTTGCGCTTACTTCATTGTCAAAAATATAGAAAGTGTGATTAACTTCAGTTCTTTTATAAAAAGATCTACACATGCGAATACCTTCACTTGCTTGATGATAAAATCACATACTCTTCGGCCACGGATATCGTATGCGTAGTGTTACCATGTGGTTTTTTGCAGAAGCTATTAAATGTGTACATATTTTCACAGATCCAACAGAGAAGGTGACTATTCAAGTGCTGCCACAAAGCACTACCATTAAAGAAGGCGATAACATCACTCTGAAGTGCTCAGGAAATGGCAACCCTCCTCCACAGGAGTTCCTGTTTTACATTCCAGTAAGTCCTGCCTCGCTGTCACTGAGTAGTGAAATATTCTGTATCATCCCTTCCTACAGACATTGCTACATGTCAGTGTATACGTGATTTTATAACAAATGAAGGAAGGGATTCAATGCGACTAAAACTGAAGATAGACATCACCCATTGTGTCAGACTCTGAGAGCGCCTCACCTGAGTTGGCAAAATATTTTGAAAAAACCTCTCCTTCCCTCCACCCCACCTCAAGTTTTTTGGGGTTTGGACCTACTAAAAATTGCTAGGCTTCATTTCCCATCATCAGATATTTTGATAAGAAGCAGTTTTGACAAAAGGGGTTTAGCACCTTGAATAAAATTACCTCATCTGTTGTCGTAACAGACAAAGATGCAGCAGTGAAAGTACAGGAAATTAATTCCGCTATTTTTTGGACTTGCACGGATGAATCTTTGTGCAATTTGTTTTCTTTAGTTAATTAATTGTTTGGTGGCATAACGACACAAAAAAGAACAAGTGTGACAGCACAGGAGAAAGTGTAGAACGAATCAAATGTCAAATGCATAAGATGTAGATTGAGAAAAATAAAGGCTTTGGTGCCATTAGTCTTGGTGAAATCCACAGACAGATATGGCTTTATATTCTAAGATTCCTAGTCCTGCTTCCTGGGTCCGGCCTCTCTCTCCTATTTTATGTCCCTTTTTTTGCTCCTACTGCAGTAGTGAGCAGAGCTGATCTTGAGAGAGGCCAAAAGCGGTGGCACGCTTTCAGGTATTTCAAAAACGGCATGTCGCCCTTTGAACGTAATCCTTATCTCCTTTGGACTCCTGGCATGTTTGAATTGCTGAAGAGCAGCAAGGGAAACCAGGAGCTGAAGTCCTCTTATCTCAGAACAGCCATTTAGGTTCAGTGAGTCATCCTAGGAACTCATTATATGCCAGGGAAAAAGTGTATGGTATCTCTCCTTGCTCCGTGATCACAGTGAGTGAGCTAAACACCCCAGTTTGTCTTACCTTCAGTCTCCCTGCTACCTGCTACTGGTCCTTTCTCTCAAGGAGAGCCGGAATTGGTGATTCTTTGCAAGACTTGCGGGTATCGTAAATCTTTCCCGGATTCAGAGGTACGAATTAGGGTTTCATTCTGTGCTTGTTTCAAAGCTGATCTAAGTCAGTCAGTTGTAATCAGGTGAAAACTGGGGAACTGGACAGCCAGAAAGCAACACTCGCTGGCTAATTCGAAACACCAGTTTCTGTAGATAACTGCATATAAGGTAGTGTATACCCTAACGGGCTCCATACCACGATGTGGATAGAGCAAGGTTTGCTTGTGCTGTTTAAAAATGTGTAGTGCGGTACACTTCATTTCATGATTTTCCCTGAACTGAATATATCATTTCAGATATAGATTTAGAAACACAATTTGTTTTGCTGTTGTGATTTCTGCAACACTCTTATTCGTAGACTGTTTCAGTCTTTTGTTTTCTTTTAAATGTAGGTGTTTTTTAAAACTATGGTGTCATACAGGAAATAAACCTTCGTATTATTAATAGGTACCCACACTTCAACGATGCTGTGTCCATACATATTTTGGAGTATTTCACCATCCTTATAATAAAAAAATCCTCAACAGAAATTAATGTTTTTAGGAGGCCTATATAAAATAAATGTTTTGGTTTCCATCCACAGGGAGAAACAGAAGGCATAAGAAGCTCAGATACTTACGTGATGACAGATGTGAGACGAAATGCAACAGGAGAATACAAGTGCTCTCTGACTGACAAAAGCATGATGGACTCAACCACCATCACTGTGCACTGTAAGTCATTGCATTTTGCACTCGTAGTTAGGCTACAAACCTATCTTGCACTTTCTGAGATGGTCTCTCTCTGCTTGACTTAGGTAGATTTGTCCAGTTAACCTACAGGAGAACTGAATGATGTGATTGGTTTAAGTGTCAGGTCTTTTTTTTTTTTTTTTTTTTTAACTTTTTCTAGTGTATTTCTGTTTGAAAACCTTAACTTTCTCAACTCATTGGCTTAGAGACAGATTCACTTTATGTAACCTTTGTATAGTATATGATATTATTGCACTGTCACATACAGTGAAAATTCTGGTATTTTATGTTTTACTCATTTGAACACATATATAGCAAATTATTCTGCTCCAGCTGTGCCTTAGAATGTACTCAGACACACAAGCTGGCCCACAGTGGTATCACTGAAGGTCATTCTTCATCGTCAAATTTGCATTAGTCTAATACCCTTTCATCTTACCTCAATGAGGTTAACATGTAAGGAGTCTAGAGAAGGGACTTAGGAATTCATTGTGTTCACATAGGACAAGTTGCTTTTTTCACTTTTCCCAGAATCATGAGAGCTGCAGAGCTCTGTAAAATTTCTTTAGCTGGATACTAAGAGTATGTACTCACACTTTATCAGCACCACTTTAAAAGCAGCCATTGAACTGGTTGAACCATTGAAGCCATGGTTGCTTGTCAATGGTTGCTTTTAATCTCTTTATGCGAGAAAACAAGAGCAGGAACTCTTTCAAACTTTGCTATACTATCACTGGCTGTGAAATGAGACTCAGGCCAATGGTACTAGGTTTCCCCTAAAAACATCAATGGTCTGTGGTCTTCCCAGTAGCATAAAAACCTTTAATAGTTTACAGGTTCAGAGGGACGTGATGGATGATGAAGTTTAAAGGCTTACACAGTAGTTATACTTTACATAAAAAGAAACTTCATTTTTGTATGCTTGGTTTTGATTCTTTTTTCTTGAAAGAGATACAATACATGCAGAATATATCTGTACATGAATAATTACACTATTCCATTTAATGAATATTTTGCATTTAATAAGGTCATCTGCTGTTTTCCTACCCGCCCCCTCCCTTTGCCAAGAGTCAGGGTATGTAAGATCTGAAGAGAGCTCTGTATCACTGCCGCTAGCTGCCCAGTATCAAAGGTAGCTTGCTGGTAGTTTGCTGTGGTATAACTGACCCTTTTGTTTTACTCCAAGTGGATTGCATGTCTACTTGTACTTCCATAAATAGTTGCTCTAAAGAATGGCTTCGTCAGCTCAAAGTTATTTGTAACAAGCCAGTTTCCCTTTCTCTGCTATTTTGTCTGCATGTCAGAAGAGCTTTACTACGCGAGAGAAGCATGTATTTTCTCGACAGGGTCTTTCCAGTGTTGGCAGCTAGCACAGCTACTCAGAACTCTTAGGTACAATGTAGTACCCTACTGCTTCTCTTCACTTAGGGTTCATTTTCTTTTGTTTTGTTTTTCTTAAACACCTCTATCTGCAATAAAGCCTTCGCTTAAGTGAGGTGCAGTGTCCTGGCGTGGTTCTGTAATTCCTGTAATGCCCAGACCATGCCCTGTCTTTAAGCTGCTTCGGTGTCTTGCCTTATGCTGGTCTAAGGCATTTCTGCAGCATGTTTTCTTGTGAGGAGAACTCCTCTGAAAAAGTCATAAAACTCGGAGATGCTTTATAATATCCTCCTTCATCTTTCAGTTGCTTACTTTATATTAATTTTCCAGCATAACTCAGTAATTTCTAGTGCTTTCTCCTTCTAATGTACTTATATATTATTGGTGTTAGATCTTCAGATTTTTTTATGCCTCCATGATGGTTTTTGTCCTTCAAATACTGCTTATTAACACCTATCAGATCCTAGTTTTTCTCCCTCTTTTGCTTTATTGCTTACCTTTTCACATATGGACGAATATTCCTGTCTATGCTGTTACACTGAAAAAGCCTTTATTCTGAGTCAGGGCTTTTCTTTTCCTCACATCCAATCTTGGCAATTTAGATTTTTTTTTTAATTTTCACTTAACCCCCCCCCCAACAAAACCGTAACAAAAACCAGGGAATATAATAATTTTAGTTTAAATCTATAAAACTATTTATAGTAATTTGTTACATTTCAACTGTAGTGCTTTTTCCCAAACAGATTTTATTGAGCATTATAATTACACTGGTTCCTTTCAGTGTCCAGGTAGGGAAAGCTTCTTGCTGGTGTGAAAATACATTAGCACGTTATAGCCCTTAAATATTTTTGTAGAAAAATATTCTGGCTCAATACCAGGCTCTTTTTTTCCAAGATGAATGTAAATTATGAGATTCATAGGAAGCTGAAAATTGACATTAAAGCATCTGAGTTACCCGTAATGTTTAGGGAAATACTTTATTTATAAAACAAATTGAGGGGGGAAGAAAGAGCCTCTTTCTTACCCACAGAACATAAGGGCCAAGCTGGACAACCTGAGCTCTCGCCCCTGAGCAGGTGCAGGATCTGTGCAGCAAGGTCCTAGTTTAAAGTCCGGCAGAACTGAGTGCTTGTGGTTGGCATGATTTGTGCCTCCACTGAGGGAGCAACAGAACAGGATTTATGTTGTGGGGTTGGTTTTTTTACACTAGGTTGTTAATTTTCTGCCAGCTCTGTTCCTTGAGTGAGTTTGCCCAGGATCAGACGAGCAAAACTGGCAGAAGCCAGGAAGAAAAAAGGAGCAGGATGGGGCAAAACCTGTTTACAACCACTTAAACTGCTATAGAAGCACACCCTGTGCGAGGCAAGGAAGGCACCTAGCAGTAGAGGACGGGTGTACCTTCTCTCAGCTATGAAGCAGCAGGTGACTGTTTCAACCCAGAGTCCCTTTTCTGTATCATAGAATTGTAGAATAGTTTGGGTTGGAAGGGACCTTTAAAGGTCCCTTATCTCCTTATCTCTTGCTATAATTGTTTCTGCACGTACCACCCAGTGTATGGAGTAGGAATGTGGAATTTCCTCTTAGTGATGCTTTCTTTTCTGCTAAAATGTGTTTTCTGGGGAAATAAGTTTGCAAATCTTCCAGTAAATTAAAGGTTTTAGAAATTTAGCATTTATGTTTCTCCATAGTTATTTTTTGTAGTCTTTTCTTGTGCTACAGACACATTGAAAATACAGGGCAATTCACCTTTTGAATGTAGCAGGGAAAAAATCTATTCTCAGTATACTAGGAGAAGTTTCTGGTTGTCTGCTAGTGTATTTGGGGAGTTCAGACTACAGGCAAGTGCTATGCACAGTTTTCCCAGTCGTAGCACGTTATTCCATCAGAGGCCTCCTTTAAATGCTGGGAGCCTGTCCTATATGTGCAGTAGGGTTTCAAAACAGAAGTGTTTGCTCCAGTCTTCCCCACATTAATTCCACACCTCTCTCGCATGCTGCGGTAATACATGCAGAAGGCACTCTTTGCCTCTTCCCTGTGCTACTTGGTATGCAAAGACAGCAGTGAAATCAATGCAAGACTTCAAGTGAGACCACATTAAGAGCTAGCATATATTGAAAATGGTGCCTGATGAGAAGTTTGTTTATGAAGAACATTTCAAAGCCAAACGGGAAATGTATGGAAAATTCTTGCAACATAGTTTTTCTTTCAATGGCAAGGAAAATTAATTTTGACAGTCTTCTGTATGCAAGAAATATTTTCTCCTCATACTTCTGTACCAAGAAGAGATTATTTACTAATGGAGCATATAAGTTGAGAGGTAAAAGTATCTACATCACATTTCTTTGTGGACACTACAGATAAACTGGCAGAATATTAATCCAAATCAAATTACTCTAGGTAGAGTTCCTAGAGGGGATCCTATGTTAAGCAGTAGCTTAATTCTGTACTTGCCTCATAAATCACCTTACAAATACTGCTCTGAGCTATGCAGTTCATCTCCCACACTGTAAATTTTCTTGACCTTCTATAGCAACCAAGACCACTGTGTGAGAGGGATTGTAGTCTCAGTTATAACACAAAAAGGGAGCGGGTGGCACAGGCATGCTACCCTGGAAGAAGACTGGGTTGAAGAATTGCTCTGGGCTGAGTGTCAGTCTTGCCTGAGATGAAGACCAAAAATTTAATGAGTTTCTGCTTCTTGTAGTGTATGTGAGAGGAATCCCTCCTGCATAGTCTTCAGTGATCTCTTTGGTTTGAGGTGCTATCTTGCTTCAAAGAACAAAAGGTTTAAGTAGATGTTGAAGGAAAGTCACCCTGAGAGAAGAAAAAAAAAAAAACCTTAGCTTTTTCTTCAGCTACCCCTCTGCCTTGGTAGTATGTGCTCAAGAGTAACAGAGCAAGAAGAAACAACCCATACACCATCTGAATCTATATACAAATGCTCACTGGCTGAGTCTAGTCGTCTTTTTTTTGTGAAGGCAATGGTAAGATCTGGAGAATCTTGTTAGTTTGCTTGCATTTATTAGTTTGGGGAGGCAGGGGGAGAAACCCTCATAGGAATACAGAAATGCCATTTTATCTCTTCGGTAAGTTCTTTGCTTTACTCATGCACAGATGAAAGTACAGTTCTTGTGACCTCTCGGACTAGGCATTAGACTCATAACACAGATAATAATGCAGACCAGTAGTACAGGATGGACCCTAGCTGTTCCCTGAAGCTCTGCCTTTAATTATAATGGTGTTCCCAGGGCAACCACCGAATGAAGCCAGTAGCTAAGTTCACTGTTTTGTTAAGGAAAACTCACTGTTTTCCCTTTCCTCTACCAACTGTGATTTTGCCTCGAGCTTTTTTTAAACTCTGCTTAAAAGCCAAAAGGATGTTTTGCAGTCCCTTTCCAGCAAGTACCGTATTCGTGATGAAATCGTGTGTGCTTGCCATTTCAGAGTGTGTGTGTGTGCATCTGTGACAGTCATTCAGCCAGGCAACTTGGCTTGCGAGCGAGGCACTGGGAGAGGGGAAGCAAAATAGAAGTTTAGCTTGGCAAACTCTGCTTTTCTTTCAGTGTAGGATTTTTTTTTTTTCTTTAAAAAGAAATCACTAGCCCGCCAAATCCATATACTAGGAAAAATCTAGGGCAGTGTTCCCTGACCTTTCTGTTACTGGCTCTCACCCTGCCTTTTGTCAAACACAGCTATCACTGACTGCAGTTTCCCTGGAGCCAAAACAGGTCAGGCAAAGCTTGGACTCTTTGAGTTACACAAAAATGGCTTTTTAAGTTACAAATGAAAACAAATAAATCAGAGGGCCTCATGTGTGGCCCCCCAACCCTATACTTCAGACTCCTCACCCCTTCAGTCAGTGTCATGTCTCATGTACCCTGTATTGCCTGTCCTCATCCTCTCCAGATGCTGAGGATAAAAATCAACTTGTTTTATCAGATTCGAGAAAGTTACCCCTTGTCCTCCTATCCTCTTCTCCACACTTACTCTTTAGGTTAATCTGCCCCTCCTGCACAAGTCCTCCCCTGAAGATACATTTCTGCCTGGCCCATAGCAAGCTACCCTCACAGCAGTCTGTGCTTCCCCTTTCAAGATGCACATACGGCTATGTGAAATACCCCTTCAGTTTCTTGTACCTCCTCCGTCATTCTTTTAGGGGTACAAGGTGAAAAAAAAGTATCCATTGGTCTGGTGATTAGTGAGTTTTTGCTTTTCCTTTTAGCCTAGAAATACAGCAAAAACGTGAATGTTCTGCAATGCCCATTTTAGAATAATTCTCTCTTCTCCTTTACTTGTAAAATTGACTTAGATTTTATTGAGGAAATGAAATCTTGAATTTAATGAGTGCAATTAGTCGTATTTTCTTTCCTTGGTAAGCCTTTGACACGGGCCAGGCTTTGAGAGATTAACTTTTGACAAATGTTCTTTCTATCCCAGATTTGGATTTGCAGCTTACTCCTAGCGGAGAAGTCACAAAACAGATTGGAGAGGCCCTGCCTGTATCATGCACGATTTCTTCTAGTAGAAATGCAACTGTGTTTTGGATAAAGGTCAGTAATTCATCTACTTCACACTTCGTCTGAGTGTTCACCTCTTCATATTACTGCTGCTACTTCAGTGTTTTGGAGGGAAGTCGTTCATTGGGCTTTTTGAAGAATATTGTTAAAATGGGTCTTACACGTATGGCTAAAATGAGAGCTACTGACTCAAGTTGATGACTGAAAATGAGTTACTGTAATTATCGGCTCAGTTTTCAAATGAAGAGAAGTAATAATGCCTACTGTAACACAAATATAACTATTTTTAAATGGTCTATACAATGCCTTTTGAGAATCAGGTCCCGCTAAGAAGGAAAGCCTGTTTGGAGGAATTTAGATTTATTAATTGTTTTCTCAGAGGCAAGCTTGGTCTTGGTTCCAATAAACAAAAGGGCAAGGCAGGCTGAGAGGTCGGATGTTAGCAACTGGTGTTCAGTGGCTGTTGCAAAAAGTAGCTATCATAGGTGGTAAATTAAACCAGTACTGCTGGAAACTAAAAATAATGATACCTGGTAGTTGTTTAGTAGCATATGTTGATCTCCTAAGCCTGGCCAAGAGGAGAGTTGTCTGTGTCTCAAACAGTTTGTACCTCTAATGGTTTTGGCCAGCCTACTAGAAAAGCTCAGAACTAATAATTGATCCCATCTGTGCCCTTGATTTGAAAGCGAAGTTGTTCAAGAAGGGAGGTGGCTTTTATAAATCTCCAGCGGTTTCCCCTTTTCATGCTGTTATGTTGCTGTCAGCTCTTCAAATGTAGTTATTAATGGGGGAACACCTTAAGACTAAGGCCCCAATCTACCAAAGCACGTGAAAAATTCTGTTGATAGTAGTCACATCTGTAATTTACAGGTTAATGTGTTCTGAGTCAGAATTCACAGAGATTAACTTCTTACTTTATCAGGACAATATCAGAATGCAAACAAGTCCATCATTTTCAAGTCTTCAGTATCAAGATGCTGGAAACTACATCTGTGAAACTACTCTCCAGGAGGTTGAAGGGTTAAAGAAAAGACAGACACTTAAACTTATTGTGGAAGGTAAGGGAGCAGATAGCTATGATTATTAATTGTCCTTTTCAAAGCAAATGGTTAACTGTAATATTGTTCTTGTAGGAAAACCTCAAATCAAAATGACAAAGAAAACCAACACAAATAAAATGTCTAAAACAGTTATCTGCCATGTGGAAGGTTTCCCCAAACCAGCAGTGCAATGGACAGTTACTGGTAGTGGAAGCATCATAAATAAAGCAAGTATCTTTCTTATTACTTTATTCACCAAAAGATAGTGCATAGGAGGTGCGATTTAAAATCAAGGAACATTTTCCAGGTAGTGAGATTAAAGAAACTAAGTCTATTTCATTTTTCTAAGAGAAGGTTAAGTGGTAGCTATAGCTACATGGTACTTACATGGATGATTTCTGATGATAAAGGTCTTTTGAATAGAGCAGGTGAAGGCACAGAAGATCCACTGGCTACAAGCTGGAAGGAAAAAGAAAAGGTTACAAATTAAAAATGCATTTTTAAGTGAAGGTACTTAGTCGTTTTATCTGGGTAATGTGGTGATTTTGCCATCGCATAAAGAATTTACAAATAATGATGGAACTATAGAACTTGCATTAGAAAGCAAATGGGTACTTGATGTAGGCATTAACTGGGTGAACTGTAATGAAATGTGGCAAGTACAAGTGAGAAAATACAGTCAATATAGTTCCTTACGGGCTTTGCAGTTTTTATCCTAATTTTTATAGTTGTTTTTCTACCGTTATACCTGTTGTTTCTCACTGGAAGCAGAACCATAATGCAGTCGTCCTGGGGGAGAAATAAGGAGTACCCATATCCAGCAGGAAAAATACCTGGGAAATAAGCAGACTGAAGTATTTTCATATTGATGACCAAATCGCACGCAAAGCATTGCCACATTTTGCCTTAGCAGGAAAAATAAATGAGACATCTATACAAGCAGGCAGAGACCAGAAGTACAATGCACAGTGCTCCTGTCGATTTCATTAGTCCATTAGGTTTTGCATTAATCCTACAGAAATTATGTATAGCTGTCAAAATTTGTCCATTTACTTGAAGCTATAGGGCAGGAATTGTCTTGAAGCTATATAAATGATTGAAAATAATTTTCTCTGGATATTCTATTAATCTAAGAATGATGTACAGCAAATTTAAGGAACAACTTCACATCACTATTACAGTACAGATACTGCAGGTACTATTAAATACTTGTAGCTTGGCAAAATAATGCTTAGTGTGGAAACAACATGGAAAGCTAGGAAGTGGAAAACTTATGGTGGTTATTTTCCTTATAAAGACATAAATGAAAAACAGCAAGATGGAAAGAAATGAGACCTTAGGAGTTTGTTTTGGGGGTTTTCTTCAAGAATTTTGTCACTTGGAATATTTTTAAATAGTCGAAAGAAACAAAAGCAAATACAGAATGTGGTTAACTCTCTCAAAAATGGCGCTTTATCAGTGGTCTACAGTGCACACTATACAAGGTGTAGCTATAACTGGATATCTTGGCCAAAGTGTTTTCTTGCAAATATTCACATTACCATTTAATAAAATAATGCATTATATCTATTGTTATTGTTTGGAAAACTGAAATATTAGTTGAAAGTTATTTCCCTCTGAATATTGTCAGTGCATAATACTGTATGAACATGTATTGTTCTTTGCATTTTTCAAGGATACTGATCTTCATTTTTTACCTTTTCAGACAGAGGAGACCAAATATGTTAATGGAAAATTTTCCAGTAAAATTGTAATTTCTCCCGAGGAAAATGTGACTTTAACTTGCATTGCAGAAAATGAGCTAGAAAGGACTGTGACCTCCCTGAATGTCTCTGCTAGTGAGTGTCTTCTAAAGACCATTTCCTTGAAGTTGTAGTTTCACATAAAGTACCCATACTTCACACTCATGTGAAGAGTAGGTCTGCATAGTCACGTTGATACTAAGATATTTAACTTTTTTATCTTAAGTCAAGCAATTGTAAATCCACTCTGGATCAGTAGTACATAAAATTTATCAATAGCTTTCTGGATGAAGTCACTTACTCTTCATGACTTTCTATTTCATGTATGTATTATTTACTTTTTAAATAATATTACAAAATAATATTACAACATAATAGTGCAAAAATATTGAAAAATAATACATTATTTATGAAGATGAAAGTCTGTATTTATTACTAAATTAACATCATCTTTTAGTCCCCAAATTCCAGTTTGTTATTACTGATAGGACTTGATTCAGAACAGAAATCAGCCGTACTGGGCTTTAATCAAATGTCACTTTTCAATGATGAAAGGTGGCGAGAAGCTACAGTTTGCAGAAGAGTAGCACAGAAATACTCAGTCAGAACTATTTGTGAGATTAATATTGCAGGTTTTGAGTAAGATTCTGGATATATTATACTTACAAAGGCAAGACTTCTGCTTAAAGATAAGATTAATTACCTTGTTGTTTGGCAAACACTGCATTAAGTTTCAGTGTTTCTGTCATTGCTGTAAAGAGGCAATTAAAGGTGTTGTTCAGGTATAACACATTTTGTCTTTAATTTAATTTGAATGTTTTTCATTTCAGTAAGTATTCCAGAATACGATGAGCCAGAGGATAGAAATGGTACGTATGGTTTTCTATGTCCGTAACCCTTTCTGTTGATTGTCTCGGTTCAAGACCTATGTAGTGTCACTGAACAATTGCCATAGTCCCTCAAAGTTGGACTTGATTTGAAATAGCTAGTGCCATGATTGACTAAGAATGTGACTTTCTTGAAGCTTTAAATGTGTTTTTAAGAACAATGCCTACTTTTTTTTAATTTTGACTTTCTAACCCCTTTTCTTGCTCCTGACGGAAATTCTTTAGAAATGGTGTAATGCTTTACTTTATCATAGGTCACCTCATTAACTTTTCTTCTTTGCTTCAGATGACAATAGCGAGAAGGTTAATGACCAGGCAAAGCTAATAGTGGGGATTGTAGTCGGACTTCTGCTGGCTGCTCTGGTTGCAGGTGTTGTCTACTGGCTCTATGTGAAGAAATCAAAGTAAGAATTTATGGAACACTTCATACTAAATTGAAAAAAAAGAAATAGTCATATGTGGAAATGTATGTTTACCTGTTTTCCTTCCTGCAGCTTTCCAGTAGTCTGAGTGGGGAAAAGTTGTTACAGCAGGTGCATTTAATAGAGAAAGGAAACTTGGTGCCTCTGATCGGCTTGTCCTAATGCTTAACAGAACTCATCTCCTGGAGGTGGGGCTCCAAGACTTTTCATAGGTCATCACCTGTAATGAGGTTCTCTTTACGGACAGCCAAGTCTGGGCTGATTCTTGCATTTAAATATAGTACCTGCTACTTAATTGTGAGATGTTACCTTAGTGTGGCTTCACTGGTACTAGAAATTGTCTTCATTTAGAAGTTGGGTAGCTCATTTGCTTTAAAAATGGAATAAATTACAGAAGAAGTCTAAACCATCTCAGGGAGAACAGAGATCCTTAATTCATTTGTTCTTATATACCTTGAGATCTCTGAAGTAAAATTGGTAAAGATAGACCTCGTGTTGCTGAAAATCTAGAAGCTATCATCCAAATCAGTATGTCTTAGACATCCTAGGCATAGACCAGGATTTGCCAGCGAGGCCTGCTTGCTTTCAAGTTTGTTTATTATCACACAGGCTCACTTTAGAAAATAAACTGGATGATCTCAAAAAGTAACCATGTTTCTCCATCCTTTTAAAGATGGCCATGACTGTGTGCCATTTGGCCTTATCCCTATACATTTGTCTCCAGGGAGAACTGAGGGCACGTTTGCTCTCTGAAGGGTTCCTTACCGCTGCTGCTTAACAGGGAAGATTTAAGATAGTTATGCATAACATGCACAAATCAGTACAGGCATAGAAGTAATCTTAAAGTTCAGTTGTTCTTTCTATGACCTTTCATTAAAATTAGATCAAATGAGATCTAAAAAGATGCCAGTGGGATTTTACTATGAACAAATGTGTTTTCATTGATGTGAGAGTACAACAAGGAATTCTCCATCTGCTTGAAAATACTCTTTTTTGGATAATACATAAGGATTTTACTCCAGCCATAACTGAGCAGGTTTTGGAAGTTTTTCAAATAAAGAATTGCTATAAATTACCCAAGCACAGAACCACATTCAGATATTATACAGGCAAAAAAAGTATTTTTTCCAAAACTTGTGCTTCTTTTGGTAGAAATTAAAAAGTAATAATAATGTTGAGCTCCTCCTCCCACACTTTGCCCATGTTATTACTTGTGTAATAATGTCCAGAATCATTTTCTTTTGTCTTTCCTTTTGAATATGAGAATGTGGGATCATGAAACTGTGATTCACTGGTTTGGGGTTTTTTGGAAGAGGTGATTTGGTTATAAGGAGGGCAGAGAAGGTAGAGTATCTTTTCTTGTACCATTATGTAGTGTGGGGAGAGCTAACAAGAATCTTAGAATATAGCATGTCCTTTGCTGAGATGAGTTTATGACTTAAGATAACTTTTTAGCTTCAAAGACAGGATAGAGTGTATTCTAAATGGACCACCCTTCTTTTCCTTATGCTCAACTTCTTTTCTACAAGCTTAGAGTAAAAATTAGAGCTAGAATTGATTAGGTTAACTGGGAACAAAATAAAAATCCCTTTATAGTTAAATAATAGTTTTCATATTTGATACATGGTTGCTGGCCTCTGAAACCCTTAATTGATGCATCATCACTGACAATCTCCTGTTCTCAGCATATATTTAAGTTGATCTGTTGTTATCCTCCCTGCTTTCTGCACACCGTACTTGCAAGAGCAAGCAGAGTGTCAGTACCTATTCTGACAGTTTTCATCATGAATTATAGCCTAGAAATCAAAGTAGACCTTGCAAAAAGCACCTTACACCTTTAGACACAACCTGTGTCTAATCACAACCCCTCCACTCCATAGAGGCCAAGAGTTAGTAGTTATTTTTTGAACCCACCCTTGAACAGTAACTCACCTAATCTCTATCCCCAAAGTGACGCCAAAGGAAAGTCTGAGAAGGCAGCAGCACAGAACTTTCCAAGTCTGCCGAGGCAAGGAAAACATTACTTTTTTTCATTATTGGTGTTGTGGTTTGTATAATCTTCTATTGTCTTGTCATCCACACTAAGTAGGAATTATACTTGTAGCCTTGGAATATATTCACAATAAATCACTTCTATAGTTATTCACTGCCTCAGCTCCACTTGATGCAAAAGCTGATTATTGCCACATATTCTTTTCACTATGAATATTATCCCATAAATCAGGGACTCATCTGTATTCCACATCCCCTCTTGAATAAAGAGTTGAGGCTACCTACCCCAGCATGCTGTTTCTCCTTCATCTGAGCAGAAGGCCAAAGACTTGTTTTCTACAGATTTCTCCTTTTTCCAAAAAGGCTATTTTGAACTAATTTGCGCCAAACAGGGTATAATTTAGCACTTCAGAATCTTTCTAAAATTTTTATGTCAGCCCTCAGTCGCGTGATTCTAGGACACCCATCTTCAGTAAATCCTTCATATATGAAATTTTCGCCTTGCGAGAACAGCCAAGAGTACAGCACAAATTAAAGGTTTAGAAAGAAAATAATGCCCCCAGCACCCTGTATCCCTGTTCTCTAGGCGTGGGAGTTTTGCATGTGGATTGGACCTTTGTCTCATTTTTGCTCCTTGGGTTTGGAGGTGCACAAATGTCAAGTCAGATGAGGCGAGAACAAGGTTAAAGTGGTTTAAAATGCAGTGAGGGAAAATTCAGCTGGGCAAATTGAAGCACAGCAGCAGTCTTAGGATTGTTCATACTCAGAGCACAGCAAACTCTTGAAATTCTTCTTAGGTCAGAGTAATCAAGAGCGTTACTAGTGTCTCTGAAACTGAACACTTGAAGCATAACAATTCTGCTTTTTTGATAATTTATAGGAAATTAGCATATGAATCCAAACGTGGCAGGCCAAATATGTAGGAAACCTGCTGTATGTTTTGAACAAGGCTCAGCATTTGTATTGGGTTTTGTGCAATTCCCTTCCAGAGAAATGACAAAGTTACAAACATCTCTGAAAGTGTCAGTTCATGCCACAAAACTTCTATAAAAGTGGCACGAATTAAAGAATGGTCACTCGTTTCTTGATGACTGGAATATTTTCCTAATATCTCTGCCTTTTTTCCTGCTGATGGACATTTGAAAATAATTGGAGGAAGTGGAAGGCAAGACTGGGGTAAATAGAAAGAGGTTGCAGATAATCCAGATTTGGATGTATAAGACCGTTAGCTCCTAGAAAATCTTTTGCAACAGTGCAGTTGAACACCTAACATGCCTTTCAAAAGTAATGCAAGCGTTAATGAAATTCGTGGCTCTTGTTTCAGCACGCAGAACTACACCGATGTGTATTGTCTTGCCTGTCGTTATCACAAGCTTTGGTAACAAGGACAAAGAGCACTGCAGATTTTCTTCCTTAAACAGTGTTGAGGGTGATGCCTAGACTTCTGAGATTCAAATAAATCAGGAATTAAAACCCAGCAACTATTTCTGAGTCATCTATATGCCGTCTATGTTTACTCTACAGCAGGCAAAACAATTGAGATGGAAAATGGTCTTTATATTAAGAACAATGCTACGAACAGTGTCTAAACAAAATCCATGAGAATAACGGCCCCTCAGCACACAGGCACACTCCAAAGAAAACCAAAACCCTCACTTTGGTACTACTTACAGAGAGATTTTGATTAGGATTCCCTGAGGATAATTATTTCCCTGAAGAGCAAGCATAGATAAATGTAAAATACGAGTCATAATTTTAGCAAGAGCTCAGAATGAATTTTAAAAAAACAGTTGAGAGACATAAGTAAACTCATATTCATACAACCAACTTACGACTCTTCAGAACAATATAGCCGGAGCATGCTAAGGTGTGGGCTTTGTTTGTGGAGCTGTAGATAATGCCAAAGCGTGTGAGATGGACTAGGCAAAGTGGCCTGTCTTGCCCTTTTTGGCAAATCCTCGGGAACGTTTCCATCCATTTGGATCGCATTGGTCAACTGCTCGGATATCATCTGGAAGTCGCTCTTGAGTTGCAAATGGAGCAAGCCGACAGGAGTTAATGCACAAAAAAAGTAAGGAACAACTGTTGTTAAATGTTGAGCTGGCGAAGGACCATTTGTCCTGTGCCTCAAGTCACCTCAGGAAGCAATGGAAACCGTGTTTTGAGCCCTTTCTCTGTTACAAACCCAGGCCACGTCTGTCGAGCCCTGAGGTTTGGTGCCGTGCCAGGGTCGCCTATTCCTCTGCTGTTGGCAGAGCACTGCCAATGGATCACACTGCTGCGACTCAGTGCAAAATTCTCCTGTCTCTTAATAACACTATTTAGGTAGCACTAAAAAAGGCAGCAGTATTGCTTGTGCAGAGGTGGTGAATCTGCCTAGGTATCAGTATATTTGGGGAACAAAAAAAAAAAAGTCAGCAAGATCGCCGAACCACCAGAATTCAACTGCTGTATTTCAGTCTCGGGCACTGAGAATCTAAATCCGTCTGATTGTCAGACGTGAAAAACTGTTGCTGCTGCTCTCATTTCAAGCAAGCGGTATATACCATCCTCCAAAAGAGTTCTGGATCACCTGCCTCTTTCAAAGTTAGAGTGCTGCCTTTTAAATCTCCCATTTTCACTCATTGTGGCTTTAGGAAAATAGAGGTGACATTTAGTGAAGGGGAACCATTTCACTGAATGCAGAACTAAAATAGAACACTTTAAAAATCAAAACCTGATCTCATTGCAGATTCTCCCAGGTTTAGTCATTGAATAATTTTAACCTCATCAAAGACCAGTAATGCTAGTTACAGTTCTCTCCGCTGTTAAGTGTCAGGTCATGCGAAATCCAGTCTGCTTTGGGCACTGTAAAACTCTTGATCAGAGGCCAAAAAAAGGATCGCGCTGAGCCATGCCAATAGTCTATCCAGTCCGCTCTCTTGTCTCCAAGAGCAGACCTAAGCGGTTACATGAGGGCAGGCGTGCGTGATGCTGCTTTCTCACCTCCACCTCATTTCAGCTCAGGTAATTGCCCGAGTCCAGATTCTTTCAGCTTTTCATCTCTTTCCCTACTGTCTCCAGTTTTGTAAGACTTATTTATGGAAACGACTAATTAGCCATGTGACAAGCCAAATCCTGTGCTCTATCTAAGCCAAACATTTTTTTAATTTTAAAAAAAAAAAGTTTTTTAGTTTTTAAGGGATTTATTTGTTTAGGGGGTTGTTTCTTCTTTACTAGGATTAAAGAGATTTGTGAAAGGTTATTAAGATCACAGAAGGTCAATCTCTACCTAAGCACTGAATTTTCTTCTTCGTTGCATCTTACATCCTTTCCTTCTGCGCACATCGCGTGTTTCAGGTTTTGAATACCAGAAGAAAGTAGAAAGTTACTGCACAATAGAAATTTACCACTGTGGAACAAGTTACTTTGTGATACAATCTCAGCATTTTGAAAATTAAATTTGCCTGCGATAAGCAGGCGTTCAGATCTTTGCAGTAAGTGGGTTTTCAGCACAGACACCTTCCTGTCGGCGACGCAAACGTAACAGGCACTCTAAAACCAATAGTAAAAGGCAAATGCAGCTTTGAAGCATTAAAACTTCCAGCCACTCAGGAAATAACCTACTCTAAACCCAAAAAGATTTTAGAATGGTCCCATTCAGTGTAATCAGTGGGATTTTGGGCCCAGGATCGCATGCCCTCCGGGCACCCCACCTCAGACGCTGCTCCCCAGCGCAGGGAGCAGCACCTCAGCAGCGCTCCCGGAGGTGTGGAGGGCTCGGTGCGTTCGCACCCCATCAGAAGCTCTTTCCAGACAGGGACTAAACTGTACTCTCTTAACAGTACTGTTCAAGGCTACTTCAGCTCAGGGCACACGCAGTGCTTAGCCACTGCTAGCGGCCTTTGCTCAGATGGAGGATGTGCACAGAAACACCCCACTAGCACAAATTCAGCTCAGCGGTTTTGGGAGGTACATACCTGCATGGTGTCAGCGTGACATGTCCCGCTATCTTGCTAACCTGTGTCTTCATTGTATTTTGCAAGTCAGTGTCACTATGGGTCTTTACCCTGAAGCAAGGGTGAGCATATGCATGAATCCGTCACAACAGACGTTACTTTTCTGTAGGGGAAACAAATTATCCATAGAGAAAACGCGTATACGATAATCTGCTTTGACACAAGGGATTTACTTTGTCCCACTCAAACGCATTTGCCCATTTACATTTTAAAAATTGCGGCCTTCAAAATGTTATCGCAGCACTGCAGGAATCTTTCACCTTGGCAGAGAGTGAGGCTTCTCACACATTAAGTGAATGGCTTAGTGGTTTTATTGTGCTAAGCTACACTAAGCACTTAACTCATTAATTCATCTCCGCTACTCGTATTAAGGAAGACCTGCTATTTTAAATGGGCATACCTCTTTTCCCCCCCCCTCAAACATTTACACAATCTCTTCTTTACCCAAAGCATGTCAGTCATAGCTAGCACAGATCTAGAAGCCAGAGTGGGGGTTTTTTGGTGTTGCCAGAATTTTCATTAATTTCTTCGCAGTTAAAGAGCTTCCGTTCGGCATGGGCTCTGAAAATCAGTTACTACAAGTACACAAAAGATTGCTATGTTGATCAAGATATCTTAGCCACACTTGTAATGTCTTAGTACGCCTTAAAGCAAACTCTTGTTTATTGAAACAAGCTACACAATTAATTTGTCAAGAAACATGGATCTGCACAACTGGTTTAACCTTGCTGAATGTCTGTTGGCTCAGAGTAATCCTGAATTCCTCAAGAAGTAAATCAAACACACGCAGCCCTACTGCAATACTTCCTGTGGTGCTAACGCCAGTGGGGGAACTGGTGCTGTTGGCCAAACACGGACATATGCAAGCCTCTTGCTCTGCTCAGAACAGGACTGTGAGAGTTTTCTGTTTGACTGAGAGGGGAGGAGACGGTGTCATTAATGTGAGGATGGAACGAAATGCTGTAGACATGCAAAAATGACCTTATTTTTTCATTATAGGACAGCATCAAAACATGTAGACAAAGATCTTGGAAATATAGAAGAAAACAAAAAACTAGAAGAAAACAATCATAAATCTGAAACTTAAGAGAAAATGTGTCTGTCATCATTCCAGGTAAGTGTTCCATATTGCAGCACGTAACATCTCTTTGACCACCATTTCTCTCTAGCGATCACAGTGGTAGCTCGGAGCCTGTTGCTCACCTTTCAGAGGTGGGGCAGTGGAGTGATTTTGAGTGGTGTAGTATTAGGACAGACAGACTGAAGCCGCTGGCCCATTAAGAATTCATACCTGCATACGCACTTATTAAAGAAGCCTGACATTTAGACATACCTTAGTACTTGGCTTTATTTTAATCCACGTACCTGGGGAAATGAAAATACAAATTTGTATAATATATCACTGTGATATGCGTGTGTGTGTATGTATATGAAGAGTATGTTTAGATATAATTTAGAAGGTTTTGAGTTACGACTTTAAATGCTCACAGGAACCTTCTTCCCTTACTGAAAGCAGTAGTTTGTAAGTCTTTGGCCCGCTTTATTCATCATCACTGCAAGAGGCATGAAACTTTCCCTAGAACAAAATCATTCTTTTACTTAAGGTTTCACATACTCATACTATTACCGATTTTATGCTGGAAACAGACACTGTATATTAAGTTAGTAACAATGCAACAGGTATGAAAGTTTCCCCAACCGAGAGCCGTATAAAATAAACTCTATACAAATAATTAGGTAGATGCAAAAGTTCTGTCAGGAATTACAGGAGCACTACGAAGCACCAACAGCACCACCCGGTGTTCACACGTATATACACCACTGCTGCATCCCTCCCCTTAGTACCCAAAGTAGGGGTTTAGACCATTTTTCTGACCAACTGAGGCCATTTTAAATTAACCCTGTGGTAGCACAAGAGTGTGGAAACCAGCTAACCATAATAAGGCTTCATGAGTTGATCGTCAGCTGTTCCTAAAAATGAGCGTAGTAAGTGTTGGGTGATGCTGTGTTGCGAGTTCCTCAACAGGAAAGCTGTAGACTGCCCCGATTTTCAGTGATGTTAAGTAAATAGCATTGGATACCTACTTGAGGTAGCAGGGTTTTAAAGCATATAGTGGAATTATGACATTTCATATTCAGATTTAAAAGTTTCTTATTTAAATAAAGAGAGCTCTCCTTATTAATAATTTCAATATGTTAGTATTGTCTGAAATTTTAACGTACAAGGCACCATTCTGGCACTAAATATTCGGAGTTCACTAAGTAGAGTCATTATATAGTATATAAAGAAATGCAGCATTGCTGTATGCTCTTTGCTAGCAGTATCACTGTTTTACTAGTTTGGAAGAGGGAATTGGGAATACAAAATTATGCTCTACGAATAACTTAGAAGTGGAAAATAAGTAAATCTGGATTTTGAAAAAGTTGCGGTGTGAATACCCAGCATTTCTACTGCAATTCTATGGGAAAATGCTGCAATCGTTTCAGTTAGGGCTGGTTTTGTATTTTTTTTCTGGACCTGGTACCTGGTATTGCAACATTGCACTATTGAGGTGATTAGATGGAGCTGAAGTTAGGTGAGGGTATTTATTGAACATAGGAGTTCAAATGACATCCTGTGCCTTCAGCACAATCTTTTACTCTCATTATTTTATTTCTTCACATCAGTGTATCCACATAAAAGAAAGCTTATCCATAAATCCATTAGTTACCAGATAAACTTACTGGATTTACCAGGAAAGATGTTGCAGCAGCCGTTCTTATCATGACAGAAAGTATTCTCATCATTGAACAGCAGAAGAAAGTACTGTCATGTTGCTGTCTATTTAGAGATTAGATACACTGCGTAGTTACGTTGGTTAACATATTTAAAAATGTTTAACTGCCTTTATCTTTCATATTTTCAGAGAATACATATAGACCAATTGAAGCATGAACGTGGATTGTATTTAAACATATACAAAGAAGTGACAGCTATTCATGGTTCAAGTATTAAACAGATCATACTACCAAGTTTTCAAAGGATTTTAGACACAATTATCTCAAGCTAAAAAAAGCCCCGCAAACTAATTTTGGCAACAGCCATGATAATAGGTCACCATGTTGTGTTCTGTTTGAAATATTTTTTTGTAAATGTCTGCACTGAAGATTTCTTTTTGTTTGCCTTTATGTAAATTTTTTACGTAGCTATTTTTATACACTGTAAGGCTTTGTTCTGGGAGTTGCTGTTAATCTGATGTATAGTGTAATGGTTTTATTTCAGTTGTTTTTATGACACCCTTTGAGCAGGTACATGTCTAATTCTGATTGTTATCAGTGATGCCTCTGCTTTGTAGCAAGTACCTAGAGTGCAAGATTGTCTTAAAGGAGAACGTCAAGCTCCTTTTTCATTCTTTGAAATCACAGTAAAGAGGAAGGGTGACAGCTGTGACAGGAATAAACTAAATTGTTAAATAAAAGTGAACATTTAAAAACCCATGCAGAGCTAGACAGCCAGAAAGGGAATAAAGAGTTTCCACGGAGAAGTCTGGGTATTGAGCAAGGAACACAACGAAAAATTCCTAGCCTGCGTACAGACGGTGGCTAATAATCCGTTTCTTCTAGAGCAAGACACACATTTTATTGATACGTTATCAGTCGTCTTTCATGTTAGACTTAGGATAAGGAACTGGAATTCTGGATTAATTTTGATTCCTTTATGTTATCCGCTGCCTTAAAGTACTGTACCTTTTCTTCATTTCAAAAAGATACCAGTCAGAATTGGAAACTTTTTTTAAAAAGTGGTCATATCAGAGCTGCATTTTTTTTTCCACAAAAATGGAATATATATATATTTTTTGTGTGTTTTTGTTAACTATGCTACAGATATTGAATGCACCTTGAGATAATTTTAGTGTTTTTAACTGGTACCTAATTTATCAAACAGTACATATAATTGTAACAATGAAATGTCTATGTATCTTTAGTTACATTCAAGTTTGTAACTTTATAAACATGTTTTATGCTTGAGGGAAATTTTAGAATGGTACTGATAAGAAAACGTTTTCGGGTAAACGGCCAATAGAAAGTTGTGCTTAAGGGAGAGAAGTTTCTTCTTACGCGGAAGGTTAGTTTCTGGAAGAAAGCACCGGGCAGCTTTGATGGAGAGGAACAGTGGGGTAAGCAGAACATCAGGTTTCCATTTACAAATATCCAGGGAAAAAGTAAGTTTTTATAGACTGGTAGGAATAAATAAATAAATAAAAAGAAAAAGATGGACGTTAGGAAATGTATTTTGCCACTTTTGCATTATTTAGGGGGAAGAAAACACTGTTACTTGTAAATTTGTAAAATGTTAAATGTCTGGGCAGTAGTGACTGATGTCTTAATAAAAGCTTCCTGTAGTGCATTGGCATGGATTAAATACATAAGATGTCCTATAAACTCTATGCTGTATAAAACATTAGAGGGAAATCCTGTTCTATGCCTCTAAACTTTGATTTGTTACTGTTTTATTTGGCAAAAAGAAAAAAAATTATGATCTTGGTCAATATTTAAACCAAAGTAAAATGGGGGAAAAAACCAAAGTAATTTGTTTTGCATGGCTAAGCCATTATGTTATCTCTGTAAATATTGTGATTTTTTTCTTTTTAGAATTTTGTTAAAAAAATTCTAAAATTTTTAAACACCTGTTTTTCCAAAATAAAACGTGAACACACAAAAAAGTTACTTTATATACAAATATATCTTTTTCTTTTGGTGCGAGAACTCTGCCAAGTGGTACACATTTTTTTAAAAAAGCGCAGTGGGCGTGACTCTGAACAGGAAAAGCTGTAACAGAGGCCTGTGAAGGAGCGTGCGAAAATCACCCGTCTTTGTTTGTAACACTACAAATCCTTCCTAAAAACAGAGAAGAAACCTCCAAAGATCGTAAGGGAAAGCATAGGGAAGGGCTGAAAATCTTCATACCGCTGTCTGGGGAGTATGGGGGAGAAGACAAAAAGTCCTTCGACTTCCACAGCTCCGAAAAAGGAATAAGAACAACTCCTCGCCTTTTGGGATTCTGCTAGATCTCCTATGCACTTTAAATCGTCAGTCCTAGGAGCTGGGTTTTTCCCTGCTCCCAGTTCACTATAGGCACGTTTCAGGAACCAAGAGCGCAAAAGAATTAATGTTTCTATCCATGCCTAAACAACAATAAAACTGAAGTATGTCTTCACTCACTTGTCTGAAATCTCAGTTGACGAGCACACGTCCGAGCACGAGGGAGGGCGCTTACCTCGAGCCCGCGCTGCTGCCGACTCTAACGCTGCGAACGCGCCTCCGCGGAGGCTGGCTGGGGCGCAAGGTCCCGCCAAGCCCGGGGGGCTCGGTGTGGGCGCACGGGCCTGCTCGGGGACCGGAGGGTCAGGACCTAGAGAGCATAAGCACTCAGTCAGAGAACACCGTCCGAAAGCTGATCACGCAGGTCTCCGCTTGTGGCCTGGTTAAAAAGAATTCCCTAATGATGAATCTTACAAACCTGATTTCGTACACCGGCTCCGGAGTTCAACTTCAGTTTACTGCACATGGGAAGAAGAAAAATCCCTGCTCGCAAATGGTTTAAAAGCACAAGAGGGAGGGGGAGAGACCCGATCCTCTTGTTTTAAGGTTGGGAAATTAAGGCAGTTTGTGGTGTCTGTTCATGGCTGTGCAGGAAGCTCCCACTGAGCTTGCAACAGACCAACAGGTTTCTCTGGATGCTGCAAAGGCAGCAGCGTGCAAAAAATACCGCGTGGGCTCCCCGAGCAGCTGCCTCAGTCGGTCCCCAGAAGGAATAATACCAAAGCCATAGCTGCACTGCAGTGGGTGTGAGCCGCTATTAAAACGCTCGCACAGAAACATGGTAACGGTGCAGCCAGAAGATGAGGCCTTCTGAAAAAAAAAAAAAAAAATACTTAGGGTCAAGGCAACAAAAGGCAAAGCGTCAGGGACATTTTGCACTGGTTCCGAGTGCTGCAGAGCAGCCTCCCTTCTAGGGCTTTACTACACCTACAGCTACTGCGCTGCTGGGGCTTGCAGCTGGTCAGAGCCTTAACTGCTGTTAAATTCTTACCAGACTGCTTGCCAGTAAAACAAACAATCCACACCTGATCGTCTGTATAGCATCCGTGACTTGCCAACATCAACCCAGCACTACAGATGGTTGAGGCAGTATGTCACACCTTCTCCTGGACAGAGCGTTTTCATTCTGTCTTGTTTTGATATACATATATAAATAAGTAATTCTAAATTCTCTATCTATTATTACTTGAACATTATGAGGTACTAACATTAAGTTTTATCCATATTGGTATCAGCCCATAGAGACAGCCAAAAAAATGAATAAACGTAAATTTGTTGACTTTTTTTTAAGATAAATGTCTTCAGGGAACATCCGATATTCACCTAATATCCTCCGCTGCTGGCTGTTCAGTTAAATCTGATTTACTTGTACTACCACATGTGGCTGGATACCTTCCTGTTGACTTCATGTTTAGACAGCCATATGTATGTAATTATCTCAGCTAAGATTAAGCAGTGACATATGAAATGAGATCACGACCTCCTGTGTCAGCCACATCTGTGCAAATGTTTCCCAGGTTTTCCTTTTGACGAGCGTGCATCTCCGTCCAGGTGTCTGCTTCCAAGAATTGCCCAGTACAGGGTTTTTTCAAAGAGGTTTCTCCTCCAGGCAGAAGATGGAGGGAACACAGGCGGTACATAACTTCTAGTTACACGCTTCTCCTAGCCCCCAAAGGGGCTCCCACGCTCTTCTGGAAAAGGGGAGCACCCCCAAGCTGGCATAATTCAGGGCAGAGCAAGGCTGAGTTCAGCCTTCCCTCGCGGCGGTCTGCCAGCGAGCGAGTGCACCGCCTTATGCAGCGGGAGGGTAGGACGGGAGGCAGACGGGCTGCAAGCCAACCCACCCACCCCACACCCCCCTCTTCACTGCGTATGCTTCATGGGCAACGCAGCACACAGTTGTTAATAAGGATTTGCTCCATTTCAAATTATCAGAGAATCAGAAACTGAGCTTATTACTCATTATCAAGTTACGCCAAAGTCAATTTTTAAAATAAGACTAACTCCATCCACCCAGCCACTCACAATTCTTTAAATGTCCCGTAATTCATACATTTTTCTCATTTACATTCTGAATAGAGACATTTATTCTGTTAGCAGCACAGCATTCACTTTGATGTAGTAATGAATTTCAGCTTGAAAAGGTAGAGCCTGACAAATTATTATGAAATTTTATGCCTTAGTAAGAAAACAGTAACCTACCTTTCTCAACACACACCCCCCCCAGATGTTTTTCCTGTTCTCACGTTCCACCTGGTGACACGGCTAAGGCTTCCATCATCCTCAGCTCCCTGTCCTAGTGCTCGTTTTCGCATCTCCTGTTCTGTATAGATTGATTCTCTGCTGCCCTCACCATCGTTTGTTTATTCGTAGGACCTTTCGTTCGGAAATGCCAAAGCACCTTGAGATAAATACCAGCAGTTTACACAACTATAAACATTAAAGGGCTGTGAAACAGGAAAAAAATAGAAACATACTCAGCTTCCCATGCTTGGGCTTCTACATGTTCGTATCCATTGTTCTGGAGTCCCATTTTGGAAAACAACTTACACAGAATCCAATCCGCACTACGAAGGCTCAGCTGTAATACCATAACATAGACCTACATCTCTAGCACCAATGTACCTAAGCCTTTTACTCTTCCTTGGCTAACCCTTTTCCTGTCATTCGTAAAACTAGAAATAACGTTGAAGAAAAAAACATGAGGAATCTTTGTACTGGAATGCTGGCACAAGTATTATGTTTAAGGATGTGATCTTTTTTCATATATTTCAGTCCATGTGGTTGTGATGCAAGGATTTATTGCGTAGTACCCAGCCCTGGACTTGAGAGAGCAGAGGGAAGAGTAACATCCTATTGCTCTAACTAGTAGCAGATTATCTATTTAAATATAGTCATTTCCGCCCATTTACTTTTTCTAGGAAAAAGCAGTCCCTCTTTCAATACAAACCTACATTCAGCCTCACTCAGAAAAACTCTCTATATAATATAGGTTACATTAAAGGAGGCCAGCTACAAATCCCGAAGAGAAGCTATGCTTCCCTCAGCTCAAACTCACATCACCCTAATCCTTTTTTTTCCCTTGAGATTCGCACCAGAGCAGTCAAGTAATCACCTGCATAGGTACGTCACTGATGATGACAATTTGTTTTCTCCACAGCTAGAAAGCAAATACAAATTCAGATTCTGTTGTAAGTGTTCAATAATGTCTACACACCAGAGCTGAGATTTCATTAATATTTGCATCCGTCACAAGACAAGCTAGTCTAGCATGGACAACAGAATACATTTAAAAGGAAGAACATAATTGAATCTGAATTCAGGAAATGAAATGAATTAAAGAATCAAATAAAACCTCATATAGAAAAAATATTTCCACAAATTCAATTTCAGTGATGTTGATATAAAAGCTCTCTCTGCTTTTATTACTCCAAATAAAGAAAGATCACACTAATTTCCATGAATTTAAGAAAGTAAACACACACAACTGGCCAAAGTGACTGCACTTACTGAACAGAAAGAAACAGGATATGGAAATCAGATCAGGCAGACTTTCTGATAAAATTAGCGTCAGCAAGATTACCAGTGTGTGGAATAAGGTAGTTCCAATTCTATGATGTGCAATGTCTTTCTAACCCCCACTTGCTGTGCCTTGAAGTAATCCATTTTGCAGTGCAGTCTGGGTTTGCTGCATGGCCTCTGCACAGTGCTGCATCCCAGATTTTCCTAATCCAGAATTCATCAGGAACAACAGTGGAAAAGCAGAGTTTTTTCACTGAATTTTTCACACATATTATAGGCAGGGGTAAGAAGTACAAGTCCGGCAACAAAAGCCAGCAGTGGTTAGAAGCTCTTGAGACAGTAACGTTTGTGGACCACCTCCTTTCACACTGCCTCTGCCTGAAAAATCAATCATTTGGTCCTTCAAAAAAGGGGTGAGGGAGAGAAAGGAAGAGTGAAATTTCTGGTAAATAGGAGCATAACTCACTAAAAGTTATCTTTAGCAACAGCTAAATCTTTTTCAAGTGCAAATCTTTAAAAAAAAAAAAAAAAAAGGCAAAAAAAGCAGCCGAGATGGGAATGTTGCTGTGGTCAGTGCCCTCCAAGGATGTAGCCCTTTGACAGGTGCAGTGCTCCAGCCTAATGCTATTTCTACCGCTCTCTCTGGAGTGTTTATTCAAACATTTGCTCTCCCCTTCATTACGTTATATGCTTTTCTACATTTACACTAGCTAAAAGGTGCTAATAGCTATCATCACCAAGAATGGACCTGGCTCCCAAGGCAGTCAGAGCTGTCCTTTGTAAAGCTGCTAGCCTTAGTGGCCGTCTTTAGCTCCAACGGAGGAAGCCATCACATCTCTCTCTTTGTACAGCTCCAGAGAGGGAGCAATATCTGTGGTATTGGGCGGAGGTAAATTCAACAAATTAACAAATCCATCTAGCTCCAGTTGCAGCAGGGCAGAGATTCAAATGCTGAAAAGTAACTTTAACTGTTGCAGAAAGTGTGCAGAGAGTTGGCATTCAGCAGGATATGTTTGCTCCCAAAGTTTTAAGGAAGGTCTAACAGCAGAAGCACCTGGAGCGGGACTTGTTGAAGCACTAATCCAGCCTCAACATAGCAGTAGGTACCAAGAGAACTTTTTAAACATTTGCATTTCTCCAATCAGTACAATTCAGCTCAGAGATGAACTGATAAAAAACAACCCCCAAAAAATTTCTTGTGATTTGTGAAAATAATCAGGCTGGACGATGAGCCTTTTCAACTCTAGGATTTATGGTGACCAAACCCAAACAGCTCAGCTTCCTCACGACACATAATACTGCCTTTAGTGTAATTCAGCTTTCAATGCAAAAAAATTTACATAGATTTACATGAGGAAAAGTATGCAAATGCTTTTCAAAGTATTATTAACTAATAAACCCTTCTCAAATGATATTTTAATGCACTCAGTTCTTTCATCCAACTAGATCTTGACACAAGACATGAGTATAATAAGTAATCTGGCATAAAAATGCATTGTTCACCATCCCTAGTAAATCCACTCGAAATACGAGGCACGGCCATTTGTTGCTGGCTGGGTGTATGGAAGAGACATGGCCAAAGAAACAGTGAATGTGGCTATATTAAACAGCAAAGGCAAGAGAATTTCTAAGTGGGAAAATGGCCTCTCTGTTTCCACTATCCTGAAGAGAATTTTGGTGTGAAGATATCACAAATAGCACACCCGTTATGTATTACCGATGCTCATCCATCACTAAATTTTCGCTAATTCAAAAACTAACGTAGCAGGACAGAGGTGGTAAAAGAGAGAAACTGTCAGGAACCAAGATGGAACAGATCATGAAATGACTTAAGACATTAAAGCTGACCAGGAATCATTAGAAACGATCCAGAGGAAGTTAAATCAGGAATGAGAATTTTCTCAAAAAGAAACTCAAACAACATGTGTAGATTTCATAGGAAGAATAAAAGAAAAAAACAAAACAGGCTATCCAGAAAAAAAAACCATGTTTGCAGTGGCAGCTATAAAGTATCCAAACTGATTTGGAAAGCTAATTATAAAGGTTCAAGTAAAAATTTCAACACACACACACCTGCCTGAAACGGGTACCATAACCTGAAACTAACTGGAAACAAAATATTTACCAGGACTTATGAGAGACCAAGACAATTTTTACTATGTAGGAACTAATGAGCTACAACTGGGAATAAAAGAGCTTTTAAATTAAATACATCATCTTTAAGGAGGAATTCAAAAGATATTGCAGTCTACTATGGAAGACAGCCTAAGCAGAGGAGGAATCAGACCGATATTTAAGGTATGTTTACGGCACCTCCCTACTGTCTCGGGTTCTACAGAGACACAGTCGTGCAAGGTCCGATGTCAGAAGAATTACCTGCTAGGTTGTTGCCTCAGGGTCTGACTCTCCTCCTTTGCATTGCACGCTTGAGACATAACTGACAGGGACTATAACGCTTATTGATTAATCAACATAGTACTAATAATTAATAAATCAAATAACCTAATTAACTAATAAACAGACTACTGTTACCAATTTACATTATTTGGCTTGCTGTTACACACAACTACAAAGCTACTGTTTATCACTCTTAAATCCTATTAACTACACGCAGCTACTACTGAAGTACAAATCTGTCACCCTTCTCTCCCCACACCATTGAACACTGAGGTGCATCTTCGCTCTACCCTCCTGCACCAGGCCTTTCCAAGGCAAACCTGACGGATATTCCAGTGAGTTGTCCCAACAGTTCCCTCCGGCATCCTGGTGGCCTTGAGTCGGTGGGAGAGCTACGCTGCCATCTGTAGAAGTTCATACTCTTACTGCTGGAAAATCTGCCCTCCTTTGTTCTTTACCTGATTTTTACCTTACTTTCCATTTTTCCATTTCTGAACCCACCTTTTTGCTCCCCTTGTACCTCCTTTTCTCCAGCCAGTCTGCTCCCAAATGAACAACCTGCTTCTAATTACTTCTCTGTTGGTTCCAATTCTGTTACATCTGTACCCAAATTCAGTGGTTTCGATATCGATACTGAAGCAAACTCTGCTTTACCTGGTACTACTGATGCAGTTACCTAACTGAGGGTGGCTTTGCAAGTCAGACTCCCCTACAGTCGCCTGGTTCACACTGGTTACCTTTAGCTTACATGATGTCTAAGACAAATCACTCTACTTGAGCTTTGACACCACTACCTGGCTCCAGTTAAGTACAAGCACTTTTGCATCTTCCGCATGCAGAGTTTACACATGACAACAACTTGTCCTTCCAGAGTGTTTTCGTTCACATACACCATCCTGCTCTCTCTTAGCTGATGAATTACAAAGCGTTGCCCTTGACGTGCGCGTTGGACAATATCTGGAGGTTTTCTGCAGAGACCTTAGAAGACAAGACCCAGCACTCCAGCAAGAAAGACATCTTGCTCCCTCCTGTAGGTTAACTCAAAGTGATCTGAGGGAGGACAAACTCCATTGACATCCCAGCCAAATGAATCATTTGTGAAACAGACAGAGGTAGCCTAGCTGTAATGCAGCAGGGAAAATGGGTTGAGTTAAATCCACAATGCTGAAATTCAAAGACGTAGCAGAAATGTTGTTTTGCTCCCATCCCCTTGCCCCCCAAATAAAGCTGACAGAGCTGAAGGAACCAGCAGAAGCAGAGCTGACTGCTTTAAGCAGAGAGTTATGTTCACCCTCTCACACTTCTGGTGCCTGAGCTGGTGCGAGTGAACACGCTTGGAGGGAGAAATTGTCCCGCCTGAACATATCCGGGGCAGAGAAAAGTTTTAGGTATAATGTAAAATATCACAGTTAACATTAATGGGGCTTTGACTGTAGACAGTTAACTTTATTAGCCACAAAGATCAAGCAATCATCACAAACGTACCCTTCTGATCCCTAATCACTCTTGACAGCAGGTGGAATTTTGTTTTTTGAATTAGCACTCCGTCTTCCCTCACGTCAGAGATAATTTCCTTCCAGTACAGACTCAGCGCCTGGAGAGCAAGGCAGCGTTAATAGGTTTCTTTTCCCCCTACTGATGCCGAACAGCCTATGATTAATCACACTGTCACCGGATCCTATTCTGATGAGAAAAGTAAGCTAAGCATTATTTATATTTCTAAATACATTAGGCATTTACAACATGGTTTTAACAGTTGATACACTGAATTTCTGTGACACTGGTTTGAATGGCAAAATGGCAACAGTTTAGTATGTGGAGGTCTGCTAGCCATTTCTAAACCCCGGCTGAAAGTACCCAGGCTCAATTAAAAAATTACAAGAATTATTTTCTCCTTTTCTTCCAAAATCTGTTCTCAGTAAAAACCCAAACTCCATTACCATGCCATTGGCAGTTGCTTCTCACATGTAATTAGCCTGTTCACAAGGTGCTGGTGACATTGCTTGCTTTAATGCTTTCCAATAAAAAGGTTCAGCTGTCAGAATTGTTCAGAATTTTTTCAGCATTGAACTGGGCTGCAATCTGTGATGGCTTAGCCATTTTTTATGTTCCTATATTCTGCAAAATAAAGCCTTGTACAACAGTGAGCTCAGGGCCCTTCAGCTGGGACATCTGCCCCCCTGAGCTGTCACCTCAGACAAACAGCAGCAACCTACCAGATTTCTCCAAACACACGAGTTTTACCTCCTTCATTAAAGGCAAAGATTTCCCTCCCCCCTTATTACTACTTTTTATTGCAATTAAATGATTTGATAGTCTTCTGCCTGGTTGTTGAATAAGTCCCAGTGCATATCCTACAATATTGAGCAATTGTCTCAAAGCCCTGTTATCGTGTTCAGAACCTCACGAGGAAGCCAGACGCTATAATTTCATTACCAGTTTCTTATTGAAAGCAGAACGTCAGACTGAAGCTAATCTATTCTGTTGACACAACAAGCTTCAAACTCCTGGCTTACTCTTTCCTAATCAGAAGCCTAATCAAATTTTACTTGTTAATATGATCTGATTATTAACCTGCCCAGGAAGGAAACATTTTTTTCCCCAGTTATTCAAGTCAGGACCCTCCTGGGCTCACTGCCTAAATCCAGACACTGCCAAGTGGTGGTACGGACCTGCGTTCTTGTTTTGCTGGGGTGGGGGTTTTTGTCACCTCTTAAATAATGGGTAAAACCAGCCACGAACGAGCAAAAGCCCAGCAAACGTCGTGCTTGTGGAAAGGCAAGGGCGCTTCCGTGGATGGCACTCCGGGCTGCACTTGGCATCTCCCACATCAGTCCCACCGTCTGATGGAGCTCCAGGACCCCGTCCCGTGTGTCTGCCAGAAAGGGGCATGTGTTGGACCACAGCCTGCTCCTCTAGCCACCCTCCCCCGTGGGGCAAGGTTACGGCTGCGTCCCCCGCAGCTGGCAGCTATCGCCCAACTGGCAGCTGCCCTCCTCTGCTTCCCTGCCGCTCCCGGCGCTGAAGCACTCATAAAGCCGCTGCGCATTTCAGGGCAAAGCAGCCCGTTGCTTTGCACGACAGCATGACAGCATCCTGCCTTTCGGTACTCATCTGGCTGTGACGGGGTGGCCGGGGGTCAGGGACGAGGAGGGAACCTCGTAAAGAGGGGATCTGAAGGGGAGACGGGAGGAAACGCTACGGAGCGGCAACGTCAGACGCATCAGGGAGTAAAGGGGCGCAAAGGAGGGGGAAACGCGTTCCAGAAAATAAGGGAGAGATCTAAAACCTAGAGGAAAACTGAGGAGCAGTAAAGGAGAGGGGAGAGCAGAGATCTGAAAAAGCACACCGAACACGCAAATTCAAGCTAAAAAGGAAAGGAAGGCTGGTGAAAGAGCAAACAACACAGGACAGGGAAAGAGCCTGAGTAAACAGTAGCAGCCATCAGCAAGACAGTGAAATACTACGGGGAAAGGATATGCTGCTCTGCAAAGGACAGACAAGGAATGACACAAGGAGGACAGGAAGGGACAGGGGTTTTTGAGATGATAGGAGATCCTCATCACTTTCTTGTTTTGTATAACCACTGTTAATAAATATTCTACATGAAAAATATACACTAGATTTGTACGCGCAAGGAAGCATTACAACAAAACGGATACGTGGGACAGAAAAAAAAATTGCCTAGTGAATTCTACCTTGTGCTTCAAATTTCCGCTGGCAGGCATTCGGAATGGATGAGGTGACTTTTCTGCGCCCCTATTGGGGCAATGCTGCTACTCGGATTGGGGGAGGGAGGGGAAGGGCTTTGAACATTTCTGAAAAATGTGCACTTCTTCAGAGCACAATCCCTCAAAAAAGGGAGCAGTGACTAGAGTGAGATAAATCACAACATGTTCCCTCCACCACATAGCAACAAAGATAAGCTCTCAATACAAATTAATTGATTTTTCATTTTTTTGGAAGAGGAATGAGTAAACAAATCCATCTGATGATAGATGGATGTCACCATGGATAGTTCAGGAAACAAAGTATTAAAAAAATCACTCTAATTACTGCAAATCTTAGTGGATTTAGAGCATTTGGGGGTCATCTATCAAAATTAAAGCATGCGGTGATTAGGGAACCGCATTAGGACAGGATACATCTTGCATTACAAGGGAGCTTTCCAAATTAAAAACAACATACAGGGAAAAATGTCATTCCTTTGAGCTTTTACTGAAATCTTAGACAACTTGTAATTAATATGCATGCACAATGACTTGTAACTTTGTGGGTAATATCACTGTCATGTGCCTTTTTAAAACTTGGTAATTTTAATGCCATTTTTATTAATACGATTAATGCAAGCCAGTTTGTGTAGACGGGAAGGAACAGAAGCAAATCAAAGTTAGCTGTCTGCTTCATTTAAATTCAGATTGGTAGGAATGTGTACTCCTCTCTGGCCCGAGATATCAAACGGAAAAGGGGAAAAAAAAAGAAAAAAAACTCAGAGAAATTGAACCATTACTTACGGAAGAGGATTGGAAGTTGTCATCCATTTAATGGAGTTTGTTCAACCATACTTTGGGACATAATCGTACCTTCTGCAAAATGCCAAGATAATGCATAAGGATTTCAAAGGAATTTTAATAAAAGACAGTATTTTGCAGGCTGTAAAAGAGTTTTAGATTGACAAACACCCTCTAATAGCGAGCTGGAAAACTAGAGGGGCAGGTTAATCCACACTGCCTTGATTTAGGCTCATCAGACTCGCAAAATATCTGCTGAAATGTGGGGCTGCCATTTATGGGAAATCAAACTTTCTTCTATAATTTGAGACCCTATTATAAACGAGCATGCGACACTGCAACTCAAGCTCAAGAAAGGAGGAGACAGAAGTGGTTGGCACCTCTGACAGCCAAGCCCATACTGTCTCAGATTAAAATCTCGTAGAGGCTCATTTCCACTTGGCCAGAGTCCTTTTGTTACTGAACATCGCTAGAACACAGGTGATCCGAACACGAGCCACAAGCCTGCAGCTTGCTGGGACAATTAATATTCACCCTGCAGCACTGCTCCAAGTAGCCTCTTCTCCTGCAGCTGTACTCTCTCTCAAGGCCCCCACAGCTCCTCTCCCCTCCCCTCTGCTGCCGGCCATGGCACAGGCGTGGAGTAGATGTCTTGTGCGTGCAAGCAATCCTGCAGAAAGTCCATTTTTCTTGCGGTTGCTACACATTTGAAGAACACATGCAGACCCAGCCTTGTATTTCAGGAACAGGTTTATTTCAGGGTTTTCTATACACATTCAGTAAGCCCTCTACACTCAGTAGGACGTGTCCTTCACATCCTCCTGTGCGCACCCACCGAACGGTGGACTGAATGTGCGGGGAGACTGGATTTTTCGGAAAAGCTCTGGGCAGGGCTGCGTATACACACAGAGCCTGGCCGGTGCAGATGTGTTCAACTCAGCTTATCAGGAAGCTCCTTCAGAGGAGGACACAGTTAGGCCCCTTGTTTTATAGGACACAGGCTTTTAGTAAAGTCTTCGGTCAAACAGTTCCGAACTCAAGGGGAGAAATCACTATCCGTATTTTCAACCAATTCCGAACTCTAATGAGAAAGTCTTCACAGAGAGAAAGCCGAAAGAATGGAATGAAACCAGTCCTGAAGTGAGAGTCCACGTGGGTGCAGGTGAGCATTAGAGATATTGCATCAGTACCGAGTCAGTAACTAAGGCAGACAGTCAAGGTTTGGAGAGAGCATGCCTTTGGATAAGGTTAAGTGCACTAGACAGTCCATACTTTGGTGCTAAACCATCTTTAGAAAAGCTGTGCATCCACCTGTCAACCTGTTCCTGGACTCTTTTTTGCTTGTTGTTTCTTCTTTTATTAACAAAACCAACACAAGCAGGAAGACTCTTTCTACTTCCCCTCTGCTTCTGCCTCCTGCCTGTTTATCTTCTGTCTGATCTCCACCCAGCTAGATTTTCTCTTGATAGAAAGTGAAGCAAAAAGAACCAGTCTTCCAGCAAAAGCCTTTTTTTGCCTGCCATTAAATTCCCTTCAAAGCATCTCAATGGCTATAAATCTCTCCCGCCAGCTTTATATATTTGCCATAATTTTATCCTTTATCTTCACTGCTGCTGCAATTCTACCTCCTTTCCATCTTCAACCTTGCTTTATTTGATCGTTGTCTCCGATTTGTTTTTGATCTCATGGCCATAGATTCGGGTAGTGATGTGACTTCCAGTGTTCCTTAAGCATGCCATTGGCACAGGTAATTAGAGAAAAGGAGAAGGAAATTATCCAAGTTCTTGCTTGACCCACACACTCTCGAAAAAAGATCCCAGTTACTGAGGGGGGAGATAACATGAATATTGTGTTGTCAGGAATGACAGCACTCAGGGTGCATACAGCACCTCCTGCAGCAGACAGGCAGAAACCACAGCAGCTGGTTTGATCTTCCATCAAAGCACATTTAAAGCAAATTCTTCATTTCCAGGGCAGAGTCAAGATACCAACCCCCCTGCAGCTGAACAATGCACATGAATATTTTTAAAAAGTAAATTAAAATAGTGCAGATATCCCATGAAAGAGGTAGCATACCATTAAACAATCTTTTCAAATGGCAGTGACCAGCTGGAATCCTCCCTTGTTCTGTAACAACCAAGTTGTTACAAGGTAGAAACTGCATCATTTCAAAGCACACAAACAGGCCACATTTCATTATAAAACTTAAGATTTGCTAAAAAGTGGATGGAAAAAAAATTGTAGGGGAAAAAAAAAGCCAGACTAGAAAAAACCCTGTTACTTTCCCCATCTATAAAATTAGTCCCTTCTCTTTAACATCATTTCTCTGCACTATTGCAACCTGCAAGCTCTTACACATTTCAGCTGTTTTTCATGTGTCTAGTTCAGTAGGCTCTTGTTTAAAGTGAAACTACGTGTTATTAATAGTCACTGTGGAGAAAATCACCAAGCCAAGTAGATGAGTTTCTATCACTTGTATCTTCTGACTCACCTCAAGAAAACAGCTAGCACCACAGCCTTCCTGGCTATCACACTTTACTACAACCCACAGGACATGCTAATATCTGCATTTTCATTAAAAAAAGAAAAAAATAATGAAACCCTCTCCTGTAATAACAAGGGGCCAAGATCACCAGCTTAAACCTGATCCAAGAGATGGCACACCACAGCACCCATGTACCCATTTCCCTGAAACTTTGGCTCATACTGGGTATGACTAAGGTAAGCACAGGGTCTGACACGAGGAATAATGTGGGAATTCTTGCCCAGCCACCAATTGCACTTCGCTCAACTTTGCAGCCTCCCTTCAAGTAATGGGGAAATAGGACGTCTCAGGCTGATAAAAGCAGTCACATTGGTGTTGTCTCAAACAGCAACCTTCATCTGGGGTCAACACAAGAGCAGCGGTTGCCTGATCCGTTTCAGTTTTACAGCCCACACCCTCAGCAGCTACACCACCGCTCATATTTTGCCACAAACCACAGCATGCCCTCTTCCTGAGACACCCCTAAGCATCTGTTTAACTTAATTTGAGACATCCCACACGTTCACAACCTGAGACTCCTGCAATCAAGATATTTTGCCTATAGATTAGGAGTTACCATTCAGCGTCATGGAGGACACTGAGAAGATGACAGCACCATAGACACACAAAGACAAGTATGATTCTTCCCGCTCCCAAACGCTAAAAAAGGAGACAAACCACTGACACATTTAAAAGCTTACGGTTCTCATATTTGACTGCCCAGACAAGAAATGACTGCACTCACAGCAACACTTACAGAGCTGGCCAGGCAGCTAAGGGAAGCCAGGTACTTCAGGATGGCGCAAACAGCTGAGGAACAGATGGATAATGAACAGCTTCTAATGAGATGACAGTTACTCGCTGTGAAAGAAAGAGGGGGCAAGAAATAAGCAAAGCATTATTGTCGCTGAATGTTCCTAGGCAATGAAAATCATAAAGGAGGGGGAAGACCATCGGGTGACGTGTCAGGATTCTGAAGAGAGGGGCACAAGCTCTTATCAGCTGTGGTACTTAGGCTGCAATAGCCAGCAAGGGTGGGAACACACGATTTCAAAAATTCCTGAGGAAAGTCTTAAAGACAGAGGAATAGTGTCCTCATGAGCAAAGAAGAGGGATGAGGGAAGCTCAGACAATATATAAGAATAGATAAGATGAACCAAGAGAAAAATGTGAAGCGTGAGACTGAAGAAGTTGAGAGGAGACAACTAGCAGAACACCATGAGAAGAGAGCAGTAAGAGTATAATTCGAAAATGGGCATCTGCTTTTACTGAAAATGGGACTAGAAGAGAGAATGAAGGTTCTAAGAAAGATCCTAAAGGTTTATAAAGGTAAGAAGAGTTCCTCCACTGCCATATTTCAGGTGTCTGCAAATCAAATCTAATTGCATTTCACAAATATCTGCAAAGGAATCTCAACACCATACAAAACTTATGCTACCTTTCACAGTTGTTGATATACAAGAAATGGTGCCCATCAAGATATTCATTTGCTTGTACTCCCCTACATGTCTATTTTCTTAATTTCTCCCTTGTCTTATTCCTATTTTATACTACAACAGGATATTAATATATGTTTCTGCCTTACATTACGGACAAAATTACTGGTAGAGGACCTGCCTTTTTATTCTGTATTTTCCATTTGTCCAGCAACTAGTTCAATGAGGTCTTGTCTCGCCACTGTAACAACAGTCTTTGTCCTGGATCAGGTAAACAGCAAGAATGATAGCAACATATCTTTCACTTCTGTGTTTTCTCTAAACTCTCAAAGATGAGAAAAACAGCAAACTAAAACCACTGCATTTACGTGTCAACATCCTGACAGTTTCTTCCTCATGGAGCTCCATGTTTTCTAGGGGCAGGGGAACGTCTGCAGTTAGACTCCTCGTTTTGAGGCAGTAGAAGTTTGGTTGAGGAGAGGTCAGAGTGGAATAAGAAGGAAAAGTTTGTTCCATTATATTAGGAAAAATACACGTAGATTAACTCGAGTGTACGTCCCTTCTAATGACTTTAGCCCAGATCATCAGCTTTTAATTGTCTTTCATTTCAAGTCATGAGGTCTTTGGCATATGTACCTTATTTCTATCTATTTGATTTTCAGAGCAATAGAAGTGAGGGACATAGAATTCAGCCTTCCCTGACTTAAGTGTTTTGATAGAAGCCTAAGAAACAGAAGCTTACAGCAAGAGCTGGAGTTCTAAGTGCTTGAACAAGGTATGTCTAGAAAAACTGAGATCCCTTAACCACAACACAGACTTGTTTGGACCTGTTTTTACATGAAACTTTCCTCCCTTTTATGGGATTTGTGTGTTGTGCAGTCTCACAACCCTGGTATTTGAAAGTGGATAAACAAACTGGCACCAAAATATATATATAAACATATATACAATCAAATCTGCACAATCTGTACAGTGATAAAATGACAATCACCATGTCTAGCCATGGGTGATAAATATGACAAGTAGAGGAGAACTGATTTTAGTCTCTAATAAAAAGTATATATTGGCATGTATAAGTGCTTACAACTGAACAGAAGGGCAGATACTGAAATGTGTTTTTCTTCCTTTTAACACACACTATTCCAGTAGTGTCTAGGACGGAACACTTGCCTCTGATACATCTGCAAACCCATGTTCCTGCGCTGGACACATACTGACAATTTCTTCTCTTTTCTTTCAGCTTCAATTTAATACTTCATCAAGCAATAAGTTTTTTACCTCCTTTCCCTCTAAGCAGTTTCTCCTTCTGCTTTTATTTCCCCACCATCAATATGCAGAAGGCCATCCTTGTGCCACTCAGCTCTAGCCTCCTGTTCCTCCTTACACCACAGCAAAAGCTTCCTGAGGAACATTTTCCTGAGACTCTATATTCCAGCACAGTGGAAATGTAGACAACACTGCTACTTGCATCACATACAGAACATCTGAAGAAATAGGAAGAGAACCTATTAAAGAAAAAGAGAGAGAATAGTTAAGGGAGAAAGGAAACAAACTGTGGACACCCACATGATGAGAAGCCCTGTGCCGTGGCCCATGTGAAGTTTGTTTTCCCAGCATAGGGAGGCAAATGACATTATTTTCACCTACCCTTTGAACTTCTCATGACATCTCCTGCTGAACCCATGATGGTTTGACTCTTCCTTTAAACTGAACTGGTCAAATTTTTGTCTGTGCAAAAATGACCCAAAATCACCAATGAGAGATCTTGGACAAACAATAAAACTGCCCCTGTAATACTTTGTTCCATCATTTATAGTCTGGCCTATCTCTCCCATTGATCACAGTACGATTGTAGAAAGGGCAAATTTCTTATTCTCTAGACAGAACAAGGAATAGGTGTTTTGCGGCTTCCCGTTTGCCTTCTCCAGCTTCGTGTACAATCCCAACCACCGCTTTCAGAGGTGCAAATAAATGAGCTACGCTTATGATGTGTGTTTAAATTCCAATTATCATACAATCAAGCCACAGCTATGCTTCTCAAGAAATAATATTCTCTCACAGCATAAACAAAAGATCAGCAAAATGACCGAGATATTGTTTCTTAGAGACATGAACCATCTTCCTATACTTCTTACTGCTTGCCACAGGGACACTGCTTTACAGCCAAAGGATGCCTCCCTCTATACACGTGAGTTCTGGTATCACCACTCCTAAAAGAGCTCTCAAAGCATTTTGAAAACCACATGCACTGAATCTTGTGGAACCTGCCCCCCCGCCAAATTAACCTGAGAGAGCTTTCATAAATAAACCAGGCCCCTCCTCCCCAGTGGGGAAGGGAACAGTCAAACACCTCAGAAACCATGGATTTTATTGAGTTTACGGATTAGGAGCTTCAAGGTGAAAGATTGAAAATAATTGTCAACCCCCCACCCAAACCTGCACAACCAAATATCCTGCCATTATCTTTACCTGCTATTTTTAGATTCAGTCTCAAAGTCCGATTTCTCTCTAAACTCAAAGGCAAGTCCTAGCAAGATTTCTTCCTATCAGGATATGGCTTTGTAAAACTGATCCCTTGGTTTGAATAAGGCCCACTTCATTGATGCAAACGTAGAATGCAAAAAAGTGCCAAAGTCTTAAGGACTTTCCTCGTTTTTCTTATTCTCTAATGCAAGAAAGCCCACTGTCACTGCAGTTTCAAATTAGCTGACATGCAGCCCAGAGATCAGGGAAGCATTTCCAAGCTCTTTATAGGCTGTTTTTTTCCGGCAGTCGCCCTCTCTCTACATGTTATTCAGCGGACATGCAAATGAAGCATTGTCCAATTTGTTCCCGAGTTTCTTACACAAATGCAGAAGGGAGTGCTCTCCTTTGCACATTCGTAAACTAGCCTGCCGGCCTGGCTCACACATTTCTGCAGTCTCTGGATGTGTTTCTGTATTTAAACTGACTGAAATACACATAAATTTTATTTCTTGAGTGACAAAACTCACACAAGCTTTTACTAGTACCACAGAAAATAAAATCTCTACAGTTTAGAGAGATCTCTCTCAACCTCTACAGTTTAGAGAGATTAAATATTACAGACAAAACATAGAAGTAGAAATAGGGCATCTCCCTCCCCTCTCTTTCCCCTCCTCTGCCTTCTACACACTGGAACCCTTACCAAGGGCACATTACAGAGTTTCTCTGGATAAATATGTTTAAGTTGTGATACCAAAAGCAGCTACTGATTTTAGGTGCACAGATAATTTTAAGTGTGCCAATTGAGAAATCTTAAAATATGCTAGATGATCAGGAAGTCACTTTTGAAACTGGACCACCTGAAACTGAGGTATCCCAATTGCCCCCCAAATAATTTCCTTATAATTATGCAATAACAATTTTCAGCATGCCTTATGGCTGTATGAGTTAATGCCAATGATGAACATAAAGCACAATCACAGCATGACTGCTCTGCAGTTGGAAAATTATTTCCACCACTGCATTGGAAAGTGAAACCTAGATTTCAATGCCGAGAAAAAAACAACCAACCAACCAACCTTCCATTTCAAAGAATAACCTGTTGCAAGTTCTGCACGGAGGAAGAATGAATGTGTAACTGGACTGCAGGCTGGACTGCCTGGCACTCAATACAGGATAAAGTATAACCCTTAATATTGTGGGAATTATATGGCTGGGTGAGGCTTAAATTGACATTCCTGTAACACACAATTCTAGCCTCAAATAAAATACTTACATGTATTATGAGCCTTCTCAAGACTTAAGAGGAAGTCCGCTGCTGTTGTAAGGTCTCAACATTTTCTAGATTTAACAGGTTCTCCAGACTGGCCTCTGATACAAAACTGCTGAATGACAAATGAGGTTTTCTTTGCTTAGTCATTCATCTGCAAGATTTGGTGAACTTTCTCACTGCCAAATTCAAAACTACTTAATTCTATGAATAATTTTGTGTCTTAGAAGATGTTAACTAAACATATTTTTGTTATAATATCAAGAACAAATAAAAGGCCCGTTCTCTCTGTCTGAGACTTGCTGTTAATTTAAAGCAGCATTAAATAGGATTATTAAGTCATATTATCTACCACAATTTGTTTTTTAGATAATGATGTTATTTACATTTCTCATTTACTTCTGGTGAAAGAATGTTCATCGAATGAACCACTTTCTTTCTTCTCTTTTTTTTTAAGAGTATTTTCTTCATCTGTTTTCATTTTCTTCCTTTGCAGGTACCTCTGTCACATCCCTCCTTCCCCTGTTTCCTCTGATAAACCTTTGTACCCTGTTGTCACTGACTTGCTACCAAGAGATAGATAACAATGTCTCATTCAAACAGTGTAACTGTTGGCATCATTTCAGAAACTATATAAAGAGCAGAAGTTTTCTTAGTTGTTGATTACTCAAGGAGAAAAAAAAATAGTTGGAAAATATGTGACTTCCTCAAAGCCACTGTTCAATATATACCTTGAAAAACAAGGAAAAAGAGTGCCAGTATCTTCCTTTCTTTAAAGGCATGTGTGATAGCTTCCAAAAACTGAAAATTGATTGATAAAAGCTTTTCTACCATAGACACCACTCTCTTAAAAAAAAAAAAAAAAAAATCAATGCTTCTCCTGAAATCCGTTTTATCCCACAAACACATGCTACTAACAAATCAGCCAACCAGTCCCCCTCCGCACATCTCATACAGCCATCTTGACAGACTGCTACAGTCTTGAAAGGGAGAAGACCAGGTAGTCTCAAGAGGCACGGATATTACTGTAATGGAGAGAGCTCAAATACAATGATGATACAGTATAAATAATACAAGGTACTATAAGGGCAGATCACTGGAAAATAAATTTCAGCTCAACCAACCAAGAAAATCAATCCACATTGCTAAGATAGTTTGTACGTCAACAGGAGCCTCTGCATATTAGCTGTTAGTCCACACTGCTGTACTCATCACTAGCAAGAAATTAACCTTTGTCCTGTGCACCCCATCACGGGAACCTCCCGTGCTTCACAAGGCAAATTATATCAACCACCAAACAAGCATGGCAACGACATGGGTTTCAGGACAGGTTGAACTTTACACCATTATGCTTATAGCACCCACGTGAAAGCAGCAAGTTGCTCAACCACAAAAAGTGAAAAGCGTACCCACATCGTCTTTGAATGAAGCCACAGAAAACTTTAATTTGGGCTCAGCCCCTTAGGAATTGTTATGGGATGTGGTTAAAATGGGAAGCAAGAGCCAGTTTGATGGCAGATTCACAGCCTGCAGCAGCGCCCTGGTCAGCCAGCATCTAACATCGTAAAAACAAAGCACAGATACAATTAAGACTCTGCCTCTCCTAATAATCTTGGAGACTGTTTACTCAGCAACACCAACACATCAAAGGAAAGGATGCCAATGCCTGAAGACAAATCTGTTTAACTCCAAGCCAGCTTTGTTTATTGCTAATAGTTTTATTGGTAGAACTAAATCTGAAAACAGATAGAAAAGCCTTGAAGGGCCTGGAAACCACCACGTTAAACCACTGGCAAAAAATGGTGCTGTGAGAACTGACTGACCAGTTTGCCACATAGAATGTCAGAGCTGTGCCAGAGACCACTTCCAGGCAGGGGTGAAGAGTAGTAGTGTGAGGGTAAACACTAAAATATGGGGATTAACTACAGTGCAGGTCACCTAGGATTGATACATGCAGGCATGTAATGCCCTTTCTGTGTGACTGTGCTGCTGTGCCCCAAACATAGTCAGATTTCCCCCACTTCAGTGCACCCTTGCACACTACAGATCAGAAATTCCCTCCTACACCCACACTCTGAAACACTTAAACACTTTTCTAAGGTGTCAGACTCTTTTTTTCCTTCTGCTCTTTGCTGTTTGCTCCAAACGTCTACCCGTCTTCTCTCACCTGACTCACTCCACACTTTCCTCTCAGCATTTCCCCTTCACCTCCGTTCCCGCCCTCCTCTTTCCATTACACTATTCCTGCTCCCCCCAAATAAATCATGGTTCTAACACACCACCTTCACCACCTCCTTGCTCACTCAGCTTCTACATTCTCAACCCTTCCCTCACATTCCAGTTGTCTTGTCTCTGGACGATCTCTTCCAGGTAGGTAGTCTACATTTGTATGAGACCTAATGTAAACCATCCTTTGTGTTACATTTTGGGAAAACTGCAATGCATACCACCCAGGCAGCAGCATGCAAAAACGGGAACCCTCTATCTACAGTCATGCTCACAAATATTGGTTTACCTAAAAAGCTGCAAAATTACCATCTTCACAACCAACCTGTGGGCAAGGTTACCCGACAAAAGAAGAATAAAGGTCTTTTGGGGGCCATTGGTAGAATCATTTGGGTGTTGCGTTTTTACCTTTTCTGTGGAAGAATTTTCAAGCTACATGATACTTATTTCTTCGACATCAAAGGTATAGAGCTAATCTTTTATCCTGGCCACTCATGCTAATCAGTTTCCTTATCCGCAAACCGCTTCCCAACTTCATTGACAGGTCTTATAAAATTTATCCCTTCAACCTGCACCTCACTCAGTACTAGAAGTAATCAAATATAATTGTGACTTTCCAAGCTACAAACCGCATTTGTTGGACAAACTTCTTAACTCTCATATTGAGCCACAAGCCATCTCAAACACAAGGACTGTTATTAGAAGAGTCCTTTATTGATTTCTTTTCACATCTCAGAAACAGAATAGGGATGTGCTGAAATAAGCAGTGGATTTCATTCATCTCTGTCCCCGACAAATTATGAAACACAAGAGCATATTTCCAGGCTGAGAAGGGAGCAAGAAAAAATGCCAGTGATACTAACAAAGAAAACAGGCTTTCTCACAGAATTCTGAATCCATTTTGGACAACTGCGTTCACAGGGGCCATTTGGATATGACACGGAAAATCTCTATAATGACCGAGATGGACAAGACTAGCAGAACGCTTCTGAGGGATTACAGAAGAAAACACAGATGTGGTTGCAAGCTGAGATGGGAAACTGTCAAGTGTCTGTCGTTACTGAGATGAAGGATGCACCGGCGGCTGATGTCACTGTGAAGAGATTTGGGGTGGGAGGAAGAGAGGAAAAACAGTCTTAGAGGGAACAGATGAGGATGCAAACAAAGTGATACATCTGTTGTGGGACAAAGACAGGGCTGACCTTGGCCTAAGCTGGGATGTGTGAGACCAGGAGAATTTGAATTTCAGTGTATAAGCCTAGATAATAAAGGTACTTCTGACAACAGCCACAGTGAAAAGTATAGAGAATAAAAATTTTGAAATAATGGTCCAGGAATTTTACATGGACCATATTGAATTGGGAATGAAGAGGTAAACTTCAAGAGGAAACACCTGAAAGTCCCATGTTCAAGCAAGATAATAGCTTCAGAAAACTACGCCAGCCACTACCTTGAGGTATTTCTGAATGGCTGCTGATGATGTAGACTTACCTATTTTTGTACAGCATTTGAAATTCAGTGATATTCAATCAGCAAATTAATAAAAGACAAGTTCTCCTTCGGGCACTTACTGCATCGTGGTCTAATGAAAACTAGGGAGCATTTATTATTTTCAGTGTCCCAATCATTACACAGATGCATGGAAGAAAGCTATCTATTTTGGAGTAAATACATGCACCTCTCCAGCTACCTAGGGAGAAAAAATTGCCTTTTAAAACACAGATGACTACAGTAGCTTGACTATTCTGCAGATTCAGTTCAGCTATCCAAAAGCAGCAGGTATTTTGCAGAGGTGAGTACCATGGCCTAGTTCTGAACTCCACAGGCTGGCATCAGTTGGAACGCTCTCTCCTCCACGCTTCATCAGACTAGCACGCACATACGCATGTACATATACACACCCTTCAAAAACCAAGACGATGAGCTTTACAACAGATGTGTTTCCACTTAAATCCTTATGAAGCTTTTGGCTGTTTAGCTAGCGTCAAAAAACATTCTGAGCAGAGTGCTACTTTACACTTCCCTCTGCTGCTAAGACCCTGGTGGCATCCTGCTCCAAAACAGCACGTCTTTTAAAGAACTTCTTGCAGAAGGACACAGTAATGGAAGACTGGAGTAATCTTACAAAGTACTCCATCATCCGCACTAGACACCCAGGCAGTTCTAACCAGCTAAATCTTGTACGCCAACAGGAGAGAGGGGCTTGGGTTGTTAGGACAGGATTATCTTCTTCCATGTAGTTCTCTGCTCCTCTCCCATCTTGCTGGCTACTGTGGCAGTTACTGCAATAAAAAAAAGCTGACTTTTTTCAAACAAGTATTGTTGTAGTTAGACTGGCTGATTCCTTCACAGGTCAAGACGGATGCAAGCAGCTTCACAGTCAGATCGGTATTCAATGGTTTTGTGCTTTTGTTTCTGGCAGGTCTAGGAAGCAAAAATCTTGTCATGGTTCATATTATTCTGAGGCCTTTAAATTCCTTATGATGTTCAGGAAGGTTACGGGATTAAGTTTCACAAATTTAAGAATTATTTTGTGATTTAAGATTAAGAGATTTGGGATTTAGGATTCATTTTTAGTAAGAATTTTCCCTGCTGGATATGAAATCACCTAAGGACCAATGGAATGTTTAGGTGCCAAAGTAACACACAGTGGTTAAAAATCCAGATTTATCATTTTCCTGATGGAGACTCATTGCAACAGATAAATGGAGGCAGGTATTTGTTACAGGATTGATGACTGAGTCTATCAAACAAAAATTCCTGAAACATTTCTAGAGCATCCAGCTGCTAAAATTTGATTATAACACAATAAAGTGACAGCTGACTTTCACATCCATAGAGTAAAAATGAAATAGGCAGCTGTAGTACTATGGACAAGTATACCAAACAGTTAACTTCCCTACTTAGTAATATGACTAGCGACCTATATAATGGACAAGGATTTAATACAGACTGAAGAAAGTACCACGAAAATCTCATCATTGAAGGTCTAATCCGACCTGCAGGGAATGGTGTTGGGCTTTAAAGAGTAATAGTTGTATTGTCAGACATAGTAGAGGGGTTAGATTTTCTAAACTTTTTTCAGAATGCTGGAATACAGTAACAAAAAAAAAAAAAAAAGTGTTACACTCAAAATATTTTTTACATTAAGAGTTCAATGCTTGAGAATGTAAATGCACAGGATGTTAAAGAAATATCAGTGTGAGCTTATTGTAATTTTCTTCGGGGAAAAAAATCTTGTAAATTAATGTACAGTCGGACTATATGTTCACCACTTTGGATTCTAAATATTTAATGATTATTATCTTTCTGCCATACAACTATTACATGCACATTTCAAAATTACTGCCAATTTATAATTTTTTTACTACTGAAATTTAGAAATGAAATAATGTATGGGGATATAAAGCAAATGTCTCCATGCAATGATTCACCTTATTTTAGAGCAAGGCCTCATTTTTGTGGCTTACAAAACAATGGTTTCTAAGACCCCTACACGGGATAGGCTACGTTTTCTAAAGCAGCATATGAAATGTGGTAATGTTCAATAACAGAGAGACAGAGTCTTGAAAAATCACGGACCAACCCAACATTCTGTTAACATTAATTTTATAAAATACCTTACAAGAACAGATAAAGAACTTGAGCTTACATAATAACCAAAATTTAAAAAGAATGTTGAATAAAATATAAATTAATTGAACACATCACTAAGTTTGCCACATGTTAGACAAGTTTATAAAAGGCATTTTCAGATAAAATAGTTATTTGAAAGAAAATCCTTCAAAATGGAAACTACTGAAGTCCTTTTTCAAGAAGTCATTCCTAAAAGCGCAAAATTCCAGGTAAACAGGTAGTACCTGAATTTGCTTAGAATACGGCGTTCATTTGCTTCAAAATTTGTCAAGCTTTAAGACACAAATTTAAATGCTTTCAGGTCAGAGTCATCAGTGCAAAGTAAAGCTTCAAGCTGAAAATGAGAGAAATATAACAGAAGAAATGATCCTGGTACAAAACTTCCTAAATTCACATTATGAAAACAACTGTGCCAGATGCACTCTTGAGATACTGAACATTAACAAATTTTACTAGTGGCCATTTTAGGGTTCCAGCCAAGCCATTAACATGGCTAATTGTATTATATTCATTTATTTTATCACAATTTCTTTTTTTTTCTACTCATAGTCTTTGGAAAAGATCCATGCTGCTGATGTCCACTTACTTTGCTCAACTTCTGATTCATCCAATTTGCTTAAAATGCAGTAACTTAGCCAAAAGGAGATAAAAGGTGAGGCCAACAGACATCAGAATGATGGTCTAAAGCCTGCAATGACATTTAATTGGGAGAAATATGATAGCACATGCTTCTGAGTTTAACCAACTTTGTTCATTCAAGTACTCTCACTAAAATCACTCTTCCTTAAAGTCATATATGTGCATAACACACTGCCAGGCTCAACCCTCAAGTCTTTCAAAAGTTAAAAATGTTTAGAGAACTAGACTGTAGCCAGATTAATTTCTTTTAAGCCTATTAATTCCTGCATAGTAAACATCAACACTCTAGCAAAGCAATTTCGCTCTGTTTGACTTTAGAACTATTAACCAAAACAGGTTTGAAATAGTCTTCACATTCCACTATTTAGAAGTGTTATTAGCACACTCATTTAAAGATTAATGGAACTCTCTTCAAGTTACCACTCAGAATATTGCTCATCAAGCTTTTTTTTTTAACACATACTAAAAAAAAAGAAGCATCACTGGTGGTCACAACCAGAAAGGAGAAGGAAAAATTTAAAAATCTTAAGCTCTCAGGCAGCAGTTCCAGTCTCTAATTGAAACGTAAGGCTGTCATTTATACTAAGATGCTGCATAAAAATGAGTTCTGCATCACAATTCAAAATTTCAAAACTCAATCTGCAGATTGTTTGCTCATCCTTGTAAAGAGTTCTTTTTTCACTGTTGTCATTGCTATGCTGGCAGCTATGCTAGAAGCTCATTTAAGTAATTCCAGTACAACCACAGTGTTTAATTTAACAGTATTAATTATTTTGAATTTATAGTTAGCTAAAATGCTAGAGTGATGTTGTAAACAAACCAAACGAACAAGAGGGTTCGAGAGTACCCAACACTTTCCCCCAAAACAGAGGAAAGAGATTTACTTGAACTAAAAGCACAGAATATAACTCCAACCAAAACTTTCCATAAGCTGTACTCAAGGAATGAACATTTAAAGGAAGTTGCAAATGCCCTTTTCTAGGACATAAACTCAGAATCATTTGCTTAAATCAAAATGGAACAGAAGCTCTTCCCTATACCCTGAATTCTCCTGATCATCTTTTATCACTGAAGCAGATTAATGATATCCATACTATGCTTTGTGATGCTACAAAATAATTTATTTAATTAGTTTTAAGAATAAGTTCTTTGATGAAATGATGGACTTTGAGATATCACAGCAATTTCCACTGGGTGTTCCCAGTTATTTTAAATCCTGCAGTTCAGCCATTTGCTGTCTTTAAAAAAATCTTTAAAACAAATGCATTGGCTGCTGAGATCTCATCCTTTAAGTGATGTAACTTTTACCACTTGCTCTGAGTGAAGGATAACACTGACAGCTGAAAGGGAACAATAAATATATACCTCACACCCAGCATAGCACACCGTGAAAATTCTCATATACTGGTCACATCTCAAAATGTGAAAAATATTCTAACTACCACATGGTTTTATCTTTTCAATAGTAATAAATGAAAAGAAGATTTCAAAGTTTCCTAAAAAAACCAATAAAGCAGCAATCTTAAGAATTATTCTGGAAATATTTGGACTCTTAACTTTGAGTGTACTAAGAACAGAGTTGTCTTCTCTCTCTCTTTTCTAAAATTGGAAAGATTTTTAATTTGGCTTGCATCAATTTGGGCTCAAAAATAAAACGTCAAAGCCTCGAGTATCAGTAACTATGTAAAGCAAAAACGTATTTCCAACTAAGCAGCTGGAAAGTGAGTGAATGATTTTCGGTATTAAACACATACTTGAGAATAATAAAGTGTACAGAGGAGGAGGTTACTAAAGAACTTTGCAAAAAAAATTGCTACAGTAGCATTAGGAATTAACAGTGCATCAAAGATTTAAAGTTTCCATGTTAATACAAACTGATCCAAGCCACAATGAACCACAGGATAATCACTCAAACAAAAAATTAACCGCATTCTACTTTACAGGAGTTAGAACTGGAATTTACCTGAATACCATTAATATGATTCAAAAAGATTCCTTCTAGTTTGGCACGCCTCAGTTTACATAGGTCATAGAGAACTGGTGCCATTAGTGTGTAATCAAAACACAGTATTATCACGTGCATTTGGCTTTTTTGAACATTTGCAATCAAATACTCAAATCTGAAGGAGCTTTTACATGTCAGAACTCAGTATCACTGCTGCATGAAGTGTTTTATTTGTTGGTTGGGATTTTTTTGTGGAAACTGTGTATAAAACACCTTGAGGACTACGGGTCATGGAATTCATGTTAAACAGAAAGCTGCCCAACATTACTGTCAAAATACCTTCAAAAAGGCAGTTCATAGACAGAATAATGCATTTTACATTCAGATATTTCCTCTCTCAGAAGCAAAGGAATCTCAGAAGAAAAAAAAAAATCAGTAGTGAAGGCCACATACTTTTTGCATTTGATGAGCTGAAATGCAAAAAACAATTAAAGCATCTTGTAAGAGAAAACAAAAACAAAAACACAGAACTTCTGGAAAGTGATGATTTAGTTGATGGGGTGGTCAGCATGGAAACTGTTGGGAATGCTACAGCAGAACTGACCACAAGTACAAGGGAATATGAACAGGAACATAGTACAGGTGTCAACTAGAAAACTGTAACTTGCCAACTTGTAAACAAGAAAAAGCATTTCACAGATTAAAAGTTCTAGGGAAGTAAACTTCTTTAAATTATTTTGTCAGTTCAACCCTGATTTAAAAAAGTATGGCTAGCAAAAATACATAAGCCTCAGCATATTTATAAGTCTTGATCAGAGCAGCCATGAGCCTTTGATAAACGGCTGGAAACACACACCCTTCTACTAAGGATGAAAGAAAAATATTCCATTCTCTTCTTTCTCTCATTCCTCAATCCACACATGTATATGTAGAATTCACATGCTCCAAGAATATCTTGACGCTGCTATAGATTGAGACGTGGGGAGACCGGTGGAGGAAAACAGACAAACTCTCTTAAAATACTACGGGCCACGTCAACATTATTCTGGGCAATTTCAAGTGCCCTCTTGACTTCTTCAAAGGAATAGCCTTCTCCCATAAGTTTTGCAATTTTTGCATCCACATTTTCCGTGGAACTGTCAGAGCTGTATGCTTTCCTGTGGTGTATTTCTGGTGCAGTCCTCCGAGGAAGTGGTTTAGGGGGCCTGGCTGGTGCTTGTGAACCATCTGTTTCAAATAAAGAAGATAGAAACCATTATAAATTGGCTTAAAATAGTATTATAGGTAGGTCAAGCCTCATGAAGCAGTTTAAAAAGTAAAACTCTAAAGAAACATGAAGAGAGATTTTAATTCACTGATATATCTCATTTTAAAATTTGGACAGAAGCTGAACTGCTCAAGAACATCCAAAATGGAAATGATGTAGTGAAATACTACTTTAATAATATGATAGGAACATGCAAGTTACAATCTGAATTATCCAAAGCTGGAAGAAAAAGAAAGTATGATGAAGCAGACAAAGATGGTGAAAACAGCCAGTCAAAATTTTAAATGTTCTCCACTCTCAGCCTACAGTTTGAGAACTTTTTCTTAGTCTGTTTAAAAAAAAAAAAACCAACAAATTTGATCACAATTTTATCCAGGACAGTAAGTTGTGCAGAAGAGGAGTCCAGCCAAATATGCCTGAGGGAGAAAAATCCTTCACTTATTGGTACATCTTGCAGATTCTGTTCAGTCAATTGCAGTTCATTTCATGCATAGCAGCTACGCTTAAGTACAGAAATAACTGGTTTCTCAAAAAACCTCTAGTCCAATTATTTTCAGTGGTGAGAACGGAACATGATCCTTCGTCTCCAGTCCCCCTTTGGAAATATCTCCCCTTCCCTTCTCTTCTATGGAAAGGTTACCTTCACAGTTAATGCTGGTGCTAAGAATCATGATGTGCTGATGAAAAAAGCTAATGTTCAAACTTGCTAATCTTCTCAGAATCAAGAGTTTCATGCTCAAGTAGACTTGGTACTTTACTGAAACCTCTTTATCCTCACTGATTCCACAATAAGAAGCTTAAATACAAGTAGGCATAGAGCAGAAAAAAAAAACTTTCAAGAGCAAAGTATTTAAAAAAAAAAGTCTTTAATCCTTCAAAAAGGGTTCTAAAAAGTTCCATCAACAATGACTTTGATAGACAAATTAGAGGAATTTCTGGCTGTGATACTCCCTGTTTCCTTACACTGACAGCAATGGCATTTTGCAGTGTTAAGTACTTCAGAGACAGTTTTTTAGTGATGAAAGAATGTTGTATTTCTAGTATTGCTGTTACAACATGCTACTTTATCATAACACTGGATAGAGAGAACTGTAATTCAACCGAGTGCATTAAACATTTCAGATGAATGAAAATAGTTCATATTAGTGAACGTCTAACCAAGGTGTATTTTTTTCTCAACTCAGTTTCCATGCATTCAGATGAGAGTGTTGCTACAAATTTTAATTCCCTTTCTTAATTCAGAGAAGGTAAGTAGTAGTTCAGCAAGATGATGATATTCATATAACTAATGGATGAGAGTAATTTGATTAAAAATTTACAGTAAGGGGCTAAGATTAATTTTGTTCTAATTTTCCTTGCAAATAGTTATGACGCAACCTACAGATAGTAAGGGCTATTTCATATTTATTATGTTTGTTTCCTCTCTGAAGATGAAAAGAATTATATAAATGCTAAACATTCTAGTAAACACACCTGAAGCAGATCCAAACCTGCTATGAAGGTGTGGAATATCCACGAAACACACTGGTTTGAGAAATTAACTACAGCTCAGGAAATGTGGTTAATAACTAAAAACCAAATCAGAAACAAGTTCAAATTTCTCCTTTCACTTATTTTAGAAAACTTAAGACTGTAACAGAAGAATATTCTCTATATTTAAAATAATGGTATATCATATTAAAAACAATCAGCTTTCTTTCACAAACATTTCAAGCTGTTTTAATGTACACATTTCATTACGGACTTCATTTCTATAGAGGATGAAACAAAATTAATTTGCAAACTTTACATTTTCCCCTGGGCTTGAAGTACAGAAGAAATTCCTTATGCATACATCAGATCCTTCTGTATGAGTTACATGAGACATTTTTTGCTCTACCTAGTCTAATATAGGCTTAAAACTGAAGTTATTTCTTGTATAAAACCTTCATGCTTCCAAACAAACTTCCTTAAGCAATCACATCATTTACAAAGATCATTTTTAATTCTGTCAGCAGATTTGCAGCATAGGCATTTTATTCTCACTACAGTGACATCTCTCTATAGCATAGATACTTTAAGATCTTCAGCCCTCTCTCTCTAACTCAATTCTCATTATTTTTTTAAGCGCTGACATCTCTTTCAATATCTTCACATCCACATAAAATTTTAGCTGAAGCTGGGTATCACATTGGATCCTGAGCTTAAAGATATTAAGCCTAAGCTGCATGTCCGTCTGGACACTGAGATAGAGGTATTTAAGCAGGACTTTCCTTCCCAACCTCCCATCCTCTCTGATGTTTCAGCCACCGTGGATGCCTAACTAAAAATTCAAATGGATTTTCTAATTGTGTAATTCAATTAGCAGTTTCTACAGCAAGGAGCTTCCTCTACCGCTCACATTTCTGTAATTCAGCACTAGATTTAACCCTTAGGTAATGGGTTAGTACAAAGGCAGAGTCAGGCTCATTTAATAAGTGTTTAAAAAGCGCGGAAAAAGTTGTGAGAGCTCTGTGGCACAGTGGGAGGAGGATATTTGTAACGATGCCAACTGTCCATCGCTCCCTGCTGTGAAACGGCCCTCTTCCTTTTTCCCTTGCTGCTCCCCCTGCGTGTTCCGTCGTCTTTCGCCGACAGACTGAGAAGCGTCAGAGGACCAGGTGACGAAGGCTCGTTGTGCACGGCCCTCTGTGGAGCAGTGGCAAGCAGCTACATCTAATCTAACCTAACCGGGATACAGGAACTAAGCGTACCCAGGGGACATCTATACTAAGGAACTGACAGAGCAGGGAGAAAGTTACTCCTTTCTAGGAATAACTGCATGTATCGGTCCATCAAGCTCTTGGGTATGATCCTCGTATTTCTCATTACTGCAGCAGATTAGTCCCCTTAGGGTTAACATGAAATCCATCCTGGAACAGTATGTGACACCCTCCCCCCAACATTTCTGTGTAAAGGAATTTAAATTTGCATGCAAGAGCTTTAATAAGGCCAGGTGAGTGAACAGGCAGCAGAAAAATATACTTAACTAGCCATTTGAATCAATTTCTTACAGAACAGCTAAATTCAGCAAAATACAGCAGACATCTACATTAAAGGCCTCATTTTCTTCTACCTTTCTCACGTATCATTGGCTGTGCTTATGTAAAATATGCTAACTATTAGCAATATCTCCTTCTCTTCCTTTTATTGTAGTAATTTTAAAAAGTTGTATTTAAGAAGTTTGAAAAACTATGCCTTTGGGATAGTTAGGTGCATAGTTGAGAACTATTTCTTAAGTGTTCAATACTAAATACGTTGCTGAATTAGAATAAATTTCTCATTATATGTTAATGATTCAGTTAAATATCATGACAGCAATCTTAAAAACAGTCAAAACAAAGCACAGAAGTCAAAGGACTCCCTATGCTACTCTAGGGAGCCAGTGGCTAAATTATAATTAGATTTTAGAGTGAACTACATTTCTTTTCCACCTCGTTCAAAGAATCACCATATGAAAGGGCCGAAATGAAGAATTTCCGAAGTGAACTAATTAGTTCAGAATAAATGCAAAAATAAAAGTTCTGAATAGAGTTACATCTCTACATTGTCTTTTTAAATCATAGATGAAGGTGAATCAGTTCATCCTGAAGCTCATCAGTTCTGTTCTATGGAATGACTGCCACTGTAAAAACAACTTTCCAATTAAGAGTATGACATGATTTATCACATAGTTTTCATTTAATTGAAATTAAATTGAATATCTTGCTGTACATCATGCTGATTTAGAATGATATTTATAGCAAAGGTCGACACACGTGGGTGTTTTAGAAGATGGCTGTGGGAAACATACAGATAGAAAAGTATTTATTAAGTGACATCAGAAAGCTCCAAGATCTTAAGTAGCAGACATCTTGCAGTAATTTAGGAAAATTAAAAATTGTTCTACCACAGAATTGCAAGAATTGCAGGAAAACTCCGTAGCTTTAAAAGGTATTTATATTATTGTCATAATTTGTATTATAAAAGAACTTAAAACGCCCTAAATAAATCAGGTTAACATTGTAAGGCAAATAAATCCCTCACAGTGTCACATATAAAACATGCATTATAAAACTTTTTTTTTTCCTAACAGTGGGAAGAAAAAAGTAGAAACACCATTATAATTAGTAGAGGTATCTTCCCAAAAGTGCTACTATTTACCAAAGGCACCACACTAATTCTCAAATGTGCTCTTCATTAAAAATTCTGTAGCACTTTTCAGGCTTACTTTAAGTTAGAAAAATATATTCTTTCATTCCTATACCAGAGCAGAGCTGAAGTATGTATTCCTAAGAAGGAGAAATATAATTACAAATAAAAAAATGTATCATTTTTCCACTTGTGATTGTTGCAATTAAACAGTGATGATCATTACAACTGAAAGAGTAGAGAAAGTCCCCTCCTTTCTTTATGCGTTAGAAAAGAGTTTTCATGCACAATTCACTCTTATCTGGAGAACGAATAATGGTTCAAAGCATCATTTGGCTTTGTGTGGTCTCTCCACACAGCAAAATGATGCAGGTGGGACAATCCTCCCCCTTCCCTATATACCATGCACATCTAAAGAAAAGAGAATCTGTCTACGAATTAGTGAAAGTACTTTGAAATACAGGTAATACTTTATTTTATATCTTAAAATTATTTTAATTATTTTGAGTAGCTTTCCTTTAAATACTGTTTGTGTTACCTGAAAACCATAAGCAAAATCTCTATGGCAGAGGAATTACTGCTACTGGACCTGTTCCATTGCAGATGGAAGACTGAATTTTAATTGGCTTTGGTTCTTGTTGTTTTATTAAAAAACATTTTAAAATTTTCTTAGAATTTCAGACAAACATATTACCAAAAAAGATCAGAAAATAATAATACTTTAGAAAGTGAAGCTACTACTTTTTTTTTTTTTTTTCTTTTTTTAGGAGCAATGAAACAAAGCTGGAAGTGAGATGCATTTGGTCCGCGCAGGACTGATGATCTCTTGTGAGCTTTAAACGTGGCAGAAAAGTGTCTCCCTTTCTCAAAAAATAAGGAACACTAGAACTCAAATAAACATTCAGTTTGGCAGCTGGTGAAACTGGTGCCATAATATCTACACCTACAGACAACAGGTAGCCACTTCTACCTTTATTGCATAACTTTAATCTCTGTTATCCTTTGATGATTTCGTATTTTTGTAAAGCAGTATTACCATTGCCATTTGTTGCCCATAATGATAAAAACGTTACTGGACTTTATGGATGAAAGTTACTTGCTTCATGAAGTTGTAATTTTCTACAAGAACAGTTTTCTACCTTACCTGAAGAGGGAGGAAGTTGATCATAGTCTTGAGATGTCCTATTTGTTTTGACGTTTTCTCCAGTTACTCTACGAGCAGGTGGCAAAGGAACATGACCAGTTATTGGATCAAAATGGGGATCTGTAATAACAGAATAAAAAAGGTGTCTTAGAAATATTAGAATTATTATTTGGGGGATGGGGAGGGCTGATGCATAGAACCTAGGCTTAAAATAGCCTCCCTTCAGACAGAGGAGCCATGAATCCAAATAGAGGTGTTCCCCCACAGCACGTGCATATGCACATGTCAAGGTCAGGCTGGATGGGGCTCTGAGCAACCTGATCTAGTGAGGATGTCCCTGCTCATTGCAGAGGGGTTGGACTAGATGGCCTTTAAAGGTCCCTTCCAACCCAAACTATTCTATGATTCTATGTGTGTCCAAATTCAACACCTGCATAGTAGACATGTAACTATGTCTTGAAGTGACAAAAACAAGAGTGCAGCTCAAAGGCGGTCTATCCTGCACTGACTAAGGCTCTCTATGTTTACATCCATGAGGTACCATTCAATTACCCCACCCTGACACTGCTACGACTGTGGCTGGCAAAGCATGGAAGAGGTTGCAAAGCCTGAAGCAGCACAATTAGAAATATCCCAGCTATTCAGTTTAGTTACAGCTTGGTAGCACTTCTATGCTTTGCAGTTCACAGAGACCGCAGGGTAGATTTCCCATTCATACAGTCCCAGATACGGGTAAATATTACAGGGACTGGTAAAGGCTGTGACCAGGCTTTTCCGTTCTCTCTGCTGATTACAGGAACAGAATTTAAAAAATTAGAGAAATATACAGTCCTGGCATATTATATCCTCCTCTTTTTTTTTTTTTTTTTTGGCTATTGAGGCTGCAGCTGAGCAAATGTTAACATCATCCTGGACCTGGCTTCTGCTCTGGACTCATAAGAGTGTTTGTATGTGAGTGCAACTTTTTGCTGCTGTTGATGATGGGATTATTATTATTCTAATCTGACAGGCTCTGATGGATAGCTGAGAAATCACCCCTAAGACTTGTATGGAAACCAATCATCAAAGACTCATCATAAATCACCTACAGCAGTTTATTTGACAAGATGCAAAGTGAGTAATATGGCTTTAGAAATACCATATGAATAAAAAAAGACCAATCCACACAACGATGTATGCCTAAGTAGACGTATATCCTTCTAAGATTAATGAAAACTGCTGCTATAAGATTGTAGTCACTATGCAAATATGAAGAACTATACATGGCTGTACATACATTTTCCAGATTTTTAATTAAAAGATATTAAATGTTTTTTAATGCTGCCAGTGATGTTTCTTAGAATATTTGGAAATAACACTTAATAATTTAAAACTCTGCATGTTTCTGGCAACTGCACACAGATTGATGGAGCTTGTGTGCACCTGTGTGTGAGCGCTTCTATTTCTCCTCTCCATTCCCATTAGAACTGAATGGTGCAGTGTGTGTTACTGCATCAGGTGATACAATTGAGGCACCCATTCAGACTAGACTGCTGAAGATCACATTCTTTTTATTTTGAAATGTAGAAGATAAATTAATTCCTGGCCCTGTATTTATGAAGATCAGCTTTTAGATCCTGTAATGCGCTAAGTCTTTTTACCTGGATGCATTCAGAGGCTTATATGAGAAAGTAACATACTGAGCTGAATCTGCATTATAAAATATACAGACTTTTGGCAAATTACTCAATGTCAGTCCTTGACTGGTGGCAAAAAATACATAACAACAACATTCCATAAAACCTAAACTAGCTCACTTTCATCCCACAGCTAGTATCATCCACAAATGCCCGGCAACCTGTCAGGCCATTATGGAGTTGCACGTGACTGCTCATCATCTACATTCTGGCATTCCTGTGATACTATCGCCAAAATATTTCAATTTATCCCTCTCCATACAGCTTCTAAGAAAAATAGATAGGAGGAAGATGACATCTAACCACACCACAAGGTAGATAATCGCTGAAAATATTCCTGGGACAGGTAAACTTAAGACACCAACATCCTTTGGAAGCTTCGGCAGAGAAAAAAAAAGTCACTTCACAGCTATGCACTATACCTCACAAAAATCCTGTTGCAGTCTGTATCATCAGGAGCAAATGTATTCAAGTTAATTAACCTGACAGTCAAACACTTTTCAACTCAAAGACAAAATTCGGAAATTGTGAACATACTTTTTATACCTTTTACAAGCCAAACACTGGACTGAAAAAGTGTCACAGTGATTCATAGGGAGAGAGAGGTGAAAACTTGACTTATCAAAAAGGTAATGAACCACAGGCGCCTGCAACCGTGTTCACAATTAACATAGTTTTGTAGCAAAATTTTACAATAGTTCTAACAAAGCAGGATGTTATTTTCCCTTATTTTCTAGTTTCTCCCCAAGTTCCAACTTGAAAATAAACCCCATGAATTATGTTTTATTATAGAAAACAACAGAGTTGACAAAGGATACAGACTAGTATCACAGATTACAACAGAAAACTTGGCACTTCACAAGTAACAACTCTTACTAGAAAAGTACAATTTACCAAAATGTCTAGCCTGGTATAGAAATATTGACCTTATTTCATTACTTTGTGATAATGAAAAGTTAAGTCTCTACATTCTGAGTTGTTTCATCTCCACCATTTTTAATATTTTGCATAATGAAGTATAAACAAAACAGACTTCGGAAGCCTGATGACAACTTTATCACAGAAGAGATAAGCTTCTGAAGTAAAGGAAAATGAAATAAAATACTTTGTTTCCTTTGTATTCCTACCAGAATGAAGGAACAGATCATGTCCTGAAGGAGGTCGGCTTCCTGAGCCAGCAGGTTTTGTGTGCTCAATCATGCTGTGCCGAGCAGGTGGTGGTGGTGGTGGTAGTGAAGGGGGTGAGCTATCAAACGCATCTTCGCCTGCATTTTAGAAAAGAATTATCAGATGAGCAAAACTGCATTAAGAACTGTAGAATAAAGAGTGAAGCTTAAAATTTATTTTTCTCTGGCTGCTGAGGCCTTTACTCCTAGGGTTCACCTAGCAGTTCAGTGACTCCAGTTATGAAATTGTATACCTGACTTTTACTATGCACAACCCTCTTCTAAAACATGCTCTGAGTGACCTTTTGCAGTGCTCAGTCTGTTTTCTGGGATGGGGGAGAGATTTCTTTTAGTGGCTCAATTGCAAAGAGTGTGTTATAATGAAAGCTTCACTGAGTATCATTGTAGAATAACAGCTATGTTTCAGTGGCTAAGCAAATATATTTATATGCAAACACCAAAACACCAATGCTGACTACACTGAATCTGCTACATTTATACTGTGTATTATCTTTATTTGCTGTTCTAAAGCTCTGACCCCAGATATAAACTGAATTTTCTAGGGCTTGGCAAAAGAATGTACCCCTTACACAAAGGTCATGCAGACAGGACTAGGGTTGCCAAGCACTATGATTTTTATGTGTTCTTCTGCCTTCAATTCTATGTACTCTCGCAACTCAGGAACACTTCAGGGATCAGAGGGAGGAACATGGCAAATGTTCAAAAGGTTTTATAGAACCAGAAAATTGGATGATGACACATATACTACAGTCTAACAATCATGCAGCTGAGTTTGTCAATGAAGGTGTGGGTGGTGGCCAAGCACAGCCCCAGTATATGTGCAGAGCTCACTGACTTTTGTGTGGGAGGACAAAACAGAAATCAGGATTGGAAAAGATAGGTTTTGGTGACTGTAGGCAGCAGTGAGTTTTGAACTGTCCCTTGATTGTCGAAAAAACCCAGACATGAACGTATTAATTTAGTTTTCTTTGACTTAAAACGTCACCTCTTTGGCATTCTTCTTTGTATTTGATAAAAGAAATGGAATTATTTAAGCTACAATAGGAAAAACCCTCCACTCTTGCATTAAATTGCAATGATCAAGCTTCATATTAAGGGACAAAAAATTATAATTTATTTTCGGGAAAATGGTTTTGCTTTTCTTTACAGCTTGAATACAGATTTAGTATGCCTTTTCCTCTGTCTTGCATGAGGGCTTACAGACAGATACCAAGTACAGACCATTGACACAAATACTGACTTACAGCTGTAATATTTAGCCCATAGCTTGTTTGGTACTCTTAACATATTCAACATTGGTTGTTTGTCAATAAGCATGGCATTTGGTTCATCTAGGCAATGTTAACCATTAAATGTAATCAGCAAAAAGTCTGCAACCTAAAGGGGGCACCAGAAGATCATAATCGGAGGGTGTCCTGTTGAGCAAAGAGCTGTGTTTTGGGTTGTCTCTGGTAGGAGGTCGTGTAGGTGGCAAAGGTACCGGAACAGTAGGTGCATCATAGACATCTCCTGAATGACACAATCACAAGAAGTGAATGTTTTCTTGCTGTACCCCTAGAACAGCACAGAGTAAATTTTCTTGCTAAGTAGTGAAAAATAAAAACATACCTAACTCTGGATGTTTTGATTTCTTCATCTCAGAAGTAGTACTGTGTGTCCCATTTGCTACTCCAGCACATTGACCATTCTCGCACACCCTGAAGACAGACATGAAACAGGAAGCGATCAACCAGTTATTCAAGAATTAATTCTCAGAATGACCAAGTACCTGAGCTGGCAGTCCATTATATGGAAAGAAATGAAAGACAACAAGCTGTACTCATTTTAAACTTCACATTTTTTACACTGAGAGCAGATACTGGTTAACTGTCAATAAAACTCCTTTGAAGGATTATACTGCTTTCTTGGTGGGATACTAACATGGGTTAAATAACTTACTCAAGGCTACAATAGAAGATAGAGGAAGAACATTAAACATAATCCTCACTTCAGAGATCAGGTCATTAGTTTATTCACACAGTTAAGTTACAGACTTAATCCTATTTCACTTTCCCAGCTGTTGAATTTTCCCTACCAGAAATATGGTAAAGGGAAACATGGATTTTGGTAATTATCCACGCTGAAGTACACAGAAAAGTCATTAAACAAAATAAAACAAAACAACAACAAAAAACCCCCAAACAGGACACCAGAACACACCACTGGCAATAACAAATGTCAACTAAACTCTTAGCCAAACATTAAGGGGGAAAAAAAAAAAAAAAATTGAACTAGCCAAAGCAGTTTTGCAGGCATCTATTCATTTCTGTATCAAAAAGCTGAGTCTTGCTGATACTTCTACCACAGCTTACTATTTTTTTTAAAATGGAAGCATACTACACCCTCAAAATTAAACAATGGTACCAAATTAAATATGAAAATCATCTAAACTAAACTGTACAAAGTTGCCTATAATCTTGTCAGAAAAATATTGGAGATTATTTTTGTAAGACAACTCTATTCAAAAACATAGAACAAAAGCCTTTTCATAATATTAAATATTGTTTAAATAAATGTGAAAGAACTGGGAAATTACTCCTGTCATTGGAACTGTGGATCTCGCATACTGAGGAAGAAACAGAGAGCTTCTCTGGAAAAAGGCCACCACGCTAAACAATTCCAGCTTAAAAACAAAAATCCCAACCCACCATGCACCATTATTCCTAAATACTGGCAAAGCTGCTAGAGCTATATATACAGCTAAAATTTCAGATCTTGGGGTTTTACCAATAGTACGAACATTAATAAACCTATCAGCTTTGGCCATATGGAAAGGAGAGATGAATAAGGGTCTGGAATCATTTAAAATATATAAACAGGAAAGAGGAAGTGAAATTGTGTTTGCGGTCCCAAGTGTTACAACTAGGAGTAATGAAATCAATGTAAGAATAATTACAAGACTTAAAAAACAAAACAAAACAAAAACTAATGGTAAGAGCTATTTTGTTATGAATTAATTTCCCCAGGGAAGTGGTAGAGGAAGTGTTGCTTCTATCTTTGAAATTAGATTGCTTCAATCTCTCAAATGCAGGGGATGCAACACTTCCTTTCACTCCTCAGCATATACACTAAAGAACTAAGAATATTTTCTACTTTAATTTCAATCTATTCTGCATTTTCAATAATCTAACCAGCCACAGGCACCAAGACAACTTAACATGGCACCACATCAGAAGTCTTCAGGTCACAATGAGCCCAGTCAAGTGATCAGTTTACAAATCATGCTGAAATACCTGTTTACATCAACAGTAAACACCAGAAAACAGGGCAGCAAATGAGTACTAACAAGCAAGCCTTCTGTCCTTTTCTTTTCCTTTTGGAAAAATCTTTATGAGGAAAAGATAGTGAATGTAATAATGTATCATGCTTCTAACAGTAGCCGAATTAGTAACGCTAGAATTCTTTCCCTCCATTTCTTATTTCTGAACTTGCCCTGTACCTGGGAAGAGATGATCAGCTGTAACAAAACAGATAATTAACTGATCTGCCAGAAAATAAGACTGTGAATATTTTTTTGTATTATTCTTGTAATATATTTAGCACTGTCATATCTACTGGTAAAAGAGCAAAAAGTCTTAGAGGCAATATAAACTTAGGGGTAGGATGGAAGAATTACATCCTAAATTACAAAACACCCAGAAGAAATTTTGTAGGCTCTTTAGTTTACCGAAAACTCTACATACTATCCAAGGCCTGAGGGAAGCAACACTTAGGAAAGAGATAAGAGAAGGTTCTGTCTGGGGGACAGAACTGAAAGGTGCTAAAAATTTATGACAATTAAAAAAAAAAAAATTGTTAACAGTCTTGCTAAATAATACGGAAAAGTTAAGCTTTTATTGACACTCCCCTGCCCATGAGATTAGAAGTGCGTTAAAAGAATATAGCAACAACCAGAATCAAGATTCTTTTTGAAGCTTTCACATCTAAGCAGTGACATTAGCTAAAAGGAGACATTTTAAGTATCTGGAACATCATACATATTCATACACAAATATTCAATAGGATGAATGCTTAGGAGGATGGTTTGTTTTGAGTTAAAATTCTTATCAGAATATATAGTAAGAGGAGTTAGTGGTTTTAAACATAGAGCAACCTGAATGGCAAACTGAGGTATTTCCTCTGTGGCAAGTCCTGGATTAACACCAAAAAGCCCACCATAAGTGCAAGACCACATACTCTAGCTAAAAAATAAACCAGAAAATAGAAAAAACTTTGAAAACAGCTTGCCGTCTACAGCCTCTATTAATAATTCTAATGGTCTAGTGAACCGCTGTACCAGCTAATTGAAAGCACTCAACTCTTTTCTGCAAAAGAAGGATACTCGAAAATGAGAAGTTTCTAGTTTTCCAGCTGGTTATTTTCTCAAGAATCTTTGGGGGTGCATTTAGATATTAGCATTTTAGTTCGGGTCAGGAGTATGAAATGAAACAAGTCTCCATAAGTCACCCCCACTTACAGCGCTTCGGTTTACATTGCACATAGGTCTCAGAGCATGCAGACTCAATTGCTTCTGGATGATGTTAACTCAAAAGATGTCCTGCAGGAGTTCATCCAATGTGCTGCAATCACTAAAAGGTACTTGAGCCACAGAACCATGTTACAGCTAGTCCAAATCCAAACCTTCCCAAAACATATAGTGTGGATGTGGGGTCCTTGGAGTCAATTGGTCCCCTCTACAGACTCACTCCTATTGCACCACACTACTTACTAACCTAGACACAGCCCTCAGAAGCTGCTAAACCAAGGTAATCTGTCCACATACTGCTATCTTCTGTTGCAGGCTTCTTGTCTAAGAAAGGTTACGTCCTGTGTAACTCCAGTCATGCAAGCAACTCAGCCTCTATTAGATGACTTTGCATGGTATAGAAAGACATTAATATGCAGAAGCACAACACACTCAGATAAAAAACAGCATAGGTAAAAAGGATTAGGACCTTGGAATTTTTTTTTTCTTCCCATTTTTTTGCTTGGCCAACATTGAGAGTTTTATTCATCATTGATTTTTTTTTTTTCTTTTTTAAAGTCTCATAGGATGGATAGGAATTTAAGTACTCAAGATCATAAAGCTCAGATAACTGTGTAATATTCACGTCTACGCGGTGAAGGTTGGATCAGCATTTCTAATAAAGACAGAATTTTTAACCTGCATGCAAGGAGTGATCAGACTATGACCTTTTTTCTACCTGTTCTAAATTCTGATTAAAGAGTTCTAAAAACTGTAATTGGCTAATGTTGGGATGAGACACATGTCAAGCTTTATTGATGGTGGGTCCTTGACATCACATTCTGACAGAGCAAGGAAAAAATGGCAATATGCCACTGCATTTTTTTAATATCAGAAGAGTCTGAACTTTTTAGATCAATACTTGATCTTAATATCATACTTTTGACCTACAAGATCAGGAGAGAATTGGCCCTTCTTTTTCCCCAAGACTTATTCTCTTAATTCCAGACATTCAGATTTTTTTTATGAGTCAAAGTCCAAGAAGTTGACCTGGGATGACACAGCCTTCAGTTGCCATGTCCCTTGGCTCCAAATCTCCTTGCTATAATCCATTAATAATTCAGAACTGTGAAAGTTTGGAGATATTATTTTAGAACATGTTTACAGCAAAAGAGATATATTCCATCTGAATTCAGAAAAAAGTTCTCTTCCTGAGAAGCACAAAGAAAATATGCTGTGAAACAAGCTCAAAAAGCTAAAAAAGACATGGTACACGTGCAACAGAAAGAGAATAAAAGTATGTCCATACAGCTGCTAATTCACACATTTTTCAGTACTGCACTGCTTCTTAAAATGAACGATATAAAATGTGAAAGTAAGATTTTCAGAGTTGACTTTGGGAATTTCAGTCACACAATTCTCCTAAAAATTAAATTTGCAAGAGTTGTGGGGGTTGAATCTCCTGGTCTGAAAACCTCAACCTAAGGGAAAAAAGGATCAACTGCAGAAATGGTATTCAAAAGCCAAAGATACCCAGTTCTGACACAACAGAGATACAATAAAGTGAACTTCACAGGTTTATGACTGTGGTGGTGGTCAAAGGAAACAGAGGTATAAGTAATCCAACCTTGAAAAGTTAAGATATTTTAGAAGGCAGGCAAGCTTAACCATCATTATAGATGTTGAATCCAGTTAAATTTTGGAAAAAGCAGAGTTTTTGTAAATAAGTTGCCTTTAAGGCTGCTAAATGACCTTACCGAGCAAGAGGTTTTATATTATGACCATGAGGTGGTTGTGAGCTCAGTATTACAGGATGTGAAGAAGGAACTTTGTATTCATCATCATCATCTGTGTGATCCCTTGATTTATCAGATAGAGAATTTGCTGAAGGAACAGGGCACCTAAGGAGATGAGGAAAAGATCAGTTTTGCTTTAGCTGTTACATAATTGAGCTCAGTGTAATACAGAAAATACTCCTCTTTAGCCTAAACATCATTAATACGTGTCTGCTACATATAAGGTAACAAAAAACCTACGTCAAACTAAAACTTGTAAGGTTACAGGCTTTTTTGTCACTGAGAATGCACAGGGAGAAGTGTAGCTGACCTTCTAAGAGTTAAACAGCTACTTTAAGCAAGCACAACATAGCAGAGAATTGCCAAGAATTAGAGTACTAAATAGGCACTTACAGGGCTTAACCTGTTTGCACTTATCAAAAGAACTAAACAAAAGTTAATTCAGGGCAAATAGTATTTAGCAGGGCTCAGTGAGGCAGCAGACATTCACCCTCTCAGTGAAGTCTTGTTCCAGCCATAACATTATCAAACTCCCAGAATTTGCCTGTATTTTAAATTAGTTTTATTTCAAATGAGAATTGTCTGTAATTGTACTCCCAGACAGTGATTTATATCACTTCTTGAAAGCAGTGGAAGCCTAGGAAAGTGGTAGACTTTACAATCTCGATTTACAGGTAACAAGTTTCACCACGGAGAATACTGCTGGATATGAGATTTCTTTTAAAATGAAAAACTAACTCCTACTATCTAGCTTTCTGTTATATGAGTGTAAACAAAATGATGGGCAAAAATTTCATTTTAGTGAGCAGTCTAGGGAAAGTAATGTTGTTACATATTAACAAGCTCAACATATCTTCTGGCCTTCGTAAAATATAACTAGCTAGGTTATAGGTCTAGCAATCAATACCATCTACTTTTTTATACATACAGCCCCTCCGTTTATAGCAATTACTCCAATACATAAAGACAAATAAGAAACTCACAAAACATCTGAAATACAAAAGCTTCCATTAAGGACTTAATCAGCTTGATCATACATGAAAACCACAAACAAAAGTTTGATTCTTAAACTAGCTGAACATGAAGAGCAATAAGCGTATAACTTCAAGAATCACCTGGATATTACATTACACAGTGAAAAGCACCTTTATTCTTTGCCACAAAAAAAAAAGCCAACAGCTGAAGGACCTTGAATAAAGATGTGCAATGCATCCATAGCCATTTTGATTTGTGGCTTGAAGGTATGGCTAATGTCCCCTGAGCTGAACCGCGTGCTACATTACAAGATACACCTAGTTCATACATCATTTAGGGAAGTTCTTAAGGACTATAAGGAAATAGGAGAAGGGAGTGAACATACTTTCTCTTACTGTGGTCTAATTAGTTTGATTTTATCGTAAGGGCAAGAGCTGAAATGACAGGCCAGGCCCATCTCCCCATTTTTTCAACACAGGCAGCACCTGGCTCACACAGCACACTTCTTCACAAAGGAAAAACAAATGCGTCTCACAATTTACTGTAGATGATGCCACAAGGCTTCAGAACATCCATGTGCTCCACGAACAATAACGAGTAACTACCTACCATGAGTACCAGCCAGTCACTAAATTAATAAATAAACAAAAAAAAAGAAAGAAAGAAAAAGAACAGAGAAAGATGGGGGCAGATGTGCTGCTTTTCTTTGAATATATTCAAAGTCTAGAGCTCCCTAGCTACTTGTAACTTCTCAGACATTCTTTCCTTCAATCAGTAATATACTTTTGACTTCAGAAACAAGCTCACGAAAGACAGGAATCCAACTTCTTTTGCAAAAACATACTAGTCAAATCAAGGGAAAGAAGATTTATGGCACTGAACTGCAAACTCTATACTGCGGTTTTCAACCACCTTCTGTAGAGGGAGCAAAATTTCATACAGCAATGCAGTGTGAAATTCCTTTTTCCATCCTTGATTTCTTAGATGGACAAGAGGTTTGTGTCGCTGCTGTATGGTCATTTAAAGAACAGAAGATAAAAATGTACCAGGACAATGAAAACTCTGTAGTATTCTCAGGTAGACAATTGAAAGGCCCACAAAGAATGAATTTTCTCATTTCTGTGGACATGCAACCATTCTTACATGGCAATCCAGCATGATCTGGAGATGATATATATATATGTACGTATGTATGTGTGTATATATATAAAAGCCTGTGTTTTTTGAAAATAATCACAAATTGAATTGCTGGCTTCTGCAGATAGCAATGCTTGAAATATTACTATCTAGACCAGAAATGTCCAATACTGATCAAACCAGTATTGTTTGAAGCCCTCTTCAAAGGCTGTTACTGGGGAAAAAAACCAAACAAAACCCCTCTTCTCTGAAGACTCTGTCTGAAGCTGGTTATAGGAGAGATTTTGATTCCTGGAATACTGTGAATTAAGTTAATTTTTTCAAGGAAATCTACAGAGTAGAACTGAGCGCCTGATCATCATCTGAGCTAAGTACAGCATTATAATAGCTAGTCTTACCAGCTTCCTGATATAAACAGTTCTCAGACAGGAAAGCTGGAGGATTTACTTACTGACAATTTACAAACTAAATAAATTTGGTATACACAAGGAATACAAAAAAGTTTTCCCCTCTTCACCTAGTTCATGCCCCTGCCTTTTTTCTTATTTATTCAGCAGATACAAGAACCTGACTTATGTTATAACAAAGCTACATCTTTATTCACAGGATACCACTGTGTATATATATATGTCAAAATCAATTTCCCGACATTATTGCACTGCTGAGAAATTGTTACTGGTTTGGAGCTATTATTAAAGACACAAGTTCCAATCTCCTGCTTCTGAATACTGTGTAGCCTTAGACAAGTCCTTCACACTGGTAAAGTCTCCCTTTCCCTATCTTTAAAGTAAGGAAAATGTTTGCCAGGTTGTAAATATTATTATGTGATTAATATTTGAAAGGTGCTTTTGATTTGTAAAGCAGTAGAGGGGTTAGAGAACTAACATATAGCTAATGTACTCCTCATCAGGGTCCTAAAATTGTCGTATACTTACATTATATTTTATTAATATTTCAGAATTCATATTTTTTAAAAAAATCATATTGCTCTTCCAATTTACTCCAGTTATAATGATATTTGACTCCAAACCTTTTTTGCATTGTTCTGCTAGATGTCTGTCCCATTTTCTCCATGATTATTGAAATTTCCTCAAGATCAAATTGTTTTATTAAATCTCTATTGTTCTAAGACTAACTCTTTTGTTCTACACAAAACCACCTGGTAGGATAAATAGACAAATATTTTACAGTTTTTTGTAGCTAGACAGATGAACATTGTCATTATAAGCGAAGACATGAAACACTTAGGCATCTGTTTATCAAGCTGGTGAAATTTTCTATAATTACACTTTAAAAAACTTCATTACTCTTACACCTTTAGAAGATCTGTGTACAGAAGAATACAAAACTGACCAGTACACTGTATTTATATATTCTCTAGTTTCCCTTCCTACTCCTTAAGTGGAAATATTTTAAAATTGAAAGTCAGAATTACATTCTGGTAAGTGACGACTTTGCATTTTCTGGTGTGTTGAACAGAAGGCTAGATGTCACTCTCTTACCCTACTGAGCACCAGGGGCCAAAGGCAAAATAGGAAAAGATGGGAGAATTCATTTTTGTCAAGCCACTTAATGTCCAGCTTAGTTGTAAACAGAACTGCAGGGAAACCAACATCTCGCACTTACTTAGAAGCACTTCAGGGAAAGGTTCCCCTTCCATCACTTACTGGAAACCAATTCTCAGAACTTAGATGCGATGAACTTGCAACACAACGAGAACTACCACAGAACAGCTGAAGCATCCAAACTCACTGGCCTGTCAAGCAGGGAGCTAAGGACACGTTGTGTCCTCCAGAGCATCATCTCTCAGATGTCTGGAACCTGCACGTCAGCAGTGCTCCTTCTAATGCCACTGGAGAAGAGCCATGCCAAAGGCTGACTTCAAGGGAGCCAAGACGTCCAAGCCACAATTGCCTTTAATGGAACTATGATTTCACCTTCAAAGTTTGTTAGCAAGACAAAAGGGACACGAAGAGGAGAAATACCTTTAGGTGCTACTTTTCCCTCAACTACCACAAAGCAACCAGATATTGTTAATATATTTACAGACTACAAAAGGTACTTGGAATTGGATGTCTCATTACATACTCAAAAATAAGACTCTTTCTCACAGAAAATATCACTGTGGTGTAAAGTACTTTAGAGACAAAGAGGCCAATTTTCTGTTGATGTAGCAAAATGGGACCTACTCACAGGAATAAAACAAATCCTATTTAACTTGAAAATTTCTAAGTTTTGGGAAGAACGGTTCTGTCTCCTTGACATTTTTTTTTCCCCAAGAATAAAATAGCAATTTGATCAAAACCGCTAAAAATAATCTGACATAATTACAGCAGTCCATTAAAGAATAACTGTTTTCACATGTACGGTCAGCAACATAGTGGGGGAATGGAAAATAAAAATCAGATGCTTGGTTAACGAGAGTCCAACATTTCATTAGTAAAGTATGGTTAATAACAATCAATTTAGTAAAAGGAAAATAAATTGGCACTGTTTCCAGAAAAAAGACAATTGTGCTTTTGCATTAATGTAATTTAGTAAAGGAAAAAAAAAAGGTCAAATTTGTAATGTCTTATTCAGTAAAAACTGATCAAACACATTAAGTAGGGATATTTTAGAATTGTGAAGTTCCAACTAAGGGTCATTTTGCCTCCGCATTATTTATACCATGACATTTCATACACGGTCAATGTATCTTTCAGTCAAATCTTTGAAATCACAGACTTACGATAATAACTAGAAAAAATAAAATGCATTAGAGCTGTATGAAACAAACTAGCTCTCAAGCCACAAGTCTGCAGAGATTGAAGAGTAGGACAAAATGAGAAACTTGCACCAGATTGATTGCAGCAGCACAGTTGTGTAAGCAAGAGTATTTAGTTCAACATATTTACGAAGGCTTAGTGCAGTCAATTTAACAGGAGAAAAAATATGATGTAAAAATATTCCAGGGCTACAAAGATGATTAAGGGACTGGAGCATCTCTCCTCTGGGGAAAGGCTGAGGCAGCTGGGGCTGTTCAGCCTGAGGAAGAGAAGACTGAGAGGGGACCTCATCAATGCTTATAAATATCTCAAGGGCGGGTGTCAAGAGGATGGGGCCAGACTCTTCTCAGTGGTGCCCAGCGACAGGACAAGGGGCAACGGGCACAAACTGGAACACGGGAGGTTCCGCCTGAACATGAGGAAAAACTTCTTCTCTGTGAGGGTGACAGAGCCCTGGCACAGGCTGCCCAGGGAGGGTGTGGAGTCTCTCTGGAGATATTCAAGACCTGCCTGGACGCAGTCCTGTGCAGCCTGCTCTAGGTGACCCTGCTCTAGCAGGGGGGTTGGACTAGGTGATCTCCAGAGGTCCCTTCCAACCCCTACCCTTCTGTGATTCTCTCCAACACTTCAAATTAAATCATGCTATATATTATTTAAGTTGCCTTTTTGAAAGCAATTGCTGTGGTTGGTGGAAATATTAAACTTATTAAACTTGCTATTTTTGAAGATTATTCCTTCCAGTTTTTCCACCTACATATTGCCACACAATATTATACATTATCGGATGTTTTCTAGTGTTAACAAAAACTTAATTTGAAATCAATTCAAAATAGACATATTAATGTTTCAAGAAACAACATACAATGATCAATTTTTAATTTTAACAGCTATTTCATGTGACATTTTAGTAGTTGTTAATTAGATAATTTGAACTTCTTACCCCTAGGTTATATATTGATACTTTTTACATTTTAAAAATCAAAATTTAAAACGTGCTGTGTATTTTTTAAAAGGTGTAAGTACAAAACCAAACCAGAAATGAGAGTTTATTTCTTCCTGAAAAGTCTATAGAGTTTGGTTTTAGCAAATGAAGATTTTCCTTTGTCTGGAATACATCAGTTTTCTACTCAGAAGACTTCAGTTAATGAAGATATTTCTTTTGACCAAGCTAAAGTCACATATTCTAGTTTTGGACTGGCTTGACATGGATTTTGTGCCTGTCCACATTGCTACGATATCCTACGGACTTTCCAGTTAACACTGTATGGTGTATGTATATACTGTACTTTGATTCTAGGCTACATTTGCAAAAATCTGAGTGAAAAATGGGATTTTCATGAAGAACAACGTGGGTTTTTTCAACACTATGAAAAATAAAAGTAAGAATCTTCCACTCTTCAGAATTCAACTTGTTTTGGAATATGAAGTTATTTAGTTTGTCTATCAGAGTTACTGCTTTCTCTTTCTGACTGACATAGTGTGGAACATCCCAGGGTTTGAATTGTATCATAGAAAGAGTAGTCAATCCAAGGAGGTCAATCTATAAGGGGACTGATTACATGAGGTACCCAAATGGTACTCCTGTGATACTCTACCTCAATCAGGTTACATCACAACATTCAATTACAAAAGCGTCTGGATAATCCTCTAAAATTTGCCTCTAAACTGAAAGTAAACATGGAGAACTTCAACTCAGCAATCGTTCCACTTGAACATATGCTTCTGAATGAAAAAGTCAATGCTCCACTGTACCTTTATTCTAGCGCTCAGGAAGAGAAAAACCAGCGTATTAATGAAATGTTGAAACATATTTGTCTTTTATGTTATCGCTAACTGAACAACAATGGAATGGGAGCTGAAGATATGGCAAAATTACACACTAATGAGAAAATTATCAGTATTAATATGTACTGACTGCCCAATTATTTTATTTAACAGCAAGAATCACAAGTAGTACATTGGAAAGAAGCTGTAGGATAACATCAAACTTTGTGATATGCTCCAATTTCCTTACAAAAACAGAAAAAAATGACTAATTAATAGCACTTCTAAGCTTTCTACTTTAAATATGTCTTGTTCTGTAGAAAATCCTGTGTGAATCAGAGTCCAAAGATACTTGCTATGCACAGCAACATCTTGGTACCAAATAAACAGTCATGTTACTGGAAGACAAAGTAGTCTGCAACTTGAAACGACAAAAAGTTTCCCAAACCATATTCTGGAACTCAGGCAGGTTGACTCCATTTAACATGAATATAAAAGGTTCTTGTTTGTTTGTTTTTTAGCCACAATAAAGAAAAGACACTGGTGTGAACCCTGGATAAAGCTCCACGTGTAGAAAGCTCAGAAAGCACGACTAGATTAGGGGCAGAACGCACACAAATAATGCTCTTTACCCTTAGTGCTTTCCCTAGAATCTCTCATCTCCTGGGATAAATAGCTCTGAACACACTTCTTCTGTAGTAGCAGAAGCAAAACCAGACAGCGTTTGCTCCCACTGCCAAATGCCTGTGAGCAAGATCTGCCACTATTTATTTTCTTTTCCTATAAAATGTAGTATGTTCAATTAACATTAGAACTGCTCCCACTTAATCAATACAATTTATGTTTCCTTGTAAAACCCCATTAAATTTCATGGAAAATGTATCACCAAGTGATATTACTTAACTTTCTTTCTTTCTTTTTCACGTTTTTCTTTTAGCACTAGAGAATCAGTGCTATTATCTAACATTAACACATTTCTTTTACAGATAAAGTTAACTTACTTTATACTAGGGATGATGGAGGCAGCTGGAAGAGGGGGTGAAAGCCGTGGAGGGACATCATATTCTTCATTTATCAGATGACCATTTGAAAAGACCTAAAAATTGCACAAGTGTTACAATGGGTCTCTCCTGCTGTTTATCATCACAGATGTTCATCAATTAGATATTACAAAATAGACCTTGAGAAGACTATGGGTGAAGGCTTTCCTAGTAAGAGTTCACACAACAGAGCCATTATCTGCAACGTCTCTTTCATACCTATTTCAGCTCACTCCATTTGGGAGCTGTAGGACATGTTAGCTTAAAACTTCACCAAAAGAGGAAGTTCCACATCACAGTTACTAGATGGACTACTCAGTTACAGCTGAATCGCTTGGGGGAAAATTAAGATTTCAAGATTGCAAACGGATCAAAGCAAGACAGATGAAGTACACAGGGAAAACAACAGGTACAGCATGCTAAACATATTAATGCTTTTTAAAACTCTGTGATTCAGTGCCTACCAGAATCTACCCCCTACCTGCAGGATTGTCTTCCTGATTCTTGGCTTTTGCCAATAGCAGAAAGATTATATTACAATTGATATATGAATCAGGGATGAAAATTAAATGTTTCGCTTGTGAACGTGCATACAGCCTGAAACAATAATTCAGAGTTGTCAGTTGCTCCGTTTAACCAAATGGCTTACATCTATAACCTGAAGATGACAGTTCAAACAGCATTTGGTTAAAGAAATACATATGTAACTTCTTCAGACTACAACGGCACTTCTGCACCGAGTGGTTATTCTGATTTGAGAAGTGTTCATTCCATCACCTTCAATACTGCGCCAGATCACAACTGGAATGCTCCATGAAGGTACAATTGAAGATATAAAGCCATTACCCTTTTAAAATCAGAGGAAAAGCTACAGCATTTTAAACAGCAGCACAGTTGTAAATAAAATTTTGGTGTTTTGCCTCAATTCTGATAAAAGGACATTCTAGTTATATATAATATCATGGACTTCTTAAGCACCTTTTATCATATATGTCAATGTTCTTTACCAATACTAATTGAATTTCAGTAACGTACTTTCAAAATAACCACAATATCCACATAAAAAAATAAATTCAAATGGAGATAGAAAGGTTTAAACAGCTTGTGACCTTGGGAAAAGCAGAGAGAAAAAGTGATGATTTCTAACTACCGTGACTTAACCACAAATCCATCCTTCTTAGCACAAGCTATATAGTCTTCAAGCAAAAAAAAAAAAAGAGCAGCTTTGAGTTAATAACCTGCTCCATGAATAAATTACTGAACTGCTTTGATAAAACTGATCAGAGCAGAACTAGGAATCTTTTCTTAGGCCATCACCACTTGATCTCTTTTCAAACCTAAGCCTCCCCAACCGTACACAGTCTTGCAAGTTGTCTGAAGCTGCCTAATGCCAGAACTACTCCCTCTATGCCTTCCTCCCCAGATATCTTCAATTAACATATAGAAACAATCCTTCAAATTTTTGATAGAAGAAACACCACAGTTACAGACATACATACTATTCACTGCAACCAAGGACAGGCAAACATACTTCTCCTGTGGGTGACAAGCAGATGATCCCTAGCCAAACCAAGCTAGACAATCAGTGGAAAGGTTGCAAGTGACAACTCTGAACACCTTCAGCACTCAGAATGGATTATTGGACATTACGCTGGACATTCGCCCAAGAGAAGTCAATAGCTGCTATGGACAAATTGGAACAGCGTACAACTCCAGCAGCTGGAGTTCTGATTTAAGTACAAAGGAGGAAAAATTCAGCAAAAGATATGTGTATTGCTGTAAATAACTGCCAAAGAAAAGAGGAGTTGCAATGCTAATTATCCTGAATAAGGTTTAGAGTACTGATGATAATAGCAAATCAAACAACGCAATACTGTGGTTGTGCCACTGAGCACTTTACTTTCAAAGATGCTGCCCATATAGCCAGTGGTAAAGATACAATAAGTGATTCTACATTTAGCTTGGCTTTGGATGTGTTTCCTCTTTCTTAGGGTCAAGGCAGGTTAGATCTTTTCCATTAGAGTATACTGAACATCATGACTAATTTAATGCTCTTTTGAAAATAATGTTTTACTGATGAACAAGACAACTGACCTTTAGAAGATTTAGCTTTTTATGTTAATGCACACAATATATCTGACAATTTAAGTATATTTGTGTGCATCATCTGTACATATTGCATAACTTACAGATTGAAGAGATTACCAAGTCCTCACCTCACCTATGACATAGGTAACCGGAACATCTATTATTCCATCAGCAAATGCATACACAATTTTGGCATAAGACACTTACAAAGTCAACCTGAGATGCCATATAACTATATTACAGCATATAGCGCTACCAACTGTATGCATAATTTGCTAAAAGAATATAGCAAATCTAGAATTTTCTCTCCAAGCCATTTTTTGAAGGTTTCATGTTAAAATTGTAACTTAGACGCTCATATACTGTTGCTTTACAAATTACAGTATTTAACAAACCATTTATTTATGACCAGCTTATTATTAAGCAGCAACAGGAAAGATTTGGCAACGGCAGATCAACACTGACCAACATAAACAGTACTTTAGCCAATGCAAGACAATGCTTCAGCAGGGTGTCAAATTAGGATTCAACACATTCAGCTCATTTCATACCTTGGCACCTTCCGCAGGCAGCTCGTGGCGTCTATGTTTCCTCATAAATCCTGGATCAGAACTTATGCGGTTGTGTCTTCCATTTATGTTTGAAATTGCAGTCAGTCCTGGTTTGGGAGAAGCATCGCTCCCTATTCGACATCCTACCAACTGACTTGTCCCAAACACGTCTCTGGGACACCAGCCTTCAAGGGGCATGGGCTGGTCTCTGGAAGGCACGCTTTCTGGATGATGCAGGTGTCTGCTTATCCTGTTGTCTGGTGGAATTGGAGGGGGTCTCTCCGGTGGGGGCGGTGGAGGATCACGCAAGGGAGGTGGTGGTGCTGGCAAAGGTTTGTCTTGTTTCCTCACCATACACGGAGAAGACTAAACAACACAGTAAGTTTAAAAAAAACCAAAGTTACTTATAGGCATGCATATTTCTCTCGTGATCAGTTACGGCTTTACCATTTCTAATTGAGGTATTTTCAAGGCATCACAAGAGTACTTGCCAATACGTTAAATGTTAGCTTTGTCTTTGCATTCTGCAGACAACCTCACCTCTCTTCAGAAAGCATGCCCCCATTTCTGCTGCTGCATGAGTAACCCAAGGAAGGACGTAGATGGGAGAAAACAAAACTGAGGCAGATTTATCTGACCCATAACTTTTTTCCAGAATCCTTTGCTTTGATCCTTTGAATCACTTATTTAGCTGCCAAAATGAATTTTGAGGAATGTTTGGAAAAAGCTGAAAACCAAGTTACCAGAAAAAAAAAAAAAAAAAAAAACCACAACCTTATACATGTAGCTGTATAGCTTCTAAGAGCACAAATCTGATAAAACCAAAATATTTTCATTAGGAGGGAATTACTAACAGCATTTTACAAAACAAAACTCAATTCTTCACAAAATGTTTTTCTCTTCCCATCAGCTACTGTAAGATATACAGGGAAGATTATTTCCCTCGGAAGGTGTAATTTTCATGGACTCTGGTAAGCCTGCATATTATTACCACTTGAAGAGACAGAGGCCACAAAAACTTTTAAAGAAAGAATAGTACTTGCTCTCACTTCACAGGTTAGCTCACCATTATTCTTCGAGCAGCACCTCAACACATTACTTAGATTGAAAATAAAGTTATTCTACCTGCAAGTCTATTCATATAAATAGGACAGTATATTAAATAAAGAAGTGTTTAATTCAGCTGCCAGTGAAGAAAAATAGTTATTCTCACTGTCAAGGCACGAATATAATGGCTAGGTCCAAATTCTTTGTTATAGCTTATAGTTAGAATTACAGTTTTCCATTGCAAAAAAAAAAAAAAAAAAGAGAAGAGTTTTTTGACTGAAGTAGTAATCTTGACAGGACTAAATTGTGGTCATTGGGTTTTGGGTTTTTTGTGGGGTTTGGGGGTGGGTTTTGGGGTTTTTTTTTAGTATGAAATTTTTTTTAAGTATGAAATTATTCCTTGCTGCCACCATTTTATTTCCCTGCACCTCTTTTTTTTTTTTCAGGAAAAGTTTCAAGGAAAAAACCCAGCATTTTCAAAATAATGTCACTGAGAAAATTAAAGCAATATTAATGGTATTTCTGATTTTCTGGTTTTTATAAGACATGAACTTTGTAAAAATACACTATTGTAAAATTAGTTTTTAACGGATGTGCCAAATGTTTAGCGTATATCCTCAATATGTTATAAATTCCCTTGTATAATATAAAAAGTGATGAAAGAAGCTTAAAGAAACTACTCAAACTTCTATTTTTTCCTCTAAATTATAAACTGCTAGAATCTTAAAAAGAGGTTGATTTTCAAGTTTGAAGTAAAAACCTGACAAATTAAATAGGGTACTTCATACTGGATTATTATGAGCACACAGGTTCCAAGTCATGTTTTGAACTTGAATTTATCATCTAAAAATCAAAATTTAAATCTAATTCCCTCTCTCTATATAGCAATCATAACAAAATGATCAACTCATAATAGAGAGTAACAAACATAGTATTTGTTCTCATTCATGCTTATCCACTCAAAAAAATCATTAACTCTTTAGTATCATTAGTTTCACAAAACACAGCATAAAATTTAGTAGCTATAGAGTCATTATTATTTCCCTTGAAACTTCAGTCCTAATATATGCCACTTAAGGTTTTGAAAGCAGGGTATCTGCACATATTCTTCTTGTAAGGATCCTGCGGAAATTGAGCATAAATCATCATCAGAGTACAACATATAATTTAAATGAGATAATGACCTTAAAATCTATTTTCAGGAAACTTTAATTTCTATTTATTTTCATGAATCAGGGTTTATTATAGAATTGATCCATTACAGCAATGTCTTTAAAATTCTGACCATAACCAAGTGCAATATAATCATCAGACAAACAGAGGTCACATTTGACAAACACATGTAACTGTAAACATCTGACTATGTAAGGTATTATGCATAAGGACAGGCACTTGCCAAAGTCAACTGAGGGAGATTAGAGATGTAATCAATGTGGATCTAATCTAAAGTTTTTCTACGATACAAGGAATTAAAAGTTCTTTTGGATAGAGCAAACTCCTGAAAAAGAAAATACACATGGAAAACGTCATAATAGTCTATCTTCCAAAGCAAAAAAGGAAGCCCACCCTGAAAACAATCAAATACAATTTCTCAATATTTGTATATAAATAAGTAGTGGTTCAGTAAGATTTACCTTTGGTGATCCAGTTGGGCTGGCACATGGTGACCGTGCTACTCCCTTCTGAATAAGATCCAGACGAGGAGGTACAGGTGGAAGACTAAGATGTGGGATTTGCAGGGGGTCTGGAAGTGGTTTTCTTCTTTGTGCAAGAGGGGAAGATCCTGGGGAAGTCACTGGTGAATTCTGCCTCTCATTGCACTTCAAGACAGAAAAAAAATATTACTAGTATTTACCTGATGACCAAGTATACAACTTCCATTCTGTGACTGAAACATTCGATACTTGTCAGGTACTTACTAGGAGTCATTTATCATAATGGACACCCTGCTACTCTTAATTAATAGACAGTATAGGTGCTCAGCTTACAGTTACTGAAAAAGAGTCAACAAGTCATTCTACCTCAAAACTAAGATCCATGTTAACTTGTGATAAAAGAATATATATTCCAGTAATTTGTTTAAAAACAAGCAATCATTGCCATACAAAAGGAAACAATCACAAATGTTGACAGAGATTCTACTGTAGTACTGCTACTCTTGATGACCTTTTTATTCACAGAGAGTATTCCATCTAAAATTCTATACATGACTTTTAAAAGTTGGACACCTATGATATTGTCTGTTAACTACAGCCCATTTTCAAATCATACTTTCCTAGAAAATGGAATGTCTGTGTCTTCTGAAAACTTACGAATCAAAATCATCAGCAAGCCAGTAGGCAAAGCAGTTATTTCTTTCCTCCTTTATTTACTGATCTACAAAAATCATTTTAGGACAACTGTTTATCATTTAGCAAATATTAAACTAATGCCACACACACACTTAACATCCCCGCAAGTAACAAATGATGATTTTTTTTTTTTTGACTTGTCCTTTCAAATTCATCAGAACAAAAGATTTCAATCCTCAATATAGGCTCCCCCATTTTTGCAACTAGCTCCTGAACCTCATCTGGCTGAGTTTTAACACACACAGTTTGGTTGTTTGTGTAAATCAGTTAAAGTTAGTTCTGTGAACCCACTGTGTTTGTATCAGTGTACTGTAAGCAAACCTGGATGTTTATGCTGTTCTGTGCTTTCCCTGACAGTAGATGCGAGTAGCTGGAAGACATTCATACCAAGCATCAGCCTCAGGCCACTTGTGCACCGAGGCATCCTAGTATTCTCACTACGTAACTTGCCTATAGCGGCTAACAATCTGCCATCTTCTTAAGGCAAGCACATAAAATTGCTCACAAAAATGCACCCATCTCTAAGCTAAATCATTTTGATGAAAACCTTTCCCCTCTTTTCACAAGCTTTTTTTCACCAACGCTACACATTCCATAGTGACGACACGGATGGGACTAGGAAGTTCTTTAACAAGGTAAACGAGTAAAAATCACTGCCTTTCTTTACATATAGAGACTATGTTAAAGAATCTGAAAACTTCATAAATTCAAAAGCACATCCAGGAAAAGGATGTAGTACACTAACTCCTTACTCAATGCTCTGTGTACTACAGCTTAGTTTAATGTTCTGTTCTATGCAATTGTGATTGCTACCAGATTTCCTTCAGAAATAGGAACCACCACAGTATTACTGGATAACATTGCAAGAAAAAATAAGAGAGAGGAGTGAGGAGGTTTTGAAGAGCTAGAAGGCTGAAGTTTAATTCCATTGCCAGAATGATTTTTTTTTTTGGGGGGGGGATACTTCAGGTCTTACCACTTAGTCTACATGTGTCACAACTACACATTCCACTTCAAGAGCAATTCAAGATTCGTGCTCTTCACGGCTACCAGAAGCTACCCAGTTTCTCTTTACAATGAAGTGGTCACAATGTTCATATTAAATGGTTTGAATACAGTCCTTAAATTTTCTTTGTTTCCTTTAATTGGTGAATGTTCCTGACCTTCACTGGAAGATGATGAGAATAAACACATGAATGATTGTGAGGTGCTTGGCCTCTCTGAACATTATGGCAAGGGAACTAGTTGAATAACTACGCTAGATATGTAACTCGCAAGCATGCCTGCACAACTGTAATTACAAAATGACTATAAACTGAATGTCAATTAATTTCCCTTAACAGAAAGCATCTATCAGTTAAATAGCATAATAAACATTGTAACATTTAATAGCATTAGTTTTCAAAATTTAGTCATACCTCCACCAAGCATTCCTAAAAGCCAAGAGCTATGTAATACAATATATTCAATGCTTTGGCTTCAGCAGACAGAAAATGAATTTATTTCCCAAATTATTTGAAATAGAACCAAATAAGCAGGTCACACTTCCAAAAAGATGCAATTATTTAAAATAAATGAAAGTGGTGTAGTAAGTCTCTAGATTTTATGGTGTTGCACAATATACTGTGTCTCTATCAGCAGAGAATTGCTCCAGAAGAACTAGGAAAAAAACCTATATGTTATGGGAGTTGGAAACAAAGAATAAGAAAAATAGGAAATACTGAAAACAGAGTACTGGACAGGAAACATTTGTTTGGAATTTAAGATTTTCTAATTGCCTTACCATCACATTAATTAATGCAACTTCCTGAGAGAGCAAGCTGATAGTCTCAGATGTCACACTACACATACTTGTATGGACCCACAGCTAAGTGAACAACATTGCAGTGATAGCATTTTAAGAATATCCATCACTGTTTCTCCACGGCAACCTTCTCTTACGCATTTCTGCTCTAAAGAATCACTAGGCAAAATGATACGTTCGCCCCTCAGTGAGCCCACTGGTCCCATCCATGTCACATTTCTTTTCTCCTGCCATAACAACAGTTCAGCTCAAGCAGAGACAGAAATCACGGAAATATTCACATTTAAAACCCAATGGGGACTGATGCTATTTTCAGATTTATGGAAACAAGTGGCTGAAAGACACACCTAGTGTGTAGTAGGCAGTAACAAAAAGTAGAATATGAAAATTCATTTAAAAGTTCAAGATTCTTAAAACCTGACATATTTGTAATGCTGTTGAAACAAGAAATTTAATTTATGTGATAAACTGCTGGTTCCACATATATTTGGTATTTAGCTATCTCTACCTACCATATTTCATGGATGGTAAATCACAACTGCCAAAAAGAAATGGAAATTTTTCGAAGTGTGTGAAAGCAATTTAAGTTTACATCAATGTCTTGTTTCAAAATAGCAAAATACAGCCACAATGCTATCACAACATGCTGTGGCCCCAGAGATTTCAAAAAGGGAACGGATGATGACCAATAGGTTAAAGAATAACTTATGAGGCACGAGGTGAGGGGGAAATAGCTGCAAGCAAAAGCAGTTTCTCTCCCCTACAACAAAGCCTAATCCATACCACTGCTTGGTGCTGAAGTAAGAGAGAATGCTTTGCTGGGAGAAACTAAAAATTATGATTCCTTGTTTAGATCTACCGATACTAAAAATAAAACAAAATAAATATTCCACAGCAAGAAACAGGTTTTCTTCTGCATTCAGTATCAGATTTCTATCACATTCCCATTATAAAACCCCCATATTTTTCCTGTCCACCCCCATCCAACCTGTCTAGCTGCATCAGTTGATGTTTGTTGACAGCTAGGCCAACAAGATGGCTGCATTTCATGTGGATGCCAGGGCATTAACAGAGATACATAACACCTACTCTTTTTTGGTAGACTCCCTAAGGACAAAGACATCTAAATTTTTTCTGTTTGTCACCTACTGGAGATTTCTGTGTATTTTCTATTCACTGGAAATAAAGGAGCAATGAGAGCAGCACAGTGACAAAAAGATAAAACAAGCAAGCGATTAAGACAAACTAATACAAATGAACTGGCAGTGACAGAAGACAGACCTTCCGCGTACAAAGGGGCTCTGCTGCAACACACACAGACCTGTGCAATAAAGATGTAATTAAGGAAAACAACACAGACTCCTTTGTAACAACATGGACTTCATCTGGTTGGCATGACTGCTGCCAAGGGAAAAGCAGCTGTGACTTACTTCACAATTGTACTGCAGAACGGACCACACTGGTTTTATTTAATCAAATGTATTTATTGCTGGGATATACTGGTATCACTTTGCCCCTAGTGGCTGTGAATCCAAGAATAAAGCCTGCTTCTGACATTGATTACAATTTCTAGTGAAGGTTTTTCTGATGGAAATATTAGCAGTCGGGCTACTGAATCGAGAGTTTTAGCTTCAAACGCCTTTCTGCCAGAGAGGCACACATGAAAAGCATACTCAAGGAAATCCTAACAAGTGACTGACAGAGGAATATTACCCTGATTGTTAATGTCCCGCTGGAGCGAACTCAGTAATTTATAAATTGCACAATGAGACATCTAAGAAGGTCCAAGCAGACCTACATCAGAAGTGGACTTTTCATTTCCAAGTAGTTCCCTGAAGTTGCTTTATTCATATCAGGTAAGAGTAACTCCCATATTTGTTAATTTCTTTTTAGGATAAGTTGTGACCTAGATAGATTAGTATAATCTGGACTTAAAAATTTGTATGAGAATATAAAGCTACATCACTTAACGTTGATAGCTGTAAACATTTTTTACATAGACAGGTTTGTTCCTTATTTGATCTTTCCTTTGCTGAAAATGCACGTGAAGGAGGGAGAGGGAGTTAAGGCTGCGAGAGTCAGCACCACACTGCCCAAGGGAAGCAGCACAATACATTTTAACGAAGGGAGGCACGCTGCCTCCCAGCATTTACGCCTCTTTCAAATACGACTAACTAAGCAGTTAAGGATGCTCCTCTTGTGTGGCATGATTTTAATAAATTCCCACAAACCAGGTGTACCATTAAGAAGGAAGTGACATGTATGTATGAGTTGAGAATGTATAGCTGAAGGGAATACCTGGATACGCATCTGAAGTCTTTTTTTTACACATTCCTGTATTTTAGATGATGAAATTAAAAACATGATTACTACGTAACACATATCTTTTTTCATTACCAGAAAAAAGTCAATTTAGTAATATGGAATTGAGGGAGAGGAGTCAAAAACATAGCCTCCTCCCGTATTTTGAGAACCAAGGTCTTTTGTCGGGATCTGTTAAGTCTGACCTAACTCCTCTGCTGGAAGAAGCCTAATTATGGCAAACAGCTGCTTTCAGCTTTGAACAATTTCCTATAACTATTTTAAAGTAACATTGTGAATCAAAGTCAGGTTTTGGTGCATTCAGACAGCTAGGAAATTAACTCCAGAGAAGACAGTAACTCCCCAGACAACGTAACTTCATCTAGCTTTAGCAGAAAGCGTTTTTAGAGAATGTTGATTTACTTTAAGCTATTGAAAACCTCATAGTCTCCTATACTGCTAGGGCCTTCCTCTATATTTTCATGTAATATTATTTGGATCAAACAATTATCTTAGCACTTACGAATTCAAAATTATTTGCTCTTAACAAGAACTCCTGCACTATGCATTTTCCTTATTTTCTTTCCTTCTTTTTAAGTGTATCAAGTTACATCTTGTACAAGGTAAAGTGACAGATAACTCTTAATTCATTGGGACATGGAATATTAAACATTATGGAATAATAAACAGTCTGCTAAAGACTCAAATGCCCTCTTTAAAAATGAAAAAAGCCCATTTTTAATATTTACCTGAACCTGTAATCTGCACGTTTTTTTAATGTGCATTTCATAACGTTGGGCTTGGCTAGCACAAATGGTATAGAGCTGAGAAATGGAACACTTCAGGCAATAACTGCATTAGCTAATCTGATACCATGGGGCTGGAAATTTCTCAGTGATGAGACAATTAACAGAGGTTTTGGCACCACTCTTCATCTCTCTTTCATAAAGAAATATCTGAAGACAATTTGGAAATTAAAAAAAATAAGCTGCTTGATGAGGCAGATAAACAGACTAATTGCAGTGGATTTCTCTAAAGCTTCTGTTACAGTTGATCTGCTACTGCTGCTAACTTACACAAAACACCTAGTAAGAACAATTCATTTTTCTTAAAGTGGACCCATTTACTCATTCCATTAAAGAATGAGTAAGTAGCTTTGTGATTATTCTTTTCCTTAAAGCAATTTCAAGTCTGAGGTCCCTCAGAGACTTATTCAGATATCTCTTACAGTTTACGAGTACGCTTCAGAGATAGTGATAAACTGCAAAATTGGTATTATTCTGATATCCAACTTATATTCATAATTCATACAGGTACAGCAGGTGATAAAAAAATTGTATCATCTTTACACCTTAATGATAATTCCAAAAAGCCTTTTTCAGCTTTTCATTTTGTCAAGAAGAGCTCACTTAAAAACCCACCCAGGGCCCTTAATCAGTGATGAACCTGACTGTGTGGGCTTCTAAAATGATCTTACTGCAACTATTCTTTGCATTATGAATATATTTCCAAGTACAAGTCCCAAAGATGGTGAAAACTGGTAGTAACAGCTTAGAAACATTTTAACAGTGCCCCTCCCGCAAGGCTTTCAGGACAATAAGGATTGATTTGAGTATTTCTGCAACACATCGTGAAGCCCTACAGTCACTTTCATCAGCACTTCACATCCCTGGAACTTTCCTCTTCTAGCAAGTTTAACACCCCAGCTCACTACTAGCCAGATATGCCACAAGCAGATTTTCTCAGTAATACCACATGGTCTAGCCAGGTGATTTGAGACAAAAATCAGTCCATTTGATTTTCAAGGATTAAGAGCTTTATGTTGAGAAAGCATATGACAATCCTTGCAATAAATAAGAATTTAAAAATTTGTGCATTGGGATTACAAAAGTAACAACAGGATCAGCAGGCTGGCTGCAAGAACTAAATTATTGCTTTTGTCATCTAACTTCCACTGTTTTGACAAATCAAACGACTACAACAGCCATTATGCAGCACCATGTTCATACTGACAGCATTAACAAGAAACAAAAGAAAAATTCAAAAAGAGTAAAATCCTACATAATGCAATAGAGGAAGAAAAAAATTCTTCTAGTAGGCTCTAAAGAAACACTGTTTAGCAGGAAAAATAAATAATGATTAAAAGAAATACACAAGGCTGATGAAGGCATTACTAACAAAAAGTGTATATAAATAATGCCATATTCCACACAGGTGGTGTGGTTAAGAGCATCACTGTACAACCATTGGTAACAGTTTTAAGAAGAAAATAGCAGCTGAAAAATCACCAAACGACCTGATAATCCAACGTTTTCAAGTAAGGACTTCAAGAGCCTAACAAAGAGTGGAAAACGTTGTTCCTAAGCTTCAGGTATAATTAGCAGGTTTCTTTCACTGAACAATTAATGACATAAAAATAGCAAGCACCAAAGCACTCAAGCACTTGGTGGATACTGAAAACAAGACTTTTCATAGTAAAGCCTATTGTTCCTTCTTTTGGTAAATGCATAATGCATTGTTGCCTTATCATGGAAGTGACAGTATTATAAAAGCCCATCAATTCAAGGCTATCTCACAGAGGTCAGGCTGCAGACTGCAATTTAAGTCCGGGCAGGAAGGATGAACTGTTCCCAGGAGTAGGCCATGTTGTATTACATACACAAGAATGATTCATGTGACTTAAGAGGTTAGGAAGGATATCAGAAGTATGTATATTAACTGACAGGTACTCTCAGATATCAGGGTGGAACACTTTTTTTTTTTAAAAAAAACAAATACAACGATAAGGAAATGGAAGAGTAAGATGTTATAGAATTTATTCCAAGGCAACTCTTCAATCTAGATGACCTCAGTAAAAGGTAAAATATAGAAAATGCACTGTAAAATTCAGTGTTGCATGGCCTATGACAATATCTATTCCAGGCTAAAATATAGTAGTGAAAACTACCAACATAAAATAAACTTTTGTTAATGATAGTGCTTATTCATCAGTGATAAAATCTCCAGTGACCAAAGAAAGATCCCCAAATTTAACATAGAGGACTTTCAGGACAAAAAACATGCCAAAACACAAAGTCACTATGAATAATCTCAGATACACTTTTCCCGCTAAAAGTATCTAATACTAAAAATGCAGGGAAAAAAATCATATGCAACATGACTACAAGCTACTTGTGTGCAATATAAATTGGGTTCCAAGACATCTTTACAAAGCAATAACATTTATAATCTATTTAGAAACTCAAGTTTAATCCTAAAACATTCTGTGCATGTGTATACACGCATGTGCAGAAAACTAATGATATATTCTATATATATGAAATGTTTTGTTCCTTACAAATAAAAGTTCAGGGAATTCTCCATACAGTGTATTTTGGGTAAGAGTCTCAGCTGGTTCAAACTCATGCTTCCTCCATTATAAACAGAGTTAACTCAGTTCATATCAGCTGAAAATCTGGATTTTTTTTTTTCCTTCTATTCAACTTCAGTATTATTGCTGCAATATTGATGCATTTTGGTTTTTTCAACTCAAGACCTGTTCAGTGAGTTGCTGAAACCTAGAGCATGAAGTGCAATCTCTCATTGTTTAAAGTTCCAGGCAGCTTCATTTACAAAAGTATAGCTTTATCTGTTGTATTTGAAAATTTACCTTTCGGACTGAAGCCAAACGGTTCATCATTAAAGACTCTTCTCTATCATCATCGTCATCCAAGTCCAACATGGGCATACTAAAGCTATCAATAATACTGCAGCATCTGGAGTTTTCATCCCTTGGATCAAAGGGATCCACAATGATTGGTTCAGTTCCTTTGATTTCACAGCGGCAGAAGGGGCAGCCTTGGCCATCAGATTCCTACAGCAAGACAAAAAAAAGTATATAAATTTTTTAAAATAAAAGATAGAAGTAATTTAAAAAGTAGGTCTTCTATCTTTCTTCACAAAAATGCCCTTAACAGGTCTCTAAGAGCTTGTAAAGAGGCACTGGAGTAAACAGATTCATAGATATTTAACTATAGTAAATGGTGAAACGACTACAACTGTAAAGCTGTCGCTCTGCAAAAGATTAAGCTTCACTTAAAAATAACTAATCAAAATGCAATCATTATCTCTACAAAGCACCAAAATTGTAACTGTCTTAGTATTACAGGTCAGGAGGTAACACCTTGCCTTTTAGGATTACAATTTTCCTATTTCTTCAGAGGAAAGAAGGCGAGGTGTGTAGACAGAGATAATGCATTTTATTATCTGTCTTTTATATTAAATATCAAGTATTTCTTTCTCATTTTAAGTTAGACAATGCAGATGAGCTTTAGGGCATGCAGCTCTTATTCTCTGAAGAACATATATACGGTCCATCCTGGCTGCAACATTACCATCATTCAGTGATATGCATACAGAACATCTAAAGCTACAAACATTTTTTGACATGCTTAAGTAACAAACCAGGACTTTACTACATTTTCAGTAAATTATGTAGAACAAGGAACTATTTTCACGTGTTACCAGAAACAAGAATTGAATTTTAATTTCTAAGGGGTATAATATGTTAGAAGATTTTCAAGAAGCCATATTTCCATTCCTTTTACTCATTCCAGAAATACTTTTGTCCTTGTCAGAAGTAATCAACAAGCCTTTAAGGTAGATTTCAGACTACTAATGAACAAAAATATCAGAGAGAAGTCTTTCAGGCAATTGTAAAGAAATTTTTCCATGAAGAGGCACAATGCAGATTTGAATTAAAAAACAAAACAAAAAACCAAACAACAACAGCAAAAACACAAAACAAAAAAACCCCACCAAACACCCCACACCCAAAAGAGCCCTGAAGCTTTGAGAGATCAAGAAAACTCAATCTGAATTCAGAAATCACATTGTGTCATGTTTGCAGTCAGGTAGCCAGACAGCTAAAAAGATATGAACACCAAAATTAATTCTAAACAACCTACCTATCCTGAAATACCATCAAGCAAGCACAGCTTTTTGGTTTCTCAGATGTAAGGACAGCTTTAATTCTTTTTCTAGCATTATTTTTATCTTGACACTTGCCAGTCTTACTAAACTGAGGGATGATTTTACAGTTTGTGGAAGAACTGTATCCCAAGGCCAGGTAACTATAAATGATGTCTCCTGACAAGTCATGTCTATTTGCATGGTTAGTACTGGATTTTCATTTTGTACGGAAAGATATATGTAATCTACTTTTAGCAGCCTTGCATCCTAATTACAAAGGACTAAATCAACATCACTTATTACCTTAAAGAACATCTCCATATTATATGGACCTACTGAAGTAATCACTGTCAAGCAAACAGAAGCCCTCCCTTACTCGTACAATTCTTTACAGTTTTATTTTCTAAAAACAGCCTTCTAGATGAGGCACAGAGCTTTTCATTTTCAAGGCTTTCTTGTATCTGTGTTGTTAAATAGTTCTGTACTGCTAGTTTCCCTCCTTTCTTTTCAAAAGCACTAAGTTCACCAAAATATATTGGGCAACCAATCACATCAGCAGAGACTTGTATTCAAGAGTATGAACACAACTGAGAAATTAAAACCGAGATCTGAGATGTCCATAAGAATACACACATTTGTCCATGTCCACAGAAAGTTTATTTAGAACAGTGACAGAGTAGCTATTGTGAACCTTACGATGCAGCATGTATGCCCATATGCTTTTAGAATCAAGTCCAGATATGTAGTTTTTAGACAAGAATAGATTTTTGTGAACAACTCTGAATCATCCTTAGTATTCTATGCAGATCTGATGTTGCTTACTCAATTTTTTTCTGCTTAGTGAAAACATCTGTATTGGACCTCTTGAGGCGTGCCTAATGAGCCATTATGCTGTCAATTAAACACTAGCCCACCAGAAGCTCGCAACAGCTGATGCCGTTACAGTATAATATTTCTTCATTGCCTCACTAATTATGCAAAAGTTATATTTGTGATGAAGTCCGAAATGTACCTGGCCAATTACAGCTGGTTGCAATGTTCTGATGAAGCTTGATGTTTCTGAACATATCAGTTCTCTGAGCCTAAAATGCTTTGTTGTCCTCTCCCTGAATCCCTAGCCATTGGCCAAAGTACTGAGGACCTTAGCTTCTCAAGTCTCCAGAATCAGAGCACATCACTGGCATGACACTGGCACATGCTGCTACCATGCTATGAGACACCCAGCAACCAAAAGTACAAAGATTTCAGTCCTTTTGCTTAGTCCTTTCAGCTAAGCAAAAAAAAACCAAAAACAAAAACCAACCAAACAAAAGAAAACCCAACCAAACAAAAAAACCCCACCAAAACAACCAACCAAAAAACAAGCAAGCTACAGACCTCCGAATTTCAGAATTTTTTTGTCAAAGATTAACATAGTCAGATCTCTGTGTGTGTCATTCAGAATGAAACTGGGAAGAACAGAGAAAGGGTACTCCTGAAATGAGAAATATTGTTCCAGTTCAGCAGCTGCTTAGTAGTGAAATAAATAGTCTTATTTGGGTATGTCTAAAATGGAATTTTCTCAAAATTTCTGATCTGTGGGCAATTTGAAAGATTTGTGTTTGGAGCATCAAACTCAAATTTCAGAAAGAACACAAAATCGGAAACTGAGAATACTCCTTTTTCAGCAAGCTCTATTGCTAATGGAAGAAAAACTCAAATGATACATCTGATACATCATGTTGGCTTGCCAATGATGATTTCTTAATTAGGAATTTGAAAAGAAAAACTACAGTACTTTAAGTCATATCTCAAATATGAGAATGAAAACTCATTAACTGAGATGAACACATTTAAAATGAGGTCAAAAATGGACTAGAGTCAAGGATTCCTCTTCACTCTTCTCACTTCATTTGTAACCAAAGACTGGTGCCTAACTGTGGAACAGAGTCCTGCCTGAGAATGGCATGACCCTTACTTCTCCCCACAAAATATAGATACGAAAGAAGAAAGGGGCAGGGAGACGAAGGCAGAATTGATTCAGTGTGAGAAGCACCTATTAGGGGAAAGTCTGAAGTTGTAAAGAGGAATGACCTCTGCTTTTGATTTTAATTTTTAAGTCAAATGCTTGTTAACGGTGCTGAACTAAAGGCACCAGTCCTCCCTTTTCCCACAGACTGGTATGTCCATGAACAAGATGTACAAAACACACCAACCTGTGTCACCAGGAAGTCTCTGTGGTTTTTGGGATATTCTGTAAATGACATTGAGAGATCAGAGTTTCCCCTCCATTCAATCTCTTACCCCAACAACTGTCTAAAGCGAGGTAGTTCAGTGCTTTACATATTACTAACATGAAACACAGGAATCCTAAGCTTCTTTTTCCACAGGCCATTTCATGACTTATACTACTGATTGAATCCTTCTCTCACCAAAGACATCCTGTCTCCTTATAAAACTCTGTCTAGTCAGTTATCCACTCCCAGCTGCTACCTGTCTTCTTCATGCCTTTTGAATACATCATGAAGTGACCTGGGTGGCTGAATCGGCACCAAATGCCCAGCTTTCACTGTCTGAGTAGGTACTGTGCTCAGGAAATAGCTTCCACTTAGCAGCAGTCAGCAAATGGCCTTGGCAAGCCTAAGAGTCCAGGTTTTAATGACTCCTGGAACTTTATTTTTCACAGATTTTAGTCCACAAAATGAAAAAGTTTATCATTTTAAATACTTATGTCCTTGAACCCTCTTACTCAGTACCTGGAAAAGTAAACATACACCCACACTGTAAACAGGAATGTAACAGAGAAATCCATCCTCTTCTACACTAACTGAACTATGACAGTACCTGCCACGCTGTAAGACAAGAAGTGCACATAAGGTGTCCACAAGGCTCTATCTTCACATCCTTGTCATTCTCTGCACAGATTTTACACAGCTGAAAAGTGGAACCCATTTCACAGTACAATTCATACTGCTCCTGTAACAAAAGAAAGTCAAGTGATTATTTCTGTACTGCGATTTGTTCACAAAGAATATACTTGAGCACCAGTAGTGACAAACGTTTCTCTGAGTCCTGTTTTCCAACCCACTTTACTTATTAGTCAAGGAAACTATTGCTACTGATCTATTTAAAAGCCACACCAAGGTTATTGTAACAGCTTACATTAAGTGATGAATGGGAACAAAACTGGGATTTCCTTTTCTAGGTATGAGTTTAGGACTAATAAAAGTTATTGGATTAAAAACTAACAAGCAAGAGGGCTTTCCACCTACAGCAAGGATGTCGTATGGTAGTATGGTTAACTGAAGTAAACAACCCTTGTGAAGGAAGTATGCCAAGAATACCCCCCAGGATAACATGGCAATGGCAACAGTCATGTACAGATCATTCCGTACTTTGTATCCTTACAAGACTGACGGGAAGGCATAAGAACACCTTCAGGAGGAATAAATAATAGATAAAACTTGAGTGCAGAACCGTTTTCTAGAATTAGGTATTGTTGGGGAACTGGCAATCAAATGCATTTGTGTAGAAATAAAGCTTTTTTAGTCTTGAAAAATCAAATTTTGAAAGCTTAAAATAAGTAGAATCTGGGTCACAGGAAAATAAGCAGCTACTGCTGAGTAAAGGGAGGGGAGATGAGGCTAAGAAAAAGAGAAAGTAAAAGAGACAGTTCATATCTGCAGCTGTAGTCAGTATGTACTAAAGATGCTTATGGTGGAGCTCTCGCAAAGAATCCATCTGCGGCAATCTAGCCCTGCAGCCACTTTTATACCATCTTTTCATAGTTTAAGCAGCTCTAGTGACAGCTTTAAACTACTGCAGTTATATATTATTTAAGGCAGCATTCACATAGTTCAGACTCTGTTGAATTACCATCAGAATTAACTAAAGGTGTCCTCATAACTACAAGTTCAGAAGCAACTGGATTCATTCAGTGAATTCAAAATACAACATGATTGGCTTGTGAAGAACAAGGTAATCACAGAGAACGTCCATGCTGCTTTTCCTTCCTTGAGGAAAAGTAAGGACATGGGGCTAGAAAATCATTCTGTGCAACACAAGTATCTGGTATCTCTGCAGTACTCTTTCATTACTATTTTAAGGCTGGAGGGAAAAGAGGGAAGCCAGAGAAGTGGAAGTACTCAGACTCTTCAGGTAATTGTTTTTAGGAGTTCTCTTACTTAGGAAACAGGTATTTTCCTAACAGTATTCCTGGTAATACCATAGATGGTAATGAATACTTTTCTAAAATATTTCTGGAGGTGGAATGCACATAGAGCACTCAGAATTACAGAAGATTCAGCAGGTCATTCAGTCTGCTCTGAAGAAATAGAAGACCATCTGAAACAGTATGGCTTGTATCTAGTCTGATGTCTTTCTTTGAACATATCCTCAAGTCTTCCAGATGCTTTTGTCAGGAAAAATGCTCAATGTATACACAGTATACCTTAACCTTGTAGTGTTAATTTCAGCATCATTTTTAATGAAGCATTTGTCTCGTGGTGGCTACTTCCTATTACTTGAGTATCAAGCATCTGCACATTAGTTTATCACATCATCACTTAACAAGACTACAAACACATCTAGATATTCTAATTTTCTCTGCAAATTGACTCCCTTTAGGCACTTGATTATTTCTGTTTCTTTTTCCTCATCTCTCTTTAATTTCCACAATAGACAAAGAAGAAAAGAGAGAGACCCTGGAACCGGTATCTTTGTGATATGTGAACTACGCTTTTCCTCCTGGACCTGTCAACAAACTGTACCATTCCTATTCAGGCTTCAAAACTATCATTTGATCTTGATTTTATTTCTGCATTCCCATCTGCTATTAGCAAGAAAACACCAAGCTACATAAACCTGTAACATAAATATCAGAAACATCTTTAATAACCATTAACACATTTCTCACTTGGAAGAGGCTTAAAATAAACAAAACTTTCCAGGACATGCCGTCTGCATCACCATCAGCTCTAGAGTTTAAAGGATTATTATCCTGTTCTTCATCTAAGCTCTTCTATCAACAACATAGTTTCACTTTTATGAATTTATTTCTCACATTTTATTAAAAGCTTATTATCACTGCCAGATGAGATACTAAGGGAAATGAAGATTACAAAATAACTGAAAAACTCTGCAACATACCTGTGTGACTTTTATGTGATCATGTGGCGTGGGTTCACATAATCCTGTCAAATCAGGATTATAACTTCGTCCATCTGGGAAGAGATAGCTGCATCACAAGAAGATTGTTATAAATATGCACATTTATTTAGCTTTATTAGCTAAATAATATCTATGAAATTTCAAAAGGGCAGAATAAGTTACAGTAGACATTAACTAAAATGCATCACCTTTCCTCAGACATCTTTCTTATCTTTTGGGTGCAACTGAATTGCTACATATGCATTTTGACACATGCTCAAGTGTATTTATAAAAGCACAGGAAAGACTGACATCACATGCATAGCTACCACCAGAATGCACCTAAGCTTTGGTTAGTAAATAACTTTCTGGGGGTGGCTCAACAGAATATTATTTTAGATCTTCATTTCACAGTGAACTTATACTTGCGTGTGTTCCTAGTGATCTCTCCACAGTGAGCATCACGCTCGGTGACTCCATAGACTATTTCAAGTAATGAAGCAGAATAGAAGGTAACACACATTTGTGTATATCTATGTATATTATGATGTATCTATATAAAATATTATATATATATGTCATAATATTATGTATGTGTATATCTGTGTATATTATGACATATATAAATCTATGTATATTATGACAAGAATCTACACTGAGAATCCAAGATGCAGACTGGACTTTAAGCAAGAACCGATGGGGGCATTTCAATCCTGTGGGAAATTAATAATAGGTTACATGATATTGCAGAGACCCTAAGTTGTTCTATATTCAGATTTATGTTACCTCTAAGTTGGAAAGAGTTTCTTGAAAGTTGTGTTTTTAAGTCACACTGTGAGAAAGATATATTTACATAGGTAACAAAAACTTCACTTTGCATTAAACATTCTCAGCTCTAGTTTTTGTTTGCTCAGTTTTTGTCAAGTAGAAACATTACCATTCTAAGTGTGGTTTTTATTACAGGTATGAAATCATCATAACTGGAAAAAAATTACTGGACTGTGGACGACTGAGAAAAATTGCAAGATTGTAAAGGATTTCTCAATCTTTTTTTGAGTGTTGATTGATTTTCCCCATGAGGTTTTTTTTTCATTATGATCATGTGGATATATCAAAACATATATCCCAGTGAAAAGATTCTGACACCCAGATTTTGTCTGTTACTTCAGCCAACCTAGTAAAAATGTACTACTTCTCCATATAAACTTAGATTCTCTCATAATTATAAATCTTTTCAGTAAACTATTAGAACCTGGAAAATGTTCTGGCTGCACAATATATAAAAAAGCAATTACATAGCTTTCAAATAATTGTCCAGAGTTAGACACACGAGTAACTGGCAGTAGTAACTGTTCAATAAGCTTAAGTGCATTTGGGACTCTTACTGGGGTGGGACAGGGGGGGAATCAATGTGACAGCTGCCCGATTTTGTTTTCTCCTGGAATTTATCTGCTATGAGATATGGCTGTGGTTAACTTTGGTTAATGGAATTACCTGGAAACAAGTGTTTTTCAAATGAATAAAAGGGATAGTCCTTAAACTCTGAAGGAATGCTAAACACCATCTCTAAATTTTCTGTTTTAAAGATCTTTAATAACTACCCATATAAGCATTAGAAGAACAAGGAAATCAGGATTTCACACCTATGGTGACTACAGGAATTTGTACTTACAATCCTTCCCGGCTGCCATCAATCAAAGCTTGAAACAGAGGCTTATTGTGAGGTATGGTCTGCAGTATGTTCCCGTCACCAGTCACATATCCAATGGCCCACTGTCCCAAGCGAGTGCAACTCAGCCTGAAAATGTAGCTTGATAAAAACAGGATGAATAAAAAGTCAGTGTTAATCAGCGTTCAGCAAAACAAGTGAAGAGAGCAAGGATGGCCTCTGGTTAAGACACTGAATTAGGTCTCTGAAGATTTGGGTCAGCTTCCCAATTCTGCCACGTGTTCTTTGTATAACCTTAAATAAATCTACATCCTTTACACTGTCAGTTCCTTATGGGCAGAAATAAGGTAACAGTAGCACCCTACCCCCAACTTTTCATTTGTTTGCTTTTTAGTTCTCAAAGTGAAAGCTGCACATTTGCTGTGAATAGTCCTATTACATACATTTAGACATGCCCATAAACCTTTTCAAGAACAGTGTATTATATTATCAAGTCTCCATAGCCACCACATATACCTTTTGTGCATACACAGGCCAAAAACCTGAACGAATAAACATCTTTAGATGCAACAAAAATGTGAATGATGAATAATAAAAACCGCTCTACTAGCAATGTTAATTTTGTGTGTACCAGAGGAGGTGAACAGAACAGAAGAAATATCACTTCTGCTTCAGAAAATACCAGATAATACCAACCCAGCTGGACTTTAAATTTAAATACTTCTGTGTGTTACAGGTGATAGCTGGGAGTATACATAATGTAGACAGAGAGCACAGCAGGAGGAAAAGGAAGATTATAGGCAACAGTATTGGGCACGTTTAGTTCTTCTTACTAAAAACTCTAGTCCCTTTAATGTCAGACACCATCTCATATGCAAAAACTTCACTCAGAAAAGCATCCCACAGTGAAATACCACAAACTCAATTTTGTGTTACAGAACAGCTTTTCTTAATTATACTTCAATATTTTATTTCCTTCCAAACTGTTTAAAATGAGAAATCTTAGCCTCCCTGAAGTTTGGCATAGCTCTTACAACCTTCAATAGGGCCAACATTACATTGAAGTAGTAACTATTCATTTGAACAGAATCTCGTGATTTCCAGGATGTTCTAGAGAGATTAAAGAAGCAATTTCACTTTGTATCTCCTCTTTCACACTCCAGCATTTCACGCAAGCAATTCAGAAAGTAATTTTCTGATATGCAATAGAAAGTTATCTTAAAACTAACTCTCTATTTACAAGGAACATAAAGGCAACTTTGGATAATTTCTCTATTACTTCTCTTTTATAATCGCAGAATCAGAATCAGTAATAGAGAAAAGACAAAGTATAGCAACCATGTTCAAAATCAACCTAGTTATCTGACTTCCATAGTAGTGTTCATGAGTGCCCAGTTAAAAATCAATGTTATTCTACTGGACCCACAAGATTCTTGAATATATGCACTTGACCAGTCAGGTAACTTAACAAGATACAGTATACTGTTTGCTAAAAATCAAAAGAAACCAAATACAGAATATGGGTATAACTGTTGTTAGACTTCTCTAACAAGTTTCAAAATTATGTACTTTTAACTATGTATACATGTGATCCTGCAGCAAAGGTAGACAAGTAGACATTAGGGAAAAACACCTCATAACTGAAAGGTAAAACTAGCAAAATAAAAGTTAACTAATACAGCATTAAATCCATCAACGAATTTTTATTTCTCCAATTTGAGTGAAGAAAAAAATAGGACAACAGAAGTGGCATAAATGGTAAAAGTTCAGTTTGAATAATTCAGTATGTATAGCACCACATAGAAATTATTTAAAAGCTCTACATGTCATGGTATTTAATCTGATAGATTCCTTTTCTAGGTGCAGAGTTTGTGATATAGAATCATTACTGGCAAAGAAAAAATATACGAACATAAAAGGAACACATAAGCACTGATTAAATTCATAATGTAAGTGTGCTGCCATGAAAGATGTTAAGATGATTCTTCCTATTAAGTAACAATTAAATGCAAATTTTGAAAAGCAAATTATATTTTCAAATGTAGTTTTCAAGAATGCATTGCTTGTTGTACCTAATTCAGAAGAAGAAAGGAAAAGCAATGTAATTTCTTTTTTTTTTCTGTCTATTTGTACTTATTTAGACTTTCGTATGCCAATACAGTATTTTTTGCTTCATAGCACTGTAGAATAATTACGGCATAAAAACCAGATCATAGTTACAAAATTCCTATGTCTTAAAATCTAAAAGGTCAGCATTTTTTTGAATGTGAAGTTTTGAGCTTTAGTATTAAACTATTTTTAAAAATACATTTTGATATAAATAAAATCACAAGTATAAAAAAAAACCCTACTACCTTCTCTGATTCACTCTGTTACAAAAAAAAAAGCGCCAAAAATTCACTCCTTCAATATTGCAGTGAGTGTAAGTATCACACAATATAGAAGTATGAACCTAGAATAATTATGTAGCTTCTGAGACAGCAAGTTTATTTGGAAAGCAACAATCAGCAAAACCTCTCACCTCCCAGGCTTAGTGCTGTATTTTTGCAACCTCGCTTTCACTTCATCATACGTCAGGAATGCCATATATCCAGGATGCGTCACAGCTAAGAAGTTCCAATTCCTTAAGATTGAACCCCATGGCTAAAAAGAGAAGACAAACAATTAAACAGATGCAGCCAGGTAGTTACATATTTCTAATAAAACTCAAGTCAATTTGTCAGAGACACCTACAGTGTTTCAGCTTCAGTTGAAAAATATGCACTTTTTGTTAAGGTCTAAACAGTACAAAAGACTGTCATATATACCCGGCTTTGCTACAAGAGTTCCTTCAAAAGAATTCTTCCAAAAACATCAAGTGAAAATTTTTGGATAGAGATTTTGAAGACCTTGAATTTAAGGGATCTCCTATTTGTAGCTACATAAAATATTAAACATCACGTTTAGTTAGAACCTGGAGAGAATGGCTCCATGATGGTTTAATAAAAACACAATTAAGCCTATTCTTGAGAGGTCCTGAGGCACTTTCATAGTTAATGACAAGTAACACTAACAAATGAAGCCTAATAAAGCCACTAATTTGAGCTGTCATTCCTTTTCTTATTCTCTATTTCTTGATTTGTTCAGTTACCATAATGGTATTACAGCCAGAAAACAAAACAAATATTGACAGCACTTCATCACAGTCTTTGCTGACCTGAATGGCAAATGCTTCAGAAAACTCAGTGAAACATGCCTGATATGCTATCACTTCAAAGAATACAGAGTAGTCCTTCACTGTAAATGAAGGATGATTTTGAAGTAGTGGATTAATGCAAATATATTAAGTGTTCATTGCCAGCATTTGGAGAGACAAGAAACTGCCTCTGAATGGTCTGGAGATTTTTTTATGTATTTGTCAAAAGATCAAGGCAGGTGAAGTTAAGCAACACAAGAGAAGAGGCTTGTGTTCTCATGTGCCCTGCAAATTCCCTTTAAAAGGGCTTCTAAAGGCTAGTATAGCAGAGATGAAATGCCTTTGTGAGTGACACACTTGAGCAGAGTATCCTAAGAGTTCTGCCGGAGATTGTGATACGCTTCCCAGGCAAACCCTAACTTAAACGTTTTTATGTTAAAGTTAATACCTCTTCAAATCAGACACATGACATAGAACAGTAAGGTTTCAGCACAGAGGCCGTAAGAAACCTCAAGTGTTCAAATTTGTACAAAAGAAAGGAGAAAAATTCACAACCCTAGATGCAACACCGCATCTTGCCAGCTCCTCTCTGCACCCTCACCAAAGATGGATGCCAGAAGGCTTCATCACGTGAAAAACGCTAGTTGTCCCAACTAGAGAAAAAAGGGAGTTGACTCTTCCTCCCCCACCACACCAGCACTGACACTTCCTTCACAAAAACACAATGCTCTTTCTCCCGTTGTATTACCCAGCTGCATGCATGTAAATCAAAAAGGATGATCAAACACTCAGTACTTTGACCTTTTGTTGGACTGTGGTAATATAAAGGCTTGGTATAGTATGTTATAAAATAAATTCAAGGAGCATGCAAACTCCTTGGTTAATCACAACCGTCAAGCTTCCAAGTTGACAGTAGACAGTATCTTCCTTACATGCCTGGACTCTCTACAGAGTATCGCACTACTGGTATACCTAGAAAATGATGTGACAGTACAACTGAAAATCAAAGGGCAAGAACTCACAGCTTGCCTTGTGCACACGAACATAGAGTATTACAGAAGCAGAAATGTTAAATGGGAAAAGATTTGTACGCTTTCCCTTCTACGGAAATATTTTTGCATAAAAGGACAACCTAACTGAACCTGTTAACAGTGACAGAACGAAGCTCCTTTCCTTCAAAGCATCTACATATTCCGCTGTGCTAACTTCATCTCCGGTCAGAGAGCACAGCACTTAGAGCTGTGCATACATACAGTGGGGAGGCAGGGGGAGCAACTTCACTTTTACAGCATCTCCATAGAAAGTGGCCTTGCTTTCTTCTGTGAAGAAGCATCTTTACAAACGTAGCTTTTCTGTAACACAACCCACAGTTGGCAAAACAGTATTTTGATTACTTAAACAATTGGGATTTTCTCTCCGTGGGTGTATGCACACATAGTTACAGAAGCTGTTTAAAAACTAGAGAAGTAAAATGTAACCTCTGGGAGAGGTTCTCAGACCAAGTTCAGTGCAAGTTCACTTCAACAGGCAGCTATTGCACCAGCTGGTAATCTGTTTGGCAAAAATTCTCTCTCTGCTGCTTTGTTAAATTAAAAGTTAATCCTAACCAGTCTTCTCTCCTTACGTGTATCAGTACTGCTGATCCCCTTTTTCTAACACAAGGCACAGTAATGAATCAAACCAGCAATGGCCTCACAAAGAAACTAACGCAAACAGACATTGGCTTACAGAACAAGGAAAATAAATCTCGTTTGAAGCTTCTGTCCTGAAGTTTAATGCAATCTATAGGACCCCACATAGGGTCAGAACAAACTGTTACTTCTCAGATCACTGACTTCTCATTTAATCTTATATTTGATGTACAGATTAAAATAAAACAAAAAAACCCAAACCCCATTGTTACTCGTAAGGAGAATGCTTAGGGGAAAAAAAAAAAAATCCTACAGAAAGGAACCGTAAATAAATGCATTTCATAGTGATGTAGGTTGCAGCCAACGGGCCGTCAAGTCTGAGATCAAGATTTGGGCTTGATTACTAACCTGAACACCGTATTAGTTTGCCAAATACTGAATAAAAGGGAGAAACTTTGACAGAGTAGAAACTGATCCCATGGCAGCAACATTCAGACAGGAATGTTAATCATATCAAGCTCCACACAAAGGGCAAAGCTTAGGGATATTTTGGTAAAGCAGCATAAACTACAATCATCTATATTCACTAGTTTATTATTTCATCAAAGACAACCCCCAAAGTTTTGTTCAAACCTCCATAACCTGTATGTGTTTTAATAAGTGACCAATGTTTATGGTTAAATTAAACGGAGAGATTACTTATAACATTTTCAGCTTTGATACAGTTTTGACCCAGAATGGAAAAAGAGATGATCAAAATCAAAACTCTGTAAACTAAAACCATTAATCATCTCCTGCCAAATCTTAGTATCAATTTCATAATGGCACCCTTTCCCCAACAGCAAAACCTAGCAAGCTAAGCAGAGATTATCACATTATGCCATGTCTACACGTCTTTTAAACACCTCCAGGGATGGTGACTAAACCACTTCCCTGGGCAGCCCCTTCCAGTGCTTGACAAGCCTTTCAGTGAAGAAATTTTTCCTAATATCCAGTCTAAACCTCCCCTGGTGCAACTTGAGGTCGTGCACCAGTTTTTCACTGTACAGGGTAAAGAAAGTAAATGATAAATAAATGGTTGTATACCTCAAAGACTCCTATACAAAAATAGTCAAAGTGACAAATTCAGAATCAATGCGTCTAATATAGATGCAAACCAGCACAGCCTTCTATATTGACTAAAATACTTCAAGTATGCTTTATAGAAGGTTAACAAAGGCACGTAACACATATACAAGCTTATTTCAGATAAATATTACCTATTGACAATAATACAATTAAAGCTATTTCCAAAGATAGTCCCTTATTGTCAATAAACAGCAGAGCATTAATGGCAAAAATACATTCATAAAGAAAAGAGTTAGGCCTACATTTAGCTTAAAAAAAGAAGTCATATGCAACTTTCTTTATGTGTTTGTAGAAACACTTCACATAAGTATATATAGATACAAAAGCACAATGAAAATACAAGTAAAACTTAGATCCTGAAGGTCTGCATTTCTAGGACTGCATTCAAGAATAGTGAAAAATAAGTAAGCAGCAAACACAAAGATATTGTAATGATACTAAATATGTGCAGAAATGAAGCGGGTGTTGTTGGATGTTTTCAGTTTTTCAGATGTAGGTGTTGATGCCCCAAAAATCTCTGAAGGACTAAAAAAAAAATGCACAATTTATTTCTGAATTCTACCGTTTCAGTTATTTCATTTTTTAAAAAAAATCCCCCTCTTTGAACCATAGGTACTTGCCTCAGGGCACTAAGCTTCTCAAATTCATACAAGTATCTAAAATTTTCAAATCTTACCTGAAATAATCTAGTGAAGATATCAAATTCAAAAATAGAAATGTAGTCATTGCAGGTCAAGTCAATAGTAGATTTAAGAGCCATTGCTTCCAAACCAGAGCTTATCTGATGAACTTCATGAAGGCACTGCCTGAACAGTTTCCATGGCACTATAGTTCTGTGAGAAGGGTGGAAATAATAAATTTAATAAACCCACATATTTAAGATTTGATACCTTATTTAGACATCAGAACTGGACTTCTAAAGAACGGAAACATTAATTTGGTTTCTCTACAAACAAACAAAAAAAAATCAAGTTTTCTGAAAGCAGCCTAAGCAAATGAAAGAACAGTTTACCTTCCTTTAAACATGGTCAAAGTGTCATTTATTTTATAATGATAAATATTCAAGCTTCCTTAGGAGCATAACAAAAAGAACACTGCAAAAACTGAAATATCCTATCAAGCAGGTGTAGCAACCAACCTCACACCCTCTCAAAGATAACGTAAAGGACCAGCTCTGTGCCTGGTAAAGAAATCCTTTCTTCACAGCCTCTCTTCTCAGAATGATAAGCATCAATGTATTATCTATTCTGATGACATTTTCTGTAGCTAAAGCTCATAAACAGTGGTCAAGTAACATGATAGCAATCAACCAGATACCATCAATACTGGTCCAAGGCCTGTCATAGCCCACGACAGTTACATGGATATTAGAAGACACATTTTCTCAAATCTTCACCTTTACATATTCTTGCAGGATAGTGAGTATTTTCAGACAGTAGTGAATGTGGGAAAAGGTGGGAAATCAGAATAGAAGGTAATTAAAATTATCCTCTCTAATACAAAGCGGTGTTCTGTCAAATTCGGTTTCTATTTGCATAGGTGGAGATAATGCAGATTAGTTATTTTGCCAACCAAGTGCTTGTATTTGGAATCTGATGTGAGACTAATCACTTGAAAGTGCTCTATTTTATCACTCTCAAAACTATGATAAATTGTTCAATAATAGCAATTCTTCTTCTCATGTCATTTGGGTCAAATCCAAATTTTGCAAAGCCGTAACACCTTCTCTTAAAAAACTTCTGCCTCACATTGAGAGCAGATTATATGATATTTCAAAAACATTTTTAATTAACCAAAATATAACCAACATATAACTATTAACCAATATATAACTATTTTCAGGACTTCACAAGATCTCACATATTCATACTAATATTTTGTTAGTAACCACTAAAATGACAAAAGACACAGGCCTCACAAACTCAACAATATTTCTTAGAATTTCTGTTACTTCACATTGCCTTATTTTTATAAGAGCCAAAATATTTTATTCCAGTTCTTCTAACTATTCTTATGCGGAAATGTACATTACTTGGTAGTACAGTACGGGGAGGGGGGAAGACTGACTGAATTATTAAGTTGGTCTTGCACAATAAATATTATGTAGTTAATCTAAATTAAAACAAATAGTAATTTGAAGTACAACACTGAAGACATGCTCCTGTATTTCTACTGCATCAGGCATTCGCTACATTTGTAAGTGCAAAGAAATCTACTTGTTACTTGGATGTTTGTATTGAGAAAGTCATAAATGATAAAATGTGACGTTTAATAGATCTCAGCAGATACTTTCATCTGTGTATGAAAAACAGGAAACCACAAAGAGCTGAAGAGAGATACCACATCAGATGCCATTTAAGAAAGAATGCACATCAAATTTTGATTATGGTAAAGAGAGAATGAAATGTTGCAGTAAGTTCAGAGAACAAAGTTGGAAAACGTCAATGCTTTTGTGGTGTTAAAGTGTTGTCCTAGCTCAAGTGCCTACTGCTTATTTAGTTCCTGCAACCGTGGCTCTGAAATGTTTTCTGATTCTCTTTATAAACCACCCTAAATGGTTACAGCACTGGGATCATGCTGAAATGGGGATAGAGAAGGTTTTTTTGGGTTCTGTTTTCTTTGGGGGGGTTGTGGAGGGCAGAGGTTGTTTGGGAGTTTTGTTTGCTTGCTTTGTTGTGTGCTGGTTTTTTTGGTTTTGTTTTTTAAGGGTTGAGACAATAACCCTTAAATAAAAACCAACAGAGAATCTAATCAGGAATGATTATAGCCATATTACACCTTAAGAACTGCTTTTTCATGCCTCACCTGAGACAGTTTCATGAACACATGTTCATTAGATGTGATTATTAAGTAGGATCTTTCGCTATCTATTCACTAACACCCTGCACCCCCAAAACCCCACCAACAGCAGAGAAAATAAACAAAAGTCTTCAGGAGAATACGTTTTTAGAGCTCTGTTGGCTTGCACTTTGGCTAAGACAGAAACCAGATGTTGGGAAATGAGCAGTTAGCTAATGAAGTAACATCTGAAGTTATTTTGTGGGACTTCTCCAAGAACAAGTGTCCGAAAAGGCGGTGGCCCCAGTTTAAAACTCACTAAATTCAGCAGATTTTTTTCTGCCGCTTTGTGCAATAGGTCTTCTATCTTCTGCTTTCTTAAAAAAAAGGTGAGAATTGGCTGTTGAAACACGTTAACTCCTATTTCTCAGCAGCTACTTTTATACAGCCATCATTCCTGAACACTTTGAAACAGCACCAGCCAGGGATCGTTTCTCCCCCAACGTCTCTCTCCAGTTTATATAGACAAATTGCTGCGCTCTTTCGAGACCTTGCAGCGAGCACGCACTCACTCAAATGAGGGTGTTACCGAGTCTTCACGTGTGAAGTGAAGGATTCTGCAACATCCTCTTCTCCTGCTCCTACACCCCCGAAACTGGTGACCTTTCAGGCACACTGAGAAACACCCTCCTCGGGCAGAGATCTAGGAGGGTGTCACGCCGAATGCTTCCCGCAGTGACGAGAGGCTGAAAGAGTTTTTCGTAGATGGCCGGCAAGTTGAGCTTCTGTTTGAATTAATATTTCACTGCTGTTGCTTTCTTGTGTTTTAGGGGATATACAGCCTTTGAAGGCACCTTTTCATTACTCAAACCTAAAGAATTATTTTAATTTGGGGAGATGGTAGGGGCAGTGGGAGGGGGAAGGGAACAGGACCAATCAAACCAAGGTTGAGATTGGGACTGTCTTAGATAACAGCATGCTTAGATTGTTGTTTAAATACATACATATATCTATATTTAAACAGAAAAAAAAATGTTGCCTTTATAGAAAGAAAAAATAGGATCCTGTTTGTAATGAAATACTGCCTGCAGCATTCAGCTCCTGAACCACAGAAGGTATCTCCTATAAATATTTTCAGCAATCTTTGCCCTTGTAATATTTGTTGCATCATGCCCTAATGATACCCTGCACTAGAGGCTGGCAGGTATTCTGCACATGCCTCATGCTATTAGGCTGACCTGTGCATGCTTGTCTAGGAAGAGAAGAGTTAGTCAGCTCTGCCACAGCTCATCAGAAAGATGTGATTTGACATCCCGGTAACATTAGTTCTCTATAGAATCAGGTTGAGGAAGCGCGGTGTCTCAGTATTTCAGGTATTTAGCCGTAGTTACGTAAGCTATCCCTCGCAGCAGAGCGCACGCGACTCCATCCGAGACAACGTTCTGGGGAGTATTCCACGTGAGAGGATGGTGCTACGTAGTGACTGTACTTCCTTCAAATGTCTGATGCCCAAAGGTAAGAGCCCTACTACACATGCACGTGCGCACATTATGAGCTGATACACCCAGGGCTTCGCTAACAGTTTCTCTTTTTATAATATAATTTGGGGAAAAAAACAGGACACCGAAGTAATACAATAATATCTGACTACATTACATATACATACTGTTATTGTGCTACATGTTACTTTATTACGATCTTCAATCAGTTCAAAATCTTCAGAGAGATAATTTTAGAAGGAAACAAAAATATAAAGGAAGCTGAAATACACACCTTATACAGCAGAAAAAGGTTACGGAGGACCTGTTACAAGGAAAACCTAATCTCTATCTGCCAAACTTTTAGGAAACGATTCATCAATACAGTGTCTTTGTACTGCCTTTCCTCATCATTAGAGTAGAAGCAAGCCCATACCAATTTAAGGGAAAAAAACACAAAATAAAACAAATGATCCTGAATAATTTTTTTCCTGAAGAGGCTTTCTGCGCACATCTTATCTCTCTCAAACGAACAAAACTATCTGTATCTTGGCATTCACCCCGGGGTTGTCTTCTTATTTAAGAGTCCTGTCAAAAACCCTAAAATAAGCCATTTCTCCGCCAAGCCTCCCAAAATGACACTACTTCTCCACATTTCTTCTGCAATAGTAAAATTAGTAAGCGTATTTGAAAAATGATGAATTCAAAAATGTTCTGATCAAAGTATAAGCATTTTAAAAACACTTTTATATAGGATGGTATCTACTTACTATTACTGACACACGTCAAAGGGAAGTGTCACTCTATAATCTCCAATACAGTGTTTTAAACACCACCCACACAACTTCCATATGCCTAAAGGAGAAGGATTAGCGTCCAGCATGTAATTTTCAGGCAATTTAGCAGAGGAATTTAGGTCCTCCCTTCCCTCCTGCCCTGATCATGTGTACATAGGATTTTATTAAACTCCCTGAACGTTGCTGCATTATTAAAAAGCAAAAGGCATTAAAATAAACCTGGAGAGGAAGCAAATATTTTCTGAGCATGCAGTGTACAGCACTTCAGTAGAACTGCAGAGATGCAGCTGTTCTGGAATGTCAAGTGACACTGCTCCCATTTGAACCAGAGCAGACCACAAGTATGTCTAGGAAGGTAAACATGTACCTGTGTAACTTACACTTACAGTGAACATTTTTGTCTGCAAGAGACTCTCTCAAATGTTGCCAGAAAACATTAACATGAAAAGGGCATTACTGTATCCAGAGCAAACTCAAAAATATTCAAGCAAATACTGACCCAGAGAGAAACAACATTCTTTGCAAGTCTGCAGTGAGCAATGTGGATTTTGGTTTATCATCACTGAACAGAGCACTTTCTTAAGACTGCTGCTTCAGTTTTAAGTGAGAGGCCACATGTTTTCATTGCTTCTGAACTGCAGAGCAAACAATTGACACACAGAAGGCTTGAGAAGTTCAGTCCTAAGGGAAAAAAGGAATTCTGCCATATCGTGCCAGTACAATCGTTAAATAGTGACATCACGCAGAACAAATATAGATGAATCTAACAAGAGAAAACAGAAAGTTAAAGAGAGAAAATGAGCCTTCTGAAATGAGGAAAACATACCACCAAAAATATCCACTTCCAAAGCCACATAACTGGACATTGCTGGAGAGACAGCAAGTTAGTACCTCCTTAAGGGACGCAGGAAGTCTGCATTTCCTGAAGTGCCCCCGAAGGGATGCAGCTATCTATATATTTCTAACTCTGATCTCCAACCACAAATCCAAAGCACACTCTTTTATATGCTCTTTTATACTTAAAGGACTGCCTCTCCGGGCTATCCACCAAGAATCTGTTCTCCTGTCTCACAATCTTGTGTGCCAACTATTAGAACTTTCTTTTCTCTATCCTTTGCACATGCAATTTTACTTTATTCTCAGCCATCCAGAACAGCTGTGAAGACCGTTGTCCTTTTCTGGTTTTTAATCATATCTTGCAACTTTCCATCGACTAGCTCTTCTCTATAATATTATCTATCTTCTTGTTCAAACTTGTTTGTCTCACATTTGTATGAAAAACATCTAGCGAGATTTACATCTCGCTAGCTCCTAGGGAAGGGTACCTTCTGCCTCTCGCTCAGGTTTTAAACAACGGTACCAAGAAGCCTATTTCCCCATGCTGCTGATCAGTCGAGGGAGGAACCGTCCTCTAAAAGCCCCATTCCCTGTTTACTTCCTTCTCTTTAGAAGTTTCTGTTGCCAAAACACCTGTCTTGATGGTGATGAAGGCTATAGCACTCGGATCACTGCCTCTTCCTCTTTCATCTGTCTGTATCTTTCGGCTTCCCTTTACACTTCAGTTCAGACTCAGATTTGAAGCTCTCTGGGCCAGGACCGCCTCTTCAGTCTGTATTTTTACAGCGTTCAGGCAACAGTAGGGCTCTTGGGCACTATCAGCAGCAAGAACGGGTAACCAAGTAATAAATTAAGGGGATCGACAAGGTGTTAAAACCCAGCTTATCTGAGGTCTCGCTTTCTGACAGCTAAAGGTTTTCAAGTCAAGTCGTGCATTGAGGTCTGCCTGTTTTACTGCTGCTTCTCTGAACCCAAGCCACAGAGGCTCTGTCTGTTCTATCCTGAGCCAAAAAGCACTGACCACAGCAGAACCACTACTCAAAATTTGGAGTATCAATCTGAAATACCCTGTTTAACTGCTACTGAGAAATCAATAGCCACATTCTTCCCTAAATTCCAATGAAAAATAAATACGTTTTAGGCCTCAGCTGGGGGGAAAAAAAAAAGTATCAGAGCTTTAAAATAGTACTGTGCTTGACCCTAGCAGTGAAAGAATTTCCATTTCCTCAGAAACTAAAAGGTGGGGGGAAATCAATTTATCTGACAACAATAACAGAAGTGCTTTCAATTTTTTAAAGTTTCACAATGAAGAGTAAAACCTTAAAAGTTAAAATAAATGGCAGAACTATGGAGAATTGAAAATCTACAACACTGACATTTTGCTGCTGATTCATTCTGCAACATGAAGACAGCCACAAATCACAAATTTCAATAGTTACAAAGCCCTGCATGACTTCACCGTAGCTTTCAAATTCAGCGGCTGGAAAGATCTATGAGGTCATCCCGCCCACTCTCCTCCTCAGTTCAGGATCGCTCCCACTGATATTTTGCACATTTTTGCTCAGAACAGAAAACTAGTAAAAGCTGCAAGGTGCTATTAAAATGAGTGAGGAACCAGGGGAAATTAACATCATGCACTATACAGTGATAAAATGTGGATAATGAAGAAGCTATCAGATTATGTTTTATATGCATATTTACAACCCACTGGGGGTTACTAAAGTATCTGTAAACAAACATAACTGCTGATTACATGCCTTACAATTTCATGGTTCCATTTAACATTACTGTTTAGCTGTACATTTAACTATCATTTGCTCTAGCGCAACTGTAATGGTAAACCATGGGTGAAGATTCACTCCACTAAAACCGCTTGCTCCAATAACTGTATTCTAGTAATCAGTGCAAATTCAAAAATCACATCTTCTCCATTTCACCGCTTTCCTGCTTTTGACACTACTACGTTCTTTCTTGGTATAGAACTTAACCTAAAATCTTGACCTTGACCGTGGTGTAAAGCTTGTGTCAATTTATCCCTTAGTTCTTTTTCAGACAGCTCCTTTATTTTCTTTAAGAGGATCTCTTCCTCCTCATAGTCTGTGAATATACCAGAGAGCTCCATTCTCAGCCTACTCGAGTCACTCAGCCTTTGGAAAGTTCTCACTCGTTCCTGATGTTTGTTTTCACAAAGCTAATCCAAAATTCTCTCTATTCCCTCATCTCCCTGACAGTTTTACTCAGTCAGCTTCCTTGACAAAGTCAATACACCAAAACCATCCTGGGCCTTCTATTTGGACACTGCTGACCTCCTCACCCACCCCGTAATTTGGATACATGTTCTGCTTTGCCCTTGCAGAGAAATCCGTTCTTCCATTTTTTCCTTCATCATACTGCTATTGTCTACGTTCTCCTTCCACCCAGATAATCAAAATCTCATTATCTTCCACCTTGATTTACCAATCCTCCCTGTACATTCCCAAACCCTACATTAGTCTCTCTAGACCCTTTCCAAACATCCTATCACTTCCAAGGTTTCCCCTTCTCCCCTGAAACATGTGATACTGGAAAACCTCACAACTATAAAGGCTCTGACTATTTACTCCTTTTGTACTCTCTGCCTGAGGGCTGATGATTTCCATTATCAATGTACCTGCTGCTCTCACAAGCACCATAGCATCCTCTCCTATCCAAGCTTCTCTAGCTACTACCATTATCTTGAAGTTTTGTAGAGGTGTATCAGAAATGCAAAAGTTGAGGAGGTATTTGAAGGCCACGAATGTGTGAAGTTATCTCAGCACATTGCTCTGATGGAGCCATTCACGTTGCTTGCTGAGTTCTACTTCTGTGTTTCCTACAGAAAATTCAAAGAGCAGCTAGATGTGTGATCATCAGAGACTTGAAATAGGTAGTCTAGCCATTTATTTTGCTAATGAGTTTGAAGTCATGTGAACATACACCTGACTAGCTTTAAACACTACAAGAATGACTGCATCCTATGATACTCATTAATAACAGGATGAATAATTTAGTTACAGCTGCACAATTTTGCAGCAAGTGTTCAGACAGACAAATGTAACAAACCAGCAAAATCAGAAGTTCCCCATTCATTGGGGAAGAGCAGTGAAAGAAATCAAATATAGAAATTTTTTTTAAGCTACAAACTGGACTCTGGGCAATTGTATCTTTTGGATTTTATTCTGCAGTAAACTATGATATATTGCTTTCTGTAAATGGAAGCGCGGGTCACATTTTCAAAAACTGAAAGCCAAAGAGTCAACTTAAAAACATAAATGGCTATTTGACCTCCTTCTTGATATTTAGAATATTTCAAATTAAAAAAGAAAAAAATGACATTTCAGAAAGAAAACAAGGTAGAAAATGGATTATAGAAAAGCTTCCAATTCATTATGTTTAGAAACAGGAAGATGATTTTTATAATAATATTAAGCTGAAAAAACCAAATTCATCTAAAATTCCAATTCCCTCCTTCCAATCAGATCAAACAATGCATCAGAATTATTTCTTGTGCCACAGTTTGCCCACCAAAAGCCAAGATCCAGCACAACTTACTTTTTATTTATGCTCTATTCTTGAACAGCACTACTTAGTGACCTGAAAGTAAGGACTGCTTTTTGCAAACAAGTGAGGAGTCCAGGCTTGCCCTGTAAAATAGAGATGCAGCCAGGGAACATACAATATAGTTCCTCCCTGCGCTCCTTCATTTGCACTGCATGCCTAACCAGAGTTGGAGGTTTCAGATAGTCCTAGGGGCCTATCTTTACGTGGTCAGGTTAGAAACAGATTTTATCAGTTGCTTGCAACACCCAAATCTTTACGTAGGCTCTGCTTCTAGGGAAGTGATACCAGGGTATTTGCAAACTAATTTGTCATAACAGGCCCATTGTAAAAGATGTGGCTCACAGGCATACTTGCCATATATTTCTAAATGGATTAGAAAATAATTAATGTTTAAAAAGCTTCAGGCATTTTGTTTAACAAAGAGATTAAACATAATGCCAAATAAACCTTTTTCTCATCTGTTTATTTGACATACATGCTGTTACACGTTTTACAGTTACTTAAGCACAATTAACTAAACCTGAGATGATGGCAAGGCTGCCAAGCACAGATCAACTGTTCACTGCTTAGAGGACAGGTAACTAAAAGAGCTTTAGTTTATTAGAAAAGAGCTGGGAACACTAATAACAGATGTTATTTACCCAGTCTGAAAGTAAAGAACCTGACAAGACAGGACTCAGAAAAATTTCCAGGCTATACTAGATGACCAAGGTTACATATGTAATTAACTGGATGTCCCAAACCGCCTTGATTCCTAGGCATTTTTGGTGCATGGATGGATGCTTTACCAAAAAATCCAAACCAACCCTATCAAAATACACAGAGGGGGAGGAGGTCAAAGGATTAATACTGAGAGTTCATATTTAAAGTTCCATTTTATGAAGAAATTTAGATAAGTAGGAAAAACCCAAAGCATAAAAAAAGGCATGGCAAGAGCTCTGGGGCCCTGAAAAGGATTAGAAAGAAGCGCTCCAGGGGATGAGTTGGGAAAGAAAAGAGTCAAGTGTGAACAGAGAGAAAGACAAGGGTAGAGCCAAGTTGTCAGATGGACTGATGCAGTTGAAAAATTCTTCTTACCAACCTTGTTCTGATAAAAACTTACTAATACGTTACAGTAGCCTACTGTCTGACACCTCAAGTACCTATCTATTGTGCCATCTCCCAAAGGAAACTGGCAGGACCATTGGAAGGAAACTTGAAGGGAAGCACTTGAGTCTCACACAGAAAGCACACGTTAGTAGAGAAATACAAAGAGGAACATGATAGTGAATAGGGAAGCAGATGAAACTGGTTAAGATAAAATGACAGAAAGAAACAGCAGCTTGCAGAAGATGAGATCTGTAGATTGCAATGACCAAAATGCAATTTGCAATCAAGACAGCTGGTAAAGGTCATTCAAGGACAGAGCCCAACAGGAGGAGAGAAGGACCATGAGATTTAAATTCTGAGAGTTGCAAAGCAAAGAGGAGAAAGAGAGGGAGAGAAAACAAAAACACCGAACAAAGATAATCATGGTCAAGTCATTTTTTCAAAGCTCTTGTTTTTCTTTTTTTTGACTGACAGGTTTTTTTAAAAGCCTCATCTGATAGAGATCCCTACATGTCATGTAAATTAATCCTTCAGATAAAGTTATCTCATCTTTTGTAGGTATTTTGAAGATGATCTTCACATTAAAATAGGTAACACAAAACATGGTCAGATTCCTTTACTCTAACAAAAAGAAAATTGATACAGCGACTTGATCACACTCTAACATTATCTACACGGAAAGAAATTTGTTAGAAGACTGAAGTTACCAGGTTACACTATAATGAAACCAGAAAGCTGGAAGCTAGGAGTAGGTGTGTTTAGACTAGCAAGAAAAGGAAGTGAAACTGTTGTAAATTCACACTGAACAAAATTAATTTGCAAAAGTGACAACCTACTACGCTGGTACTCTAAATAAAGAATGAAAGACATATTTTGAAGAGCTGCTCTTGCTCAGAAAATGTAACAGATCGTTGCAGGAATTGTTCTGTGACTTGCTATGGCCTACACTGTGTAAGATATCAGACTTGACGACCATAATGACTGCTCCATTCTATTGTAATATACAGAAACCTCTTGCCTCCTCCCTCTTAATCTCACTGTTATGCTAACAAACATTCCATATGAGAAAGTGATGAAGCTATGCATCTTCTATCAGCCTATATCTGTATCACAAATGAAACTCTTTCCCAGAAACAAAAAACTCCACATCCACGCTTGCCTACTTTTATATTTTCAATATTGCATTTGCTATAAGGATTTAGTCATGTATCTACAAGTCACACTCAGAACTCATTTTATGACCCCTTCTTGAACACTAAGTTTCTCCAAAACCTGCTTTTGATTAAACCTTCCAATGTATCTCCAGTTATTCTATCTCTTTCTGTAACAGAACTTCAACAAAAGAAAACAGCAGTCCCCTGTGACACTGTTATAGGTAGGAAAAAATGTTTCGACAATAAGGGATAAAAATACTATTTCAATTACTTAAAAAAACCTAAATATTGTAGTAGGCAGAAAGTTAAAGGTAAGATAAGGAAACATACTGTCCATGTTATCAAATTCCTAATTCAGACTTTAGTTATCATTTATAGAACACATATATATAATATGAAAGGACATAATTTGCCATGTACATTATGAAAACAATGTACTGTCTTCACCCTAGAATGAAACCAATAAACTTCCTGCAATTTAGTCTAATTTATAATTGAGTGTAAGTGCCCTTGACAGAACTGCCCATACATTTTTATTCATTCTTTGAGCGAATTACAACATTGCAGAAAAAAATTGTTACTAATTACTTTAGCAATTTCAGCCAATTTGAAGACTTGGACAAGAAATGACCTTTATAATGCCCACCCATATACTTAGAACCATTATTTGAATTTTTGAAAATATCATTCTTTTTCATTCATGCTCATGATTAGCAAGAATTAAGGATTTTGCACAATGTTAGTACTTACTTATCTCCAAAGAATTTTCTCCAGAAATCTGCAGCATCGGCTTTAGTGATACGAAAGTTATCACCCTGGAATTGGCCATTTGGAAAAATAGCCTTGATTTCTGCTAGCATGTGGCTGAAGATGAGGGACAGTTTTGTTAGGTTTCTCCTGTGGATATAATGGGGAAAAAAAAAATAAAACAATCAAACCATATCCTTAAAATTGAATAAATTGAATCAATCTTTCAGTATCTTGTATATCCTGCATATTTGTGTAATAATCACTGCATGACACAAGAAAAACACTGAGCTTTCAACTGAAAACACATCAAAGAAATACAAATCAGTAGTTTGTGTTTCCATGCACTTCTGAGGATGTATTTATCCTAAGCCTCCATGAGTATAAAATCATTTGTTCAGCAACAGAACATATTTGAGTTCTCAACTGCATATCAAAGAAACCTTTCTGATCCCCATAAAGATTAAGCTTGTACGTTTCTATTTCATTTAATCATTGTAGAATCAGGAATTTATACTAATTTGACAGCTAATACATTTAAAAAAAAAACAAAACAAAACAACCCCACACCAAAACCCTCAAAACATAGTTTTATATGTGACATCAAACCTGTTTCAGTTCAGGTTTCTAGAAATATAAACACAGCACAGGGCTAGGTTTACTCTTTTTTCCTATGACAATTTTATCTTTTTTATTCTTTCCGGCTTTCCCTTACTGCAGCTATTTCCTATTCTCTTTTTGAACGCCTTCTCTTTAGTTAAAGCTTGCTTTCAGTTTTCAGTGGCATGTTAGAAACAAAAATCAAGCTTCTTTGCTATCAGTTCACTTCCATAAGCTTTCCAGACTTGTATCAATTAATTAAAAATTATTTAGTTTTTGGCACAGAAATCTCATTTAGTATACTGCAAAGAACATAGCATCCTTAAATGCATATAACCCATTTGTATGGAAGAATCTGTGGGAGATGGTGGGGAGAGGAGAGAGAAGGGTGAAGCAATCTTTATGAGTTTCCTTCTGAAGATTCCTTAGATGATCCCGGGAGTAAAAAAGGGGCATTTTCCCAATGAGATATGAAATAGAGACCACCCAGGAGACCGAGAAGTTTCTGATGAAGAATTTATATTCTTATGTATTTTAATGAAGTATTTTAATGAGTTAGAGGTGTCCTGTGTCAAGCTCATTCACCTTTCACAAATCTCAGGTACTATTTCGTAGTGCCTCAAACAATTTAATGAAAAACGTAACAAAATGTTTAGCAATCATGTAATTTACAACTGCTTATAGACAGTATTTTAAATAAATTCAAACTTATTCCTAAGTCCCTAGCCACATAAAAGATTAAGATTCAACTGATAGATTTTTACACATGCATACCAAATAGCTTTCAGAATATGAATATTAGAATTCTTCATGCTCAAAATCTAAGAAAACCCAGTAGAACAGATTTCCTGGGGTCTTCCTAAAAGAACACTCAACTTAGTACTGAAGCAGTAATTATTTCAACTAAACTTGTGAACAACTTATAATAGAGATTCCTGTGGAAGCTGTGTTGCAGATTTTCCTATAGGTTTTGCTACCAGGAAAACTATGATAAAGATAGTTATTTGGAAAACACGTAATTCAAGCCAAACAAACATACAAACAAACCCCTGATGAATACTCTCTCCCTCCCCTCAAGATTCAGAATGGTTGCAGAGCTAATACTTCCACAGTCCTTTAATTCCCCCAGTATAATCAGATGTCTATAATTACGATGCCCAACTGTTCCTTATTTTCTGGATTTGTTCCTTGCTACCCCCTTCCTATTTCCTTTGTACTTTAATTACACACACGTGTTCTTTATTATTTTACTCCTCAGAACTCAAGCCTGATGCAGAAAGCAAGCAACAGCTATTTTAATGTGGCTTCCTCCAGCCTGCCCTAGACCCAAGATTAAGCAAGCAGCTTTCTGTACTCAGGACAGATGGGAACACAATTTGGTGCAAGTTTGAACAGAGCTCTCCCTTGCCTGGTACGCCACGTTTCTGTCTACATTAGCAATGTACCGTGCTGCAGGGGTTCTTGTCAGGTAAAGTTTACCCGGTGAGCTTGTTGGATTCGTGAGGCTTGAGCCCTGTAGTGAACTAAAGGATGAAGTCATGTACAGGTGGCATCTGGGGCGCTTCCTTGCCCAGAGGGGAGAGTGTGTGTGTCTGTATGCACGCGTCCATGCGTGTGCGTTGTCTCTTAGCTATAGCTGCACCGTACGTGACCAGAACCAACAACTGGTAGGAACTGGACAGCAAATGCACGGTATAGATATGCATCCAGTTTTATCTAAATCACAAAGCCTGTTCCTCCCCTCTTTGAACACCGCCGGTCACTAAGTGCATCAATACACTTTTCTTTTGTTATACAAATTGGTCAAAACAAAGAAAAAAGTCAAATTATTTTTTGTTTGTCTTTGTATAAACAAGAAAAAATGTTTTAATAGCAAACTAAGATATCTTCTTTTTATCTGACTGCAAAGCTGAAACTTGAAACCAACTAGAACCTTATCGGTCCCTGAACATACATCACAGCATGTACGCGCAGCAAAAAATGGCAAATTCCTGATCATTTATATATATGGTAGCTGGGTTTCCTCCTTAATTTTGATTCTTGACGTACTAGATGATTATCTGAAGTCCTTCTTTGGTATCAAATAATCATGATAAATCATGTCTTAACTTTTCACTTATTTTTTATCTTTAGAATTGTAAAGCACATTGCACCATTTTTGCTTAGACATGCATACATGATACCGGATCTCAGTAACTTACCGAGACAGAGATACAAAGCTGAGTGATTTCAGAAATGGTTTTCAAGAATTATACAAGTTTCTCCCCCCACATAAAGATGGAGCAGTGTCAAAAATTTTCCACCTTATTTTCCATTCATAAGTGTAAAACAAGGTATTCAAGTCCTATTTATTTGAAAAACAACCACTAAAAACATCAGCTCCGGCATTTTGGTGAACAATCCTAATGGAAGCCAAAGGACCGGTCAAACCTGAGCCACCTATTTTAGGTCTCATTCCCACCACGAGACTGTAAAGAAACTAATCTTTATCAAGTCAGTCTGCATCTCTGACCGTAACGCAGGCTTTTCTTCTCCTGGTCACAGCGAGGACTGTTGTAGTGGCAGAGGGACAATTGTACTGGCAGGCCGGCGGCACTGAGGAGCTGAGCAGATACATGCTCTGGGGAGACCCTTTGACTCACTAGATTCTAGCAGGGGAGAGACGTCTTAAGGGATCATATTGGAGCTACACCTCAAAAAAAAATGCTATCCAAATTATAGAGAAACAATGGTTTTGATGCCTCAGCAGCCAGCCTTCAGGGTTTAAAATTACAATATACTTTCACTGGCAATCTGGAGCAGGTTAGAGGTGGGATTTCTTTCCTCAGCTGTGTTATGCCTGGTACAGAGCACAAAACATCCCCTTTATTTCTGTAGGGAGAATGGGTTTCACGCTGATGACAAAAACCTTATCTTTCAGAAATCAAAATCAAACAACACTGCCTCTTTATACCAAATTGAACTGAGATGATCATTCTCCACAATATAATAGCTACTGTAGTAAGATTTAAGAATATTTTAAACACTAAATGATGCTGTATCAACTGCATTTTATGTAATGCATAGTGTAGGTCTCTTCCATATTATTTGCAACATACTCAACACCCATTACTTGATGTTTTTCCTATGATTCATGCTTAGCTTTTGCTAACTTTCTTTTGCCAACTCAAACTGATGCCATACAGTTCAAACCCCTTGTAGAACTTGATTTCTGAAGTACTAGTTTTTCAGTCATACTCTATTATTTGTTGCCAGACATGCTTGTACACGACACGTCTACTGAAGAACCAACGAGGTTTGAACAAAGCCCAGAACGCCTAAGATATAAAATATAAAAACTGAATTTTCATTTAGTATAAGCTCTATTGAATCAGTAAACATCTTTTGGTTAATCAGAAGAAAGATGCATTTTCTTGATTTCAAAATTAATCTGTCTTTTGGAGTCATACCTCATCAGCAAGTTTTCGAAAACACAGACAGTAAAGCCTGAAAGCAAGAATTGTGAGTTAGTTCACTTTTCAGTAAATTACTACATTCTGAATCAATTTTCTCTTCAGCTCCGGGAAGGGGGGTCACGCTAGAGAATACTGCAAAGATTTCATAACTGAAGGACTTTTCAACTACCCAGTCATATGCGATTTAAAAACGGGGCTTAGTAATGGAAACATTACAACATCCTCACCACAACCAGAGCAGCGGCAGCTAGTAGTGGAAGGTGTGAAGCAGCCCTGCCCTCCTGGATCTATTAAACAGGAAAGTGAAGCATGACCGGCATGCAATAACACAGATAAGTTCTGGCTGTGTCAAACTTTGCAATCACCGTATGAAAGCTAATTTTACTTTTTGGAAGGCAATATGGTCTAGCAAACAGGACTGGATAGGCAATTAGGCAGTGCCGCTTCCTTTCTGCCACCGGCCTGACTGATGAGGTGGGAGGAAGACCTGTGTCCTGCATTTACTGCCTGCCTATGCGGATGAACGGAGTACAATACCCAGAGAGCTCCAAACAAATATGCTTGGCAGAACTGGAATATACATAAATACACAAAGCAAAGCATACATCTGTGCCCTGATCCTTCGTAATTACTGGATTTCACAGACGATAACCAAGACAAAGTCATTTTAGCATTATGTACTTATCTCTCAAGCAACAATTTGAAAATGCATAAACCTGCTTACATATTGTGTGTGTATATCACTTCTACTTTCATGCTTGTATATTACTACCACCCATGAAAAACAATTATTTTTATTTTACATCTATACATATTTCTAGAAAAAAAACATAGTGTAGGAAAGAAGTCAGACTGTATATCTTTGCAGTTACGTCATTCCAAAAATCAGGTTACTGCTGGTTTTTCCTTCTTCGTTGCATCTAGTACGTGTTTACTCTTTCTGTATCCACACAGATATTCTTTGTTAAACAACCTGCTATAATAAACAATACACCAGCTTTCCAAGCTGTTAATATATAACTCAATCCCCTGGTACAGAAAAGCAGTCTCTTTTAGAGCTGGAATAAAATCTGTTGGGCAGCTAAGAATATTGTCCAGATAGATCTGACACAAAAGTATATCAGACTATTACTAAATAACAGATAATTCCCCTGCAATTCTCATTTAGAATAACTGCACAAAGAAAGCTCTGTTAGCTGGCAAAACTGCAAATCATAACTGCTTATGAACCAAGATAAAAGAAAGTTTGAAATGCCTTCATAAGGTGAATTGTTGATTTTAACTTTTAAAAATCCCCCTCCCCCAAATATTAAAGCTTCAAAATCCAAAGCATATGTACAGAGCTCATTTCACATAATTAGTTATATTCAAAACAGATTTCTGATCCATATGCTCAAGTTGCAGTAAAACACAGGGATCCTACAAAATACGTGTTACTAATTCGAAGGGACAGAATAGAGTCTGGTGATTCAGGTACAAAAGAGGGAAGCGGACACCCATGTTCCGAGCTCTTCCACTCTGCTCTCCCAGAGTTCAGCATTTATGTTTTGCGCCCCAGGCTTCAACTCGGTGAAAAAAGCCCTTTCCAAATTATTTCCTATTTGTATTTTGTCACCATGAGGAAAATCATAGCTGCCCATAAAGCACCTTGACAGATTATACTTCTGCCATTAACTACTGACAAGTGACACAGACAGGAATGCATTAAGTTCAGGACAAATCACAAAAAAAAAAAAAAAAATCTGAAGAAACATGTGGATTTCCAAAGATCTCCAGAAGGCACAGGAACGTGACTAAAAATAATATATGCTGCTAGCAGTTCACTCTTGGTAATCCAGTACAACCCTGACTCATTTATCCCCCTTCCTCTTCCAAACTTCCCCTTTCACAGACAGTAAACAGAGGAAGAAAAAAAAAACACCACACCCCAACAAAAAAAACCCCAATGCTGCCCTTTTAGAAAACAACAGGTGGAGAATACAGTCAGATAGTCTTAACAACGGAGGTCTCCTTAACACTTCAGAGGAAGTAAAGGAAACCAAAGGTTCCTGTCAACATGCTTGCGGAGGAAGAAAAAACACACAACTGTCTACCATCATATTTGGCAATCAGTTCAACTCTAGATCTGTGCAATAATTATTTTTAAAAGCTATATAAGGACAAGGTATTGTTCAGGGACCAAAGTATATGAGCCTATTATTGGGACAGAGTATTCTTGGGACTAAGAATAAACGTGAGCTCTGTTTCCTACTTGTGCCACTGACTCATGGAAGGAACACGGACCAATAACTCAATTTCGCTCTGCTTTAGTATTCCTCATCTGTAAGCCCAGAATAAAAATGACTGCCTTAAACATGGTGAGGTTCAGCCAATAATTAAATTCATCATATGCTAAACATGAAAAAAAAAGTATAAAATTGTAAGAAACTATCTGGAGGCAACTGCTACTTTTCCTTGAATCCTGGAGGAGTTGAGCTTATCATGAGCAGAAAAGCAGTACCCTTCCTTGAATGTCTCTCCATCAGCCCCTTTCTGACACATACAAGGAGTACTGTGCAAGTCTATTGCAGCTGTGCCATTCACAACGGGTATCAAAAGGAAAACATGGCAGACTTTGGCTTTGATTTGGGCAAGGATGTTTGGGAAAACACAGAAAGTTGATCACAATGTCTCCCTGAATTTTCCTCCATCTTTTCCTTTGCTTAAAAATCATTTTACATTGATATACCGACTTCCACCAGCAGTCAGGTTCCTTTCCTTCTCATATTTTAAAGACCAGAAGAGCATCAAAATGGAAGAAGGTAATGCTGGAAGAACTCAAAATTTTATTCCATCTTTCAAAACTGCTTATCAGCTGTCGTTGCTTCTATAGTAGATATTTGCTGCCCCACTTACGCAAAAATAAAGAATGAACATAATCTACAATAGCTTAGTGAAGAAAATGGAATATAAATACAAAGGAAGGAAGATGGCCAGGGTTTCTCCAAATCTAAGGCTCTCTACAAACTGACGAGCCTGTCTACTCACTACTCTCTCTGATCTTTCATTTATGAACCAGCATGGCATTGCGCCTACCAACATCTCTTAAGCAAAGCTCTATCCAAGGACTATATTTGGTTTTTGCTAAACAAACGCTCCATACAGCAGCAACCATGAATAGCTCTCATCAGCTGGGCTTTACAGCCCACGTTTTGAATATTTCACTACTTCCAGTTCTGTCCAAAGGACAATTATCCAGCAGAGATGAATGACTCAAGGTACTCCTAAAGCAATTTAATCTCTTTTCTCACTAGTACTCAGGTATACAAGGTACCAAATATATCCATGAAATGAAAACACAAAGAGTGTTAGCAGGAAATAAAGTAACAAAGTAAATGCATTCTGCTTCATGCAGAATTGCATAAGTAAATTGCAGTAAGTTGTCAAAAATGAAAAAAGGTGTGTTGACAAGCTAAAGATCTAATTATTTTCCCCGTAAATAATTATCTCTATTTACTTACACGAAAGGACAACAGAGGTAACCAAAAAAACCCTCTAGATAATGCTAGTCATGGAAAGAAATTTGAATAAAACTGATCTGAATATTTACAAGTATAAATACTTTGTAAAGGATAGTCAATCCTATGACATTGTAAGCAGCAACATGAACTAAGAGCTAACAGATTTATTGATTTTACTACTGAAACTTTTAATTGAGCTACTGTATCATCCTTACAAAACACATGATTTAACATACTTACTCATATATAGAGAGATAAAAACATAGAGCTGGACACTGGTTTGTTTAGTTTTATTTGCTACTTTTTAACAGTCCGTTGCTTTTGCACTATGGTTCCACTCATCAATATCAGCATGTTATTTAGCACTGTTCTGCTTCCTCCATCCTCCTCCTGTAGACGTCCATCTACCAAGATCCAATGTTATTAACTGAACACTGATATAAGTGTAAAGCCAAATATCTGCATCTATAAATGAAACTGAAGTTGTTACAGAAGCCTCCAGGAGTAAGGGTACATCCCGTTTTTGAAAAGTTGAATTAAATCACTGGACACATAAACATGTAAAACTTTTTTAAAAACACGAGTGAATTATTACGAAACAGGGAAGAAACAATTAGCATGCTTTCACCATCTTCCACAGCTTTTTTCAAGTGGAAGGAATATTCAAAAGAACCCTTGGCCAACATAAGCAGTCTGTTAAAGGCAGAGGTGTGGTCGGTGTAATTTTTTAGTACCTGATTAGGACAGTAAACATCTTGAATTTCCCTGCAAAGTGAGGTCACTACTATAATTCATACTGTCCGTGTACTAGAAGCACAACTGATAGCATCAACAGGTTTTAACATTTCCCCACATAATCATCACCCTCATCATTCTTGTGAGGGTTACTTGGTTTGGAGATTATCCGTGCCGTAGATAAAGCACATCCATGCCAGGCCAAGCAAAGCTGCGTGCAAAAAGGGACGCTTCTGTACGCAGAGCCAATTCCAGCGACCCTGGGAGGGACACAAGGCTGAGTTTGGCACAAATCCCGCCGCAGCAAACAGCAGCAGCCCAAAGGCCAAGGAGGTACTGATGTGACTAAATGGTTTATCTGCTTGACAGCAATCTAGCACGAACAAAGGAAAGTGGTTTAGTTCTGTGTTGTGCTTGATCTAGTTTGCTGTCATGCAGCACCAGGAAATTCAGCGGTTCTGAGGTGCTAATACCAACAAAGCAGGGATGCCATATAGCACCCTGAGTACATCTCTTAGTATCCAGGTCTGCCTTTCATCTGAGCAGCAAACATGCTTCACTTTTTTGGTTGCGGTGTGCTATTTTCTTAGACGGAAATAGTCCAGAACACATACTGCAGGCTTGTTCTTTCAGAATTTTCTATTCAGACTCTATTACCACACCTTAAAAAATGCTGTTACTACATTTTCTAACGCAAAGAAATTAAAAAAACCACTCCATAGAAAGGAGCATCCTCAGTGATAGGCAATATAAATTACTTTATTTTAAATTCAAAACCTATTGAATTTTGTAACAGTGTAGTTTCTTGTGTAGACAAAACTTTTTGATTGTTAAACACTGAATCTAAATTTTTTCAGGCTTACTGCTCTCGTCACACTCAATGACTACGGAAAAAATCTGCAACACAATCTAGCCATTTCCAAAAGCAGGACTACTGATACTTTTGCTGACATTAAGAAGTTTTGGTAAACTAACATGCATATATGTATTTTTTCATATATATCGTTCTCAAGTACCTAAAATCCAACTTTTATATTTAACAGGAAATGGGCTTTGGATCATATGTTTCTCCAAGTACTCTTGTGAAAATTTACAAATTTGGCCAAATCATGAAAACTGACAGAAATCTTATCCAAGACAGACCAAAACAAAATTCAAAGTTCTAAGCTCCTATGGCTGACTAAACTATGTATGAAACATTTGCAGACAACAACTCAGTACGTGCTAGCTTGCAGCTGCGTGGCACAACTCTAATTCTTAAGTAGTGGGCTTTCAACACTGAAGAGGATAGGATAAGAAAATACTTCTCCATTTCTCTCAGCAAAGCCCACAACGAACTCAGAAAAAGGAAGGCAAGCTAGCTGATTCACGGGCAAAGAAGAGAGAAGCTAGAGAAGGGAGACAAAGAAATACATGGCAACACCGAACTCAGTGAAGCTTGAATTAAAAGATATGATAATGCAGAGCAGCAGAGGAAAGCCCATGAGAAAATGCTATTGCTTTTAGAGAAGAATTTGAACAGCATGAAAAAACAAACCATAAGGAGATGCACTAAACATTAGGAACAAACGTATATATTTTATGGTTGCTTGCTAAGTGAACATCTACCCTGTGCATTCAGGCCTATCCAGGCAACAGTCCCACAGAATAAGAAAATCTCTTACTGTATTTAGAGACTATCACAACATAGAAATACAAAGGAGACCAACCATGGTCACACACAAAATCCTGTTTCTGGCAATTCTTTTGAGTTCTTACGTTTTCTTTTTTAAAGTATTATAATTTGAATTTTTTTTTGTGACTTGTAAGAAGCATAATAGTATCTTTACCATAGTCAGATCTGATACAGATAAGGGATCTAAACGGAAGTTTTAAAATAACTTAGCATTCACTTTCATGCATTAGGAGTGTACAGAAGTATCAAAACTGCTGCGTTTCTTTTAGATTATTTTAAAACGTGCCATAACCTGCAGAGGTGCTTATTACCTGCTGCATCACACATGATTTCCATTGAGTGCAAGTCCACAAGATTGCAAGTCAACAAGCTGTTCCAACATTCCTACAAGACTAGACAAAAGGGAATTTTGCTGGCTGAGCCGCGTCTGAGATTTGGTCAAGAGACAATGCTGAGCTGCACATTTTGCCCTAGAACTCAACTTTTTCTAAAGTCCTTGGATTTTACTTTTTGAGCCTCTTGTACATCGTTACTTCTACATATTTGTTCTGTGGCAGTGGTAGGAGCCTCTCATCAAAAGCCGAGTTCATCATTTCACAAAGACTAAGCCTCTTCATCCCATGTATTTTCCTGTTAAAAGTACCTGCCATCATTAAATGAGTAGAGGAACTCTCCAACTCTACTTCTTCACAAATATATTTTTTCCACAGACTTTCAAATACATCAAAATAAGAATTTTTACCCTAAGCCCTGAAATAAGATTCCATGTAGGCAGCCACTCTCATTAAAGCATTCTAAGAATTGTTTGTGGGTTGTTTTTCACATGGTCTAAAATACATGATATTTACCAGAATGAAAGTCCAAGTGACAGCTAAATAACCTACCGAAATACAATAATCAGCCTTCAAACTATGTCTCAAGTAATTCCTAGAGCTAAAATTTATTGAATTCCTATCAAACGTATAATAAAAATTCCCATTTCCTCAGATGCACTTTAACCAAATCCACCTGAAATCATTCACTGAAAGTAATTTAAACATTACTTAGTGCTGAGATGCAGCTTGTTCACAACATTCAGTCAACAAAAATCTGTGTTGCATAGCTAAGCAGTGTCACACAAATGCATATGGCACAGAAATATACAAAACAAGATATATGAAGTACTGAAACTGTATGTGTGTCTTAGAATAATCACCTTGTTTATTTGAGAGAATGTAAAGTGACTTTCATTCAAAGAAGAAAGTTACCATCTCTGGCCAAAGCAGTAAACAATACAAATCTACCCTATTCAATTTCATATATACCCTGAAGCAATCGGCCTTCTGTCCTCTCGCATATCAGAAGCGCCTCTAAACCATTTAAAACCAGATACATTGCTGCCAGGTTGTGTTAGGAACTTTATCTGTACAGAACAGCAAGGAAAGAAAAATCAAATACTTGGTCCCGAATTGTTACTTGAAATAGTTTCATGACACTATACCTACTTACAGCCCATGAGGACCAGGTCTGTAGACATCCAACAGGACCATTAGGAACAACCTGGCACCAACTGGAAATACAGCACAGACCTTGGGAAAACTCTAATAATAGATTTACTCTTTATAACAAGGTGTGTGATTTCATACTGACTAGAGAAAACAGAACTGACTGAAATAGCATCAGTAATTTGGATTAAGTAAAAGCAGGTGCTAAAAATGCAGGGATATAGCTAGACAGACAGCTGTATTTTTCCTGAAAACTGAGGCAGAACCTTTACCTTCAGGAAGTACTGATGTCAAGTTTCAGAACGGAAGCTGTCTGTACAAATCAAATAAAGCATTTTGCTTCTTCACTCTTCATCTCCCATGAGAAGCAAGGGAAGAGGACAAAATGAACAAGACTGAAAAGTTCTTTGTGAAAAACTACTTTCTTTTTCGGCCTAAAGTACAGTTACCAATGAAGAAATTTATACCCTGACCTGCTTACTAGATTTTCCCCCCCCTTCAACATTAATAAACTTATCCTATTTCAATGACTACACTTACAAACATCGGTCATCCCACACTGCTTTCAATCAGTGGTGATATTTTCATATGTGGACACTTCAATATGGGGGAGAATCCAAAGTTTTAAAGAAAGCTACATAGCCATGGCCTAAGAGGTAAGGTCTGGCATGAATAAATAATTGGGCTAAAAACCACTGGAAGCAGAGGGTAGGCATTAAGGGTTTGTGCTCGAAATGGAGGGAAGTACCAGCCGCTTTACACAGGGATCTGCTCTGTTCAGCACATTCACAGGAAAGCAGCGAGCAGCGAAGTGACAAAGTTTGCTGATTACATAGCTATTCAAAGGGCTAGAAGGCTGACAGATAACTGCAAATAGCTGCAGAGTGACTCAACAACAAAAATGGCAGATGAAGTTCAATATACCTGAAGGCAAAATGATGTATCCAAAAAAATAATCTTGGCCTGATGTACAAAAGGGCAGGCTCTGAGATGATCATTACCACTCAGAAGCAAGCCTTTGGATTACGATAGGTAATTCCATAACAATATCGGCTCAGTGCTCATCAGCAATACAAACACAAATCAAGTATTATGAATTATTAGCAAAGGAACAGAGAATAAAACAGAAAACGTAATTATGCCACCATACAGAATCACAGTCACCTCTTATCAAACCAGATATATAAGAACAAGATATACAAGAGATACATCAAAAGACAACAAGGATTATCAAAGGTAAGAAATGGCTTCAAACTGAGGAGGAACTGAGTATGCTAGGACTCTTCACCTTGGACAAGTAACCACAGAGGAAATCTGACAGAGCTCTACAAATTGCAAGTGGCATAAGGAAGATGGATGGGGACTGACAGTAACGAGAACATTAAATGAAGCTGATGGGAAGCAAGCTAAAAAAAACACTGATCCACAGAAGTTGTTGCCTAAGGATACTGTGGAGGCAAGTTGAAATAGGCTTGAGAGGAGACTGGAAAAACACCAGGAAGAGCAGCTTCACTGAAGGTTACTAGAGTAACAAAGCACAACAGGCTCAGGAAATCCCTGAGCTAAAAATGGCCAGAGGCTGGGAAAGTACTATATTATGTATGTCTGCCCCATTTATTCTTCCTTAGGTATCTGCTTACGCTCACCGTGGAAAACAAGAATGACCATACTCATTCAGATTAAGGGTCCGTCTTAAAAACTAAAGACATGGTACTTAAGAACATGGTACTCTATGTTGTTAAGTTCACTTACTTCACTCCTCATACATTTGATTGCACAAAACTTTTAACACCATCTAACTTATAAATTAATTTTGGATGCCTCAACAAATGGAAGCGTCCTAAAACTTGACAATCATTCTTTTTCGCCCCCATAATTGGGGTTGAAAAGTTGAAGTTGCCCAAAACACAGACTGCATGAGGAGCGTGGCTGTGTGCCCTGCTGGGAGGGTGGCCTGGCAAAGTCTGACAGCAGGGCAGGGCAGGGCAGGCGATAGCGCAACACTGCATTAGGCAGAGATCCAGAGAAGTACCAGGGTCATTCAGGAGCGGAGTGCCGTGCTGTGCTTTAAGATGATAGACGCAACAAGAACCTAGAAGGGTACTTGCCGACACTGGAGAAGTGAGTAGTGTTAAGAGAGCTGACGGCGAAGTTGAATCACAGATGTCTTCCAAGATAATCAACTTTAATAGTGAGAGCCAAGTAAGATACCGTTCCTAAAATTAGATCAAGAGGCTTATAGAGGACAAGAGTCAAAAGAGGATGAGAAAAGGTTGCTATACCACAGCTGGAGTGGAAACATCAAAATTCTGAGCGGCAACGTGAAAACCTGTACGTTTTACTCACTGCTAAATCTTACCACATGCAAGCTATTAAAACAATACGCATGAATACCATCACAACTGGAAATAAAATAGACTAAAATTCCTTCCAGTAAAAATATTTTTTTTAAAGACATGAAGGTTTCAAGAGTCACACCCGATTTTTATTCCCCTGAGACGAAACACTTGTGCAGTTTTGCCTAGCAATGCAGTTTACTCTGCTACTTGCAAAAGTAAACACTTTCTGTGATTATGGATTCCTGGAACAATCAACCAGCCTCTGAAAACAAATTGCTTTGAAACAGGAACGTAAAACTAAAGACAATAGTATTCTTCCATCATACACCAAAGCATTCCAGCTCTTGCTACCAAAGCAAGTAAGAACAGAGGAAACAGCAGACACAGAATTCATATCTTAAGTTCAAACAAACAAACAAAAATCTCTGGATATGAGGAAATCCAGCTGTCAGTTTCTAACCACTCTTTTTTCATCAATCATCTTAAAATCACTGCACTACATATTCTGGCAAATTCTCACCACCTGAAAATACATATATTAAGATTATATGAAATTGTATATACTATCTTTAGTTTGGTTTAATTTGTGGACCCAACATTTCAGTTTCTCTAATTACTTGAATGCTGTAGCTAAATAAGAAAAGGATCTATTCTGAAGAACCACTGGGCTAAAATATTTCACAGTCAAAAACATACTCCCACTTCTGGTTTTCAGAGAGTCATCTTGGGATAGGAAAGGAGCATTAATTCCCAAAGTGTACCATGTATTTAATTGTCCTTTTATACTATGAATAATAAGACGACTGTTTAGATCTGAAGTGAAGGGAAACAGAATTAAAAAAACAAAAAATAAAAGTGCATTGCTTCCATCTCTGGGAAGGTCAGAGCACCAGCTACCACAGCAGATGGCCTGCTGAGGTTTGGCACAGTTCAAAATACCCATGACAAAGGGCTCCACTTGGTGTGGTATATTTGGTGTTGGAATCCACTTTCACTCATACTAGCAGTTTTCATCCTACCTAAGTGACATCTGACATGAGTTGGCTGACATAAATACTATTGCTGTTGTAAGTCACAGCTGAGTTATTCTAACAAATACTTGTGATCAATGGCTATCGTTCGATCTTATAGTCAAACAAATTACAAAGCCTCTATCTGCTAAAGAGACTGAAAAAAATCACTACCAAAATAAGAAATATCACAGCTGTCTACAACAGGTATATACTAAAGAAGCTTGTGCAGCCAACTTTAAAAACATCTCAATCTGTATCAGCAAAAAGACAGCGTTCTGGAGAGAAGGTTTTGTGCCCCAAGTCCCCGCACAGCCTGCCCTGTCCCTGGCCGGCTTCCCAGAAAAAAGCAAGGCCCCGTACACCAGTTTCCACCAGAAGTCCCACAGTACTACTTTACTCCTCCTATTCCCTAATGGCTGAAAGCAAATTTTTCATCTGGCTCCCAGAGAAGAGAGAGGAAAGAAGGTGACAGACAGACAGGAAAGGGGGAACAGAAGAGGCAAAGGCCAAATAGTTTTCCTGGGGCTGCTTGCTTCCCACCCACCAAGCCACATTCCACAGCTCCACAAGAGAGAGCACCCTCTTTAGTATGGAAGATAAAATAGTATCTGACATAGAACGTTCTCTTACAAAATGCTCGTCCGTGGAAAAGACTGAAGCAAGACATGAAACATCCAGTGCGTTGCACTCACGCGCTCTCATACCAGGCTAAATCCCACCAGATCCCAGTAAACACTTCGGAAGGGAAAGAACTGTACTTCATGTTAATACCCTGAACATATAAAATTCCCAAATACTTCTCCAAACAGCCAGAGGATTAAAAGGTCTGGCTGGTATGTCATAGTGACTCATTGCTTAAGTCCAGAATATTAAAAGATTAGCCAGCCAGAAGAAACTTTTCTTTTACCCTCAGTGACGTTAGTTAAAAGGTAAAGAGAAGAGATCTATAGAAGGTATTGTGAGAAAAACAGCAAGAAAAGGAATTGAGAAGGAGATTAAAAATTATTAGAAGATACTAAAAATATTTTTTTAAAAAGGTAGGGAGTAGAGAAGGATACTATAAAACCCTTTGAAAGCTGAAAAAATGAGAGAAGGATAAAAAGGTAGAAATGAAAAGTGGAAAATACACGTTTCTGATTCTTCCTTAAGAACTTTATAGTTCACATTTTCCTCCAAGTTTAGTCACCTTAATTGAACATATGATTCACAACAGGCTCACTTGCTAGTAACAGAAGATACATGACTAACAAGGCAGAGCAAGTTTTGATTTCAATAGCTAAGTAAAACCTCAGTATATTTGAAAAAGTCATTTCAGTCAAAATGTACAAGTATGTGAAGAATAACTCTCAATTTGATTTTTCCATTTCTTGGTCCTTCTACAGTCTGGCTGCAAGGAGTCACTAGTAATAACAGCAACAATGCACTAACACTGAGCAGTTCATCAATATCTTACACTAGCTGTACGTAACTCTCTTGGAGAATATGAAAGCTATTTATTTCCAAAAGCAAGCCCTTAGTATATGTTAGGAACAATGTAAATAATTTTGAATTGAGACTGTGCTGCAGCAGTTTCAATTTCCACTATTTACTCGGAGAATCACAACCACGGAAATAAGAAAGTGTTTTCAAAGTATTTAATTCTGAACAGTCTGCTCCAGCTTCACTTAAATGTCTTTAATAGCATGTTTAAGCAAAATGCCACTGAGACAATACAGCTCCTTTTGGAAGAAAGAGCAATGCTAAATAAATCATAGCTAATCTAAACTCTCAGCTCACTTAACGGTAATTTTGAGTGTAGATCATAGAATCATAGAATAGTTTGGGTTGGAAGGGACCTTTAAAGGTCATCTAGTCCAAATCCCCTGCAATGAGCAGGGACATCCGCAACTAGATCAGGTTGCCCAGAGCCCCGTCCAGCCTGACCTTGAATGTTTCCAGGGATGGGGCATCTACCACCTCTCTGGGCAACACGTGCCGGTGTTTCACCACCCTCATTGTGAAAAACTTCTTCCTTATATATAGCCTAAATCTCCCCTCCTTTAGTTTAAAACCATTTTCCCTTGTCCTACCACAGCAGGCCCTGCTAAAAAATTTTTCCCCATCTTTCCTATAAGCCCCCTTTAAGTACTGAAAGGCTGCAATAAGGTCTCCTCCCTGGAGCCTTCTCTTCTCCAGGCTGAACAAGCCCAACTCTCTCAGCCTGTCTTCATAGGAGAGGTGATCCAGCCCTCTCATCATTTTTGTGGCCTCCTCTGGACCCGCTCCAGCAGGTCCATGTCTTTCAGATAAAGCGATAGGAATGTGTTCAAGAGAGGGATTGCTTTTCCTGCAGAAGAAAGTTGAGTCCCAACTACAAAGTTTAATCGGTCAAAACAGAGAACATTAACATTGCAGAGGATCTCTCTGAAACAGGTGTGACCCTCTGAGCAGGTGCTGGGAGGTCACAGACATCTTGTGGCAGGCTGGGGACTTCACGTGAGGTTCTGGCTTTCCACACTTGCACCTGTGCAAATTCAGCACCAACAAGTGTAAACCACCACCAATTCCAACTTTGTACAGCTGCAAGTAAGGGCACAGGTGCAGCTTCCCCGTGACTCAGGGCCAACATATTTAATGCCATGACCACATACCACCATTTCTTCCTCACGCAGTCCAAGCAGCCAACCCTCTACAATGGGTATTTAAGTACTTACAATGGTTATTTTTATCATCGAGGCTGTGTGGGGGGAGCTGGAGGGGGAGATCCTGGAAGCATTCTATAAAAACATCCATCCCATTTGTACACGGGAAACTTAAGCCTGCTTTCAAGCTGTACTGAAGTAATTTCACAGTCAATTCATAGACCTCAATGGATTCTGCTGAAAACAAGTCTTGGCTGAAAACAAAGTTCATCCCACTGTAAATCTGGTGCTATATTCAGATGGCCTAAATTCCACCTAGCTTGCTATGTGGTTATTTTTGAAAACTCATGAAGCAAGGCCCACTGAAGAACCTGCAACTAAAAAAAAAAAATGAGTTTAAAAGCAGCACATAATGCCTTCTAAAATTCCTTTGATATAAAATTATTCTTTTCCCCAGGTATTAGGAATGTCATTGAAAAAGACATTCGCTTGATTTAAAAAAAATAAGAAAATCATAGACAGTTATGCTTTGTTTGAAGAATTATTATTATTAGAGCACTTTTTTTATAATACTTGTTAGACATTTCTCCTTCTGATGAATACTATCTCGCAATCCTACAGAACTGCAAATATTTCCACTTAGGATAAAAAAGAAATTTTCCTCTGCAACTTTCTCTGTTAAAACAAAACCAACTTAATGCTTTTTGCTCAAAAATAAAAGACTTGCAAAAGTTTCAAGTCAAATATTTGTAAGGAAATCACTGGAAAGGGACCTTAATAAAAATTTATGGAATGTAACTTACAGTTGACACTGTATACGCCAGCTCTCTCTACATTAACCAAAAAGACCCTTTCAACCTACAAATTCAGGAAAATCCTGAAATAATGGAAAGGCGCTGAAGATAAACCACTGTATGACTTGCTGTAATAACAGTTTACAGACATCAATATATATCACTGAAGCATTAGTCAAAATACAATCACTCCGATAGGTTAAGTGTTAAGGGACAAAGGCTTCATCTTCAATGCTAAAAGAGCGTGCCTTGTATCCATGAGTCAATTTGCATTAGTTATTCTATTATGAATTCCTAATCTGAACAGAGATCTCTAATCTTACTGAAATGAATTATGAGTCAACCTCAGGCAAGGGTTATAATGCTGATTTTGTCTAACAAAGAACTTATTTGCAGGTACCCTGCCTCTACCGGAGCTTTATGTGAAGCACCTATCTCACATCAATTTTCCATCAGTTGCAGTAGCACCCCCTACCATCTTTCTCAACAGCAAAGCCATATATCTAGATTCAAACAAAAACCAGAAATCCCCTTTTCATGAATGGCTACAGTCTGCAGCACCCAGCACTACCTACTGAAATCTTGCCTGAATGCATCTCTTACACAGCATAGATTAAAAATAAAGAAAGAGGTGGCAAGAAGTATCACTCCACAGTTTATTATCTGTCTTCTGACAAGAAGTAATAAATCCTTACCCTAATTACTAATCCTTAACTATTGACTCTTCTAATGATTAGCTTCCGTTATAATCAACTGAAAGAGTAACAAGGTCCCTCTCAAGACAGTGACAGGAAAGCCAAAAACGTGTAAGAAGATTTTGATTCTAGGTGGATGTTTCCATTCAGATGGCTTGCTCAGGTGTAAGACTGCTAAACAGACAACAAAAGCCAACGGCAGAGATTCGGAGGATTCTTGCAATGTCCTCCAGAAATGGCAGCTAGGGAATGGTCTGGGCATCTAATCAGTCTGTGTGTCATCCCTTCTGACGACAAAGTATTTCATTTCCTCAATTTAAGAATTCCTCATCCCATTCTTCACTGTTCACACAGGTTTTCTAGTATTAGTTCTCTCCGTGTCTGAAAAAGTTTCAGCTCGTGGCAAGGGGACTCATATGGCTTCCTGGAACTTCGTCAGAACCAGTGTGTTTGCTCTGAGATACCCTCGGGGGCACTTACTGCCCCTTCTGCATCATTCGCCCTCTGGAGACTGTGCAGCTTGGCAAAAAATCTCTTTGACAGAGAACAAAAGACCATGATGTTGGTTATCCTCCATCACACAAGAGGAGGCGATCCTTTTATTACCAAATTCATACAAATCATAATACCAATAATATATGCAATATATGGTGGGATTTACCCATAACCCATGTCACAAAACCAGCATGCTGTTTCTACGTGATAAATTGTGCGGTAAATGTCACATTAGCACATTACATAAAAAATAACATTTTCTTCTGTTTCTAACTTTATATGATCTTCCTAGCCTACCACATTCACCTCTGCCCTTCGGTATTTTCTTAAGATTACTCGCATTCATTTTAACATTTATTCAGTTGACTTGAAACGTATTTTTCAGCTACGAGTAGGAGTGAAGTAAGTATCAGCTATCCAGATAACCAATAACCAGTTCTTTCCTGTATGCCTTTTCGTATCAGAGAGTATTGAGATATACACACACACACATATATTTATCAGAAGGGGTGTGTGCATATATACACACCCTCTACATATATATAATGTAATTGGCAGTTAGCTGAAGAGGCTGAAGAAGACGACAGTAAGCCACTTCCTCTCCAACAGTGTAAACAAAACCTGAACTGGACATGTGTTTGTTCAGACTCTAGGGCCCAAACATTTTCTTTGAGTGTTGCCCCCAGCCCCACGCTTCCCTTCCATGTTCGCAGTTGCAGTTAAGACTTCTTAGGTGCATGACGCGACACAATCGGACACCAGCAATACATTTACATACCTTGCGTCAGATACACGACTTGCCCCCTGAAGAATGAAAAGCCTTCCCTCGCACAAACCACAAGTCATCCTCGTGCTCTGTGCTACCAAAGCATCGCAAAGACAAGCAGGACCAGGCACGGGTTCCATCGCTGCCACCGCCTGCAAACAGGGGAGCGCTCCACCCACGGGGAGAACAGCCAGCTCCACCTAAGCCCTGCAGTCAGCACAAAGGGCCTTTGCTCCTTCTTTCACAAAAGATTATTATTATTATTATTATGTAAATAACTTAACTAAGGAGTTAATGAGCCTCTGCACTGCAATACGTCACCATGGGTGACTACATTTGCGTTATACAGGGTATTAAAATGAATGGTTTGAACAGAGTTTTTGCTAGATCCTATAGCGGATACATGGGTAACGTTTGCTTCCTTCGTTTTAGGAAAAAGTGAAGAAGGTGAAGACACATTTTTAACAAGTGTTCAACAGCCCTGGCCACACTGGCTATAGGTATTAGGAAACGAAACAGGGCCAGGGCACGAGCGCTCCTACCTGCAGGCCCTACAGTTTCCCCGCTCACGGGTGCTTTGGCACAACTCTGGCCCAGGCCAATTAGCGTTCTGCCGCGAAACACCTAGGTACCACACAGGCAACAGCTCCCGTCCCCAGGCAGGCCGTATGGATCAGGTCTCCCCGTCCTGAGAGAAAGGCATGTTCTTCTAGACATCACACCTGTCATACCACGCCATTACCCCTGAAGATCACACAGTGAATGTTAGCCCGTTTTATTCTTGAGCACAAAAATGCCCATTAGGTATAGAATGGAAATTACACCTAAGGAGAACTGGTAACCAGGGATCTAACTCAGGAACATGCTTACAGCTCCTGGACAACCGTGAACCTCAGCAGATATCTAAGTGCCTGATCAATTAAAAAGGAAGCCTAAAGATATCTGAGCTAACCTATAAAAAAAGTTAGTGGTGATTCAACCCAAACTTCTGTAATAATCTTTTCTGTTGAAGAAAGTATTTCAGTTGTGAGTGCCAGCAACTGAAAGCAAGAAAAAAAGAGTAAGGGAAGACCAGCTTGTGTTTTTAAATAGAGGGCAAGAAACGATTTGGTATGCACCTTTTCTAATAAAAATGGACCAGAAATTTTACAGTGTAAAAACCTGAATATTCACTCTCAAAGGCACAAAGCCATTTCAGCATCTGTTGAAAACACTGCATTATCTCAGAATGTAACTATGACACAAATATATAGAACTATAAATACAATTACATCTGTAGTTTTTATCTAAAGTAATCATGTTATGCATGAGAATATCAAAACCAGAAGGAAAACATCAGGTTTTGATAAAGGTTGAGATATTCTAGGATTTATATGGCATTAAATTTTGCTCTAAATCGAGACAGACCAGTTCCTAGCCTAAAAAGGGAGAAATGTCAAACTTCATAAAGTCCACTTGAATTTCCAGCACTCCCATTGTTTTTAAAGGAAAGGTGGTAATATGTGGTCAGATATAAAACCATGAGAGTTTGCAGGAAAGAATTTCTCCTTTGCCTATACTTACAACATTGTATATTTTGTTTACAGTTGAATCTAGTATTTTAAAAAAAGAACATAACCCAAATATTAAGGAAGAATGTTACATACTCTAAGATTACCGGTAGGATGAAAGCAACCTTCTTGAAGAATTGTTAGTTGTTTATACTTCTGCTATCCAACATCTGTTGAGACCACTTGGTAGAAAAACCCAGAAGATCCTCTTCCTATTTTAAATTGTGGAATTATTTTTTTTACCTACTTTGTTTAACTGAACTCTCTCACATCACTAACATTAGAGTTTTGCTCAAATGAAACTACCAGGGAAAATTTGTCCTCTGAAAGTGACAAAACCAAAGAACTTCGCAAACGCGAGAGTTGTGTTGAATTTCCTTACTTGTGAACATCCTGTTCTAAATTTTCCTATTTTAAAATCAACAGCAGTTTCCATACTGAAAATTAGTCGCCCTAGTGAACGTGTAGCAATTTCTACCCAGTTCAATAGGGTCAGAATTTGCGCTGGTAGGAAACAAAACACTCTTAATGAAAAGCAAGTACACAATTGCTAGACAGTTCTCTGCATGGAGAAACTTCACAAATCCACCAGAAAAATGCATCAAAACTCTATATAACGATTCTTCCAGGCATGATTTATCAGGTGGTATTCTTAAAGTTTCAAAACAGAATGTTAAAATCTACCTGTAGCTTTCTTTTTGCATATGCCATACTGGAAATCATTTAATGTAATTGTACTTGGAGGTGCAGTTTCATAATCCCGCTCCTCTGAAGTCCGAGCTGACGCTAAATGGGTTGTTTCCCAATGTTCCTCCTCACATGCACCGCTCCCTCCCCCTGCACGTGCTGCGAGGCCCCTTCTCCGGCGCTGTCGCTCCCACAGCCGTGCTGCCACGCAGCTCCACCAGCTCACTCAGCAAAGGCGGCGAGGGAAGAGCAAGGATTCATTTCTCCGGCCAAATCATGACTTTTCTTCTCCTCCTCCTGCCCTAAACTTCCAACAGAATAATTTCAGGAGAGGTTAGGGAATCAGGTAATAGTCCAACCATAGATCCTATCAGGAATAAAGGTTTGGGTTTTGGGGTGGCTGTTTGGGGGTTTTGGTTGGTTGGTTTGGGGTGGGGTTTTTGTTGTTTTTTGGTTTTGTTTTTTGGGGGGGGTTGTTTTTTTTGGGGGGGGGAGGTTGGGCAGCGTTGGTTTGCGTTTTTGGTGTCGGGGGGTTTTTTTCAATGTAAGAATATAAGAACACCAAATTGTCTTCCCTTTTACACTTTTTTCAGCTAAAATATGAATAAATTGTTTTCCCCTGCAATTTTACTACCAAGTTGCAAAACCTCTCAAAACAGAGGCATCTAATGGAACTTTAGACGCATGCTTAGTTAGAGCCGCTCTAGTCAGTGCTGGTTTATGCAAGTTCTTTCCATCTAAAGGCCTTTTACTTTTTCGTACATGAGAAATTTTCCTGTAAAACTCTGTATTTGGGATGGCTTTTTTCTCTCTATTTAAAATCACTGATGTGCTCTTGCCTTGCAGAGGTGGTTGAAATGCAGACAGTTGGTTTTGTTTTTTCTTTTTGGGGGAAAAAAATTGAATGTATTTTCTAACAGCTAAGAAAAGTCAGATGTCTAGCACTTAATTGCTTTGCATCCAGTGCATGTGAAACACTGCCAAGTCAAAGAGGCAAGTGAAAATAGCAAGCAGAAACCACTTTGGACATAGGTAAATAGCTACTTGAAGTAACGGAGAAGGCAGGCTTGCAAGGGCTAATTGGCCAGTCTAAAGCCATATGATGCATAGATCTGTATAGATACTACTTAGGTGCCAAAAAGCAGTATTGTGCTTTAAATGTTTTTGGACAGTTAGGAAATCACATAAAGAAAATCTCTTTCTGCTTATATTCTGATGAAAAAAAGATCTTGGTTATTTTCCTGTCTTCCCACTGACTCTTCAACTAACACTATAGTATTTGCCTATAATTCACTTTTGTAATGATCAAGTATAGTGGAAAACTTAACTTCTTTTTTTTTCGCTATGGACCATTAAAATTGAAGAAAAGAATACCTAGCTGTCTTTTCAACTTTCATAAATCAAGACTGTAGTTACTCTAACACTATGTATGTATTCTTGTGCCTCTTAAGGCAGGTTGTTTACACTCTGAGTAAGGAAGGAGTTAGCGCTTGTCTTACGCAAGTGACTGAGTAGTTATGCAGCAAACAGGAAAGTTCCAGAGTTCACCTTCATTAAGCAGTGAATATGCTGAGAATGTTGGGGGGTTTAATTGTTTTTACTTTTCATAAAGAGCAGAGAGTAGAGACAAAGTGACTAAGAACACTAATCAAACTGAAAATCTGATGGTTGCAAAATTTTGGATGGGATGCAGTTCTTCAACTGGGTATAAAGTTTAACAATTAAAAAAAAAAGCCACACACAGCAAATGGAAAACTGCTTGGAAGCTTTATCTCACCACTGAAACAGAGGTACTGAAAATACAGTCCCCACCCAAATATCATTTCCCACTGTCTTCCTTTCCTGTCTGGAAACAAAACCAAACCAGCAAAACCAAAAGGTTCAAACACTCCAGCTCACCCTACTCCCTTTGCTTCCCATGAACAAAAGTTTTACAAGTCTCTTTCTGATTTCTTCACCCCTTAACGGTAATGAAAGCATCATCATCAGTAGCAGAATCATTTTGCCAAAGTGGTACGAGGTCATCCTACACCACATGACGCAGAAGGCAGTTTTACTCAGGTTTATTTTAATAAGCAGACATTTCACCTCCGGAGCTGATAAACAATTCAAAATGCGTTTTCAGTTTGCCATAGGAGATGGAATACTTACAGAAATATGTATTTTCTAGGTCCTCATTCCTATAATAAAAACAAAGTAGTAAAGTACTGCTGTATGTGATCTGTACAGGAAAGCCCACGAAGCCCTTTTAAGTTCCATCCAACCCTAAAAAGATGCATCTCATTTAGCTGCTTTTAAAAAAAACCCGCATCACTATTTGTAAATTACGTACTGCAAATGAAGCAAATGGAAATCACATTCTCTAGATAAAATCAATTACCATGATGCGTGCCATGTTCCATGGTTATCTATACCATATTTGCACTCAACAAATGAAAAGTCACTCTATGAAGAGCTAGTTCTTTCTGTCAGTATCCTCTGCAGAATTCACAAACGTGGCTCTGCCAGGATCCTTGTTTTATAAACAGGAAACTGAGCAACAGGAAGACAAAGCGAGTTTACCCAAAGTGGTCCAAGAGGCTGATAAGAAACTAGATGGAGGCTGGAAACCTGGGTTCCAGGCCCTTTCTCTACCCATTACAAAGCATCAGCCAGGAAAGAGAGAGGCATCTGCCCTGCTGTTTGAGCCAGACCATACCACTAGCATTTGCATAACAATTTAAGAAAAGGTGAAGTTCTGATACTTTCTGCACAAGCTTTCCCCCCACCTCCCAATCTGTAACTTCATGTAAACTATTTTTGCTGTGGCAGAAGTAAATGCTCATGCATTTGCCAAAGACTCTTCAGTAAACGAAATAACTACTCTCGGTCTGACACGTAACTTAGATCCTTCCCCACCTATTTGCTTAAATAGCTTCAAGTTCTTTAATAGCAGCTGAGTCTGTTCTTGATAGCTTTACCTGTCACTTCAGATAAAATTTTAACTTCTGATTTCATGTATTTAAAACATGTTTCATATATTTTCACTTTCCCATTCTACTTATAAAGCGCAATCTGTTTGGCATCTACAAACTTTTCTTTAAATTCAGCATTATTAAGCTAAAGCTTGATATGGGCAGAGAGCCCAAGTATGGGTTTGTGGCTTGGCTTGAGTTCATACAGAAAGTAGTAATGAAATCTGAAGGCAAGGAAACCCACCTATTCAAGTCAGGACCATTATCAAAACGGCTCTGAAGCTTTTCTGCTCTACGCACCCACTTTCTCTATAGATGCTGCAAAAATAAGGCCCAGACCCCATTCTGTCCTCCTCAACATGTACCACTGTGAAATTGAATGATGGGGATGACAGACCACAAGATACCCAGGCTGCTCTTTTCTGTCTTCTGCAGTGGCGTTAGTGAAAAATAACCACTAAAACAGTGCACAGTCTCTCCTGAGCAAGGGAGGTACTGACTACATTTCCAAATGCACCGCCAGATTACTTCTCATTCAATGATAATGACCATGGATCATACATAAAAACCTAAAAGTTCAATCAAAACGTTATAGAGCTCCCCTTCAAAGGGATAATTATCCTTCCACTTTGCTGAAGTGCAAACTAGCAGAATCAGAGACAGTCAATTAAAAAGCCACATAAGTTACATGGTTATTTTTTGCTACCCTGCTGTGCAGCTTGACAGTCACCAAGTAAGGTGAAAGAGAAAAGCCGGGAAAGTATTTATGAGTGACAAATTAAGGACTGTATTTTGCAACCAAGAAGCAGTTAATGATGGAATTAGTTTATAGACCCCCGTCGGGAATGCAGGCTCACTCACCGCCATGAGGAAAGATTACACAATCTGACAAAATGGGCTGGGCAAAGAGATGAGGAGATAATACACACCAGGAAGGGCACTGAGAAAAGTTACACACACATAAAACAGTTGGTCAGTTTAATTAAATCCTATTTGCTCAAACACTTTTGTAAGGAGGCATTCTCTCTCTCTGTGACAATATTTTAAATTATTATTTTTCAATAACATTTTCAATTATTTTATTATTATTTCTTATTTTCCAGACTCTGTACCATCCGGAGAGTAAAATTTCCCTGAATCTTTTCTCTCCCTCTGTGCCTCTGTTGTGTTAACTGGTTATTATCTTTCCTAGCAGCTCGAATCGTTGCCCTAAGTTCATTTCTTCATTCCAGTGCAATGGCCAAAAAGTCAGAGTACACTGTCAGAAAGGCCCACAACTTCAGTCACACAACAGCAAAACCCCTCTCAACACACAAGTGAAGACTGCTTAGTTTTGCTTTCAAAATGCTGATTAATTAGCTGTATTATGAAACAATAGACAGCACATAATCAGAAACAGTGCGTTATACATTCTGTAAGCAAATACAGTCATGTACAAAGCACACCAATTTTAAAAAATAGCCCTTCAGAGCCCTGGCGATGATAGTTCACTTGAAAAAGCCAACAGGAACATTTACCTATATCCCAAGTTTAAAAGTACCTATGAAAAGTTTTATAGCAATGAACTTCCACAAAAGCTGCACTGTGTTTGATAGGATTAAAACTTTATATTAATATACACTATAGCCTTTGCATTGCCTAAATACTGTAAGTAAACGTAGTATCAAAAGTGACCTTCCAAATTAGACCACAGTTGCTTCACATCCAGTGCTCACAGTTCTTATCCAGAACACCTGAGCTTTAGTGATTTGTGCATAAACAATTTCCAAACATGTTTTTTTTGTTTACTATTCATTAAGTACAAATACATATTTACAAATACTGATATTATTTGTCCTAATGAATGTTTAGAAATATTAAGACCTTATGAAATCCTAGCAATGTACTGTCTCTACAAATACAATTGTTCTTCCAAGGAAAGATTAAATGGTTAAAACTACTCTAAAATTTCTACATTTTTTTTTCCTATGCAAAATACTTCAAGTTGAAGATCTTTGCTCCCATTTTAGCCAAATTAGATGAGAAATTAAATATGAAAGACTGTACAGAGTATATAATTCCACAGTCTACTCATCTTATTAAATCTGTGAAATAATTAATCCAAGTTAGGTTAATTAACTCACTTCTGTGACTCAAGTAAAGCTACCAAAGGGCTATTGAACTGCTTAAACAAAGATTAAAGCTGCTGTAGCAATACCCTGCCAAATAGTACCAAGCACTGGAACTTTGCTCATTTTGCTGACATGTAACATAACATCAGCTCACGGTTCACGTACATTTATGACTACAGTAGGAGGTTGGAGTGGCAGAAGTCACAGTCACGACTGGTTTATACTCGCTATTGAAAATGCTGAATTTATTTCTAATATCACTACTTTATAGCAATGATATCCTGACATGGCTGAACTTCCTTGTCTGCATCTGTTTTGGTATAGTTTGGGTTTTGCAAGTAAACTGTTTCCATAAACCAACCACACCCCAAACATTTTAAAATCATACCATAAGCAGAGAATTAATTTTTACCTAGAGCACTAAACTTTTCATTAGCATTAGAAAGCCTCCTATATGTATAAATGCTTATTTTGAGATTTTTTTCTAACTATTTAGCCTAAATTTGACTGAGAAAACGAACGACGGCTTACTTCAATTAAGAAGGAAGCTCTTCAGGACAAGGGGACTCCTAAGAATACTTTGTAAAGTTTGTGCTTGAAATATTTTTTTTTTCTTCCAAATGATAAATACAAGCATAAGACTGAAGGAAGACAGACTGCATACAAAAATTGGATTTTCAACTGTACAACCATGTACATGGCTTCCTGAAGCAACATTCTGAGTGTCAGAAACTTCACTATCCATTGTTTGACACAGATTTTTAAAAACTATGTATTTGTCAGTTTTGAGGCATTAAAGATCAAGAAAAAAATTAGTCACAATACTACCATCACTCTTAAAGTATTTTATTATGCATATAACTGTAATACTTTCTTTCAATAAGCTTTCTCACATCATAGAGCTGAGTGTTTCTACTGCTTTTTAAAACAGGTCGAGACAGTAAAAACATCAGGCTACTGATGACAGTTCCTAGGAATAATAATCTATCAACAGAAAAACAAGGAAACCCTGTTATTTCAATACTTAGTAGTAAGTCAGTGAAAACTACCATCATCCAAAGTATAAAATAATTATGTATTTGTTTCCATTGAAAACTACTACAGGTTGATTAAATTTGATTAATACATAAACATTCAAGAAAACCCCGACAAACATTTATTAAAGTAATAAGGAAGTATCAATTAAAGCAAAGATTTTCAGCTAGCCCACCCTTTCCTGATAGCAGTTTCTATCAGCAATCATTTCATTTCCTTTGCAATTGTACACCTCAAATGCAACTTTCTGATGAACTCAGGATTAGATGTTCAATTTACCACTAAAAGTAGTGGGAATTAGAATCACAAATACCTTTGCTAATGGCCTTCCCTCATTACGCAGGAAATATATTACACAGTATATAACATTATCATCCATTAAATACATATCCTCAAAATATTTTGGTACTATTCATATTCTTTCGCAGCGTAAGGAACGTCACCAAAAATCTGCCATGTTTGTTGTAAAATCACATCATGTATTTAGCCTGGAGATACATACGAGAGTAAAGGAACTTTCCACTAAATGGAACATAGCGTGTATGTTGGATCTGAACTGAATCTCTCACAGGGTAATCAGTACTGCAAGCTGGTCACAGAAATGTTAAAGCAGCAGCTTTTGCCATGACGTGGAAAGTCTGACAAATCCAAAACTATTTTTGTAACAGGTTATTTCACAATATGTTAAGATCATTATGACATCTCTCGAGTACTTCACACGGTTACTTTAATAGATGTCATTTTCTTTCCCACAAATAACTTGCCCTTTTTTTATTTTCTTTTTTGATTTTTTTCCCCTCTTTTCCTGATTATACATTTCAAAGCTCACAGTGCTAGCCAACTCATCTGTGCCTGGGAGCCCCTCAGAAACATCACCCACCAGTTTGTTCATTCATTAATTTACTTGCTGCATGCAAAGAAATCTAAATATTTTCTTTCAGATAACTTACTTTCCCTAAAATTATCAAGTCCATTATTTGTGGCAGCAGTAGTAAGCATTTTCTCACAGGAACAAATCCAAGGTCTGGGATTCTTTTTTGGCTACTTCTGATACTGCGTTTGACATTTTCATACCTTGGGATGAGGCTTAGTTTTCACTCCAAATTACATCTTTAGACACAGAAGGATGTCAGCTTCATCTCACTTTCGACTACAGATAATTTTCTGAGAAATGATAAAATATCAAAGGATTTTAACTGTGACTTAAAAAAAATCCACTTATCAGTAATTCAAAACTTCATCCTTACAATACACTAGTTCAGAATTTTTGCAAGACAGAGAAAGGAGAAAGTAAAGGCTGCCTAACAAATCAGCCTAATCTTTTTGTTTATGATGATGATGATCATTACTACAACATAGCTCATTTCAGAATTAATCTGGTAGAAAGGTGAAAGACCTGGTTTTGTATTCAAGATACTCTATTCTTTGGGGTTTTTTAAGCTATTCTCTCCAATTTATAGTAGTTAACTAGATTAATTTTTCTATTAATCCAAATGAGAAATCTGTTTCTCCTTTATAACTATTTTCAAAAATTATTAATTTTTTACTTTCTCCTCTAAAAGCATAAACTCATTTGTTTTGTGACCAGTAAGCAGATACAGAAGGGAAACACTGAAGATTTCTTTGCCTAGCAAATTAAAAGCCTGAGCATACCAAAATAGAACCTCCTACACAAACATACTTTAAATACATTTCTTAGAAGATAGTCAGTAAGCTATTAAAGAACAGCCATGATACATGTGAGAAGCTTCACTTCTCTGAACAGTGAAAGCATTCTCTCTCTGCATGTACCGCATTTGTTAGCGGTATCAGAGAAAAGTTTTCCTTCTCCACATTTAGGCACAATATTTCATATTCATTTCCCAGATTGATCCACCCCTTTGATGTTAAAGATGGAATACTTCATGATAAAGCTCCTAGTAATACCAGTAGAAATAATCTGTAACAGTTGTCTATGATTGTATAAACATGGAGAGTAGTACCGAACAACCACAAAAATTTAACTGGTTAGGCAGCCTGAAGTTTCCTTTCCAGAAGCAAAACTCAGCATTGGAGAAAAGTCGGTTGGAAAACAGAATTTTCAAAGCACTGCCTGAAACAGGAGGGAAATAAAGGAGGACACTCCTCAGCAGTCAGCAGCACCAACAGCAGCAAAGACGTCTGTCAGTGGCAATACCGAAAGTGCCGTTGGCATACAGACTACGGCAAAGACAGCTATTAGAAAATCAACGTTACATCCTCCCGCAGTCAATCGGCAGAGGTAAAGATCCAGTCCTGCGCTCAGGCAACACAACAACCACCGAATTTCAGAACATATTGTACAATTCCTTATGCTTTAGATGACTGCAGTAAAGAAACGCATCTTATGGCAGCTGGAGCACCTTCTGTTTCTCATACTTCCTTACCTGGTACTCCTGAGGGATCTCCAAAAAAACAGAGAGACGCTGATATTCAGGTTTTCTGCCATTTGGCTAAGCAATTCACGAGACAAAGCTATTCTTTGGACTGTACCTCAGAGCTCTACAACCAATTCCACTATTTCAATTGCAAGATGAACATTGAATACGTTCCCCGAAGCACCTGCCCAGTTCTTTTTAGGCTACAACAGTACTCGTTAAGTTAACAAGACTTTGAAAGAGGCTTTGTATATATTAAGGTCTCTTTGTATAAATTAAGGTCTCTTTGTCCATTCTAACATGCCTGTATCAGAAAACAAAATCTCACCCTAAATTAAAGCAGGCTCAAGGAGAGATACCATTTCTCAACCACTTCTGAAGTCACTAATCTAAGATTAAGACTAAGGAAAGCTGTTTCAACTGTGAGCCTTTACAGAGTCTAGCATAGCAGATCAGACTGAACAGAGATTCCTGCTCGTTCAGGACACAAAGGATTGCCTCCAAAAGTGAACTGGCATTCACGAAGCTGTTTGTCACTACCAAACCCATGACTGAACTGATGCTGATGTGGAAACCTAGACTTGTCTCAATCAGACAAACAAAATTAATGGCTGCTTACCTTTACTGTTACTCTTTCAGTTTCTCTACTAACAGCTATCCTCATAAATGCTCTGAATAAAAATTATTATAGGGAAGCACTCAAGACACTACTGTGATCTGTTTTACAGATGCCATAGTAGAAATTAAGTTTAATATTCAGTAATGGATAAGGCCAATAGGCAGAAAAAAGTTTGCGTAAGTAAAATTAAAAATACCAAAGGATTCTGAATTTATTAGGAAACACTGGCGTCATGTAAATACTGTGTAATGATAATATACAATGCTGAATATGATGTAAATGAAAACTGTATCCAAATGCATATATACAAAAAGGGTCCTGAGGTATCATATCATGCAGATCCCCAAATAAAAGTAACTGTCATCTTTCCTGAAAGAAGTGGGACGTATCTCCAGTCTTTTGTACCAAACTTGTACGGCCAACTAAAGAAGCAATCCTTGTTTTTCTTGACTTTCAAATACTTGGTATCATAACTTCAGTGGTTCTAACACTTATTAAAATTCACATTATACTGGCACAGAGTCTATGAAGCAAATAACAGGAGACTTTGCAGGGCTGCATTTGTGGAAGCAAACAGAAATAGAATAGAGGAGTATTTCAAATACATTAGAGGTTAGCCTATAATCAACAAAAAGATAAAATATCACACTAAAAAAGAAAGAATTTACTGCCATTGTCTTGAATCTCAACTAAATGTTTGGAGCTCAAGACCTATATCGCCAGAAGTTCTACTCTTCTAGCCTGTTTTAGCAAAAAGGATTTCTTAGGTTGGCTAGTTCCAGTCACTAGCAGAATCACTAGCAGTAGATTTCCTGGAACATGAATTTGTCTACTTACCCTTGGTTTTGTTTTCTGCAGAAGCTATTATTTCTGTCAGTGTAGCACAGAGAGGCCCCAACCAAAACTGAGGCCTCTGTTTGTTAGACTCCATACAAACCATAACAGGAAGCCCTAAAGACTTCCAAACAAGGATGCACCCTCGGCAAGTCTGCAGATGATACAAAACTGGGAGGAGAGGCTGATATGCCAGAGGGTTGTGCTACCATCCAAAGGGACCTCGACAGGCTGGAGAAATGGGCTGACAGGAACCCCAGGCAGTTCAACAAGAAGTGCACCAGAGGAGAAATGCAGCAGTACATGCTGGGGGCCACCTTGCTGGAAAGCAGCTTTGCAGAAAAGGACGTGGGGGTCCTGATGGACACCAAGTAGAACACAAGCCAGGAACGTGCCCTTACAGCAAAGAGGGCTAACAGTACCCTGTGCTGCATTAGGAGGAGCGTTACGGTCAGAGGGAGGTGATTCTTCCCCTCTACTCAGCATTTGTGAGGCCACACCTAGAGTACTGGGGTCCAGTCCTGGGCTCCCCAGTACAAGAAAGAGTTGGACACACTGGAGAGAGTCCAGCAAAGGGCCATGAAGATGATTAAGGCACTGGAGCATTTCACATGTGAGACAGATAAGATTATTTAGCCTGGAGAAGAGAAGGCTCAGGGGGATCTCATCAATGTGTACAAATACCTGAAGGAAGGGTGCAAAGAGGACAGAGTCAGGCTCTTTTCAGCAGGGCCCAGCGACAGGACAAGAAGCAATGGGCACAAACTACAACACAGGAGGTTCCCTCTGAACATCAGGAAACACTTTTTTCCTGTGCGGGTGACTGAGCACTGGCACAAATGGCACAGAGAGGTGGTAGAGTCTCCATCCCTGGAGATATTCAAAAGCCATCTGGTCATGGACCTGAGCAACTGGCTGTAGGTGGCCCTGCTCGAGCAGCGGTTTGGACCAGATGACCTCCAGAAGTCCCTTCCAACCTCAACCACTCTGTAATTCTACAATTCTGTGATCCTTTTCATTTTACAGACTTGATTCAACATAAATATTAATTATGTTAGGAATCATATGAATCATTAATTCAAGGAATAAATGCATGATTAGTAGTATCACACTCAGACAGTAATCTAAGAACAAAATTGATGCAATACCAAGAAGTTTATCCTTAATTTTACAAGGTACAAATACCTACTGGTATTTTAGGTGATCGTGTAAAGATCCCAGGCTACTATGAGAAACAATTGGTGGAAGCCTCAAAATACACATATTCGTTTATATTAAAAATTTGAGAGTCGGGGAAGAGCACAGAAGAATATCAGAGCAAAGTAAGAGCATGTAGCAACTTTTAACCAATGTTTATGTATTGAAATTTAATTATACCAAAAAGCCTCAGTTCACTTTGATTGTCATTTACCATTATAAACTTAACCCCATGCCTCAGTAATCTCAAATTCATAGCTCAGTCTTTATCAGTATGTGTCATGTGATGGGTATCTCAATTTCCAAAAATTCTTACTTGCTTTAAACCCTAGATTTAGCAAAGCACATCCTGAACTTTAAAAGCAAATCAGAAGCATCCCTTTTGGAAGTGACTGACTGTATATATAAAGACTCAATTGGCTACTTGTGTGTCTGATGCCTAGAACAATATGCTAAGCCAGGCAAGGACGCAAAGATCCTGACTGGATCATAGTCAGGATACAGTCACAGAACTCCAATAACACTTCCCTATAGACACAGACAAAAACAAATCAGCTTTACAGACACAGATAGCTGCTCTGGAATTGAAACGAGGAGGGAAAGGTTAAACTTTCACAGCTTATAAAGTTTTATACTACAGTTGGCAAGTGTAAAAATTCACTTAAAAGTCTTACAGAGGTATTTTACTAATTTAAGCTTATACATCTCTCTAAAAACAGTTAGAAACCTACAAAATTCCTCCCTGTGCAATATTTCTGTAATGCAATAGCACCCTGAACGCCCTACCATACACTGCAGACCATTGACGTTTGTCTTGCAGGTCCGCTGGGGGAGAGGAAGTTTGGAACTGTGGAGGGGCTCCTGCTCAGCACATACTCCGTAACAGCTCAATAAGGGGCTGCCCCTGTCAAGGCACGATTTAATCAACAGTATTTGAAATGTAGTTCAGACTGCTGTGCTAGCAGAATTCATCCAAACATCTCACAGGGAGGAAGCAGACCATGACAAATATTTCTTTTTACTGGCACTATACATAGAGATGAACAGCTGTTACAGCGAAGTACAAACTTGCCTACTATTTTCGGCAGAAGCAGGAGGACAGTCATTCTTTGAGCTGTATGACCTCTCTGATGGCAGAAGTTGTTGAACTGACTTGCTCTGTGCTGCTGTTTGGCATAACTCTGGTGTCTACAAAGTAGACTTTCCAGCTTCGTGAAAGCTGGCCTTCTCTCTAGGCTGAAGGGTGTAACTGTTACGGATTCAATAAACTGACTATATGCCTTTCATCGGCCAGAACGTTAACGGCAAACCATTTGCCAAAGTGTAATAAACAGTGAAAATGCAATAAACATGAATTCAAGGTAAAAGCTTATGGAGAAGATGCTGCGGAGGATGTCAGGGTGACACGCAACACCACCTCAGGGGAAGCGCACGTACCGTCTTCCCGCAGCTGCGGGCGCTGAGCCAACCCTTCAGCGGCAGCGCTCCCGCCCCGCAGCCTCTTGCTCCCGAGAGAGCGGGGACGGCACCGACAGATGCGGATCACTCCTCACTGTTGTAATTTACCTTACGTTTTAAGGCATGGATTCCCTCACAGCCTGCTTAGGAGACTGCAGCCCATGTGGAGAGCCCTTTCAGAAGGCTGCCCTACAAACGATCATGACGATTCCTCATACAGCTCAGACAGCAAGCAAATTCAGTGAAGGAGCTACTGATTTAAAAAAGCAAAGCGTTCCGGGAGGTGCAGTGGCAATAAAATCCTCTACTTACTGAACTACAAGAAATTTTCAAAAAAGAGATAGCTATATTAAAGGAACCACTAAAAGTTTCAGAGTCATTCAGATGTGCTAATATACTGAAATCTCCAAGCTTAAAAAGCGTGAAACTAGAACTGCATGCTGTTGCTAGAGGAGTTATGTTTCATCATAGGGCTTCAAAAATTATTTCACCCTACAGAACAGCTTACTTTGAATACCACAGATGTAACACTTACAGTAAAAATCAGAAAATATAATACTATGACAAGAAGGAACATAGACACGTACATTTTTAAAGATTAGAATATAAAAATGAATTTAATAGCAGCTACAGATTAGGAGTTGTGATTATTCAAAATAATAAAGCTTTGCATTGGCAAAAGTTACACAATGTGATTCAAAACTTATATTTCATGGAAATGAAACAAAATAAACAGAACATTTGAGATTTTAATTATTTATTTTCAAATGCTAATGTTCTGTGGATTTTTTTTTCTTTTTAATAGAAAACTTAGATACTTTATTCCTATATAGACTTAGAAAGACTTCACACATGTTGACTCCAAGTAACTTTTAAGGTGGTCTTACACAACCCCCACCGTGAGCAGGCATGTTAGTAAAGTGTATGCGTGTACAGACCTTAACTAGACACGCATCTGGCTATTGCCCAAGTACAAATAGCTAAAGTGCACACTTATATCATAGCAGTATCTATGAATGTTGGCCAGAAATTAAGAACACCTTGCAGCAAATACAAAGAGACAAAGTCAGGAGAGGACTAAAACCCCAAGGAGTTACAATACTTGCCATATTAAAAAGGATCACAAAATAAGACACATAGTGGAAGAGAAGCATCTCAGAAATTTACATCCAGATGTGCTTGCCTAAATTTAAAGCCAGCTTTTCAGTATTTTACTGACAAACACACATCTTACTGACAAACTTGCAAATGTAAATTGGATCACTGAGGCTATGATCTCACTATTCGTAATCTAGTGGAGTGCAACCACTTCTTATGTCAGCAGGCATAAAGGGAGCAAGCAGCTCAGGTAATCAGCCCTCACTAATCACCTTTCCTTGCTGAGGGTTTATATACTTCCCTTCAGCACACCATGTGAGAAACTAGACTCCTGGCAGCAAAGACGGCAACACAGGACTGGTCAAGAACATCTTTTCAGTTATTTCAAATCAGTAAAAGTACACGTGAACTTGAGACTTGTCTGAGCTCATTAAAGGCTTTTCAAGCAAATAAGCATGTCTTACACGTTAGGATACACTCTGAGCTTTAAAATGTTAGTCTCTCACTGTATTATATTTATAGTCTAGCAAATTTATATTCTGCTCTTCCAAGCATAACTAAATCCTGCAGCTTAAAAATCTGCATGGCTGCTGAGTTTTGAAGTACAGCCTTATAAGGGCCACATTCACCTTCAATGTGGACAGGCCATTTACAATGAAGGACTTCAGGGCAACATTATTATACTCAGACCTCTACCATCTTCAGACATACTCTTCCATGAAATGCCATAGGATTTCTTCAAACTTTCCATAACTCTACCTTTTCTTACATACATGTAAATTTTATTAACAATGCCCTCTTGAAACACATTTAGACCATGGGTTGCTTCCCTGATTATTCCCTATTCAAACTAGGGGTGAGAAAGTCATGCTGCTATATGTCAAAGATCTTGCTGTTCTTTATTTTGAATGCCACAGGCTGATTTTAGACTAAGCAGGCCCAATAGCCTGTGGCCACTGCACAGCTGAAAAAAAAGAAAATATTACTGATTTTTACCTATTTATATCATTTTTGGTAAGGCTTTGGTCTTCCATCTACAATCGGTTTCCTTGCAGCTCAACTGCCCACACCTTTCTGTATAAAACATACATATAAATTACCAGACAAAATCAAGTAGCCTTGCATCATACTAGCTGCCTTCTTCCCTCCAAAATGGAATGATGTTAGCTCAACAACTTTTACAGCTTAAATATCAGATAGAAGTCATGCTGCCTGAGCCACTTGCTCATCACCAGGGAACATTTTTTCAGTGTATCTTTTCCCACAGTAAGTTTCCTCTGTTCCAACATCACTCCTTTCTCGTAAGTCACATTACCCAAACTAAAGGTTGCTGAGAGGTTTCCTCTCCGGTCATTTGAAACTGAGGCTGAAATTTCTCTGTCTGGGTAGGTGAGCTTTACCCAGTCTGTGTTTTCAGAGCTACTATCATCCACGTGGTGTCTATTAAACACACGCAGTGGACCATCATTCAGTGAAGGCAGCATCAGACCTTCTCCCACCCCCAAACTCCCCACAGAAAAAAAAAGGGGGGGGGGGGTTAAGGCTAGGGGAAAGGGACAGGAAATCTGTTATCAATAGATGACATCCTGTTAACTTCACTCACATGAGTCTAACACATACTCAGTAAGTGTTAAACTGAAACCAGAGCCTATAAAAAAAAATCTTCTATTTGATGCCAGCTGCTACAACATTAAAATAGATAATAGTTGAGGACAGTTATTTATACATAGCTATGACTGCTTCCTGTAAGAACCAAAATAAAGGGCAGGAGATGGACCTTCCCTCAAACTTGTGAGGAAAACAATTCGTTTGTTTCCTCTGTCTCTTTTTCTTTTTCCTTCCCCTCCCCTCTAGTTCCTGGGCAACTGGCTGCAGGTGGCCCTGCTTGAGCAGAGGGGTTGAACCAGATGATCGCCAGAGGTCCCTTCCAACCTCAACCATTCTGTGATTCTCAGTGACATAAGTCCTCAGATCAGCACGTCCACTGCAAATGCAAGTCAGACAAGACATAAAATTGAAGAATTGACTCTCCAACACGAACAACAATTGCTTTTTCAGGAAGAGACTGAATTTCCATTATAGAAAGGTAACTAAATGAGTATCAACTCAAAAAGGAGTAAAAGATGAGTAAGACTCCCATGAGATTCAATTCATGAGCTGAGTGAATCAAAGTTTGAAACTAGTTTCTGTGTATCCGCAACTTTGTCCCAAAGTACTACCCATTCAGGAGCCGCAGTCCAGTGGGGAGCATTTCGCCACTGAAAACGGAGACGCTCAACATGAGATGCTGCGGCACTCCCTACACTCAGGCAGGCACAGCAACAACAGCCAACGCAGGGAGAACCATTTCTGTTCTTAGGGCAAGATCATTTTTGAGAACAGCATTTCTTCATTCAGTACTGCTGAAGACAAAACTCAGTGTGACCTTTGGAAATAAAAATTACACCGTAAAAAAAAAAATAAAAAAGCAAAGCCTATTCAATTTAGTTTTAAAACCTCACTCCCTCTTCATAGACATTTGAATACTCAGATGTAAGAGCAGCAGTATGAATAATCATGAATGAGTCATTAATGCCTATCGCTCAACTTGGCGCCTTTTCCACATGCTGTCACAAAACATTGTATCTTACCTCTACTACATATAATCAACTCCACAATGCTCTACTTCCAGTTACTGTAGCAGATACTAAGTTTAGTCTCCTGTTTTCAAGCAGTTAAAAACCAAATGCTTACGACTGACTAAGTCCACTTACTCTTGCTCTGTTCAAGAAACAAAACCAGAAAAATCTAACTTTTCATGGAAATTTAGTGATGTATTGTGGTTCTACTAATATTCATTATATCCACTACGTGTATGCACGATGCCAGGCAATGTCTAAAGAGTCGTTAATCCAGCTTGGCAACCACCCACATGAAAAGCAAATCTGTCCTAGTAACTCTACATCTCATGTGCTAGTTCCTCCAGGAAAGATTGTCCTGGTCTTACAGCAACTCCCTAGATCAGAAAGGGGTTCAATAAAGTCAAATATCTTCTTATGTATCCTCCTCTTTCTAATCAAAATATGGAAGTGGCAAAATCTTTAGCATGATACAGTAATACAGAAATTGAAGCAGGAGTCTGAAGATCTGCAGGCACTGCTCCTGGCACTGCAATGAACAAGATACATTATCCTAGGAAAATTACTTTCACACCTATCTCAATTTCCACAATTTCTAGTTGAAGAAAACACAAAAATGCTTTTAGATTTAGGAATTAAATACTGTATGAAAGCTAGGAATACGGTCAAAATCCCGCTTCTACTTATTTCACACACAACACTAACAGGTGGGCCTTCGTGCAATATATATCAACCACTGGGGGCTGAGGGTGGGAATCAAATGCTTTAGAATCCTTGTCTACATGTTGGACGCTATTAGATGTGATCATGTATCAACTTTCAGAAAGACAATGAAACAATTATTTAAAAACACTATTTAAAAAAAATCTGCATTTGCATTTATCTTTCATCAAGTTTTAGACAGGGACGTGACAACATGTATGTAACTTTGATATGCATAAACTAATTCCTCATATAAACTTATTATTAAGATAATTATGCAAAGTTTAAACAGAAGAGTGGTTTTTTTTAAAAAACTTAATCCTAGAAAACTATTTTGCCAAGTCAAATCTTAAAACTTAGAGCAACTGCATCTCCAACAGTGAGATAAGTAATATAAACCAAGAACCGTAGAATACAGCCTCTCTGTTATGAATACTTGTGTTAGCCAGGGTGATTTCCCCACACCCTCAAATTCAAAACAGTTCAGTGGGGGAAAACAGCGAAAGCTCAACTTCTTACATCCTTAATGTGACCTCTCAGTGAATATTACAGATAGAGCAGAACTTTGCTAATTCAAATACATTGGGATAATACCACCTTTCAAAGTGGCAAAAGTGTGTGTTGCCAAATTGTGATGCATATATTCTTCAGATATGTTACCGAGATCGCCTTTGCCCTGAAAATGAGCATATTTTATCCTGCAAACCAGAAGATGCACTGACTTCCAAAAGCATGCCCTATAACAAACACACTTTGGACGGAATGGTGGCAGGAGCAGCAGAGGCAGCAGTTTGGATGGGCAGGATCTCACAGTTCAGAAGACTTCTGGACAACCATTGTCCAGCACTCCCCTTAAAACTTGCAATGTGGGACAGAGAAAACGAAACCAAAGCACTTCAATTATGCCACTTCGTTTAAGTTAAAAAAGAACACATTGCAAATTAGAACTTTACTGGTGGGTAGATTAGATGTGAATAGACATTCAGATGTCTATAAGTTTTGCTTAGTTCTTCACTGTGAAGAACACTCAAACCCTTCAACTGGCTTTGACTTAACAGAGGTGGATAGACTTGGTTCATTCTCCGATTTACCCACAAATTCCAGATTAAATAGACACCATAGGCTAAATGGAATCAAATTAAATTACACACATTGAAACACTCCTTAGAGAGAGCTATTGACTGTGAATGTTGATTTTTCAGTAACAAAACACTGAGGTCACTTATAGCAAGGGGAAATTAAGACATGTCCAGTCACACGTACAGCATTTTGTGTGTTCTCCTTGTGAACTCTGTTAATAAATTTGATAAACTATTCTAAATGACTGAGCCTCTATCCATAAAAGAGATTCAGAGAAAAGGGAATCTGAGGAGTTACTTGCTTCTGTACAAACTAAATAAATGATCATGGGCTACTAAACATATAACCTTATAACAAAAAACAGAATAATGCTGTTCACTTCATGTTTACTGGTTTTGCCAAAAAGTCACAGGCCACAAAGTTATCAAATTCAAGTGTGGGTCAGCCAGGACTTCCTGTATTTTCCCCCTCCTTCACTGCTTCCCTGCAAGCTTTTATGCTCCAACCCTCTCCAATTCCTTTTAAAATTGTTACTCACAAGAGCAGCACAAAGCCAAATGTAATATATCCCAACTCTGCACCAAATTCAGTCCACCTACTTACGAAGGGGTAGAAGTAAACTGAGCTTTTTTTAGCACTCATCTCCATGATACTGTTTTGTCCCACACTTCACAAATAGAATTTCAGATCAATTTGCAGCTTTAATCTCTTATTAATATTTTGTTAGGACCAGAACAGTGAGAAAAGGTTTCTGCTATTTAATTTGGAAAGCACAAGTTTAGGCTACATCAAGTAGTTATCCTCTAGTGGTTCATTTGCAGATTTCTCCAAACAAATTATACTAGACAGGGCACATATTGAATTGAGAAGCAAAGAGAAACTCTCAGTGCAGTCAAGTATCTAAGTTAAAAAGCTAAAGTGCAGTTGTTTAAAAATAAATCTCTCTGAACATAAAAATCTAACCACCCTTTGTAACACTACTTTGAAGAGGTAAAGTACTACACAAATAAAACTGCCACTCAAATATTAATGACATCAAAAAGAATAAAGTAAGCTTTCTGTGAAGGTCTGGTGAACACTTGCTGGACTAGCAAAACAGAAATGTATTGTAATTATTCAAAGATGAAAGAGTATCTATTTAAATGCATGTGATTGTTTGAATAGTCCTTGATGGGACAGCATTAGTACTACCTATTTCTCTCCATTATAAGCTAAAGAGTATGTAAAATCTCAACTGCTGGTGTAAAACTACATTATAACACTGCAGTCATGGACAGCTATATTTGCTGACTATATTATTTTTCCTCCCCAGGGGCCATACGTTCATCCTAAATTCACAGGGGAATCAAGCCTTGTGGAAGAAGAAACCCTGGGGACATTTTAGCAACACTGTGGTGGGGAGGGAAGGCTAATCATGAAAATGAGGCAGAACTATTACAATGGGAGCTCCAGGGCATGTAGGACTCATACCAAAATGAAAGTAGTAGTAAAATAAGAAATATGACTAATCCAAGGCTACTTGAACAACTTTTTTTTGTTATCATGATAGGTATGTATTTTACCATCCAGCTAGCTACACTTGAATGGAGTATGCTGTTATAAATAAAAAGTATTTTTGTAATATTAAATCCAGAAAATGTATAGTCTTCATGAAAAATGCCAGAAGGATACACAAAACCAGTACGTTATCAAGTACAGTTTGTTAAGCAGAATCAAATCTATATGGGATTTAAATAACTCAAACTCCCAGAATCTTTTCAAACACTCACAGACTTGCATATGCATCCATCACTGTTCCAGTATTATTAGATGATATCTTAAAGAATAAAGGCCTACAAGAAATTTTGATTTTGTCTGAGGTTACTGCAAGTTGCTTCCATCTTTGCTGTGGAGCATTCAGAGGAAACATGTAAATATGAGCACAGGCATCATACATAGGAATTTAGTCAGACACCAGTGCAGTCCAATGTTAAAAAGACAGAAGCACTTGCAAACATGAATAAATTAAGTAAACAATCACATTTTGCAGATGGAGAAGATGAGGACACAGACTACCTGAGTCTTCCAATGACATTTATGACCATCATTCTGCAAAGGTATTTACTGCAGAACACAGTATTTGGTGACCATCTATGCATATTTATCGCACTCTAAATTAGAGCTTTATGCAAGATTTAATGCCTTAGTGACCTGCAGACTACATTACAGCCACGTAATTTTCTTGAACTAACCTTAAAAGGAACTCAGACTACAGTGATTCATCTAATCAGAAGGGCAGTTGGATTGTGTACCCAACACATTAACGTGCCGTGAGCTCTGCTGGCTACCTGATTACATCCAGGTCCAGGTCACCACCTAGACCACTCTTGCCTCTGTAACCTCCACCCACCCCAAAAAAGGGCCAAAAGGTTACACTACTGTTTGCTTCAGGATTTAACCTCTCCAGCTCACGGAGGAGGATAAGCTCTTGCAACATGTGGGCTCATTGTTCTTTGTAGTAAAAGTTTCAGGTTCCAGAAGATTCTCTGAAGTTTGGGGGCTTTTTTTGGTTAGCTGGTGGGAGTGTGTTAACAGAGAGTTCAGAACACAAACAGGAAATCTCATGTTGCTGTCAATTCGATATTCCTTACAATGGGTAACAATATTTATTGGTGTTTCCTAAGGGAGGCACAAAAACCAAATAAAAAGTCATCAATTTGCATATTTGCTGTCACTAAGCAAATTAACTGACATATTGCACATTTAGTTCCTCTGAAGAGGTTCAAGCAAGCCGTGAGTAGGATTCATTCCATATAAAAATAATTAGAAGGATAATCTATGGCCCCAGAAACATGGGACCATGTTTCTGGATGTCCTAACACAACCAGTAGAGCTGCACAACAAACTGTTTTTACAGGAATGTCCTGCTCACCCACCTTTCCTATCAGGGATGTACAGAGGAGCTCTTTCCAGGGGTGTCAGTTCTCAACTTGGATTTCAAAACATGGAAGAACCTTGATTTGCTTATCTTCAAACTGCAGGCTTGTCCAGTTGGCCTGCTGTTGCTCAAACACAGGCCTACTTACAAAACCATTTGCCATTTAGATGGAGGTTTTTAGATAGCGTTCAACCAAACAAGGCTGAAACTATATTCATTCAAAATAAAACTGTTGTTCAGCAATTATAATCACACGTAAGTAAATCCCAGGCTTATCGGACGACAACATTTTGGTTATGACACGTCGTTTTGGAAACTATAGTAGCAAGTTATTGTTTAAGCACATAAACTAAATGCTAGAAGTCTGGCGATTTCAAAATCTAATCTGAACTCTGCTCCTACGCAGCCACCCACATACTACAGAATCAGCATGTCCTGCCACACACTTTGCCCTGCTGCGTGTATTAAACAAGATGGCTTCTGGATTAGAGAAAAGCTGCTATCGAGAAAATGTTACAACTTGGGGGAATACGGTTTAAATACAAGGAACACAGACATACCCCATTTCTCAGTATATAAAGAAAGACTAATTTGACACGTAAGGGAGACATCAATTAATTCTAGACTATTATGATGACAGAAAGAACCTCAATCAGCCAAAAGAAATTCAGTGAAGCTGGAAGTTCCTCATACTCAAACGTAATTATTAGAAAAACATCATCGCTTTTTAGACTAGGCAACAGTCACAAGACCAAGCACAAGGTCACCTATTTTACTAAAAATCTCTTACAATTCTTCAAAAATAGCGGCCTTGTCTATAGCTTCAGTTCACTTGGTGATAAGGTACCAATTCAGAGTTAAAAAAAGTAAGAAGAGTTTATCATGACACCATACCTCTAGAGATCTTCCCATTCAACCTGAATATATTAATTTAATTCAGCTTATGTTCACCTCACAAAAATTCACACTTGAAAACTACGATGGCTGAGACTGTGTGTAAAGTTCCAACACAGAGCCAACTTTCATACGCAGGCTAAAACAAGGCTCTTAAAATAGGGAATTATTCTGGAAATGCTGACACATCTTTAACACTGTGAGTGGGCGCCAATATAATACACACATTGTGTACACATATGTTGCTGTCTTCCTGGGAAGCTTAACTGAAAGCCCACATGGTTGATGTGGGACAGCAGGAATGCCTCTTTGAAAGCACTCATCCTGCTTATTCATAGTATCTCAAACGAAACCCAAGGCATATGGTGAAATTATGCCGTTTCACAAAACAGCACTTATGACAGCGAACAATCCTTTTGAATCAAAACTACCCTTGATACTTCAACAAAAAAAACCCACCTTGTTGACAGAACTTAGACACAATATTAAGCATTTAAATAAAAAACAAATCTTAAGAGCTAGAATTTTTGAGGTCATCAACACAGTTTAGTAAATTGAGTTGCATCCATTACAAAAAGACTTATTTTAGTTGTCCTTTTTTTGCTAAAGCACACACCCACTATAGAGGGTCAGACTCCCAGAAGAATAATGAAACAATAGATGGACCATCTGCAGCTACATAAAGCAAATTGAAAATCCAGGAATAGAGTACATGGGAGTTGTACTAAAATCAGCATTACCTTTCCATTTTCTTTCACATCAGATTCTTATCTTAGCTAAGCTTTTAAAAACAAAAATAAACAAAAAAGCCACCATACAGGGAAGTTGTAGGAGTTTCCAAGGCATAAATGTACAGGGTAAAGTATGACAGGAAATGTCCTTTGAGAAATTTTATTTTTCTTCTCTTGGCAACTCTAACCCATACACAAGGTTCCAGTGAAGACTAATCTGCCTCCTGTTTATACAGCAAATGGCTGGCATTTATGGAGCTAGTGTTCCATAAGGGTACAGAAGGATATGACAGGTATCTTAAATACCACCTCCATGGATATCCACAACTTAAACAACGTCTTCACAGCTGCCAGTTCATTTCACTGTAAGGCTTAATAGTCCTCGTTCCCTCCCTAATAGGCTTAAACAAGCATGAACAAGTAATTGCCCAAGGAAAAGATCGCCTTGGAAAGACTTGCTGCAGAGTAGAGGATTACCTGAAAAAAAGAAGTGCAAATAAACAGACAAACGTACATTTACACTTCTTTTTTTCCTGACAGCTGTTCATAAATTTGGCCTCAAATTGCTGTAACAGATACGATTCTTCTGTTCCATTATATTGGAAGGATTTAGCCACTAGATACTTTTACCATGTTTCGACAGATACCAGGAGGTAGGTGTTGCCCTTTTGTTGCTTTGTTTATGTTGAGTAAACATAAAATAATTCTCTAAAATATTAGATAAATAAATTACCTTATTTTTCTTCCCTAGCTATGACCCTTCCAGTAGCTGGGTGGGTTGGGCTTATAGGTTTTGAGAAAGCACTGATGTCAAAACTCCTTTCAGTCATCCACTCCACTAACAAACTGCATTCCCAGAAATCACAGATTTAATAAAGGATTGATTTTTAAAGCAAGTATCCAACAGTCTGTCCTCTAAGTCCATTTAAAAATATATTTTAATATTCTAACAAACCATGTTTATCTTTTATGTTGTCCGTTACAGTTTAGGATCAGTAACACTAAATTCATGCAGCACCAACAAATGAAAACTCTTAAAAACCCTTAGCCTTTTCAGAAGAGCATTTTATATCAACACTTCCTTTAAGCCACTAAAACACTGCTATGTGGTGTTCAAACATGTCTGTTCCTGGCATCAGGCTTCATGAAAGATTATTTCAAAGCGACTGCCAGGACTCGTGATCCTCATCCTCACAGAACCGCTCCCATCCCAAGGAAAGTGGAAAAATGAGGGAAAACAAACTGCTCTTTCTCAGTGGCACTCAGACAATTTCATAAGGCAATGTTCCTTTTAGACAATCATTACTGGCCTGTCAGACAGATATGCGTGTAGTTAATGAAACCACATATGCATAGGCTGGCGGACAGCTGCGTACCAACTGGGTCACCAGTGATCCATATTACTGAACACCTCCCAGATGAGCACTGTCTTTTTACATTACTGTGTTCTGTAAGCGATTAGAGCCCCATTCCTCATAGGGCATTAATTACAGGGATTAACAGTAAAAGGAAACACATGAACAGGATGTTACGTTCTTTTTTTTTTTTTTGCTTTGAATCTTTGTGTATTTGCTACAGCCATGAATTATGGAGTAAAAAGGCTATGCAGAGTTCTGAACAAAATAATACAATATAGTCTCCCAGTCTGCCATCCTAAAGAAGCCCATTTAAAAAGAACATAGGGGGAGAGGATTTCAGCCTGCTGACGTATGACTTCCTCAGCTAGACAAAAAAAATTGGCTATACACGCCACATTTTCTGTATTTTCCCAATTGCAACACAGAACACGTATCATTAAGTTGTAAAAACACTGAAGCATTGGCCACTGGGAATGAGCTGTCAGTAAGATGCAGTTATGAGGTGGATTAAAAATTCATATGAAGTTACAACAGACACAAGCCTTTATCAGCGCTCCTGTCATCCACCATTATTCTGCTACTATAGCCAAAAACCATAGAACTCTAAATACTATTATTTATTTTAGGAAAACCTGCAAGTGCTATACTTGTGAATTAAATGGCATAAATACTTAACAAACGTAAGTGACTTATGACAACTGAGGTAATCAGTAAATAAGTAACCTAACTAGAAATAAAGCACAGGTGTCCAAACTCTCTGTTCTAACAAAAATACCAATACAGACTATTAATTATGACCCACGCGGCATTATTGAGATGACCTAGCAACTGAATATGTATTTTTCATATTTTAGTGTTTCAGAGCTGAAAGTTAGGACAATATTTCATTACAAAAACACTAGGTTTTTTCCTAATATTTTAAAAACAAATAAAAAAGATAAAAACAAGCTAAGTTATAACACAGACATCTCCTTTATTGCTAGTATATTAGGCGAGCAGATGTTCTTAACAGAGATTGTCATCACTTTTAATGACAAACAATAGTTGGAACACAGGCTCAAGGTTTGTGACATCAACCTCCACTTCAGAATTTTCACAACAGGCTGTATATTTGAACAACAACAACCAGAAATGTTTTCAGGCTCTATTTGTGGCCTTACATCTTCCTTAAACATTCATGACATTTATAGAGTATTAAATACAACTTACGCAGCTCTACTCTAAGTGTACTGATGGAAGGCTTACATACCATAGTTACTGAAACTTACAAGTTTGAGTTTAAAGAAATTGTTGATTTTTCTTCTGTCAAAACTAAGCGTTCACCAAAAATAAGAACGGTGTGCAGGGAGTTTGATATTAAACTCTAAATAAAGTAATCTAGTAGTATGATCATTTCATTTTTAAAAGTTGCATAATGACTAATGCCCTGTAGCCCCATAAACTGTTTGAAGTGTTGACATGAAAAAACCTGAAGGTGTTTTTCTTCATCTTTCCGCACTCTCCCACTTAGAGTAGTTAGAATTAAAGGTCTGCTCTTGGATATACACCTGCAAGGTCTCACCAATTAACAACTGCTTTAAAAAAATTAAACATTGTTCTTACAAATGTTCTTAGGTACAAGATGTTTTATTACTGACCCTGCATTTCATACTTCCCATGACAGACATTCATGACCCAGAATCAACTCTAAGATGAGTTCACAGAATATTCTGTTGGCTAAGAACCATTTTCCATCGGAACAGTTTGAAAACAGATGATAGTAAGTTTGTCTGTCTTGTATTAATGCCCTTTAACTTGTAACAAGGCAAAGCTTTTCTCATTCAGTCATTTTTTAAACAATACAGTACTGCCCAAAATGTCCTATTTTAAGAGTGATAACTAACAAATGAGCTTATCTTCTCTTAAAAAGGCAACAGTATTTCTGATATAGAGCTAATGAAGGTGTTTGGGGTTTTTTTCAGGACAAAGAGGTTAGCAAAAGCCTTTAGGGTATCACTAAGGCCTGGTACACAAAAAAAGAAACAAATTAAGCTTATTAAAATGTTTCTTTATTATTAGTGTAAGCAAAACTAGAATTTGTTACAGAATGATCACTCCCTAGCTTGCATAGGGGATTACACATTTTCAAATAAGTATGCAGGTTTCAGTTCTTTGAACAAGTCAGTCAACAGATACTAGGAAAAAAGTGAACACTGGGCCCCAGATATAACTAATCAGGCTCTGCAAGAGACACTTACTTTACTCCCTTATAAACAAGCCCATGAATCCTTTTCTTTCTGCCACCAGTACCCAGGGTCTAATCCAATCCTGCAATGTGCCAAGTACTTTCTGAGAGAATCTAGATATTCTCCACTCTCGGTCATATCAATATAAACAGATACTGTGCAATACTTTGGGTTTGAGCTCAAGAGAAGGAGAGATAACAATTAATCAGGAGCAGATAAGACTTCCACAGCTTATTATTCAGTATTCTTCCGTATCAGGAGACATATTTACATTATGCAAGGTAGGTGCAAAACTGAGGCTAATATTTAAAATGAGATATGGTTGTGGATTTTATTTCTATATACACATCTGTTCAGTATCACAGACAGAACAAATTAAAGCTCTATTACTAGTGAGAGCTTCATGTAAGAACTATGGAATAGATAAGGTAATCTTCATATGCATTTTTGCTACAGAAGATAGGAATCAATTTCCTATTTATTGTTGCTTCAAATCTCAAAGCCATATAGTTTCACTATTTTGTCTTGCTTTCCCCTGAGATAATGTTTTGTGAACTCTCCCATAACATTATCAAATAGAGGAAAAAAAGTAATTAAATTTAATTACTTTGCCTGACATTTTTCTCCCACTGTACATTCACAGAGCTTGCCAAAGATCACCTAATAACAGTAAAAGACTAACTCATCAGGTGGGCTGTGCAGGTTCCCAATGGAGTCCTGATATATGCGATGCATCAGATATTATGCTGAAATTACATCTGTGCTGTCTGACCATTCAAGAATAAAAAATGGAAGTCCCCTTATGAGAGATCCTCTTATAGAGGGACCACAACAACCTTAGCCACACAGAAATTAAATTTAGCTCAATCAACGTGTTACCATTGATTATATTCTTTCATCATACATCCCAAAAATGTTTGTTTCTTACATATCTGCTACTTTTATGTTTCCCCTTTAGTTTATCGTGTTATATCACATTAGGAAGAAATACAGTTAAATCTACCTTTACATCAGGCATACCAGAATAATAGTGAAGTCATAATTATTATGACCAAACATAACTGAAATGAGCAAACATAATTATTTGTTCACCAATTTCCTGATCTGTCAAGATCCTTGCAAGTATAAAGTCAATACATTCTTTAATATGTATTTCACTTCACAAAATGTAAAGAATCAGGTAATAAACAGATTATGGTTAAGATCTTGCATTACAAAACAGGATAGCTCTGTAATTCTGACGTGAAATCTGAGCAAACTATGGTGAAAACATGCAATGTTTTATCATATGCTAGAGACAAATACAAATACATTTCACAGAATCACAGAATGGCAGGGGTTGGAAGGGACCTCTGGAGATCACCTAGTCCAACCCCCCTGCCAGAGCAGGGTCACCTAGAGCAGGCTGCACAGGACTGCGTCCAGGCGGGGTTTGAATCTCTCCAGAGAAGGAGACTCCACACCCTCCCTGGGCAGCCTGTGCCAGTGCTCTGTCACCCTCACAGAGAAGAAGTTTTTCCTCATGTTCAGACGGAACCTCCTGTGTTCCAGTTTGTGCCCGTTGCCCCTTGTCCTGTCGCTGGGCACCAATGAAAAGAGTCTGGCCCCATCCTCTTGACACCCGCCCTTGAGATATTTATAAGCATTGATGAGGTCCCCTCTCAGTCTTCTCTTCCTCAGGCTGAACAGCCCCAGCTGCCTCAGCCTTTCCCCACAGGAGAGATGCTCCAGTCCCTTAATCATCTTTGTAGCCCCCGCTGGACTCTCTCCAGTAGTTCCTCGTCTTTCTTGAACTGGGGAGCCCAGTACTCCAGATGGGGCCTCACTAGGGCAGAGTAGAGGGGGAGGAGAACCTCCCTCGACCTGCTGGCCACACTCTTCTTGATGCACCCCAGGATGCCGTTGCCCTCTCTGGCCGCAAGGGCACATTGCTGGCTCATGGTGAATTTGTCATCTACCAGGACTCCCAGGTCCTTCTCTGCAGAGCTGCTTTCCAGGAGGTTAACCCCTAACCTGTACCGGTGCATGGGGTTATTCCTCCCCAGGTGCAGGACCCTGCAGTTGCCCGTGTTGAACCTCATGAGGTTCCTCTCCGCTCAGCACTCCAGCCTGTCCAGGTCTCGCTGAATGGCAGCAGAGCCTTCTGGTGTACCAGCCAGTCCTCCCAGTTTCGTGTCATCAGCAAACTCGCTGAGGGTACATTCTGTCCCTTCGTCCAGGTCATTGATGAATAAATTGAACAAGACTGGGCCCAGTACCGACCCCTGGGGAACACCACTCGCTACAGGCCTCCAACTAGACTCTGCGCCGCTGATCACCACCCTCTGAGCTCTGCCATTCAGCCAGTTCTCAACCCACCTCACCGTCCACTCATCTAGCCCACAATTCCTGAGCTTACCTATGAGGATGTTATGGGAGACTATCAAAAGCCTTGCTGAAGTCAAGGTAGACAACATCCACCGCTCTCCCCTCATCCACCCAGCCAGTCACGCCATCATAGAAGGCTATCAGATTGGTCAAGCATGATTTCCCCTTGGCGAATCCGTGTGGACTACTCCTGATCACCTTCTTTTCTTCTACATGCCTGGAGATGGCTTCCAGAATGAGCTGCTCCATCACCTTTCCAGGGATGGAGGTGAGGCTGACTGGCCTGTAGTTTCCCGGGTCCTCCTTCTTGCCCTTCTTGAAGACTGGAGTGACACTGGTTTTCCTCCAGTCTTAAAGCACCTCTCCCGTTCTCCATGACCTTTCAAAGATGATGGAGAGTAGCTTGGCAATGACATCTGCATTTCAATAATAAATCCTTTAGTTCTACCTTGGTTGCATTCAAAACAGAAAAATTCAAAGTGTATTTAGTCATCTACATTACAAAAGAGATACTGATGACAGTCATCTGGCTGCTTGCTCAGGAAGTTTTACTCCTCATATAAGATCACCTACTGATTTCTTTTTCCAGTTGTGTTATGTGTTAAGATTATGCTTCTTTTCAGGAACAATTTACCGTTGGTCCTTTCTGTGTGCTATTTCTCCTGCTTGTTTGGATTTTTTAATAGTCGCGTTCATTGTACAGTCTTTTATACAAAATATCACATTTTCTTTCAAATCAAGCAAATGATATTCCTGAGATGGCTCTCGGAGAACATGCTGTTAAGTCCTTTGGAATTGTTCAATATAAAAGAAATATGCCAACATATTAATCTTACCAGTAGCAAAACTGTTTTGTGCAGACAAGAGCAAACCTACTTTTTTATCTAAAAACCCTTGTTCCTCCAATATCAATTAACAACATTAGGGCTTTGCCTCACTCTAGAGCATGCATAGCATTATTGAGGAATCTGTAAAGACAAAGTTAACTTGAGAATGTTCAGCCCCTGATAAAAAAGGCCGAGCATAGAAGGTACTCTGTATGCAACTTGCTAAATAATTATACAACTCTTTTGTGCCATTTTTAAGATGACTCGGGTAAAATCACTTTATTAATATTGAAGCAAAGAACAGAATAGGAAGAAGAGAAACTTAATTATGTCAAATGATTATCAAATATTTTGAAAATTTCATGAAATTATCAAAGTACTCTGTCTTGCACTTTGCATTTCAACAAGTGGAACTGTATAGTTCCATCCATCATCTTCTCCATCAGTATCTCATTCTGTCTCTCTTGCTCTGAACACAGTCAAACTTCAGCTGTGTTAATCAAAACATATAATTTCACCCCTTTTCAGATTAAGGTTATTTCCTACTCTGTACAGGTTAGTGAACCTTTCTTTACTACAGTTTTAGATACATAGCAAGCATGCCTTCTAGCCTGATTTTTGATCAAGCATTCTTTGAATAAAAAGATTATCAGTACAGCATGTCTGCTTTTATAAACTGGCTTTACTTTACTTTCAAAGGCAGGCAAAAGAGCTTCTATTAACTAAACAGCAAGTGTACCACTTGAAAGTGATTATTCCCAACTTCCTTTTCATTTCTCTATAGAATAAAAGCAGATTTTTATTCTTTCATGTTTCTAATTTTTAATGGAAAACAATGTCACAGAACATTAGCAAAAGGAAACCATTTATTTTTATAACCTGAAATTAAAATTAGATATGCTTACATATTTAGATATACCTTTCATAAAAACAGACACTTTCTTCTAAAAGCTTTCTCTGTGTTTCTTCTTGCATAATAAGTAGCTGCTATCACAAAGGCTAGTGTTGAAGGCATCCTAAAACAAATACCTAATCACTGAATATAGAATACTTCTGACAGAGAAGCAAAGACCAAATATTCTAAAAATCAACCACGCATTCAGAAACGAATGATGAAAGATCCCTTCAGGTTCATTACAGGAGCCTTCCTTTCTACATGGAAAATTCAGGAGTTAGTGCTGTCTGTTCTTCAAGAAGATCCTGAAGTTGCTACCTTGATATGATCAGCTGGGCTTTATCATACCTGAGAACACAGGTCTACGTATAGTTGGCAACCATGGCCTGCCTCCACAAGCGCAGCTGCTCCCTGTAGAGACCATGCAGCCGAGTATGGGGAAGGGATGTGAGAAACTGAGCTGTTATAAAGCAGAAATGGGTACTAGTATCCTCACTTCCAAATCAGATACAGTATTTCCAGACCTCTCTGGCCAAGAGTACTGTATTTTCAGAAAACCACCTATTCTTCCCAGCTCATTTTGTCATCCTATATTGCCTTCTAAAGCTGAAACGGAACTATGTAATAAAACTATGTCAGTGTAGACATTGCGTCAGTCATATTGTGTAATCCTTGTAGTAGAATTGTCATTAGGTTTATCACAAAGGAAATTAATATATAACACGTGGAAAGTCTGCAGGACTGATTCCCCTAACTTCGTGCTTTTTGCTTTCACACCTGCACAAAGTGGATATAAATGTTATGGCATCTTAATTTGACAAAATTATCATATACACTTTTCACAGGTATAAATGATTATACTAAGTGCAACAAGGAAGAGATCAGACTGTGTATATCCCCCCTCACAACCAGCTGAACTCTGCTCAGATGTGACTGTCAACTCCACATCACTTGTAAGAAATGTTTGAAAGAGACCTTGCACTAACGTAGAAAATGCTGCGTGATGTTATAACAGAGTAAAAAGTAAAGACAAATGAAGTGCATGTTTTACCGCTCTTCTACCCAACTAGATATGAATCAAGGATCTAAATCAAATTATAAGAATGTATAAGCCATTATTTTTTCATTTAGGATCTTTTGTGGTTTTAAAATCCCTGTCTTCCTCTGCAGTCTGAATAAATAGTTGCCTTTAAGTTATTTTGGTACTAATACTTCCTTTGTTCTCATTTGGTAATATCATCCCCCAAGTAGCGAAGATGATCAAAAACATCTAAAAATTTAAATATTGCCTTACAACAACTGCAGTCACACAGTCTGTTTGCATTTACGTTGAGAGCAAGCTGTCAAAACACTGCCCTACCCTTTGTAACCTCCACGTGTTCTCACCTGCCCTCTGCAACAAAAGTCTCTTTGTCTGAAAGGTGCGTTTGTGTAATATTCCTCATTTAATTTAGACTAGAACCAAAAATAGCAAATGGTTTGTGCTTCACCAAATTTGCACTGAAGCTCAATTACTCATGTGGTTCAGGTACACCAACAGGTTTCTTAAAGCTGTTTTGGTTCACATCAGGTTTTACATCACATCTAAGGAACAGGGAGTGGAAAAGAGGGTAGAAATTCTCACCATAACAGAAAAGCTTCAAAAAAAAAAAGAAAAATCTCATTGCATTTCCTTCTTCCATGCAACCCCATCTAATCAGCCATGCACTCTCTTTTCCTCAGAAGCAGCCTCTTTATCCTCTTTATTAAAGGCTATTTATTGTAGCCAAGTTCCATTCCCAATTACCATATTATAGGTTATACCCTGAAAAAGAAAGTGTCCTCTTTTTTCTAGGGACAGCACAGGAGATCAAGCAATGAGTCAACACTCCAGAAGCCTTTCAAGTAGAGTAAGGCAGCTTCTCTTCCTGAAGACCTAGTGAAAGAACCATCCAAAAACACAGGTAAATAAATGCAAGAGAGGAAAGGACAAATACTAGATTCCTTTGCCTTACCTTCAGCAAGATTAGGATAAAACAGTCAATATATTTGATCTCTAAGACGTGTTGGCATAGCTTAAGTATAGGGGTTTACAGATCACGTCAGACAACAGATTGATGGTATGTATAGCCTAACTGTTCAGCTCAGCATTTACTGAAGACCAAGAACTACATAGTATGCTTGGAAAATGGGACAAATCACAGGATTCTAAGGAGCCACCAGCTTTCACCACAAGATCACAACTTCAAATCCAATTCACTTTGGTGAAGGTTGCCATCCTTACTATCCAACCATTACTAAGTCATCTATGTGACGTTAACCAATAGCCAAAACTGCCTCTATGAGACGAGTCATTAACATCCTTTTCTGAATCTGTATTCTATTTGTCAAACAAGAAAACCACCAGCCAAAACAATCTTAACTTATCCAAATAAAATCATCCCAAATTAAAAATATACTCTTCCTGATCCTTCTCCCAATCAACAAAATCTCCTCTGTCTGGAGACACGAACAAGTTACAAGGCTAGCTAAGTTATAAACTTCCTAACTTTCTGTAAATAAAACAGCAAGGCTGTGGTACAAAATGAGGTAACTCAAAGAAGTAGGGTAAGCTAGCTCTCACTTACCACGGGACAGAAGTACACACATGGCTGTTACTGCGTTGCAGCTGACATAACGGAAGTCCATCTTGATGCTTACCCTTGAAACTTCTTATCAAGTCTGTACTTTCAGAATAAGGAGGGAATAGGCTAGAAATTTCAGTGGTAGAAAGGTGTCTACCGAGAACACTGCGTACTTTGATGTGCCAGTTCAAGGACTTGATTCAAGAACCTTAACTGTTCTCAGTTGTCAACACAGACTTAAGGAAGAGAAACGGAACACTTTATAAACCCACTAACCAACATGAACAGTAACAAAGGAGAACCTGATCTATCACTTGAACCACAGGTATAGGACCTCCCTAGAAGTCTTAGAGAATATAAGAATTCTGCACTAACAAAACACTTAATCAAGGTGTAAAATGTAGAAATGTGCAATTTGATTCAAGACACCAAATGGCCAGATGCGCAAGAGAATTTAGCACGACTTTCTGTGCAGGAACAGGAGTGGTTTTGTGATCATCTTGAAGGACTTCCTTGACTCTGACTTTCCCTACATGCACACCTCTTTCTACATCAACCCCAAAACCACCTCAGCTCTTCTCCTCTTGCCATCTTCATCTGTACTGCCCATTACTTAAGAAATATCCATCTTTCATCTTACCTTCCTCTTCCAATTCTGCAATGTCTCTTAAAAACAAGTAGCCAACTAATTTTGGCTGAACCAAGCAGCATTTAAGAGATTATTAAAAATAAGTATACACCCTAGTTTTATACTTTTCCTCTTCTCATATAAAGGACATATAGCAGAAGGCATGCAATATTAAAACAGACAATGAACAAGCTCCATCTCAAGAGGTATTCTTCCAAGGACACAATTTACAGCTAGGCACAAGAAAACCCACACTTGTCTCCATTACTAAGAAATGGTTATGTTAGTCCTGAAGACTATGTCCAGCATCTTGAATGAATCCAAATGTAATCTCCCCATTGCCACTTTATTCCTCCTCTAGTCTTATTATTGTAACTTATGTGCTTGATTTCTACACCTGGCTAACATATTTGTCTGAAAAAACTGCCAGCCTACAAAGTTTTTATTTTTTCTGGATGCATAATCCTGGAATGCAGCATGACAAAAGGAAGTTTGGACTTCACAGAAATGATGCCTTCCAGCTTTAGTCTACTTCCCAATAAAAAACAAAGAGGGGAAAAAAAAAACAAAACACACAGACTCTAAAAGACACAGAAAGCCTTTTAAGAAGAGCAGATGTACCTGAACCAGTAATTTAATAAGCGTATGTTGATAACCTTTAAAAAGTAAAATCTGTGACAAAAAGTATCTTTAAATTACTTCATACATAGAAACACTTCTGTGCAGCCTATATGTAGTACAGTTTACAGAATTTATTGAACATCATTTCTTACTCCATTAAGCAAGAGGACTATGAGAGGACATAATTTTATACTAGACACCATACCCAGAAGGTAGATGCAATTCATATACAATAAGCAAACTTGTAAGCCATGCTTTCTCTGCTTAGCAAGACTCATCCCACAGAGTAGAGAATGACAGCAGCAACTACCCTTAAATAGTTATCATACATGTTTGACACAGAACATGGGACAGAAAGGCAACACCATCACAGTGTAAGCTTTTGGTTTAGCCATTTGTACGTAGTCTGACTGGCACACTATCTTGTTTCATCCACAGCATCTTTAAGAACTAAAATTCATGACAAATTCTTCACAACAGAATAATTTTGGTGTCATCAGGCAAATAAAACCTCATGTATATTGGCATTGGTTCCTAAATGTACCATCATTATAGAAGTTAAAAGATTATTCAATAACCCTAATAGTTTAAAAGCATACCAAATATATATACAGAATGCTTCCCAATGCAGCCAATTTCTCTTTTTCATGATGACCTTTTATCCAGAAACCACAGAGACACTGACAGAAAACAAAACAGAAATGTAAGATTGAAAACCACAGGAACTGGCCAGGTGTCAACATGAGAGGCTTTTGGCTCGCGTTTTTTTTTTTTTTTTGAATTGACTACACTTCAATTTCACAGTCATTTTAGAAACATCTTCAAAAACACTTACTTAAATGATCACTCCTACGTTTGCGTTATAATGTTAACAAATAACGTACTTAGGTTAACGTAGGCATATTTGGAAGCAAAGAAGCTAAAAACATTAACAGCTTCTTTTACTAACTTACCAAGAATTAACATGATTAAGTATGCTGAAGCACTGCAGAGCAAACAGGTATCTAGTCATAGGGCTCAGCAAACAAGTATACCTTCATTCAACTTTAAACTAGGATATGCATACAGATAAAACATCACCTGTAGATGAAAGAGGATGCACTGAAGTCACAATGATGTAGACTTTAACTTACAATGGCATAAGGCATGAACTGCTGAAACAATGCTTACACTTTTGTTTGTTTGTTTAAGCATGCTGACATACAGTCAGAATGCAGTTTGTATAGGAAACACAACTAAATTTTAGCACAGGAGAAATATTTCTATTGTACTCCTTTCCTCAAGCTTCAAACTCCATCAGTCAGACAAAATAACATAGTTGTCACCTTCTGAAATACAAATTTAGAGAGCCTGAAGTAGTTACTGTGATTCAGTGCACTTCATTACTACGTTTTGTTTTAAAATCTCTCCAGTCACCTCACAAGAATGGCCCAAATAAATGACAGTAAACATGCTAACTGTACACCTTCTTCAAAAACTGTTTGCTTCACAACAGACACCCTTATATCACCACTGTTACCCTTATGCAGGAAATGAAGTGGGTAACTGGAAAGAAGAAAGTAACTCTAGCAACTAGATACAGTTACTAAGATGCTGCTTGAATGACTGTACAGAGCATATAGCAGACTGTTTTTGAAAAAGTGACACTGAAACTGGCTTTAATTTATTGCTAACTGTAAGCAAAACCATAAGTAAATCTGGGTTTCATACAACATAGGGAAGTCAAAATAAAACCTGTTTACATAATGCAACCATTTATGTCAAATTTCCCTTGCATAAAAAGTTCTTATTTCCTTCGCAACACAATGACTTCTGTACATACAACAAATGGGATATTAAAAAAACCCCATAGGCTCAGTGCTGAACAATTCTTCCAGAGGTTCTGATAAGAATGCATCTACAGTGAAAACGTTCCTTTACATACTTACGAATTCAAACACAAAAAACATTCAAGATCCTTACTCATCACTCAAATAGTTCAGTGTATTTTGCTCCTTTTAGGCAAATTGCTCCAAGTATATTCACAACTGGACAGCCTTTACATACTTTAGAAAAATTCCTTAAAACATTAAGCAAGCTTCAGACCCCCTATCAAGCACAGGAGACTACCACAGTATACTGAATAGCTATAATCATTGCTAAAGATCTGGAAGGAACGTACGTATAAATCAAACATAACAGCAGTGACATTTACAAGAATGTAGACATATCACTGCTTCGACCAACACTTTCACCAGCTGTAAAACTACACTGCAACCCTGTCTCTGAGCTCAGGTGCAGACAGAATGGCAGGGATTCAATCCTCCATTCACTTCCTCTCTGTCTCCCATTCCCCACTATCTCCTTTAAAAAGAGGCGACTCTGGAAACAGCATCGTATCTTTTACTTGAATAGATGTAAAGATATACCATACATGGCAGAGTCTAATTGCCACAACACTGCTGTACCCCTTCCCTAAACAAAACTGTAGATTTTGCACAGATGATCTTGAAACATTATTTTTAAAATATTAGGTAATAAAATCAAATATTAAAAACCTCTTCACTCAGCACCAAGAGTACACATAAAGTGGACATTAATCCCTGTTATTAAAACTGAACCACTGCGAATCAGGAATCCATTAGGTTTCTGAAAAGGCTTCTCAGCACCAAACTAACATTGTCATCACCTTATGCTAATGTCATACAGTATCTCAAAAATGTGAGTATCGTTTTGCTCCATTTCATCACTTCTGAAAACTCTAAGTCAATATCCATCATGGCTCCCACAGTTTTAAGAACTGGGGTAGGGAGGTCAAGCTCAATGCCAAGTAACAGTCACTCTCTGCCAGAGGAAAAACTACATATCGTAAGGCCCTGTGAATAAGTAATTACAATGAAATGAATGTTTTATGAAGGAAATGCACTTGGTTTTAAAGGTCACAAAGTGACAGATAAGAGCGTACAGTGGAACAAATCCAGCAAATTACTGATTGACCTGCAGGGTCAATGAATCCAAACAATAAATATTTCTGCTCTTTAAATAATTAAAAATGTCAAAACACAATGGCTGCAGACAAACAGTGTTAAGAATGCAGACAGGCCAGACAATCTACTTCATATTTAAATATTTCACTTACCTGTCCTGCGACTGCTCCTCATACATTCTTTCCTTTCCTTCTTTGAAGAGTCTTATAGCCCGTTTTGATTTTTTCATGAGACTGTCAATGTAGATTTTAAAATATTCATTCTCACTGAGTTGTGCAAGTTTCTGGTTGTCATCATATTTGCTCAGTATAAGTCGCAAATGTTGATAAGTGTCAGGTAAAATGTCAAGTATGTAAGGTGGGCTGTTTTTGAGTTGAAGCTTTGGGTTTTGGCACAATCTTACCTATAAGCAAAAACAAAAGAATGTAAAAGACAAGAAATATGTTGGGGCAAAACTGATCTGACATCTTAAAATTATTAGGTGTAAGCATACTTCTCTAACCTCTGGGCACAAAGAATTAAATCCTAACATAGTCTCTAATGTCAAAGGATGTAAAATTTAACTTAATCCTGTCACATCTATAAAAAGCAAACAAGCTTACTTGCATAGTTTGGGACTTTCTGTTTAAAGTAAGAATGTCTTTGCCTGCCTACTGTATGCTAAGGAGTATACTATCAAAACACAGTACGCAACTAATGCCAAGAGCAGTAGTTTCGTACAGATCTGTTTGCTGCAGATGAACTTCCCTATGGATGTTTAAATATCTACTAAGAACTGACCTTATAAAATACCTTTCATCTGCTGGCTCTCTCTTTTCTCTATCCAACAATAGAGAACCTCTTAGAACCTATAGGAATTTAAAGTTTGAGACCTCTACGCCTATGAAAATGGCCTGAATGACACCAGTGGTTCAAAAACTATTAGCTACGACAGACAGAAATTAAGTTACCCACAAAGAGATATCGTAAACCAGGAAGCAAAACATTATGAACTCAATGTTTTCCAGTTCATGGCTGTAATAGAAGATAAGATCTTAATGGACTCGGAATCATCATGTTCCTAAATGGCACAAAAATTAATTGAATAATATGTATTACTTAAAAGAATAAGCTTCAGATGAATTGAACACCTTTATTTGAATCTAGTCTCCACTGGAAATGTTTCTGAAAGAAGGTACTGGTTTTGTTTCCTGAACATACACAAGGTTAGAGTAATTACCTCCTGGCTACCTAAATTCTTTGGTAGTTTGTTCTGTAATGTTCTGTTCTAGAAAGCGAAAGAGAGAGAAACTAACAGGGAGTTTCAGTGCTATTGCTCTGAGCTATCCACGCTCAGCTAAAACACTGCAGAGGGACACATTCTAGACGTGTGTGTGCAGCTGTACATATGCAAATACTTATGAAAAAATTAAGTCCATGTGGTATAAAAGTTTTATAGGTATCATTTGGAGATTGCCACATTATATATTAGTGACTTTGACAGTCTTTTGAGGCAACTAACGAGGCTGTAAAAACATCTTAATACTGCTGAAAGCAGATTCCTATTCCTACTAATGTATCAACTTCAAAAAAGTGCAGCCTTGAGCATCTGGTGCGGTGGGGGGGACACACGGGACCAAACTTGTACCCTATAACATTCACTTCTCTAAACTCAAAGCTATATTGCTATTGCTGATCCCTCCTTCAATTTCTAGATCTACACCACTAGGAAATTCACTGCCTGAAAACTGTTGCCACTACCAGACCTTCATGCACCACAAACAGCAAAGCAAACACATAATTGTTTTTTTCCTCCTGAAACATACACACAAAAACACACTAGGCAACTAGATTTAGGTAACTGGGGTCATAGAAAAGTGGAGACAGAAGAGTGGACAAAAGTCAAGCACTAACAAGTTTTAAAAAAGAAGTCTAGCACCATTAGAACAGTGCAAACTCATAACCACTATAGAAATGTTAGCAGTATTCAAAAACAGTATTTAAAACACGACATTTGCAATAGCTCCCCTCATTTCACTGATCCATTGTTACTTTCTTTCACCTACCAGACCAAGTAATGGATCAGGAATCCTTCTGAGGTGTTGCAGAACAGACAGTCCTTCCCACAGAGAAATTTACAATCTCAGTAGGAAACAAAAAGTCAGCAGATGGATGCAGGCAAATATGAATACATGAGCAGAACACTGTTCAACGTGCTAAAGAGTGGTTCAGGGCACTAGCAGTTAAGTATTTCTAGATATAAACAGCGAAGTTTCAAGGCAAGCTCTAAAATAATTTAGTGGCTCATAAAGTAATTCCTCCTAAGTTGAGGAAGAAGCTGGAAGGAAACAGAAAGTAAAGCGTAAAGAAGTTTGGCCATCTCTTCATCAGGTGATGAAGTCTGGAACTGCAGTCCATAACTGCAAGAGTGAGACAGCAAGAGACTTTGAAACTGACAATAACTTGTTTACATTTCACGTGATAAAGAGAAGGTTATCAGGATAAAGAAAAGGACAACACAGTCCAAGTCGTGGGTTAGGAAATGCCTGCAACAGCATTCTCAAAGAGTAAAGGTTGGATATGATTGCATTCTTTCAAGGTCAGAAAAGCAAAGCTGAACTTACTGATAAACAAAATAGCAATGCCTGGATGAGAAATTTAGGTGAATGGATTAATCTGAAAGATTCAGACACAACTTTTAAAAGAGCAGTTCAAGTAAAGGAGTTGCCTGAGTGAAGGCAGGATGATGATGTCACCCCAGAAGATCAAGAAAGGAACTAACAAGAGAGACTTACGAAGGAGATTAAACATTTTCTTTTAGTTGCACTGAAGGTAAGCCTGAGAGAGAGAATTCTTTAAAGAGATTTCAGAAACATGAGAAAAGAATTTTATGTATGTAGATGGATCTGAAAATCATCCATGCAGAGACATACGTGAATTTCTTTTTGTAGAAGAATTAGAAGAACTGGAATCCCAAAGACAAAAGTGAAAACCTTTATGAAAAACGTAGACATTTTTCATCTGCACTTTTGTTCTCTGCGATTTCTGATTTAGTGAAAACTTGAAACAAGATTGACATTCTTCCCAAAGCCAACTACAGATGACACAAATCAACATCACTGATTAGGCATTACAACTTTCTGGAGCAACAAGCACAAGGAAAAAAAACAGCTGAAAAGAGGAAAGTATTTATTCAGGGGAAAAAAGTCAGCAACAAGAGCAGATCACAAGCAGAGAAGGCTGCAATCATTTTGAATTGCTTATTTATCCCAACTTAAATCTCATGAACAAAGAATTAATTCTCTTTCTGAAGTCTATCTTTTCAATCAGGTGTGCCAAGAAGCAGAATATAAGTGGTTTCATATATATTAGAAATACTATTAAAAATATAACAACAGGAAAAAGCAAATTGCTTATGCTGGTTGGTGTATTTTCAACAGTCAGTCCATGCAACTATTCAAAAAGAACATCCAGTTATAAAGAAGAATTAGTTTCTCTTTCAGATGTTCTAGAAAATCATCTTCAGTCCAGTATGATTACATACAGTCACACACACATCAAAAGAGGATCCTGTGGTCATCACTGTTTACAAGGCTTTACCTTCTGCTGAATTTATAAATATAGCACATTACTAGAACCTTCAACTCCAGAACAAACTTTTAAGTCATACAAAAATTCTTCTACAGTACAACTCAATTAACTTTACTCATTCTCACCGAAAAAATGCTAACATTTAGTTCAAGTCAGTGATGCAGTAAAGCAGTACAAGGCTTTCTTCACTTTTATAGAGTACACAAGGTTTCAGTCCAAAGGAAGTAAGTTTGTAAAGAGATGGCTGGTAAACCATATGGTTTCCAGAGTCAGGATGTCCTGACATTTACCACAGCAGTTCACAATTAGAAGCAAGCAATAAGAAATGACATCTGCTGACGCAAAAGATTTACCAATGCACCAGAAGTGGCGCACATACCCTTCCTCAAAAGAAAACAGAACTCAAAACAAAACAAAAACTCCAACCAAAAATAAAGACCTCCATTGCACTTTACAAAGCAACCCTCACCAACACTTTAGGAGCAGATATGAATCATATCACTGTGTGATTTGTGTATTGTTATGACTGGAAGTAAGCATGTATATATTTAGCAATCATTCAGCCTAAAAAATGAAAAGCAGTCAGTCAGCAAGTTAGTAAGAAATGTCTCTCTCATTGAGGTAGACTGAGACAAAGCTAAGCTCCTTTCACTACCTCACTCAGGGTAACTCCCAGGTATTTACTCCAGAATCACAGAAACAGAGCGCAAGTCTGATTGTGAAGAACTAAGGCATTACCCTAACCTACCAGAAACAGATTTTGAAACAGTTAACTCGGGAACTTCCAGACAAGCTTGCTCTAGTGCCTACGGAGAAGAAACCCAACTCCCTCTCCGCGCCCCGCCCCCCCCACCCCCCAATAAATACCACTACTTGGAACATTTTCGAAGACATTTTACTTAAATTCTAAGGCATTATTTCATAGCATCTTCAGAGATGAGCGTAATGGATGTCTATTGTATTTAGACAATTAATTCTTTACAGAAAACTGTATCTTCTATCCACTTGTTAAAGCAAACAATAAAGTTGAAAGCCCTAGACTCGTGTGACAAAAGAACTTTTGTTCAAGCAAAGTATAGCAGCCCTACCGCAATCTGTTTAAACACCTAATGCTAGTCAAAGACAATACAAGGAAAGTAACACAGCTAACACAGAATAAGTATCTAATGAGTAAAACATCCGCTAAACACTGTTTTCAGCTGCAGTGAATGGACTAGAACAATCAGCGCGCCAGTGCTCGCACACTTCCAAAATTACACTTCAAAACTGCCTACTGAATGCGTATCTTCTGCCATGCAGTACAAAAAAGTCAAAGCACACTTTGACATACCACAGACAGTATAAAGGTAGCTGTGCAGTAAGATACCGTAGCAATTCTCCAGAAAACCACAACACACAATGCTACCAGCAATGAATTCTGAAGAACTTAATCAGGGAGGGGCTAATCAGGAAAATGGATGAAATCTGAACATTATGCTGCTTCATCACCTATTTCGTCCCGCCAAAAATTACCTTAACTGCAATGCATTTTATTTTCCACAGAAGGATGGAAAGATGGGTTTTCTTTCTGAAAGAAGCCTTCTCATCAAAATATAAGTAGAGGTGATCAATCACCGACCTTTTCAGCTGAGAATGCAGTAAGTGCTTGTTCAACAGCTACCACACTGCAAACATATGTTTCCATACCGGAGGAATAAGCAATAACAATGCTGATGCTATATACACACAAGGACAGCTGACTTTGGAGGGTCATTCATACTTTCTTCCGATTAGAAAAAGAGAAGCTTCCATTTCTCTGTTTATATGTTTATTCTTTTTCCACAAACAGTGTATGCAGGACAGAAAACTTCCTATCAACTTTCACACTGAAGAATACCACGGTTATGACTGATGATTGTCTTTTCTAGATCCTTTGTGGAACAATGACATTTAACTGACTTGGAAGGTTGCACGTTAATGTAACAATTACATGAAGTGTTGCAAAGCACAACCAACACACACACAGTTTCAACTACCGTGTTCTGTATACTCACTTAGACGCTGTTGAAAACTTGGATGCTGACAAATGTTAATTTAAAGAAAACCACATTACTAAGTTACAGAGGTAATACAGCTTTTACTCACTAAGTCAATAGTGTGAGCTTTGGAGACGTGCTCTAATTTGCTCTTAGGTAATTATTAAATAGCAAATCAAATTGCCATCCCCATTTATATAGTCAGAGTCAAACAACTGGGTGGGCCATGACAGAGTGCTTAAACCGTTTAGACAGTACTGTTAGTCTTCACAGCAGAAAACATAATTATTTTCAGGCCCAATGCATCAGAGTACTGAAAAGTGACTGAAAGTTGCTGAAATATTCCTGTTTTAAAAAATCCTGTTCAGAATGTGTCACAATTTTATCGGCTTGAAACCCAGAGTACTCAAGTGTGCACAATAGTACTGCCAACTCTAAATAGCCCGAGCGGTAAATTAACTTAACTACTCCCATGTTTACATAATAGGCATTCTCTCCCAAAGTTGTTCTCAAGATAACCATTATCCTCTGATAATAATACATGGCTGGTTTTTAGGTTTTAAAATCATTAGGCTTAGAATCTCAGAAAAAAAAAAAAATCCCAAGTAATTTATGCATAGTTTAAAGGAAGACTTGGAGTTATTTGTTAACAATATTATTTTTTTATTTATTTACAGGATATGAACATTCAAAAATATACATCATGTTTTAAAAACAGTAATTTGCTTGCTAGAAGTTCAGAGATATATGGTCAACTTGCTTATACAATGCTAGCACCGGAAAGCAGGGCTAGCCTTCCAAACCATAAAAGGAATATTATCCTTTGCATTGCAAAGGAATTAAACAAAATATTTTTGGTTCTAAATGGTAAAGCTACTGCTTACCCATGAGAAAAGCAGCAGGGAAACTGGACATTGATGCTAACAGTTGATGCCCCTTTAACAATGCAGTTAGCATTGTAAATCCATATAAAAAAGACATATCAGTAAACCTCAAAAAGTACAGATCCCAGTGGATGAAGGAAGATGAAGCTACAAGATACACAGACAGATAAAAATTCACACTACAACAAGATTATTTTTTTTTTTATTCCCTGCAAGTATGTTGCTTACAGTAACTTTTACAAACAGGGTTCTAACCAGGAGCGGTATCCCAACGTTCAGTCCTGCTAAAGAACTCTTTCAAAACCCTTGATTTTTTCAAACTGGTAACAGAAGTTTAAAGAGAAGACACTTAAGCAGAACTACAACCTTTTACCTATTCTAACAGCTGAAGCATCAGCCCATGAAAAACAAACATTACCATGAAATCTGAACAATTCCAAAGCATGACATACAACCAGTTCTACACAGAGAAGTTTCCATGGTATCTAAGTAGCCGGAACTTTTACATACACCATAAAACCACTCTCATACTGAAGTTCTTACAGAGTAGCAATATTTGTAGTATTGGTTAATCCCTGATTGTTGAAAACAAATAATTCATATAGAAAATCTCATCTGCTGAAGGAGGAAATTACAGAAAGAAACGAAGGAAAGGTAAACAGTAGCAATTTTAAGAAAGGAAGAGAAAGAAATGTAAACCAGAAATTATTGAGCTCTGCCCCTAGTTTTTAAGACTGCTCTTTTTTCATCCTTTGGTCAAGATAATAGCTTTGCTTTGCTTCCATTCCCCCTTTCCCCAACATCTTTAGAATGGGAGAAAACTTAAGCTACACCATTGCAGCAAAAAAGATAGTTATCACAGCTATTATACTTAAAGAATAAACAAGGATAACGAGTGTTATTACAACAAGCAAAATAGGCCTCAAAGCCACAATCTTGCCGTGGGTGGCACCCCACCGACTTTGCAGAGCCTACGGCCTTCACTAGTTATTAATTTGATCGGTGACCCACCACAGAAATCAGTTGTAGGACACACTCCAGAAATGGGATTTGAAGCAACAGTCGATCGAGCAGGTTTCTATTTCTGAGTTTAATCCCTGTTTTTGATCTAGGCAGAGGAGAAAATGACCTTCCTGTGCCTACTGCCACATAAGGCTAATAGACTTAAATTTGTTTGCCAACATATTAAATTTGCTCAAACACATCCTTTCACTAGAAGTACCAAATGCTAAAAACTCAAGCAGCAAGCTACAGCATTCTCACACTATGACATCATCCTGTCTGGTATACTTTAATATAATTTGGAAATCAAATTTGATTAACTGAGAGCAGCTTAAAGAGGATACATTAAAGATCCAAATTGAGGACACTTATCCAGTAAAACGAAAAAGAAAGCACCGGGCAATGTCCAGCCTTTCCAGTGACTTCTACAGAACAGGCCTTACTGGCTGTTCTGATGCTCTGTTGTAATGGTGACAAATACAGTTATCCTATATTAGCTGAGTAAAAGCAACCCACAAGTCCAAGCAGTGGGGTTAAGATTTTCTGGTAACCGTGAATACACAAACCAATCAGGGGACAATCTTACCATACGGATTTAGAAATGGCCTGACATAGGAGGAAATTAAGCCGTACATTGCCCACATGATTTCAAAAACAATGAACCAGATTCCTGGTTTCCAAGCCAAAAACTTCCTTCTGCTGAAGAAGAGTGCCCGCTTCCAAGTATTTATACTTGCAGTTCTTATTACAAGATGCTCACTGTTTACAGCATCCTGATCATTAACAGGGAAACGTCAACAAAGTCTTTGTGGTAATAACCATTTCTATCAAGGCTGTTTTTTAAGTTTACAGTCATCATCAGAAATTGTACTGGAAATACAGATGCTATTCTTGGAGCTTTAAAAAGGAGAGTATACCAGGACTCAATCAAATACTTCGAAATTACCACTTGTCAAGGCACCTCACATGAAATAATCTCCACCATGTCAGTATAACTACTTATGAACTTTAAGAAATGTTAAACATCTGCATTTTACAAGAGCCACAGGGAAAGCAGACGGTTATACTAATCCATGAAGAATCACTGAGTGAAAAAGTTGTAACTCTCTTGCCATACAGACCCAAAACTAACAGGTAGTAATCCTCCCTCCCCAGCAGTTTCAAGAGGAAGCTCTCAAGTATCATCTCATATGCAAAACAGAGCGCCTGTGTCTCCTGAACAGTTATCTGCGTTATAATCAAATTGTTCCCACCATTGGTAAGGAACTCTCCTAGCTAATCTATCATCATACAAGCTGTCATTTTGTATAATAATAAACAAAATGTATCAGGCTGGTGCAGAGAACTCCAAGATCTAAAAACCTATGGTCTATCCCCTCACTTCCTGAAAAATCAGTTTCAGTAGAATGTATTTCTAGTTTCAAAATGAAGAGTAGAAGTACTTAAAAATAATTAAAATGCAGAACACACACTTAAGTTAGGCATGCCATACTAATCTGTTTACTAAACTGACAAGAGTGACATCCCCCAGTCCCCACGCACATTCCTAAAAGCACAAACGTATCTATGTTGCCATCACGAGCACGTCTCACAGGACGATTAGCTTAACTGAAGTTTCATACTTCAGAGGTCTTGTTCGCAGAGTAACAACGTGATCCAACACGAAACACACAGAGTATGTGATTACAAGTCTAAGTTAAGCAGCTTTTCGTTAGGACAGCTCTTCAAGTTTGAGTCATTTTAAAGGATCTGAAAATAACAATAGCCTAAGGCAAACACACACACACATTTGTTTTTCCTCCACAAACCAAGATTAAAAAAAAACATAGCCAGAGGCCATAGGGGGAAAAAAAAAAAAAAAAGAGACAAATGGTGCTTAAATAACGTAAAACATAAGTCCTCTTACTTCCCGAGGCACAGGCAGCATAGCAGTTAGAGCTGCAGGAAGACGCCGTTTCCCTATGTGTACCTATTTAAATAGCCCCATTCTTCACTGTGTGTATACGCGAAGGCACACAGACACTCACCACTTTGTCCATAAGCTTCCAGGTCTTCTCCACAGTCCTCCGGTCGGCAGCTGCCTGCTTGGGGGGGCCCACGGCATCCTGAATGGCATCAATGAAGCCCAGGATCCGTCCCTTGCGCGGGTTCCGGCCGTTCAGGGAATTGGCCATCTGGGAGCCAAGCTGGCGGCAACGACAGAGAAACACAGACTCACAAGGTGCTCCGAAAACATCTTGTCATAAAACTCGCCGCAGCCAGTGAGGCAACACTTCCTTCTTCACAGGCAGGAAAAGGGCATGTTTAGGAACAAGATTAACTTTTCACGACAAACAGCGTAAACCCACCTGGCCCGAGTTTACACTGGCAGAAGCGATCCCGGATTTACGGTCAACACCAAGGAGCGGGAGGGGGAACCCACCCGCCGGCGGCGGGGCCCGGCCGCGGCTGCCCGAGGGCCCGGCCCACCCCGCGCCCGGCCCCGCACCGCTCCCTGCCCCCGCCGGCCCCGGCCGTACCGGCGGGCAGCGGGCACATGCCCGTTACCAGACAACAAAAGCAGAAGACGCGCAGCGGCCGCGGGGGGAAAGAGGAGGAGGAAGGGGGAGAAGAGCGAGCAGCGAAGGGAGAAGGCAGGCAGAGATCCGCAAGGCGGGCGAGCGCCCGGGCAGCGGGGGCAGGGAGCACAGCCCTGGCTCCGGCACACGCATACGTACAGATCAGCACCGCTGATCTGGCTTTGTGCCAAGAGCCGGGGCAGCCGCCGAGAAAGAGCCAGGAGCCGGCGGGGGGGAGGCTCCTCAGCCCCCCGCGGCGGCCGCTTCCCCCGTCCTCAGCCCGGGGCGGCGGCGGAGCGGAGCGCAGGCGAAGCGTCTCGTCGGACGAGGCTCTCCTCCCTCCGGCGGCGGCGGCGGGCTTCACTGCCCCAGGAGGCAGGCGGAGCGCATCCCGCGCCGCCGCCCGCGCCCCGTCCCGGCCGCTGGCGATCGCCACGCGCGAGCGCGGCGCCGGCTCCGCGCGCACGCCGGCCGCCCCGCGGGACTCTGCCCTGTGGCGCTGCCGCTGCTGCTGGGCGGCCGCGGCCCCGCAGGGAAGCACGGGGAGCTACTGCCCCGCCGCCCGCATCGCCCTGCCCGTAGCACAGCCCAGCCCGCCCGGTGGGTGGGTATGTGCGCGCGTGTGTGTGGAGAGAGAGAGAAAGAGAGAGAAGGAGGGAGTCCTACAGACACATGCAAGAGATAGATAGATATATGCACACGCACAGGTCTGTATGTGGCACCGCTCGCAGCCCCCGGCAGGCTATGGTCTCCCCTCACTCCTAGAAAGTGAGGCTGGCTCCCCGGCGGCGGTGGCGGCGGCGGCCCCGCTCCTGCTCCTGCTCCTGCTCCCGCCCCCTCCCCGCGGCGCTCTGGCGGCCGCTCCTCTCCTCGGAACATACCCACTCCCCAGGACAACACTCAGCCCCGCGCATGCGCGGAGGGAGGGCGGCAACGCCGAGGAACCGAGCCCCCTTCCCACAGGCGGGAACACCGTCTCGGAACACCAATCAGAAGAGGAAACTGCGCTTGATTGACGTGTCTATCAGCAAATGAGCGTGAAGCTGGGGACGGGGCGGGGTGGCGGCTGGGAGCAGGCTTCGGAGATGAGAAGGGGGCGGGAAGGAGGGGGCTGGCAGTGCTGAGAGTGATGGGAGAGCTGACCAGTGGTTGAGCTCGGAGGGAGGGAGGTGGAGCTTCCGGTCCCACCTCGTCACGCTTGCCCCCTTGGGGGCTGAGGGGGCAGTTTGAGGCCTCTCGGGGGGGCGGGGCGGGGCGAGCCGAGCCGGGCGGGGACCGGCTTCGAGGGGACCCTGGAATTGTCCCTGGCTAGGGGGTTTCCAGGGGCTAAAGATACGGCCAGGGGCTGTGGCAGCGTGTCCCTCCCTCCCTCCCTCCCTCCCTCCCTCCCCTGGTAAAGCTGTAGTGCCCCTGCCTGCTGGAGCACTTGATGGGCGCTAAAAACCAACAGTCGTTATTGCCCCCTTTTCGAGCGTTCTGCCTTTGCACTTCCCCTTCGTGCTTTTGAGAGTTCGTTGGGGTTTTTTTGTGGCCACAAAGAACAGGAACTTCTTTTCCTTCTGCGTGTCTGGTTTCTTCTCTTGTTTGGTTGTTGGTTTTTTTTTTTTGAGAGGAGGGGAGGTTTGTTGTTGAGCAAGTGCTTGAGATCTGCCATGTTGGAGATGGGCTGGAGCGCCGCGCAAAGCGGTGAGGGCTGCGAGGCTCGCGCGGCCGCTCTCAAAGGTGGTGGGGGAATACGTAAACACTTTCTGGTTAAAAACACCCTTTTACGTATGTTTGTTTTGGTGTGAGCACTTCCCGTGGGGATATGGTAAATAAAACCCAACTGATTTGTATATTACGCTTTGATTTTAGGGCAAGTTTTCCTCTCAAATTTGCGTATTACCTGTGAATGCTGGAGAGGGAAGCGTGAGGCTTACGTGCACAGGGTACAAGACGTTTGACTTCAGATTCTTTTGAAAATGTTCCAGGGAGTAATTAATGTTTTGCAAGTGTTAATCGTCTAATTAATTATCACACAAGGAAACAAAAATACAACACTTAAAAACTTTGAGGCAGTTTGCTGAAGACAATTGTGCTAGAGGAGTGGTTTTAAGTTTCAGTTTTCTGAATGTCAGCAAGTGTGTCTTCTGTAGTAATTTCCTTTGTAAAGATTTTTAAAAAAATATTTCCCCCTTTTCTTGATTTTTTTTCCTAATTTTTGTGATTTGGGGCTTTTTATAAATTAGGAGTCAGGGAAAACAGTACTAAAAATTGTGGAGTGTTTCAGTGTTCCTTTTATTTATATTGTCATTTATAGGTATTTTTAGTTTAGCTATCTTCCCCTTGATTTAAAATGTGTCAAGTTACTCCTCTGGGCACACATACAACAATAAAATCATATCAATAATGTCTTCCTCAAAGGTCATTGTTCCTCTATAGCTTTAAAATATGAATTGGCAGGTACTTTCCTTAAGTGAGTTGGAAGCTTCTCATTTCATTGTAGGCTCTGTAAATTATTTTCTTGCCTGTGTTGTTTTAAATGTTGGTTTAAAACTCTTCTCTGGCAGCTCTCCCTATCCTTTTTTTGTTTGGAGCTCAGCTTGCATAAGATTAGGTTGGTAGTGACTGCTCGCTCTTTTGCTATCTTTTGTTGGGTTGTGGATAAAGCAGAGGATCTGACATTTTTTCTGAACTTGTTAAATCTTGGGTTCTTTTTCTCGATTGTTTTGTTTTCATTGTTGTTATGTCATTCTCTTCATATTCCACACACTGCCAAGAGCTATGATCTGTGAGTTGCACTTGGTAGCTGTCTGGGGCTGAGTCATGTTGTCTTGCAGTTCATCTGAGTGCAGAGCCAGCAGGAGCGAGCAGCTTGGTTCCCTGCATCCCTCTGTGTGTGTCTGTTGCGTTATTAAGAGAATAGCCAGCCCTATGGGGAAAGTGAGTGGTTTTCAGACAGCCTTTTTTCATTGCCTATGCTGTACAGTAAGTACAGATATTCTGGGAATTACAGCCCTCAGAGGGTTGTATGAATGTATGTTGGAAGCAGGCCAGCTGGGAGAAGCAGGTGAAAGAGATACCTATGGCTTCAGTATCAAGGGTGTTAAAGATGAGTCAAGCTTTTGCGTGCTGTGCCATGAAAGGAGTAGAAGACACAGCATCGCTTTTGTGGTTTCAAGCATGCAGAGTGAAAGGACCGTTTGACAGAAGACAGCTGAGAGGTAAGGCTGAGAGACGAGGAGCAAACAGCTGCCATGTGTTTGAAGTTCGAGGCATGTGCTTGTTAGCAGTGGAGAACATAAGGACTTATATTGCCCACTGGATCTATGGGGCACATAAAGGGTAAAAGGCCCTTGAAAGGGTGGTGGCTGAAGGTGCTGGCTAGCAGCAGTATGTTAATGTAGCTGTGCAGAGGGACATGTGAGAGGGTATTCCCACTGCCCAACTTCAAGCTCTCTAACAGCCTAAATCAAGAAGCTAATCTGCTATGTATAGGTCCATTGAGAGACCACCCACAAGGTGATTTGAAGCAGAAACCTGAGTCATATACTTTAGGATACTCTGTGGGAAAGACCATCTTTCTGTTTGGGCTATATGTAAGGTGCGTAGGTAAGTTTGATGTCTAATTAAGGCCCCCAAGTCATACATGTACAATTAAAGTTCCTCCACAGATCCCTCTTACTCATAAGCTCTCCGACTAAGTATTTATTTTACTTGTTATTATACTAAAGAACATGACAGTTTGGATGTGCTGCTTATAAGTGTTTTAATCAGTGTATGAAAACACTACAGAATGGAAATAAGGTAAATCTGAGGTGACAAATTTTGAGAATTCCACGTTACATGAGACTGATCCTCAACCTAGTTAAGGTACTAACCAGTCATGTAATGATGTCTGGATGACTGCTGTAAGGATTTGGTGAAATACTGTAATGAAAATGGAGTGAAGGTGGCTGGGAGTCAGGATATGATAAAGGAATCAAGACAGTGTGAAAGAAGCCTTGTTTTGAACTCTTAAATCCCTTTGTAAGGTAAGGATTTCGGATCTGACCATTTTACTGAAAGGCAAAATCATGCGACTTCTTGAAAAGCCCAGCTGCTTGGTAGACAGGGAAAAAAAGGAGATAGAAAAGATTAAAATTAAACTAACAAACAGTTACATTTATCCGTTGCAGTGTTTTCCTATCTGTTAACTGCTTTTGGTTTTTTGGGGGTTTGTTTTTGGGGTTTTTTTGCTTTGCTGGTGACTCTCATTCCTCTGGAGTTGTTAGACAGCCTTGTGAATGAAACTTATGTTGCTGCTCTTGAATGAATTCCATCAAAGAGCCATTGACAGTAGTTGGAAGCAAGAGAGATGTTTTGTTTTGGTTTTCTTTGTTCACCAACTATTAAAATATTATTGATTTTCTGCAGTCAGTCAATGTATGTGGTTTGGAAGCTGTTTTCATTTATGTGGGGTTTTTTTCTGTGTTTCAAGTGACTTTTTGCCCAAATATACTGAAACATAAGAGCAATGAAGAGGTCAGATGTAGGTTTTATTTATAGCCACATAAATAAGATAAGGTATTGCCTTCATATATGGTATAATTTTTTAAAGGTTAATACAGTATACAATATGCTGAGTTAAGTGATATGGCAGCAATGCTTGTAAAAGCTTAAGTCAGCGATTTCAAAAGTTGAATGTGAAGTGACTTCTTGCTAATTGTAACCCAATACCCTAGCTATCCCAGCGTCCTTAAACTTTCAAACTAATCTCTTAGTGTTTTGACTGAATACGTACAATATTATGAAAAGGCAACTGTTCACAGGGGTGTAGCATTCTGTGGTGTACTGTCAGGCAGCGGTTTAATGGCTGAGCTCTGGCAAGGCCACGCTCTTCGCAGAGTGTGTGGTGCCCCAGCAGAAAGCAGCTGGTCCCTCATCGCAGGGAAGCTGAGGCCATAAGGGCCACTAGAACCCACTGTTGTTTTGGTGCCCTAAATCCCTCTGTTCTGTAAAATCACCAAACAAACCAAAACCAATGAAACAAAAACCAAAACAAAAAACCCACATCACAACCCAAACAAACAAACAAAAGAAGATAAAAGATAACTATTGTAACAACAGATACCTTTTAAGTTTCAGGACTATTTGCTTAAATACATTTTCATTAGCCCATTCTAGAAATGTACATTGTCTTATGCATACTCCTCCTCCCCCCAGTATGCAATTATTACGTAGTCACCTGTAATAGCTGTTAAGAATATTAAAGTGGAGCAAATGGAAAATCCTTTCATGTTATTATTCTACAGTGCCCTCAAGGATGCTAGGCTCTTGAGATCTACAAAAAAAATTAAGCCATTTATTTATGATTTTGGGGGTTGTTAAGCTGCAAGCCACTGTTGTGGGTGACTTTTAAAGTAGATTGCAACATATTTACCTGTTTTATTATAGCAAACTCAGAGACAGAAGACAAAACCTGTGGCTCAGAATTCTCTTACTGATAATGTAAGTTGGTATAATAATAGATGCTTTTCCTGCCTTAGTGGGTAATTACTTAGAGAAAATTGGTGATAACAATGGCAGTTTGTTGTTAGAATATTTAGCTACCTCTAATTCAGTTAATTCAGCTACCTCTATTTTTCCTCTATTTGTTTGGATTGTGTTTTTCACGGTCATGAAGTCCTCAAGCCTACATTTTTTTTTATTTTGTTACTGGTTTCTAGAAATGAAAAAAGATTACTTTCACACATGAAATATGGGTAATGTAGCAGTTTAACTCACTTTGCTGTTGGACTACATTAGAAAAAAGAAAAAAAAAAAAAAAGACTGCTTTTCAAAGTTTCTGCGCACTGTGGAAATCCATCATTGCTCCAGCAGGCTGTTGCAGAACAACTGATGATAATACAGTGTTGCTGCATTAGTTCGCTCTGCTAAGGATTTAAATCTTTTTATCCTTGATTTGGAAAGACGAGCTAAATTTGGCTCTGTCTGTACCTTTAAATAAAGCAGGCCAGGCACTGTTCTCAGGCCCTGAGGCCAGGCGGCATGGCACAACAGGGCTGGTAGCCACCATTCTTACTAAAATTGTACCACCACCCCCTCACACCCAAAATACCTGCATCCAGAGAGTGATCCCTGACCTGTGCTAACCCTGAACCTCCCTGGGATTTGTTTGGGAAAACACCAGCTGACATGAGCCAAAATTGCTAGGGAGTATCCTAATAATTTAACACCGCAGATCGTCATGTGCCTAGGTCATCATGACTGTAGCAACTGTATACAGATATAGTTGGAGTGTGTGTGTGCATATAAATATACACACGTGCACACACGCACGCTGTAATGCAGAGCCTTTCATCTTTGTTAATTTTGATTGGACTTCAGATAATAAAATTTACTTTCAACTGGCTTCTTGAGGAGTGAACTCCTTAAAGGGCCCATTGGAAGTACATTGGGAAGAATTTTACTGACTAAGGCTCTCAGGCTTACATTTGCAAATCTTTCATTCACACTAGGAGGAAATCAACTTAAGTATGATACTGCTTCCCATGCAAAATATAGCAGAACGATTTGCTTGACTATGAGCAATTAGAAAATACATTATCTGTTTGCAGAATGAGTATGAAAACTAACTGTGGGGCCGGGCCTGTGTTTGTCTATACACCTCGCTAATGAGTTCATTTGCTGTAAACTAGACAGCCCACTTCAAAACACATCTCCGCCTTAATATATTGTATTAAAAAAGCGTGTCAGCTTAATTTTAAAACAACCTAACCCTCAGGGAGCAATTTTACTTGAGTTCTTCTGTTTCTTTTCTGTTATTAATTGCATCCATCTGCCAGAGCAGGTGCAAAGGCTTTAACTAAGTTCTATCATTTTAGCACTACCTCTTGAATTTACCTCATCTGTGCGATAGCATAAAATAATCAATGTCAATATCTTCTTCCCTTTTTTCTTCCTGTTCCTGCCAAGTGCCATGATCTTAGTTCTTCCTAGCCTCGGTCTGATAAAACAATAACAGCAATATTTAACTCCAACATCCTATTTAATATCCTGCCCAAATACAACTGGGATTGCTTGTTTGACTTGAGAATTAGGAGCTTTCGTTCTTTTCCATTCAAATATCTCTGCTTTCACCAGAATTTGTAAGATTTTCAAGTTGTAGTAAGTGGTTGTAAAATATGTGCCTAGGGACTTTCCATTGCCATCTTTCTCTGGAGTAGGACAGGAAACAAGCCTGTGTCTATTGAACACAGTTGAGCGTAGTAAAGGCTTCCTCTGTGCTTCTGAAAGTTGAAATAACCTCAATTAGTGGAGATTTGAACTATATTACGAGCAGTTTTAATTGAAACATTTGAATGAGACACCGTCATATAGACTTTTTTTGCAGCTGGCAGCAATGTTTTCAGTTTAGTAAGGTAGTGTCTTGTAGTTAAAAAGGGAAATCATGCAGTGCTGGGAAATCATAACATTATGATTTATTTGCTTAAATGTCGTCTTCTGTGCCACTCATTATTGTAGCTTCTAATGTTCTGTCCATCCTTCTAAAATAAGACAACTTTTTGTGCTATAATCTGATTGACTCTGAATTTGTGGTGCGTCTTGTGTTTCCCGTATGCTTCAAGTTCTACCAATATTTTGTTTGTGAGCAAAGACAGGAACCTTTTGTCTTTGACTGGTGTAGTGAACGTGTTAGTTCGGGGTTTTTTTGCTTACTTACCTTCATGTAAAATAAGTTATTTTTTCCAAACTGGAAGTAAATCATATGTTTTGTAAGGCAGGTCACTATTTTAATAGAACTGAGTAATTTTGGCCTTTTGCATGGGTCATTTGCAAACACAAACTGAATGCATTTGATATTTGTAATTATTTGCTGAATGCTTCAGAGCATTCAGTTATTCTCAGACTGAGTTTACAAGCTTTTTTCATCAGTTACTGATTCTACATAATGCAATTGGTGATTGTATTTTTCTGCCTCATTACAAGACTAATTTTTTTTAAAAAGGAAAATGAAAAATAGTGAATCAGACTTCTAGGAAGAGGAATAAGTGATTTTTGCCTTTCTGAACTGTTCATTTTAATGCATTAAGCAGTCATATTTTGAACAACAGTGAATACTACATTGAAATGTGCTTTTTCATTATTCTATTAATTCTACTGTATGGGAGAGTATAATGCTTGTTGCCATTAAGTTTCAGATTAAGGCATGTTGTGTCAAATGAAATACAAAGAGGTCAAGGTAAAGCTAATAATGAAGTGAAGCTTGAATTAACTTTTTGTTGCTGAATTTCTCTCATTTTCCTGCGTAGTTTTTTCAATGTGTCCAGTTCTACATGGATGCCCCCATTGTCTAGGCAGTCAGAAAGTGTCCAGCAGAACATTGTCACACTTGTATCAAACAGCACAAAAGTGGCTTTAATTACTGAGAATGTGATTTTATGTCGGGTTGGTTTGTTGGTTTTTTTCCCTGACAGGTCTATTTCCCAGTGTTTTTATTTTCTTCAGTTACCAATCACTTGCTGGTAAATGCAAAACCAGCTACACTGGTTTATAAGCCTGTTGTGCCAGTATTTTCCTCTCTCCTTTCTGTTATTCTTGGGTTTTTTAAAGTATCTGGTATTTTACAACTTTTCTTTAAATAGCATAGCACTAAAGGGCATAAGTAAAAATTTCTTACGTAGTTCAGTTCTTCTCAAACTCTTACTTCGTCAGAGCTGAAGATGAACAAAATAATCTAAGACAATTTCTCTACCTAGCCAGCAGTCATCCGTGCTCAATGACAGCTTCTCATAGGCTTTATCCTGCTCTTGCACAAATTAGCCAGTGTCCCAGTGCTTACTTTTTAAGGAATAAAGTATTCATGATTGAAGCCTCGTGTCTCTGAACAGCTGTATAATTTTGGCACCAGGTACAATACATGGTTAGTACTCAGTAAAGAGTCTGTCACATTAAGTGAAAATTTCTCTTCAGTTTTTCTATGTAGATATGAATAAAAGGCAGTCTTCATAATATTTCCTAGATTGTCTCTAACTTTGAAGCTTGACTTATTTTTGCGCTTTTCTCTTTATGAAAGAAGGATAGTCTAAATGCTACAGGTTTTCATAAGAAATATTGTTAATATTCTTATGTGTTAGCAGGTTGGAGAGTGTGTTGTGCTTAACTCAGTCTTGGTAGAAAGGAATATCAGCAACTGAGATTTTAATGTTTGATGTCTTTGTCCAAGCCTACAAAGAAAGGCTGGAGGAAGTAGGAAATTCCTATGTCTTGGAATTTTTTTTCATGTGTTTTTCTTTTACATATAGGCAATGCATCCAGAATTTTGAAAAGTAAGTAGTGATCTGTTTCGATGCCCATTCAGGAATCCTTGAAAAAGCAGGCTGATCTTATAAAAGCAGATATTTGGTGATTTCTGAAAACTTACTGAATGTGAAGGTTTCTCTTTTTGAAGGTGCATTGAGACACAGAGTTGCTTGCTAGTTCTAAAAACCTTGGATGCTTTTATCTGCTTGCGCCTCTTTTTTCGGAAGTTGTGTTGGAACAAACACTCCACTTTTGCCATAGATACATGGCTCAGGCCCTTTATTTTCCATGTGCAGCATACTTAAATTTTGTCAGATTAAAGGGGAATAAAATGGGTTCATTAACTCCTCAGTTTTTCTGTGCTATATAAATTGGGTTTGGACTTCTTTTGCCAATACACTTTTGGATTATTCTTTCTAACCCAAGGCTGTAACTGACAGACGGCGACGTGCTTGGGGAGGGCTCATTGGCGCTGCTGACATGTGGGATGGTGCTAGGGGGATTGGGTCAATGTGCACACAGCCACAGCAAGACTCTCCCCATACTGTTCGGGTGGATACAGCTCCTTGGCTGTCCAGCTTCACTGTCTAATACAGGTGAAGAGACTGTATAGCTTCCAGGGGACAAAGTTCATGTGCCGTAAGGATTGATTGAAGCTTGGCTCAGGACTTCCAAAAGAGAATTTTTAAAGGCATCTTCTGAAGGAGATGGACACCTGAAAATAGAAAAATGAATGTACACAGAGAGCTTTCTCCATTCGGTGACGTACAGAAGCTAAGTGTAGTAATTTTGCCCCTTTTTTGTACAATCTGAATGCAACTTCTAGAGATGCGTTGGAATTCTTACTACCTTTCTTCTTCTTCATAACCCTGTGATCAGCTAAAGCAGTGTAATGGCAGGATTAATTCACTTTGTACACCCTGAATAAAGGCATATTCTGCTACTGTTAAATTCAATGAGACCTTACTCCCAAAGCTTTTCAACCCAATTTCATAACCTTGCATAGCCTCGTGACATAGTAACGTCCACAGAGTTACCTTGGCTTAGTTCAACTGAGTGTCTGTTCTTGTACATCTGCCATATCTCATGCCCATGTAGAAAATCCATTTTAACTTACTGGCACTGGGATTATAGGTTGTTGTGACTTTTATGGAAACCAGGCAGATCTGCACTTTTAGAAAGCGGTAGGTACTGGGGTGTGTGTGACAGAGTGCATGCTAGTTTAAATATTTAAAAAATGTGAAACACTTTGTAAAGGAAAAAAAATTATAACATGCATCCCTTTTTTTTTTTTTTTTTTTCCCTTTGGCCAAGGCTGAAAATACTCTCTTGTGAACTTGCTTCCCTTGACTCACTGGCTTTCTATATTTTTTCCTTCTACTTGACTAAATTATGCCGGTTGGATTTTAAATCTATCAAACATGATTACTGAGCAGTGAAGCCTATGAAGAGTGTAGTCAGTTGAGCCAAAAAGCAGAAATATAGCACGTAAACTACTCAGAAGTCTCCTTGGGGTAAATGGGGAAAATTTGCAGAATTTATCATGGATGAATGCTAAACAACTGAAGTTCTGAAAGGGTACTTGGAATAAGACAATTTGGACAGTAAATAAAGCCTTTTAAAAATCTTCAAGGAATGCAGTGATTACATAAACACCCGCACGGAAAATGTATTCAATTCCAGGTCCTCTTGTGCTACTGTGTAAAGGCAGAACTAGCAGAAGGCTGTAATATCGTCACATGCAATAGTACCAATGACCTCTGAAGGACAAAGAAAGGAATCAAAGAAGAGGCAAAATAAGCATAGACAGCAGTCTGAGTGAAGCAGTAAGTTGGCTTGGTTTCACTGACATTATCCTACAAATGTCACCTTTGGATGTAATTCAAACAAAAGTGCTCCCAAGTGTTCACCATTTTGGATGAGTTGAGGGGCTCCTTCCTCAGACAGACTAAATGAGTAGAGTTGTCTTCAAATGAATAGAAAAGTATTTATACCAAGTACCCGTCCCTTATAATGGTGTAGGTGAACAGTTTATTACACATTGTGCTGATAGCAGCAATGGTGTGAAAGCAAAATGCTGTGGAAGACTCCATATGGTTAAATCAAATGCGTTTGTTTACCACATTTTCCAGAGTTTCTGAACCCTTCCTGATAGGTACACAGCTAAAATTGCATACTAAGACAGTTATTTTTATAAGAAATAAATGTGGGATCTTCTTCACTGTTTATGTGAATAACATTTGATCTATTCCCAATTACTTGCATAGCTTATCTGTCAGTCAGTCTATAATTCAGCTTCTTTTACAAGATACTGTACACGGATGCTCACTCAAGCTTTCTGCATTTTCACTTTGACCGGCTTATCTGTTTGGCATTAGAGAAGTTGCAGTTTACTTTGAAAGAATGCTTGTTTGTTGAAACAGTGAAACTTGACTGAATACTGGAGGCAATGCCTGGGAAGTGAGTTTTAAGCTCAAAAAAATTGATATTCTTTGTGTGTATTTGAATGTAACTCCTTCATCCACTGAGTAGAACAGAAAAAAATGCCATGAGACTTGTTTTTTTTAATTGGGCCTGCCAGCCAGAATTTCAAATATTAAAACACTCTTTATAAGCTGCTTGTGAATAAGGAGTAGGATAAGAATTAGTCAGAACTTTGGCAATAGAGTGTAACAAATTTGCTGCAGTTACAGCTCTTCTATGAAGTAGTGTATCCACAAGTGCAGTTGTTATGTGAAGCCTCGTTTGGATCTTGGTTCCACAATTTTATTGTATTTTAGTGGAATTTTAATGTAATCTTGGAAATAATGATGTCAGATTAGCCCAAACAAACAGTTGAAAAATGCAGGACTATTCTTTTCAGTGAGGTTACTACAGGCTCATAGGAGTATGAGTAACATTAGGTAGGTTTGGTTTTCACTCAGCTGATGTTATTTTCAGAATGACAAGCTTTTAGAATCAGCAGGAAAAGCATTGGCACTAATTGTGACTAATGTTTAACTGTATTGCATGAAGCGTTTAAGCCCTGTGTGGTCCGAGATACTCAATTTTACATGTTCTCAAAGCTTTTTTTTTTTTAAATGGTGGTCTTACAATGTAATGGTAGTATGGTAGAGTAAATTGACATCAGTGGGACTGTCTTAGTTTAAACCAAAATGTGAAATATGGCTCTCCAGATAGTCTTCTAAATTGTAAAGTTTACTTGCTTTTGTGGATTTATGTCTTCAGTTGTGCTTAATCACTTTCTCTGTTTAGTGCTGTATTCATTCTCTCGTTTTTAAAGTACTTATATATGCTTAAGCTTCATCTTTGTCCAAGCGCTTTGCTAAAATGAGGCTGAATTTTCACTGTGGCTTTTCAGGAGTGGTTAGCAGCATAAATGTAAAAATGTGTGTTTGCAAAATGTGCATGATTTCTACAGGAAATTCTCCATTGTTTGGAGTCTCTGTCTCTCTCTATATATTTCTATGTATGTATGTGCATGAGGACTAGAAAAACAAGCTTAGGCAGCTTCTAAAATCTTATTCATACAGGCAGAACTTTATCCTGAGGAAAATGGACATGTTTGGTTTCAGATTTTTTCCATAGATGAGCTTGCTTAAATGCAACTTTAAATGTTGACTGCTTGGTTGTAATTCTCAAAGGACTTTTTTTAACGTGGACACTGAGGGCTGCCTAAAAATAAGACTGGCTCAATTTCTTTGAGTTTTTTCTCTTTTTGAGTTAAAACTTACCCATACAGCCAAATGAGTCCATTTCTTCTTCTCTGTGTACAGCTGGTGTGATGGAAAGAAATGGTCTTTTTAAATAGCCATGACATTCATAGTTATTGCAAAAGGGTGAATGGGGGAGGAAAATGAAAGAAATTAATTGGGAAGAAGTCTAGGCCAACGATGACTAGTAGTGTCATAACTTACAGTAAAGAGAAAATTACTTAAACCATGACATGAAAGCCCTATATTTATAAAAACTCATAGTGGCAGTGCCCTACATTCCGTTCTTGCTCTGCATTATACTGGCATGATGACTGAGAGGACGGAAGTCTATGAATTCACCATTAAAATTAAATTTAAAAAAACCCTGACTTATCAGACTTAACATCAAATCATTGAAACCTTTTGAAATGCTAAGAGATGAGTAAACCTGTTTTACAAATACACAAGTCATGTAAGAATGGAAATCACTATGCAGAGTTTTACATCTTGTTTTTAAGGTGAGGAGGTTTACTTGTATCCTGAGTGTGCTATATTCCTATATTTGCCCAGTCTTCTCCATAATGACTTCACCAATTACAGGATCATGCCTAATTTTTACATAGATCAGAAAACACCTTGTTCAGTCAAAGTGGCATCTAATTTTCCCATGTGCTTTTAAACTGCACAGTTAACTACAATCTTGAGTCTCTGTCAAATTCCCCCAGCGTGCTTACTTTGTCTTGCACATTATTTCAGTAAAACCTATTTTATATGACTATCCAAGGGACAAGGGAAAAATAATTGCCTATTTGAGAGAACTTTTCTTAAAATAATGGATGTCTTTACTGTTTACGTTGAGAAAAAAAAAAATCTGTTAGACTTGCCAATAAAGAATTAAACTATTTAGAAGAGATCTTCAACAAAATTCTAAATCCACTTGGAAGTATTGGAAAAGGCATAGAAGAAAGGTCTGCCCTTTGTTTCTGTCCCTGTTTGTTCTTTTTTTCTTCTATGCCTTTTTCTTCTTGGCTCCCCAGAGGCCTTTGCTTATAGTGTGATAGTGACATTGTGTGTATCACAAAAAATGAAATACAGTAGTTCAGTTGTAATCTTAGCTCTTACTGCCCACACAGATTCATGAACTCTCTTCCCTTAACCTTGCATATTGGTAACTGGGAAGCATGGAAGGACAAGTAAGATAGAAAGTTCTGTACCATGTTGAGCTTCTATTATTCCTTGTTTTTCAAAGGTGACAAAAAGAAATTTCACCCCCCAAAAACAGAGTAGAGAGTTGAAATGGTCCCTGCCAGGTTCCTACTCATGTTTCCTGGAGAAATGTTCTGGGTAAGATTTTACTTTTACTCTCTCTGTCTCTCGTCTTCCTGCCTAGCCCCCCTAATCTCCCATGTCAGTCACAGGCAAAAGTGCTGAGCTGTCTGTTCACTGAACTAGGTTATGAAATTATACACCTGCTGAGTAGGAGATACTGCATTGATATTGTTGAATAGGAAGCAAGCGACTTGACTATGACTAAGGGCATCTCTGTGGATGGGCTTGGCTCCCTGTCTTCACAGGGCTTTGGATTCCATAGCAGTATGTCTAGTGGAAAAGAAGAGTAAAAGAACTGAGCTCTTCTTTCTACAGAGCATTCATCTGGAGCACCTTTCTTAGGTATAGCACTGCTGCAGGCTGGCGGCTGCTAGAATGCATGCTAGTAGTGGACTGAGAAGCGATGGTGGTCAGCCATAATGTGAGAACTTCACTATGCAAAAACTTGCCATCTCTGATTATTTCAGATCAATTTGGTATTGGACAACGGGCTATTCAGGGCAACTCAGATGGAAATCTAATCTGCAAAAGATGTTTACTGTAACATCCTGGGAACCTTCTCAATGCCCAACACTTACTGCTTTCCTTTTGTGCGTGGGTGTCTTAAGTGGGCATATACTTCTATTCATTACTTCCTGGTGCCAATGCAAATGCTTCAACTTCAGAGGCACTGAAAGGCCTCTTTCACCTTTGTGGAAGATATTTTCATACAATTGAGTGTGCAGAGCTGAGGTGTTGCATCAGACGGAAGTATCTGGAACCATAGAAGTCTGCTGGAATCGATAATAGAGCATGGCCACTGTGGATTGTGATAAGATAATTCCTTGTTATTGTGTGAGACTGATGTACCACTTTCTTTCTGGGCTATGAGCCTGTTTACTAGGCGCTTAGGCCTTAGAAAGAAATGCTATGAACATGGATGCAAACTGTCACAGCAAAATGTCTGTTAGAGTCCAGAAAATGAAGTTAGAAACTAATTACCTTCATGTTGAAGGCAAGGCCTATCGAAATTCATATAATGTAACCATATTAACATGTGTGGTTATTAATAGAAATGGATACTACAGTCGTGCTATTTCTAAGCTATTTTCAAACAGGTCTGTCTCCATTTCCTGGCTGCATGACTTTGAAAGAGCTTATAAATAGGTTGCCTGAGCTGGGGTGCTTGTCTTGTGTATTCTTACTTGCTGCTGTCACTGGACTGTTTCGTTGTAACCCTATGACTTTTTGAAAAACAGCAACAAAAAAGGGCGCTCACATCTGTGTGTGTCTGCAGTTCTGCATTGTGTCCCCCTCCAAGGCCAACACGGCCTTGTCCATTGAGAAATGCTCCAGGGAACTGTTCCTCTAAAACTCTTTGCAATCCTCCACCAGCATGAGTTCAGTATTTCCTGGAACAAAGGTTCTTTGCTCATTTCAAAATTCATACGTTTATTTTATGGGTGATGGATCTTTGAACAAACCATAGCTGATAACGAAAATGTAGAAAGCCCAGATACTTACCATCCTATTGATAGCCTGCTGTGTTTCTGTTCCTACACTTTTGAAAAACATTAGTGCCTTCTGTTCAGTTAGCTGTGACAAAATTCACTTCCAAGAGAGCCTTTTCTGCCTTCCCTCTGGGCTGGCAAGAGGTTTCCTAAGTTACTATCCTCAGCACTGCTGCTCTGTAACGAAGGCAGATGCGTGGGTGGCTGACTTCTGTGTGGAGGGAAGCAGCCCCTGGATTGGTAACTGCATGGGTGTGCTTTCAACTGGATGCCCCTGGAAGGCGTTCATCGGAGATGTTATCCTTGACAGGAGTCAGCACCAAATACAGGCAGACAGTGCGGAATGAGGGAGAGGCTCAGTTCTGTTGTTTAGCAGCATTGTCTCTGCCAGCTGATGCGGGAATAGAACAGAAGATGGTCCTGAGAGAGCTGCTTTTTCTTGCAGTATGCGTGCCAAACTGAACTGCTATCTTTGATTTCAATTATCTTTTTTTTATGACACCTATAGATAAGGATAAAGTGCATTGCCAAATTAGAGGATTCTGCAGTGCTTGTTCCAGAGCTGTAAACGTTTTGAAATGCTTTGGGACACTTACCTCAAGAAATTTCAACTTCAGTAAAAGCTGAATGCAGGAACTAGCCAACATTCGCTTTTTCAGTTGTTTTTGCTCTCTTTATTTGCTCCTTCAAATATTGCATATTGGATGCAATCTGTTTAACTTTTAACCTACACAGGGTATGCTAGAGTTTAAACTGCTCAACTTGCTTAATGGGAAGGCAAGAGAAGAGAAAGGAGAATGAGCGTGAACAGCAGAGCAGGCATAAAAACAACAAACTTAGCTGACTTCTGGAATTGCAGCTGGAATGTTGTGGAATATGATACAGATGGAAAATAGAAGTTGAAAAGTGTAACATTTCCAGTGTGGGTGCCATTTTGAGTAGGCTACGTGGGTGGAGAGTGGTGCTAAATGCCAAGTAGGCAAGTAGAACTGAGAGTCTCTTTCCAACTAGTAACAGACAGCTAGCAATGGGGAAAAAAAAAAAAAAAAAAGAGTAGTTTAAATGTCCCAATGCATCTGTTTTGTAATAAATCACTAATAGTTACTGGTAAAGCTCGGCTCATCAGCATTTGCTGCTTTCTTGTCCATAGAGTTCTTTTCCACGGTAGTTTCAGTATGATTTTTACAGTATCCTTATTTAATGTCTTACTGTACGTAGTCATCAGATGGTTCATGTGACTCTGAAGTCTTTTTTTGGTCAGACTATATGACATATAGCATGTCAAAACTGGTTTTGATATTCTGATTAACTATCATTCTTCAGTATGAAAGTAGCATTACTTCCAAGAATGATGTGCTGTTCCTTTATAGGGTGAGCATGTAATACTAGTGTTACTGGACATCTCTGCTCCTGCTTTGTTCTCAGATCCTTGGTTCAAGTTCTGATGCTTTGTTTTGGCACAAGGCCCAGTTCCAGGAGCAGATCTTTTCTCTTCATTTGATCCAGATGTATTTCCTGTGTATTCATTTGACTGTCCTTCAAAAAAAAAGTATAAGCATGCAGCAAACAATTCATAATGAAAAAAAAAAAAAAGGTGGCTTTCCCTTTAGGAAACAGCTCCAGTAACTTTTAAGAGGCAGCTCCCTACCTTGAGAGTGCATGACAATACTTAAGCTGGCTGATACATTATCATATGGAGGAAAAGGGGAAGGTCAGAGTTATTCTACTTGATAGTCACTAAGTATTGAGAGTGTCCTTGGCTACTTGTCAATCAAAGGTAGATCCCAAATGACCTGAAAGAATCTGATATTCAAGATGGACTCATGCCCCTTTGATGGCAGAAATCCTTTGTAATGAATGGCACCAAAATTTTCTTCCCTCATGTGAGGCTTTAGAAGAAGCTGTAAAAGCTTTTGAATATTTATATGTATAATAGTTCTGGACCAAATTTGAACTAAGTGGAGGTCATTAGTAACAAGAAAGCGTTCCTTAATTTTTCAGAAGGATCTGACTGTCAAAATGCAGAGCATCCTTGTTGCAATGGGAACAATTTAACTCTGTGTGTGTAGGAAATGGAGTATAAGGGTTGTAATCACTTCGCTTTCATTGTTCTAGGAGAACCTTTTTGTTAGTCTCTAGCTTCTGAGAGGAAGGTGTAGTTCTCACAATCCTGTCTTCTGCAAAAGACTAAAAGAATCCCTCGCAGTAATATTTTAAAATCTGCTTTCAGCTACAGCCAGAAAATAAGGCTGTGCTGTAAGTAGTGCATACCAGAAGTGGAAATGACTCAGTTCAACAAGCTTCCCAAATTTATAGGTGGTTCCCCTTCAGAGAGAACTGTCACTGCAATACATGTGGTAATTATCTCTGTGAAAGAAGCACACATGCTCTTGTGATTGAAATTTAGAATTTAAGAGCAACGTTGGGTGTGAGGCAGTAATTGGGAAGTCATTTGAGATGCAAAAGCAGTGAAAATGGGATGGATCTGTATACAACCGGAAGCTATAACCATGGGTTGTTTTTCATAAATAATATTAACATCAAGTTTTCCTTCCACTGAATTTTAAATGGTAAATATAGGGCTTGGAGGAGGGAGGTTGTTTGTTCTTTTATCCTACACATTTGTAAAATATTTGGAATGCAGTCCTGGTGCTTCCAAGTCTTCCTGCTGCAGCTGGGGGAGAGACATCGTAATGCTGATGTCTGTTCACGACTGGCTGTGTTTTGAAATCATAGCCCAAGCAAAGGGAAATGCATAATTTTACCACCTCTCCCAGCTGTCGTCACAAGAAACACTGACTCAGACACACCTGTGAGTCAGAATTCCTCTGGTTTCCTTCCTGCTGCCTGGTGGCAGTAATTTGCCTCTTATTTCAACTGTAACCTTTACTGCTGTTCTCAACCTCTGCATTGTCTCACTTGATCTGAACAGGCAGCAGAAGTGAAATTAAGCTGTCTCTTACTGTCCTCTTCCAACCCATTTATTCTGAAAAGAGGGCAGTCAGAAAAGTACTCTCTTCCTCTGTGCTTGAGCACAAAATTTGGGTAAAGAATTTTAAAGGGACTTCTCTTTTTCTCTGAACTGATAAGTAACCAAGTCATAAGCTACATCAACAGGAACTGGACTGAAGAAAATCAAAGGTCATGATGTTTCTTAAATGCAATGGAGACTCTTACACAAGCTGCTTCTCTGAAGGATACCTCTGTGGTTTATTTAAATTAGTTTTCTTTCCTCTGGTTTCACAGGCAGTTGTGCTGTCGACTGAGCCTCTGTTGTTGTGTTACACTTTTACTTTCTAGAACATAGTTTGCTGTTGATTTTTAACCTCCTCTTAAAACTATCTACTTTTTCAGCTTATTTTTTTCAAGCATGATCCATTTATTTTGCTGCTTCACTTCTTGGTTGTCTGCCTTGGTTCCTCCGAAGAGTCTGATAGAAGTGCTGAATTACCCATTTTGCCAAGATGTTTCAAGTTGGGTATCTGAAATAAGAGATAATTTAGGAAAAAAAATTATGTCTTTGCATTGATAATTGTAATGGTAGAATACCTATGTAGACATGCAGACAATAATCTCTAACAAATAAAAAAAAAAAACACCCTACAATATATTTAGACATCAGTAAGAAATGAAATGAGTTAACAACAGGAGAAACAAATGGTCTGTGGTTAATTCGATCACTTCCTTTGCTACAAAAAAGCAATCATCAAGTTTTAGAAGGCTTATTCAAATGTGACGGGGACAGCCCCTAAGCAACAGTAGCAGGAACATCTACCGCTAATCATTTTCCTTTGCCAGTTTTTATTCCAGTCCTGCAATTGTTCTGCTCACAAAAAAGAAATATGACAAGGATGGTTTTGTTTGAACAACGACAGTCAAACTAAATGTTCAAAAGTACAGCTGCTGAAACTTCTTAGAGATTTAAATTTTCATTAAAATATACTTTATAATAAAATGTAGCGTATGTAACATAACTAACAAACCTTGTGCAGAAGTTGTCTTTGCTTTCCTTTTATTAAGCACAACCTTCTTCAAGCTGGGGAATACTGGAACAAGAAGTAAGGGTGTTAAAATGCTAAGCGCCTTTTGCTTTATGAGAATAGTAGGACCGAATCAGAGAATCCTATACAAGTTTTTATTCCTTAAAATTCAGCATGGTTTGGATTCTAAACTATACACAAAAATGTAGATTTGAGATGGAACCAGAGCTAAAAGAGGCATATCTTATGGATCTGATTTTGAGTCAGATTAAGAGAGCAGAAAGCTTAAAAAAAAAAAAAAAAAATCATTAATTTTCTCATCTAACCCAAAATCTAGTAATGACAGTCTGAGAGCTTGACCCTGGCAGATCTGAAACAACTCTGAGCCTGTTTCAGTATCAAGTCTGAACTTGCTATTCTTCAAAATACAGATTAAGAGAGCATATCCATGGCAGGTTTTTTCATTTTAAACAGCTTATTATTTGATAAGCAGAGTCATTACTTCCCCTGCACCCCGAATCCCAGAGCTTTCACCCCGTATGGCCATTTCATTGCACGTTACCTTTTTGCATACAAAAACGTCCTGTTTAAATTTGTGAATTCAGTATATGGAGCTGCTCTTTATAAGCAGTTGGAGTATCTCTGCAAGCATTTAGTAAGATAACCTGCAACCATTATTCTTTGTACACACTTAACTCTTAGAAGTTTGTCGAAAAGTTTGGCATTGCTTAGCAAACAATTGGTTGGGCTATTCTGCTAGCATGAGAGGCGGTCTGCCTGGATTCGGTATTTGTTCAGGACTTCTCCCCTTCAAAGGCTTGTCTTCCTGAGCAGTTTCTAGTTTCTTTGCTTACTTGGCATCATTATCAGTGTGCAAGAAATCTCACAGTAAGTAAATGCCACCCACTCACCAATGACCCATACTGAAGAGGCTCAAGAGAAATAGGCCAAAGCTACCAAGTTCTTAAGGTAAACAGACCGAAAGAGTTAGCCATTAGGAATCCCAGAGCAAAGTAGCTTCTATAACGCAACACAATGTCTACAAGTATGGAGCTCTGTCAGTGGATACATGTCACATCAGTATTACATTTAATGAAGGCTTTCAAAGAAGCCGCTTCTTAATCTGATTACTAACAAAAGATCAGCACTTTTGCTAATGGTAACAGGCTTTCAGTGTATTATCTTTGCACTGCAGCAAGAAAAACGTGTTGCTCAGTAGTCTTTGTTATCAATACATATAATGTGCTCTCTTTCCATTTTGGGACAGAATTTTGGTCTTTATTTTGTTTAAGTTCTCTACCAGATATGTGTGTATTCACCATTTTTAGGATGTGAGACCTAATTTTGTATTTTTTTTCTCTGTGTGTGTGTGCATTTTTTGTGAATTTGCTTTGGATGATGCTGGCCGTCCTCCAGTAATCTTCTGTGATGAAAGTGGGCATTTGCAACTGAGAAGCTGCTAGCATTTGCAGAAAATCTTATCTTCAGCACCTGGTCTTGCATGTAGTTGAAAGTGTTTTGGTTGGGGTTTTTTTGCCATAAGCCATAAAAATTTCCTAGGACAGCTACAAGAAAAGTGTGAAACAGAACTAAACTCAGGGGAAGAAACAGAGTAGTCATTACATTCTTTTTATCTTGTGTGGGTTTTTTTTTTCTTCTCTTTTCTACTATGTTGCATTTAATTTAAAGACTAACATACTGAATCTCCAGGTGTAGGTGGAAACATTGAGGGCAACTGACGTGAAGTTTCACTAGTAACAAATAATTATGGTCTATAAACTCTTCCAAAGAACTTTTTCTGTCAGATGAGTAACCTGTTTGCAAGAAGAATTGTGGCAAGCGCAGCATAAACCATGAACATGGTTTAGTTAAAAGGAGGTACATTGTATTAAAGAATACATTTTATGTGGCGGGTATTCGTAAATATATTAATTTAACAGATTGTATTCCTTTAGCAAGCTATTTGTAATAGTTTATTCTCTGTGTCATTGCTGTTTGTATTATTAACAGACTGTCTCTACACCTGAGCTCATACCCTCTGTTGAGTAAGAGTCTGCATCAGCCAGCAGCAGGAGTGGGACTGGTAGTCCATTCTCTCTCTTCCTCTTTGGGGGACGTTTACCACTATAACTTACACTTTTGGGAAGCACCTCAGATGTAAGTTTTTGACTGCCATCTGGCCAGTCTACTTTCAAATGGGCTCCAGATCCTGGGATGCTTACATTACATAGACCATTAACGGATGGAGGAATTCTTTTCAGAAGCAGGAAATGGTAGCAGCTGAAAAGGAACATATTTTTATACTACCAAGGGTTCAAAGCATACTTTCAATGCCCAAGCATGTTTTTCTGCTTAGATTTTGATTTCTATTATTTATTTATATGCTTTTGGAATGAGCTTGTGCATGGCTTTCTCCATGAATTGGGCCATCAAGTATTTGGGTCAAACTCCTGCCTGCTAGAAAATATTTCATCATGGATGCATCATTTTCAGGATAGGTATATACAACTTAGCAGGCAAATACTTAAAAGCTCTTAATTTTGTTACCTTTGGAAATCTAAGACTCGATGAAGGTGAATGACTCGTGATCTTGAATGACAGAAAGTGGCAATAGTAATATACTGTAAGTAAGCGTAGCTCATATTTTAAAATATATAGAAATTATATATATGTAATATTTTGCAGATGCTTAATAACTTAAAATCTCTGACAGCTGTGGAAAACTTATGGTTTCTTTAAGCACATACGTGCTCTGTACCCCTAATAAAGATTGTAGTCATTGTACATTCATGTTCTAAAGAATTTCATCAGTCTCTGGCGATGTGGCTTCATGAAGATCTTGACTCAGATTTTGAAAGATGCCTGTGGTTAGTTTTCAAGAGTGACTTAAACTTTTGGGGCCACAAGTTCCCTTTACAAATAGGAGTTAGGAGCCCCTACTGAGTCCTTTCTGTTAGGTTATTTATAGTAAGTCATGAGTGGGTGTTGCAAGCTAACCTTATAAAACAATTTTATATTATATACTCCAACTATGTGCATAAGCCTAGGCTGGGCCACTTACATGCAGGTAGTCATCGATGTGTTTGCAGGATTGACATCTAGAGGAAACAAGAAAATTTGGAACATGTGGTGAACATAGTTCTAGCTCTTTGCTAGATAGTTCCTGTTAAAGATTTATATGTCAGAGTGATTTACAGTGAAGTGAGTGTTGCCAATCTCCCCTGGTCATCCAGTAAAACAAAGCATGTCTGTCTGTCTGTGAGTGAAGGAACTTTGCAGCCTGTACCACGAAACCCAATCCAACTGCAACATTGCAACAGTCATTTCTGTTGCTGAAGTCCTTGCTTCTTTCAAGGAGTATTTACTGCTCCAGTGTCACCTTCAGCATAATGGGACCTGGAAAACATAACTGATCCTTTTCTAATAAAAATGTCTCTTTGTCTGTTCTTTGGAAATGCTGTAAGGAAGCACGCTGTGTATAAAAGGACTTCCTTCCAAATTTAAGCAGGAAGAGAAATACATGTTTGTATACAAGGATAGAATTAACTGCAAACCTTCCTTTCCTCCCTCCCTCCCCCTCCTTTGTTTTTTTAATTCTGTAACTGGCATCAAAATGACAGCAGGAGAGAACTCGTGTTTCCTATGTACTCATACAAAGCGGATGGGAACATCAATGCATGTCCTTCTTAAGCTAACAAGACAAACATCAAGGCATTTTAAGATCTGTATTCAGTCTTTAGCGTTCTTCATGAAGCTGCTTACAAAGGGCTTCTTTTTGTTTTACTGCAGATAATTTTTAATGCTGCTGACAGACTTGGATGCTGAAATTCAACCTCTGGTTATTCACAGAGCAGATATAACAGGCAGCTGCAGTTGCATTTCCTTGAGACTGTTCCACAAGTAAGACTTCTCCTGACCTTTGGGGACCACTTACTTGGGAAAGTGGAGAACTTGGTGTCAGTATTTATTCAATCCTTGGACTCTTTTCTAAGGTTATGCAAAATGTCGTGGCAGCATTGTCATAGCAACCACTGCTCACTTGAAACTGAACACTGACCACTACTTTTACATACAGCAGCTAGTGATCTGTGGGTAGAAATGCTTTGTATGCCAGTATTGATGTGCTTAGCTAAAAGCTAATTTTATTAGAATGTAATTGGTTGTGGCAGTGTAGGGAGGTAATTTCATGCTTAATTTTGACAGTTAAGTTAGGTGCTTGTTTCTCTTAAGGGGGCAGTTGGGCTCATAAATTTAGTTTTCTGAATTGTAACAAGTCGAAAGTAGATTAATCCTCCTAAATATGTGTACTCTATGAGTCTCTGGTGCTTGTGAGTGAAGAGACAGCATAAAGAAGTCACTGAGTACCTGCCTATCAGCACTGTAACTCCCTCGCAATCGGTAAATGTGCAGTCGCTTTGGCTCTAAGCTCTTGAGGACTGGGAGACGTTTAAACATTTGTATAGATATATGGCATATTTTTATACACTTTAGGCCATATTATTCCACTTTTATTTAAGTGCAGGATCTTAGTCAGAATCTGGTCCTAAATAGATAGTGAAGTGGTATACATGCTTATGATACTATGCAAACTTTTAATTTATTTAATAAAAGAATGCAATTGAACACATTTTACCAGTATTTATGGTTTTAAGAGCTCCTGGAGAATAATGGGTGAAGACAGGAGAAATTAAGGGTTTACAGTAATCCTGTTCCCTCTTGAGTCCTTTCATTATAATCCATACTAGTGTATTATAAGTAATCCTGTATCTATTCCAGCTCTTAATGATTCATTCTGAACATATAAAATAAAACTTCCATTTATGTAGACAGCTGCATAATTTCTGAAACCTTTAAGGGTTTGAAATTGTCCTGCAACGTGGTTAATTCCCATGTGGTGCATATTTCTATTCCTTTTTTTTGTGAATGACTATGTTTTGGTTCCTCCTTAAGATTTACAGGAACAGGAAGCAACAATGCTATTACTACTCTGGGCCTGGATTTTTGGTTTTTTCCAGACAGAGCTCCTAGCCATGAGAGTGAGTACGTCACTTGGCAATTTGAAAAGCTTTACCTTCTTGAAAAAGAAGTTACTTGCAGCACCGTATAAGGGCATGAGTTCTTTCTTGTTGAGCAACAAGTTTTTGCTAGTAGGGACTGTTATTTCTGTCTCCTGGAACATTCAACTTTAACAACTTTGTACTTTTTCCACAGCACTTCTGCGTACAGAGGGAAGTTAGGCTGCTCCTAATCTGAAAACTTACAGAGCAAACTGCATCTGTAACAGAATAGGAAGCAAGTCAAACAGCACGAGTATTTTATCACTACCTCTGTAAAACAAAATAGTCAAGCTGGGATGGAGTTTCAAAGGTTGGTTTTTAAGCTGTGTTAGATTTTAATTAGTGAAAACCTGGTGACTTACTTTGTCACTTGTTTATGAATAGTAGTATTTACTGTACTAAAACTGTGTAGATACATTTTCTGTTCACTGCCACTTTAATTCTAATTCAGTGTTTACAGTTTTTCAAGTTTTACTTTCTTTATTTTAAAAATATACTTCAACCGGTATCAATAATAAAAATGCCTTGATAATTAAAGTCTTTCATCTGAATTAATCCCATCAGTGTAATAAAAAGAATAGATTAAAGGTTTTGATTACTTAAATGCCATTCCAGCCTATAATACAGCAGCTGTTTAGCAACAGCCCAGCAACTGTATTTCATTTTAGGGAGGTTCTGAAGTCCTGCCCCCCCCCCCCCCCCCCCCCCTTGTAATATTTCTTCTTTGCCCTAAACTCAAAGGATTTAAAAAAATATATTAAAAAATTCATACATGCACATACCCCATTCATCCTTTGCCAGACAGTGACTCCATAGTTCTGGTTTTCCCCATTTAAAAATCTGACTAAGGACCGTATCATACTGTCCATTGCAAGGAACACTAATGAATTGGTAGAAACCCTGGGTATTAGTTTTTGTGGAAAGAGGAAGGAAATAGAAACTCATGAATCATTCTTCCTTACCTAGTAGAAGTCTTATTATACGACACTGTCTCAGGGTAGGGAATCCTGTGTGATTTGGGGAAAAAAGTAGATTCCTATCTGCTACAAGGAACAGCATTGTCAGCTCTCTTAATTTTATTACATGTTATATAATGCCTGATGTAGTTACCTGTGCTCAAAGGTCCAGCTGTCTTTTAAGAGAAGCTCCTAACTGTCACAACAGCAAAGAAACACCTTGGAAGAATGTCTCCTAAACATCTCAACAACAGAAGGAAATTCATTCTTGCAACTGATTATTAAAAATGGCAGCCTTAGCCAAAACTCTGTGATAGTTGAGTGTTTGGGGCTGCCTAGGACTGTCTGTTCTGAAACCAAGGAATTAAACCCAACATAGAGGTTGAGATGGGAATTCAGAGACTTTAAAAGTCAGGTAGCCACAGACTCCATATTTCCTAAACAAGGTATCTTACAGGGCAGAAATTCTGTGGTGCACAGCATATCCTAAGCCACAGTTCGGGTCTCAAACTCTGATCTCAGCATGGCTGGCTCACGATGTTGAAGTCTGCAGAAACATCCTAAACAATGACTTACACACTTTAGAGCTCTGCATGTCTAGTTTATGGTGGTTTGCAAAACAGTGTGCATTGACAGGAATACCCTAAATAAAGTAGTTTTGTAGCAATACAATGTATTTTTGGAAGTTATCTTGCCCTTTTATGTATCTGCAGCCTCCTGCCCTCTGTCCATTAAGTGGAGACATTATAAAGTTTATTGGTTTTTACTTACTTTTTTACATACTTATAATTTTAACATGAACAAGGGTTTTTTCTCCTGGAATGTGATTCAACAGAGCAGTCAACCATTTCTTTAGCTTTAAAGTTGTTAAAATGGACACTGGGTTAAAAAGAACTAGTTCCCAGCTTGTCTCTAAAAACAGTTGCTTCAGGCTAAAACCTGAGCTTCCTTTCTTGAAGGAGCTCGGGAGATCCTTTTTGCAGCCAGATATGTTACACGATTATCTAATGAGACTCGCCCTCCTCCCTTCTCAGTTGAGGTCAGTGCTACCTGGTCTGAAGACTTTCAGTACTTGGTACTGTACCACAGGCTGTCATGTTTTGAGAGTGACTGCATTCTCCTAAACTGATATGGGGATCCCATTTTGCTGTTACAGGGGTGAGTGGTGCCAGGCATTTAAATTGTTGCAGACTGTGGGTGCTCCTGTCAATTATCTATCTTCTTAATGATATAAATAAAATGAAGGCCATGCTGGTGCCATGAGCCATTTTGTCTTGCCTTTCATTTGTAGTCTGGTTGCTACTAAATATTACATTTTTGGTGACATGTCCTAATAGAAAACATTGCTTTTTAATTTGAACAACTCTTTTTTTCCTAAGTCCACCAGTAGCTGTTTTTATTTTGATATACACGTTGGGTCAAGCGAATTGCTGCTTGAAGTGGTTGTTAAAGTGTCTATGATATCAGCAAATGACCTAAGTGTAACTTTGGGAAGTTTTTTGCATGAGTTCCAGGAGCTGTAGGGCAACTGAAGTAATAAGCGATGATGACTCATAAAGAATAAAAGGAGCTGAAGTGGGAATTTACAGGAAAGAGCGTAAGCTATGGCTTTTCCCCTCTGTGATTTCAGGGCTATTTTAATTAGAGGCAAGGGAACTTTTGCATGCTTAGAGAGAAGGCGAAATGACCAGGGAAATAGATATTCTTAGAGAACAAGGTAGATACGTGGACTAAGGTACTAATCATCCCCAAATTTTGGTGCAGGAAGAACCAGGAACTAGCCTTTTTTTTTTTTTTTTTTTTTTTTTTTACAGTAATGGAATTGGCTGAGGTTAAGGTGCATCTATACCACCTTCAAGGTCTCAACAGTTGAATTTGTTGTGTACTTCGCAACCGAATTCTTCAAATTAGAGCTACTGAAGGAGTTCACTGCTGTCCTCGGTATGACTCGACTGTGAAAGCCCCTGTCTGGCTGTATATTTTACTGTAACTGGGGTGAAGGATGCAAAATGTTATGACCAGTGTCTTCCCGAGCCCTGTGTTACACACAGAGAAAGGCTTGCATATGCAGAAGCTGTTCTTGAAATTAGGATAAAAAAAAACCAATACTGCTTTCAAAAAAACAAACAGAAAAATGACAAAAGCAAGCTAGATGTAATTTCTCATTAATACAACATCCTTTCCCTTCCAATGTCTGCCAGGTTTTCAGAAAGCTCTTTTTGAGGTAGTCAGAACTGCTCTATACAGCTGTCTGGGTTCAGGGTGGATGTTTGTGCTTGTGTATCTGTGAAGGCCTAGCAGCCAAGAAAGATTTGATCATTCGAAAGACCAAAAAGAAAAAATGTATTTTAAGGAACCTCATAAGATAAATTCTTGTGTTACAGAAGCTTTCTTCCTGCTTCTCACTGAACACAGCAAGGAAATATCCACCTACAGCTGCCCTGTGTGTAGCCTGTGTTAGCGTAACTCATCCACACCCACAAAGGCATACAAAACTATTTCCAAGGCTTTTGCTTTGTGCTGGCATAGTGCCATCCAGGAGTAACAGCCAAAGGAAAAATTCCTTTCAGTGACATTCATTGCCCTAAGCCAGAAACAAAGTAGAAAGATATTCTTCTCTCTTTCACGCTTGCAAAGTTAGAGGCAGTGCCAATATAAACCATGACTGAGGCTCTGAAATGATGCAAGTCTGTGTCACTACTTCAAATTCAGTGATGCAGCCTAAGTTTACATTAACTAACTAACTTTTAAGGATTCAACCAATTTAAAGCTTTTGAACAATGAGAATTATCTGAAAACATTCCTACTGGTTTATTTTCCTCGTTTACGTATGGTCGCTACGTGCATCTCATTCAAAGCAAACAGGCCTGGTTTGCTTCTGTTTCCTTTGGAAATTTGCATTAAGAACTATTGTTAGAATCAGCACTCTGAGCTAAGGCTATAATGAAACATGTTGCACTTCCACTTGGAAACTGGAGAGGAAAATGTTGATATATACATATAAAATATATTAAAACAGCTGATGTTAACCTTTTAAGGTGAAATAAAAAGCTATTAACCTGAGAAGCAACAGATAGTTTCTGTGTCTTCTTTGAGGAGAATGTACTGTTCTGTATCTTGGTTCTATGTAAACTGCTCAGACTTTTAAAGTTGTGATGTTGTCAGTCATCCAACTGACCATTCATTGCATTATGTGTTCCCCTGAAAAGAGATTAAGTACTGAACACAAGACCAGACAGGTAAATAATGCTAACATGTCAAATTAACTTGTAAATATGTATTTTTTGGCTGTTTCCTATGCACTTTGTGAGCTCTGCTGCACTTCAGTGAGAGGGATGTCTTCCAGCCTGGACTGGAAGACCAGTCCAGGTCTACCTGTTGCAGGATCTTCTTTTGTTACATTACCTTATGGACACCAGAAGGAATTGCAGACTAGTAAAATTTAGGTAGTAGAAACGTTCCTTCTCTTAGTATTTTTCTTCTTTTTTGTTTCCACCTTTTTTGCCATACAGTCTTTAAAATGAAGGTCACACTGTTCTGCCCTTTGGCAGATTGCAAGGTATTCTGGGCAATTGGATATGGAGAGCATACTGGAACATTTAACGTTATGTATATTATACTTGTTCGAAATTATAATTTCATACCTATAGCATGCTGCAGGCTCAAAAGTAGGCTGTGCCTCAGGCACTGTGTTTTATGCCTTTGGTTTTTTTATTACTTCCTTGTAAAGCTTCAAAAGGGAAATGAAATTATGCCATACAGAAGGAACGCTGCTTACCTCCAGTTGTTAGGGTCTGTATTTTTCACTGAAACCAAAGGCAGGAGTCTTACTGACTTGAAGAAAGGGACTTCAATTTATCCTGGCTTGTTTACCAATGAAGAAATGTGAAAGAAATGCATGTCCTTGTATCTGAAGAGAAGGTGAAAGAACAGCTAAAGTGAGGAACATAAAAATCAGTTGAGCCAGAGTAATTTGAGAGTGTATCTGAACTTGGAGACTCTGACCACCTCAACTCCCAGATCTAGATGAACAATAAGCATTTCAGCTGCAGTCTAAGAGCCAGGTGCACGCAAGCTACCCCAAGCCAGCCAGTCTTCCCATGACCTGACAAAACAGAAATGCATGCACATAACCAAATAAATGCTGTAACTTCTAGCCAAGTTCTTGACCTGAATGATGAGTGGATCAGGACCCAGGAGTTTATATATGTGTATAGTTTATATGCAACCTAAATAAATACTATAGTCAGGGGTCGTAGGGTCAGATTTTGAAAGGTCCCTGATACGATTTGTCAACTGTGTTTATTCACCTAACTCCCTTGGAAATTAATGCACAGATACCACTGAGAATCTGGACATCATAGGCACTCACCTTCACCTTTAAACACCACAGAACTAACCTTTACGGTAGCACGCAGTAGGGGAATTTGGTTGGGAATGCTGATGTAAGGCAAACAGTTGCAGATCAGGAAAAGTAGCATTGGCAGTCATTAACACAAAATAGTAACAAAAAACATAAAACAGATTTCAGAAAGGAATGAGAAAATATTTGTATTCATATATTTAGAAATTTAAAGTAGAACAGTTCACAATGAAAACTATGACATGTACCAAACCAGTAAGTTCTGTTACTGCGGATGTGGAATAGAAACTGCTATGTTCACTTTCCAAGGGGAGCACTAGATCAAAATTTGACATTCATATCTATTGATCTAAATTTAGCTTTTAGGAGTCATCGTCTCCTATGCACCTCTCTGTTCATCTCCAGGTTAAATTTATTTTGCCTGCCAATAAAAAATGAATAGAAATGCTGAGACAGGTGATGATTACAGAACATAAACTCAACGTGTTTGTGCAGCAAGGAGAGTAGTCAAAAAGAGACATTCAAACCTCGAATTGTTTAGTTCACCACACAGTTTGATTTGGATGCTAGAAAAATATGAAACTTTCTAGAAATCAATTAGCATGCAGTATGTTAAAAGCCCTATAAAGCATTTTGTACTTTAATATACCAAACTTCATTATTCAGCATGGAAAGCTATGTTAGCTAGTAGAACATCTCTATAGAAAGATCATCATGGCATTACAGGTAAAATTTATTTTTGAATCTCTGTCATTAAAACTAAAAGAATTCAATATATCCTTTCTAAATACACACAAGGTAGAGGACGTCACCAAAACCAGAGAGGAACAGATTTTCTTATCTTTTTAACGTGCGTTTAAGATTCAGATTACTGTAAGACAAGGAGAAATATTTCTCTATTAGGCAGGATTAATGTTAGTTTTGTCTCAAACAGTAATGGTTACCCACGGAAGTCCTTTTACTAATGACTATATGGGGGAAACTTAGGTAAACCAGTTGTTTTGCTCTGGAGTGGAATACTTCCAAGTTTTCTGCACATGGCACAATTTTAAGAAGTCTGTGCAGACAGCACTGGCAAGACTGGGCCTCTTAAGAAAAAAGTAAGCTAGTATGTCTGTGATTTAGGTAAGGCTTACTCAGAAAAATTTGGTCTCTCTCTTGACAAATCTACCTGCTTTTTCTTTGCAGATCTGTTCACTTTTTGGCTAACTGCATTAAAAGCCAAGAAACTTAAGAAAAGTATTGTATTCATTCTCCAAGTAGGCATTAAATCACTAAGGAGAATGAAACTGCAGATGCCTTTGTTCATTATGATACAAAAGTTTTACAAATTTGAATCAGCTCTAGACCCTTCTGCTATTTCTAACTTCCCTGACATCCTTCTCTGAAGAAAAAAAAAAAAAAGACTTTTTAATAACATTTTTTCTGTCACAGAAACCATCTCTTTTGCTTTGGTTGATGCTGCATTTTCCTGAGACCTACATCTTGTTTAATAATTTGTAAAAACATCCAAAGTTCAGCATCAGTGAATGAAGCCTTTATAATCAATGGGTCAGCTGAGGACCTGGCCTCTCCTTTTCAAACTGGAAACAGTATCTACCATATCAGAGCACATTTCTGTACATACTCCGCCAGTTTGTTACAAGCAACACAGCTCTCCTTTTAGCACTGAGAGGACCTAGAGGTCGTGCAACAAGGGAGGCCACCACTGTGGGCTGAATAATGACTTTCATCTGGGGCCACTGCAGAAGACAGAGAGATAGTCAGATGCAGTCTTACGGCCCCTTTTGCTCTGGGTTGCTCTTCTGGAAGGTACATGCTAGGCAGGGTACAAAGGCAAGATAATTACTGTGCAAATTGTTTTAGGTAATGTACTAGAGTAACAACAAAGTTATCCTATAGGTTCTGGTCAGAAGGCAGAGAGGAAGGCTTTCAGAGACAGCTGAACTAGAGAATTTCTTGAAGTTCCTCTTCCTAGCCATACATTCCCATCGTGTCTTACAATTGAAATAGTCCAGAAGCAGTATGAGAGATGGAAATAAACAGTGCTTGTCAAATTCATGCAAATACTAATTACTCTCTTGGGAGAAAATCTGAACCAAGGTTCATTGGTGCAGAGTGTATAGCCAAATTGTATGTTTTGGAGGTATAGATTACCCCATGGTTCCGTCTGTCGCTGATGTAATTCTGGTGAAGGCATATTCAAAGTACCGTCTCTCTTTTCAGGTACTTCATCAGCTAAGTGGATTTTAATATGTTTGATGATATACTCCCCACATCAGAAGAACTGCAAAACATTTAAACAGGATGCTATACTGAGGTGAGAGTCATTCTTTTTTTGCACAATTGGCCTAGAATGCACCACGTTTGCAGTAATCTGCATCTTACCCCTGTTTTCCTCAGTTAGATCTACCCTGTGATCAAGCTTAGTAATTTATGTAAATAGATTGGTATCCGACTTCCACAGAATAACTATTTGATCTTTTAGAAATTTTTCTCATTATTAACTTAAGTGAAATGCTTTTCCTAATAACTTCATAATTGTGCCTGTTTAATTTTTCTTTAACTCTCTAGTTCTACAGTATACAAATGCCAAGAATATTCAAAGTCTCAGAGCAGACATCTCAGAAAAACAAATCTAAATAACACTAGCATCAAGAAAAGTAATTCTGATTGTTGTCGTCTTTGTTGTTACTAGACAGAGAAAAACCCGTGATGACAATTTTGCCTTTAAGGGCGATTATTCACCATAGGCAAAGTTCAGGCTCAATGCAAATTTTCCTCATACAGTGACTAACAGAAATATGACTCTAGTGTGCCTTTTTGGAGCTAATTAATTAGGTCAACTCTAACCTCTAAGCCCCTTCTCAGGTTATTTGTTTTGGTAGCAAAAAGTAATCAATCAACCTTGAATACATTGAAGCCAAGTAGATGAGCCTTTCCACAAGGTCTCTTGGTTCCACCCTTGTTGAATGAAATCTGCTGGGAGTGGGTCATCTGACCTTTGCCATGTAGGAAGCTATATAGGAAACGTGAGAATGTGGGGATTTTAACACCGGTGAAATTTGAGGCTCAACTTACTTGTCTTGTGGGTTGCTTTCCTATGACAGTGGAATGGACTCAGTACTCTCTAGAGGTTTACCCTTACCTCGGTGCTTTCTACAGCTTCTGTGAAATAGTTTTAGAGACTACATGAAGTAGTTATATTAAGCATGAAATGTTGGCGTCTTCCAAATGCAGCAAGACTCTGGTGGTGCCACTTCACTGTATAAACTTGTTGGAAGTGACTGAAGTTTGGAAGCTGGCAAGTATTCCTCTGTTCTGCAGTTGTTGTTGAGGGATACAGGCTTCCTTCACCTTATCGGTTTTCTCTGTTTTCAGTGAAATGACTTAGATTGGTTCTGATCTCCCCCCCCCTTTTTTTTTTTACCTCTGAAAAAAGCTCAAGTGCATATGGGTAGACTTGATCCAGAAGAACACTGTTAAGCATTTGTTAAGATTTAACAACAGCTTGTGCGAACAATGTACCTTAATGTGAATTCAATTTTTTACTTGTGGCTGAACCAAATATTTGGACCTGTCCTTGAGCTTGAAGGCATTTTTAAAGTAATACCTTCTTATTTATGTGAGACATGCTTATCAACTTGTGCAGCTAAATTATTGTAGGGAATGAGGAGACAAATAACATGTTGGGTTGGGGGAGGGGAGCTAAAGTGAGTGGGAAAAAATGTAGAGCAAATTCAACAATTTACAAAATGCTGAATTTCCGGACTCATGTTCCGAGTCATTTCTTTTCTAAACTCAGTGGTTAAGTGATTTTATTATGTCATTGAACTAGTCTCCTTGTTGGAGGAAAAAATATTGGGTATATTTTTATTTTCCTTGTCTTTCTTTTTGTATGTATCCACTAGTTCAGACTTATGAAGTACTGATTTTTTTGGAGCAATGCCAAGTAGGATTATCACCTTTCCTTTTTGTTTTTGGTGATTACAAAATATTCTTCTTTGAAATGATAAAGGAAGTTTAGAACATAAGACCAAAAAAAAGGTGGCCATTTGAAGTAGTACCTTGAGAAGTGATGAGACATGTCATTTTTAAGATTTTCGTCTTAGAACATCTTCATTCGTAAAGTATCTAGGATTTAAATGCTGCTTTATCAGATTTTTTGTCCCTTGATAACTCTGGAATATGCCAGTTTTAAGTGATAAATCTTGAATTTATTTTCAAAAATTTATTTCAAAATTAAAACAAAAATGATGCTGAAAGGAAAAAAGTCACTATCACTATTGTTGATGCTCTTGGCGTTTTTTAATTTTTTTAGTAGAATGTAGAAGAGAGAGCATGCTAGAGTTTATCCTTCTCGGTTTGTAAGTATCAGATAGCTGTATATTTATCAGTGTGAGCTTCTCAGACCACAACAGTTATTTCATCAGTAGTCAAACTGGTTTCATTGTCTTTATAACCTGTTTGCAAATATTTGGGGGTGGGAGGGGGGATTCAACACACTTAAATATCTTAAATGCAAGCAAGAATCTCACCAACTGCAATTTGAGCTGTGAGTGGCAATGCTTCTGGAACACTGGTTAACATTTACCTAGCTGCTTAATTTTAGTTTTGATGGAGGATCCAGTCTGTGTTTATGTTGCTTTCTGTTTGTATAATAAAAAAAAAGAAGCCATTAAAAAAAAAATAACCTAAAGATAGTAGCTGCAGTGATCTAAAAATTATTGATTTCCAAGGGGTTTCAAAAGAAAGAAAGGATTTGTCACTCTCTGTATGAATATAGACTTGGGGAAAAATATAGTGGTTTTGTTATATCAGACTGTGACAATGCATATTGGTTAGAGTTAATATTGCTTAATTAACATAATTTTAAGTTAAATAATCAGTCTTCCATGTTTAGCTTGAACTACTGTGTCAGTGTGTACTCAAGACATTGAAGGTTGTGGGTTTTTTTTTTTTTAATTCCTTTACTTTGTAGAGTACTCAGCTTCAAGGAGTGCTCATGCATGAAGAATTCGGGTTAATTTCTAAAGTGGTGCTTAGGAATTATTGTGTATATGCAAATCCTTGCAAGTAGCAATGAATTTGTTCTTGTATTTTGTTTAGTTTTATTTTATTTGGGATATGCTTCAGTAACAAGTTCCTGTGAGTCTGTATGTGCGTGGCCTTAGCTGAGATTTACCGTTCTTGATAAGCCTGTCCTAAGAGTCTTGTCTTGTGTCAAACAGGAGAGGAAGGAGTCTTGGTAGAAAAGTGCCATTTAAGGGGATACCTTTTGTTTCTTTGCAGAAGAATGAAATAAGCTAGTAGTATCAGTACAAATAAATGTTTCACAAATGACTTAGTAGCAATGTAGACACAAATGAAACTGTAGTCAGAGGCTTGTCTTGGTTGCCCAAGGCTAATGCCGCTACAGCAATACAAGCTCACGCACTGGGATAACTACGGACTTGTGTAGATTCTGGTAGGGCATGGATTTGCTTCCATTGTTACCATCTACACGATGTGTTGAGCATGGAGTTTAGTTTCTGTATCTGTAATGTGGGAATAATCATCCTCCCCATTGCCAGTGCACATCTTATCATAAGTAGCTGCTTGTTCCACTGAACGCCAGCTACAACCTATTTTCATTTGTTGTCTTTGGTGTGAATGAATACAGCAGAAGAAGATCTGAAGCCCTAAGCAGAGGGAATAAATCAGGACGTGCATCATTTAGAACACTTTTTCTTAAGTCTAGAAAAACTGGCAATAGTAAATTCAAGCAGAATTGCAGATCAATAGTACGTAATATGCTATGCTGTACTTCCAGCACATAGGTGCATTAGTCCCAGGATATCACGTATTTCAAAACATTAAATAGCCATAATGGGGTGATATATCTGTATAATTATAGCTAGTGGCAGGAACAGAATTTGGAACCTGTTCCTGGGCACTTACAAGGGCTGTGCCTGAGGCAGCTGAGTAGAACCAGCTGCTTAAGACCATGATAGGTACATAAGCTATCCTTTAAAAACACCTCCAGTAGCTTCTGCTTCCCACCACTGCTGTTCTGTCAAAACCCACTACTCTGGCAGTGTAAACAGTGCTTTCCATCTTATCTTGTTCCCAACATGTTAAAACACAGATTTAGCAGTCTTTGTCTTCAAAACTGGTAGTGATCGTAGTCTGTAGTGTTATATTGTTAATCTAAAAGTACATTTCGTGGCTTTAAATACCAGGCAACAAGATTCTCTGTGTTTAATAAGGTTTTTTTCCTTTTTCTTTAAAGAAAAGGAAAGAAAAAAAACAAACCAAAACAAAAAAAAACCCACTAGTGAATACAGGGCTTAGCAGAACAGCTTTCTAATTATAAGAAAATAATGGATATTGGAAATATGGTTGCATACTTCTTCCCAACATGGGACTTTTCACCTCCTGGGGATGTAAAACTGTTCACTGCATTTTGTCTTTGGTGCTGAGCACATACTTCCTATCTCAGTCGTAAAATATATTTGGACTAATGGGCTCAGAGTGTGCAGATCTGATGGTGGTTTCACCAGAAATACCAGGTGAAACCATAATTTCTAGACTAATCAGATGGCATTTCTAATTCTTCTCTTTTGGTTTCTCATTCCTACATTAGTTTTAAACCTGGAAGATAAGCTGTCTTTTAGAGCTAGTAACTGATTTGTAGGGATTTTGTGAATGTCTGTCTGGAGATTATTTTCCCATAGGAAATTCCTTCATTGACTTTAAAATTGGCCTGTTACCTAGCACTTGATACAAATGGGTGGATTTGATATAAAACTCAAGGGGACATTATTTTTGCATGTGTATATGTATGTGTTCATGTTGCAGAGGGGCTGGGGGGTTATTATTCATACTACTATTGTTTCTGTTGGCTTTGACAAAATAGTAGCTGGTTCTACTCATGAATGTTTAAGGTGCCCATTTTTTCTCTCCAGTCTCATGTGTGGTGCAGGGAAATAGATTCTGAAGGGAACGTTTCATGACACTACTATTCATGAAATGACAATATAGTTCCCAAGGTGTAGTCTCTGCTTTATTTCCTTGACAGAGCTCTTTCACTGTTTCCTTCTCCTGTGATCAGCCTCATGAAAGGTAGGGATGAATAATCATGGGAATCAAATCACCTTGAACTTTGGACAGGTTCACATCTGAATAGGAATGGTGTAGATTTCTGAATGCAGAGGAGGATTTGCAAAAATCATTTGGTATTCCTCTAAGCTTGCCATTGGGAAAGTCAATGGTAAAACTCTTAGGCTTTAAGGAGAACCTGGCTATGTCAACATTTAACCTTAGTTGTTCAGGTTTGAAATGGCTTGTATAAGCAAATACGTGCCCATCCAGAGTCCTGGCAATGATCATAGAATAGTTTGGGCTGGAAGGGACCTTTAAAGGTCGCCTAGTCCAACCCCCCTGCAATGAGCAGGGACGTCGTCAACTAGATCAGGTTGCCCAGAGCCCCGTCCAGCCTGACCTTGAATGTTTCCAGGGATGGGGCATCTACCACCTCTCTGGGCAACCTGTGCCAGTGCTTCACCACCCTCATTGTGAAAAACTTCTTCCTTATGTCTAGCCTATATCTCCCCTTCTTTAGTTTAAAACCATTACCCCTTGTCCTATCACAGCAGGCCCTGCTAAAAAGATTGTCCCCATCTTTCCTATAAGCCCCCTTTAAGTATTGAAAGGCCGCAATAAGGTCTCCCTGGAGCCTTCTCTTCTCCAGGCTGAACAAGCCCAACTCTCTCAGCCTGTCTTCACAGGAGAGGTGCTCCAGCCCTCTGATCATTTTTGTGGCCCTCCTCTGGACCCGCTCCAGCAGGTCCATGTCCTTCTTGTGTTGGAGGATCCAGAGCTGGATGCAGAACTCCAGGTGGGGTCTCACCAGAGCAGAGCAGAGGGGCAGAATCACCTCCCTTAACCTGCTGGCCACGCTTCTTTTGATGCAGCCCAGGATACGGTTGGCTTTCTGGGCTGTGAGCGCACATTGCCGGCTCATGTTGAGCTTTTCATCCACCAGTACCCCCAAGTCCTTCTTGGCAGGGCTGCTCTCATTCCCTACATCCCCCAGCCTGTATTGATACCAGGGGTTGTTCTGACCCAGGTGCAGGACCTTGCATTTGTCCTCATGAGGTTCGCCTGGGCTCACCTCTCGACATTGTCCAGGTCCCTTTGGATGGCATCCCATCCCTCAGGCATGTCCACTGCACCTCTCAGCTTGGTGTCATCCGCAAACTTGCTGAGGGTGCACTCAATCCCACTGTCTATGTCATTGATGAAGATATTATAGCACTGGTCCACACTACGGACCCCTAAGGGACACCACTTGTCACCAATCTTCATCTGGATGTTGAGCCATTGACCACTACCCTCTGGATGCAACCATCCAACCAATTCCTCATCCACTGAACCGTACACCAATCAAATCCATCTCTCTCCAATTTAGAGAGAAGGATGTTGTAGGTGACCATGTCAAAGGCCTTATAGAAGTCCAGATGATATCAAACTGTTTTTCTTAATCAGTGCATGCTGTCCAAATTAAAACTGTTTCTAAAAACAGTTGACCAGCTGACGTATTAAAAACTGAAATTAATTTCTTTAAAGTCATCTTCTTGAAATTATAACTTCTAGTAGTTTATAGGCTTTTGATTTATATACTGTGAAAACAGCAGTTACTTACAAACGGTACATTCTCACACAACTTCACTTATTTTAATAAAAATAACACAAAAGCACTACTGCAATAAGTATATAGGGTAGATCACTGCATTAAACTCTGCAGTAATTATAACTTCACAAGTTCACAAAACCTAGGTTAAGAAATAAACAGCCCAATAAACTGTGGCTTCTGACTGTCTTTTTTTTTTTTTTTTTCTGTATTATATTCATGATTTCAAGCTTTTCTCCAGAGGTCCTAGAATTCCTTCTACTTTATTTGTAAATGTACTAAAATGTTCAGTTTAGCTGCGTGATTTGGTGAAGATTTGCTGAATATCATGTTACTTGTAATAAAGGGTAGACAATCCAGTGTAACCTGATATTTATTCCTCCCATTACAAATTCATTCATTATCTTTTGAAGTTTTGTCCTGCTTGCTTTTATGAGTCATGTTATGATAACACCTATAGTTTCTATTGGAAATCAAGTCCGTACTGTATTAGGACTTTGTACTGTAAAAGAGAACACCTTCTCTAAAACTGCCTACCAATTCCAGTGTAGATTTATCCTGGAGGGGGGGGGTTAGTCATTGTTTTCTTCTCTCTCTCTCCCAGCTGCCACCAAGAGCTAAGAATTTATGTATTGTTTGCTTATCTTTGGTGAAACCTGTCTTCCACTTCAACCAAGTGTCAATTCACTTCTCAGCTTAAGGCTTCAAATCAGCAAGGCCAAAGAGAATACCTGAGCTGGATTTTTATGGGCTATGAAGGATCTTGCTCCTTCTTAGGGAAGTCTTCTTTAGGTGGAAGATCCCAAAGGTTTGGGCCAGAGCTCAAGACTTGCACATACCTAGAGTGTTTAAAAAAAAAAAAAAAAAAAGTAAAGAAAAAAATCATATCCAAATTTATGGTGAGGAATGGTATAGGCAACACACAAGGTCAGAGAATCAGACATAGATTTACTAGTAAGGAGTTATTGGACACTTCCTGCTATGGCATATATCTCGCAACAAAGCAGTGGGTGAGAGCAATGACACTGCCATCCTTAGCCATCCATTCCGTGGATGTATCTGATGATGATGTAAACTTTGAAACAGGCATTGCTGGCTGATAAGCTCCTGAGAAATGCCCCTGAACAATTGCAGGTGACACAAATAATGCTTTTTGTTTGAATGAATGCCCGTGTGCTTTCAGGTATTTGTTCATCTCTACTTGCCTACAGCCCTTTCCCACTTCACCCATTTTGGACTGCCTTGGTAAAACCAAAAGAGCTAGAGGATCTGATTTCAAGGTCTCCCGGAGTTCCTACATGACAGAGACACTAGTAATTGAAGCTTAGCATTATCCGACTCTTAGCACTTGGAAGCATTGGCTCTGGGTTTTGTTTCCTTGGTATCCTTTGGGATATAACAAAAATACAGATCTTTCACGCCCCCCTCTTGCTACCTGCAATCAAGAAGAGGAGGCCGTGGGCTTTTATTACCTATGGTAAATCTGCAGGATCAGTAGGGATCTGTTCTGCTTTTAGGAGCCCATGTGCAATCACAAATTATAAACATCTGAAATTAGAGTGAGTTTGTTATTTAGTAACACACTGCTGTGCAAACGCCTCTCTCCTTTATCATTTTCAAAGCACTGTACAAACACTACATGTAGCTATAACGATCAGTGGTAATTTTACCTAGCCCTTTATTTTACAGTTTGAACATGCATTTACCTATTTTATTGATCTATAAGCTGAAGCCAAAAGAGGAAAAAAGCCCAAGCTATCTCTACTAAAGCCAATGAGGAAGGTCTGTACTACTTCTAGAACAAATTGGATCAGATTATGAGCATCTTGCCTGAGGCCATTTAATAAATAGTTTATACAGATAGGAGTGGAACAAAGGCACCGTACATTCTATAATAATTGTGTTCTAACTTCTCAAAAAGGAAAGCATAGCATTAAATGTGTCTTTTGTTAGTGTCCTTTTAGCAGCTGTATCAACTGTATTTTTTTTTTTCATGAAGCAAAACATACTTTAATTTTTTTCTTTTGGCTTTCTACAATTGAAGAGATTCTTAAAGATATATGGTCACATTCCATCCTTTGTGCAGCTGGAAATGAAGTGTCTCTAGCAATGGAGTAATGTGTCATGCATTTTCACTGGTGTATCAGAGAGCAAAATTTGGCCCTTTTAATGTCAAAAAAGAAACAAGGGCTCTTAACTGGATAAAACTGGATAAGATCTAATGGTCATCTGTTTATGAGCAGTTTTAATGCTGAGTTGTAGATTTAGAATAAAGAATAAATTATTCCTGATTTCCATATGGCTATAAAGCAGATATTTAAGCAAAAAAAACCCACAAAACCCCAAACATGTTTTTTCTTTGTGCCTTTTTTGTCTACCTGTACTTTATAAGGGAAGAACTTTAGGTGGTAAGGATGATGTTGTGTTTGCTTTTGACAGTCAAAGTGGGTTGAGCTTTTGGTTCCATCTTTAGGATCCAGCGAGGTGCCTCAGGCAGCATGAGTAGAAGATGGAAAAAGAATCTTTTCAAAAAGATTCAGAAATCATTTTGATAAGTCTGTATTTCCTTGCTTGACTTGACAGTTTTATTTCTTTGTAGTGCCACTGGCTATTGCTGTCTTTGATTCTCCTAACTGAACATACTGCAGAAAAGCAGTAACACCTTACAGAATCTGAAATTGTTTTTACTAAGGCAAAGTGGGGGGTGGGGGAAGAGATGCAACAAAGATGGTGGATTTGGTAACAGCTGCAACTAGCTCATTACAAGGCTTTGGGTTTTGGTTCCTGTTGGGTCACTGTGGTTGTTCAGCTTTAAGCAACAGAAGTCTTGAGAGGTGGTGACATGGAAGCGTCAAGGAAGAACAGGGAAACAAGCTGAAGCAGGTTAAGCAGTAAGAAGATATATATGCAGCAGAAAGAAAAAACAGCGTGATAATACTTGTCTACATCAATATACTTGTTGAGTGATTTTTTTTTTTTTTTTTTTTTCCTTCTCCCAAGGCCACGTATAATTGTTTCAGATATGCTGTGTGGCTTTTGATGCCATATGTCCACTTGGAGCTCTTCTTTTTCTGATTGCATGCTGCTCAATATATGCACAATAGTGTGGGAAGTAGTGTATCATCAGAGCTGCCAGACTATGTCCCTCTCTTTTAAAGTAGTTGGGAAGTATGTGTAACATCCTGGGTTGTGCAGAGGAGCCAGAATGGAAAAAAGCACTTCCATCATTAGCTTCAGGATCTGTACCTTCTGAATAGCTTCTTTAAAAAAAACAAAAACAAAACAAACAAACAAGACCCCCCAACCAAACGCATGGAAGTCTTAGGCTAGGAGGAGGAGGTTATGGCAGGCATGAAGTTTGTCATAAGCAAAAATAGTGGTGGTTCTTTGTCACATGGTAACTGTCTTATGCCTGGAATTTCTGCTCTCCATATTAATAGGGGAGTGCTCCCCTAAAATGAGGTGACATGAGTAAATTTTTTGTTGTTTTCTGGATTCATGGGAGTTTACGTATAGGAAAACTTGATGGAAGGGAAATGTACTCACTAGACTTGGGAACCTCATGGAAAGATTTTGTTTGGGTTTTTCTATTTTTATTGATATAATCAAATGAAATTTTATTTTATTATTCCATCAGCCCTGTGTTCAAGAAATTGTGAGAAAGCAGAGGGGCACCAGGTTGGCTCTCTGGGTAGAACAATGACAGTACTGGTTCTATGGATATCGCTTATGGGCTGCTTAAATTTGGACATCAGCAGTTTTGACAGCAATAACTGGAATGGGAAAGGTGCTAGGAGCTGGGGAGTGCTGTCATTCTCCTCGTGCAGCACTAGGCTGGTGGGATGGTATCACTGACATAATTGACAAAGGGTTGCAGTACCAGCCCATTCTAATTTTCTCACTCTATATGCTGAGGAGAGAAATACTGGGTATGTCCAAAGCTTTATGAGGAGCTACTGCTGTTTCTGACCCTGCTGTCTCATTTGCATACTGTTTTGAGCGCTCTGGCAGAGCTGTTAACAAAGCTTATGACAGGGTGAGGGAGGAAAGAAAATGAAATTCATGCAACGGCAGAGAAGAAAAGGCAGAGAGAGAAAGCCTGGGGGGAAGAAGGAAGACAAATATGCCATTTGGGTATTTCTGAGACAAATTGCCCTCTGAGGGAGGTTGTGCTCAGCACATGCTTTGCTCAGTTACTCAAAACTGAGAGCTATTTTGAAACTACAAGCCTGTGTCATATGACTGTGCATATAACGCATCTGCCCTGCCACACTTGCATCTCTGCTGCTATGATCTCCTCCTAACTAAGCAAAGCACATGAAAATAATGCAACTAGTTACCACTGCCAAATAACAGTAAAATTTGAGATCAGCCCGTTATCTGCTCTGTAAGTCATTCTGTTTTAATTTAGACCTAATGCACCACACAGAAGATATGGCAACACTTCTCTTGGCTTAAATGAAGCAGTCCATTAGGTAGACCTATCTATGGGTCTAAATCCAAGCCTACAGTACTGTGGCAGTAAACAGTTCTGGATTTCTCTACAACTTGGTAAAGCTTTAATTCATTTTTTTCCCCTCTTCCGTGGAGGAGTATGGACTTGCAATTATGCTAGAAATCAAGATTACACAAACTTGCAGTTGATGCCTGTTGTGTGGCCTCTGGCCAGTTCTCTTGGTGTATTATCCACAGACACTTCTGCCAAAATCCTGACTATTACAAGCTGAGACTTTAAAAAATGGAATTCCTGTAGTTAGTCCCCAAGTCCTTAGTTACCTTTAAATGCATGTAATAACATGCAAACTTTAGATATCAGAGCATTAAAATTCACGCTGTTATTTATTGCTGTCAATGTGTACATATGTGACACAGGATACGACTGAATAGCTAGCACAAGATAATGAATTCTGAAAAGTTCTAGAATAAAACTATGGGTGCTTGCCCGGTATCTTACAAGCACTCATAACTTTTGCCAAGAAAGCAGACTTTTCTTTTAGAGTATATCTCTGCTCTCAGCAGTAAGAAGAGAGAATATATAAACTATATAACAGCCAAGGGGTTTAATATTCAGTTTTGCTACAACAGATTTGTAAGGAGGGGGGGAGTGGTTGGGGAGAACATTCTGCTCCCTTTGCTCTTTCAGAGTTATAACTCTGGAAAATGAAAAACTTTATTCTCTTTGCTGTAATACTTTTGATATTGGCACTGCTAGGCAAGAGTAATCTTCACTTATCCGCTTCATGCACCAGTGAAGTTTTTCATGGCAGTGCCTGTGCAATTAGATAATACTTCTGAAATTTTCAGTGTCCAGTGGTGGGACAAAAAGTGCAACAAAGGGTAGAACCCAGCTAGATGATATGTGAATTAGAGAACCAGTTTGACATTCAGATCAAATGAAAAAAGCAGGCAGCAAAATGGTAGAAAGTTTTTCCTGTTAGACACCCAAGTGAATGAAACCTAATTTGAGTTTCTTTATTAAAGTAACGATTTGCAGATGACATTCGGCCTTCTAGGCTGTGCAAGGCTTGATATCAAATCTATCCATGTTTGATTCTAAAGAGGTCTTGAACGAAGGGTCCTGCCCACAGGAAGCTGTCTGAACAAGAAGGCTTCAAGGTATTAAGAGGTGGTGGTTCTCCTGCAGTCTCTCCTATCAAAACAGGACCAAGATAGAGATAGAAAGTGAATGCTTTGTAGCTTAGAGCAGGGGGAAAGAGAGAGAGAGGAAGGATGGGAAGAGATTGATACAAAAGTTTGGGGAGACTTTGATGCAACCTCTGCCAAAGGTAATTGTTTCTAAGATGAATACCTTAGAAGGCTCGAGGTAACTAACAAGAGGGTGGGTGTAGGAATGAGGGCTTGCTGATTCCTGTGGACAATGCATCGATTCTTGTTCCTCATGGCCTCCCCACTCCCTTGTCCTGTCACTTTTTTTTTTAGCCAAAATGACGAAATGACAGTTACCCAACTGCTTCAGAAGTGAAATACAACTAAAGACAGGGGAAGTATGATAGTGACACACTCCTACCTCTATTCATCTGGCAGAAGACCGTGACAGCCCGTCTCTCAGCTGCTCCAAAGCAGCAGATGTCTTGGGGTGCTCATAAAGGCTGACTACTATAAATTTTCCAAAAATCTATGAATATGTCTGTACCCATAACGTAAGTTAAAGATTCATTATGAGAAATCTGATATATTCTTTATTCAGTTATTTTCCCCACCCACAGTGGGACAGCTTCTGCTGCCTAAAAATGAAAGTGAGAGCGGCAGGTGAGATGGGAGAGACATTTTACATACCTGACACCTAGTTAATTTTTCACATCTGAAAGTCATGTACATGTTTTGAGTGCTGTATTCGTTGAAAGGCGATTTATCAGCTAGGCTAGTTTAATAGCTGCTTCCCACTAGGTATCCACAAAAAAAACCCCCATGATTTGTACCCAATGTACTTGGAGGTAACAAGTTACACTCTGTGCTCTGCCTAAAGTGTGAATAGTAATACTTTGGAAATGTCTGTTTTATGTAAGGCATGGAGAGTGTTCTGTGAACCACAGATAAAAGGTGCTGAAGATGTAAAGCAAAGAACCTTTTCAATACTGAATACTACCCTGTTTGCCTGGCAATGATAATGCCTGCATTTTTCATCTGGACAAACAGTGTAGAAGTTGGAAGAAGTAATAGAAGAGGCCTTCTTCAGACAATTGAAACAAGCCTTATGTTTTCAGGCCTTAGACTTCATGGGAACTTTAACCAGCCTGGTATCTGCTGAAAGGTTAACACAGAAGGGCACAAGCAATCCAGAAGGTTTCTGGAGTGCATTGATGATAACTTTCTGACGCGGCTGGTGAAGGACCTGACAAAGGGAGACACTCTGCTGGGCCTGATACTTACAAACAAGGAAGAACTTGTCAGGAATATGAAAGTAGGGCAACCTTGGCTGCACTGACCATGGGATGCCAGAGTTCCACATCTTGAGAGAAAGAAACAAGGCAAATAACAGAATCACAGCCCCTGGACTTCAGAAGAGCAGATTTTGGCCTGTTTAGGAGTCTCCTTGGAAGAATACTGTGGGATACAGTCCAAGAGAGCTGCTTGGGTTGTTTTGTTGTTGTTTTCTTCTGAAGGATCATCTCCTCCAAGCTCAAGAATAGTCCATCCCAACATGCAGGAAGTCGAGCAAAGGTGGTAGGAGGCCTGCATGGATCAACAATGATCTCCTGATGAAATTAGACATGAAACAGAAGTGTACACAGGTGCAAGAAGGTCAGGTGACCCAGGAGGAGTATAGAGACCAAATGTGCAGGAATGGTTAGGACTGCCAAAAGGTTAGGAATGCCAAAGCCCAGCTAGAATTGAATCGGGCAAGGGACCTTAAGAGCAACAAGGAGGACTTCCTACAGGTATATCAGCAGCACAGGGAAGACCAAGAAAAACATGGGATCATTGCTGAATGGAGAAGGGGACCTGATGACAAATGACGTGGAAAAGACTGACATGCTCAATGCCTTCTTTGCTTTAATCGTTACTGGTAAGACTTGTCTTCACAAATCCCAGGCCCCTGAGACCAGTGGGAAAGTCTAGAGGAAGGAGGATTTACCTTGGTGGACGAGGATCAGATTAGGGAATTCTTAAACAAACTGGTCATGCACAAATCCATGGGGCTGGATGGGATGTACCCATGCATGCTGAGGAAGATGGCTGATGTCATTGTGGGGCTACTTTTGATCTTTGGAAGGTTGTGCTGATAGAGGAAGGTTCCTGAGGACTGGAAGAGAGTGAATGTTGCTCCTGTCTTCAAGAAGGGCAAGAGGGAGGATCTAGGAAACTACAGGCCAGTCAGCTTTACCTTGATCCCTGGGAAGGTGATGGAGCAAACAATTCTGGAAACCATTTCCAAACATATCAAGAATAAGAAGATGATTGGATTAGTCAGCGGATTTATGAAGGGGAAATTAGGCCTGAATTGCATGATAGCCTTCTGCATGAAATGACTGATTGGTGGATGCAAGTAGATGATCAGTGGATGTTTATCTCCACTTTAGTAAGGTTTTCAAGACTGTCTCTCAAAACATCCTCACAGACAAACTGATGAAGTATGAACTAGATAAGTGAGTGGTGAGGTAGACTGAAAACTGGTTGAATTGTGAGGCTCAGAGGGTTGTGATCAGGGGCATAAAGTCCAGCTGGAGATCAGGCACTAGTGGTGTACCCCAGAGGTCAATACTGGAGCCAATACTGTTTAGTATCTTCATTAATCACGTGGATAATGGGGCAGAGTGTACCCTCAGAAAGTCCGCAAATGATACAAAACTGACAGGAATGGTTGATAGACAGGATAATTGTGCTCCCATTCAGAGGGACCTTGACAGGCTGGGCAGAGGGCAGAGAGAAACCTCATGAAGTTCAACAAAAGAATATGCAAAGTCCCACACCCTGGGAGGAATAACCCCATGTGCCAGTACATGCTGGGCATCAATTGACTGGAAAGTGAATAGAGTTTGCAGAGTTGGCAGCATTGTAACTGCTTTGAAGAAAAGAGATAAAAATTCCCACCCCATCAGAGACGTCCTGTCTACATCAGAGACTTTTAATCTAGCTGATAGCTACAAGGTAGAAATTCTCATTATAGACTCTTTGAAGATAGTAAGAGAAAATTTTAAAAAAGAGTTAAAACAATATATAGCACAGTGAGCAATAAAATAACTTTTGAAATGTTAAGCACTTGATCAGATTTTTTAAAATACAGGTATATTATGTGCATGTCATGGACTAAGAACTGTTTATGACGTGCACATGACATGCTAACATCAACTGACATGCTAACGTTTTGGTCAGCATGGTCGAACTGGTGATGCTTGTCTTGGGTCTAGTCCCTGGGACTCTTTCTGGTATGTATAGTTTTCCTTATAGGAGGTAGGAAATGGCTACTTGGGCAGCTAGCCCATACTGCTGTGTTTTATGTGCTTGGCCACATGTAGAAAGAGGCATTTCTGCATCTATGGGGGTTGGGAGGGGGAAAGGAAGTGGTATTGGAGCCAAACCTCTTCTGTATGAGTCCATGAAAACATTGTCTGCAAAGGGAAGTCTCAAAATGTGACTCTCCTCTTGTCTGCTGGATCCCTTTAACTGTGGGACTCTTCTGTGTTCGAGCAGGGCTCACTGGTTTGTTTTTTTAAAAACATCTGGAAATAGTAATGGTAATATCCCTGTTTTGGAATAGGCTTTAGATAAGTAAGAGTATGCCCTAATAAATTCAGGACACTTATATTTGGTTCCCTCTTCTGCTGTAAAATTTCAGCTTCCCATCTTCCACCTCTCACAAATATGATCTCGTCTTACATTCCCTTCCTGTACATTCTCCTAATTTGAAACCTCCTATAGGTCTAACGTAAAAAGGGGAAACTGAACAATGTATGCCTCATGTCACGGGAAAAGTTCTACACTTTTCCTCTATGCCTCTAACACTGTCACCAATACTTCGGCTCTAAGCAATTTCATCCCCAACTTTAAGTTTAAGTATTAATGCAAAGTTGGTTTTCCTTATTAGTGGTTCATCTGGCTATTGATTTGGTTGATTCTTGCTATTTGTTGTTCTGGCAAATCTGGTCATCTGGAAGAGCAAGACACGTCTTCAAGTCTGAGAGGGGCACCTATCCTCTCCACATCTGGTTTTATGGAATTACTATGTAATAGAGTGGACTTGTATATTTAGTAACACTGTTTGTGTGGCAAATATATGGTTACATACAGTAAATCCCCAGTTATCCAAACCTCCATTTATAAACAGTCTCTGTAATTCCCTCTTCTCTTGACTGCTGATTGTTTGAACTCAACATTATCCAAATACACTGGATAAACCAAATGTGGTTTGGCAACCAGGCTTCTATTATATTTAAGCTTGATTCATAATGTGGCAATAGTCCGGTAATGATACATATCCACTTTTCCATAACGTACTCAAAAACCTGTGGATAAAACACGGCTGCATAAATGCTGGGACTGTTTTGCTTCAAATTACAGTGGTGGGAGAAGAGAATGTGTTTTTAAGAGCACACAAAAAATGTTTCCTGCTTACTCAGTCACAAAGGACTGTAACGAACAGTGTAAATGCCTCCATAGTGCTTTCTGTGATGCTTTCCCTGCCCTTCCTGCAAATATTCTGGATATGTAACATCTTCTGGGTATGAATAAAGCCGTTTGAATCTGCCCCTTTTTTGCATATTGCTACAAGCTAATTTTTCGAGAAATTGGTAGCATGCTGCTCAGCTCCCACCTATGTCTACTACCTATGCTCTGGAATAGTGAAACCACCTCCACTTTCCTTCCACTGCAGAAATTGTTCCTTCCCAGCTGGTGGCCTAAATGTGCCTCCAGCCACACCCCCATTTGTATCTCCTGCTTTAAAACCGGAGATCATAATAAGAATTTCCTGGGGCTTGTGTCATACCTGAGGGAGATATAGCTTGTGTGATTCAAATTCTTCACTTTGCAGGCTTAGCCCACTTCTGCTGAGAGGGGTATGGCAACCTAGTTCCAGTTCGATAATCCATACAAAGGAGACAGAGTTCGCTCTTTGTAGCTTTTTGCCTGCTCATCACCCTTGTATGCGAGGTCTTACTCACAACTGCTTCAGGTCTCTGATACTTCCTCGGGTGCCTGTTGCTGAAGGAATTCCTCTGTGTTTCTCTGGCAGGCAGAAAATGCTCTCAGGCCTGTAGTCAGAAGCAGCTCTTTCAGGAGAACCTGTAGCAGCGCTATCTTTAACAGTTATATCTTTTAACTATTTTAAGCTAACCTGGCCATGTGATTCATATACACCAGGTACTGCTATGTGAAGCCTGACCTAAGTCTATGGCAACGTAAAGATATGCCCAACGGAAACAATTTACAGGATTGAAGCCTTTGTTTCTCATTATGGCAGATGGTATATGTTTTGTTTACCAGTAGTCATATGTTGCTAAGCCATGTTTCCTTTAAAAAAACAAAAAGGCATTGCTGGGCAACACAGTAGGAAGGTTATATGCGAGGCCCCTTGTTTGCTTTGCTGTAGCTATTCCTCTGGGGTTGGGTGGGATATTCTGTAAGGAAGGGAGATGTCTCCTTCCCTAGGGTCCAGCAAGCCTCTTTGGGAAAGAAATGCACCTTTAAGGCATGAGAGGGAAAACCAAAGAGATGGGAAAGGTGTGCCTGTCTCTCACACATGTATACGCAGCTCAGAGATGGCATCAGGAGCAGGGAGTCTGGTGGAAGAACAGCAAGGGGAGTAAAAATCAGGCCTCAGAGGTGAAAAATAGATACTTTTCACGGAATCCCCAAGGGGACTTTACACAGTTCACTGCAGCACAGAAAACGGATTAACTGATTGCTGGAAAGGGAGCACACCTGAAAAAAAGGATCCTTCCTACCAGCAGACAGGCATATTTGGTTACCATATTTCTATACTGAGATTTTGTATATATTTCTATGACATGTTTTGAATGTATTGTTCTAATAAAACCTAGTCTCCAGGTTTCAAAACCCTTTTTGGTGTATTTTGATGAGTTCAACTTGTGAGAGAGGTTCGCGAAGATTCACTTGAGAGTTCTTGCTGATTCTAGTCATTTTGAATTTGAGTAGGTTTATATAAATTTCTTCCTGAGGATGGTAAAACCTCAAAAATTTGTGGAGATTTTTTGTTTGTTTCTTTTTAGAATTGATTTTTCTCTTATCTAAAGCAGAGATACAAAATTCTGTGAGTATTTGAAATTTGGATACTTTCAACCAAAAAAAAACCCTGGAACTTCATCTACAGCCTAGATTAAATTTCCACAAGCACTTAAATAAATGATTGTGAACTTATTGGAAGTACCATTTTTCTACGTGAATGTCACCATTGTCTCACTTAAGGAGAAGATCCTGCCTTTCTAAAAGTTGTATTGGTTTACTGGATTCATTTTTCTGACTGCTAAAGAAATTCCTGCTGATGACAAATTGTCTTTGTATGAAGTCTGAACCAGAATCCTTCTGACCGGTTGTGCTTACTAAAGTTCCCACACTATTTTTGCAATAACAGTGGAAGTGTATTTGTTTGCCAGACTATTCAGTCCAAAATTCTATTAACATCAGGTATGCTTTGTCTAATGAACCTACTCTCCTACTTCCCCCATGTCCTCAATGCAATTTTTAATGGAGTCTAATATCATTCCTTTTGTCTTGTCTACAGCCTTAGCTTTTTTTTTTTTTTTTTTTTTTTTTTTTTTTTTTTAAGTAAAACACACAGATTCAGAAAGCTCAGATTCAAACTGTAGCTTCACTGCAAGTCTACATAGCTGTGGCAGTTCACAACACTTAATGATATGGGGCCTCAAGTGTTTCTTGATTTTGGGTAATTAGAATAAATGGATCTGAGTCTTTTTCTAGCCCTGCGGTTGAGAAAGAAGACTTTGATTTGGATGTAATTTCAAGATTCCTGCTGAATTCGGGAGAGAATGGATTGATACCTGGAAATGACTGTTGGATCTTTGGTCTGTCGAAGATGTGGTTAGAGAAGTCTCTTGTTCTCTCACTCAGTTAGTGTGTGACCTTCGATAAGTCCTTTCACTTCTGCTTTCTCCATTTTCAATAGGTAAAGGATGATAATGGTTACCAAATCTCTTAGGTTTATTGTGAGAATTAATTGACTAATAACTTTAAAGCCCTCTAGCTCATCAAAAGATAGTTCAGACTACTATTCCCCCCCCCCCGCCCCTTATTAATGACTTAAGAGAGGTTTGAACTAATGAATAAGAGGTGAAAATATATATCCCATTATTAGTTCCAAGAAACATCTACCACTTCTAAATCATAAAAAGGCAGCATGAATTGTTTGGGAGGGTTTCCAATACTGGCCATGAATGATTCTTATTGAAATTGCTGAATCATTCTGCACCATGTTTTATGTTCTTTAAAAACCCGCATGTTCAGTAAATCACCCTGCAACTCCAATCTTACTTAAATTAACTAATGAGTTTTATCAGGCCATTAATTCAGGCTTATAAAAATTTTATACAGCTGCTATAGATTTGTGTAAAGTATTCAATATGCTTGATCATTCCGCATTGATTTTAAAATTCAAAAGTATCAGCCTGAGCTTTAACAGCACCTCGTTGGTTTGAACCTACTTTAGCTTAATGGCCTTAATTTGCTTTAACTGATACATGTTCAGTGTGGAAAAATTAAGGACTAAAGTAAAAATGGTGAAAGGCAACAGAACTGTAAAATAGCTTTAGGAAACAAAGGATATAGGATAAAGGAAGATAAAGTGGATTTGGGCACAGTCCAGTTGGAAGAGAAGATGATCTAAAGAAACACGTATATATGATGCTTCTAAAAGCCGCAGGTGGCGTGTATGTCATGCTGCCAAGATTTGGAAGATTCCTAAGATTTGGAAATCTCCTCTTGAATTCAGTAGCAAATCTCCTGATGACTTTGGAGCAAAATCAAGCTTTAACCGTTGGAGGTATCCCACAAAGAGGTCAAGGAGCAGTTGTTTCAAAGGGTATAGGAGCAATTAATAAGCAAGTATAGGCTGTATTTGAAGAGCAGATGGGATAATTGCCCCTTTTTACAGCACTGGTAGAGAAAGCTGACGGTGGTCGCTGCCAGGGGTGTTTGGGATAGACTTGGTAGTTGCTTCTAGGTTATGGAGTAGTGAAATGAGTTTTCTTAGGAGAAGTGCAACTTTTGGCTTTTAGTTTTCTCTGCCTGCTTTGATCTTTCTAGTGGGAGTCCAGAATGGACTCCTATTTGTACAAGATTTTCCTGTTATCGACTGGATACTTGTCTATATGCAAATCTTACTTTGGTGTGGTCATTTACTAAATTTAGTAAATGCTTCAAGGTTTTTATTATGCTGTTAACTTTCTTTAGTTGAAAGGCATGCTTTTTCTGGGGATGAATGAACAGATACCAAGATGTTTAATAGTAGAGGAGTTGTCATGTAGTTTGAATGATAATCAAGACAACTGTTCTAAATTGACATCTCTTCTCTCCTCATCCCTTGGCAGAACTCAACTTGCAGAAGTACAAGGTTTTTTTAAGATTATAATTCATATTGCTTGCTGAAGCCTTAGGACATCTTTCCCCTAGGAATAGGTGGCATAATAGTAGTAAAAGTCTGCCCAATACATTTGCATGACCCCAGTTACTGTCCACTGTATCTATTACAATCCAGCTGATTAAAGACTTTGTGACCAGCAGCCATGAGGATCCTGTCACTTGGTTCTGTAATCTTCTAAACCAGCTCTGTTGCTCGTTCTAGCAGCTTTTCTTTGTGGCTTACTGTCTGATTCAGATTTCTGACCTGATACCCTATTTGGGAGTAATGATGCTAGTGCTCAGCTATCTCTAGATCGTAGTATTTTTCCATTGCCTCCTGATTTCCTCGGTCACTGTCGCATGCGCCAGCTTACTGGGCTTCTAGGGGGAAGATATAAAAGTGAATTTTGTATCTATAGACATTCCACTCTGAAAGCATCCAAGAGTGATTAGAAAGTAATTGCTTTGAAATAATGGAAAACCTGGGAGAAAGATGTAGTATAAGCACGCCACTTCTGGGATTTCAGGATATGGCAGTGCTTCTTCCTGGTCAGAGGCTGTGGTGATGGACCTTTGCACATCACAACAGTTGTACGGAGCTTGCTTCTCCCAGCTGAATGCTGAATTACCCTCAAACTGTGCCCAATCCTATGTTCTCTTGGTCAGAAAGTCCATCTTTCACAGTAATGGGCTGACACCTGACAGGCTAATGTTGTTCGTGTTCCTAGAGTTTATTGCTTGTGTCTTTTTAGGGATAGCCACCTGTAGTGTTTTCTGTTAGGACGCTGTTGGTTTTGGAGAAAAGTTAGTCTTTTGTCTGGCCCAAAACACAAGAGGGAAGACCAGTACAAAATAGAATTTGCAGCTTCTTTCAGACGTGTCTCAGTCTCTTTAAAATATCCCGCCTTAGCAAACTTGTAGCATTTGCTCTTAAATCCCTCTCGAATTTCTGTGTTCCAGGACTAACCTGTACTTTCCACTAACTATCCGCTTTTACATTTGTGGAAGAAGTAATAGTGGGTATACTGGTAGTAGACTGGTTTGTCGCTGTACTGAGAGAGGATAGCATGGCCACAGAAATGCTGCAGAATGGCTGGATCTTGGGACAAAGTCTCTCATTGGACCTTGTTGTCCTTATTAATCACTATTCTCTTTTAGTAGTTGAAAGTAGAATGATATCTTCCTAGCTGCAAACTCTGTTACGTATGCTGAAATGCTGTACCAAGAGCTCTGGAGGAATTAACTTTCTCATTGCTGCCTTCTTTTTTTGTGCACGAGATGATATAATACTGAATTTCTGCACCAACATTTGGACAGAATCTGGTTTTTGTTCTGTTAGCATCCTGTTCTAATCAAGGGGATTAAATGCTTGTGGAATCAGGTGCTTTTCTCTATCAAGGAGGAGATCAGTATCTGGTCCTAAAGCATCATAGATGTGATGGTGGGTCTTTAGAAGCTGCATTCTAAGAACAGGTGGGCTAATTGGCTCTTCTACAGCTCTGATGGAGAAAGCTGACAGTGGTCGTCGTTGCTGTCATCTTTCACGTGTAAGGAAAGTTCTGTGACCATGCTGATACATGCTAATGTCTCACCTTTATTGTCTGGGAAATCAGATGCAGGTTCTAATTCTTTCTTCTATTTTGTTTTATGGTGTCGCTCTAGTGAACAACTTGATAAATGCACTCAGTTATGGGTTTTTTTTAATACAAAACCTGTTCAGGCCAGAATAAAAATCCAGCACTTGAACAACCTGAAACTCACTTCTTGCTTTCTCTGAAATGGAAGATGCAGGATTGAAATTCTATTCCTAGTAATGGGCTGCATGGAACTACTTCTTAATTTTGATGGAGAATCCAGATTGAAATCACAGTCTGAATTTTCACATAGTGTATTGTCTCTATTTCACTTTTTCTCTGTAGTTCCCCAAGTAAATTTTCAAGCTCTCAAAACCTTCAAATTTTTAAATGAGTTTTTTCCCTTATTTTGACAGAAACTATCTTTTAAGGTGGTTCTTGCAACAATTACTGGCATGTATAACCAAATTTCAGACTAGTGATGGTAAAATATCACTTCTTTCAATACCTCTCCTCTGTCAATATTTGTAGACTTTTCCACAAAGGTGAGAATCATTTCTGTGCAGGCAAACCGTGCAGTCTCCTGGTGAACCATTAAGTTTCATTAACTTGGGGCATGGAGGGAAAGAGTTTAAGAAATGCAGTAGTTGTGTGCTGGCTCTTAGGGGCAAAGAATAATTTTTTTTTAAGTAAATGTTCCTCTTGAGCTTTCTATACTTACAGCTCTAAATGAGACTGCAATCTGTGGTAGGCACTGAGACTCTCGACGTGGCAGGGTGAAGTTTGGCCTACAGAATTACCATGGCGCAGTTTTGAATGGCACTTACAAGAAACACCATGGCAATAGACTGGCACGTTTTCCACAGCTGAGATCTTTTGAGCTATGGTCTTTAGGTCAAGGTCTCTTGCTGCTAGGCTGTAATTGTTGAATTTGTGAGCAGCTTCTCAGGTGACCTGTGATAGGATGCTGTTTCTTGCCTGTTGGAGAGCAACTGTGGGAGCTACTTTGTGTTTAGATCTGCAACGCTGAAGATTCAGTAAGTTCAACGTGCTTCCCAGAGGGAAGTTGGGAGGGTCATAGACCATCTCCAGTACTTTTGTCCCTATTATGATTCAAATGTCTATACAGAAAATCTTTATAGATCTTTCTTCCTCAGGTCTTGGAATCCTTTCCCCTCTTATAAGCAGATTATGAACAAAACCTTCAAAGTGTTGAAGAAAGAAAGAAATGGGATTTATGCCTGGATAGGACTAGACTAGCTTAGAAGAGGCAATGGAAATGTATCTGTCAGGGAGGGGAAAGGTCAAAAAAAACTCCAAACCAGAAAGATCTTGATTCAAGTGATTCTGGGCCTTTACATGTAGACAAAGTAGATAGGTACTTGTGACAGCCGACTGATGGCTCCAGTAAAATCATAGCTTTAAGGAAGAGTACCATAAGAAATTTATTTATTTATTTATTTATTTGTCCTCAAGAATGAGGATGTTACAAGGTTTGTCCTTACCCCTGAGGATGAGATGATTCAATTTTGCAGTCACAGCAAAACTGTTCCTCAAGGCAGGCACCCTTTCACTGAATGGCTAATGACATTGAGCTCAAACAAACTCGCCCCTTCGGAGATGCAGGACAACAGATTAAAATTGTATTTTTTTTATATATTTTTACACCAGCATAGGTAGATACTGTATATTTGCTGTGGCTCTGTCCTCACTGCCTCCACACTGTACCTTCTTCATGACCCTGCTGAAATTGTTTAGTGTTGTTCGTCAGGAAAGAAATCTGAGGGAAGGTGTGGCTGGTTTCTATCCACTGGTTATGATCCCTCCCTCCCTCCTGGCTGGCAGAGCCAAATCCGGGGGGGGCCATGACTTTTCTTATCTTTGAGAAGTAAAAGCAATTTTGTCTATAATGTGGACAAAAGCTTGTACTAGTCCTAATCTTGACTATTAGCATTGAAAAGACTTCTTCCCAGGCCATTATAATAACAGCTAAAACTCTATGCATAACCTCAACTGTTACTCTTGAGCACTTCAGAGAAATGTATTAGTTAATTACTAACTATTATTACTGCCAGCTGGTACCTGGTTAAGTCTGCTGTTTATTTTACTGCAGCCTGCTGTGAAATAGCTCTTCTGTTCCATGGTATGCAGATGTTTTCCTTGGCTGAGAAACTCTGTGTAGAGGTAAACACACTGGTTGTTCTTATTGGGCAGCTCTTTTGTGAACCCTTATTTCTCAGATATTTGTTTCCTATCTATTCTTCTGTTACCTACCCATTCTCCCACTGTCTATGAATTTAGTGCTAGGCTCCATGGCTGCATTCTGTTACCTATGGATGGCATAACATAGGCAACAGAAGCTGCTTAATACTCTTTTGCAGAGGTGACACCTGTAGTAACATCTCCATTTAATGGTTCCCCAACACATTGATTCATTCTTGCAGTAAATGCTGAAGATGCAAAACCTGATTGTTAGCTATACCTCTATCGCATAGTAGCTCTGGTTTACTTATTTCAGTAACTATAACAACATCTGTGCCTTTCATCTGAAGCATATCAGTATGATAATGAGCCTGCATCACAGAATCATAGGATGGTAGGGGTTGGAAGGGTCCTCTGGAGATCATCTAGTCCAACCCCATGCTAGAGCAGGGTCACCTAGAGCAGGCTGCACAGGACTGCGTCCAGGCGGGGTTTGAATATGTCCAGAGAAGGAGACTCGACAACCCCCCTGGGCAGCCTGTGCCAGGGCTCTGTCACCCTCACAGTAAAGAAGTTTTTCTTCATATTTAGATGGAACTTCCTGTGTTCCAGTTTGTGCCCGTTGCCCCTTGTCCTGTCGCTGGGCACCACTGAAAAGAGTCTGGCCCCAACCTCTTGACACGCACCCTTGAGATATTTGTAAGTATTAATGAGATCCCCTCTGTCTTCTCTTCCTCAGGCTAAAAATGAAAATCAGTTATCCAGTCTAGTGGCCAAACTGGGTTGGAAGAAAGTAATTTCAAGTCAACCAAAGCATACTATTTACCTCAAACAAAAATGTTTGGTTTTTTTTTTTTTTCCTAAATTACATAATATCTGTTTCTTCTTTATTAGAAATTTTATTTTAGTTTTGAGAACATAGCATTTAGAAATCTTTTTTGTGTTGGAATTCTCTTCTAAATTGTGTGAATTGCTCTGGTGGACTTCAAATTGACAACTTTAAATGACACTTTTACTTATTTCTGTAATATATCAAATATAGCATTTAATTGGTTTTATTATTCTGTCTTGTTGCAAGTGTTTATACACTCACTAACACAGCCATATTTATGAACTATTTAGAAATCGCTTGGAACCAACAGAGGCTGCATTCTACTAAATGGATGCAGTGTAACAGAGGCCCTTGTCAATTTAAGAACTGTTTTTCACCTTTCTGCTGAGAGAACCTCATAAAAGTACAGTTTATCATACCACTTCCTCCCCTTACCTTAGAGAAACTTATTCACCCTATTTGTAATTCCTACTGAAATAAATGTTTCATAATGCAGCAGTTGCTAAATGACTTCTTCTAGTGATATAACACATGCATAAAGGCAATTAAAAAAAGTTGTAAATACATTTAATACAACAGTTCAGAGAAAGGGGAGGGGGGAGGCAAAATAAATCCACAAGAGGTTGTAGAATGAGGTAGCAGAGATTTTGACTTTCAATTTTTGTGTGAAGTATAAAAAAGCACGAACAAGAACTTTTCTTAGCATCTCCCTTCCTTCTCTGCCTCCCCCCATTTGCCAACCCTCAAGGCATTAAATTGCTTTCTAGTCTTGAGTAAACAACCTCCTAATATATTACAGAGTGACAAGTAGAACAGGGGATACAGTGAAGCTTTAGCTTTAAAAAACAAAAAAACCAACCAACCAACCAAAAAAACCCACACAGACACCCCCCACCCCCCACTCCCCCCCCAAAAAAAAAAACCAAACAAGCAAATCTTGTCTGTATGGCTTTACAGTTTTGTGTGTGTTAGGGGATTCTGTGTTGGTATTGGTTTGCTAAATTGTTCATAATTGAGCATTTACAAACACTTGGTATTTACTGAGTTTCTGATTTATGAAATGTGCTTAGTGGTCAAAAGATTTATGATTCATTTCAGTAATTTGTGTCTAGTGGCACCTGATTTATTAATCAAGAAAATGATTTCCCAGTCAGGCAACTCCTTTGTGAATATGACTGATTTATAAGTGTAGGAAATAATGTATAGTTCATGTACCTGATTTATAAGTAGCATTACTGTCATACAGATGGTTTGAAACTCAATACTTTATCCTTTGGATGTAAATATCTATTTTATTAATAAAAATGGACTGATTTATATGACTGATTTGTAAATCTTGATTCTAGATTTTAGCAGAAGTCATGCTCTGATGCACTTTATTTCTCAAACAGGTTATTTTCCAAGGTCCAGATTTTGTAATCACAGTTTAGTTCATGGATATTTATTTTACATTCTTCTCGCTTCATGTTCTTACCAAGATGAATTACTTTCTTTGTCCTTTTTAGGGTACTGCCTTGATGAATGTTGTATATGGGTGTTTTTCTATCACTTCACACCTTCTCTCATAGTGATGCTTTATGCACAGCCTTCATACTTACCAATAATTTCTGACCTCTGTTTTTGTCTGGATGCCACTTCAAGAGCATCTAGTGCTTTTTCTTGGTAGCTGCATACAAATTACCACAGCAAACAAACTAATGAATGGATAGAAAATGTAGCCAAGGTTGATAATACTTCACAAATCTGTTAGAGGCTTGGGAATTTGGGCTATAAACCAATACCTCCAGATAGCAAGCTTTCAGTTACATAATTAAATCAAATGGATTTGTTCCATCTGAGATCAAAAGGAAAAGAAAGTGCCCGTAAGGTAGATCTTTCTGCTGTTTTCAATCAGCATTGGATCATATCTAAAACTTATATTACAGTATTTAATCTTATTTTTTCTTCCCATACTGTTTCTCTGCTGAAGACCTATACTCAGTTTTTATGGTACTCTGAACCCCCCAACATATTCTTTTCCACAGCAGACCTCTTGAATAAAGAGGAAAAATCTTGAGCTTTTTATTTAAAAAAAAAAAAATAAAAAAACCCCAAGCTTTTAACTGCAAATGATACAGCAGATTTGCATCCATTTTTTGGTATAGCTTCAAAAATATTAGTAATTTGGAAGCATACAACCAATACTCTACACAAACACTTTCTGATTGAGCTATTCATAGTGGGAGTTCAGATCATTATTGAAATGCTTGTTATTGGTCATCTGTTTTTGTTTTCTAATTAATGGTTTAATCTTCATACACTCTCAACAAACTGCTACTAAATGAGTTGTGATTACAGTCACTACAAACATATGCAGGAACAACAACTCAATCTTACTAATTTCTGGAGGAATCTGTAGATGGATCAGGAAGATGGGGGTGAGTGAGAATTTGCAGCACTAGTTATAGGTAACATTATAGCAGTATTTTGAGGCCCTGACTAGTTTGGTGTCCCTCATTTTGCAAGGCAACTGTCAAGGAGAAGAAAGAACAGTTCGTGGATATGAATAACCCAGATCACTTTCACGTTTAAGTTAGGGACAGATCCCACTATACAGTAAATGGTACATGGGGAGTTGCAACGTGCTGTGAGAGAGAAAAAGGGAGCTATGACCCCTTTAGTCAACAGTTAAATTCTCAACTGTTTCAGCAGACATTCCAGTTAGTATACCAGTTTACTGAGAATTTATATCACAGTGAAGGTGGGGCATAATCAAGCAAAATTGCCCTGGCATAAATCCAAATGGAAAGGGTCAGGAATGTAAAACCTTGCAGGAGCTGTTAAGTGTCATACAATCACATCCTGACTGCTGGTTTTATCCGTGATCTGTAGAGCTTAAGGTGGATGAGATACATCGATGGGGATGGAGAGGAATTCTGGAAGTCCAAAGCAATGAAGTGATTGGCCCAAGGCCAGAGACGGTGAGAATGAAACCCAAATATCCCAGTCCTGTGATAAGCCGTCTCTCACGAATTTATAAATAAAACTTTGTTCATGTTCTCCCTTTTCTAGTTTTCAGTCACTCCATTTAAAACAACACGAACCACAATAAACTGTAAAGGGTTTTTCATGGCAGAAACTTCAACCAGATCTTATGTTAATTAGAATAAGCTTGAGTAGGTTCAGATCTTGTGAAGAGCATCATTTTTATGATCAAATTCATGTTGAAGAGATTCACTAACAGCCCATTAAGTCACTGTAAAAGATCTGATAAGGTTTAGATGAGCTACAAAATTGACTATATTTCTTGCAACATTAATTACAATTTAAACTTTAATACACTTACAACTGTTGCTTTTAGAATAAAAGGACAATTTAAAATGACAAAACATTAGGTTTTTATGGATTCTGCTTCATTTACACTACCATATTTTTAAGTTGTTGTGGGATTAAATACTGTAACTTCAATTTATAGCTGGCTGGACAATTTCTGACAGTTTTTATATAATGAAAATTTGCAGCTGGAGAAAATATTTAGCAACCATTTTCTCTAATTTTGTGCTGTGAAAACTGAAAAGAAATATTTTGGTCTGACTGAAGTCTGAACATTTGGCTTCACAAATCACAGAAAAGCAGAGTTTGGTACCAAACTGGTCTCCAGATTAAGAGAACATTATAGCTGTCTGCAGCACGTAGAAAGAGTTTTGTTATCTTGAAAGTCCCGCTAACCTCATGGTTTGGGCTTTCTCTCTGAACTACAGTATCCATGATGCATTGTGTCCTACTGTTGCCTTGGTCCCATCCGTCCTTTCATGTATACAGCAAAGCCCTGCGTGGTCTTGTCTACTGACTCTGAGTCAGGCAGAAGGAACGGGCAAGTAACATCAAACTACAATTTCCAGACCTACTGCAGTAGGTCCGGCGGACAGAATTTTGCGTTAAGCTAGTTCAAAACGAATCTTTTCTGTTTGATTTGACAAAATTGTTTTAGTCAATTTCGAAATGTTAGAATATTTTTATTAATGCATTTCCAGAAATATTCTGAATTTTTGCTTTTTTCTTACCAGTATTTCACATTTGCACTCCAATTCATTAAAAAAAAAAATCTTAGAATTGTCCTTTCTTACAGGACAAAAGCAAAGATTTACAATAAGCTTCACCTCCAGATGTTTTACTAGTGTTTGAGTAGGCACAAGGCTTTGGATTCATGCATTCAATTACAGCACTAGTGCCTATATGATAAATCTTAAGGGTCTGGATCAGTACCCATAATAGGTTTCTTTGATTCCAGAATTGAAAGGAAAACAGATTGAATTCTCAGCTGGTGTAAACCATTGCTGACTGGAGTCTCCCACCATTTACATGAATTCTTTGTTTGTTTCAGTGTTGCTGACTTCTCATTCACCCTTTACATAAGGAAACGCTTTAATGGTGTTATGTAATTGCCTAAGCATTTCTGTTAGTTTCTCACTTTTTATTTTTAAGCATCTGTATACACAAAGTACACGTGACTGTCTTGTCTTCTATCCCTTTCCTTGAAAGGGTTATTTTACTTCCCATCGTCAGGTTATGAATATAGCCTATGAATTTATCATGAGTTTCAGGATGTTCCTCCCAGCTGTAACTCTCGCATTTCACTCCAGTACTTTTTCTCATGAGCCGTTTTTAAGATGAAATTAATGAGAAACATCACTGGATGAATTGCACAGTTCTGAGTGTGTGTGCCCATATGCGTCTAGGACTTGGGAGGACAGACCTTTTGGAAATATCTGTTGTTGGCAAGCCATGAACTCTCCTACTAACACAAGGAATCTTACAAATGTGACTAACGAATGAGTGTAGTGTTGTTTGTATAATGCGTCATCAATAGATATACACTCATTTTATGTGAACTTGCTTCCTCTGTCATAGAAACATAGTGGCTGTATTATTAACTCTTCTTTATCAATGATCTGGACGAGGGGATCGAGCGCACCCTCAATAAGTTTGCAGATGACACCAAATTGGGAGGGAGTGTTGATCTGCTGGAGGGCAGGCAGGCGCTACAGCGGGACCTGGACAGGCTGGATCGATGGGCCGAGGCCAATTGTATGAGGTTCAACAAGGCCAAGTGCCAGGTCCTGCACTTGGGACACAACAACCCCAGGCAACGCTACAGGCTTGGGGGGGAGTGGCTGGAAAGCTGCCCGGCAGAAAAGGACCTGGGGGTGTTGGTTGACAGCCGGCTGAATATGAGCCAGCAGTGTGCCCAGGTGGCCAAGGCGGCCAACGACATCCTGGCTTGTATCAGAAATAGTGTGGCCAGCAGGAGTAGGGAGGTGATTGTCCCCCTGTACTCGGCCCTGGTGAGGCCGCACCTCGAGTACTGTGTTCAGTTTTGGGCCCCTCACTACAAGAAAGACATTGAAGTGCTGGAGCGTGTCCAGAGACGGGCAACGAGGCTGGGGAAGGGTCTGGAACACAAGTCCTATGAGGAGCAGCTGAGGGAGCTGGGGATGTTTAGTCTGGAGAAAAGGAGGCTGAGGGGAGACCTTATTGCTCTCTACAACTACCTGAAAGGAGGTTGTAGAGAGGTGGGGGTCGGTCTCTTCTCCCTAGTAACAGACGACAGAACAAGAGGAAATGGCCTCAAGTTGTGCCAGGGGAGGTTTAGATTGGACATTCGTAAAAATTTCTTCACCGAAAGGGTTGTCAGGCATTGGAACAGGCTGCCCAGGGAGGTGGTGGAGTCCCCATCTCTGGAGGTATTCAAAAGATGTGTAGATGTGGCCCTAAGGGTTATGATTTAGTGGGGGACTTGGTAGTGATAGGTTAATGGTTGGACCCGATGATCTCGGAGGTCTATTCCAACCAGAACAATTCTATGATTCTATGATTCTATGATTCTTCTGATGGCTAAATCTTTGTGCAGCTAGGCTCCTGTGTTTAGGCTCTCTTTTTGAAGTACTGCAGAAAAAGTCTTTGTCGTGATCTCTTGGAATATTAAGGTAGATATAGCAGCTTCTGTGATAACAAATGCACTGGCTTGGGTCAAGAGCGCAGAACCACTGGAAAGAAACACAGCAGGCAGAATGGCAACCAGGACATAATCCAGTATGTGCAGATTCTCTCATTTGGAGGTTTCATTTCCATCTTCCACTTGAATCAGCAGGTATAGAGATGCATGAAAGTAAGCCATGAATGCTGGGACAGAAATGATCAACAAAATGTACTTGAAACTCCAAGGTTTGGTTGCTACCTAAGGCCAAACACGAAACCCTGACTTGTTTCTGTGTTTTACCTAAGCTGCTGTGCCCATTTCTCCTCTACACGTTTGTTTGTATTTTGAACATCACACTGAGTGCATAAGCAGCAGGATACATTGCATTATTAAACTGTATCAGAGTTACTTGGATCCAAGCGCCACGCTCTGCAGCAGCCACCTAGGAAGTGCACGGTGCTGAACGAGCGTAATGACTGATGGAGCTAAAATGACGTGGTTCTTGGAGTACAGCGTTACTGTGATGTATACAATTCCGAATTGGTTTCTGACGAAGCTGAGTTCCAGTGTTGGAATACTGAATTCTTATAGCCCAATGTGTTGAGCTGCAATGGAAAGCACGTATTTAAATATTCAGAAAAGAATTATCTTTAAGAGCTTTCTTGGGAAATTCAGTAACTATAGCAGTTAAACTGCTGGTTTCAGCTGTCAGAGAGAAAATCTTAAAGCAGGACTTACCATTTGAAGGAATTTGATGTGCAATAATGGTACTAATTTGTTATTCTCTGATCAATAATACCAAATTATTTCTACTGGAGAATGTAGTAATAACTGAGACACGGCTGAAGTTTGGGGTGACAAGTTTCTTATTTCATTAGTTAGGTTTGTGTGGAAGTTTCTCATAATGACTTACACTAAGCATGCAGGGTGGCAGCAGCACAGACAAGGAGAGGATAGATCAGCAGTGAGGCAAAAACGTATTTTCTTTCTGTGGCTGTGAACCACTCCTGTGATGATAATATCAGAGGCTGGTGGCTTGCTCCTGTTTCACTTGAAGCTGGTGAGATTTTGTACGGATTTCAGGAAAAACTGGAGTGGGCCACTGAGTAGACCTCAAAGTTGTGAACTGTTACTGCAGCTGAAGTTGCCTTAGAGCTTTGATGTAGGGCTCTGGAAGAGGTCACTGTGAGGCTTTAGCTTCAGGTGCTTACACCACCCCTCTGCTAGAGGCTAGCACCCCCACAGTACGTTTAGCACAATGTCCTTGTGCGCAACTCTGACAACTTAAAACACCAACAAGGAGTTCAACCTAAAATGCCAAAGCATGAAATGAAACCATTGAGATGCATGCATGTATTCCTTCCTTAGTCCTCTAAGGATGGGTGGACTGCTGGGTAAAACAAGGTTACAAACTGCAACAGCATGATTTGCTAGAGCTCATCTGTCAAATCCATCCTTAGTTTCATTTTAGTTAACAACTCCCTGGCTTTCTTCAGAACACAGTCTGGCCTTAATAACTGACAGTGGGTTGGATGCTGAGTCTGTGAGCTAACAAAGTGGGGGAGAGCTTGAAAAAGAAAGATGGTTTCTTTTCTTTAAGTATTCTAGTTTATATTTGTAGCTGCACTTTTGTTGTTTCTACAAACAAAGCGGCATTTTTTTGTTTGTTTGTTATAAAAGAAAAAAGGACTATTGACTTGTTAACATAACATTTAGAAAGCATGTAGGCCTTTTAAGGACCTCAGTCCCACGTATGGGTGATAAAGACTTTCATTGCTATGAATGTACTTTAAATGCCAGTTTCTTGGCTAGCATTAACTGCCAGAATTTATCTGATTAGAGGTAAATTTTATCATTTTTTGAGAGCTGAAGAACACCAGAGCAACTGGTGTTCATGTTTCTTTGCATGTGCCAGTCAGTGGAATAAGGATAATGTCCATTTTCCAACAGATCTATCTGCCATCCAATTTCTTTCAGTATCTCAGTGATATTTTAAATGCTTGTATGGGTCCAAATGTTGTGCTTGATGCTTCCTCTGTTAAAATTGTGCTAGGGACTTGAAAGGGGGGAAGGGCTAGGACTCTTACTTAAAAGAATTTCTAGTTATGCCTGTGATGTCATTAAGCACCAGTGTTGTGGAGAAATCAGCTTTTCCCTCCCTACTTTGTAATATTAAAATCAGTAAAAGTCAAATATCTGGCTTGCATCATACCTTTTACTATTTGACTAGACTAATGTCTGTAATAAAATTCAGCTTAAAGCATGAGTCATAGTTTGTAGAATGATGAACTTTAGTCAGCACCATAATAAGCCTCTTTTTTTTTTTTTTTTTTTCCCCACAGGTGTACATATATAGGTTATACTTCTTGTCCCTAGGTAGCCAGAAACATGAGCTTGGATGAGCATGTGTAGCTGCTGCAGTTCTGAAAAGACTTAAGCACGTACTCACCTTTAATTACGATTTTGCTGTATTTATTTAGATAGGTATGCTCTTCATTTCAAGGAAATTCAGCAGCAATTGGCTGGAATAAAAATTTTGTTCAGCTGAGGTGGTGTGAGCCCAAAGCAACCTCCCAAAATAGAGGAATACCTTCAACTGTTAGTACAACAGATTATTTTGACTTCTCTGTCTAACCTTTCCAAGCTGGTAACACAGTTTTGTGATTCCCAGTGAATTTAGTGTTATACATTTGTGTCTGTGCTAAAAACTGAGAGCAGACACTCTGGATCACCAAAGTTGGCAGAAAATGGTAAGTAGTTGACCAGTGCCAAGATAAAACATCTGTAGGACAAAAAAACACCACTGAAATCTGTGCTTTTGGGGAGTAATTTGCTTAAACAGGTCATATTTATGTCAACAAAATCCTCAAGAATGTTCATCGTTAATTGCAACAACATAAATGTTAATAATCAAGGACTTCAGGAAACATTTACAGAGAATGACAGTGTTCTCCAACTAAATTATTAAACATTGCATTACTTTCACATATGAATCCCAATGAGCTTCTGCACTAATGTGCCTAGGAATTGCTTGGCACTGTTTACAGGAAAAATAATTCTTTGTGAGGAGGCGACAAGTGTGATTTTGAAAAACAGACTTCTGAAAAATTAGTGACTTCATTTCCTGGCATTTGCTTAAGGGGAAAATGAAGGAAAAATAGTGTTGCTGAAGATGTTTTACAGTAGAGTGAATTGAAAGTAAAGACAGCAGGATACCACTACAGTAATAATGGGAGAGGAGGATGGGTCTGGACCTGAGCTGGGGCGAGGGGGGGTGGGACAGGGACAAATATCCTAGCCATTCTTCATTACTTGAGCCAGATTGTTCACTGCCGCAGGGGTGGGTCAATGTGCCTTAGAGTCTCCTTCTAAATCCATGATAGCTGTAAATAAGAGGAGAGCAAGAGATAACTAAAATGTTTGCTGATTAATGATTAATATTTTACCAGCTTATCTTTGCAAGAATAAGATTTAGGACGTGCTTGTGGAATGAGCTGTTTTTCCGGGAGCAAGCAGTGAGAGATGGAGGGGTTAAATTAGTGGCTACCTGAGGAACCTGAACATACATAAGTCTATGGGACCTGATGAGATGCATCCCAGAGTCCTGAAGGAACTGGCTGATGTAGTTGCCAAGCCACTCTCCATGATATTTGAAAAGTCATGGCAGTCAGGTGAAGTCCCTGGGGACTGGAAAAAAGGGAAACATTGCACCCATTTTTAAAAAGGGTAGGAAGGAGAGCCCTGGGAACTACCGACCTGTCAGCCTCACCTCTGTGCCTGGAAGGTCATGGAACAGATCCTCCTAGAAGCTATGCTGAGGCACATGGAGGACAGGGAGGTGATTGGAGACAGCCAAGGGCAAGTCCTGCCTGACCAACCTAGTGGCCATCTGTGATGGAGTGACTACATCAATGGACAAGAGAAGAGATACGGATGTCATCTATCTGGACTTCTGTAAGGTCTTTGACACAGTCCCCCACAACACCCTTCTCTCTAAATTGCAGAGATATGGATTTGATGGGTGGAGAGTTCAGTGGATGAGGAATTGGTTGAATGGTTGCATCCAGAGGGTAGTGGTCAACAGCTTAATGTCCAGATGGAGATTGGTGACAAGTGGAGTCCCTCAGGGGTCCATATTGGGACCAGTAGTCTTTAATATCTTCATCAATGACATAGTGGGATTGAGTGCACCTTCAGCAAGTTTGCGGACAACACCAAGCTGAGAGGTGCAGTGGACACGCCTGAGGGATGGGATGCCATCCAGAGGGACCTGGACAAGCTCGAGAGGTGGGCCCAGGCAAACCTCATGAGGTTCAACAAGGCCAAGTGCAAGGTCCTGCACCTGGGTTGGGGCAACTGCCAGTATCAATACAGGCTGGAGGAAGAAGGGATTGAGAGCAGCCCTGCCAAGAAGGACTTGGGGGTACTGGTGGAGGAAAAGCTGAACATGAGCCAGCAATGTGCGCTCACAGCCCAGAAGGCCAACCGTATCCTGGGCTGCATCAAAAAAAAGCATTGCCAGCAGGATGAGGGAGGGGATTCTGCCCCTCTACTCCGCTCTGGTGAGACCCCGCCTGGAGTCCTGCGTCCAGCTCTGGGGGCCCCAACACAAGAAGGACATGGACCTGCTGGAGTGGGTCCAGAGGAGGGCCACAAAAATGGTCAGAGGGCTGGAGCACCTCTCCTATGAAGACAGGCTGAGAGAGTTGGGCTTGTTCAGCCTGGAGAAGAGAAGGCTCTGGGGAGACCTTATTGTGGCCTTTCAATACTTAAAGGGGGCTTATAAGAAAGATGGGGACAAACTTTTTAGCTGGGCCTGTTGTGATAGGACAAGGGAAAATGGTTTTAAACTAAAGGAGGGGAGATTTAGGCTAGATATAAGGAAGAAATTTTTTATGATGAGGGTGGTGAAACACTGGGACAGGTTGCCCAGAGAGGTGGTAGATGCCCCATCCCTGGAAACATTCAAGGTCAGGTTGGATGGGGCTCTGGGCAACCTGATCTAGTTGAAGATGTCCCTGCTTATTGCAGGGGGGTTGGACTAGATGACCTTTAAATGTCCCTTCCAACTCAAACTATTCTTTGATTCTATTCTAAGTTAGTCATTAGTATGTTATGTGGTGCTGAAGTATGGAAGCAGGGAAAAGAGATGACATCTGGTGCTGATCTCAAACACCCACACAATGAGATGAATAGATCATCGCTCCATCCTTAATTCCTGTTTACTAGGAATCCCAGTTCTTTGCTGGAATTGTGTCACTATACAGAATAAATCAGTATGCAAGTCCGGTTGCTTTACTTATGATACATTTCTTTAATACAGAAAGAGAAGCAGCGAAACTGCTAGTATTTTTAATTTATTTCAAACACAGTTGGAAGGAAAAAACCCAAAACAAACAAAAAACCCACAAAAAACAAATGAAAAAACACTGTCCTTAAGTAGCACTTCATCTTTTTACCACATGCCTAGCTATCTTAGTAGGTCCAGATCCAGAAGAGAATTTGTCTATGCTGGCCATCATTTCCTTATTCCTGCTACATAGCTTAGAATTTTCTGTTTCCTTATGGCATATCTGTGGGGATTAGAGATGAATTGCTCTTTGAAGCCTTGATCACTAGGCAAAGGTTTTTGAAAGAGGCAGGCTTTGCACTGTGTTCCTGAGGAAACCAAGAACCATATTTTAATCTCTGAATGTTTCACAACCAAGGGCTGTAACTTAAGGGATTTCACGTGCCTGATCATGTTGACAACCTAATGCTTTAAAGTGTAATTGAGCAGGCAGGGATGACTACTGATCTGCCCTGCATTACTTGCTTTGAGGTTTAGTTTGTTTCTGCCAGTTTATGGCATTATGGGAGGGGGTGTTAGGAGTTCTGAGCTGTCTGGAGCTTGAGATCCTTTTGCTCAGAAACTTACATCAGTGCCCTTTTTACCCATTTATTCCCACTCGGCATTTGCCTAGTTGATTTTCTTTGCCTCAGCATGCTAACCTGCATTTTACTAGTTAATGTAAATTAATTTCACCCTCCTTTTTTTCAGACCTCTCTTTTGCTTTTTTTAGGATCATTTTGAATTCTATTTGTATCCTCCAGCATGCTGGCAATCACTCCCAGCTTGATATACCTGCAAAATTAATAATCTTACTATCTTTTTCATCAGCCAGTTTATTAAGGAAAGCATCAAATAGTCCCGTACTTAAGATAGGCGGATGTCCCTGTGGAACATTGTGGCGTGTATTCCAAAGATGGTTTCAAAATCAGTTCCCATAATGAAGTATACATATTGGCTAATAAACCTTTTGAAATGACTTTTTATTTTGCTTCGGGAACTCTAACGTGTGGTTTCCTCATAAATTTTGTGGCATAACATACTACCTTAACAATCAGTTCTTGAGTTTGCTTGAGTGAAGATGTTTAGTTTGGTTTGTTTCTTCTAAGAACGCAAACAGCTGTAAGATTTTTAGCAAGGCCCTTTTGGTTTATAGGGCACTGTAAGTGAAGGGAATACTTGAGGAATCATGCTGCTATCTGCAAGAGTGACAATAAAATTGGAAAATCCCTTAGTATCTGCAATTATACATGCTGCATCCCAGATGGTAAAAAGACTAGGCTGATTTATGCTCATATGGTCCCATAGGCTGCTTGTGATAAAAATGATCATGACCCTGCTTTGATGGCATAGATCTGCTCTGAACTTGGAATAGCTGTTTTACAGAGGCATTTTCCTCTTTTCTTAGCAAGGGTCTTTATGTTAATAGCTATTCTTCAGTAAGTTCTAGTAGTTGTTATAGATAGGAAGACGCTATTTTCCATTTTCTTACTGCTGTGCTCAGAGAAACTCTCGGGGATGTATTGTCAGGGGCCTCAGAGAAGTGGATATGCAAATAATCACCTTGCAGAACTCGTGCAAGGGACCAAGGTATTGTATGAGGACTACCAGAAGTCATGCAGGTGCTGTAAAAAGAAGCATAGCATATTCTCCAAGATAGAGGACATCTGATCTAGTAAGTCCACCCAGTACTGTGCCATATAGAATTACCAGTTAGGGTCTGAAACTAGCATTGCAAATTTCCTCTATTAAGCTGAGGTTGGTGCCATGTAACTGCCAATATCTGGACCCAGGCTGGTTGTGTCCAACCAGTTTGGATGCATACACTGATTTATTCATGCTTCCATTTCCAGGGTTAACACCACTCTAGTTTGTCTGTAATCAGTGGCATACACCTGCCTATACCCCATACGTGCTGACATGATTCAGCCAAAGGCAGACTTCAAAGTTTTCCTTTTCTTGCTGCTAACATCTCACTTTTTAACTGAAAGCTGACATTTTGATGCAATCAGAAGTTTCGTACCCCAGATGTTTTCTAAATACAAATCTGAAGTGATGCTGGAAAAACAGAGAGTTTCTGTTTTATCTTCTAGGTATTTTTTGAGTATGGTGTCAGGGTGCAGAACAAGCTCTATGTGTGGATTCAGCTGCATACCAGTCTCAGCCTCAAAACATATGGAAAATAAATTAAAAGGGGTCTATTCTGGATTTTGTTAAATGGCCTGTAATCCCTGTTAGTGAAAACTGATATCTGCTGTGTATCTGCAAGTGGTGTCCTCATGAAGAAGTGAGGCTCCATTAACTTAACCCAAGCTGGTGTGTCTTTGCAAGAAGACTTGCATAGATCTGGAGGGATTGAGAGAAAGAATGTGCTTTAATCAAATAGGGAAACTTGAGCATAGGTACCGCAGCCCACAACACTGTGTTGTGTTCACAGGCTGAAATATTTTGTGCTTCATGGATCACTGTCCTTAGTGGGCCCAGTCCTGCTGAGCAGGCCGATTGACTTTGAAGGCCCTCTTTTGATGATGAAATTCCCTGTTGCCACTGGAGTCTAAGGAAGAGTTAGCTGTCAAATTGGTTACAGGATGTAAAACAAGCAACAGCTTCTTATGGTTGTATGAATGTCTTTTGTGGTAGACCTGTGTCTCTAATCACATTTGTGATTAACAAGTGCCTTAACAAATAAGTATTTGATAACAAGATCTTTCTAACAAGAAGCATCTCTGGCACCAACAATGAAAAAGCACCTGTACAGGCATACTGATACTTTCCTGCATTTGAAAAATGTCCTCTCCTGTGCAGTTTAAGCCTGGCACTTAGTGAAGGTAGTTTTTGTAGCTGTAGACCATCATGGCTATGAGGGAAATTTAGTACCTCTAATTAGAGAAAATACTGCCTTTCTCTGCAAATCTGTCCTTAGTAATTGAAGAATAATGTGTTAAACCACTATGATCATTAAATATGTGAAGAAGAGGATACACTTATTTCAGTTTGCCTTTTAAAAAATGGCTCATTAATAATTTAAAACTCTTTGCTTCAGGGTTTTTTAAACACCTAACTAAAAATTAGACTCCTAATTACATGTTAATAGTACAGTGGCAATATGGGAGGGAAGAAGAGAATCGTAATTACTTATTCTCCCTGGCCTTATTTCAGCAAGTCATTTAAACACATGGTTTAAAACCTTCAGTAGCCAGAGAAGAAAAGGAGTACAGGCACTAAGTACCATAAAGACAGCAGCAGCAGGAAGACTGAAACTGCAGTGTAGAAGTGTTATTCTATAGTGCTCGCTATTAGAAATGTGTGAAGGGTAGAGGTTCTGTTTCAAGCGAGGCTTTGAATTTGGAATGAAACCAAAATTGGAGTGAACTATCTTTTCCAAAGCAAAATAGAAATAAGCATGCTATTCTGTATGAATACAGAGATTTATTTTCAACAGTGTCACAATAGTTCATTTTGAAAGGTGACAGGAGAAGACTCTCTGGTGCACTGGCTTATTTCCATCATAGATATCCATGTGTGCTTTTTGGGAAAGGGGATGACTTGTGTTCATGAGACTTGGTCCTGGATAAGTGTAGGTACTGAATTGCCTAAGATATGGTAGTTGGCAGATACTAGTGGAATGGATTCTTGCTTTTTAAGGTTTCTTAATGCACTATTCTTTTCTATGAAATAGTGGCAGTTTTTGCTGTTATGTATCTAACGAATGATGGATGCACTAAGTACTGATGAAGTAGTTTACTGCTTTGACTCACTCCTGGTGGCAAAATACAGCATTTTAATAGCTTGTAAAGAGCAAGAGAACCTTTTTAATTGACTTAGTGTGCTGGTTTTGGTTGGGATAGAGTTAATTTTCTTCACAGTAGCTAGTATGGGGCTGTGTTTTGGATTTGTGCTGGAAACAGTGTTGATAATACAGGGATGTTTTAGTTACTGCTGAGCAAGGCTTACACAGAGTCAAGGCCTTTTCTGCTTCTCATACCACTCCACCAGCAAGTGGGCTGGGGGTGCACAAGTAGTTGGGAGGGGACACAGCTGGGACAGCTGACCCCAACTGACCAAAGGAATATTCTATACCATATGATGTCAAGCTCGGCATATAAAACTGGGGAAAGAAGAAGGAAGGGGGAGACATTCGAAGTGATGGCACTTTGTCTTCCCAAGTAACCATTTCGCGTGACGGAGCCCTGCTTTCCTGGAGATGGCTGAATGCCTGCCAGCCGATGGGAAGTAGTGAATGAATTCCTTGTTTGCTTTGCTTGTGCGTTTGTGGCTTTTGCTTTACCTATTAAACTGTCTTTATCTCAACCCATGTGTTTTCTCATTTTTACCCTTCCGATTCTCTCCCCCATCCCACCCGGGGGGGAGTGAGCAAGTGGCTGTGTGGTGCTTAGTTGCTGGCTGGGGTTAAACTACGACAGTGCTTTTTGGTGCCCAATGTGGGGCTCAAAGGGTTTGAGATAATGACAGGTTTGATTGGAATGTGCTAGATCAAATTTGTAGCTGTTATTGGTGTTTAGCTATAAATTGACAGGCTCCTGTGCTTGCCATGGGGCTTGCTTGCCTTAGAGTCTAGTGCTTGTAGCGGCTGCTTTTGGATTTCGCTGCTTGCTGTGCTGCTGTACTGCTTATCATCTGACTCTGCTGTGCCTGGGAACATTTTGATAACAGCCATGGCGATGTGCCTGGGCTGGCAGTTGGCCAGGGCATCACTGCTGTTTCTGTGCTGCTGTACTGGACAGGCTGGAACTCCAGTGTGAACCTGAGTTGAAGGGACTGTGACCTGTGGATGAGTCCATGCGGGAGCAGGACACCCCAAAGCATCTGTGGCTGTGGATAAGCCCATGCCAGAGCAGGTACATCTTGAAGCGTCTGTGGCCGTGGTTATGTCTGTGCTGCAGCAGGTATACCTCTGAAAGGATTGTGTCCCAAGGATAAGTCCACGCTGGAGAAGGTACACCTCAAAGAATCTGTGGCTGTGGATAAGTCTATGCTGCAGCAGGTACACCTTGAAGCATCAGTGGCTGTGCAGGAGGTCATGCTGGAGCGCCTCAAAGCGTGTGGCCAAGGATAAGCTCACAACAGAGCAGCTACACCCCTGGAGGGACTGCGGCCATGGGTAAGGTCACGCTGGAGCAGGTATACCTCTGAAGGCATTTTGGCCCATGGAAAAGGCCACGCTGGAACAGGTGCACCTCAAAGCGACTGTGGCTGTGGATAAGTCTATGCTGCATCAGATATACCCCTGGAGAGACTGTGGCACATAGATAAGGCTCCACTTGGAGCAGGTACTCCCCTAAGGGACTGCAGTCTGTGGATAAATCCAAGCCGGAGAAGGGGCAAGGGGAGGAGTTCATTGCAATGTTAAACCCTATAACCTGGTCCAAAAGGACCAGGGGTGGAGATTGTAATGGATATGCCTTTAAATTGTTGTAGCCCATGATTTGAGTTGCATGTTATAGGAATTACTATAGCAGGAACTACCTGAACCAGTGGAGGACGAGCCTTACAAAAAGCAGTGCAAGTGCAGCAGTGACCTGACCTGAACTGGCTTTGGTTCCCAGTAACTCCACACAACACACCACCTCTCCTGTCCTGAGTGACCACTATAACAGATGGAGCCCAAAGTCATGGACTAAGTGAACTCAATGGACATTTTATGAACATTTCACAGGGGTGGTCCATAGACTAAGGGAATGATATCAAAGGGTGGGAAGGGGGGTGGTGGTTAATGATGATGTATTGGATAATGTGGGAGCTGAGCATGACGTAAATAGTATGGTACGAATCTACTACATTTCATCCAACATCACCAACTTTTCTTGTTATTAATGCTCAGATTTCTGCTCAGTTTTCTTCATTGTGTCCAGATGGCCAGAAGAAAAGTAAAGTATCAGATCAAAGGTAGTAGAAAATAAGAGTACACGTTGTTTTATTTTAAGTGCTCCTCTGACATGTTGGTTTTTCATTTATATAAGTACCAGATCATCTTAGTGATGTGATTGCACAGAGCGAAGGATAATACAGACCTGTGATGTGTCTGCATATTGCTGGTATCTTGATGACTATCAACTATCAGCTCACCTTATAGTTGCTGAAAAATATTGCAGGCTTTTGCAGGCTTTAGACTTCGCATTGATGAATCTGAGATTGAATCAGGGTTACCACTCTGTCTTTTGGCTCGGAAAGTAGCAAGTCTCAGCTCCCTACTTTAAGGAAGATGTTTTCTTACTGTTGTTCAATGAACTCTAGATGGATTGAATGTTCTTCATCTTATTCCCCAGAAATTCTTTGGCTAGTTTCAGCAAGTCAAATCTTTATCTTTCTCATGGTCTTTTCACTGTAGAAGCGAAATGGCAATATAGTCTGTATTACACTGCAGTAACAAAGCATTTGGAGGCTTGTACTCTATTTGATGTGAAAGAGAACCTATCAGCAGATTCTCCATTTGCTTGAGTCCTTCTATAATGTTACATGTTTTGGTCTCCAAAGGGTTAGAATTTTTTCCCTGGCTCATGAAGTTTGTGAGTGACCTTGTTCCACCTCTGTGGCGTGTTCTTTTAACAACATTCGAAGCAGAATACCATCATTTTCTATAATTCACAAAGGTATTAACAGATGATTTAAAGCTTTCAGCCATATAGGCAACATCTAATTTTACTGCCACAAAGATAAAGCTCCTCTTGCAATAGAAGGGAATGGAAGCAAGAAATAGAAGAGCTGGAACAGAGAGGAAGGCTTGCTGCTCTTGTCTTGAGGGTGTTATGGGGAAGCTATTAAGTGATGCTGGAGGGAGAAAAGCTCTTTTCCCCCAGCAGTTTCCATCATTGCCTCACGCACAGACTGTTCTTGGTGGGACGGCAGCCACAAGTTTGGTGTTTTATACAAGTAAAGGCCATGGAAGCGTGACCACGTCTCAGTCCACAACAGTTTATGAACCTGGGCTACAGGCTATTCCATCAATTCTAGGGCTGATCTTGCTTGTAAATTAAGTGAATGCCTCTATCACTAGGAATGCTAGGACTAAGGCAATAACTAAAAATGAGAGCCTTTTTCTTTGTCCATGTGTGGGTTTTTTTTTCTAGTCTTCTGAAAGATACTGTCATCATCTAAGCCTAATTCAACTTTGTGGACAGTAATACATCTTCACTGACTTTCATGGGTTTGGACCTACATCAGCTGTGATGCATTTGAAGTGGGACCGTAGGCATGTATATCAGAACTGTCAGTAATGTACAGAGATCATCTTTGCCAACTGTTGCCTACGTGCTGCAGGTCTGAATGAGCATGGTTGTGCAATATGCCACATGCTCCCCTCGAGGAGAAAGCATGCCGATGCTGCTGTGTGCCTACCACTCTCGCTTGATATTCTCCACAGTATAGCAGTAAGGCAATGACTGAGAAGCAATTACTAAGTAATTCAGAGAGCCGCAAAATAACTGGACTGGATCCCAAGACTTACTTAGTGAATACACAGCACAACAACTCAAAGGATTTGTAAACAGTCTACATGATTAATCATGATGTCCTTTTTTAAGGTTTTTCCTGTTTAAAGTAAATAAAATGGAAAAAATGCTTTTCCTGGGGGAAACAAAGTCATCTTATATCCATATTGAATTCAATCAAGTAATTGCAGATCCCGTATTTTAATATCTTGAATGAAGCAGGAAGTTTCACTCTGATCATGCCTAGGGAGAGCACCAATGGGGAGAGTTAATCATTACTGAAGCAAGTTATTGCTTTCCTTCAGCTTTCTTCCATTCCTATTTCAGTTGCCCGGACTGTGAGCTGAGACTTTCTTACACACTGCATGCACTTTCATAACAAACAAGAAGTTCAGCAGAAACAGAAATAGGCTATGCTGTAATTTGCGGAAATATGTGAAATAACCGTTTAGGGGAAAAAAAACCAAACCTCTCCGGGTCAAGATATCCTCCTAGCACAGAAAAAAGCAGACTAATTTCATACATACATTGATCTATACATTTTTACTGGCCAGCCTTTATAAACAAAAGCCTTGGTCTGCCAAAAAGCTGAGGCACACACTGAATACTTAGCTTTATTGTCATGAAGACTGCAGAAGTAAATTTGAGTCAAAAAGATACAATCTTTTCTTGGGATTCAAAGGAGCTTTGACTTTGACTTTCACTAAAATGACAGAGGGTCCTGATTTCCCCCCCGCCCCCCATGTTTTCTAGAATAATAGTATTTGGTACCTCTACAGCTCTGAAAGCACTGTACAAAGGTGAATATGAATAAATAGAGAAGCCCTAGAGATGGGGGAAAGCAGGAGCACATAGATAAGGAATTGCATGCCCCAGGATCTTAGCAAATCAATAGCAGAGCTGAGAACTGAGCCCAAGTGTCCTAATTTTCCATCCGGTACTTGCTTTATACTGCATTACGCTGTCTCTGGTGAAACTATTCAACTCATCTTTGGTTTTGCCAACAGAATACGTAGCTGCTTCCCTAGTTGGTTGCCTTTCTATAAATGATCTAGGTGAGAGGGAATTCTTGCCATGAAGAATTCAAAACAATGGACAAAATTATGAGACAAGAGCCAGGTAATGGATGAAACTTGTTTTAGGATTTGGAAATCTGGAGAGTTTTTATAGGATTTGGAACTGTAATACACTTGTATTTGCAGTAGGATATACAAGCCACTTCAAGGGCTCTGTAGAAGTGATAAGGGGAACTGTGAGTTGAAACTAAGGACAAAAAACAGCTACAGAAAGTCTCTAGAGTTTCTCCAAGGTGAACTGGATTTCTTCTTTTTAATCTCTACATTACTATTGGAATTAGAGACACAGACAACCTATTTCCAAACAGTTCCAATTATTTATATACTTCTGATCACCCTTTATTATAATACGTATGTATTCAGAATTTTATGATCCCATCAAAAAAGTGATTAACAGCAGCAAGTTTTACTGCAGGTCCTGTAGTTTATGTATTCAAACCCAGATTTGTAGCTTTGTGCTGTCTTCATATTGCACAACCAATATAGGATGGAGGTCTTGAGCCTAGTAAATCTCTGAAGAGATCACTCCTGAAAAGAGAGGCTATCCAATGTCGTACAGCAGGCTGTAGGCAAATCATGGCTGAAAAAGCAGCATGAGCGATGTGTGTGTACTAGAACAGCCAACAAGCTGCTCTTGGAGAAACCGGGTTGGAATGGAAGCCCTTCCAGTCATATGAATGTACATAGTAACTTCTGCTGTGCAATGCTCCCCAAGCCAAGCTAAGACTAACGTGTATGTCATTGATATGCTGAGAGGATATATATAAAGAAACCCGAACTTTATCTAATAGATGAAACGGAAGCTGTTAGAGAGGAGGGAGAGAATTTGGAAAAACACCAAGCTCTATTCTCTCCTCAACTAGAGGGTGAAATTATCTGTCACTCACATATCCTACAACTTTTCTTTAAACTTAAGCTGCTCCTCCAGAGTGCGCTTGACTATTCAGAATTTCAGAGAAGAGCAGTTAGATCAAGTGAGTGTACCACAAAGTGTGGCTTCCTCAGAGCCTTGTCTTCATCTTGGGGTATCTGGGGACACTGCTTTCCTGAGCTGTTTCATGGACTCATTTTCCATTATTGCACATTGTTTTATCACCACACACCACGTGCATCAGTGGAATGTCACACACGTGCTACATCAAGGCTAACAGAAACAGACCTTTACTCTTTCCTTTTATCTGCCACCTGAGACTCTGAAAGAGCTGCTCATAAGGCGTTACTTTAATATGCAGTTAAGGATGTGATCGATACCACAGAATTTGACATCTAACAACAATCAAGTTACTTGGTGCGTGGAATTCCTCTTTCTCCCAGGAGCTGGCTTTTTTTCAGCACAGCATCAACAGGCATTAACTATGGGTCCTAAATAACATTGAAAGTAGCTATGCCCCCCACTGCTGCTTTCCAGACCAAGTGTCCCTTATGTGCTAAGGGGTTTGTCTTGGCTCTCCATTTTTACACGCAAGATCTCTATGTACCACCCTCAACAGTTTTAGGGACAATCAACTCTAACAATTACTTGCCACCTCAGGCTACTGTGGTGATAGCACAGATGAGGGGCCAGTATTTCAACACTTGTCCAGGGTACATGTCTTTAAAATTCTCACTAGTGCCCCTTGCTTATCCCTTTTTATTTGGGAGACTCTTCTCTCCATCATTTTCATCATGTGAGGGGCTCTGTGCCCCTGCTTTTGCCTTAGCGTGGTTCCCTGGAATTTCTTTATGCCAGTGGATCTGTGAACCATGTAAGCCACACTCCTTGTTTTCTCTTCCCAATTCTGACAAAAATTCTGTCAATATCTTCACACTTCCATGTTGTGGTGCCAATTTCCTTTTTCCTCATGGTAGGAAACTGATATGTACTCTCCTTTCCCTTCTTACCCACCGTTAATCCCCTGTCCATTTTTATTTTCTCTCTGGATTATGTCACTAAAATGAGAATGGTCCAGTCCACAGATGCATAAAATATTATTCCTGATGAAGTTACACAATTCACTGAACGTACAGTTTACATGCTACCATGTGATGGATAGAAAAACGTTAAGTTGAATGTACAATCTTGTTTTGCCTAACCAACAGAGCAGACGTAACTTGCCTCTGAGCTGGAATGGAAGACATTCACTGCAAACTCCTGTTTGCATCATGGTGATGATAAATGCAAGACAGCCTCTTTCTCAGCAGGTTTGAGTTGGGTTTTTGCATCTCCCTTGAACAAATGAAGAAGGTATTTGGAATTGTTTTAAAAACTAAGGCAACTTAATAATGATGGTGTAATAGAGAAGAAAATATCTAAAAAGTATGCATTGACCTCAGTTCTTACAGCAGCAAAACTTGAGACTTCTACAGTTTTCCATTTATTTCTCTCTCCTGCTTCTGAAATAACTTAAACAAAAAAACCCAAACCCACCCAAAAAAAGAAGTCTATCTTGGACATAGAAGAGTAAGGCCTTTGCACTCTTCATGAATGTGTCCTTGTGGAAGTTACCAATGCCTCTGCTGAAGGCTAATGTAGGCATTGGTAAGCACGGTTTAGCCACGTTGAAGCAGCAATATTGTCAGGTCTTAAGATTTTTGTCATGGTTTGCATGAAGCCTCAGGTCTCCAAACTGTTGTTATAATCTGGGAATCTCTTCCGCTGTCTTTTGGAAACTGTTATTCCAGTCCACAGGGGAACCAGAGACAAAAGTTTCTTCCATTTTCCAACATAGAAAAGCTAAAAGGAAAATAAGAACGCCAAAGTCATGACTTAAAACTCCAGCAGCCTGACTTGAGTGTTTGGGTTTTGGCAATACTGAAACAGCTTTGCAGCAAGATGACGGAAGCAGATTGCATCTGAATACAAGGAATTCCCCCTTCTGCTTTCTGTAAGAGAACTTCTTGTTGAGGGTTGTGTTAAAGAGCACCTATACGTTCTGTGTGCTACAAGGATGGGCTGTGCCCTGTTTGGAAGGGGTCTGGTGAAACGAAGAGTGGACTTGCATACAGCTGGATGGTGTGTCCTGTTTGACTTCTTGATTATCAACAGTCAAACTGATTTTAATCTCGATTGACTGGAGGATCCTTGAGATAAATCTCAGGGAGTGGAAAGAGCTGTCAGTCTTGCACAGTTTGCGTAGAAAAGCTGTTGCCATGTATTATTTTTTATTTTTCCTGTAGAAAACATCTGCTCTCAGATCAGCCCAGGACTATGTCAGGTTTTAGAAAATAAGCCATTTCCAGAGGCTGACTGCTCTGAGAACAGGCAGTAGTTTGCTTGTGGGGGAGGGAAAGAATATACCCGCTACCTCCTTAATATCATGATGTATAACTGACTTCACTCTGTCCTTTGAGATGATAGTCCTCTGAAGGCTCTCTCCGAGTTCGGTGGGATCAAGGTTGCCTGCAAGAGCTTTCTTTAGGCTGCAGGCTGCTAAACTGAAAATCACTGAAGTCTCCTGTTGTTGCTGAGCGGGGAGACCAGCCTCTCTTTTGCCTCAGGCAAGAGATAGTAAGTCTGTGCGGGAAACTAAGTATAATCTACTTTTCTGATATTTAGTGGTGATAATGGCCAGGGATAAGGGCTGCACTGTGCTAAACGCTGTTAAGTTAATCTCTGCCCTGCAGAACCCCTGTTTGTAAAGATGGCAAGACCCAACAGGTGTTAGTACAGAGCTACAAGTACAGGAAAGATGGGCTCATCTTTGCATAAATTAATATCATAGTGATCTTAATTGACACACAAGGGAGGCACTGATCTAACCAGCACTAACAGGCAATAATCCGTCAGCATCAAAGCAGCTGTAGGTGTGACTCTGGTTCAGCTGTGGTAGGGTGCAGACATGTCAACTGCTTTGCCAGTGCGGAACCAAAGGAAGAAGAATAGTGGTTGCTGCTGTCTCAGGTTCCCTTTTCTCCTCCCTTCCTCCCCCACTTCCTTTTCTTTATCTTTTCCTCCTCTTGCAGATGCAATCAGCTGACATTTTTGCCCACTTGGACAGAAAGGCTTGGGGCAGAGAATTGGTTCCCTTACAAATGGAAAATTCCTGTTGGTGTGCCCCTGAGGGAGGGCTCAAGGCCAGCTGCTGCATCAGGCAACGGAGTTTTTAGCTCACTTTTAAACTTGCCTACCTGTCTCTTCAGGCGAGACAACACTCCACGCAGGCAGCTTCCCGGCAGCATCAGACCCCATAAGGACTCATGCTCTAATGATCTAAATTAGCCCTGCCCTTTAAGTTCACTAAATTACAGAAAGAGCAGGCAGACTAACTGGCTTCTTATGTCTTCTCCACATGCCCAGATTTCAGAGGGACTTTGGTGTTGCTGAGAACTTTCTACTTCTCCAGACGTTTTCCAGGTATTTGGGGGAGAGAGTATTTCAAACAGGACACTTTAAATCCTTTTGCTTAGTTTGAGAGGCCCCTCATAAAACAATGAGTCAGATATAGTTAAAGCCTGAAGTCCAACGGCTGGTGTAATTTTCCTGCTATAAGAACTTTTTGTGGACTGGCTCTCCTGAGAGACTTTGGGGAAATACTTGTTTGTCCAGCACTTAAAACAAGGGATTCTAATTCTGGTACCAAGGTGGTGGTGTAGTAGTAATACAGGGGAAAAAAATGCCTTCTTTTTGGGGGGGGGGGGAGGGAGGGGAAGAATGAGAGACAGGTAGATGCTAAGATGTGTAGCTAGGCAGAAAAGAAGGTGTTATGGCTTATGAAGAAGAAATTTTTTTAAAAAATCAGATTCACATGAAAATGTTCATTGCAGGACTGCCTTCTGCTAAAACTTAGTGTCAGGCAGTGTTGCATTCAGGAGAAAGCTGAAGTCGCTGTGGGATGTTAGTGCTTCTCTGGCTCATTTGCTAAAGATAGGGCTGGGCTGGGTATCGTTCTGATGGGTTTGATGCCTGCTTGGTCCAATTCACTGGCAAAGAGCTCAGGCAGCAAAACCCCACCTCTCTTTCCTTCAACAAGGGAGGTGCTGCTTTTTTTGCCCTTTTTTTTTTTTAAAAAAAATTTATTAACTGGAAGCTAAATTTATCAACCTGAAAATAAACCACTAAGCAAGTTCTGCTTACAGTCTGCACGTTCTGGTAACCATTTCCTCCCTCTTATTGGTTTCATAGCCTCCATTCCCCCTCCTCCTTCAAATGCCTATAAAAACTGTTGATGGGGGAGGTAAGAATTGATTTGAGCCCACTGGTGCAGAAAGTCAAATTTACCCATTTTGATTTTTCTCCTGCTTTGGCCAAGTGGTGGAAAATTGCTTTTTGCTCAGAGCAAAGACTCAGAACTACACTTCTTTTTCTTAAAAAAAAAAAAAAAAAAAAGTTGTATGAGTGCATGCTTATTGGAGGGACAGCAGAGCTGTTGCCTATTTTGTTACTGTAGCTTTTATTTGTAGGTTTTACTTCAAAGATTTCTACTTGTGGTCTTGAAGAATTCCTTCACTCAGAAGCACTTGAATTGAATTGACTCATAGACTCGATTGATAATGTAAGTTTTGTGTGTGTATCCTATGGATAGGGATTTCCCATGTCCTCCAATAGGAATCTTTTGTGGTCTTACTGTGCATGGCTTGTGTAAGGCCTGTTTTTAGGTAGTCTTCCTACCATTGCACTTAAAACACTGGGCAGAAGCAAGAGGGTTCTCCAAATCTGAACCGAAACAGTTTGCCAGTTTTCTCAGGTGTTTTCATAGGGAATTTAAATCTTGGGTCCTAAACAATTGCAACAGTTTTTACATCATGAGGTCGTGGTCAAACCCAATGACTTACCTAGATACGTATACCTTGCTGACTGTATAGACCTCCATCTCATTTCAAGGCGGTATTTCTCATCATTTCCTCTCCTGTGTTACAATGTTTCTTTGAGTGGTTAACGACCTACTGCTTACCAGAAGAGGGGCTGCATTTTGCTGGTGCCTTGAGAATGCAACCGTAGGACATAGGGTAAACTCAGAATATTTGATACATTTGGGCCAGTGGGTTTAGTGTGAGATGTGTGCCCGCGAAAAGAGCCCTGTGGAAGCACCAGAGAGGCTTGAGGAGCAGGTGAACAGAGAACATGGGACAGAATTAAATTAGATGCTGTGATGAAGGGTACAAATACAAAATACAAGCAGATCAGAGGCTTCTCTGGGGACCAGCCTGAAAGCAAAAAAAAGGGGACAACTACTATTTCAAGTGAATGAATTCTTAGTTCAGTGATATTGCAAAAGGTGTCTGTATTATAGGGTACAGATACAAAGCAGTTTCTTCCAGGGCAAAGAGGTTATTTTTGCCACTTTTCACTGCATTGAAGAGACCATATCAAATTTTGTACATACATTTTTGGTCTCCATTTTCTGAAAAGACATTTCAGATGACATGGAGCTCAGACTAAAAGGAGGTCAGCTAAAAGGATATGTTTCAAGAGTATGATCCAGGAAGGACTTCATCCCCACTGCTCTCTAAGGTTTAATGAGGGAAAAAAAGATTGACATTAAAAAAAAAATAGAGAGGAAAACAATATATGTTACTAATTGACACCTATGTTGGTAACTTGAATATAGAGACAATGGAAAGAATTAATAGAGCATTTTCAGAGTATAGGTGAGCTATATTTTTAAGGTAAGAGTGTTTGGTTTGCCGTATGTATGAAGATATGTAATACCTGGCATAGGTATAATGAAAACACCCTTTCTTAGGTGCATCAGTTGGACACTTTTAGAAAATAGAACATGTACTTTTAATCTGATCCCTTTAAACTTAGATAATGCTGTAAAAGCTTAGAAACAGAGAGAAGCAGCACATTTGAAAAAGTCATCCATAATAATTTTTAAGAAAAGTTTGGTAAATAAACAAGAATTGGAGCTGACATCTATCTTTGTTCTAAGGAAGCTGAACCTTATTTATTTTTCCCTAGCATTTTCACCTTTGTATAAACTGCCACACCACCCCAAAATCCTTAGAAGATACAGATATATTCTCTTGGGGCTCTGTCAGCTATCTTAGAAAAAAAGAATGTAAGCATATGACTTGTTGTTTTCTGGGTTTTCTATAAAATCAAAATACAGCTGTTTATATGTGCATACTAAAGATGAGTAGGTGTATGATGCAGATTTGTAGATTTTTTTTCTGCCCAGCTGCAAGCATGAGAAGAGGAACAGTGCTATGGGCAAACTTTGCATGCAAATCTCAGTTCCACAACTTGGTCCACATGTCTGTATTACAGCTGACCTCTACTTTTTAGGAAGCTCTGACCTGGTTTGAGAAACCAGATATGGAAATGAACTGAACACCCACATCTGAAAGCTTGAAAGGCCAAACTTTCTTTGCCCTTGACTTTACTCCACAAGAAGTTTTTGGTCTTGAAGCGTTGTTGGATATGCATTTATAAAAAGCAGAATTTATTTTGTAATGTTCAGGATCAAAACTATCATTCTGACCTAAATTAGCTGAAGTTATGAGAGTCTGATTTTGACTGTTGTAGAAATGCAGACACCGACTATGATTTTAAATCATCTGTCCAGATTCATAATCTCCATTCTAATGAGATAATTGAGTAGCAGCAGGCTTGTCGGAAGCTCATCTTTAATGACCAGTCGATTACGTTTGCCATCCATCTCTTTAGCATAAAGATGCAAGCATAAAACCCTGCATGCTGCTTTGGAAGGCGGGAGCTCTGTCTGGTGGAGCGCAGAGTATCAGAAAGCCCCACCACACTGTTGGGAACGAAGGCAAATGGGGTGTAGGCAGCCTGCGAGCATGGTTGGGAGTATTTTTGAGTGTCACTGTTCATTTGTGAACTCTCACCTAAGTAATATGACCATCCCCAAACTCCTGAGAGATTTTACAGTACCATCCTTTGTGTCCCCTCATGGCTGCTGAAAGCAGTGATGTCACCTAGACTTATATACTGTGCACCGATGTGAGTGAGGCCCTAGAGATGCATTTTCAAGTCTATTTTAAAGTTGTTTTGAAATCAGCTGGTCTTGTTTTATGTCTTCGAAACACACAGTATCTGTAGATAATTAACTCACTGTAAAAAGACAGTTGTTATGGAAAAGCTAGAAGGCACATTCCTCCCTCAGGCTAGGTCTGACATGGAGTCTGCTGAAGTCGCATCAGGCCATCGTGTAATTTATTTTTAATTTACTGAATGTGTTGCCTTGGGGTCACGTTATTGCTAGGAAATCTGAGGTGATTTATGTCATGCCTGTACAATTTCCACATACAAAGTTGCTGCAGACACATTGCGATGTTATGCTCATCGATAAGAAAGAGACAGTCCCCTCACAAGGCAGCGCGTCTCTCAGGCTTCCTATGCTGAGTGATGAATTACAGGGACACAAAAGAATCAAGGATTCTCTTTAAATAGATTGTAGAGGTTTTCCTTTCAAAGCCATCTCCTGAAATGTCAAGCACTAAAACTTGCCTTATTGACCAGAGTGCCGGGAATTTTCCTGAACCTTAAGGGCCTCAGCCAGTAGGCACAGGTGTTATCTTGAAACAGGGGGTATGAATGACAAAAATGGAAAGGTTGAATGCATGGAGTGGAGCACTGCCTGATGGAAACCAGACTGCATCACTGCCCAGAGCAATAGTCAAGATTCGATGACTCGTGTCTTGCTTACGGGATAGTCTATGATCCCAGAGCACCAAGTGTTGCTGGCAAATGCTGCCCTGGAGAGCCCTCCCCTCATTTAATTCAGCCTTAGGCTTTAAAAAAATCAAAACAGAACCACAAAATTCACCCCTGTCAATACAAAAGGAAGGATCCCTAGAAATATCTTGTGGGTGTTTAAGGAGAAGAAAGTATATTGGGAATTATGAATTTGCAAAAGGTGATTAACAAAGAGTAGGGAAGTGAGCACAGCAGGTCCTGACAAAGACCCTATTGGATCAGGAAAGCCTCACTGACGAAATAAGAAGACTACGTTAATCGAAGACAATACTGCAGTGAGAAGAGTTTGGATGCGTTAGGAGCAACAGAGAACTTGTATCTAAGCTACCCTTTCTCATTTTTTATTCTTTTGCTGGATTATGAAAGACCATAACCAGACCATAAATATTGATAATGTCTTCCTGGAACATCCTGAGGGGCAAACAAACAAATACTGTGGTCTGCTAGGAGATTCCTAATGAACGCAAGGACTTCCTGATGGCTTTCCTCAGAAAGGAGAACATGATGAGGGAAGTGGCTTGTGCATGACTCTAATTGCATTAAAGACCATTAGAAAGTATCTTAAAGTACCTTCTTTTGAGTTGTACTTTCAGAGTTTTGTCTCCCCCATCTGTAGCAAAACTCATTCAGTTGGGCAGGAGGGTTATGTAGCAGACTTTGAGCAGTATGTGTTTAATGTTAGTTTCTGCATTTTCTCAGCATCACTCTGACACTCGATCTGTAAAAGAAATACTGACTCTACAAGGATCTAGAGCCATAATGCCCTGAGAATTTATTTTTTCAGTTTCAACAAGCACACACACAAAATTCAAGAGCCACAGCATTCATATTTCAAAGTTTTTGCATGCAAGGAGAGCAAGAAGGTAGCCAGAAAATAATTTTAGCATTGACAAAACCCAGCAGATAGGTACATTATTCCTATTATGTTCTTCTGGCAGACTTTCATGATAATAGTTCTCAGTGTACAGACAATAGCAGGGTCACTGCATGGCCATGTTTCTGTGGAGTAATAGTGCCTGTGATGTATTGGCTTCAAACCTACTTTATTAAATTTCTTCTCCTGAGTCAGATCCTCAGATGATGAAAATAATTGTATCCTTGGAAGAGCATCTGTCCCTTGTTATAATTTTTTTAAGTCAGAAAAGAAAATCAAAGCTAGTTGGATGCAGCCACGTGTGTCTTTCTTGATATAAATTACTGACTTTCACTCCCTTCTACTTTCACTTTGCCCCTTTGGCCAACTGGTACATTGTTTGACGATTTCCAATCGTACCTGACTAGATGACAGTCAACTATGGCCCAGTCTGGGTGCATGAACCATGTGCATCCAAAAAAGATTATTGCTGCCTCAGAAAGATACCAATCTAAGCATCACCAAGGAAGCAATGAGACCTCTGGAGATCATCTAGTCCAACCCCCCTGCCAGAAATAAACTATTTCAGTGAGTTACCACTCTGTTATTCTACCTGATTCAGAATTTATCATATAGTTGTCAGAGCAATTCACAGTGAATAAAATACAGCTGTGGAAGAAGACTAACTTAGCCATTGCTAAGGATTTTAGGTGAGACTTGTATCACAGAAATAGATTTATGCCATCCATGTCAGTATGGATGATTTTCTTCTCTACCTAGCTAAAATAATTGCATTTGTTTGTGCCAAGGTAGTACAGTTTGCACTCCATGCTCCAGTTTGAAGGTATTATGTGACGATGGAAAAGTACCAATGCATGTATGTGGCAGATGAAGGGTGCAGGCCTGGCCTGCTGAAGGTAATGGCAGGTTCTCAAGGAGGCTGGTGGCAACAGGATGTTAAGTAAGTCGATGAGCAACAGGCTGAGAAGTCTGGACTGGAGCCTAGGTCGCTTCACTCCCTCTCCCTGGTTGCTTCCTGTCAGGAGAGATTGCTTGTTACCAAGGGCCCAGATCCCAAATGCCTCAGCTGAAGTGTGTGTTGTAGTAGGCAAATTTTCAAATAGGTCAGGCACCATGACCTGGACTGTTGTTTAGCTGCGCTTCAGTGTGATCAAAAAGATGAGTAGGAGGGGATGGAGCTAATGTGCTGGGTGACCTTCACTGCGTGACTTAACGTCAGTGCATCTCTGTTTCCCGTAACATGAAATGAAGATTGCTGCACACATCTTTAAAACTGCTGTTTAAGTTTCTGGATATGATCCATTATTTAAATGTAGATGATAACTCTAGAAGTTGCTGACTTTCTGAGATGGTCTGTCAGATTTACTCTACACATCTGGTCCAGGGAAGGGGAGTCTTAAAGCATGCTTAGTAAAATGGTACCCCTGTTCTGATGCAAAGTAAGAAACTGCATTCGAGATTGATAGGACATTTAAATCCCCTACTCTTAGGACTGAATGACCACTTTTTTTTAACTGCATACTTTAAACAACAAAAATGGGTTTTGCAGTTTTGTGTATAATGTATTACAGTGAGTTTATTCACACTACTGAGAGTGGAAAATACATGTAAGATGCATCTCAGCTTCTTCTTCAGCATAGTGTTAGATTCAAAATGACTGGACCAAGGATGATTAAATCTTTCTTGCCCCTCACCCACCTGCCCCAAGTATGTTTTGGCTAAACTGACAGAGTTGTCCTTATGCTTTTAGTCATGTGAAGCATGTGCACCCTTATCCATAAGGGTGGATAGTGCTGTAGGAAGAGGAAAGAAGCTTGGTCAGTGGTACAGTACGGGTACAGACTCCAAACTCTAGCATCTCTTGGTTTGTTTCACTTTTCAAATTCCATTTACCACTTTAGAAGTAGATGGTGAATTCTGGAAGCCAGCAGCAAAACAGGCAGGATCATGGAGGAGAGATGTATAAAATGAAGCTCAGGACTATGGAAGCCCAATTGTTTTAAATAGGTTAATGTCTTTGAAAATCAGTGGCTTTTTAAGTGCCTGGCTTAGTGGAGCAGTATATATTCAGTTACACTGCTGCACTTGTATTATGTTAGGATATTATATATATAGCTCCAGAAGTGGGCCCGGGTGAACCTCATGAGGTTCAACAAGGCCAAGTGCAAGGTCCTGCACCTGGGTCGGAGCAATCCCTGGTATCAATACAGGCTGGGGGATGAAGGGATTGAGAGCAGCCCTGCCGAGAAGGACTTGGGCGTACTGGTGGAGGAAAAGCTGGATGTGAGCCAGCAATGTGCACTCACAGCCCAGAAGGCCAACCGTATCCGGGGCTGCATCAAAAAAAGCATTGCCAGCAGGTCGAGGGAGGGGATTCTGCCCCTCTACTCTGCTCTGGTGAGACCCCGCCTGGAGTACTGCATCCAGTTCTGGGGTCCTCAGCACAGGAAAGACATCGACCTGCTGGAGCGGGTCCAGAGGAGGGCCACAAAAATGGTCTGAGGGCTGGATCACCTCTCCTATGAAGACAAGCTGAGAGAGTTGGGCTTGTTCAGCCTGGAGAAGAGAAGGCTTCGGGGAGACCTTATTGTGGCCTTTCAATACTTAAAGGGGGCCTATAAGAAAGATGGGGACAAACTTTTTAGCAGGGCCTGTTGTGATAGGACAAGGGGTAATGGTTTTAAACTAAAACAGGGGAGAGTCAGACTAGATATAAGGAAGAAATTTTTTATGATGAGGGTGGTGAAGCACTGGCACAGGTTGCCCAGAGAGGTGGTAGATGCCCCATCCCTGGAAACATTCAAGGTCAGGCTGGATGGGGCTCTGGGCAACCTGATCTAGTTGAGGATGTCCCTGCTCATTGCAGGGGGGTTGGACTAGGTGACCTTTAAAGGTCCCTTCCAACTCAAACTGTTCTATGATTCTATATTGCTTGTGGTGTATTTTGAAGATGAAATACTGCCTGTAGTTCCCCTCCTTTTCTTCTTTACAACTTTTGTCTAATTCTGCATAAAGTCTTATTTACACTTAGAGGAGTCCTGCCTCTGGATCTGAACCCTGTTGTGCTGGGTGCTGCACTTCGCACAAAAGCTGTGCTGTCTCTGTCTAAAAGAGCTTGCAGTCTAAATAACTATGGTAAGAGGATCTTCATTTTCTGCAGCCTTCTGTAACTGTTGACATTTGCATAGAGAGGATGCAAAATGCCACCAGATTACAATTAATTAGCAAATTCTTATCTCTTAGTGAGCCTTTTCCCCAGCTTCGTGTAAATAATAAGGGAACATGCAGGGCAGTGGGGGAGCAATGTTTCATATTGAAGTGTAGGGTGAGATTTTCGTTTTGCAGCATGCTTACAGCACAGGAAACAAGAAACGTGAGGATGCGATCATACCATGTTATCCTGCTATTCGATTACTTATTGCCATTGCAGGCTTACTACTGCAGGCTGTGATTTTTGTCAGCTGTTAAACTGAATTTAACTTCATCTGTTTTGGATGACGGGTCACCCAGGGAAACTCACAGTGAAGACAGTAACGAGCCCTTGGTAGGAAATGTTGTTCTCTTTCAGGACTGACCCAGCTTGGTGACGCTAGTGACAAAATGCTGTTTAACACAAGTCGCGGGATCTGGTGTGGTGGATGAGCTGTGTGTGACTTGCAGTGCTCTGACTGCAGAGGCTGGCCCCTGCGTGGCTGAGGAGAGCAGCCGGGACTCTTTCAGCCCTGCCGCCGCTATTCCCGACAGCCTGCAGGGAATCCTGCAGGGAGCCGAATCCCTGCCCACACGCTGTGCCTTCCTTTCGCCCAGGACTGTTATGGTAGAGATAGGGCTGTCTGCTACAGGGACAACCTTCACCCAACTTTAGTGTGGGCTTTCCTCCCACCCCCTGGAAAGGAATTCTTCCCCTGCTGCTCATGCCCAGAGTCCAGACACTTCCCTGTTAAACCTTTCCCTCCAGCAGAACCAGAGGTGATGAAAGGAGTTCTGCACGTGGGATTTCCCATGAGGTAAATCCCCCTTACCACTAGCTAAAAGCTTCACCCTAATAGAGTGGCGCTGACTGCCCTTTGAGAAACCACTCTGTGCCTTTGAAGCATTGAGGCCTGAGGCTCAAGTGGAAATGAAGGAGAGGCAAAGGAGTGTGGACGGAAGCAGCGTTTTCCGCTTTTCAAATAATCAGGGTAGACAGGGAGGCCCTTTAATGTTTGCCGTTGAAATACTTTGTGCACAGCTGTGTGCTATTCTGATTTTCAGGGTAAATATCAATCAGAAAACATTTTTCGGGGCTGACCCTGTGTAAATGGCCAGTATATGATGGAGAGATCCCTTAGGTAGTATTAGTTTGCATGCTCCTGCTCTTGCAGTAGGTACTTGGATTTTGTCAGGGTAAAGTCATTGCTTGCACTTGTGTTATCAGGTGTCCTATTTTTCTTAACACAGCTTTGTCTCGGATCCTTTTTTCAGAGCATACAGCACAGTTGTCAGGGCTTGTTTTCATCAGGGTTGGACTCATTTATGTGAAGGAATAATCTGTGGGGTACTTACTCATTTTACAAAATTCTCACACTGTCCTAATAAATTGGGCCCTAACTTAGTGTGCATAGTTAAAAAGGATCTGAACATAAGCTGAAAACAAATAAACCTCGGCCATTCCTTCCTACATGTACTGTGGGCATATTCATTATTGCTGCAGGCTGTGTTTGCCACTCATGCTCTGGTAAAAGTGCCCATTAAATGTAAGACCTGCAAGCTCATTTTTTAAGAATTAATATTAAACTTTGTCTTGTGCAGTCTGTAGCAGCATTTTACTCAACAGCGGATTTTTCCTTGGGCTATGGGAGACTCTCTACCAGCCTGTGCATTTCTACCCTATTCATAGCGTTGTTCATAGTTCTGACAGAAATGGATGTCTAAAGCAATGGAAGTGAAAAGGCCAAGCCAGACATTGGAAATGACGTATGTTGCAGGCGTATGCTTACCTGTACACGGACTTTTTAAAAATATGTTTGAGAGGCACAAAATACATTTGAGAAGAGGAAAAAACAATGTTGTGTGTATTATCCACACTCTATATGAACACGCTAAATCAGAATGACAAAACTATGGACCCAGTTTCTAATGGGGCCTCAAAGCTTGCCTGCTGGCTGGAGGTCAGCTGCTGGGTTATAAGGTTAGTCAGCTTAGATGACAGATAAAATCCATATGCCTACCAAAGCGGGTGAGAGGGGAAAGCACAACTATTTAGTTTCGTAAGCAGTGAGGACCCAGAAATTTCATTTCTAACTCTGTCACTGAGTCAGCATACATTCTTAGTGCAGTCATAAGGTTAACACTTCAAAGAATGTCCATTCGTTTTGAAGGTCTCAACATCTGAAAATTTTGGTCTTTTTTTCTTGGAAGTGCTGTGAACTTTTAAAACTGCTATTGGAGCAAAGGTACCAAAGCACCTCGTACTTCACTTACAGAGAGATTTGTAGTTAGAGTACCCTTAATCCCCAGGATTTCCAAAATTAATAGACATTTTTGAGAATGTTGCCTTTATCTTCTCTGGGTCTGGTTTTCACCCCGTACAATGGACATAGTCATGCCTTACAGTTTACACAGGTATTGCAATGTATGATTAGTGTACAGGAATGCTTCGTGATCCTTGAATGATGGATTTTCCAGAAAAAATTCAAGGTGTTGTTTACACTATCAAAAGCTTTGATGAACTGGTTCTTCAGAGACTGCCCAGTCTCCATTCCCAAGAATGATCATGCAACTGCTTTTTTCAAGGAAGGTGTATATGTTAGTGGTGCTTAGACCAGGACAGTACCCCTGGCTCATCCTCATTGTCATGTGGAGATGCACTGGAAGTTAGGGATTCACAGAGATACACTGTGAACAGTATTTCCTTGCTCTGCCCTTACATTAAGTGTAGCTTTAAGTTCCTGTAATGCTGGGCCAATGCCATGAACTCCTGTTCCCTGCATGCTTCATGGAAGCTATTTGCTGTTAGTGCATCATAATCTGTTCCAACTGTGGTATATCACAGGTGTTGGTATCCCAACTCCAGAGTTGAAGATGAGGAAAGTCATTATCTTGGCAGTTTTTCAGCCTGTTTCAATGGAATTTCTCCAATTTGCAGTATCAGCAGTGAATGTATTATACAGCAATGTAATAATAATAAAAAAAAAACGTATTATATCTGTTTAGATTTCTTAAAAAAAAAAAAAAAAAAAAAAAAAATCCTGTTCCTTTGCTTGTAACTTTAATCACGGTCTTGAGTACCTGGCTAGCTGACAGTTTGTCAAACCAGTGGCATAAGCCAGAGGACATAAAAGTCAAGAGAAACATACCCAGTCAGACTCTGGTTTTGCACTGGAGCAACATAGCAACATCACTGGGTTTGATTACTCTCTTACATTATACCGGCATTTGTAAGATCAAAATCAGGCCTACTTTTCAATCTGAAGTTTATTTTCCCTAGGATAACTCCTGTGACTAGAATCTGACTTCTGCAGAAGGAGGGCGTTTGTGTGAACGTAAACCCAAATACAACTGTGGAAATGGAAGGGACAGAAAGACTCGTGTTGCATTTAGCAAAAGCTTGCATCTGCTAAGGTGTTAGTATTCATGGAGGTTGTAACTAATTTTTGCTTCATTTTTTCTGAAGCTGTAGTGGAAAAAAGTGGTGTCTTGAGTCATTCTACTGTTTATCACCACCAGATCAAAGGGCACAGAATTAGGTTTGTGTTTTCACAGAGGAGATTGATGCTGACACACAGCTGTCCTTTCCTCCTCCTGAGCACATCAAGACTGAATGTTTTGCAGATTGTAAGCTTGGCGCTGGTTAGGAGTCTGAAATAAAACTTCTATTGTCTTGAGTGTTTTGGTGTTTGCTCTAAAGAAATCATCAACCTTGGTTGTTTATTTTTTCTTCTGCAGGAAAGAAGGGGGTGGGGTAGTCATCCATACATCTGTTTGCAATCCTAGCTTTAAAAGTCTAAAAATAAACAAGCCCCACAATCCACCCGAAAACTGTGTTCGCTGGCACTCTTGAACAAGGGACAATGTACACTTCAGAATCAGTTTATCTTAAAAAATTCTACAGACTGAAAAAAACCTCCGTGGTGTTGTTTACCACTTTTTAATATAAAAAAAATGTATTTTTAGACATCTGCACAAACACAAATACTTATTTTTAACACAGCCGGAACCCTACTATTTAAATTCCTCTTTGTAATCCACTTTTTCTTTCATCTTTTGTTCTGATCATAGAATCCTAGAATCGTTTTGGTTGGAAGAGACCTCCAAGATCATCGAGTCCAACCGTTAACCTATCACTACCAAGTCCACCACTAAACCATGTCCCTAAGTGCCACATCTACATGTCTTTTAAATACCTCCAGGGATGGTGACTCCACCACTTCCCTGGGCAGCCTGTTCCAATGCCCAACAACCCTTTCAGTGAAGAAATTTTTCCAAATATCCAATCTAAGCCTCCCCTGGCGCAGCTTGAGGCCGTTTCCCCTTGTCCTATCATCTGTTACTTGGGAGAAGAGACCGACCCCCACCTGAAAGGTTAAGGAAGGTTATCTCAGAGACAGGGTGTGCACTCATGGTTTTTGCACACAAGGCAAAATTAGCTTAAAGCACGACAAATCTTTTGCAGGGCAATGCAATGAGCTGTGGTCTATATATGGCATCAGTTAAGGTTTCTACCATGGGTTCTACATGGAAATATTGATAGCTAAGGGGGAATGGTAGAGATGGCTTCAGGACAGGCTAGATGCTGTGGTATCTGTGACCCTAAAACTATTGCTAACCTACAAAGTTGCTGTTATGATTTGTGTAACGATAGAGCAACAGCAGAGATCTGTAATGGGGAGGGAGGGTGTGTATGTATGTGTGTCTGTGGCCCCCTTTGAATTTCCAGGGATTTAATTCCATTTCCTCTGGTGTGTAGAGATATTTACACAGCCATAAAGGCAGCCAATATTAAGAGCTGAGGAGGCACCTGTTGCACATGAATAGACACTTGTTTGTGTGTATTTATATACAGGCATATACATAAAATAAACACAAAAATCCACATCATACTCATAATTAAGTTAGAGAGATATTCAGTGTTAAGATTCCCACAGTGTCCATTTGTAGGCTTGAAAAAGCTCATTTTCTCTGGATCTGCTCATCTCCTTTTTTTTTCTCTTTTTCTTCATTTTAGGCCCTTTGAAGCCTCCTAGTGCAGGAGAATCCAAAGCATAAAAAGCAAGATTGCCTGACTGGAAAGGTAGTAGCATTGTTATCTCTGGTTAATTTGGTTTGGGTGGAAAAACTGCTCACAGAGTAGTTTTGCTATCAGGAGTTGATTTGGTGTCTGTGGGTGGGGATGGGATCCCTGTCCAAACCACGTAGGTTGCAGGGTCTCTTAATTCTTCTATGTTATGATGCTTAGAGACACAGTGGTCTCTTGTAGAGAATATAGATACCCCCATCGCCTCCAAAGACAGAAGCTGGTTTAGTTGGAGAAAGCAGTAAGAGGCCCACATGAAGACAGAGAGAACTTTAAATTCTGGAGGGGAGGGAAGGCTCACCTGGTGTTACGCACCAGAGGAAATCCCCCGTGGGGAGTCAGTAGGCTGTCTTTCCGAACTCCTGAATTTTGTTCATTTTTTGGAGTTCTCTCACAAGTCTCACTGGATTAGTTGCTCTTTGCTAAAATTCCTGGGGCACGTTTCAGTCTGTTCTTTCTTAATTTATTTCCTCAAGCAGGCTGGTGCGTTTTCTTGTTTATTTAAATCTTTGTCTCTCCACCTCAGGATAGTTTCTTCCCTCTGTAGCTGTTGAGCTACGCACAAGGTCGGATGATTACTCAGAACTTCCTGGAAAGCCTTTTGTTTGTTTTAGACAAAAGTACTCAGGAAGTTCCTCAGCTCTTCCAGCAGAGCTGTACTGGCAGCGGCCTTCCGATCCTCCAACTGCACTCGCTGCATTTTTTGGAAGACGAGCTAAAATAATTTTTAGTCCAGTACTAAACCCGGGGTGTGTCAATGTTGTTCCATATATTTCAAATGCTGAGACTATTTTCGAGATCTCCTGGACCTCAGTTAATACAAAAATGTCTCCTCGCTCACTGTGATGGCAATGTGACAGGCTTTTTGGTGTTCCCCACCAGGCCTGCCATCGTTAGACTAGCATGTTCCAGCTCCAGGCACAAATCTGACGCCTTCGCAGCTCATCTCCCCGTTCTGCACATGGAGTTTCAGTCTCACTCAGTTGGTGATGCTACACCCCGCTTCAGCCACTTTCTGCAAGGCACAGACTCGAGCAGCTAAACGTATGTGCATTAAAGAAGATAAAAGGAGGGGAAAAAAAACCAAACACAAACTCAAACGGCTTGGCACGTGGATTCTTTTTAGCCTCACAGCCCCTGGTGGCTCATTTCAAAGCACTTGAATCTATACAATTAGGCTGAATGCTTCCTGTGATGTTGGGTGATGGAGCAATCATTTTAACATACTTATATCTTGATGCTATATGCTGCTCTCACAGCCCTCTGTGAGCAGAAACATGCTGACACGAGTAAAGGAGTGGTGAGAGACTGTTGTGTGTAGTCTGTGTGTAAAGTTTTAATTCTCCCAACAGCTGTCACGCACTGGTATTGGTGGCTCCTTCCTGCTTCTGCACCTCCAAGTCCTCCACACCTACACGATGAGATGTCCGTGGGAGGGAGGCCTACAAGCTGTTGAATTCAGCTGTTGCCTTAGAAGTGGTAACTCTCTGTAAACAAGGCCAGCCACTACCAATGTGAAAGTGCTACTGACGTGGCTAAATTAGTTTAGAGACTACTGGTGCGTGAGAGCACTTGTAAGAATGTCTTTAATCAACAGAAGTTCTGTTGGCATCTTAGCTTCAGCCACCATCAATTGTCTGACACTTTAAAAATTGATTACGAGGGCTCCACAGAAGGGGCCTGTACTGACTTGGTTTCCATGAGCTGGTCAAATATTGCTGTTGTAGACTAAATCATTTTGCAATCAGCTCTTTAGTTTGCAGCCTGTGTCTGCATTCCCTCTCCAGGAAAAAAGGCGGGAGGGGAGGAAGCTGTTGGTGCTGGGGCCTGCACTCAGCTTGAACAGCAGGACTTGGCGGTGAGACAGACTCTGAGCTGTTACCTTTCTGGCAGCCCTGAACCTCATCGGGGGCTTATGCATCTGAAGGAGCGGGGTGAACCTCAAAATAGACTCTAATGATTTCCCTGAAAAAAAACCCCAAAACAAAATAAAACCACAAAAACTCAAAACACCCTGAAGTACCCATGCCTCTGCTACAGGAACCACTGCTCTTCAGCCAGGTGAATCTCACTATCGAACAACATTTGGTGGAAACTCATCCAAACGCTTTGGGGCTGAATTGCTTTCCAAATTACTGAGACTTTGTATGGCTGCTCTTTGGCAGTTGTTCACACGTATATGTTCTTTAGATACACCACTGATTTGTTTGGGTCTTTTCCTCCACAGAAAAGAGAGTGCTGACAGAAGACAAAGCAAGAAAAAATAACTTTGTGTTCAGCTCAGTGAATTCAGTTCAGCTGGTACTGGAAGAGCGAGGTTTGTTTCTGTTTGTCGTCCCAGCATGCCAAGAAGGCCCGCTTTGCAGACAGGTGGAACTAGGCAGAATGTAAGTGCAATTTATCATTCCTGTTGTTTTATTGTATCAGGAAACTGAGAAACTTGGTTTTGCGAGTGGTTGTTGCTAATTCTAGATCCCTGCCTTTTCTTTTTGAAAGCACATCTTGGAAATTTGTTCCAAAGTGTCATGTAATACTGAGTTATATTGAAACTGTAGTTTACTGCCTCTGACAAAGTATTAGTCAAGGCTGAAATGACAAGAGCTGGTAGCACTAAGCGTGCTCTGCTCTTTAGTGCTCGAAGGTCATCAAAACTGGGTCATAACTGGCACTCATGTAGAGCTTTCCTGGCTCACAGCGCATGAAGGCAAATTCAGACTCTACTTGGCAGGTGTCTTTAACATCGAACCTGCAAGTTTTAGATTATAGGTGCCATTTAAATAAAATAATCTTGAATGATTATTGTAGCAAATAAAATTTGTACGTGTCCTCCGTCTTTACAAAATATTGGCGCCAAATTATAGTAATTTATGGCTATTTCAAAACTGAATCCAAGCCCCACAAATATGTTCACAAAGCTTATGAAAACTGTAGTCAGTTAACACTTTACTTGCTTGAGGGAAAAAAAAAATGCTCATTTCAATCTTTTAGTGCAAAATTTATAACATTCTTTTTGTTAGACAAGTTCTAAATCTTTCTAATGTAAGACATTATAACTTTTTTCATTTTTATGCATGAGAGAGCATGACATTTTTCTCTCGTTCAGCTTTTTGACCTTAATGCTTCTGAAATTGAGAGATTATTATTATTTTGGATCCTTAATCAGAAACTGGCCAGACATTAGCATTCAAAGCATGACAGTAATTCTGTAGTGACAGGAAAATGATGGTCAGACCAGGCAAGGAAATTCTATAGTAAGAAACAGATTACATCCTTGAGGAAAGTACACAATGGTTGTAGATGCCTATATTTTGCTGTGCTGCTTCTATTTCTTGCATTCATGATGTCTAAGAGCTCAGAAGTCAGTTATGTACGGGCACTCACAAGCTTTGGTCTATCTTTGTTATGATTGCCAATACTATCTCCATTTTTGAGAAGGGTGTGCACACGTGTGCAAAAGAGGAGGAGAGGAAGAGGTTGCTGAGTCTTGCATTTAGTAGGACAGGAGAAAGTCTGCCAACTCATTTCAAATGGGCCAGTTCACAGTCAGACACTGGAAGGTTACAACTTCATGTCTACTAATATGGATTGGATTCAAACCAGCAGACCAGAGATGAAGTGATTTGCTTTCCTTTACTAGTTCCCTTAATTCTTTCAACTCTTGCATTCTCTTTTTCCTAGACTTGATTATATTAGTCACGCAATGTGTTTGTGGCTAAATGAATATGTATGAAGTGTGCACCACTTGTTTAGCAACTGAGCGATTGGTTATGAAAATTGCCTGCTGGAAACATTTTCTACCTAGACAGCTCTGCTTATGCTGTGTTTTTCTGGTTTTTCCTTTCTGCACCCAGTTGTGTCCCTCCCCCTGCCCCCCCCCAATTTAATTCTCAATAAGTGATCCTGCAACTAGGTATCCACTCAATTTGTAAGAAGCAATTTGTTTATTGTACCTGCAAATCAATAAGGATGGTTGGTTTGTTCAATAAATCTTGTGGTCATCCAGTCTGTAGTTGCCTAACAAACACTAGACTGAGCCTCTTCCTACCTGGATGTATGATAAATGTTTTTTGAAATTATTAGCATACTGCCTTCCTTAGGCACAACTTCTTTCCACACACAGTCTGTGACTATTTCTGCAAATAACAGAAGCTCAGTGTTTCCATGAGTAGTAACCACTCATCTTCAAGTTCCTGGAAAAATAGCCAGAGGGGAATAAAGGAGGCCAGAACAAATTACAACTGGGAATTCGTGAGTATATCTGTGGATATTATTTTCCTGTTGTTCTGCTATTCTTAGAATTTCACATAGTCTTACGCTTTTTAAGACAGAACAAACTTAATGAGACAGAAGGACAACGGTAAATGCCTAACAGCTTTGGTGGTAGAAGCATGATCTTTAGTTCAGATTCCAAGTGATTTGTTAGGCTTATATTTGAACTATCATTTAATTTGTTTCTTTAGAGGACTAAGGTTATGAAAGAGGAATTGCTGGATGCTTTACTTATAATGGATAGGCTAAAGCTTCCCAGAAAGTCTTGGAGATCCAGCAGTTCAGTACTAATAGTGACAGCCATATGTTTTATAATCTCTCCTAGGCAGTACGTCAATCTAGGGTGAAAGGAATTCATTACAATGGATCTCAAGGAATGGTAATAAATTAAACTGATTTCCCCAAGTTGAGTCTGTTTTGCCCGTGACAATAATCGGTGAGTGATCTCCCTGTCCTTATCTCGACACATGAGCCTTTCATTATATTTTCTCTCCCCTGTCCAGCTGAGGAGGGGAGTGATAGAGCGGCTTTGGTGGGCACCTGGCATCCAGCCAGGGTCAAACCACCACAGAGTGCCAGGCTTGCTCCTGATATGCACGCAAAAGTTGCAAAAAACCTCAATACTGAACTGTATTTGGAGGGTCAGGCAGGCAGAGATATGTGCCTAATTCTAAGATCACTTTTAAGCTAAACTAAGCTCACTTTTAAGCTCACTTTTAAACTCATTAATTTTAAGCTCACTTTCCTTCCATATTTGCATTCTTTGTGCTTTACTCTGTCAGGTAAGGCGCAAGGACTAGATTTTTCAAAACCATAGGTGAGCTACAAGGGATAGACTCTGCAGTCCTTTTCTGTGTGAAGCAGAGTTTTGGAAATCTAGCAGTTGCTTAATACTCCCTAAAATAATGATTTGCTGCTTCCTGTAGTTATTCAGCTGTGTCTTCATTTTTGTCCTGTGAATCTCCAGATCTCATGGAAATGTATCTGAGGGCAGTTCTTTCTTCTCGGACTATTCTGGCACAGACATTATCCTGTCAAACAGCTGATTTGATTAGTAGGGGGAAAGAGCAGCTCTAAATTTACTGCGTGGGCTTTTTAACAGAGACTTGCCAACCTACTCTTGTGCAACTAAGACATTTGATTCATTCTGCCGCTCAGTGGAACTGCCTCATCTTTACCGTGTTTGACATTTAACAGTTCAGTTGAATTTACCCGAAAGAGGGGTGGGGGAAGGCAACTAAAATGGATTTTCCTGCTAAATTAAAACACAACTTTAGCTGGAACAAGTCATTGCCAAGATGCAGCAGCCGTTACTACTTGCACTGCTAAGGAGAGCAAGCAGCAGAAACCATGGATATCATTCAGGTAAAGAAAGAGAGGTGGAGCGGCCTGCTGCCCTTACTGGGCTCACCAATGACATCCAAATATAGAGTGTGTCTGAAATAGCATTCGCTTTAGCGCTGCTGCCTTGGAGAGTCATCAGGTGTGACAAGAGCAGCTGAGAGAACTGTGCTGAGCTGAACTCAGGTCCTCGCAGTGAAGCTACCTCTCAGCTGGAGGTGCTGCTGTATGCTCTCCTGGATTGCTGCTTTCCAAACACTTCCTCAGCCATGTTTTCATTTGTTCATGTTGCAAGTGTCTCTGACTGACCCTGTTAAAGTTTCATGAGGGCTTTTTGAGGCTGGTTTATTATCAGAGAGGTTTTCTTGTTGAGGCTTCTCTTGCCAAGGAGGTAAGGAATTCTTAAAGCCCTTTTCCATCTGTATGGCAATCATTTGCATCACCAGTTGTTGCCTGCCCTCTGGGAGAACATTTCTTATTATTTCCATGACCTGGACTTGGAGCTTAGTTCTATTTGGCATACTTACAATTATTACAAAGCACTTTTATGGCGTTTTTAAGTAGAAACGGAGGCTTTGCCTTTCTACAGAAAGGCGTTTTCTGTGTGTTTGACTCCACATCCAGTAACTGGAGTTATCTGAGCAAAGAACAGAACTATCAGTTTGACAACCACCTTTTCCATCAAAACCAATTGTATCTGCTTTTGAGTAAAGCCCTAAGTTTTGTTTTTCTGTTTTTCAACAAAAAATATTTTTCTTATGTTAAAAATCTCTGATTTTTTTCATTTTTTTTGACAAAAAGCCGTAGCAAATCTAGATGACACAACTTCTTGCAGGTTTTTGTTTGTTTAGGCAAAGGTAGGGGACAGAGGTAGAAAAAGAAGCAACATTATTTGTTCACCATTTTAAGAAAGGTAAGCTAAACTTCAAGAATGGCAGGATCAGTGGGGCTGTCTTGGTTATAGACTCTGCTTGTATTCCCCTCCTTACCTGTTCTGACACCACGGATGTTACTGTTTCTTGAGCAAATATGGATATTAATGTAATTTAATGATTTGATTATAGATCCTAAGAATAAGAAGTACCATCCTCAGAGGGAGTATAACCTGGCAGTAAGCCAACATGCCTTAAAGAATGAAGTCTTCTGGAGGGTTGGGCAGTGTCCCAAGAGGCCTCAGTAATTTCATGTAACGTATTATACCAACACTACCACCTACAGGAGTTCAACAAAAGGGATACAGCACGTTGCAAAATGAAAAATAGAACCGAAATCAAGGCTCTTCCAGTATGGTCCGACCTTCCTCAATATCCAGCATTTGGGGGTAAATCCTTAGCTATATCAGGAACTGTTAAGACACAATTCTTGACTCATCAATCCAAAAATTTCTGTGAGAAGCCATACTTTGCGAAAGTCATCAGTTGTTGCATTGTAACCCGGTGTGCTAGAAATTTCTGCTCTCTTGCTCTTCAGGTTTTAAGTGTGAGCATGTGTGGTTTAATTTAAAACCTCACAAATGTCCATAGATCAGAGGCACATCTGCATAAAAACTTGTCTTAGGTCAATGTGTACATTACTATTTTTGGTTTATGTATAGATAATACGACAGTACCAGTATTTTAGCCTGTTTGGTAGTTGTATTACTTGCACAGATGTTGTATACATCTCATTGCTTTTTAGTAAGCTGCTGTTAAGCCAGCACAAACAGAAATATCTGAAAATAGATGAAGGGGATTTAAAAGAAAATACGTCATCACTTGTGGTATCTTTCAGTCGTCCTGGACTTTGAGGGATTCTGTTTCCAGTCATCCACTATCATTGCTTACACTATTTCAAATTATTTACTTGAAGAAAGGAAATTGTGAAGCTGTAGCTTTGCAAAGTTATTTACACTGAATGAATGGCAAGTTACATTTCCTCACTTTATCACTTTTTTGTTGGTCATTGCCAAGGTGAGAGAGATGACCCACAAATAGCAGACATAGTATAAATTTTCATCTTTAAAAGAAAAGAGTGCTAAGCATTCTTGTCCTGGGCAGTAATGCACTTAAAATTGTGCTCAAGCTCAGTGAATTTCAGTGAAGCTTAGTTAGAGAAATGTGCTAGGCATAATATGTAAAAGCCAAGGTTGCTTAGCACCCTGTGGAATCCACTTTTCAATAAAATGCACCAAAATGGAAATTAGATCATCCCCATCAAAATTATCAGAAAGAAATAAATGTATTGAGAGTTGCTGTGGTGGCTTCTATTCTGTATCGTCTCATATCCTCATTGGCATTTTAATTTCCTCTGCCAGCTAGCAAAAGCTCAAGTTTGTGAGGTTATACCTATGAGATTTGCTCCAAATGCTCTGTGTGTGTATTTATATCCCCCAAACTTGCCAGGAGTTTCATTCTTGTTTTTACAAGAAAATTTCAGGCTCGGTCCATTGATGGTGTCATCTCTGGAGGTAGTCGGGTCATATCTGCAAACCTGACTTCCAAGCATTTGGCCTAAGTAGGAGAACGTGTAGGACAGGGTTCCTGGTTAGCGTGGTGACGGTGGGTCAGAGAGGGCAACCCAAGGACCTTTACTTGCTTGGTGACTCTTGTAGGTGGCTGCACTTCCCGGGAGGCTGGGGCATTTTCAGTGCAGGCACTCCTCTGAAAGAACATTCTCCATTTAGTAAAAGGAAGTTAAAGGCACCCAGGGAAATGGGGCAAGAAGGCGATTGAGTATTTACTCCACACATTCACTGCTTTGTTTTCTTTAGCTCTTCTAGGCTAACTATGCTGCTTTCAGATGTGTTTTCTAGTTAAAGAGGTAAAATCATGAGAACTTTTTAACCTTTTTAACAAGTGAACTGTGGAAGGAGGCAGTAAAAATCTGCTTGTGGAGGAGTTGGGCAGCAAAACTCAGGCACTGAGCTGAGACACATAGACAAAACTCATAATAAAACATTAAAATAGAGAAGTAAAACTGACTTGCCCAGAATTGTTCAGCAATACTTCCTGTCAGCTCTGAGAAGAGCATTGATACCAAGCAACAGAATACAAGGTTACTGATGGTCATCATATCTATAAAGGAGTCTTGAATAGCTGCAGTTAGCTGCAGGATGTTGTATAAGCCTGCTTTCATGCTACACATAAAACTATTGCTGTGAGATATCTGAGGAGTTCTCGGGAGGCTCTCCTGTGAGCTCTGAGCAGTAGCATCTGGGAAGCTTGTCTTAATTAGAATTTCAGACAGAAGCAGACGAAGAAAAAAAAACAAACCAAAAACCAAAGGCGTGAAAGAGAAAGAAAGCCACTGAAACAATTGTGTCTGCAAAGTCAGACATCCAAAAGGTCACAGTTCTTGGTTCTTCCCAGTGTCCCTTGGGTGTTTAGCCCTAGTATTTTCACAATCTTCTCTGCATTAAACCTTGTAAACCACGTACGACATTTAAAATGAACCGTGCCAGTGTTAATTTATGTGTCCTTGGTGTTGGAGGTTAAGCTTCAGCTTGACACATTATAATATAACATGGATTGAAAAGTTCTGATAGGAAAAAGACAAAAATCCATATGTTTACTCAAAATAATTAAAACTGAGCAGTAGAATAATAATAATTATAACCTTGGAAAGTCATCATGAAAGTTTACCATTCTCTGAAAATGATCTCCTTTGCTTTTCCCACGGTAGAGGAAGTATGGGGTTTTGGGCAGGGGGATACCTAACTCCTCCTTTTGGGCCTTTGGCCAAACAAAGTGTTCGAGTCCAAAATACCCACATGCAGACATCACACACTGCATGAGAGTACTGAAATATTTTCTGTACCTTATATTTGAAAGTAATTGACTTGGGCAAGTCTTTCTATTGGTATTTTACATGTTCGCAAAGCACACAAGGATCCTTGCATTTGTGTCAGTACTTACACACATAGTATGTTTTGCTTTGGGGAAGGCAGCTGGCACATTCTGCTTCTGGTCAGATGTTTGCAGAGTCAGAGCTCAGCAAGCTTTTTGATTTCTTTTTTTGTGTATTACTATAATTACAGTAGGTGAAAGCATGGGATACCAGCTCTGTGCATGCTTTGTCTTTTCATAAAAAAAAACCCTGAAATACAGCTGTCCGTCTTTCTCCAGCTACCTCTGTTTAGATTGTAAGAATGAGTTAATCAAATACATGGTTTCCTTGAGGTCTCTAAAACTGGCTTTAAAATCAACTATCAAACCACCCCGCTTCCTCAACACGTTGTGTGCTATTTAGTCTATTTGCAAATGTAAATGCACTATATTTATTTCATTGACCTCTAAACTTGCACTGAGCTTTGTAGATGGGACCTTACAAAGTATCATTTTCTTTCTATGCTGATGAAAAACTCACCCGTTGGCCAGCCTTAATGCCCCAGCATGATTTTGCAGGTGAATCTCAGCAACCAGCCAGGGACTTCACAAAGACTCAGAATAGATCTGACAGACTATCTGCCTGAGAGAAGGCCAGTGCCCCTCTTAAAAGACCTATTAAACTGAAGTAATCCTAAATATGACACTATTTCCCTTCTGTACCACTTTGTATTCAGCCCTGCTTTTTTGCTAAGCAATGCCAGAACTTCGAGTTGGCTTCCTCATGATGGATGAAATCAGTAAGGGAGAGTCTGAGTGACAGTTAAGTATTTTTTTATAGATACTAAGGAAGTGTTCCTGGAAAAGGGGTGGTCACGCAAAATGCAGGCACTTTCTCAGAAACACAAGTTCCAAATTGTTCATAGGGAGCAAGTCCGGTTCAGGAACTGACTCTAAACTGTGAATTTAGAGAGTAATCTAACTCTCCAGCAGCTTGCACAACTTCATCTCCGAGGCCCACTGTTTCTGTGTAAACCTTTGCATAATATACGTGAACAGTGAAATGCCAACTTTTCCTAAGTTTTCCCAGCAGGAGCACCTTTCATACCAACACTTGGCATTGGCATTAATTAAGTAATGCACCACATGACCTGGTGAGCACAGTGTAGGACCTTGTCACGCATCGTCTGCTCCACAGAAAGAGTCTGTGTGCATGCCTCAGTTCTCAGCAGCCATCAGTAAGTGAAAGATGACTGGGGCAGTCTGGCCCTACCTGGGCAGAAGTTAGGGGACCCTTGACTTGCTACCACTAAAAGCCTCCATGTGGTCGGTTACTAACCAACTGCTGGTGCATGGTACCTTGTGCACGTGGCAGAGATCTAATACATCTGTCTCCTGAATTTTGTGTGTGGCAATGCAAAAGGCTCAAATGCTTGATGAAACACTTAAAAGATGGCTCATGACCAATATGTTTGGTTTTACCAGCCTACTGAGTTTTGATCGTGTCATTTCTAAAGTGTGAAGAGTATTAACAAGTGGTGTGGGTTTGGTGAGGATGTTGTTTCTGCTGGCTTTACATTGCTGTGAGACTGATTACATCTACATGGTTAGATTAATTCCTAATCTATACAAGAGTGAGATCAGAATCAGGCAGCCTCTGTGAGGTTAAATGGTGTATGTAGTAACTATGTGCTGTTTTTACATATAATGTATATGCTGACTGTGGTGCTGTATATGGCAATTAGCAGGATCTTTAGCCCTGTTTATCTGTTGATGCTAAGAGAATGCAGAAAGAATTAAAAGGTAGTTTGGAATAGTACTAATTTGCTTGTTGCTCATTATTGCAGCTCATAAAGATGTTGATTTGCATACTGGATATATTCCTGATTTGTATTTTAAGGTTATTTCATTTCCTGTTATGGTTGTAGTGGAAATGACCTTTATATATTGAGGAATACACTGTCCTCTAAAAAAAGGCTAGAAGGTATTCTTTTGGAAAGGTAGGGTGCAGGTAACATTTTGCAATTGCTATGCTTTCTCTGTTCTCATTTTCTATTATCAGTGAAAGTGAAAGCTCTTCTTAAATCCAAATGTATAGCTCTCTGCTGCACCCACCACAGCAAACTCCTTTTAACAGCAGCTGAATTCCTTTAATTGAGTCTTCCAGAAGACCAGCTCCAGGCAGACAGCAGGGGGGAAATACATTGCATCAGTGGTCTCACTGAAGTTGACTTCACTGGAGCAGAGAGAGTAGGATTGGACTAAGAAGTAGAGTTACGAGGGTTTGAGGAAAAAATAATATTCCCCCAAACTAGGAATGAAAGTATTCAGGCAATCTTAACTGTAATTATCACCCTGTTCTTAGCTATAATGGTGTTGGAATCTATGTAACACTTTTCATCTGTGAATTGCTCATCAGATTGCTAATTATCTCATAACATAGACAGTTCTTTGCCTGAATGTGGCTGCAAAAGAGTGTGAGGATCTTTCCAACAATCGCACATACAGGCAGCTATTGCAATTTTCTTTTTATCTTGTGTCCTTAGGAGATGATGCTTTTGTGATCGCAGCATACATCTGTATCTGTGTGCCTGCCTAATAATGTCAGAGCACTTTCAGCCAAATATGACAGAGCACTAGAGGTCCAAAAGATTCAAATTTCCTAAACATTTTAGGGAAATAGAAGACTAAATACAGGAAAGAGACTCAATTACTATTTCCACTGAGGGAAAGGCTGCAATGTTTCCCATTTTCTATGGGACGCTAGGGAGTTTACATGATACAGACAGGGAAACAGCAAGAAACTCTTCAGCAAATTTTCACCTCCATAGACACAAGAGAATCCAACCACAAGACAAAGGGTGACAGAAAACCAGATTTTGTTGCTTGTGATATAGTGGAGGAAGAGTTAATTCTGTCTTCTTGTAAAAACACAGTGATTCTGAAGCAGCTCCCCTCCTGTGAACAAGCAGAGATGAGAGAGGCAAGAAGACAGAATTCAGCCTCCACTTTTTCAGGCTTGCAGTAAATTACTTTCCTTGTCATCCAAGATGGGTATCATGAAAGGAATTGAGACTCTGGAAAAATTCATTGAAAAGACATTTTCCTGGACTTGTGAACATTCAGCTGATACAGCTGGTCCCTTACAATTTCAGTGTCCACAAATGGAAAGTCACTGTTCCCACACTCGTAGTCCTCTGACTCAGGGGACCAGCCAGCCCAAGGTCTATCAGTATTATTAAAGACTGAGGCAAAAAATGTATTGAATGCCTATGCTTTTTCTTCATTCCTATTAGTCAGGTGACCATCTTCAACAAATATCAGTCCAATGTTTTCTTTAGACCTCCTCTTGCTATTAACACACTTAAAAAAGCCCTTCTTGTTACCTAAAACAACACTGGCCGGTGTCAACTCTAATTGAGTTTTGGCTTTTTGTGTCTTCTCCCTGCATATATGAACCATGGCTCTGTAATCTTCCTGCAAAGCCTGACCTTGCTTCCAGAGATCGTACGATTTCTTTTTCCTCTTGAACTCCACAAGGAGTTGCCTGTTCAGCTGGTCTTCTGCCCCGCTTGCTTGACTTATGACACAGTGGAATTGCCTGCTCCTGTGCTTCTAAAAGGCGGCTCCTAAAGACTGACCAGTGCTCGTGGACTCCTAAGCCCTCAGAAGCATATTCTCGGGGTACTCTGCTAAATAGCTCCCTGAATAGCTTAAAGTTTGCTCTCCTGAAGTCCAGGGTAGCAACTCTGCTGTCCTTTTTTCTCATTACACTGAAAATTTTCAACTCAGCCATTTCATGATCACTGTGGCCAAGACAGCCCGCTACCATCACATCCCTCACGAGTCCTTCTCTATTCACAAATAGGAAGTCTAGGGGGGCATCTTTCCTACTTGGCTCACTGAGTACCTGTGACAAGAAGTTATCATCTGCTACAAACTTCAAGAATTTCCAAGGCCTGCTTGTCACACCAACATGATATTCCCAGTTGATGTCTGGGAAGTTGAAATCTCCCATAAGGACAAGGGCTACTGATCCTGAAATTTCTCCTAATTGCCTGTAGAATAATTCATTGGTGCTTACGTCCTGGCTGGGTGACTGGTAGTAGACAGCCACTACAACATCTCCTTTGTTTTCCGTCCCCCTAATCCTCACCCAGAGGCTCTCAACCACATCACCACTAACTGTAAGGGCTGTACAATCAAACCTCCCTCTTAAGTATAGTGCGACACCTCCACCTCACCTGCCCTGCCTATCCCTCCGGAACAGCCTACAGCCCTCCATCCCAGCACTCCAACTGTGGGGCTCTTCCACCAAGTCTCTCTAATACCAATGATATGGTAGCTCCGGGAGCTGACCAATGCTTCCAGTTCATCCTGTTTGTTTCTCGTACTGCGTGCGTTGGTGTACAAGCATTTCAGAAACGCTCCTGAGCCCTCCGTGCTCCCAGGAGCAGTGTGAATGTTCCCACTAGCACTTCCACCCTCAGGCAATGCCGTGCCAGCCCTTGGCTTACCTACTGCAATGCTATTGGTATCCCCTTCCCCCATCAATTTTAGTTTAAAGCTCTTTTGATCAGCCCTGCCAGCTTACGCCCAAAGACCCATTTTCCCCATCACAACCAGTGGATCCCGTCAGGCCCCAGCATACCTTGTCTCTTAAAGGCTCTTCTATGGTTTAAAACCCCAGAGTTTTGGTTCAGGCACCGGTCCTGGAGCCAGGTATTGATATCCTGGGCTCGCCTGTTTCTTCCAAAGTCTCCCCCCAATACTGGGAGGATTGGGAAATGAATTTTAGTGATGGAGATCTAGCAAACTTCTAGACTAAAGAATGACGACTTGATGATTTCTATCTCTATGTTTGTGTGCTTTCTCACACCACTTCACATGAGTTGAAAAGGCTGTTTCCATATTTTAAAAGTATATGCCAAGGTGGGGGCGGGGGGGGAGTATGTTGGGGTGTTATTGCTAAATTGTGGGAATACAGCCATAGACCCAAGTATAATATGACTGGTCAAATTTTCTTATTTCTGTTTTTTCCTTCTGGTTGAAACATAGGATTTGGTAAAAATGTCACTGTCATCAGAATTTTGTTTCTCAACCAAATTCAAGAGCATTTATTTAAAAATCCATTCTTGTTTTCTTCCTTTAGATTTTCTTAAGAGGGTTGTAACAATGAGGAACTCATGTATAGAGAGAGTAAGAGAGCAAATACGTTGACATGGCAATTTTTTTTTCATTTTTAAAAATTCTAAAATCTGGTGCATTTTGAAGATTTTGATGGCAGAAGCAACAGTCACTAAGTCCATGCTAAGAGAGATATTTTAAAAACTGCAAAATCTTGAAGAGACTGAAGCTTTCTTTGGCTTGGGCTTGTATAACCATTACAAAGTGGTGATAGTGACACTGCAAACTAATGGGGAAAATGGTAATTTTCTAAAAAGTCAAGCACTTTCAAATACAGTGATTTTTCTGTCTTGAAGCTTAGCAAACAGGTGAAATGATACCGCCTTGCTTGATTTCTGTGGTGTCTCTTGGAAACTGAAATAACAAAGATATTCTGAACTTCTCTACAAGAAAAGGAAGATACTTTTTTGATGGAAAATGGTTAAACTCAGTTCAATATATTTATTATTGAAGGAGGAAAATGCTGTTAAGGGGAAATGATCTTAATTGTGGCTAAAGTTAATGTGAGAAAATATATTAAAACCAAGTGGAAGCTTATTATGTTATGAGCCTGTGGCTGAGGATTTTCTGCATCTGGGACACGGTGGGAAGAGGGCAAGAGAAAACTAATAACCTGTAAGTCTGCAAAGTTTCCTTGGGGTTTCATTCTCCCAGGCACCTTGTTGGTGCCAGAGGCTCCAGTTTTCTCCTCTCTGTTTCACTAGGCCATTCCAGTCAGTGTCTCTGGGTTGCCCAGTTTGGGGGGAGAAAAAGCAAGCTAAAATGAAACAAGAAGATTCTGAGACTAGGCAGTAATCCTGCACACTAAGCCATAGTTATTTAGAAATTATCGAGTCAGCTGCATGAGAAATAGTCCAGCAAAGCTGCCCCCCGGCAGTTTGCCAGGTTCCTGGAAGTGCAGCCGGGAACAGAGCAGCAGTCCTGGCCTGGGAGAGGTGGTTTGTGGTGTAGGTGCAAAGGCAGCTGGTTCACTTTTTCCGCTTGTGAGCTGTGGAGCGCTGCGTGGGACACTGCCGGTCTGGCCTGAACCGAGTAACGATAGCTGGAAACTGTGAGATCTGATTTGGTACAAAACCTGCGCTCGCCTTTGCTGTTGCTTCATTTCTTTATTAGTCACCCAGGGCTGGATTGCTCACGGGGGCCTTGTGCAGTGGTAGATTGGAGGTGCTTCATGATGCATGTTGAGTTGACCCTGAAATATACCGAGTGCTGTGGCCTTAATCCAGGCTAACTCATCGGCATGTGTATGAAGTTAAATTTACAATCCTACTCACTGCTGGAGGAGGAGGTTAAGGGCTTTGTACACTATATAAAACTTCAGTTTTACAGCTGCACCTGTAAATACAGAGGCAAAGTGGAATTTTGCTCCTTAGACATCTGAAAGGAGCTGGACTTCTAGGTGTCTTTCTGAACCAGAAGCCTAGAGTAGTAAAATGTATCATCGCACCTGCATATTTTACAGTCTGACCTTTGCTGCCACCATCTAGCTTTTTTCACCTCCCCTGGCATTTTTCATTAAAGAAGAAACACGAGTCTGTTGCAACTTCCTACCCTACCCAGAAGTGTGAAAGAAGCCCGAGTTTTACATGTGAAAACATCGCACCTGTGGTAGGGCAAGTGCGAGTGGTGACAGCACAAGAGAGAGATGAGGTAAAGCAGCTTATTGCGTAGCCGCAGATGTGGACAGCTTGTGAATTGTTATCGAAGATTCATCACCTGACTCCCAGCATTAGGCAGGCATGCTCTGTGCAAGTAGCTGGCCATAAATAATTATTAATAGTAATCCACTGTACAGAGTTCAGACGTCAATATTAATGAAGTGAAACTTGCAGCAGCTTCTGTGTGAATTAAGTGTTGACCATGGCAGTTGATGTTAATCAGTTGTGAATACCAGTGAAGTCAGATGCATGCAAATGAAAAAGATCTTTCTCAAATTATTGCTTATGGCCTTGCCAGCTATCTCATTTCTTTCCCATGTTTACCTTTTCTCACTGTCCAGTTGGTAGGTAGAGTGGTACAGATGGGTCTGCATAAGAGGTTACGTGCCATAAATAGCTACTTCTGCTCTTGGAAAATGTTCCGGTATCACCAAGATTGTGCTGTGGAGTGAGGCAAGAGTGCAGTGTGGCATATTGATGAGGCAGAAATTGTGTATAAATTGGTTGAAGCGGGTTACTTTCTGGGAAGTTTGAACTTATGAAAATGTAGATCTCGGTAGATAGACAGTTCAAGAAGCATAGAGAATTCCTGTAATGAAAAGAGAAATGATCTAACCCATTTTGAGCTAGGCAATTTGTCAAAATCCACAGCAATCTGGAGTAAGAAGAATAATTTATGTTAGAAGACAGGCATTTCCTTGCATGTAATCCTGCTTACTTACAAAGAATATTCATGGTAGCTTTGTTCATAATTCAGTCTCTTTTCTAGCCAGCCCTTATCAGAAGTGTGGGGTTTTTTGTCCCCATAGGATTTTCTCAGGGCCACATTTCCTGAGGATGTGCTGGCTGTCTTCCTGAGGACCAGAAACAGTCACGACTTGGATCAGGCTATGCTGCTGCTGCTGCTGCTGCTGCAGGGAGAGTTGAGAAATGGGGACAGGAGCTGCATCTTTCTTACTTGCTCATGTAAATCATATAACACTCTATGGCTTTCCGCTGCTTTGTTCTCTGCTCCTTTGGTGTTTTGCTGTTTCACTTTCTGCCCTCTTGTGTGACCCATATACAGGTTTGTCTCAGGTGGTGGCAGGCCCTATAGATTGTGGTATGGCCACATGAGCACAGTAAGAGGAATCTTAAATGGGAAGTGCGGCTCTTGGTGAGCTTTATTACAACCCTTCAAAAGAAGATAATTAGCTCTGTGGGACAGCAGCCCCAACAAGATCAGCTCACCCAGAGAAAGTAGATGCAACAAAAAGGAAGAAATAAAAAGGACATTGGGAAACCTATTGGATAGATGGTCTTTTAATCAAATGAGTGGGTGATTTTCACAGGTTAACTGTTTGTGGGGATGAGCATGTGTCTGTTCAGTTTGAAGAACTATTGGTGTCTGCATACTGGTAAAATAGAGGCGGCTAAGGTGTCAGGGGTCTGGGTAGTTGTATTTTGCTGTCCTTTGTCTGCCTGTGTTCAGCTTCACAAGGGCACAGTGGAGCTACCTAACCTGTCATTATTGCGTATAGATGCTTTTGTTTCAAAGACATCATTTGCATCTGAATATGAGGAAAAAAAAACTTCTTCACTGTGAGGGTGACAGAGCCCTGGAACAAGCTGCCCAGGGAGGTTGTGGAGTCTCCTTCTCTGGAGAGATTCAAGACCCGCCTGGACGCAGTCCTGTGCAGCCTGCTCTAGGTGACCCTGCTCTGGCAGGGGGGTTGGACTAGATGATCTCCAGAGGTCCCTTCCAACTCCTACTGTTCTGTGATTCTGTGATCACCAGTTGTGGCACCATCTCCATTTTCTGATTGTAGATGTGTTCAACTAATACAAAATTCAGCCCTTCTAGAAGTGTTGCACTGTGCAGCAGCCTACCAGTGTGTTGATGTTTTGCTTTTTCCCATGGTGAAATTCTAGAAGAAGATGCGGTGTAAACAGCACCACTACCTACCCAAGTTCCTTATTGAAATTTGGGTGAAAGCCTCATTCTTAGCAACTGCCTTTCCCAGAATCTCTTCTGTTCCCTCTATGGAGAGACTGACAAGCTTTAAGGAACTCTTACTGGCCTTCTGCCCTTTGAGCAAGCAGGTTCCACCGTAGAGTTTGCATTTTTCCCAAGGGTTTTGTGCTTGTGTGTCTTTCATGTGTGCGGACAGAAGGAAAGGGTGGTTGTCCCTGTACCAGAAAGCACCACTGCTCACCATGGACAAGCACCATCAGTCAGGCTAAACCTGGAAACAAGACAACATCAGTGTTTTTCAAAAGCACTGTGTTTTGAAGAACTTGCAACACCAACCTGTGACTGCACTGGGACAAGAAATACCTAGAGGATGCATAATGTTTCTGGAGTGGTTACTTCTGAGGGATTGTATTCTGTCCTCAGCCGTAAAGTGGGATTGCCGTCTGTGCTTGGGGTACACAGAAGCCAACGTTGGCAAGGTTCCTTTGTTAAATAGTGGCAGAAATACCCATTCAAGTCTAGAAGATTTCCCTTTCCTCACAAAAAAATCAGACACAGACTGAAATCTCCTTAATCATCCTTGCTATTGATCTTTAGAACATAACTTTGAATGCCACCATCAAAGGCACCACAGACAAAAGCACAAGTCTCATTTCCTCACACAGAGGAGATTTTTTAGGCTGTATGATACAAAAAGTTAAAAGTCTAGAACAAATATTTTAAGGTACTGTCATTTCATTTGAACTGGCTCAGTTATGGGAAAAGGCTCTTCATTTTATGAGAGTGATTCTAATTTCTATTTTTAAGGATCAATGGAGCTTTTGAGACTTTGGCCCTTATTGGGGAAAGCAGCAGGATAGCATCACCACAGAAAGCATCGTTTGAGGATACGGACCTTGCAAAAGCTTTGGGTTCCCTATGGCTGCAAGTCACCGGTCCACCTTAAGTGACACAACCTGTTACATTGATAGTTTCCCAATTTTAGCAGAGAATCAGATATGTTGGGACACACCTGCATTTCTGGCTGGAATTTCCAATATAGACTTGAAGCCAAATGCCATGGCTTATGAAGCACAGTACAGGAGCCAGCATGGTAAAGAGAGGGGATATCTTTCTGTTCTCCTCTTCCTGGGACAGCATGGAGATTGCATCAGTTCTTGGCATATTTTAGAGCATCCAAAGGGTGAGTTGTGTATCACATCAGCTGGAACAGTGCCCTGTGCTCTGCTCTCAAATACTCCATTCTCTAACTATTCTCCATCTCCTAGCACAGCCTATGAGAAATGCCCTTGCTCTTAGGTAGGAGCTTTGTTATTTTTATACCGCTTGAGGATCCCTCTATGGCGGGGAAACTCTGCCCTTGTGCTAGGACACAGAAATAGCACAAAGGAGAAAGGCTGTAGGTTTAGGGTCTGACCCTTCAGGTATGGTTGCAATCTGTAGTTCTCTGAGTAAATGTCTCAACCTTTATGTGGTGCATTGAAATCAATGACAGTTTCATGTAAATAGAGACTTATGCCCCCATCCCTCTTCCTAAAATTTAATATGTTCTTCATTTATAGATGTCTTTTTTCGGTAGAAAGAATGGCAATCTAACCAGATAATGGTTATGTTTTGAGAGCTTGCTTGATGGCTGCCATGGTCTTTTGAATTGGACTATTTACTAGTAGCTGCAAGAACTCGGGATTCAGCCAATTGGTTCTCCCTGCCTTAATCTTGTTTCTGAACATTTCAATTAACGTTTGTCTGAACTGGTTTTTCATTGTGAATTGTTTCAAATGAGTCTGCCGAGTCCTGCAGCCTTGCGAATCGCTTTCATTTAGAACCACAATTTTGTAAGAGCTTGCCCAGAGAGCATGAGAGCAAGCAAGTGAGAGACCCTTTCTTTCTGAGCTTTCCCAGGTTGAGTTCGCTGTTAGCTGCCAAAGCATGTCATTTTAAGAACCTACAGAAACAATCAAAACCTAGCTTAACTCTCCAGTTTGATCCCAACCTTGCTAACAGCAGACTCAGGCAAGAATGCCACATGTTGTTATGCTAAAGAGTTTGCTCAAGAGCTGCATTTCCACGCACTGACCCCTAAAAAATTCACTAGAGCTCCCATCTGCTTCCTGCTGTGACAACATAACATTGTCTAAGGGAGCGAGGAGATGAGCTTACATCTCCTTGCCAGCACTTGAAAGCTGTTAGAGGAGACGTGGCGAGATATACGGGTCACATCTTGTAGTTCCATTCTCCTACACTGGATCAAGAAAGGTCTTTATATATGCGGAAAAGCCTGAAAAAACACCCACCATTGAATTATTAACTGAGATTTCCCTTTGCAGCTGCGTAAAAGGAGTTCTTGGGTTCTGCATGACCTCCATGGATATGTAATTCAATTATAAATTGTATGCTCTCCAGTCTTCTTTAAGGACTATGTGCTTGGGAACAATTAAGGCTAGTCCAGAATATGTCTAAGCTATACTAGTAAACTCAGGAGTAGTGCAGATGTACTCAAAATAGCTTTCTGTTACCACGCTATGCGTGTTTGATGCAGCAGCATGGAACACTGCACAGGTTAATTGAACTTGGATTTTAGGCCTGTGGCTTACTCTGCCATGGCTACAGTGGTAAGGTCCTGAGCTCATTACTGTAAAGTTAGCAACATCATGTTACTGCAGTCACTGAAGTGCAGGCTCACCTTGAGAAAAGCTTGGCCAGAGGATATGTAATAAAGAATTTATCAAACAAGCTTTCATCCATCTGGTTACAAACTCTGATAGCTGCTCTGTGGAGAAAGAAGGCTCATTACAAACTGATTTAATTTAGGATACAAGAAAGTGGGAGATCTAAGGTCTTACAGTTCCAAGACAACATGTTCCTGTGAAGGGAGGAACATGATCATCTGTTGTGCCCTGTTTTGCTCCTTACTAATCTCTCAAGCTTATAAAGAAAAGGGACATTTTTAATCATATAAAGTGTAATTTATAAGCATTTCTCTAAGCCTTATTAATAGAAATGATTTAACAGAATATATCATTAAAAATATTCCCATGCAGTAGATGTTTATTTATGCTAATCTTGGCTCTGCAACTATGTTTTTCCATAACTGTAGGCATGCTGATAGTCCTAGGAAGAGGAGTCTTGGGCTGTTGTGAAGTGCTTTGCATGCTGATGGACAGTAATAATTGATTAGCATCCTCTAATTTTATTTCTCTCCATGAAAAAGACAAGCTGCAAAAGCAACCTTTTAATGAATAAATAAATAAATAAATAAAACCTTCTTTCTGCTGTAGCGTTCTATGACAGAAGATGATAAGCTCTTTTCTATGCGGGTTCCTAGAGAGAACACAGAGCCAGAGGCTGGTTGACTTTGCATTGGAATAAAGAACCCAAAGAGTGAAAGTGTGAAGTTGCTTTACCAAACTTTGCTAGTAGCACTGTGATCCACAAAAGACTTGCCAAGGAAGAAGAGGAGGTACTAGGAGCATTTCCTTTCCTGTTCCCAATGGACCTATAGGAGATGCGATGTTAGGTGTATTAACTGTTCCTTTTTGCTGGGCTTTTGCTTGTCGAGCAAATGCTGCCAACCACAAATTCCATGTGGTACCTAGGAAGTATAGTGCTTATAGCAGGCTGAAAGTCACTTTATGGGCCCTGAATGTCCTCCACTTTTGGGCCTTGCTGGCTATTAAAGAGCCCAAGTCTTGTTTTTAAGTGCAACTACCAACTATAGGGCTGATGATAGCTTTTTCATAATCCAAGCATTGTAACTTCAGGTATTCTTTAAGCCACAGGAGCAGATGGTTTCATTCAAGTAAAACCTTGGGATTTTTCATGGCAGAGAAGAAAAAGAAGAGAAACCCAGGAAAAATATAGTAGAACCGTAATTGTTGTAAACCAGAATATTTTCCAAGAGGCATCAGAGTCCCTTTGAGGCATGCCCAGGCTTAGCAGAACCCTTTGGAATGTGCTTCATCGTGAGATCACAGTTTTATTGGAGTCTTTGTTCAAAAAATAAGAATAGCCAGAATATTTTTATCTTTTAGTTTCCTTTAGATTAGTTTCCAGTATTCTTCACCCAGATTGCCTCATTAGGCAGGTTGTTTTGTCAGAAGCACTTGCTTCTGGAGGATTCCAGCAGCAAAGTGGGAGCTTCCTGCAGGAAGAAAATAGGTGAAATAAATGCTTTCTCTTACTTTGCCCCTGTCTTTTTTCCATAACAGAGGGAGCAATTCAGAAGTACAAGTTTAAGACATCACTTAAAAGCCAAACAACCAGTAATTGCACCTTCTTAAAAGGCATACTATTTTAAAATTTCATAGCTAGGCACTCACTTGTGTAATTTGTGCATCAAAATATTATGGTTTCCACAAGAAGAAAGCATACAGTAGCCACCCAGTATGGCTCTAATGGAGAGAAGGAGGAGTGAAGGGATGTTTATGATGATTGCCATGGGAAGGTGAGGGTGCACAATCACCCCCACTGCTGCTCTAATGGATTGAGATTATATATGGCAACATACTGGAGCAGGGGAGATCAGAAATGTATTTGCTAGGAGGCCGATTGAAACACATGCGGAGAAAGGGATTATCTCCAAAAATCGCTGACTAATCTAAGCAGGGAAGAGTGGAAATCTGGTTTATTTCATTGAAGAGCTGCTGTTAGGACAGCTAGTATACTTGTGTTGTTCTCCAGTCAATAAAGTGCAGGACATACCTGAGAAGAATAAGATGTTACCCTGACACAAGCCAGGAAAATCACGGTGATCAGGAAGTAAATGAGATGGGTGAAGTTGTGGCTCCAGTGAAGTCAGTGGTAGAAGTTCCTTGGGAGAAGAATTTCACTTTGTTTGCTCACTCCTGACTGCATCAGAGCTACCCCTTTGTTTATCAGCCAGAGCAGGTAAACATGACTTAATGCCAAAGGTAAATAATTTCTTGTGGTTTTCTTAATGTTGCTGTACAATATTATGTAAACATTTTCAGATGCTGTTTGTTTTGTAATAGTTTATTTTAAGCCTTATGGGAACTCTTCAGAAGCAACCTTCCTTTTATTTCAGCTTCAAAAAATGTGACTGTGGTATATCAGGATGAAGAGATTCTACTGTCTTACCTTCATTTAGAATTAAATTGCAAGGGGCTTAAGGTGACATGTATAGATAGGAAACGGTGACACCTTTACTTTTAATTTTTTAAACATTGCCTACATATAAAGGAGAGAAGTTTTGGGGCTTTTTCCTCCTCAGGGTGACTGCAGCCTACTGAAGGCACGGTGTACGTGTATGCACAAACATACAAGCATGCCCAGTTACCCTGTACCTTTTGCTATTGTGTCTTTCATCTAAAATGGCTAAGTGTACAGTCCAGCCTGTGGACCACTTCGAAGATAACGATGGAAACTTTGAACTTGGCGCAGCTCCCCAGGGCAGAGCGTTGGAGGTTTGATGTGCTCCTGGCAGCCATGTTGCTGGAGAGGCATGGGGCGTTCTCCTCTTAGCTGGAATTTCTCAAGGGCTGTGGCTTCATGCCAGATCACTGTGCTGGAGTCTGAATAAGAAGAGACAAAGCCAGATCAGCATTTTCCATGATGGGATGGAGTCTCCAGCCAACTGGAGATTGTAGAAAGTGTTATTCATGGATGCTGCCAAGATTGAAATTATTATTTTCTGAAGAATCCAGGACTACTTCTAAGCTGGAGACTGATCTAGTATTGGTATGTTCATGCTGTGGAGCTCTAAAAACTCTTTCTTTTTCATATGATAGAGTTACTGCTATCTGATACCTAATCAAAAAGTCAAGCAGTAACATAGCTATGCTTAGTCACTGGGATAGAAAGATGCCAAATCTAACAGACTGAGCAAGTCTGAAAACTGCGTCTTTGTTTTACTTTTATTTTGGAAACTGACTTACTGATAAATGCAAGAAATCTGTGGATAAGAGTGCATTCTGAAGCTATCTTTACCGACGAAATATGTAGAGTAACTAATTCAACCATGTCCTTGCCAATGGAGACTTTATATTCCCGTGTGGAAGAGTCTTGCTGATAGTTCCAGTCATTTGCTAATTTTGTTGAAAACAATTATGCTTGCTAGCTAGACAGGTGTTTAGCTAAAGCATTTCCAACTGCCAGGTGTCCAACAATTGATACTTTCCAACATCTTTTCCTCTTGGAGAAATGACCTATGTGGAGAGTTTGAAAGAATGGAGTAACTTAGTCTAGAGGAAAAAGTACTGTGGCAAGAAAGATAGGGCAAAGTAACTTTTCATATATGCTGCTGTGAAGTGAAAAGGAATATTTTTCTCATGTAGTCCACTCCAGGTAGAGCAGGAAATAATGGGCTTCAATTGCAATATGAGAAATGTAAGATAGCTGTTGAGAAAAAACTGCTAACAAGAGAATCGCTGGAATAGATCATCTGCAAAGGTTACGGAGACTCTGTTGTTGGAGGTTTTTAAGAACAGATCAGGCAAGCATCAGAGAAAAGTGAAGTTAAGCTGCATTTGGGACTGATTAGTTGTCTTTAAGTTCACTTTCAGCACTTTCAGCACTTTTTCTGTGATTCTTGCAAATGACTGTGGCAATGGCTTGTTGCTTGGCGTAGCAATGGCTTGTTGCTTGACATGGCAACAAGAGGAAAAAACTTCTTTGTTCCATCAAAGGGCCATAACAGCAATTTTTCAAGATAAAATTACGTTGAGAGATACTATCTTAATCTAATTAATACTATTTAATAAATAGTTAAACCAGGCACAAATATATTGGTGGGAGCAGGGAGAGGAGAGGAACCGAGAGGCACATTGAAAAGGGAGAGAATGGAGCCTGTAATGTGGTTAGCCCATGGTTCCAATTTAGAGAAAAGTCACATCTTGTCTGGCTTTCCCCTTAAGTTATAGGAGGGAAAAATCCAAACAATCGACCAAGCTGCCAGTCCTACTCCATAGTAAAAGCAGAGCAAAAGTAAATGGCAGAGCTTTGCCCTGTAGCAAACTGGCCAGAGGGAAATGCCGCAAAAAATTCAAAGATTTAACCGGTGCCTTTCAGATCCCATCTGCTCTGACAGACCCACAGACAGGCCTGGGGACCAAAATTATCATAGCTTCTACAACTTACAGAATGGGCTCCAGGGCTTTATGTAGCCATAATTGCCATGTTGCTGCTCCAGCCACATCCATACAACATACAAGGGAGTGTTCAGAATAAAGCCATTTAGCATTGATCCACATTGCTGGCGTGAGAGGTTGTATTTTCCAATAGGGATGGGGGCTCTTCGGGGCCCTTTTGCATGAAGGAGGACAGAGTGGGATCTCCCCCTTCTGAAAAATTCTCATTGATCTTTTTTTTTTCCATTCTCTTTCCTGAAATACACACTTTTGAATGTAGAATATTCAGCAGTCACATTATACTCATTTGCCTTTAAAGCTTTCTCTGCAAGTCTCTCACTGGCATTTGTCCCAAAAAGATGTTGAAATTATATCATTGAGGAAACCAGCTTAAAGCTTACTGGAAAAGAGTTTTACAGTTCAACTGATCTCTTTTGTTTAATTTTGGTATATGCCTAAGTAAGCATAATCTGTTGTTTGCAAGATTAAAATACATCCGTAGAAAATTATCTTCACTAAAATATGTACAAGGCATCATGACCCACCCCCATACCCAATACTTGAGCTCATATTTTCCTGTTGATGTTGAGGAAACCCTATTGGGAAAATAGGAAGGAATTTTTTTTTTTTTTTTTTTTTAATTTCTGGTGGCAAAATATACTATTGCATTTTTTTGTCTTGAAATTTCTCTTTGGAATAACCAGATCTCACAGCCACCTCAGTAAGGGCCCCATGCTGTAAGTGATCCTGACAGTAAACAGCTGGTGTGATCTTATCACATATATTTATGTAATAAAAAGACAATACCTCCCTTGATATTCATATTGATATTCCCGCTGATTTCCACTGCCTCCCAAGAACAACTCATGCAGCCATGATGTGCCTTGAACCTATAGCAATATGCAGTAAAGCAAAAATTACTCTCATGATTAACTTCTTAGCTAATAAAATGTAAACTCATTAGTTTACATTTACTTCTGAGAAGAGCTCTATAGCCAGAAATATTGCCTATAAATTGAACCATGGTGTTTTCAGATCAAGAGGCTGAAATGTGACCTTTTTTTGCATACAGGGGTTTTGGGACAGTGTCTGCTGAGGGAGGTCTGGCATCTGGGCATACTATTGTTTCCACTGCCTGAGAGCTTTCCTCTTATAGACTATGTAACCTCAGTCTTGAACTTTGTTTATACCACAGGAGTCATGTTCTCTATGACTCACAGAGCCTTGGGCAAACAAAAATATTTAGCCTTTTTTGAAGGGTAAAGAAGCTTCAGAGCAATGCTGAATTGAGAAGACTGTTAGCTGCGCTGAGGAGAAAGCTTCAGGAGAAAGCTGCTTACATGGACCTCTGGTTAAAGACAGAGGATCTTAGATATCGTTCAGCAGTGGTAGGAAGTGAAGAAAAATAGAAGAAAAGCTTGGAGGGGAGGTGTGTGAAAATTCATAAATAAAAATCTGTGGCTGACAGTGCTGAAGAGAGAACCCGGGTGCCTGATCCCTGAACTCTGAGCATCCACATCAGGCATCATGTCTCTGGGTCTGGCCTGCCCTCAGAGGCCACAGTAGGATGCTGAAGGCCCTCAGACTGTCTTTCCACTTCTCCAAGTCTCCTCCTCGCTAGATGTCGGACAGTCCCTGCTGAATAACGTAGGGCAGACTTTAAGTGTAAGAGTCACCACTAATCAAAAATTGCTTGTTCTTACCCCCTTCAAAATAGTAAAAATTCTAGAAAATTCATAGGAAAGACAAAATAAAATATCTTTTCTGCTCTTAAAATCAATCTGCCATCATCTATGTGATCCAAGTCATAAATTCTGTTCTGTGAAAAGCTGGTAATTTGCTGTAATCAGGCTGTCCTGTAAACAGGGAGAAGAAAGGGTGAAAGGTACGTACTGAGAAGAGTGCAGATAAACAGAAGTGCTGGGAAAACAGAGAGGAATGGAAAGCAATAAATCAGATAGCACTACTGTATCATCTCATACACCAAAATCCTTGATTAAAGTTTGTTGCCATCTGATGTGGAGGGAGAAGGGAGGACACCGGGAAACAGCGAGGCGGTGAGGGGCAGCCTGTGGTTTCCCTGGACAAGGTGTCTCTGTATGAATCACAGCCCATGTGGTTTGTGCCTGCTCACCCACAGACTGACTCGTGGGAGGTTCCTCTTCCACATTCCCAGGCCTGGGGGGTCCCCGAGGGCTTTCACAGACCCAGGTAGCCCAGATCCCTTAACACAACTGCCGCGAATCCTAGGGACACTCATTTACAGTACAGAGGGAGAGCTTTCCCAAAGGGAGGACCACCATGTGGGAAAAAGCTCTCCATGGAAAAGGTGTTGCAGTCCTTGATATCTTCCCCTTGGGAACCCCCAGGGAGCAGAGAGGCTGGAAGAGGTGCCTTCTCTGCTTGCTGTGCCTGCAATATCCACACCTTCCTGGGCCTGCAAGTATCATTTTGCCTTCAAAGGAGTGTAAAGTGTACAGAGGACTGTAAATGGGGGGGGGGGGGGGGAAACACAGACAGGGGACGAAGGAGGAGGTAAGAGACTGACAAAGATCATGTTAAGAAGACTGTATTAAAGGTCTTGTGGATGTGTATGCCAGAGGCATCGTAGTTCTCTGAAAGAAATGGTGAGCTGAGTCAGCTTTCCGTTGTATCTGTCTTGGCTATCTTTGAGCTGATAGGAGATGTTTCCATTGGACAGTGTCCCAGAATTACTGTACCAGCTTAGCAGGCCCTGCACGAAGTTTACTTCCCTTTATTCTTTTGCAAGAAAAATGCAATAAATGGCATTGCAGTCGTATGAAAAAATGCTGTAATACAAGCATATTTTGGAACAGAATAGGTCTGGGACAAGACTAACTCAAAATAGACCAGAATTGGTGTTAATTTTGAAGTTCACACGCTCATACAGCCAGTGAACAGAACATGACACTGGTAGTAGTACTGTCAGATTAGTTTCAGTCTAGCTTATCTTTTGATCCCTTCTCTGGTGGCAAAGCAATTCCAGCCAGAGCTGTGTAAACCTGGTGTTCCTTGTGATGCCGTTGAATAATAAGCATTAAGTCGTTGACGTCCATTCGTATGCTTACCGTGCTGATAAGCCTTTTCCACAGGTAGGGAAAATAAAGTCCCATATTAACCAGGGCTTTAGTGGGGCTCTGTGGCAGAGCCCTGTAAGGCATAAGAGAAAGTAATTTACTGTCAGAAATAAAGAGGCCAATTCTCAGTCACAGCTGTCGGTTGAAGTGTTAGTTTATATTCACTGAGGATCTGGCTGCGAGACCTTGTTTGGCACTGTTATCCCATATTTACACTAGCATAAGCCAGTTGGAAATCACCAAGGATCTGGGGTGTGGTTCCTTGCAGAGAACACTCTGACACCCATTCTGGTTTAGTGCTTTCTTGTTGGGAAAAGTGAATACATTCACAAGTGTAATAGAACAGAAAATTAAGAGCCACCTTTTGGCAAGAAAGCTGCTATTACCATAAAGCAACATGATTTATATGCCAGTTCTTTTTTTTATTGGCATCTCTGAGCTGCAGTGACATTATTCGAGCTGAGCATTTCCTGAGGACAGCGTGTAAATGCTCACAACTACAAGATTCCTTTCCTTTTGTGTTCAATTTAAGCAGGTTTTAAAAAATTATTTTCAGTCTTGAGATGGGGAAAGCGTTCTCAGTGTATGTACGTGCCTTTCATCATACACCAGCTAAGATGCTCTTTCGTTCTCAGTAATTCAGTGACATAATTTCACTGTAGTTAACCAAAGTAATTATGTGTCTTCAAATGAGATCTAAAAAAGAGGCTGGAGATAGAGTTTGCTGGTGGGAGGAGATTCAGTCATTTTCTTCTGAGCTGTGACCTTTAGAGAATGAGCCATGCTTTTGCTGTGTCCATGCTGGCTTGCTGAAATGAAGTTGGAGATTTCGCTCCCCACCCCGCCTTCTGCCTAAGACTTACTGGAAGCTTAAAGGAGAGAAGGTAGCCTGTTTGCAGCACGGTGTTTCTTACAGGGTGAAGATATTGGAGCTCCTCGTATCTGAATTAGCTTCCAGTTCATTTAGAAGTCCAGCTCAAAGGCTCTTATCTGGTTCGTAAAACTCAATGATGTGATTTGCATTCTTTTTTACACCATTCACTGCTGATGGTACTGCAACAGCTGAGATCTGTTGATGTGTCAGAGCTTACAGATATCAATTTCTTGGTCTTTAACAGCAAGGAGCTCTTGCCCCTGCTTTTCCCTAGTAAAAAATACCCTGAGCCTATGGTGCTCTGTTGCATTGCTCATTTCCATCCCCAGCTCCTCTCTGAAAGGGTAGTTTGGGTTCAGATGAGTGTGTTGTGTCGTGGAATTGTGAGGACCTTGAATGCAGCTGCTGGGGTAATTGGCCACTTGGAATTTAAATTGCATCTTCCCCTGTTCCATACTTTGTCCAAGTGCAGTTCAATAACCTGCATAAGAATATGATGCAGTTTCAGATACTGTTTCTGGAAGCTCCTGATGCTCGGATACAGGCACATTGGAGGAAATTCAGCACACAGCAACACAGATGATTAGAGGGGCTGGCATGATTGCTTACAAGGAAAGACTGAAAATATGCATAATATGTGCCCAACTTGGCTAAGCAGCAGCTGATGTTGCACAGAATCATCCTCTAGATGGTTCAAGTGCCAGATGAAGACAAATGGGAGGAACCAGTGTGGGCACGTGCAATGGGACAAACCCAGAGGCAGGAAGCATCTAGGCTGAATAGCAGCCAGTGTTATAAAGAGAAAGACCTAGGTGATCAGCAAGTCCCACCCCTTTTCATACTGGGAATTCCCAGCATCTCGGTCTCCTCTCCTGGGAGGAACAGGCTGGAAAAAGAGAACAAACCAAATAAGAAGGGCAGACAGGTTGCAACCCAGTCTGTTCCAGGTGGAATAATTTATGTATTAGATGTAGCGTGGTTTTCAAAGAAAATGGTGGAAACTCCATGAAACGTAAACACAGACAGGCCAGTGTACTCGTGAATGCTCCACAGGGGTCGATTAGGAAACTGTAGAAGGATGTATTAGAGGGCCTATTAAGACTTGTTCCATCTTTAAACGGTAAGATTTATGCCAAATGCACTCAGCAAACAAAGAGAAGCTAAAAATAAAATCACAAGGCATAATGATTTCCAGTTGTATTTACTTCCCGTCTCGTTCCAATGATCAGACGGTAAAGTTGGCAGCTTTTATCCCTCTTAATCCATGGGTCACTGAATGCACCGTTCTCAAATTCCAGGACTCAGTTTGTGCCACATGGATTTCTCTCTGGTGAGCAGTTCCTATGACAGAGTTTGCAACTTTTCTAACTTTTCTTTTTGATTTTTTAATTTCTTTTGGGTATGTGCAGCCAACACATCTTTCCAAGGTAATCAAATCATCCTTGTATTTAAGTCATAGGAAAAGAGGAAAGAATAATGTTAATCCAAAGAACACTATGGGTACCCACTCTCTATTTAGTCTAGCCCAACAGCTGTTCTCAGTGTACGCAGGTCATAAAACACTGTGATGCTGTGCGTAAAAATATGTCCTATTGCCAATTACCATGTCTTTCAGTATCTTTTACCTTTGGTCTAGTACCTAGGGATATTGCCCGTCTAGGAATGTCCATACTTACTTACTGTTTTCAGCCTTTCTGAAGTTCGGCCTGGTGCAAAGGTACGAGTAATTTACAAACCACTTGAACAGCTATGTAGAAGCCTAATACAAAATTCTTACGGTGCTTGTCAAGTTGTGATAATGTGATTATGCGCCCAAGAGACAGGGACCTAGACATGTTTTTGTCTTTTGTACACATATAAAATCTGGCACTACTTCCCTTATTTTCCTACTTAAAGCACAATGAGATTAGGAGAGGTATACTTTTTCTTTTTCCCGCTCCTACAATACTTTTTGGGAAACCCCGCCGTAGTAATGATTCATGCTGACTAACAGATGAGCAATTTTTGATGAGTTTCAGAAGGCACTTGTTTCTTTTCCTGGAATTATGTGGATTCTGTTAATACAGTCACTGAAAAGTTAAACAAATAAATTTAGCAGCAGGAACGTTACCTCTAGGACTCTGTCTGGCTAGTATCAGTCACACAAGTCTGGAGAGAATCTGCCAACGGAAGAGTGAAGGGTTAAATTCGGTTGTTAGTTTGTGTGTTTGTTCCTATTGAAAACAGTAGCTGCATGGGAGTAATTGAGCAGTACTTGGCCTTAAGCCTTTCTGAACAGCCAAAATGTGCTGCATTATCTGGATACTCTTTTGCAGACTCTCCCTCCAGGAGAAAACTGTATGTACTGGATGTTCTCAAAATAAATGAATAGCGCTGTAAACATACAGCCTCATAATTAACTCATCTTGTCTAAAATGAGTGTCTTCCTAAAATGTGCTGAACCTTGCTGGGACGATGGTGTTCAAAACCCAGCTGTGGTAGACAGCTCTGAACTGAACCACTGTAATAAGGAGAGAATTTGTAAGAGGAAACTTGTGAGATTAAAAAAAAAGTGATAGATGAGGGAGAGGGTGGAAGCTAAAATCAGAATATGGCAGTTGGTTTCTTTTTTCTCTCTTTCTTTCTTTTTTTTTTTTTTTAAGTAAAAAAAGCGGAGGTGGGGGAACAACTCCCTAGGCAGGGCTCAATTGGAAGTCTTAAATCCCTAAATAAATGTCTTAGGAAACAGGTATTGATCCTCGCCTGGAGAATAGTGCCAAAGACATTCATCAAAGGGGCAGGTGAAAAGACTGGGGGTTTTTGTTTGTTTGTTTTGTTGTGTTGTTTTGTTTTTTTTAACATCCTATGAACACAAGCAGTCTGAGCAGGGACTTTATTCTTAATATTTTGCACCTCATCCCATGCCACTTGCACATATGTTTTTGAAATAAGAGAGATGAAGTAAAATGGTTTTAATCTTTTTCTTTCCTGCGGTCTATTTAGATGAAAGAGTGTGCAGTAATCACCATTAGGCATGTGGCTACCCCCACGGAGTGGGCACATGCCTGATTTTGCTTACTCTCCATAAATGTTCTTGGATTTTTCCCTTTTGCCTTTAAAGATGTTAAACTTACAGCACTGTGCCTCAAGCTCTGTTTATTGAATTTCGTGCTAGGATGAGTGAAAAGGAATTAATAAGCTCGTGCTTGGTGTTTCTCATTCTATATATGTACTCTTCCCTGACCCTGCAGCTGCTTGGTACATCTCGCACAGCTGGCAGTAGCTGGAGTGGCCAGCGCTGCTGGTGCTCGTTCACATGTCTGGTAGGATAAGTGGAAACAGGAATTCCTGGAGAACACCAACCGCTCGCTTCTTGTCTTTTATCCTTGTTCCCAGCAGCTAACAAGGAGGACTGCTGCAAGGGTCATTTACAAGTTGGAATTTAAAGGGCCTGTTTTAAACCAGGGGAAGCGGCAAGTTCTGCTGTCTTTTCAATAGGTGTGTGTGCATGGAGGATTTAAGCCAGTTTACCTAAAAGGAAGACATGCCGTGGATTTAGTTTTAGCAAGGTAATTTTCAGCGTGGAAGTCCTCTTGTCTGTCTAAGCATGATCTCTTTTGTCTGAACTTTGTCCTGTATAATTTTAAAACTCCGGTGAGAATGCTGGACGACCTTTGCCCTGATTTATTGTTCCCTTTAAGTTATTTTGTCTTGAATGCATTAGGAGATTAAGAGCATGCTTAGAGAAGGTTAATCATGGTGACTTCTGCGGCCTGTGTGATTCCACATTGCTGGCTCTTAATCCAACTATACAGACTAGCTATAGCTTGGACTCAAAATGTTCAGGCTGTGCTTAGGAGGAGCTTAGGATAAAATAAGATGAGCCTGCTTGGTCCTGGATATGTAAAATTTACCCACATCACCAGGAACAGAAAGGTCAACCGGTATTACCTTGCTGTCAGTGTTCAGGCTCCACCTCAGGGAGTTCCTGAGACTGCTTGTCCTCTGTCTGTACCTGGGTGTATGTTTGTATATAAGCAACAAAGAGAGCGAGCAGGTTTGACCTGGAGAACAACTTCAAACTTGGGCTTGACTTGCAGTGTAAACATACCTTTAGAGGCATTTGAAGAAACAGCAACCTGTCCTTAGGATGTCTTGAGAAACTGCAGAAACGTGTACCAACCTTAGACGTAAACCTTAACAAATAATGGCTAAATACTTTCAAAGTCATTGACAGGAAGAGTGTGGTATGCGAGGGATGTGTTTCAGCTGAGGTTAGACTAAGAATGATTTAAGAGCAACGGCTATGTATTCGAGTTGGTATTCCATAATATATTTAGGGCTGGATAGGAACAGACCGAAATGCCTAAAGGTGCAAATATATATTCATTTAGATAATTAGGACATTGCAAAAAAACCCAAAACTTCAACACCCTGTCTCCATCTATAGGAGTTTAACTGTCTCTGTAATCTGGGCCCTCAGATATTGCAGAAATGAGAGATGTATAAATGTCCTGCAAACTGACAGCTAGGTAGATAAGCGAAGATTGGAGAATTGGAAAAAACTTGACACAGCCCAGTAGTGGAATTATAGTCATGAATATCTGTCATTGCTGTGTTCTCCTTAGCAAGCCAGTGATGTAGCAAGAGCATCACCATGATGTCCTGGCAGGTTATCAATGACAAAAGATACTGTGTTATGAGAGCTGTGCTAAAGGTATTAAAATCTGCTGGGGTAAAAAACAAAATACAGAAGAGGCAAAGGATGAAAGAAAATCTCCTGAAAATACTTTTTTGCCTCATTTTGAAAGTTGCTTTTTCAACTCTCTAACATTTCTTGAATGGAAAAATTACTGCTTTCTTATCTATGTGTTATTTTTCTCTAGTAGTGTTCTAGGGCACTACAGCTAGCATACATCATCTTGTGTAAAAAACCCAGGCCACTAGAGAATTCAAAAAAAGGGCCTGCATTTTAATTTCTTTAAAGTAAGGATAGTTACTGCATTTGGGGATTTTGCTTTAGATTTATTTCTTGTGTAAGAAGCCAATATAAAAGCAGGAACAGAAATGTTCATATTTTTATGTTGGAACATATCCGTTAATGTTGGTACTGTATTTCAAAGGTGAAAGAATACTGAAGTCTCATTTAGACTTCATTTAACTAACAGTATCTTCATTAAGTGCTATAAAAATAGGGATTGCCAAAAAGGCAGTGACTGCAGCAGTGGAAGAGCGTTCTTAAGAGTCTTCTACAGACACCTTCCACTAAGGCAATGACAAAAGAAGGATAAACTCTTTCTAACTCCATTTTGGTGAGCGTATGCACCTCTTCTTGTGCACATAAATAGTTTGACAATAGCCAGCAGATACCTCCCAGGCAACAAAGACGGAGATGCCAACATCCAGCAGCTATGATGTGAGAAACCAGTGTGGAATATTTATCTTCATTTTGAATATTGCATGTGTAGAGCCGTACCTAGGTAATTCACCTTGCAAAAATGTGAAATGATCCGCCTTCTCTCATGATTTGTCTGTATAAGGAGGTCACAGCCATTTCATTACTTGTTCAGTTTATGTATGAGGTAGTCATAATATTACTGCAGCCACGCAGGACGGTTTTGTGAGGGCAAGGATGCATCTATATGAAGAGATTTGAGTGCTTGTGCATAGTTTTACCCTTGTGCAGGTTAACATGTCTCATTTCATGTTGGAGCTGCAGAATAGTTCATAAGATGTTCACAAGTACAGATGACTCAATCCAACTGGAAACATTTTCTGATTTCTTTTTTTTATGTTCCATTTCATTGTGTGTAAGTGCTGCTGAAGGAGCAGTGTGTAGGTGGAATTACTTAAAGGTTAGTAAGGGTGATGTCACCTAATGGGACTATTTGTTTGGACTCAACAGGATAGCTAAGCAGTAAACTATGTCTGATTTCTTTCTTTGCGCAAAATTGATGTGAGAAAGTTCCCAAATAAAGAATAGGTCACACAACACATGGAGAAGATTAACGATAAAAGAACAATCCTGAGATAAGAGAACCGATTTTATATATGTACGAAACAAACCCCAACCTATCTTGTTTATCCACCCTTACTCAAGTTGATCACTGTTTACTCTCAGGAATAATTACATTAAGATTTTTTTTTTCCATAATCACAGGGATTAAGATGTTTTCAATTCATTCATGCCCTAACTCACTGGTAAAAAAGTGAGTATATGGCAATACTCTGAGAAAGACCTTCAGAGAATATTTGATCTTTCCTTGCAAGTTTGTAACCACTTTTGCTGCTATTGGCATCGCTCTTTTTATGTGTCAGTATGCATTTTAAGAGAGACATCCATGAATCTAGTCCCAAACAAGTGTCTGTTTGCGGACATATACACAAATAATGGAGATGGGTTCTCTTCTCTGTACTGAAGGGTTAAGTATGAGGGGAGAGAAGAACGACAGAAAGACCGGAGAGAACAAAGGAGACAACTGAGTTGAAAAAAGAGGAAGGGGAAAGGTAGATGAGAAAGAAGACATGAGTATGAAGGAAGGAAAATGGTCTAAGAAGAAGGAACCGAGAAGCCTCAAGGGAAGTAATCTTTGACACTGAGAAAGTTGTCATTTTCAGTATGATTATTCTGAGACTGGTATCTGAGGCTTAGAGAGTCTCAAGAGCGTGAGCCAAGATGTGCCTGTGGCTGGGTTTCTCATGAGGGGTGCGTATTATTGTGTGCAAGATACTGCCCTCAGCTGGGTGAAATGCACGTCAGAGGTGTTTGGGTTGGACCAAATGTGCATCTCGAACTACTGGAAATCACTCATTGCCACATTTCCTTAATAATCTGAAAATGATTGACTGGAAAAAATAATATACTTTCATACAGAATTGAATAAAACCTCTCAGTGAAAGTAATCTTACCGGTAGGCTGTGGAAATGAGACGAGGAGAAAAAAGCTCCCAAACTAGCTTCAGTTAAGAAAATACAGTTTTCATTTTTGCCAACTCAGATACAAATTTTCTTTATTCTTGATAAGGCTGAATTCTGTTCCCAGAAAGTGTGCTATTAAGGTGAGCTGACATTACACCAGCTACTGCTTCCCTCCGTGTCAAAGACTTACATCTCTGAGGTATTCTGACAGCAGCCTGGGGCTTTTACGTGGGACTGAAATGATAGGTGACAACTTTATTTCAGGGAATCAAAGCAAAGAAATAAAATATTGAATGCATCTATGCGAAGTTACACAAAACCAGCAAACTTTTAGCAGTCCGGTGAATGAGCACTTTTTGACAGGACAAGAGGAGAGTGTTTTTGGCAAGATTCTATTTCGGATGTGCAACTTTTCACCAGAGCTTAATCATCGAATTGGTCAAGATATCTCTGCTGCTTTCCTCACCATGTTTTCACACCAAGGTTTTGTGATTCAGCACAGAAAATCTAAAAACTGTTGACATAAGGCCACTGTTTGCAGAATCATTTCCTTAGGTATAATCGATGATGCGGTCATGCTCACACTCTCAATTCACACACGGCGACTGAGGTGGCAGAGTAACAGCAAAGCTGAGGTATATGAAGACTGATCTTTTTCCACTCTTTGCTCTTCATTTTTTAATTGTCCGTGTTGATACGTTGTTTTGCTTGGCTGCTGGCATCTACCTGTGTCTCAGAGTGGGAGTGGGAGGGACAGTGCAGATCTGCACACCTCTGGAGAAAAGAGGTGGGGGATTGCACTTCAGGAGACCAGAACCATTTGACTGGTCTGGGGTACAATGAAATCATATCCAGTTTGCTCCATCCCCGTGACCTGCTCTCCCTGGCAGGGCTGCTCAGCATTCTGGTATACCTCTCAATAGTAACTTACCTTGGCTCGTGGTTTTTGCATGTACCTACCTCTGTGTGATTTTGGACTAATTTTTATTTTCCCCAAGGTACCTATACACTACCAATGTAATATATTAGAATAGTTTAGAAAGAATCAGGTCTTTATCCTTTAGTTTGGTTTTTGTGAGCCCTTCACGAGCCTAATGCTTCCTATAACTGGTGAGGGGTTTTCCTTTATGATCATAGTTTTCCAGGCACCTGACAGGGTAGTGATATACAAAAATACGTTTTCTTCTTGAAGTCACAGAGTACTCACCATGATTTAAAGGAAAATAACATCCCCCCTTTTCCCTTACCTGTTTAGGTTTTTAAGATCTTTTTTCTTTTTTTTTTTTTTTTTTTTTTTTTTTTTTTTTTTTACTCCTGGGAATTTGAGGTTTATGTGGCATGGGTAAATGGGAGTTAGATGTCCTAGATGTCCTAGTAAGCAGTGGAGGTGTCCAGTCATTTTTTGTTTCTGACAGTACTGGTGGGAACTGTCTCTCCTGCTTGTCATAAAAAGTCTTTTGTGCAGTTCCCCCCTTTCTTTAGGCTTTAGTCCAGCAAAACACTTTCAGCACACAAGTGGTCTCATTTGCTTTCAGTGACAATATTCACAGACTTAACATAAAGCACGTGTTGGAGTGCTTTGCTGGGTCAGGGCCTGCTTTACTTGGGCTGTGTATCAAGTCTGCATGTATGTTATTCTAAAAGTTTCATAACTCCACATCATTAACAATTCTTCATTGTACTTAGTATTTTCATACAATACATGTTTGTAGAAGACCACAGGTTAACCAAAACACATGCAAATAGAAACACAGATGCGCACCTAGCTGTGCTCATTAGAGCTGCGATATTCAGGGCAGTCATTTCTTATACAGCTATGTTTGCAAAGAACAAACTTTGCATTTTTTTTCCCATTTCATTGTGTTTCATTTTGAGTTTTCAGAATGATTACTTAGAGAAATAATCAATAAAGTAATTAAAATAGCCAAGCTTTTCCTACCCATGTTCAGGCCAGGCATAGTGATTAACAGTGAATTTCCCACTGAAAGCACCAGTGGATACTAACATTACTTGAAACTGATCCCTGGTTTACTTAGGTCTCACAATCTGTCCATTTGAAAATTTGGGGTTTTTTTTGAAAGTTGGCCTAGCTTCATGTAGAGTCAAGAAAAGAACTTTTAGATGAAAAGACAGATTTGGGCAGCCCTCACTTTTTGTCAGTAGTAAGCTAAGGGCATCCCTCATGTAACTCCATTACCTCTCTTCGTGCGACCTTTGGAGCTTTGCCTATATAGGGCAGAGTTAATGCGGGCTGGCTTTCAGCAACCACAGTAGCCCAGCCTCCCTTCAGGTTTCTGCACTGCAAAGACCTACGAGTGTTATTGCCTCCTCGGTCTATCAGTATCCATCTGTACACGCCTGAGGGCGTAGCCCAGGGTTGTTTATGCCACGACATGCTAAAAGTATGTCTACGCTGCAATTTCTGCTTTAAGGCAAGGTAAGTAGCAGAGGTATTGGGAGCTGCCTGCCAAGAACTGATAGACCTGTAGCTCTTTCCACTTGTCGGCTGTTGGTGTGAGCTGGTTAGCTGAAAGCTGTCTCATGTATGCCTTTGCCACGCTGCAATCATAACAGCAATTTCCCTAAATGCCAGGAACAAAGCAGAGACTTATCTTGTGCTTGGAAGATAATAAATTAAGGGTCTATGTGACACAGATAGGGAATTAGCCTCAAAGCCAAGTGTCCCCTGAGTCATTTGAAACGGTAACCCGTGCTGATTCTACCTCCTATTTTTGCCATTCGGTCCTTTATAGATAATCTTCTAATCAGAATTGACAGCTCTGGTGTGATATTTGGAAGATCTCAGATCTGAAAACAGTTACCCGGAAATAGTTAACTCTGAGAAACAGGCTTGAGCTGCAATTTCAGACAGACAGGCAAACCCTCACAATCTCAACCCTCCCCAAAGTCCTGGACACAGAGCAGATTTTGATCCTGTACGTACTGTGCTGACTGCATTTTGAAGCAACAACTCATAGAAAAAAACATTTTCCCTTTTGAAAAAAAAAAAAGAGTTAGACAACAATTGTCCTAAAAGTTTTAGTTTTCTATTTTATTTATCAACAAACATTCTTTCTACATAATTCTGGTTTGCAGTTGAGAGCTTTGCTGAAATTCAAACCTGAAAATTCTGTTCCAGTTCTCAGTGCTGTAGATATTTTGATAGTGCATGTTTCAGTGGCCACCGTTACCGAGTGGGAAGACTTCATCCCTCTTTTGCACATTTGAAGAAATGCCTTGACTTCACGATTTCCAAAATAGAAAATTCAGTTTTAAAACAGGTTTTTCTTTCCTTGAAATTGCCTATACAAGATGAGATGGAATTTTTAAAAAAATCATGTCTTAACTCAAAGTCTCATTTAAAGCTGGGACCCTACCCTGCATAATGACAGTGCAGCTGTCTTGTTCTGTAGGAAACTGAAATAGAATTGGCCTCTTCTTCCCACAAAACCTCCTGCATTCTCCAGGGCAGCATAATCAGGAGTCTTGTCTCAGCAACCTTCACCAACCACTAAACTAGCTCTAGTTCTCATCTTAATATAGAAGGGATGGTGATTTTACATACTGCTAGGCATGGTCCTGGTGACCCAGGAGATGGTGATGTGCTGCTGACTTCTACTGAGGCATACACCAAAGTTTGGGCAATTTGTGTCAGCTGAGGTGATGGGGGAGACAATTTCAAAATGTGTTACTGCAGTTAAAATTCTAACTTTAGTAAGTTCATTCTTTCTTGTTAAATTTTTCAGTAGTTGCAGATACATATGTATTTTCCACTGCTTATGGTGGTAAGAACAGTGTCTAGGTGATCCAAGACAGGATCTTTCTAGTCCTCTCTTCTTGTTTTGTAATGTTACTATTTTTGGTAAGGAGATTCATGTCATTTCTTCATGGTGGATGAGATGTGGCTATAAAAGAAGTAGTGTTTCAATTGTGGTTTGCAAGGGCCTTTAGCATCTTTCTGAATCGGAGATATCTATGTTATCTTTCTAAATAAAAATAACAAATCCGTTCCAAAATTTTGTTTCTACTGGTATCTCTCAGAAAGGGACAAACCTTGTGAGGCTGGAAGTGCCGCAATAAGACTGAGTTAAGCTGTACATTTAATGTGATCAATGCATTGCACGCTTAGCCAAAGTAGTGTGAGGAATGATGGAAGATGCTAGTACAAGAGTCAGCTGGGGAGAGCGTGCGGGACCCTGGGATTTGGCGGAGAAGGCAGTCTTGACCTTTGTCAAGTTAAAGAAAGTGGTATGTTAGCTTATGCATTTTAATTGATGACTTTTTAAACAGCATTTTGTGTTTGTCTCAGATGTGGTTTGAAGTTTTCACCTTAGAATATATTAGGTAGCTGACCGTGGTCTGTTAAACATATCTCAAAGATGTTAAACCTTATCTCTGCTTTAAGACAAAAGTAAAAATATACCTCCTTTCAGTTCCAGCCCAGCTAGCTGGAGATGGTTTTTGCCTCAGGCTTCTCATCATTACCCACAAAATGAGGAATTACTGCCTCTAGCCCAGTGATTAGTGTGAGCGCTCCCTAAACCGCACAGTAGGGAACATTAGCCAAGTTTGCTCAAACCACACAATTAACATTTTAAGCTAACCTGCTGGTTTTCTTCTGAGGTGGATTAGGGAGAGCTCCTGTGAAGCAGCTCTCCCAGCAGAACAGTGTGTGTTTCTGTGACACGCACTTTGTAACTTCGGGGGAGTGATTTCCAGCAGAGGGTAATAACAAATAAGAAGTGGCAGGGAAGAGGAGATATGTTTTTCAATCCATGCTGCTACCTGAAGGGAACGTCTGCAGTCCACAGGCCCCAGCTTGATTTGTGGGAGAAGAGAGATCTGAGGTCCTGGAGGCAGACAGGAATGGGACGTGTAGAAAGGCAACATATTTATATTTATTTGTGAGGGGTTTTTTGCATGATTTCTGTCCTGCACCCACATAAGTGTGCCATTTTCCACGTGCATCCTGTCTCTTCATCTTACTGAGCCTTGTATCTGTAGCTAGCTGAAGAAGCAGCTTTTTCTAGCTGATGCTCCCCACATGATTGCTGTCTTCTCTAAATCAGGCCCAGAAGGTGTTTATGAGAATTTTGCTTCTGCTGTTTTTCCTCTCTCCACTATACATCACCCCCAACTATATCTGCATTGGGAGTCTAATGATCTAAAGCCAGATGTTTGAAACATAGATAATAAGACAGAAGGATGTTTATGCCTGGGGAAAACAGGGATATATCTTTTTTTAATACATATATTTTCTCTTACTCATACAACCTCTGCCACTTTAAAGTGGGAAGTGTATTCACTTTTAAAAAGAATAGCAGCTCTCCCATTGGGTATGCCTGCGAAGCACTGTAGATCATTTATGTCACTCTTCATACTTTAACCATTCTAATTTTATTTCATTCTGAGATCAGGGGATGTGCTGGGACAAAAAATTTTCACATTGCCAATTGAAAGAGGATCTGAGAAACACTTGCATTCCCAGTTGTCACAGCATAACCCCTGGTTGTCTGAAAGTATGTGTGAGAGACTGAGTGGAGAGGCAAATACAGGGGAAGAAAGTTAGCCTCCTACACCTGATTTTCATTTTCCTTGAGTCAGATAGATGAAAACCATCCCCATGACATGTCTGTATCATATCTGATCTAGTTAAACCTTTGAAGAGTTGATACTGTAGTGTTAACGTTAACCTGACTGACAGAATCTTTCCTGGAGTTGACATGAGCAAATATATCAAGAAGATAAATTAATCACTCTGGTGAGCTTCATTAGTAACAGCATGGGGAAAAATGAGATTGCATCTCCCATGCTAACCAGGAATCCTTTATACCACTCCTACAAAGGATTGTGCTTGAGGGAAGAATGGCTAAGAATGAAGAAAGTGGGTTTGCGGAGTGGAAAACCATTGATATGAAGTGAATTCAGGAGGGAATAATTAATAGGACAGATGACTGAATCCTCTGTTCTTGAAATAACAGTATGTGTGCTCTGTGAATTCACCAAAGAGCGTAACACTGAGATTCTCTGATTCATGTAACATTTCACCTAAGAGACCAGGATAAACTTGTGAGAACCTCTGGAACCCATGGAAGCTCATGGGAGAAGTTTGAGCCCAGAACTTTTCTCAAACTCTCTGTATAGATCTGGTCACTGCTCTATTTGCAGAGTACCCAGAGCGAAACCACACTTTTCTGTAAGTCACCATTGGCTGCTATCTCAATGTACATCTTTATGTAGACCAATGACTTTGCACTCTATAGAGTACAATCTGACAGGAAGTCAGAAGGGAGGGCTCCTGACAACTTTTGTGGCTGCTAGACAGCGTTTTCTACCCAAAGCGTTTCACATAGGTACTGCTCTACTTGCTTTACAAAAAGAGGGTGCTAAAACATACAAGCTGAGTGGCTCTGGGGCTGGAAAGCAAGTTAATGGCAGACTGAAAAGAAAAAATCTTGTTTCCTGATACCCTGGGTAGTCGCTGGTCTGCTGGGCTTGGCACACCAACCTTCTTCTCTTTCCTCATGCGCTACAGCACGTTGCTCTGTAGCCTCCAGCAGGCAGCATTCCACAGTGGTGGGTGGTTATGGAGGCTCCACCACAGCACAGGCATTTTTCTTATTTGTTTCAAGATCCTGGTGAAATGCATTCCCTTTATTTTGGCTCTATATCTTTAGTTCCCTCTTCTGCAGCACCTTCTGAATCTCCCTTATTCTGAGGGAAACCTTTTTATTAAAGGCACAAATAAAACACGTTGGGTCACGAGGCACTTGGAGGAAAAAGTGGAGACTAGCATATTACATATGGGAGGGATGACTAACAGAAGCTGTGGCATGAACAGCAGTAGATGTATGGTTGGGGGAGCTACAGATGCTTGCTGGATGCAAAAGCAGTGAAAGATGATGACTCTCTAGAAAAGCAAAAGCAATCACATAGGAGCCATTTACCAAATAGGAAGAAGCGGGATTTGTGAATTGTCATGCTTTTTAGCCTTAACACCAGTTTTAGAGCTTTTTTTGGGAGGGGAGGAAGAAGCTATAAATTGAAATGAATCTGGTCATCAGTCAAAATGTTTAAGTGAAGAACAATATACAGGGGTCTGCCTGAATCATCAAGAAGATGTAATGGATTGGGTTTTCCTTTATGACTAAGGAGTTGTAACTCATGACTGCCAAGTGAGAAACAGCCTATTGTTCTTTGTTGAAAACAAAAAGGTAACCACGTCTTAATCTTTTTGTATCCTTGGGATATTAATGTTTAATATTATGTGTTAGTTCAGCTGCCCAGCACTCTCAGGGCCTGCTGACTTTTTTAGCTTATAGAATGAGTTGATCTAATGATCAATATTGAGAAAGGTCTTATTCTTATCCTAAACAGTATGGAGGGCTCAGCACAGAAACAGATACCCAGCACGCACAACTGTGCAATCCTGTCTGTCTTTAGGTTAGCTGAATAGGGCCCATTTTGTTCCAGGTCTGGAGGGATCTCTGGGTGTGGCATCATTGGGAGGGTCATCTTAAGCCCTGAAAACTTCACTCTTCACTCTGTAACTGTGTTTCTAGGCTGAGGATATGCTTTTCAAAGTAGATATACTTCCTAAATTTTCTTCTGCAGGTATTGCTCGCACCAGCAGTTCACACACTGGTGAAGTAGAGGACTTCTTGCTCCACCAGGAAGTTTGCCAAACTTATACCTTCATGCTGTAAATTGGGTATTAATGCCTTGTCTCATACACACTGTGAAGTACCCACTCCTGAGTCTGAAGCAGTGTTTATTGATACACGCTCTAAGGAGAAAGCTGCATTGCAATTGCACACTTTTCTCTGCTAAACTGGCACTGGGTTTTCCAGTCATGCTCACATGTAAGCCTGTGGTCTGGGCCCCACAGAGAAGGACCTGTCTTCCACCACCTGCTGGTGAAATGGAGGGAAGAAAGGTAATGTGTGATCTGTTAGCTGAAGTGGCACGTCCCATACATTTCAAGCATATGGGTGAATAAACTGTGACTAATATTAATTCTATTGTGTGATATCAGAGGTCATGTAATTGCACTGAGAGCGTTGTGAATGAAGATATATGCATCAAGTTATCTTAGTTACATGTTGTAAAGCGTCAAGGGTGAGCCACATGTAGTACTGATTATTAACTGGTATTACCTGTATACCAGGATTGTGAATGCTAATGAACCTTCTTGTTGATCATGATAGAACCGATGTCTGACAGGAATCTGGATCAGGTTTCTTCTTTATGCATGCTACAAAATGTTTTGGTCAGGAGAATGAAAACCTGGCTCTACTGCTGTTAAAGCTAATGAGAGGTCCAGAAGCATATCTAGAAATCTTTATTGAAGGACTATGTGAAGGCAACATTCATGAGAGAACAAAGTAGGATGAGATGAAAGAATTTAAAGGAGGAGACATCTTGTTACCTACTACAGAGAGAACTGACTCATGTCTTCTGACTGATGTGGCACATGGCACAAATGTCACGGAGCAATAAAATGTTCCAGAAACGCAAGACAAGACCTTCTCTGAGAGGCTGGGCATGCACCTGCCTGACTTGCTTGGATGTTGCTAGTGTTTGCCAACAGACTGTGAGGTGGTTGGCAAATACAGGTTACAGTGAAGGGGGAACAGTAGCAAATGAAAAAGGTGTTTGCCTTTGTGAAGTGACCAAAGACTTGTGAGGAAACCAAAGCAAGGGAATACTGCCAGGAATACTTGAAAAGCAGGTATTTGGTGTTCATTGGTATTGACATATAAAAATGAAGATATTGGTTTGGGGGTTTTCCACCATCAGGTAGTATTTCTTTCCCCTACCTTCCCATCTTTTTAATATTAAGAAGTTTTTCTTCTTTTATATCCACACTTAGTACTTACAAAAGGGAAAGCAGTATCTGCTTAGAGTGGCTAGGGAAGCTGTTTACATTTTCCTACATTCCTGATGTTAGTTAATATTTAGAGGAGCCATTCTTGAGGCTATAGAGGACCCTATATTTGAACATAGAGCTTTCTGCCAAATACATCTGGCAGAAAGGTTACCCATACATTTGGTTTTGGATGCTAGAACCTGCTTGAGGCTGAAATGTTGACATTTAGTATCTTTGCATGTGGTGCGCTTGCAGCTCTGTGGTATAGTGCATACATGTTATGCTGGTAAATATTTCTTCACTCGCTGTCCTGGAGACTAAAATTGTTTAGCTGTAGAACAGGGAGAATTAGCAATAGCAGTCCGCTCTTCTGTTCCAGCAGTGATAAACATTTGACTGTCATTATGTTCAGCTTGGACTATTTTGTAAATATTCTGAGCTCTCCATGTGCGGGTTGTCATCACTCTAGTAATCTAGCTTCATCTTGCAAACTTTTATCCATAATATTAAACCGACAGGCCTTAATGGGACAAAATGTGTGAAGAAAGGGTACCGACAGACATAGCTGAAGAAATAGGCCCTTAGAGAATGTTGTAGTATTTAGAGTCTGAGATAATATAGTGCGGCACAAATGTCTCGCTAATAGATAGTAATGTGTTATGAAATCTAAAGCACCATTCTTGGACTACTGGGCTACGTGATACAAAGATGTTGGGACACACACTGGCAACAAACATATGCTTTTCAGATGGAGTCAAACTACGTTTTGACAAACTTTAAGCATTTCAATTGTCATAGTTTTTCTTTAAAATTATATGTCAGGCAACTAGTATGAAGCAGCTGTCATACTCCTGATGGGAATAAAATCTTTCCATTTGTATTCAAAGTTTACAGTGCCTGTCCTGGTACTATGAGAAGATACAAACACATCAGTCAAAAACATCTGTTAATCGTAGTGGATTAAAAAGCATCTGGTCTAAATACACACCTTTTACAAGGTTAGATTTCAGCCTAATTTGAAAGTTTTTAAAAATTTCAAAGCTGAGGGTTTTACTGAGGCTTAGGTTTATCCCTTAGAAAAGGTACATCATTGAGGTTAAGTTTTCATGGCTAAGCTCTAAAGCATCAGGAAAACATCACAACAGCTTCATAAATTGGAATAGATTTGTTGCCCTCTGAAACCAGGTGAACGATAGACTCACTCACAAACGTGATTCTACACATTTTACATTTCAAGGGCCAGAAGAAGAGTCTAAGTTGACTGCATCAACTGTTCTACTACAAATAATTCAGCTGCCTGCAATAGAGGCCAGGGACAGCAGGTCTCTGTAGTGAGGCCTCATCTGCAGAGCGCTTTCCCTGAGGAAGCCCGTCAGATCCCACAGGAGCTGTGTTCAAACTGATAAGTCACTCCATCCTGGGCCTTGCCATTGTTAGTCCTTGATCATTTCATCTGTCCTTCTGCACAGATGGGCGAGGGGCTTATTGGGGGGTGAGGGGGCTAAGACGGGAACGGCGGTGCCCATGTGCTGGACATGGATCATTAAAGCCAGCATTAGCAGATTATGTAGGGCTCAGGTGTCTTCTTGGCGGGATATGCCAAGTAAATTATTTATATAACTAAAGAGTCATCCAAGACAATTAGCAGCCATAGAGTGAAGTGTGGTGTATGCTGGGCTGTCTCCCTCCCTAGGTTACAAAGCCAAACTCTTGTAAACAAGGGGTGTAAGTGGGTCAGTTGCTTATTGGCCCTGCCGAATCAGAAATTGTACTTTTGTCTCAGTAGGGACAAATTGGTTGTGACTGCAATCATCCTTGCCACCCCTGCTCTAGTGTATTCCCTTGCATACTGATCCTTAGATGATGTAAATTAACACAGCTCCTCTGACAGCAATGCCTGTGCCTCGTCAGCTGTGCCATTAGTATGGATATGCATGGATTAAAAGCATCTGCATGTCTCCTGCACGGTCGTCATTGTATATGGCAATGGGGAACAAGGATATCCTGGATTATGGAACCTTTGATATTCCTGTATCTGAGTGAAGAGGGGCTCATGTAAACCAGCTTTGTACTATTCGGTGCGCTCCCATCCAGAAAGGTTTACAGGCACAAATGTCTGGAGGCAGTTTGCGTCCTTGAACAGGATAGTTATGCAGAGATGGGGCTGCACATGTGGTAAGCAGCCCTGTGTGTGCTGAGGAGCGCTGGCAAGTGTGTTGTATGAACAGCTGCATGGAGTCAGCTCGGGACCGGCTCTGAACCTGAGCTGGCTCCAGGCAGAGCAACGTAGCATGTCTGCGCTGCGCTCCACGCGTTCACAGGTGTATTGCCATGTGAACATAACTGTACTGCTTCCACACCTGCACCAGCTCTGCGTGCAGTTAGGGCCGCATAAACACAATTCGGTGCCTAAAGTGATAAGCCATATTGGATATAAACTGCCTCAGTGGGCTCTGCATCCTCTGCACAGTTTCTATTTCCATATGCACAGGGGTCTGTTAGATGCCTTTGAAGCACTAAATCTGTGTCCACATTAGATAATTGCACAAGCGCAATCATATCAGTCAATGTGCAGCTACATAACCACAGTCTGTTCAGCTTTCAAGTATGGAACAGGCCTTTAGATACATGTATTTGGTTTTATTTTTGCTGCTGTGCTCCCTGATGTGCTGGTCAAGACTTAGGCTGAAAGTAGAGGTTCTTCTGTATGGGAGAGGAAAGGGGATAAAGAACAGCTGCTTCCAAGAGCCGCTTTTAGGAGTCCAATTTAAAGCAAAACTTTTCCAAAGCACACTTCAGCCTTTTTCCTCTGTGAGAAAAGTGCTTTACCCCCTGTGCATCGTACGTGAGCAAAATGGATGTGTTTTTTTCTGGCAGAAAGGTAGTTGTTTTCTTTGAGGTTTTTGTGTCGTATGTGCATTTAACTGCCATGTGGAATGATGTGAAAGGGGCTTTTTCTGGGTCTGTTTCTTGTCTCAGTCAAAGGGCTGCTAGAGTTTTAGGCTGCCTGTATTATCTTAGCAGTGATTTTATGTCACTAAATAACAAGCTATTAGCACAACCTTGCCGTTGGGGTTTGTCACACTTTGTGTGTCAGTGTGTACATGTGCTTTTTTGCTAAGTCTCATCTCTCCCAGCCTATAGTCTGGTCATTTAAAGCAAAGTTCGCAAACAGCATAATAATGCTGGAAATCACAAAAGAGGGAGCTAATGGCTGCAGCTGCTATTGTAAACCTGATTTCCACAGGCTCAGCAGGGCTTGGCATATCAGAGGCAAGGGCAGTAAAAGGGGCCTTGCTGCTGCAGCTGTGCCTGAGCAGTTGGACTTTTGTTGTCAGCCTTGAATAGAAGCTGGGCCATGGAAGCTCCTGATCACCTCCTGCAACACACAGAGTGACCTCAGCCCCAGCAGGAGCCTTACGTGCTACAGCTGCCCTGAATTAGATGGAGGGTGTTGCTATACAGGAGGTCAGTATAAGATCAGGTTCCAGGTGAGTGCTGGGGAAGCCTCAGGGTGAGATACTCTGTGGTTTGTCCTCTAAGAGAGAACAACACAGCCCCAAGGAAAGTAGAGGAGAATGGAGGTATTCATTTAATGCCTGGCTCTGTGCTTCTATGAGAGCTGAAGCAATCTTCCTTGCAAATGAGAGGTATCCTGTGCCAGCTCAAAATTGATAGCGTCCTCCTTATGGGTTCTTTCAAGCCTGTGATTTTCCTAATAGAGGAAGAACATAAGGCCTGTACTCCTGTTTTCTGTACTTAAAGATGTTTCTTCTGAGTATTTGCTACTGGTGTCCACTCAGTAATTTTCCTTTTTGCATGTAATCTCCCGTGATGCCTTCTATTTGCTGTCAGGGCCAGGGCTGGGTTCAGGATCTCAGTACCTTCAAGGAAGATGCAGAGTGGACCATGTAAGGAATAAGCAGTTTTCCTTTATCCTCTCCTGTCTCTCTTCTCCCATGTTATTGCCATGCGCTCCACTTCATGCGAGATAGGAGAGTCTGTGCAGTCCAATATATACATCTGCTCCCTAAATTAATGTTTAAGTTGTTTGGAAGCACCTGTGACACTAAGACTGAAAATGGAGGCTCAGGTCTTCTCCAATACTGTCTTGGGTTTCTGTGCAAATACAGTGTTTTATTCTTGTAGATATGCTGGCTGTGCTATGACGTTGTGCGTGTTGAAGAGGCAGATTTTGTTGAGACACTTTGGCAGCTGGAAGCCAGCACTCCATGGGCTTCTGTTTGTATGGATTAGGATGTGCTGGTGGCTTTCCTCTTTCCCCTTTTCTGGTCTGCATAGCTTTCAAAATGTAATGCAGTGCATGTGTATATCAGACATACCAATGGGGGGGCCATCTAGCACTCCTTGTTAGATGATTTAGGCCCACAGTGTCATAGTCTGCCTATATAAAAAAAAGAAGTTTATGCAGTTGTTTTGTGTGTCTTAAGTTTAGAGGCTTCTCTCCCCATTTCAGTCAAATTTGAAATTATCTTAAAGATAATTCAGTACTTATAAACTGTCATCACGGAAGAGAAAATCTGTCCAAATGTTGTCCATACTGTGGGGAATGAGAGGAAAACTTGGCAATTGCATAAGCTAACTAATCAATTAGCACATACACACTGCCCTGCCAATATGTATGCATGTATCTACAGATAAGCCACAGCATATGGCTTTTCTTGCCATGGGGGAACATGTGAGGCTCAGGTTATTGAAGTAGGGGAGAAGGAACCCCAAACAGAAGGTACAAACCTGTAGGAAGTAGGTAAGGATGTTTACATATTTAAAAGATAATTTTTTGGTGACAATGCTATAGTTGTTCTATAGCAAAGATGTGAATTACACAGCAGAACCTGTGTGTGATTCTTTTGGCCCATGTTATGTATTTCTTGGATACCTCACAACCTGTATGCGTTTGTCTTGGTCACACAATTTGCCCTTCCTTGCATTGCCAGTGTAAGCGTTGTCCTTCTAACACATTGATACCTACAAGCATGGCCTGTATCGTTTAAAAACATTAAAGTTGCAAAATTTTTAAATACTTTTAAAACTCTGTCCTTATGTGACTTTCTCAGGGTCTCATAGGAAGTCTTCTGTAGGGGAGGAACTGAAGCTGATTCTGCTGAGTTGCAGGGGAGCATTTACAGACGCCAAAAGCACAGGCTGCCTTTGCCAGCACAGAGCCAAGGAGGCTGGCAGGGCTTTGCTTCAGTTGGTGGCTGAGCCCTAGCAGATCAGCCTTGCATAACAAAAACTGCCCCGTTGCCCAGTTCATGCCAGAGCCTCCTTAACGCCGTTGCTCCTCATGCAGAAAATGAGCAACAGTTACCCAGCTCTGGTAGCGACACATCCTCCTGTCTGCAGGTAGCAAGCTGGAATAAAGGCATCGCTCCACTCCACGTCTTAAGGACTTACACTGTGAGGCATTGACTCATTTCCACAGAGAACTGAGTGCTTTCAGCTCTCATTAAAGTCAAGCCAACCATCACTGAATCAGACTCTTAGTCCTTGTAGTAAGAGGGCAACTTGAAGTAAGGCAGTGTGTGTGGTAGGGAAGGGAGTGGACAGTTGTTGTATTTCACCCATAAAGTATTTTTGAACTTTCATTGAAAACACAGGTAGGGATTTTTGGAGGGAGGAGGAATGATTTTTTAGAAAGCACTCTCCCCCCTCCCCCCCCAAATCCGTTCTTTTTTTTTTTCTTGTGAAAATTTGAAAATGTTTAAAGGAGACCAAACATCTTTGCAACAATACGTCTATAGTGAAAAGAAAAAAGAAAGTTCCAATAAAAAACTTCTGCCAGCTCCTACTCACTAATTGCATTTAACATGCATTCTTATTTTAAAAAAAAATAGTTCAAACACTTTAAAAAGTTTTAAAGTTTCCTCTCTGAACATTTTTGTCTGACGGTACTAATGTGATCAAATCAGTTCAGCTCAGCTTCCATTAAGAAGATGAATATACTGAGACTCCCAACAAGGCTGTCTGTCAGTAGCATGGGATTATATGATCCCGCCGTTTGGCTCCGTGTTTGCTCTCGGTGAGGCCGATAATTTCATCACCCTCCCTGAAGTTGCGTTTCATTCTCCATAAATTCTTTAGTGCCTCTTTAAGCCTCTCGTATTGGAGCACTTTGTCTTCTGAAATGTCCTAGTTTGATCTGTCATTATGGTGGCACGTCACATTCAGTTACTGTATGTGTCTCACTAGGTGCAATGTAATGCTGGCTGCCAACATAACTAATTGTGAGTGAGTCTTGCTCGCGAGGCAGTTTGCTGAAAAACGCAGCTGAGAATACTGTTTTCAGAGTATCTGCTCTTTGAACTGTCTTGGCATCAGTGAAACGCTTCATTATAGAGAGACATAATAGAACCATGGGCCGTGTCCAGGCTGGGAAACTTCTGCCCAAACTTCTCACTGTTGCTACCCTTGGTTCTGCTCTGCCAGTGATAGCAACTAAGGGGATAAATGAACAGGCTGCTGGTTCCCAAAGCTTTCGGAGTGACACTCACAGTTGTGGCTGCCACAACCTTCTGCTCTGTTCACGTTTGCCCTCTACAAGCCAGTGTCCCCCTTCGTCTGTCTGCAGTGGCTACTGCTGCCTTCTTATCTCCCCTGGTCCTTCCCCTCCCGCATGCCTTGCTCCATGGCCCCTAGGATGCTGCCGGTGCTTTTTCTCCCACTCTGCTGCTGGCTCTGGCCAGTGCTGCTGCTGGGACTAAGTGAACAAGCCCAGCAGAGCTTGTTCAGCTTGATTTGATGCCTTGCCCACAGCCCTAGTGTGCTTCATCAGCTGGGAATTGGTGATGTGAACACAGCTCTGCTTGCAGCTTCCAGCACAGCCATTTCATCCTGTGCCAAGCATGTCAGTGTGACACCCAAATTTAGCATGCCAGTCACCGTTGCTTCCTCTGCTACAGCTCGGGCAGAGAGAGTGGGAAATTGTGGCAAAAATACTCTATTATGTTCAAAGAGAGATTGATAGTGCCATTAATAAAGCTATTGCTAGCAAATAACACCTCTGTATAGAGAGAGGCTAGCGTTGCCCTTTACTACCATCTGTCCCGTCTTTGCCTCTCTCCCGCATGATCTTTTTGCATTTTTCTGTAACATCTATTTGAAACACTTTTGCCTTATTGGTTCCCCAGGCTTATGAAAGTCGAGTTCCCTCTCCAAAGAGAATGAATTACACCTTGCTGTAACCCTGCTGCATAGCATAAAAGGTTTGCAGTTTTAAATTTTAGCTTTCTGAGCCCACCTTTGATAGTCTGAACCACCATGAATGATGTACAGGTAGTTTGAATGATACAAACCATGCCTGAAGTAAATCTCGCTCACGTGATCAGTCCTCTCTTTTCTGCTCGAGAGTGGCATCATAAACAGTGTCACCACCTAAAGTATCATCCTTAGCATCTGAAACAGCAATACATGAAGTGAAGGCTGTTGTTTGCAGGTGGTCTTCAAGGTCAGATCATGCTGCTAGCTCTATCACTTCTGACGCTGTGAGTATGCTAATCCCACCCCCCTGCCCCCCCACCGCCCCCAGCCCCATACCTTGGGGTTATATACAGTAATACACTTTGGACTCCCTTCGTCCCGAGTTTCTCAGCCTGTAGAGTGCTTTTGAAATACATTTGTGAGCGCATTTTCTCTGCAACCATGGATGATGAAAAGAAACTATTTCTAATGGAAATGGAAAATCTTGCCTTATCATTCCCCTATCCTCTCAGGATCTGCAGGCTAAAGAGAAACATTAAATATGCAATGCTATGAGAAAATTGGAAGACGTACAGTTATGTAGTTCATTTCATATTTTAAGGATATTCTCTGCCCTTTTAACAGCTAGATGTGAGGTGGTTAATAAACAAACAAAATCCAGGAGAAGCTGAGGTTTAGAGAAAACTAAGACCTGTCATGAACTTTGGCTACACATACCCCTGTGCTTCCTATGGATGTGTGTCTTCCTTTCCCTTCACTGTCTTCCTCCTGGAATACAAGAGTGCTTTTACTTGTTAAGACTTAATTTTTTTAATATTCTGTGGCCCCAAGCACATAGAAATGGATCTGAAAGGGAAGCATGAAGCTTTGAAAAGGGCTTCCTTGAATTTCTGCTACACTAACTACCAGAGCGGCTTTTCTCAAGAACTTATTACTGAATACAGACCTGCTTGGGAACTGAGACTTCAATTTGGTTTAGAGTATATGCGAACCACCATGCTCAGTATTGTACATCTGGTTATGGTTTTATGCGGCTATCATTGTCATTTCTGAGTCCTTTCTATGTAAAAGAAAAACAGCAAAGTCACCAAGTACTTGCAAGAGAGGAGAACCATTAGTTGGAAAGAGTTTTGAGCAAGCAGATTTTGACCCTGAAGCCATACAGTTTTAAAAATAGTCTTTCCTGAGCCTTCCGGGAGATGCAACAATAGCTGTGAGGATCAGACTCTAATGGTTTAACTTCCTGTATGTGCCTACACACCAATAAGCTACTTGTTATATCAGGAGTGATAATTCTCAAAGTCATGGGCATTTTCTGCTCTAATCTTAGGCTGCTTTCGCTATCAAAGTGGAATGACAGCTGTGTGCATGTGTGCTGTGAGTGCAAACTGAATTCAAAACACACTGTGCAACATTACCTGATTTTCAAGGGCAAAGCTGAAGCTAGATCCCTTCGCAGTTTTGCTTTTCACTTAGAAGAAGAAAAAAAAAAGAGGAAAAAAGTGAGGGTGGGGGTAATCAGACAGTTGAGCTTTGTTACTGCATTATTTATTTTCATTAAAACCAATGCTAACTGCAAATAGCTTTGGAAATGTTTAATTACCTCTTTCATCAAAGGCTGTTTGAGGCGCAAATGAAGGAAGAGCTATAGTGATGTGAAATACAATTAACAACTGTTACAAATAAACAGCCTTCAGGCTTGGGGGCCTTGGGTGACCTCAACTTTTAACATCAGTATGGTCTTAGATCAGCACAGGCCTATTATGACATTACAGCCTTTTAAAATTTCAATAGATTAACTTGTCCTATTTGTTTAGGGTTTATGATTTGTTTGAGGATTGTTCTTATTGGTATGATTTGAGAATTACTAGGTGGAAAAGCTTTGAGAGTGTCAGATGTGATGGAGGGGCATAAGATAAGGAGAAGATTTTGCTGTGAGTATTTTTTTTTCCCTCTTTTAGGTGGAATGGCTGTGAGTAAAGGTGGGCAAGCATCACTTAAAAAAGAAAGGTTTCCAAATATACATTCACATACATTTACTTTACAGAATGCCTGACCCTTTTTCCCTTACCACCGCAGATTTATTTCCTAAAAAGCTTTAGTTCCCAGGAAGGAAAGTGTTATAGATACTCCTGCCAATATATATCCATCTGTGAATTCTGGTGTGAATATTTATATGTTTGAATCAGAACATGGGGAGGGCTGCTTGTGGCCGGGGAGTCATTCGGTCAGGAAGCAGATGGCTTCGTGGCTGCAACGAGCACGCAATGCGAGTTACTGGGACCAGTCATGAATGCTTTCTGAGCAATACTCATGATAAATAGTGGATATATTGTGCGGTCTGGAGGAGAAGTATGTTTCTACAAATGAGTTTTTCAGTATCATTGCATTTGTAAATTATACTGTTTCATTACATCAGCTGCACTGTTGATATGTAAATGGAAAGGCAACCATGGTCTTTGAATACCTAGCCAGATGTCATAGTTAGGTCTGATGCAGCAATATAGCCAACTCCATGTGTGTAATTTTTGTTGAGAACTAGGTAGTACACACTTCAGAGTTAAAAGAAAATAAAAAAATTGTTTTGGCCTGTACTTAATGACAACACTGCTAGATTATTTTGACCATTTCACTAGTTGACTTGTCATGTGTTCCAGTCTCAAGGGCCAGAAGTTCAGTTTTCACGGAGAAATGCTGCCTCAAATGTGGGACTTGTTCTGTTCTGGCACGTCTTTGTTACCAGTTATGGCAGACTTGACTTTGCTGTTATCAAGGCTTCACTTGCATTAAATATTTTGCATCCTTCACCTGCATTCTATGTTATGCTTTAACCTCTCTGGGTTCGGACAACCCCATACATATTTCTAGGAAGCTTTTAGGTCCATAATAATAATAATGAATAGATTATTGTTAAAATATTACTTGTATATGATTATGCTTTTGCTAGAGACTAAGTATAGCATTTTTTAATCTAATATCAGAATAGAGAGTAGACAAAGAAAGAGTTCCTTTTGTTTGAATACATTTGTGGGACCAAATCAGTTCCCTCTTCTGCTGGATCAGTATTGGTGTTCCTGGATCTTAAAATACAAGCACGTCCTTCAAATAAAATAGTGCTTTCTTTGTATGGTGGTCGTGAAACTCAATGCATCTTCCACAAATTGAAATTGCATAAACATAAAATTACTGTAAAGGAAGAATTGGGCTGAAGGTGGCGTTTTCAATGAGTATTTTGACTGCTGTGATTGTATTTTCTCATATAATAATAATAATAATAATAATAATAATGATGGTGATTGGAGCTCACTTCCCTTAAGCTGATCTCCATCATTCTTTCATCCATAAATTGAGTTTGAATGCAGATTGAGTTCTAGGTGGAGAACTATTTCACACAGCTTTTCCCCTTTTGATCTTTTATTCAGTTGAGATAGTGGGATGCCCTGCTTCCATTTCCAAGGTTTTTCCTTCATCTTTGTCTTTGAATAAAGCACTGAAGAATGCTTTGATACTTTCTTTCAACTTAAAAATGTTTTTCTTTACATTTATAATCCCTGTTAAGTTTAAGATTGAGGGAACTAATGCTCCATTTGCAATATTGTATACATGCAGAGGGAAACTTTTCTCTGTTTCCTCCTAACAGGCTTGGAGCCTGTATTGCTGCGGGAGGGGGGGGGGGGTAGATGAAAAGAACATACTTGCAAGCCCACAGGCAGAGCACTGAATCAGCCTCCTCCTTCTCCTATCAATGTCATCATCACTTCTAGAAAAATAACTGCTCTGGTAGTTTTTCCTAGTGTAAGAGATGATTGTGTTCACTGGATCCACCCAGGATTTATGGCACTAGCTCTTCCCTTAGGATGCCTGTTATGTGTCATGCCTAGAAAATATTGGAACATTCTCCAAATGATTCTGAGCATACCTCAGTCCTCAAGTCCTTCAGTGAATCTTACCCCAGAGTCAAGCAGAGCAATGAACTGTATTATAAAACGTTGTGTCGAGAGTAGCCGTGTTGACATTCTCCCTCCACCCCTCGCTCAGGAGAGGGGCAAAAATTGCCACCATGAAGAGGCTCAGTTGTGCTGGGGAAGAATACCACAAAGTACTTAAGGCTTTTGTGCATTCAAAATGTTTTACAGATTGCAGAATCCCCCATAATAATCTGGGAAGGGCTTTGTCACTTCAATTTTTCTCTGAGATAATTTGGCCAGGGTTACTCTGTAAAACTGTAACAGAACTGAGATTAGAAACCTGGATACCTGAGTTCTCACCAGGCAACGTAGGAGGGACCTCAATATTCTCCTTCCGGGCGGCAGTAATGATGCCGTGGTGTTGCCCTGAGCTGGCTGCGCTAGAACAGAAAGGCAGTTTTTACTGTCCGATCCTTCCCATCAAAAAATCCTTGGTTTATCAACTAGCGGTGGTTTGTCTGTCAAGTTCAGTTTTATGGGGTCTGTTCTCAGCTTCTCAGTCCTCTGATGACTTTAAGATAAGTATCACACAGGAATTATACCCCTCTTTGTGGAAATTTTATATTTCTTCACCCTCCACCTATGGCTGTGAACTTGCACCATTGAGCAATCTACAGAACAGGAGCTCCTTGTCTGCACTATTAATTATCCTGCCTGATGAAACAGGATCCCATTATTTAATGACTTCCCCCCCACTTTGGGTAACTACACTCACCGGTATTTTACAAAGCACCCCTCTTTCCCTTTAAGAGTCCTGTATTCCTGATCTGAAGAGCTGTAATCCCACAACCGTAACTACTTTATTTTAGCAGTTTTTATATTGGTGTTTTGTGTGATTTGATTAATAAGCAACAATTGGTATAAAGCACTGAAGACCAATTTCCGTGGTACAATGCTGTGCAATTTATCATAGGAACAGCTATGAAGCGACTGTACTGATGGGAAAGTGACACTGCTTTGTCCCAGAAGAGGCATAATCCAGAGGTCTGGATGCCAAAACAGACCTGCTGCATTCTAGATGTCATATCTTACACACCCATACATAAAAATGACGTTAATTAGGAATACACAAACAGTCCTTGATTGTGTCCCAGTTAAAGTGAGTGATTTTTTCTTGAGGGTACAGTTTCAAACTTTCTGAATCAATTATATACAGCATACTCCTGTCCAATCCCAAGCTCAAACCTGTGTTGGTAACCATAAAGCCTATCTTTCTTAAGTAATGATTTCTTAATGCAATCAGGAAATTATGGATTAGCACTTCAATATGCTATGCCAGTCATCTGATGAATTGTGTGATAATATCATTCCCAAACTGCCCATTCGCTTGGAACACAACTTTAGTCACTGTGTTACCAAGGAAAGACATCACTTCTCTTCCTTTTCTTTTATTCAAGCTAAAAGTTAAGAGGGGTGTTGGAGAATTTGTTTTGCCTGAGTTGATGTATTGGTTCTGACTGGGCAGGAGATAACTTTCTTCATAGCAGCCCGTATGGTGCTGAGTTTGGGATTTGTGGCTAAAATAGTGTTGATAACCCACCAGTGCTTTGGCTATTGCTCAACAGTGTTTGCACCGTGTCACAGCTTTCTTTTTCCCATTCTAACCGCTCTGCCAGTGAGTAGCCTGGGGGTTGGACGAGGACACAGCAGGACAGCTGACCTGAATTGACCAAAGGGATTTCCCATACCATATAACATCATGCTCAGCAATAAAAGCTGGGGTAGAGCAAGAAGAAGGTGAGGGCTTTTTCTTCCAGGGTAGCCATTGCTCAGAGACTGTCTGGGCATCAGTCTGCTTGTGGAGGTGGTGAGTGATTGATTGCCTTTGCATCGCTTGTTTATTTCTTCTTTCCCTTCAGCTATTAAACTGTCTTTATCTTGACCCATGATTTTTCTGGCTTTCGCTCTTCCTATTTTGTCCCCCATCCCAATGAGCAGGGTGGGGTGAGTTAGAGGCTGTGTGGGCGCTTGGCTTCTGGCCAGGGTCAATCCACCACTGTTGAAAACTTTTTAAATGAAAACTTTTAAATCTTTCTCTACACAAGACACTGCCAGCATCACTCTCCAAGATGCTCAGCCTGGCGCTCTGGTCAGGCCTGTTCCTTACCCTCGCTTTCCCATTGCAGGCCAGCCCGATACTTGTGCTATCCCTTCATCTTTCTGATGGCAAAATCCTGTTCTGCTTCCAGTTTTGAGGAGAGCTGAATGAGCCCTCTATTTACTAGCTACAATGAAATTAGCATTTGCCTAGCTGAATTGGTTGTGGAGTCCTTGAACAAAAGTTTTTAAGGGATAGAATGTGACTTGTGATAGTACAAAGAATAAATTATTGTTGAGTACTGTGGGGGCACGGTGGTTCCTGGTTGGCACATTAGAAGGGCTGTAGGCTAGAACTCGATAGCAGTACTCCAGCTATATACCATCTGCATTTCTTTTAATGACAAAAATAATCACTGTTTTTCTGCACTGCTGTCAAATTGCTGAGCCAACATGCCGATCTGGGAGTGTGATCTGGAGTTCTGGTCTGGCTACATCAGCTGCGCTTTTCAGCCAATTCCAGCAGCAGATTCTGTAATATTGGTGAGGTTTGATCCAGGAAAAGTACAGATGTTGCAGTATGTTGCAAGTACTTTGGCAGTTTGAAACACTCAGTCCAGTCCTTGGGCCCTTTTCTATTTGTCTTACATGACACTTGTGGCACAGAACAGAAGCAAAAGTAGGCAATCCAGCAAAAGCAGGGATTTTCCCAATAAAAGCATCCATACAGTTGGTCTGAGCCACTAATACGGTTTAATATCTACTCTTCCAACATTTGCACTACCAGAGAGAAAGGATATTCAGCTGCAGCAGTGGCTTCTTGAACTCAGACACAAGTGGTTATAGATGAGGTTAGGGTTCTTAGAGGTCAACAGAGATTTATTAGCATCCTCTTTGCCCACTTTTTTCTCTCAAATGTACTGACGAGCCACTTCTAGTCCTCATTGACTCTGAGATGACCTGATCCAATTTGCTCTGACAGCCATTACAGTAGTGAACTTAGAATCCTATGTTGCTATTTCAGGGTGAGATTAATGTATAGACTTTACCTTTCAAGGAGGAGATCAGTCAATTGGAGAGGATACCTCAGGTTGTCTTGGGTAAGACTTACTCTACATTTGTGGTTTGTTTTGTTGTTTTTTTTTTTTTACTGAGCATCGACAGTTATACATAGATGGCTAAAATGCCATTTTATCAGAACTGCTTTAGCAGTGAGGCGAAGAAACCGATGGAGTTGTTCCAACATCTAGCCAAACCAGTTGGTTAACTGCATTCCACAAGCTTTCAATTAACATTGGAAAGTTTACTGTTGTGCTTTCTTGCGAGACATGCATATGGGGGTAGAAGAATGACTAGTGAGTAGCCATTAATCTACCTGTTACTCTAGTCTTAATGGTATTAAAACATAGAGAAAGCATCAGTCTTTTCCCTTGCACTTTATTTGTGCTGGGCCATGTCGGTATGTGGCATCAGTTTTATACAGAAAATCCATGAAATGCATCAGTTATTGTGAGAGACGGAATTTTTGGATCATCCGGGAATATAAAGACCGTAGTAAAGAATGTGTGATATAAAGTGGTACTGAATGATGATGTTAATACAACTATTCCATCATGAAAATAACATGCAAAGTTCTGCTGTAACAAACCTTTCTGAAGTCAGTGCTAGAGAACACACCTCTTGCCGAATGCAAATGCCTCATTCAAACCTGACCTCCAGGAGTTACAACAAAGTACAGTTCATAATTTCTGCTTGTGTTGCTCTGTGGAATTCGTGTGTGTTGATCTTGACCTTGGATTTGCTGTTAAGCTTGAGAACCATCAAAATATTTAGTGCACAGAAATGGAAAACTTTTTTGGCAATGCCTTTCTTCAAATGTATACATGATTTAAAAAATAAACTCACCTGTAAGTTCACCTGTGTTACAGGCAGAGAGATGATTCTTATGAACCTTTTGCAAGAAATTGAGATCCAACAGGAGATGATTTACCTTACTTCTATTCATCTGTAGCACTACAACGAAACATGGGGAAAATGCTTTTAAAAGACAATACTGTTTTCATTGTTGACAATTAAATAAAAAAAATCATCCAGTTGTATCACTTGCATCAGCCTGCGACTATGAAGCTTCCTGTACCAACGTTGGTGCTGGTGATACCGTATCCTTAGCTCCACTATTTATCTTGGTCTCTAGTTACTCCTCAGTGCTCTCTAGAACCTGTCCACCAAATGTTTGTACAGAGGAAAATGGACAGCTTTCCATAACCAAATGTGTGATTTCTCATTCACACCTTCCATAAAATCACATAGTTTGGGGCTCCCCTATCTCTTCTTCCCCTTGCATCCTATTTCCTAAGTCTTAAGTGTCTTAGGAAATAATTTCAACATTCTTCTGTAATCCTAGCATACTATTCCTTCAATTTGTCTCAAGTATTCCAATTTTTTCTTCCGCGTAGTCTATAATAACTTGGGCTTAGCTTTTTTTTTTTTTTTTCATGTTGTACAGAATAATGTGTCAGCACAGCACTACAAGAGAGCTCTGTAATTACTTTAGGGATCAGTGAAGGATGACCAAGTATGTTGATACATGAACTGTGCTTCCTCTTCAGCAACAGGAGAATCAGAAAGGTGTAGATAACAGCCTGCATGCTCAAAGCAACGTTCACACCCAATGTAAATAGTACTGAATGTAACTTAAGATGGTGATATGCAGCAGTACCTACTGGACTTGAAATCCATTGTACTGTTTGGTTGCATTTTCAGCAAAATTTCTCAACTTGTGCTTTTACTGTACTCTAAAATTTTGCTCTGTATGTTCCATGACAATTCTAGATCCTGACCTGTGCTACCTTTTTTCAGGTAAACTCCATGGAAGGGTCAGGTTCAGGAATAGTTGATGCAGCTGCCAGAGGCAGACAACAAAGTTTCTTCAAAACCACCATGAGACTCAGCCACTTCTGCTCCATATACAAGCTATACTTCCTTGTACTACCTTCTCTAACAAATAACAGCATATACATTAAAACAACACTACACAACTTTACAGAGCAGATGAGGAAGAACTAACCATTTATAAAACAGAATTCACATTTTATTTAGCTTAATATACTAATGGAAAGGCTTTCTGTGCTACTGTGGTGGGAGGGAGCAGGACCTGTGCTCTGCAGAGAAGGACCTGGGAGTCCTGGTGGATGACAAGTTAACCATGAGCCAGCAATGTGCCCTTGTCGCCAAGGAGGCCAATGGCATCCTGGGGTGCATTAAGAAGAGTGTGACCAGCAGGTCGAGGGAGGTTCTCCTCCCCCTCTACGCTGCCCTAGTGAGGCCCCATCTGGAGTCCTGCATCCAGTTCTGGGCTCCCCAGTTCAAGAAAGACGAGGAACTACTGGAGAGAGTCCAGCGGGGGCTACAAAGATGATGAGGGGACTGGAGCATCTCTCCTCTGGGGAAAGGCTGAGGCAGCTGGGGCTGTTCAGCCTGAGGAAGAGAAGACTGAGAGGGGACCTCATCAATGCTTATAAATATCTCAAGGGCGGGTGTCAAGAGGATGGGGCCAGACTCTTTTCAGTGGTGCCCAGCGACAGGACAAGGGGCAACGGGCACAAACTGGAACATAGGAAGTTCTGCCTGAACGTGGGGAAAAACTTCTTCACTGTGAGGGTGACAGAGCCCTGGCACAGGCTGCTCAGGGAGGGTGTGGAGTCTCCTTCTCTGGAGATATTCAAGACCTGCCTGGACGCAGTCCTGTGCAGCCTGCTCTAGGTGACCCTGCTCTAGCAGGGGGGTTGGACTAGATGATCTCCAGAGGTCCCTTCCAAGCCCTGCCATTCTGTGTGATTTTGCGTGATCAGAGAAGCAGCAGTGACTGTTAAAGGGGCTCTTTGGCACTCACTCACTTTGTCCCTAGTTAGTATTGTGCAGTTTAGGTTAGGGAATCTAGCGGGTTTATTATCAGGAATTTTAGGAATTGCTGACACACTTGCTGTGTCTATACTGGTTTTTAAGGGCAGCTTCAAGGTCTCAAGACTAGCTTCACTGATACAGTTCAGTGCCAGAACGACTGGAGCACACCCAAGAGCGCAGGTGCCTGAGTGTGTATTAGTTCTTCTGCAGGCATGCTTGCACAGGCTGTGCATATATGGGCAGGACATGGAGCATGCAATGCCCACAACCTGTTCTGAACTTTCTCTTTCACTGTGCTAGAGGTGTAGACATGCTGCCTCTACTTTTGTGCCAAGGACATCAGGAGAGGGTCAACAAAGGAAAAGGTCTTGAAGTAGTGTGGAGCAGCCTTCCAAGCACAGAGAGCACAGGCTGACATATTTCATTTGCCCTGGTCCTGGTTCTGGAAAAACTGGGCTACCTTCTTCAGGATGCCACATTTCCTCTATGCCACTCTACCAAATCACGGAGGTCAAATAACAAGAATGTCCAGTAAGCTGAAGATTCCCTTGGGGCTACTGCACATGGTGGGGAGCAGACCAAAATGGAGCCATTTCTAGGGTGGGGGAATCGTAAAGAGCTGCTTTGTGTTCTCCCAAGTGGAGCTGAAGCCAGAGCTTATTAACTGCAGCTGGAAAACTGATTCAGAATAGTAACATGTCCTTTAGTAAAAGCATATGATATCTGTGTTAAAAACAGGTCTCATCCTTCTCTTTTAATGTTCTCCAGACTACTGTGATTAGTTCGAAGTACAGTATCCCATAGGCATTAATTTCCCTAGGTCTACATAAAGACACGTCTTTTTAAATAGTTCTAAGTGTCCTTATTACATATCCCCATGCCATTGAACCCTACAGGCCTTCTGTTCAACTCCAGAGGTTGCTTCCTGCGCCTCCCAAACTGTCCACAGTTTGCTGGCGGGTTTCACCTAGTTACACCCTATGGGGACAACAGGACGGTACACTAAGGAAACAGGCTTAGCAAAAGAAACACCCACACAACTAAAATGTAAAATATGAAAGATCTATATTAAGCATCAGCTTTTTGAATGCAATCTGACTCTGGTATTGTCCCTGGGTTTGGTTTCAATCCCCAGGAAAGACCAAGTCTCTCTATGTTGCCCTCTGGCAACAAATGGACTCCTTCTGGCTGAAGAATTCCCCTTTGTTAAACAATTTCTGTCACTGTTTGGTTGAGTGGAGGACAGTGCTGCTTTAACTGGTATTATCTCAGCCTGAATATTTAAGCACTCACCCTTGGTGTGTTTTTGCAGAGCATGTCCAAAGCCAGACACATTCTGTTGACCATTGCCTCCTTCAGCAGTCCAGGTGAGGGATTCTTGACTGATCTCATAGTTCTGGACAACCCTGCCAGTGTCTAGGTCTTCCTACCAAATGGATGATTTCATTCCCCAAGAATACAGGGTACAGATAGCATTCAGAGACACATGAAATTCATAGTAACTGTACAAAGACGTTTCTACAAGCTACTGCAATCTGCAAGTAAAATTCTTACGGTAGTTAGTTGCTGGAGGCTCATTTGATTCACTCATTGCTCTGCTGGGGATGTAAAGCAGCTTTGCTTTTGTTATCTAATGTTTTGGTGACAGAAATGAGCCTGCTTCTGCAGATACCTGCCCTAGAACCTCAGCCCGGTTGCCTTGTTCACCTTGCACACATCTGTATTCAATCCTGAGACTTTGGAGATGCATCTGCTGCTTCCCTTGCCATGGTAGGCTGCAGTTTGCTGGAAGGTACTGAGAGAACTTGAATTTCCTGGGCACGAACCTTCAGGATGATACTGCAGCTCTGGTAGTATGCAATTGTCTGTTGCCTGCGTTCTCTCCTGTAGGGTGTTTGGGTTGCTAGGGCAATGAAGTACACTCACTTGAATTTTGACCCCTGGCTTCTTTGCTGCCACCAACTTGGCTTTACAGTATTGTCAGGCTTTAAGAAAATGGTTATGTGTTTGGATGGGATCCATTCCAGAGACAACAGTTCAGTTATGTTGACTTTGCTGTGAAGATGGGCCTAAGGAGGTAGATTCTTCGTGCTTCCCTTAAAGTCTTTTTACACGGATCCTGTCTGTCCTCTTAAGGAGGAAAATTAGAGACATAGCGTTAAAAAGCGCTCATGCTAGAAATGAAAGGTGGAGAAAAGTGATCTCAAATCTTAAATGCAAGGGTCTGTGTGGTAGACTTTGTGGTGTGGAGGAGAGGGTGAAGATACACTGGTGTTCTGTCTGTGAAGATTCAGTTTCCACTGCAGATTTGATGAAATTGTAAATCTTTCTCTTGTGGTAGACGGACTCTGCAGACAATTTCCACGTCGCCTGATGACATAATGGATGGCTTTAAAACCACAACTTTCTTTGGAAACGCAAGCCTGACTTTACTATTTTTTCTATAGCTATCAAGAGCTTAAGATATTGATTTGTCTGCTCAGGCTGATTACCAGAACTAAAAGATAGCCTGAATTCTCTATGGCTCTGTCTAAACAAGAGTAGCCTGACGTAATAACATGTTTCCTCCTTTGTCTACATGCTAACTCTAGAATTACATTGTTTTTCTGTGCTTAGCCCCAGGACGTAAAAATTCCCTCCCTTCCCATGTGTTTGCTTGAGCAAAATACAACTTGACAAATCTCTTCCTTGTTTAGAAATTCTAAGAACTAAAGTTTAAATATATTTCCCAAGAGGAGGATTTCTTGTGCCTTCCTTTCTACTGTCTTTCTGCCTGTCCCTTCCTTCTCCTGATGTTTAAAATGAGCTTATGCATTTTAATATTTCCCAAGTTGTGCAGAGCTAAAAAAAGGGGAGCAACATGCAGCCATGGCAAACCTCAGAGCTGCTGAAGTTGTGTGGAAGGCCAACTGAGATGTGAAGTCTCACCACCAAAGGCCCTAGGGAAGCTGGAGAGCCATGTGGGGAGCGGGCTATGGTGTTTGCTTCTGGTGGAATTTGGTGATGTGCCTGTCCGGGGTGGGTCGAGATCTCTAAGAAGCAGAGGAAAGTATTCATCCGTCCAATGTTCCCGTGAGGTGGAGCAGTGCTATTTCTGTTTTACAGATGACAAACTTGAAGACAAATGGAGGTCTACACAAAGGCTGCCTGGAGTCACTGAACAACAAAAAACTGGGCTCCTTTGTCTGGAGGAGCCTCTCTGTTTCCACAAGCTATAGGAAAAACAAAGATTTGCTTAACTATAGCCAACCTTTTGTGAATCTCCCCCATTTTCACCCTCCCCCAAAGAGTGCCTTTTTCTAGGTCGTGCAGAAATGATTAAATAGTACCTTGGAGCAAGGAACGTCTCCCACTTCTTATAATTGCCAGGCTAGCATGCTGGCCGCTCCACCATCTTTCCTGACTATTGTTCAGCTGCATGTAACCGTTAAAGTTTTCCTGTGGATATTTATGTAGCGTGCCTATGGTACTTCAACAGAAGCAACTGGCAGTAAAGTCTCTCTCAAATTGCTCTGTTACCACTGACTCCAGAGTTCTTTAGATAGTAGCTGATAAAGTTCAAAACATTAATTTCCACCAATAAACAGGAACTGGAAGCCTAGGGAGTTAATAGGGCTTTTTCATCTCAGCCTAACTCTCTGATCTAATTTCAGATAGCAGGAAATATGCCAACTTTAGCCGCTAATTAGAGTTACTCTTTGGAGATTATTTGTAGCAGACCTCCAAGCTTCTTATAACAAAAACACACTGACAGTCCTGCCAGCATAAATATGTTAGATGTTTGTAGTGTAGAGGCCATTTGAATTATGCAATGAATTGTTACGAAGAGCTTTAAAATATATCAGACTTCACAAACAATAATTTTATCTGGAAACCGTGGTTCTTTATTTCCCCAGAAACAGTAAGCGTGGCAACGTTGCCAGTTTTGTCTTTTCTTGCAAGTGCCAAAAGTTTTTAAATAATAAAGGACGAGGTGATACTAGCGATTCCATTTTATTTTTCATTTGTTCTTTGATCCTCTTTTCAAGAGTGCTCTTGGTACCCTATTCTGCTGAACTCTGGTTATATTCACTTGGGATTAGGCCTCTACTCCACCCTAGAATACCTCTTGCTCTCAGAGAAAATAAGGTACTCTTTCATCACGACAAAGAAGTCTGTCCATAATCCTCTATTCTCAGAGGACTCGCTCGCTCTTTCTACCCTCACAGTGGGCTTCAGGTTTCTCAGGAAGTCATGCCTCCCAGTGTAGCTGTATTTACTGTCCAGCAGAAGTAAGAGACACAGAATCTGACCCAAAGAAATGAAGAATAAGAATAGGTGTGTAGTGGCAGGGGTGTGATTATAAGATTCCTTTTATTAATGTATTTTTCCTGTAATGTAGCAGTCATATTTTATGCTTCTACCTCACCTTTCATTCAAGGTTGAGTTCTTTTATGTCCAATTTCTGTAACATCTAGGCAATAGTGGCCCCAAAGCAGTTTATAAAATTAACCAAGCCTCACATTACCCCTTTGAGAAATTCCCTGAGCTTTGTAGCGGACGTAAAGTGATGAGTCACTGAGAACAACGCTGAGAATAGAACCACGTCCCCGCTTCCACTGCTGTCCATCGCTCACTCGTGAAGATGGGAAAAATGTGCCATTACTGACTGCAGCTCCTCCTTCCGTGCTTTCTAAAGAGCGCTACTGAGGAAAACATCGTGCTACTGAGGCAGTGGGGAAAACAGTAACCCACAGGAGAAAGGGAACACACATGTCCTAACCTTTGTGGTTTTAATATATTTTTTCAATCTCTATTTGAAAACAGTGTCAGAACACCTTGGGCACTGTACTCCTGGGTATCACCTTTTCCTTTGCCTTCTCTAAACCAGATTCCCTGGCCAGTCTACAGCTTCCAGGGTGATTTTCACATCACTGAAGCTGAGAACTACAGCGCATCACAGTTGACTCAGAAAAATGAGGATATGAACTAACAGAACTACAATATGCTTGAGATATCAGGAAGCATTTTCAAAGCAAAATATTTTGATTTTCAGGCTTTTGACTGTGGAAATATTTAATTTAGTTGAAAATCCAGTTTTCCAGCAAAGGCAGTTTGCGGAAAAATGTTTTCCAGCCCAGGCCTGTGCCCTCTTTATTTTCCTTATCTAAAATTCTTATCTAAAGAATTTCTAGTAGTCTTTTTTCTATGCACATCTTACATTTAAAATTCATGTCTTGTTTATCCTGAAAGTCTACGGATGACTGGAGAACTGGAAGAATGACAGAGAAATCACATAAGCAAAACCAAATTAATCTGGGAGGTGAAACGGGTTTTATTTTGATTCTCCATTGCCACTCAACTGCATGGCCATTTACACTTGCATGATATGCTGGTACTGATATAAAATGAGAGAGGGGTTCCGAGTGGGTAGTGTTTTCTTGCTCTGCCCAGTAAATTTAGCGGCAGATTTATAAGAGGTAGATTGTGTTGTTGTGGAGGAACAGTGTAAAGCCACGGTCCTCTTCCTCAGTGAAATGAATTTACAACAGCTAAGAATCCCAGAAGTTGAAATCCACTGCGGAGCTCATGTGCCCTCTTCCTCTGAGCTGTTTCAGTGGCCAGGCTGCCTGCCAACACCTTTGCGTCAAGCAGGCAGCTACGGTGATCTTGAAATATTTCAGCACTGCTTGAGTAGTTATCTATCATCTTCCCTGTCCTGCTCCATATTAGTACAGCCCGGTTGTCCATGCTGGAGGGTGGCTGAAGAGCTGTGAATCAATCCCTGTGCGGGTTACGAATGGATCCGGGTCTGCAAATGACTATGCAAAACAGAAGGCAGTAGAGTGCCTGGCCCTTTGTTCTTTTTAATTAACCTCTATAGGAAGAAATATCTGAGAGAGAACAATTTCAACACTGACCCTTAATGCAAGGATAGAAGAGCTGCCAATCTAAGGGGAACTGCAAAAGCATAAGGAAGATGAATACTGATATCCCTGGGTCTTCAAAAAGAAAAAAGAAAATCGGGCAGAAGATTGTAACTTTGTTTAGTTTTGGTTCTTATAAAGGACATGACCTCCACTCTTTTAGACCCCTTTAAGGCCGATATGTTGAAATAAAAAACTCAAGAATGGAAAACTTTCCTTTTCTTTGTTTGCAGATGTACACGTAAGGGCAGCAGGAAACGTAGCTGCAGCCCTGTGTAAGGCAGTCACCCCAGCTCGCGGTGCTCAGAGGTGCAATGCCACCTGCCCAAGCTGTGCCCCGGTGTGACGGCTGGCCTGCAGCACGCTCAGGAGAGAACGGGGAGAATGCCCAGCGTGAATTACGTCCTAGTACAAAAGGTGGCTATGTAGAACAGAGGATGCCATGATGCTCCCAATGGAAACACAGTTAGGAAATTTAAGTAAACAGTTGCTTGGTCACTTCAGAGAAGGCATCAGTGAAAATATTTTCTTTGAAAAAAGTGCATGTGGGTGGCTTGGCCAGCAGCAATATTTTGGTTTTGTCTACTGTAGGGAATTATTTTTTTCCCAAACTCACTCAGCCAGCTTAATTTAGAGCAGATTTAAGTTACACTAGGGGTAATGTTGGTATTAAATGAGTGCCAGGACTGTGGAGGTGAACTTCAGCAACACTGTGTATTGGATATTGCTGAGAATTTGGATCCCAGCAGTAGTTCATTAGAAATCTGATGTAAGCAGCCATAATTTTCACAGTGTGAAATGGAAAAGCAGGGTGAAGTGAAAAGCAGTGAGCAGGACAGTGTAAAATAGCATGTATACGAGTGACAGTTTTATCTTACTTCTTTTAGCTGCCTTCTCAGATGTCCCTCCCTTTTTGCGTGTAAACTTGCGCCTACCTATTTTCTGTCATCTGTTTTATTGCAGGAAACATATATCACTATACATGATCTGTCTGACCTATTAAGCTGCCTGCCTGAACTGCCACAAGCATAGGCATAGTGATGGGTAGATGCCCTGGGATCACTAAAAGGTGTTGCCTAATGTTAAGATTAATGTATTTGAATCAATAGTATATATTGGATTTACTTCCAAGTGTCTGGATAGCCTGATATTTCAAAACCAATCACCACTAAAGCAAGCTTTGTGTGCTACAGGATATTTAACACATCTTAGTTTTCAGAAAGCGCTGAGCTTACTGGGTGGGATTCAAAAAGAGAGAGTTTAAAAAAGGAGACGGGAGGAGCTCAGCTTTGCAGTCTTTAATTTTCAGACGCCAAGCTATGGGCATGGAATGCTGAACTGTAGGTTAAGCCCTACTGCCTCCCAAAATGTCTCCTGGGAGCAGCAAAACCCCCAGATCGGATCCCAAACTACCACCAGACTGGAACCAAAACTATCACTAGCTGGAAAGCCAGCTGGAGATACGTAATATACAGAAATGCAGGGGGTACTGAAGTGCTTCATGGTAAGGTATCACCTTCCACTCTGCGCTCCTATGTGAAGAATAATTGCATGAAACAGTGACTATAAAATGCAGGTGTGGAGTTTGGGCATTAATACTGTGAAACAAGGAAAAGCAGCTCTCAGGATAGCATACGTACTTGGCTTTTTATCTAAAACTCACTTTCAGTGCCTCAGTCAGAATCACAGAATGGCAGGGGTTGGAAGGGACCTCTGGAGATCACCTAGTCCAACCCCCCTGCCAGAGCAGGGTCACCTAGAGCAGGCTGCACAGGGCTGCGTCCAGGCGGGTCTTGAATCTCTCCAAAGAAGGAGACTCCACACCCTCCCTGGGCAGCCTGTGCCAGGGCTCTGTCACCCTCACAGTGAAGAAGTTTTTCCTCACGTTCAGGCAGAACTTCCCGTGTTCCAGTTTGTGCCCGTTGCCCCTTGTCCTGTCGCTGGGCACCACTGAAAAGAGTCTGGCCCCATCCTCTTGACACCCGCCCTTGAGATATTTATAAGCGTTAATGAGGTCCCCTCTCAGTCTTCTCTTCCTCAGGCTGAACAGCCCCAGCTGCCTCAGCCTTTCCCCAGAGGAGAGATGCTCCAGTCCCCTCATCATCTTTGTAGCCCCCGCTGGACTCTCTCCAGTAGTTCCTCATCTCTCTTGAACTGGGGAGCCCAGAACTGGATGCAGGACTCCAGATGGGGCCTCACTAGGGCAGAGTAGAGGGGGAGGAGAACCTCCCTCGACCTGCTGGCCACAGTCTTCTTAATGCACCCCAGGATGCCGTTGGCCTTCCTGGACGCAAGGGCACATTGCTGGCTCATGGTGAACTTGTTGTCTACCAGGACTCCCAGGTCCCTCTCATCAGAGCTGCTTTCCAGCAGGTCAACCCCTAACCTCTACCAGTGCATGGGGTTATTCCTCCCCAAGTGCAGGACCCTACACTTGCCTTTGTTGAACTTCATGAGGTTCCTCTCTGCCCAACACTCCAGCCTGTCCAGGTCTCGCTGAATGGCAGCACAGCCTTCTGGTGTCTTGTGTCCTTTTGCACACAATCCCTGAAAATTCAACCCTGCTTTGTTGTCTTGCTTGAGTATAGGAAAGCAGAGGTTTCCAAATGCATTTCTGAAACTTGAGTGGGGAAATGAGTTGCTCTGCAGACCTGCTCAAGGTCTTGAAAGGGATGTTAGCTTAGCTTTGCTCACCAAGCCAAGGTGCCGGGTCAGCAGCCCAGTCTGTGTTAGCACTCTGATTTCAGTGAGGAGAGAAAGGCTTCTCCCTAGGCTTTTAGTTAGGCTCCTGCTCCAAATTGCCCTTAGGAGCCTGCCTCTCTCATCTCATTGCAGAGAAGGCTGGGGAGGCTGGCCACTTTACTCAAGAGTCTATGCTGGGTCCCAGTGTTCGTTGCTAATCACTGTTTCCTACTGCCTGAAATGACTCTTGCAAGCCCTCCTGACAAGGCTAGGTCTGCTGAACTGCTGAAGGTCTGCTTCGGGGCAGCTGCCAGCCTGTGTTTGGGCCAGTCCTGGGTGCCTGAAAGCAGCACTTGGCTGCAGCTCAAGATCTGGGCTCCTGAGCTCAGTTCGGGAGATATACCACTGCAGTAGATGTGAAGTTATGCTGCTGAACACAGGTATCACGATGACGGGCTGTCATTACAGCAATGTCGTGCTTTCACAGACCTTGAGACCTGAATGGCAGCAGCTAAGCACAACAGCTTGTGGGGAACGATAACCTAAAGCCCTAATTTATTACAATTTCCTCTGAAATCGGCTATGCCCCTGCCTGGTGCTCAAGCTGTACTTCTGGCACTATCTGCCTCTCCAGACAGGATAATGTGGCAAATGCAAAATCCCTGCTCCTTTAAGATCTTTGTTAGGCTCACACATTTGAAAGATCTGGAAGAGACAATCTCAAGCTTCAATGTTTTGTGCTAACGCTTAACAGCAGGCCCTTAAGGCTGTTGGTACCCCTGGGGTTCAAACCAAGGGGGAACAGATTGGATAAATCAAGATTATTCAAGAAAGCTCGAGTTGTTTAAATTGTGGGCACTAGCCCATACTGTCCAAATACACAGCGTTAATGGTCCTTAGAGAACAAAAATCAAAAGTTAATGAAAATATTTGATTTTCTATGCAGATTGCTTGTACTCATGCTAAGCTCTGGGATTTTAAAAGCATCTGACTCCTCACATCCAGACAGACACAGTTGAATTCTGAATAACTTAAATGTTTTAATCACTGTGGTTTCGTTATAACTTAATCACTACTGATAGATTATTTGTTTAAACTACTTGTTATTCAAATGTTATATCAAAGAAAGAAATGCAACCGTGTCTTTTAACATTAAAAAATCTCTCATCCCTCGGGCAGCAGTTAAGCGAACTTTCACCAATTGAAGACTGGACTCAAAACGCTGAGCTCTGTCCCTGTCCCGTGCGCTGCTCAGTGATGGGGCTTTTCGCCAGCCTCCCGCTGGCTGTTAGGTAGCTAAATCCTGAAAGGTTTAAATGCTGCTTCTGAAGCGCTCTGAGGAATGGTTCCCTGGCCTTCTGATACAAGCAACCAATGTATTTATCTGTACAAGAGGGGTTGATGCTGAATCCCCAGCAGTATAGTATGAGCTCTGCATCTGACTCAGCGCGTGACCTTCTGAAGTCATTTTGAGCCAGCTGAAGGTGTCAGCAAGTTCTGCCTATTCCAGTAATGGATTTGCTGAAGACTGTTACCCCTGTTCCCTGCATAAAACCAGCCTTACCTGCAAAACCCTTGTGTACCTGTGTAGCCGTATTTCTATCAATGCTTTTCTTGACCTAGGAATGTGAATTGCAAATGAAAGGCAAGCAAAAAGAGAGGCACAGCACTTAACTTCTTATACGGCAAGAATTTCAAATGTTGAGCCAACTGAAGGCTGCAGATATACCAACCTAATTGCCAAGAAGTTAGAAGCATCTAAGTCCATGTAATGCATTGACAGCCAGCCTGTCGTTGTTTTCACTGACTTCAATATTTTGTATTTTTCACAACTACTAAGCAGAAAACACTTCTTTGCTGTGCAGTGGACGGTTGTATGTCGTAACTTCTTCTGTTTAAGAAGAAAAAAAACAACTCTGTATATGGCTCCATCTCTGGTACAGCCATACACTGTGGTTGGGGGCTTACTTTTTCAAAGTTCACAGAAATAAGGAGCTTCCACCTCTGGTTCTCCAGCACCGGTACATGTGTGCATGTTAGTGGACACACACATAAACACAAATATGCACATACTTATCTTATTTTCTTTACTGGCTGCTCAAAATAGGACAGTGTGGTTTGAGGCATGGAATTTATTTTAGTCATCTGAAAATTAGACACGTAGTCTAAACTGTATATATATAGTCAGGGCTTCTGTACTCAGTCGGGAGAGACGGTCACCTCCAGGAGATTGTTCATCACTTCAAGATTAATTTCAGGGGATGATTAACTTAGACTGGTTACGTGTCTTTCTGGTCATTAAAACTGGATGGAGTAAATCCCATCCCAAATGGCTAAGGCAACTACCCTGCAAAGTTGTCTAAATACCTTTAATTCTTATTACCGTTCCTTAAGGTGTGATGATATACAGCATTTCAGAGTATATAAAGTATAAAAAGGAAGCATACCAGAATTTGAAGCAGGGACAGGTGACCTTGAGAACAATACAGAGACACTGCCCAAATATGCAGGGATTGGGTAAGGAATGTCAAACTGACACCCTGGAGGGCAACAGGAAAGGCTTCTACCAGTAGATTGGCTGCAAAAGAAAAACTAGAGAAAACATGGGCCCAGTGCTGAACGGGACTGGGGACTTGTGACAAAGAACGTGAAAAGACTGAGGTACTCAATGTTTTCTTTGCCTTGGTCTTTACTGGTAAGACTTGTCTTCAGGAATCCCAGGTTGTTGAAACCAGTGAGGAAGTCTGGAGCAAGGAAGACTCTGCTCTTGGTGAAGGAGGATCATGTTAGGGAACATTTATACAAACTGGACACACACAAGTCCATGGGACCTGAGAAAATGCATCCATGAGTGCTGAAAGAGTCATCCAATGTCATTGTGAGACCATTCTCAGTCTTTGAAAAGTCATGGCAATTGGGTGAGATTCCTGAGGACTGAAGAATGCAGATGTCACTTGTGTCTTCATGAACGTCAAGAAGGAGGATCCAGAGGTCTACAGGGCAGTCAGCCTCACTTCTGTCTCTGAAAGGTGATGGAGCAAATAATTCTGGAAACAATTTCCAAACATATAAAGAACAAGGAGGTGATTGGAGTAGTCAGATATATGAAGGGGAAGTGATGCCTGACCAACCTGATAGCCTTCTATGATGTGACAACTCTCTTGGTGAGTGAGGGGAGAGCAGTGGATGTTGTTTATCTTGACTTCAGTAAGGCTTTCAATGCTGTCTCTCATAACATCCTCACAGACAAACTACTAAAGTACAGACTAGATACATGCATAGTGAGGTGGATTAGAACTAGTTGAATTGTGAGGCTCAAAGGGTTGTGATCAGTGGCATGAAGTACAGCTGGAGACCAGTCACTAGTGGTGTATCCCAGGGGTTGATACTGGGCCCAATACTTTTTAATATCTTCATTAACCACCTGGATGATGGGGCAGAGTGTAAGCTCAGCAAGTTTTCTGATGATACAAAACTGGAAGGAGTGGTTGATAAATGAGATAGTTGTCTCCCATTCAGAGGGACCTCGACAGGCTGTAGAAGTGGGCAGAGAAGAACCTCATGAAGTTCAACCAAAGGATGTGCAAAGTCCTGCACCTTGGGACAAATAACCCCATGTGCCAGTACATGCTGGAGACCTACCCAGGGAGTTTTGCAGAAAAAGACCTGCAGGTCCTGGTGAACACCAAGGTGAATGTGAGCCAGCAATGTGCCCCTGTGGCAAAGAAGGCAAACAGCACTGTGGCCTGCATTAGGAAGAGTGTCACCAGAAGGTTGAAGGAGGTGATCCTTTCCCTCTACCCAGCCTTGGTGAGACCACTTCTGGAATGCTGTCTCCATTTCTGGGTTCCCCAGTACAAGAGAGACATGGACATACTGGAGCGAGTTCATTGAAGGTCCACTAAGATGATTAAGGGACTGCAATATCTGTTGTGTGAGGAGAAGCTGTAAAAGTTGAGATTATTTAACCTTGTGTGTATCTTATAGATGTGCATAAATGCCTTTTGGGAGGGAGTAAAGAAGATGGAGCCAGACTCTTCTCAGTGGTGCTCAGTGAAGGGACAAAAAGCAATGGTCACAAACTGAAATACAATAAATTCCATTTAAACATCAGAAAAAAGCTTTTTCACTGGTGTTGTACACTGGAACAGATTCTCCAGAGAGTTTGTGGAGGCTCCGTTCTTGGAGATACTCAAAACTCAACTGAACATGGTCCTGGGCAACCTGCTCCAGCTGACCGTTCCTTGAGCAGGAGAGTTAGACTACACAATCTCCTGAGGTCCCTGCCAACTTCAGCTGTTCTGTGATTCTGTGATCGTGGAGAGGCTTAGGAGTTTCTAGAACTGCAGCCAAACATGTCTTTGTCTCTCTTATCATTAACACGTCTTTGTCTCTCTTATCATTAACACACCAGTAAGAGCTCTCTCCTCTGGAGCCAGGCTGCCGCTGAAAGTAGCAGAATGTGAAATCCGCAGAAATATTGTAGAAATGCAAAGTATGTAATTGTTGCCTTTTTACTATTAACATGTAATTAATTGGATTTTGTTTAATGACAAAGGAATAAATAGCCCCTGAAAGTATAGTTAATGCACAAAGAAAACCCACAAAACTGTTATGGGATAGCAGCTTCACAAAGGAACATCTGTTAAAGGAAATGACCTGCACAAAGTCATTGCAGGTCCATTATTCACTAACTGGCTACCTATTGAGAGCTAAATGACACAAATGAGTTATACTCATTGGCTTTTCATCTCCAGTGAAGTGGGCTCAAATCCCTAATAAGGCACCGGGTGAAAATGAGTCTCGAAGGCCTCTATTCCAAATCCCTTGTTGTGCACCATATAAATTAGCACATTAGCAGGCTTGCCTCAAGGGAAAAGCAGGACTAGGACAGCAGGTGTGTCACACAGCATAATTGAGATACAGCAGCAGAGCAGACTGGTGCTTTTGCACAGTGCCAAGCTGCTTCACGCCACCTCTATTGATCTGTAACTTTCATGAGCTCTAGACTGGCTCCTGATTTTAAAAGCCTCATCTTCGGTTACATCAAGGAAGCCCTCCAAGGGGAAAAAAAAAATCACTGAAGTTTATCCTTGAATAGGCTAAGCAATACAGGATCCCCAGGTACGAAAATGTTTGTCAATATTAATTTGGTATATACAAATGGTTCAGAAAACAAATGAAGGACAGTCTTTTTGCATTTTTTTTCTCTTCAAAGGCCACTCAGGCTGTTGTGAAGACTATGCTGTGAGAGAGAGGAGGAAGAGGAGCTGTCAGGGATTAGCGTGCTGTTGTACACAGAGGGTGGGTTTTTTCTCTGCTGGTGTAGATATGTCAGCGGGGTGAAAGAGTGGAGTCAGTCTGAGACAGTTTTGGTAGGGAAGGACTTCTGTGAACAATATGAATAGGGAAAGGAAGAGTAACCTTAGCAGTATACAATGGAAAAAAAGAGGCTTATTGAAACTTCAAAAATTTTGAGAGCCATTCCCCTACTACCATGGATTAAATTATGATACTGAGTGTTCTCGGTATCATAGGCCATCTGTCCTTTCTGCAAAACAGCGACGAGGAACAGGGTCAGAGGAGTTCCTGTAAACCGCCAGGCCTGGCAGCCTGTGTTTCCCGACCTGCTACGCTAATGCAAGATGTCATCAGCTCCAGGGTAGACAGCAGTAGATACCTATTTGATTCAAAGTTCCAGGCTCTCATACCATATATATTTACCTGACAGAGCACCAGAGCAATGTGGCTACTGTCATAAAGCACTGGGAGAGGGTTTCCTGGTAGAGTTGTATCCATTCAGAGTCACGTTTCTAAGGCTCAGCTGAATTATTCCTGTTGACAAAGCAAGGCTGATGTGTTGAAGTGAAGCACTGATAAGAGCAGTAAAAACACTTTGTTTGTTCTTATCAGGAGCTATTTGCAAACCTGCCAAACTGGAAAACAGTCATTTTTTCTTCCATCTTTTGCTTAGAGATTATAAAATTCTTATTAGTGCATAACCCTTCTTCCTTGTTGATGGTTAAGAGACTATCTCACAAAACTCTGGATTGAATTGATGTGTTCACTGCTTTAATCTTGGGGAAGCAAATTAATCTCTCCTGACATTCTGATGGCTTTACCAGGATGACATAAAGAATTGTATTGGCAGAAGGATGCAGGTGAAGTCCAAAAGCAGAGATCCCAATTAGCTGTTGTGGAGTAAATCCCAGCTGCCCTTCAACCCTTCAAATATGATACATTGGATTCTGTACACTCTATCTAGCTTTGGATCTGAAAAAGCAAAATGAAAACAGATATTTGAAAGGTATCCCTGTAACTAAATAGATGCCTGGAAGTACTGGTGAATAGACCAGTGATGAGCGGCGTTCCTCAGAGGTTGGTATTGGGACCGGCGCTGTTTAACATCTTTGTCGGTGACATGGACAGTGGGATGGAGTGCAGCCTCAGCAAGTTTGCTGATGACACCAAGCTGAGTGCTGTGCTCGACACGCGGGAGGGAAGGGATGCCATCCAGAGGGACCTTGACAGACTTGAGAGGTGGGCCCGTGCAAACCTCATGAGGTTCAACAAGGCCAAGTGCAAGGTCCTGAACCTGGGTCAGGGCAATCCCAAGCACAAACACAGGCTGGGCAGAGAATGGATTGAGAGCAGCCCTGAGGAGAAGGACTCGGAGGTGTTGGTTGATGAGAAGCTCAACATGAGCCGGCAATGTGCTCTCGCAGCTCAGAAAGCCAACCGTATCCTGGGCTGCATCAAAAGAAGCGTGGCCAGCAGGTCGAGGGAGGTGATTGTCCCCCTCCACTCCTTTCTTTTGAGACCCCACCTGGAGTACTGCATTCAGCTCTGGGGCCCCCAACACAAGAAGGACATGGACCTGCTGGAGCGAGTCCAGAGGAGGGCCACCAAGATGATCAGAGGGCTGGGGCACCTCTCCTATGAAGACAGGCTGAAAGACTTGGGCTTGTTCAGCCTGGAGAAGGGAAGGCTCCGGGAAGACCTTCTAGCAGCCTTCCAGTACCTAAAGGGGGCCTCCAAGAAAGCTGGAGAGGGACTTTTGACAAGGGCCTGTAGTGATAGGACAAGGGGTAATGGCTTTAAACTGGAAGAGGGTAGATTTAGATTAGCTAGAAGTAAGAAATTCTTCCCTATGAGGGTGGTGAGGCACTGGAACATGTTGCCCAGAGAAGCTGTGGATGCCCCACCCCTGGAAGTGTTCAAGGCCAGGTTGGATGGGGCTTTGAGCACCCTGGTCTAGTGGAAGATGTCCCTGCCCATGGCAGGGGGGTTGGAACTATATGATCTTTAAGGTCCTTTCCAACCCAAACCATTCTATGATTCTATTCTATGATTCATGAGTATGGTCCTAAATTTAACTCTGAAATTTCCTTGAGTTCATGAAAACAAGAATTCTCTTTAATAGAAAAATGTCAGTGTGTTCCTCTTTGTCTCCTGAGGCAGAACCAAAGGGAGACCCTCTGAAATTATTCACATGAAAAATAATGACAAGGGAGAAGGGATCTGTGAAATTTGAGGATTTGGAAATGTGGATTAGTACAGAATAACAAATTGGCTAGCAGTTAGGCGCATGTTGTAGAAAGAGGAACAGATCTCTCTAACTGATTTCAATCTTCTCTTGAATTACAGTCTCCTAAATGCCCTAACCATCACACCATAGATTCAACCTTTGTAGTCCACTTGAGCTCAAATGTAACAGGGCCAGAGAAAAAGTGATCCATCATTTTCTCTATTGACTACCCTGGTGTGGTGTGCTCTCATTTTTTTCCTTTATCGACTTGAGAAACCCTGTCCAGTGCAAGGTTAGCCAGGATCCCAACGAGAGCCAGACACAGATCCAGTCTACAAGGACTAGGTGAGGCACCTGAATGAACTCTTGCACTGAAGGCGCAGACACAAATATTGCAGACATCCTTGTTGAGAATCATTTGTGCCTAATTCTGAGAGAGTCTCCGTTTCAGCAAATTAATATTGTCTGACCAATAATAAGTAAATGCGTAAATCATTACTACCAGACTCACATAACTTTGAGCATTTCAAGATCTCAGTCTCTGAATAACTCTAGGCACTATGATTGAAAATGTTGTTGGGGTCTTGTTTCTTTGGTGTATAGGGGACATCTTTTCATCTGCAGAGAGAGTTACACAGAAACTTTCTGCAAGGTTGTGGAAAACTCTGACATTTTACATCATTAGAGGTCAAAAAAAGAAACTGGAGATCTCTTCTGCAAAAGTGTGTGTGTGGCACAAATGTCTGAGTTTGTTTGCTGCCTGCAGTAGAAATATCAGGTAAGGAATTTTGCTATCTAAAACAAGGTCTATTTACTTGCCTTGCATCGAATTATGGTGTGACTTTTTCATGGTAAAGAAGCAGCAAAAACACATAGCATAGTATGGGTGTATGACATGAATAACATTGTACCTATGTTTCCTTAGCTTTTTTGTCGTACAAATACATGGTTGCATTCATAATTTCATGTGCAATGAGCCAACACCTTCACTGAATCGCATCCCTCTGTTGGCATTTTGATTTGAAGCAAGTAGGGAATTTGAAGATGGAATGTCAGCTTTTCACTGCTGAATTTAAGACTGGTTTTGTTTCTCGATGACCATGTGGTCAATATTTTGTAATAGCAATAACTGATTATGATAATACAGTTGCTATGGAAAGACTGTTATTTAATTTGTATCAATTTACATGAATTGTGTGGTATCATATAACATCAAGATGCTATTATAGAATAGCGATTATTCTCCAGCATGCTTCATATGAAATTCTTACCTTGCAGATGATCGCTATGTAGGTTATATGCCATCAGTCCCATGGAAGACTTTTGGAGGAGGCATATGGCTTGGTGGGCTTCCAACACGGAAGGAAATCACATCATCAGGGGAAGGCCTTGGGGACCCATATAGTCCCATTTTAGCCCTTTAGCAGAACCTTTTAACAGGGTTGGTTCATTCGCTTTGAACACTTCCTTTGAGCAGAGGAGCATTTCAGCCTTACGCAGTTGTTGCTATCAAAGTTAATTCTTACAAAACCATTGCTTCACTGATGTATCCAAGATACTAGTATTATCTGTAGCATGGTAATGGGAACTGCTGCAATATCTTAGAGTCCACAAACTTAGTTCTTTGATCCAAAGAAATATGAGATTACTCTTTTCATAAATCCTTAGGTGATGTAGGTACAAAAATCCTATTGACAGTCATAGCATCATAGAAAATGATCTAGCCTGTCCTTCTGCCTTAAGGCAGGATAAGCAATACATAAACTATTTCTAGCAGATACTGTCTAATCTGTTTTTAAAGACCTCTGATGATGGAGACCTCAACACCTCCCTAGGCAATGTTGCAGTACTTCACTATCCTTGAATGAGACTTCAGCGGGGGTGGGAGGTGTATTTAAAAATACAGGAGAATTGAGGAAACAAAAGAGAGAGCAAGGGTTACAGTCATAAGCCAATCCAAGGGAGGTTTATAAAACCAAGATTTTTTAATGTGAATCATTACATAAAGGATGTCTGAGGATAACGGGATGATGTAGTATGTAGGGATAAAATGGTTCCTGTGAAAAACGGAAAAGGTGTCTTTCTTTTTTTTTTTCATCCCACAAACTCTGGCATTCTACATTATTGGGAAAGCCTGGGAATGCAAAAGAAATTATATTCTTTGATCACAGGCCTAACGCTAAACCAATCTAACAGGCAATTGGAATTGTAGATACATTATGAAGACTTAGAATACCACTGATGGTTAGATTAAAGTGAAAGTTATTTCCTCCTTCAGAGAAAAAAACTTATGTCCCAGAAAAATCAAAACAAGGAAAAAACCACCCATCTCAACTGCTTTGTACGTAGTTCTGTGTTGTAGGTCGAGTTGTAAGGAGGGTGTTCACAGCAATGAGGCACTAATGTATGCATTGGAACCCAAAGTGTTCTCTGAAAAATACTGAAGTACAAAAGCAATTACCATTAATAATTATATACAATGAAAGTAGCATTATCATCAAGTGATAGCACCTTCTGAAATAATACAGAATCACAGAATCACAGAATGGCAGGGCTTGGAAGGGACCTCTGGAGACCATCTAGCCCAACCCCCCTGCCAGAGCAGGGTCACCCAGAGCAGGCTGCACAGGACTGCGTCCAGGCGGGTCTTGAACCTCTCCAGAGAAGGAGACTCCACACCCTCCCTGAGCAGCCTGTGCCAGGGCTCTGTCACCCTCACAGTGAAGAAGTTTTTCCTCATGTTCAGGCAGAACTTCCTGTGTTCTAGTTTGTGCCCGTTGCCCCTTGTCCTGTCGCTGGGCACCACTGAAAAGAGTCTGGCCCCATCCTCTTGACACCCGCCCTGGAGATATTTATAAGCGTTAATGAGGTCCCCTCTCAGTCTTCTCTTCCTCAGGCTGAACAGCCCCAGCTGCCTCAGCCTTTCCCCAGAGGAGAGATGCTCCAGTCCCCTCATCATCTTTGTAGCCCCCACTGGACTCTCTCCAGTAGTTCCTCGTCTCTCTTGAACTGGGGAGCCCAGAACTGGACGCAGTGCTCCAGGTGGGGCCTCACTAGGGCAGAGGGGGAGGGGAGGAGAACCTCCCTCGACCTGCTGGCCACACTATTCTTAATGTACCCCAGGATGCCGTTGGCCTTCCTGGCCGCAAGGGCACATTGCTGGCTCATGGCAAATGTGTTGTCTACCAGGACTCCATACATTACTACCTAGGGTAAAAGAGCAGCTTCTGCATTGCTATTGCTGTTATCTCATGAATGCTTATGCCTTTTTTTTTCCCTGTTTTGCTGTCCAAGTGGGTTTTGACCTTAGTAAAGAGCATTGTTTTCCAACAGAGAAAGTTAATTTTCCATAATACTGAAGAGCATAGCTATTGCAACCTTAGGGCGTGCAAACTGGAAGTATTTGCTTAAAGCCCTTAAATAAGGTTTTACAAAGGGAGGTAACGGCTTCTGCCTAAGTGAAATTCGGCTCCCATGCAGAAAAGCAGTGCCAGCTCTCTCTGTCTCTGTACCCTGCCAGTTACTTCAGCAGACCATAGGCCAAAGGCTGCCCTTCTGCATCAGGCATGTGGAATTGCCTGAGTGCAACTTGCAGTCAATTCTAGCCCAAGCGAAGAGGAAAGGTGGGGGGCAACCTGGGGCAGTAGAATTCAAGGAAGGCTCAGTCAAAGAATTAGGAGCCTTTATCTGATGAGGAGGCAAGGAATGTCAAAGGAAAAAGTTCTGGCACATATTTTTCACCCTATAATCGAATATTGCTTTATATGGCTTAGTGACATCAGGATATCTTCTGAATTTGGAACCTAACCAGCAGTACCTGAGGCACCTGCAATAATGCCATGGGCGAGGAGCACCAGTGCCTTGAAGGAAAGTTTGATGTCACTGATGAGATGAGCTGCATAGTAGTTTGCCCTGACAATATCGGCCTCTCCTGTACCGGCCCCATACATTTTGTCAGAGTAGCTAGGGTACGTTCTGATGTGCTACCTGCGTGGAAATGAGCTGGTACAGAGAAGGCACAGGACATAACAAACACCAAGCTGTGGACGTGAAATCATGTCTTAACTGTTTTTTTAATCTCTAGGTCTGCGAGAAAACCCAAACCTTTTGTGCACTGCTGGCAATGTTACTTAAATCGCTGAAAGAAGATGATGTGCTCCTTCTCTGACCTGAATGCAGCAGTTAAGGGAAAGCTCATGCTACCACTTCAAGAATTCATCCTGTAAGGGTGCCTCTAAGCACTTTTTTTTTGCCTATTTTCTAGGTAATTTGGGGAACTGTTTATTAAAAGCCTATTACATTCAGGCAGAGTGGCGTATTTCATTTTAGTCAGGAGCAGTTGTAGACGAGTGACTGTCTGACATGCTGCTAGCTATGCTGGAGAACCTTGGGAAATAACTTTACAATTTTTAGCTTTCTGCTTAGCCCTCCATAAAATCTGAATTGGAGAGGGTTTGTTTTGCAAAAAATGTGCATTTCAGTGCTATGGAGCTGAGGAGAGAAAAAATAATACGCAAAGCATGTCTCCTTTCAGGAGATGCGTTACGTACATAAATATGTCTTGCATTTCTACCTATCTCAGTAATTGCATCCTTATATTTATACAAACACCTTTTATTCCAAGGAATGATTTAAATCAACTCTGAAATTCAAGTTTACCAGAAAGAGAACAGCAACTGTGTTTAGCATCTCACTAAGATATTGCACAACACCTGAGGATAGTATAGCATTTTCAAATGTTTCATTTCATTCTGTGTAAACCATGTTTCAAGAAATTCTACAATTTCTGTACATTCCTGCTGTCAGGAGGTAGCTTTGATGACATTTCTTTTCTGTGGCCTCACTAGAGCTAAGCATTAGCTCTATGCTGATGTATTAGCCTATGCCTGAAAAACAGTAATGTAAATATTTTGTTGTATCACTACAGCAATAGGACAAACCAGTTGTATTTTCCAAAGTCACAGAAAAATTCTGTGTGAATGATCAGATCTTGTATGTTCTTGTCTGCCATCTCTGTTTTACATACATGCCTGGCGCCTCCAAAATTGCTTCTAGAGCAAATATTTTCTTGCATGATATGAAGAACTGCAGGTATGACTGTCATGGTTTAACCCCAAATTGTAACCCAATACCACGCAGCCGCTCGCTCACTCCCCCCGTCCCCGCTGGGGTGGGGAGGAGAACTGGAGAGAAAGGAAAACTCACAGGTTGAGATAAAAACAGCTCACCAGGACAGCAAAGGAAAAATATAAAAATATATTAATAATAATGATAATATATATATGGATAATAGAATATAAAAAATAAATGATGCACAATTTCTCACGACCCGACGACCGATACAGCCCGTCCCGAGCAGCAGGCAGGGAGCAGCGGTATCCCCCCCAGCTATCCCAGAACAGCCAGTTCCAGAGAGAGCAGGTGAGGGAACAAACAGCCGAACAAACGAAAAACAAAAAGGAAAAATAGGGAAACAAAAAGCAACCCAAAGGGAAGCTTAACGATTAAGGCAAGTTAAGAGTCTAAAAACCTAGTGGCCCACCGACCGACCCTCACTTATACTGGGCATGACGTCTATGGTGTGGAAGACTCTCTTTGGCCAGTTTGGATCAACTATCCTGTCTCTACCCCTCCCAAGTTTTTGCACCTGCACGTTAGCAGAACCTGGGAAACTGCAAAATGTCCTTAGTCGTTCAGCAGCAACCAGCAACATCAGTGCACTATCACCGTTCTTCACACACTAAATCCAAAACACAGGAGCTGCTGAAGACAAAACTGGCTCAGTCCTGGCCTAAACCAGGACAATGACAAGTATAAAAATCTCCAGAGATTTTTCAGTTATTATGACTTTAAGTAAATTGAGAATTCCAAAAAAGTATGGATGCCCATTAGAATCTTTTTAGCACATTCTCCTGTTTTTAATATAATAGATCCAAGAAGTTTGTTTCTTCTTTGCTTTAATGAAAAAGATATTTGCCCTTATATGTTCAGCCTTTGATAATGTCCATATGAAAAATAAATTATTGGTATGGCAAAAAATTAATGTCGTGTTTATCTGAAATTTGCTTTTCTATGGTTTTACATTGACTTTTGGGAAACATTGTTTTCTTGTCTTTGTGTAAATTTGTGGTGGGTTGACCCTGGTTGGACACCAGGTGCCCACCAAAGCCACTCTATCACTCCCCTCCTCAACTGGTCAGGGGAGAGAAAATATAACGAAAGGCTCATGGGTCTAGATAAGGACAGGGAGATCACTCACCAATTACCGTCACGGGCAAAACAGACTCGACTTGGGGAAATTAGTTTAATTTATTACCAACCGAATCAGAGTAAGGTAATAAGAAATAAAACCAAATCTTAAAAACACCTTTCCCCCACCCCTCCCTTCTTCCCAGGCTTAACTTCACTCCTGATTTTCTCTACTTCCTCCCCCTGAGCAGCGCAGGGGGATGGGGAATGGGGGTTGCGGTCAGTTCATCACACATTGTCTCTGTCACTCCTTCCTCCTCGGGGGAGGCTCCTCACACTCTTCCCCTGCCCCAGCATGGGGTTCTTCCCACGGGAGACAGTCCTCCATGGGCTTCTCCAACATGGGTCCTTCCCGCAGGCTGCAGTTCTTCACAAACTGCTCCAATGTGGGTCCCTTCCATGAGGTGCAGCCCTTCAGGAACAGACTGCTCCAGCGTGGGTCCCCCGCGGGGTCACAAGCCCTGCCAGCAAACCTGCTCCAGCGTGGGCTCCTCTCTCCACGGGGCCACAGGTCCTGCCAGGAGCCTGATCCAGCGTGGGCTTCCCACGGGGTCACAGCCTCCTTTGGGCATCCACCTGCTCTGGCGTGGGGTCCTCCATGGGCTGCAGGTGGATATCTGCTCCGCTGTGGACCTTCGTGGGCTGCAGGACAGCCTGCCTCACCATGTGTCTTCCCCACGGGCTGCAGGGGAATCTCTGCTCTGGCGCCTGGAGCACGTCCTCCCCCTCCTTCTTCTCTGACCTTGGTGTCTGCAGAGCTGTTGCGCTCACATCTTCTCACTCCTCTCTCTGGCTGCTGTTGCACAATTTTGGGTTTTCTTTTTTCCCTTCTTAAATACGTTACCCCAGAGGCGCTACCACTGTTGCTGATGGGCTCGGCCTTGGCCAGCGGCGGGTCCATCTTGGAGCCGGCTGGCATTGGCTCTGTCGGACATGGGGGAAGCTTCTAGCAGCTTCTCACAGAAACCACCCCTGTAACCCCTCTCCCCCCCCAAAAACCTTGCCACACAAACCCAATACAAAATTTCATAAAATTACACCTAGTCAGATTTACAAAGATGCCTTAGGTTTGTACTTCTGATACACTTAGCTATTGCATTTGGATTTGTCAGCCACCACTTGTCTTAACTTACTTTCCCTCATTTCAATGTTGTTCCATTCCAGCTGTGTGGATATTTGTGTGTGCGTAGCTGGAGATACCAGTAAAACACAAAATTGCTGACAAAAAAAAGTATTAATACTCTGTTCATAATTAGAAAGGAGATTATTTGTCCCCAACTAGGTTTTAAGTGAATTCAGTCTAACATTCCTTCAAAGTTGCAACACTGAAAATCTTCCACTTGAAATATTTAATACTAACTAATAATTTAGACATGAGGATTTGAGAGCACAAATTAACTTTGCATGAGTTCTCTTTAAGGATCTACAAGAAATTTAAAAGCTTTCACAGTCCCTGAAACTTTCAGGTGCAGCCAGCATATTCCTGACCCATTTAAAGAGAAACTTGAGATGCTTCTTGTTGGAGGGAATAGCTAAATATCCTGTGTGACTCGCAATGAATTCTGCTATGTTTAGATTTGATTCCTTCTCTCTCTCTCACTCTTTCTTTCTTTTTTATAAAAAATTTTAACAGAGCGCTCATCTCTGGGAAGGAAGGTCATTAGGGAAAGGTCCTCTGTGGTCACGTGTGGTCTGAAACCATCTGTCATTTAAGTTTTGTATACTTCTCCAGAGTATTACTTTTCATTCATTCATTTAATTTATTTGCATTTTGGTTTTTGACTGCCGTGTTAAGCATTATGTAAACACAGAACAGGAATGAATTCCTTCCCTCTGGTATTGGATACGTGTGGATTATTTAATATGGAAATTCCTGTTCTTTCTGAGCACCCAATGTAAAGATCAGGATATTTATAGATCACAACTAAGCTGCTCTTTCTTGCACGTTTTGATAATTGAATTGAGGAGGATGAACCCAGCTCAAATTCATGTCCCAGCTCTGAGGCAGGCATCTTATCCCATCTTAGAGGCAGGGATCTCAGAGCCGTGCAGACCATTGATTTTCCCAGGGTTTCTTAAGGTGCTCACTGCCACAGTGGCAGCCAGCGCCGTGACCTCTGCGCCGACCAGCCTTCCTCTCTCTGAATGAGTGGAGATTGCCACTTAAAAAGCGATGGATTTCCAGTTCTTGCTTTAAAATGTAGGGTCACGTTCTCTGATAGTGTCTACCAGAGATGCAGCACTTCCAAAAGAGATGTTCAAAATGACATAATCTCTGACGTTTGGCTCAAAGACTGTGTCCCGACACCAGATTCCGTAGGGCTACAGCTTAGCACCACGCTGCATGGTGCTGCCCTTCGTGGTCCAGAGTTACAAGTTACACCTTTTGGCTGCTGCTGGCTTGGAAGTAGCATGTAGAAGCTGGAGTTTGGACTGGAGGGATATCCGAAGGTCTGACAGTAAACGGATGTCTGAAGCATTCAAATAGAGCGGGTTCAGTAGAAATAGCTGCGGTTAAGGGGAAATGGGCTAATAGCCAACGCACACCGGTAAGGCAACGAAGCCGAAAGGGAAACTAGGCTGAAAGGGTCGAGTACCTTTCTCTGCGGTGGGGGAGGAGGAGGTAGCAGGAGGATCTGTGCTTTGCTTTGAGTCCATATGGGTCTCTGGAGAGAAATGGAAGCAAAGGGGCTGTTCTGTGGATGAGGACACAGCTGGCTGGTGTGAGGCCTCGCAAAAAAAAAAAAAAGAAAAAAACTCTGACAGACTTCTGATTTGTTTCTGCTGCTCTTCAGGGATCTGTGATATCTGTGCGTATTGAGAACAAAGAAAGCAACACTTTCAAGAAGCCGTTCAGTAACTCTTGCAGTTTCAGCTGATGGTTTCAGACATAAAACGGTTTTTGGAGATTTTTGTCTTCACCTTGTTTCTCCTATAAGATCCATGAGTACTGCAGGAAAAATGGTTTCTATGATACCAGTACAAATATTGCAGAAAATCTGTTTACTTCCTGGGAATAGTAAGGATGCAGTTTATATGCAGTATGGTATTACCTGCTGTCCAAATATATCAATGTTTCATTCTCTAAGGGGTGTTCTAGGCAAATGTGTTGATCTTTCTTTAGACATTTTCCTGGCTCCTCTGGAGTATGCTATCTGAGGGTTCTCTGTTGTGTAGGTTTTTTTGGTTTTAAGTTGGTCAGATCTAGGGAAACCGATGGGGAGAAGAGAGGCCAAGTCATGCTGAAGTAAAAATGTACAATAAACTTGATATTTATATCACCTTGTGGATTCTTTCCTGTATCACATTTAACAGTGTCTACTCTCAGAGTTCCAGGTTAAGGAGAGGTTAGTGTGAATTGCCATAGGTAATAAATTGGTAGAATTACCGAGGAGAGCAGAAGCAGATTGCAGACGCATTTGACTGCAATTTGGTGTATTTGTTTCATTAAGCCATGGTTTTCTACTGACTTGTCTTCAACAAGGCATTTTTCAGAACTCTACATGTGATTGCTTGGCTGAATAAAGCATCCCATCAAGCTGTAACAGCGGTGATGTTGCGTTACATTTTGTGCTGAGGCATTGATGAGGCTTGATTCATGTGTTCTGACAGAGGCTGATCAATAGAGTGCGCTTCCCTGAAAAACTACAGTTTGCAGGACAAACACAGCTTTCACAACAGAGTGCCTTTGTATTTGATTTGTTTGTAAATATGCCTGGATTGCATGCATAAAGAATGAGGAGTCATGAGCACTTTGGGGATGATGGTGGCATTAGAGGATAGGATCATATCATCATGTTCACAGGTCAAGGGTGCAAGAGAACAGAACCAGTGGGTGATAATATGCTCCTGAGTTAGGATTGGGGATTTACAGCAATTGTAGTCCTAAATCAGATATTAGAGATTGATGATATAAAGCCTTTGGACGGCTCTGTGAACTAATCTTTGTCTTACCTGGTGCAAATCTAGGGTGACCCATATGGAAGCTCCTGTCACCGGGTGAAAGAAAGAATTTCCATTATTTCTTGCAGAATTTGATTACTAAAGCTCCTAGACTGCTTGCTTGTTTGACATTGGCAAAATGTCTGGCAGGGTTATTGTGATATGAGCGCACTGTCAGTAAGAGTCCTGAACATATGCAGCATCAAAACTATTTTAGCAGTGCAAGAGGGACTGGAGCTGTCACAATTTCAGATTAGCAGCACTGTCCCCTCTGGGCAGTAGCGTTACTGTTTGTTGGGGAATTGAGGTATCCCAGTACTTCCCTTTGGAAGAGACAGGCATCAAGCCTGAGAGCCAAGCATGTGAACAGCCAGAGGCTTAGAGCTGCAAGCTGCTGCATCGACACGGGAAGGCCTGGGGGCACGTCAGCGTGGCACGTGCAAGCCAGCGGCCAAATGCCTCTTGTCTGCCTGTGCCCAGCCGGGTGTTTACACGCAGGGCCTCCCACTATGTCTCTGAGCCCTCGAGATGCGGATGCTTCAACACCTCACTTCGGAACCTGTTAATGGCAGGCAGCCAGCCTACGGAGGACATAAGTTACAGATACAGGCAGCTGGTATTAATTCTGCTATTTATTTTTTAAAAAACATCGAAGCAAAACAATAGCCTACCAGCTGACTGATTTCTCAGATAATTCTTCTTGGAGACTTTTTTACTGGAGAAAGATAAGGGAATATGCTTATGGATCACATTGTAGAGGATGTTCCCTTCATAGTCACAACAGGGAAAAAAGTATATGAGATATAAGATTAAAAGATATAGGTGACTGAGTGGTCAAGGCTGGTGCTGACAGGCAATTGGAGGGGGCAGGTTAAGAAGTATAGGAAAAAGGAGATGAGAAATCTAGGCAGTGCAAAACCCTTCATTCTTAACAGAGCAAGATTGGTGGGCACTGTGCTGAAGGAAACTTCTCTTGCCTGCACATCTTGTTTCCCAGTAACTTAAACGAGAAACCATTTGAGGAGGCTTTCTTGTAAGTTTATCAGTGCGTTGTATACAGTGCTGTTTCTGCAGTCTGTGGAGCCTGTTGTAATGTATCTTATTACTTCCAGACAGAATAAGAAGAGCAGTCATTTCCAGAAATGAGAGCACTCTCTATAATTATGGGGAATGAGTTATGCATAATATATACACACTTCAAAAATAAAGATTATCTGCTCTGCGGATATCCACACAGTATTAACTGACCGAATGTAGGAATCTGTCCAGTGGCAAGCAACAGGAATTAAAACAATGATAGAGGTGAGGATCTTGTAGTGGATGGTGGGAAAGAACTGTCAAAAAAGGAATTAATAGTGACAAAATTCCTTGGCTGCCAGTGAGTTATTAAAGGTGAAAGCTTACAAAGAGAACATCATGTATAAAGATGCCATCATTGAGAAAGAGGGATGCCAAGTTGGGGGGAAGGAAAGGAAGAGAGAGTTACCCAAGGAGTGTCAGTCAGAGTTGAGTGGCACATGAAAAAGAGATGCAAGGAGGCCTCGTTTATTCCAGCTGGCAAAAATATCAGGTGAGGGAACTTGTAAATGTTTAAAGGGAGAGATAGGAGGAGAGGGAAGTAAAGGTAAAGGTGATCAGAGATCCCAGATTAGCTGAGACAGTCCTTAAATACAAGCCCTGTCTTGCCATCATGAAATCTTTTAAATGTCATTTTGTCTCAGATTTTGAAGAGAGTGTAGTAGCCAGCCTCTTGCACAGTGACAGGAGATCAGAAGCCCTGCCTCTAATTCTGTTATGCATCCCGCTGTCACAGTGTGCATGCCCCATGATGACAGCTGGCACTCACGGTATGTTCTCCTGGATGGTATATATATATTGATTTATGTAACAGATGTACCACCAGCATCAGATCGTGTGGTCTGACACAGAGGGATTGTGTAAAACCCAGGGTGAAGCTCCTCCTCCTCACTGATTTTTATGTGTTTTTTTGTTCTAGCTGCCCTATTTTGGGGACTCTTTATGCTAACTTTGTGCTCTAGGTGCTATGTACTTTGTTTTTAATGATGGTATTGAAGGTATAAATAATGTCTTGTCAAGAGAAAGTTTCTTTCTGAATTGCTTTAGACATTTATGCTTGTCACTAATTCCTAAAGGAAAAAGGCTACTATTAAATTCCAGTATCGGCCGACCCTGTTGCTTTACTACACCTCAGAAATAGGGTGATGCTCAGAAGGCTTGTCCAGAGTGGCTGAACTACGTTGTTTTACCCAGAATGATGTGGTCAAAGCCGGGCTGGGTCTCCTGGAGACAGACTGAAGTGAGTCTAAGCTTGGCACCTCTTCACTCCCTGTACTGATAAGCAGTGTGTGAAACTTTGCCTGAAGGTACCTTGGGTAGGGCTGGTTCCTGTCTGGAGTTCAGGTGGATTGTATTTGTTCTCAGTCCTAATTATTGTCATTCATTAGCCTCCTTACTTCCCTTACATAGACCTGGTCTCTTCTTGTGCGTTATACTTGTTACCATAAGGTAGGTAGTACTGAGCTTCTCTTAGTTATTTTTAAATTGTTCCCTTTTTTCCCTAAGTACTCTTAGTATTTGAACACTTGACTACAGCACTTGTAGTGTGAGACTTCTCCCTTTCTTCCCTTCTGTGCAAAATAGCAGATAGTCGTCTCTTCAAAAGCATGGAAATTTTTAAGTAACTCCAGTTCCATTTGCATTCGGTCATTGGGGAATCTAAGTCCTAAGAAAGTCAACTGGATTTGTTCTCTAAGTGTTTCAGTCACACTGGCAAACGATATCTAAGTTGCTTGGGTATTGAGCTCTCGCAGATTTCACCAGCAATTGGACCTAGATAATTTAAGGATGTGCTTTAGGTTCAGACCCTCAACGTTTTGCTTAGGTATGTTTTCTCCCTCACATTACTATTGAAGAAATCAGTTCGCGATGCTGCTGGGAAATTCCGTTGGTGTCCTGGTCTCTGGGAAGTGAGATCCACGCACATGCTATCTCTGGAGGCCAGCTGCCCCTGGAACACCGCTGCCCTGAGACACCCTCCCAGCAAAGGTCCCCTAAATGCAGTGGAGAATTCAAGTGAGGGCTTTCAATAAACTTGCCCCTCTTCCATGCTAGCCTAGCTGAATGCCACTTAGCTCTCCTCATCTTTCTTTCTAAGGCAATTGCGCCATCTCTTTAATTATCTTTTCCCTTTCTTCCGAGTACCCTCCGGTCTGCTAATAGCGAGTTGGTAATGACAGTGCTCGGCACAGGGAACAGTATTCTAGGTGTGATTGCATCAGCACCGTATTTTTCATTCAATGATATCATTAGTCATCACTGTTTGCAGAATAGAGGGCAAACGGAGTGACTTTTCCAGTCCAAACAGTTTTAGTCATATATTGAGGCTGGCATGTAGAAGCGTGCACCCTGTAAAGGACCAGACTCACTATTTCATTATCAAACCTAGCTCCTTCTTCCAGCCAAACACTCTTGGATAAATAGAATTCTGTGCTTTGCCATTTTGCTGCTGCGTATTAATATAGATTCCTCTGTGGGGGCTGAGAAGCTGATACTCAGTGAATGTAGTTAAACCAGTTTTTCTGTGATTATAATGAGAAGGACCTGGTGAGATCACAGGATAGCAAGCCACACATACAGGGCATTTTCTGCAGTTTATATTAAAATTATAAATAACCGCAGGAAAACAGGATGTTTGGGAGATTGAAAGTGTGCATTATTTCCTTTATGGCAGTGCTGCTTCTGAACTGGCAGTAGCATTGCACTATTTATTCTCTGCGGGGCATCAAGCAGAGGTTGGGAAAGAGTGTGTCTACTCCCTAAAGCAATTTGTTCTAGCAAAGGTGTTGAAACACAGCTCAGAATTATCTTTAATATGAATGAGAAGCTGGAACCACTTGAAAAGGCAGATGGAGGATTTTCCAGACCTATAAACCTGCCTCCTTCATGTTTTGCTTGTGCATTCGTCACGTTTCCTGCTCGTGGCAGCTTAACCTTGTTACGCCACACATAGGTTTTTACCTGGACCGTGCTAGGAATGGCTGCCTCAGTATGAGGACTTGTTTTGCTCATTTCAAAATCCACAGGACTGTTTCTGTCTCATCGTTGACTGGCTTTTAGCTTGCGCAGGGGAGTGGCACCTGAATAGGGCTGAACAGCTAGTGCGTTAACCAAGACTCTATAGACAGACCAGTAGATAACCAGCAGCGATTCCAGGCGCAAGCTGGTTCACATTCACTGTAGACCTGGTCCTTGTCTCATGATGTGAAAGGCTGCCTAATTTCCGTGGGACAGGATACTATTTTCCTGCCCAAGAAGCTGGTAACAGGTTAGTCAGGAAAAAAAATAGTAGATTTCCTTTGTTTTAAAGAAGGAAAAGAGTTCTGATGATGGCCTAGTTTTCACAAAAATAACCGAGGGCCTTCTTAATTTCTTATTGGGACAGCAGCAGTGTGCCGTACTTTAGTTTAACATACTGCTTGCACGTAGTTGAAGGTTAAGATGTCTGTTTTGTTTTTGTCTTGATATGTGCTGAAGTAAAGTAATCTGCTACTTGAAAAAGGCAAAATACAGGAGAGGGAATCTTGTAAGCATGTACTCTTGCAAATGTACTGGATTTCATACTGCTTGCTGTTAAGAACTGCAGGCAGTTTCTGACCCTCATAGTAGCAGAGAAAAGGCTGGAAATACGGTAGAATGCATCCTTACCATGTATTCATTTCTTAAAATATCTGTCTTGGAAATGCTGAATGTTATGAAAATTGGTCATGGACAGATTCTAGAGCAACTGGGATTACTGATGTTAACAATGTAAAGATGGTACCCGAGTTACTCATAACAATCAGTTTCTCAATAGTCCTTGTCCAGGCAAGTCAGCTGCAAATTAATTTTGCCCTGCAACAGGATAAGCTGCCAGAATAGGACATCTGATAGAAGGTCAGTTCTTACCAACATGGACGTGGGGAGGTTGGTTGTCCCCACATTGGATGTCTGTATTCGATGTCCGGTATGGGTTCTCCTGTTGAAGAAATAACTGCCGGGAACAGTATATGTATGTTTAGTCCTGTGTGAGAGCAGAAAGGTGTGTTAGGCAACCTCTTATGCCTCTTAGCGCATTTATGATCCTCTTTAATGTCTGCCAGGCTCATGAAGGGTTGGAGCACTTTCTCTAGTCAGCTGAGTAGAGGAAGCCCAAGTGCTCAAGAAAACAGTAGGAGGTCACGTCTGACAAGCCTCTTGATGGCACAGAGAAGTCCACTTGTACCGAATGGCACAGTGTTTCTCCTGGTGCGGCCCAGCCTGGCCTGTCTGACTGCTAGCTTTTGCCTCGTTTTTGGTACCAGGAGATAGAATTCATGATTGCTGGTCCACAGCATGGCTCTGTTATGTCTTGCATAGTTTCTTTCAAATTGCTCTCTTGGGGCTGGCTGAGTTGGGTAAGTTACAGTCTGCAGCTTAATTCAAGCTGTAGAAAGACCCATTCTGAGGATCAAATGACCTGTGTTTAAACGTTGCTAAAAATACATGTGATATGATGTCCATAGTTGCTGGTAATAAAATTTATTTTTGCCCAGGTTTATACGTTTAAGAAGCCTAATTTATAAAATGATAAAAATAGTCTTTATATAGTTATACTCTTCAGTCAAGAGAGGCACAATTGTTTGTTATGTTCAGCAGTTTGGGTGTTTTGCTTATCATGTTTGAACAGGCCTGAGATCTGGCTCTACCGTACATTAAAACTACACAGACTTGTAGCTTTGAATCCTACAATATCCTTTGTCGCCTGTCCTAAAGCATTGCATGAATGTATATACAGAGGACGTGAAGATCAGACAGGTTTTCTTAGAAAGGGGGGAGATATTAGAGGCTTTTACTTGGCACAAGGTTTATGCTTTAAAAATTAGGTTTTTGTGAAAATAATCCTGATGAGCATGTTTGTCATGTCTCTTCAAATCATACAAATGCTTTTATATCCTGTGGGCTTTCAAGCCTTTCTTTTTTAAATACTCTGTAGCCTGTACTGAAGTAATCTCCAATACTAGGATTTTGACTCTAGAGAAAATAATTGCTTCTTACATGATACTGACTTGTAACTGAATATAAAGTATATAGTGGCACTACTATTTTTTTCCCCTTAGCCTTTTATATCCCTCCTTCCATTTTATTGCTTCAGTTATCTGCATCCACCTTGCAGTACATACCAGAGCTACAGGTCTTATTTTAGATTGGGTATCACTCCCAATAATTAGGAATTCTAGCCTAATGGACAGTGGCCATTTATTTCTCTCTTTTTGTTGTGTCTAAACAGAACACGCGTGTGTTTTTTCTAACTGAAAAGAGATAAGAAGAAATAAAGAGATGGAGAATTGGTTAAATGATGAGTCTTATAAAGCCTTGCTTTTCTTTATCGTCCCCTTAGGCTGTTCAGAGCAGAAATTGCGTGAGTAAGAGTTGTGGTGGTTATATTAATAGCTTACACTTTGCATTCTTTTGTACATGAGCCTTATAAGAGGTCCCTGGGACCTGTACCGATATTTGATGAATTAAAAGAAACAATAACAGCACACTGGAAAGACTCATCCTTTTAAAGGGCTGTGGAAGTGTACAACTGTTGGTCTTCAAAACACTGCAGGCGGAGGACGGTGCTAGTTTCTCTTAACACAAACAAAAGGAGAGGCACGGCTCGCTGTCTCGCTGACTGACTCTAATCTGTCAAGCTTTCTCAAATGGCATGGGAAGGTGGCTGAACAGCAGCCATCCAAGAAAATGGCTATAAAACCTCCTTTAAATCGCTATCCCCGTGCTTGACTCCAATCCTTTCTGCCTTTCCAGCTGGCATGTTTACTGCCCGAGCACCTACAGAAGTTGTAAAGGGAGCGAGGCACGCTGGGTCGGGTCTGGAGAAACTCCAGCCAATGCTCCTGGCTTCTAATATCTCGTTCCCGTTTCTATTGATAGCTTGGGTTCCTGTCCCACCCCACCGCCAGTAATCTCTCTCTTGCTCCTGCTTGTTGGCAGGACTCCACCCTACCAGATCTTTTTCATTTGTATTATTCACCCTGTTACTGCTGCTGCTCCCTAGCACACGCCTCCCCGAGGGCCTGAAAAACTCACCCTGTCTTATTCACAGCAGCTGTTCTCATTCCAGGAGGCCGTGTGAGGGCAGCCAGCATTGCCTGCTTTAGAGAAAAGTGCTTTAATCATCATGAGTGACAGGGAATAAAAGTCGTTTCTTCTTAACCTGCTCCTCGTGATGGGGAGGGTTACTCTGCAATGTCTCTTACTTTGTCTGTAGTGTAATATGTGTATATAAATAGCTTTTAACTTGCTGCTCTTCTGTCTCTTGCACACATACGTGCTATGAACGTGTGCAAATAGATCCACGTGAATACGCCCTCATATTAGCTCAACTGTTAATTCTAGTTATTTGTTAATCATTTATTGATAACAGTTCCAAATATCTCTTCCACTTCTTGCATGTCTGTCAAAAATCACTGGCATTCCATCACTCAAAAACTACTCAGTCTTCATTTGTTGTCTTTCTGTAAATATGTAGCAACAGAGGCTGGCTCAGGAAACCCACTGGGACAAAATTCCATCAAAAATACAACTTCTAATGAAAATGGATAAATTTGCCAAGTTGGGTACACATCACCATAATGCGGTGTTCTCGTAAGAAGGACTCTGTTTAGATTTTCCCCAGAAATTACTTTGGAATTTGGATTTTATTTCTGGGTCACACTACAGTATAATAATGTAGAAATCAATTGACTCTGAATATTTTAGTCTTTGAATATTTTCCTTTGAGAATTTTGAAACACTCGATCTTCATTCCTGTCCTGAAAGCAGTGAGGTAGCAAAATATCAAAATCCTTCATGAAACAAATCTTACAACCTCTTCATGTTAATAAATCCTGATCCTGCAGGCTTAACTCAGGCTATACTCCCTTAATTTCAGTGAGCTCATGTGAGATCCAAGATATCATGTTCTCATGAAGTACAAACAGATGGGTGAAACGCCACTTAATATGAAACTTTACCCACCAGCCATCTAGGAATATTAATTTTCATAGTGTGTGGAACTGTTATGTATTCTTCTTTGCAAGTCGCATTAGTTGAAAGCTATTGAGCCCATTCACTAGTGTTTGAGCAGTCTTTTTTTCCAATACCGATCTTATGTCAGGCTGCAAGTCTTCTCATTTTGTTTCTGGTAATCACCAATTTTAACTCTACTGAATTTTGGATAACTGAAGAATGGAATTCCATGCATGAAGCTGTCCAAAACGGCTGAGTAACTGTCTAGCAGAGAAACTCATCATGACTGACCCTCTCAGAGTCTGGCCCTGTCTGGAACTATTCTTGCTGGATTTACACTGTTCATTCAAAAAAAATGGCAGCCCTGCTTTCGCCATCAGACTAAAACCAATTATGAACTATTTTAAGCTAATGGCTTTAACACGAAAGAAATGAATGTGATCTTTTTTTCAACTGCTTCTGACTAATATTCTGTCAGCTAGGCATTATAATTAATCTTAATTCACATAAGAGGTAAAAAGGCATTTTTCAGTACTGGAGTCTTTATACAAGCTCTCTGCTTAAATAATTGAGTCTTAACCTCTCCAGAATGAGTCTGTGGTGTGCAGTGCCATTTTAGCTGCATGTCAGAGTATGTCATTTATTTCCTGTTTGGTTTTTCTTCTTTTTTTTCCAAATAAGGGTCTAACATGAAAGTACATCAAACACATTGAGGCTACCTAACGAAAAAAAAAGATAAGAAAATCAGATGCAGGCAAATTTGTAATCTTTGCTCCTTCTGCAGTATCTGCTGCTGTCGCTTGAACTGCTTCTTCTACCACCGCTGGTTATAGTACAAATATTGGCAGATTTAGATGGAGCGATTTCTTAATGGTAATTTCTCCTCTTGAAGGTTGCAGCTTATACACAGGTGTCTCGTATGCCAGAACATATGATATATCCAACTGTATATCTCTAGGGCTATGAACAGTGTTGAAGATTGATGGGTATTGTCTTACTGAAACATCAGAAAAACCTAATGAATCTATTTGCTGTCCCTAGAACATCAATTTAAGGGCACTGGGTTTTCCACATGGGATCAGCTCATTGAACCGTAACTTCAATGTCCTACTTCTGACTCAGACTAAGTGTCCCTGGCCCTCCTTCCTCTCTCCTACTCCAGGCATCAGGTCTGCCCTGTATCTAGGCATGGGGAGAACTTCTTTTCTCAAATTATGAGTTTTCTCCTTTTAGCGTTATCTCTTTTTGCTCCATGTCACTGGAGATACTTGACCGAATATAGTAACAGCAGTTATAACCATACAACTAGGAGGGTTTGTGTTGAGATTTCACATTGAATCTCTTCGTTTCAGGGGTAGTACAGCTATGTGTCAAGGCTGCAGAAAAGCCGACAGTTCACAAAAAAGTGTGCCTGTTTTCTGTATAAACTTGCAAGCTTGTTAATTGGGATAGAATAGACAGATCTCATGGGATTCATTGGTGCAGAGTTACAGGCAAATTCAGCCTTAAAACTGATACAGAAAAAGATGGAGTCATTGCCATGGGATATAGAGGCAAGGAGGACAGGCTGTATACCAGAAACTGTCTTGCTTATTCTGGATTTCTGGTATGGCTGACTCTGAGGCTGGAGTCCCATGATCATTAGTAGTTAGGGCCCTCCATGTAGGAGAGAAGTTCAACACTTAGTTTTTCTTAGCTTGTTTCATGAAATTCAAGACAAAAAAGCTTGTTGGAATTTGTGGCTACTCAGGACAATGATATCCACATTTTATATTTTTCTAAGACCTGAGAAGACGTGTAGAGTACACCTAAATTCTGTCCATCCTACAGATGATGGAGCGGTATTGGAAAAGTATGGATATTCTGATTATTTTCTCCTGGAACTTAGAAGTAAATGGATAGATTATTTATGTAGTGGCAGCTTTATAGCTTTTTGCTCTGTAATATCATCACCAAAAGAGGCTGGACTAATTCATGAGATATTTGCAGTTTTATTCTCTCTGGCTATATCTAAACTGGATATACAGGAATACTTTCTGACTCTGAGAAGACATCATTGTCCCAGCTCCATCCAAAGTTTATGTCACGAGTTAAGAGCCAGGAACATAATTCCTTTCTTTATTTTCCCCAATTGTTCATCAAGCCCAGTTGCAGAGGTTAGAAAGAAGATACAGAGTTTAAACATATACAAAGTACTCATTCTTCCTTCTTCTTTAAAGTTGTTTGGTTGCTCATTTGCAATAATTTTGGATCTTCTACACAGGACCAGGTAAACATCAAGAGAAACACTACACAGTTTATTCATCCTGGATGGTGCATTTTTCAAGAAGTGATGTTCAGAAAGTCTGCTGCACATATGTAGACCTGATGAATACATGACACCTGATGCTTCTGTTTCTATCAGAAATACGCTTATCTGCTTAGATATGATACCTTCCTTACCTACGCAAAGCCTGGAAAGAAAGATCCACATCTGATGTAAGCTGTCATTAACAAAAGCCAAGGAGCAGGTCCTGGAATCCATTTTGCATTTTAGGGCAGTTCATAAAAAGAAAATAAACTTACATTTCACTGCAAGCTATTTGGCTGTCTGACAGCTGAAGAAGACCAGTTAAGCAAACAGAAAAGGTGATGAAAAACTGAGTTCAGAGATGGTTATGTTCAAAGCGAAAGGAGGGAAAGCAGAATACATTAGTTACTAAGGCAACTGTTTGTTTAATGCTAAATCATTTCCTCATTGAAGGGAGCAGCTTCTGTTTCAAATTAATTTCCTAAGCTGTGTTGCACTACTCACTCCTTCCCCTTGCCATGTTTCATGACAAGCACAACCTCTTGCCAGCGCCTATTTTCGAGCTCCCCTCTAACCGTTGAACCGTATTGCTCAGTGAGCGGTCAGGGTGCAGGTACGGGGCAGAGATTATGTGATTCGTAGCCTTGGTTCTAGTCCACCAGCAGCTGCACAACACGAGCCTCTACCTAAGACAGGAACGACTGCCGCTGGCTTACTGGAAAGCTGCATAAAGGTACAGTCACCAGAGAGAGAGAAGAGAAAAGAATAAGGTTAGTCAGGGTTCATTCCCCTGATTATTTTTGAAGCATAGACGGTGATGATCAGAAAAAGTAGGTCTTCTTAGACCAGACACTCTACCGCTTCCTGAAGAAAACATAATAGAAAATCTACAGGTTACCATATTAATCTCTAGCCTAATCTACTCAGCACGGTCACCAATATACTTCAAACTCTGTGGTTTTATTTATACTCTTTCCTTGCCCGTTTTATCTTTTAAAGGGCTTAATTCAAGTTCAGTATCTATGTTGTAAGTAGTTCAAATGTGCTCCATTTCCTGATTTCTACTTTGGAAACTTTGTATTTTGAACTAATCATACAATGCATGATTGAAAATCCTTATTGGATATAGTTGTGGGGTTGGTGGGGGTTTTTTTGCTTCAAGGTATGGTAACTGTGCTTCTGAAAATAGGAAAATTTTAATTTTCAGGTAAAAAAGGGGGGTTTATAGAGTTTTTCTTTCACAATATTGGTATTTCTTAATGTTTTAAGAATCGCAGACATTCTTATTTATTGATCAGCATATGTTTCTCAGTATCAAATAACATGATTTCATAAATAGTAATGATCTGAATGTGGTGGTTTTATTTATGAAAATATTCATGACTCCTTCTCTGGAGTTTTAGAATTTAATCAGTTTTAGCGTCTATTAAGGAAGGAATTTAGATGAAGAGAGGAATTACCCATATGTAAGAACATAGTGAGAACATATGTCAGAACTAGTGTTAAAGCTGCATTTGAGAGGTCAGGAAGTGCAGGGGTAAAACGATAACTGCCAAAAGTCAAGCTGAGACAGATCTTGTAAAGGAAATTTAAGCAAATTGTGAAAGATTTTCAACCATGCATCTTTTATTAAAAAGAACAAGAAAAAAAAATGGAAACACTGTGCTCTGAGGATGGAGATAGAATTAAAGAGGATCTCGTTTCCCATTTTAAATACTTTTTCTTTATTTTCTTTGAAGTTGAAATTGGGGGAGGGAGAAAGAAGAAAAGGATAGAGGAGATGGCTAAAGGGAAAAAAAGGAATGGAAATTTCCATAACTAAGAGATGAAAAATAAACTTTGTGATCTCAGTTCATTCCAGCTCACAAGGACTCTTCATCTTAAATATCTGAAGGCACTGGCATACGAAAAGGCATGTCCAGCACAAGGATTTTCTACAGTGGAATCAAGTCATAGTGGGCTTTTATGAATAGAAAACAGCAAATGTATTGCCAATATTTAGGCATTGAGTGGCAAGGGAAAAGCAATCCAAAAAGCTGCAGGCCTGTCTAACTAAGTGCATTTGTGCATATGGCTTTGTACACATTTTGAAGGGAAGAGTAAGAGTATATACAGATAAATGAAAACAGGATCAAATGCAACATAAGTTTATCAAAGGAAGATCATAGCGTAATAACATATATGTTTATGTTCTTTTTTTTGGTAAGATACCTGCTTTTTAGGCAAAGGAAATTCAGCAAGTGTTGCTTAACTCGCAGCAGAGCATTTGACAGGGTACAGAAGATGAAATTAAGTATTCAGCTGAGGAGGATGTGGACTTGTGTAAAAACTGTACGGTGGTAAAGTATCTGGTTTAGTGGCGAGATGACACACATTATTAAGGGAAGCATTTAAGCTGGAAGGATGCTATTACCAGTGTTCTTTAAGGATGGGTCTCAAAAGCAATCTTAATCATCAATAAACCTGGCACAAAATGAGGAAGGAGCAAATGGACTGCAGTGATGGCACAGCCTGGGGAGAGGCCATCAATGCAGTGTTGGACTGGACTGTTACACTCCGAGAACTGGGTGACCTTAAGGACAAGAAGAGAAACAGCATGAAGAATAATACTCAGTCCCGGGTAGTATGAAGGGTTAGACACATTCCGATTCAGAACAAAACCTTCTGCTGTCAACAGAATTGCCATCAGCTGGGGGGAAAGCAACATGAGGAGAGAGAAACAGGCCTGTTTGAGCTCAGGATGACTATGTAGCACAGCCGTGAGGGGGCGGGGGAAAGGGTGAAAGTGGGGGCAATTTCAGGCGAGATACTGTCAACAGAAGGGAAATAGTAATTTCGTTGGGCGAGACTCCGCTGAGGCCTCATCTAGAATATTGTGTAGAGAGCGGTGCTCTGCAATAGCTGGGTAAGATTAAATAAACCTTCACCAAGTGGAAGCTACTTAAATAATGTGGGGAATGGAAATCTATGAGTATTGACCTGGTTAATCTAATGAAGGATGAGAGGAGATTGATAACCCTGAGTAAATATCGTACTACATAAGAGGGGGAGCAGAAGCATGTATAAATCACGTGTGATTACATCAAGGTTAAAAGTGAAGGGGAGCTATCTAACCATCAGGGAAGTGAGTCCTTGAACAGCCTTTCAATAGGAGCTGCAGAAATAAAGCATCCACCTGGTCTCAAGACAGGTCTCAGGTGGCTTGTGGAAGGATTTTATGTTGTGATGCTTATACAGAAAGGGATTTGGCTCTAAAATCCAGGACAAAGTACCTCCAGTTCAGTCCACGGCACTGATGCGACCTGCCAGTTGAACCCCCTGTACCAACATGGATGATTCTCATTGTGCAGAGAAGACCTGGTGGGTTCTGGGTTGTCCTGCAGCACCTGCAGTTCCTGTAAGGAGTTATCTTTGCTGGCAGAGAGAGCACTCTGCAGAATGAGTATTTATGCACCAGCTTCTGGTTTATTGCAGGTCATCTTTTGACGGCATCTTTGTCTAATTCTGGCCTCTGGTGCCCCTCTTCCTTCATTTTGCCTCTTTTGCTATCTGCATTGGTCCATTTTACTCCTAGTCTCCATGCGTGGTTTCTTTTCTCTAGGGCTTCCAACAACCTTTGCAATATTGCAAGCAAATAATACTAAATATGGCCCTTTGCTTCTAAGCAGAATAGTCGTACATAAAGACAGTTGATCTCCCAAGGCATCCTTCCCTTTTAAAATAAGTAAGAGTCTATGTTATTTATTTTACACCTAGGTTATAGCAGCAGCTTAAAAAAAGATGATGCCAGTGTATTGTATTATTTTCCCCAAAAGAAAAGCACCCATGCTTAATGAGACATTGAGGAGAGGCAGTTCAGAGGCACATCATGGCCTTGGTTGTCTGAGTCCTTGTCAAGACACCTTTGTGCAACTCTCCTTCTGTCAGCATCTCTCCAATGCACAAAAGGATTTGAAGTAAGAGTCATGAAACAGGAAGGTTGTGGCTTTACTGCAGGGCTACCAGCTGGAGGCTTGTGCAGATGAAAGCAAATGAGTCCCTCAAAGATGAACATTTAAGAGATGCCTTGGAGGTGAAAAAAATCATTCACAATAAAATGGTATGTTACCTACTGTGCTGAATTTTATGGGCTGTGTGTTGAGTACCACCCAAAAGCAGACCCAAACAAGGGAACTCTGTGGGGAAATGTTCTCTTGAATCGCAAACCTGGCTAAACTAACTTAAATATCTGGTTTTGTGATGAGATTTCAGTTTGTGAAGCTTTCAGCCACATCCTTCTGTTTTCACTTCACTCAAAGAAAGGAAATTGTTTTTTGATTGATAGATGGAAATTTAAGATTATGTCTCATTTATGTGGACAGTAGATGGATTTGTGGCAACTTACATGAGAATTAACAGTGTGCCCCAAAGGACTTTGTTTAAGTTTCCGTTCCCGTTAGCATTCTGCAGTACTTCATATGTCAACTGATCTCCTCAGCGGCATTCAGCAGTAAGAGCTTGGATAGTCTTAGATTTTAAATGGATTCCTGTCTTTTGTTGCTGTTAAGCGCCTGTGATTATATTATTAAAAAGCCTAGTAAGAAACTCCAGTCAACTGATGTCAACTAAAATGCAGCTACACACAAGTAATTTGCTACCCTAACGGGGTGATTTTCATCAGTGTCTCCTGTTGACTTCATTTGGAAATACGCATCCAGGCTTTGGCTGAAATGTGTCCAAAAGTCCTGTATGCTGGAGCAATATAGGTTGTGGAATGCATTGATTTTGCTCTTCTTGAGAGCTCATCCTTTGGGCCGATAGACGCAATGGACTCTGAGAGCCATTGTCCTCACTGAATATTGTCTGCTGTTGTTGAGTACAGTGGAAAGAATTACATTGTCTGGCCACGCTAGCAACTGCCTGATTCTGAGCTCCTCCTACACGCAGGTTAATTCTACATCGTGCCATTCGGAGTGACGCTAGAACAGGCCATTTGTGAGCTAAGAAATGTATCGTTTTATTGTGTGCATGTACTTCCATCAAGAGTCTGCTGAAGAACAGCTTGTGTTTGGGGTTGGAATATTTATGGAGCATCTTGCAAATCATTTTCAAATTCTGCCGTTTAGCACCTTCTTCATGCCATATGTTCTGCTGTGTCTTTCTGAGCTCCTTTTTCTGAGATGTTAAATCTTGGAATAGTAAATCTCACAGTTCTGGGAAGGTGCGGCGGGGTGGATGATGGGTTTTTTTCATTTGTTTTAACTTACAGTTATTGAGCTAACATATTTGATGCTCCTCTTACCCCCACCCCCAAAATGAAATTTAGTTATACACTTCAAAGCTGTGCAACACAATTATCTAAAGCGTAGCTATTTATGGCTAGCCTACTGCATTTTATGAGGCAGAAGGGGAGGTGGGGTTAATGCATCTTACTGTGCGCTCCCAAGTTTAAGCCTCATCCTAGGCTAGCATGGAAGCTGACGGAGCTGTGAGTACCTGGCAGGCCTGTGACTCAAATGCCTGCTAAGCCCTGGTTTTTCCTCGCCTGAAAACTGTCTTAAAGAAGTGGAGCAGCTTTAAAAGAATCAGAGCTTGTAGGAGTGTTGTCAAAAAAGTTACTGCTTACCTCTTTTTTTGGTGAGGGGTAAGCTGCCTTGAATTACCTTGCATTTGTCATTAAGCAAGGGCACTACCTCAGTGTAACTTGCTTCCCAAGCTCAGCTCAGCATCTCATCAGACTAGCTTTTCCTGCTGGAACTTTTTTATATACTCCAGGTATATTATATTGGCCTTGTAGCTGGTTAAAAAAGCTCAGCTTTTACCAGCTCCACCCCTCCATTTGCATCATATAGTGCTAACAAACAGAATCCAATTAAGGGAGTGAAAGTAGGAAGTGAAGAAGTCAGCAAATTTTTCAAACTATATTAAAATTTGAGTTGTTCAAATGTTGTGATTTGGGTTCACTTGGTCTATTTTTTGGAACATATTTATGAGCTTATAAACTTGAAGCTAGTCTATTAAGTCCTCTCTGCCCATGTTCTTCCTAAACTGTTTACAATTGTGTACCATCGTATTGGAAAGTAAATGACCAAAACATAAAAAGACAACAGGCAGTTTTTATATATTAAAAAAATAGACTTTTATGAATAACTGAAGACCTGATCAGTGTAGCTCCTTAAGGGCAAAAATATTGACCTCTGTCTGCCAAACACTTGTCTGGTAATTTCATTACCAGTCATTTTGTTTTAGGGCCTCAGGGCTTTCAGTGCTCCTGAAATTCCAGCTTCCCATGTAGGCCTAGGTTTGTTGTTAGGTGTCTAATCTGGCGCAACTGTGTTTTGAAAAGTTTTTCCAAAATTTCCATCAGGTCTGCCTGTCTCCAGCCACTCCAAAGGGATAGTTTCATTCTGGATGATTGATGGGAGATGTCTTAGCTCTACATCCAAAGCATAACACTGTAAATCACTGGTTTTCATTTGTAAGGAGTAAAATTATATTCACCTTTTGCCACCATTTATCATTCTGAGGCTAGGCTTGATATGTGTTCTTGGTTAAGCTCTGAGAAATCAGGGCATGTATCTTACGAAGGCTCTGCATGTCACCCTCTTACACTTCTATCTAAGTCAATAGAGGAAACTGGCTTGTATTTCCTTGAATGCTTTCTGCATGTTAATATGCTCCAGCATATGACGGCCTAAGCCTGTTGCTCAGAAGGTTACCAAGATGAAATTTCTGCTTTTACGAGTAAAGCACAAACCTAATCATGCCTGCATCTTTGACTTCTTATCTCCTTAGGGATATGAAACAGTCCATTTATCTGAAACTTTTTCTTCTGCAAACTAAAGAATGGACTAGCAACACTATTTCTCTACATCAATTTGTCCTGTGGGAAACTGTTTCCTTGTATTTCCAAAGGTCTCGGTCTAAACCAACTCTCCAGAGGCACCTTAGGAGCCAAAACAGGTTATTAGAGATGTCCCTGTGGTTATAGATTTTCTCAAAACCTCTCATTTCATATGTTTTTATTCATTTGAAATTTTCAAAACAGGATAGAGACTGCAAGCACAATTTCTGTTCAGAGATTGCTCTCCAAACTGAGTCTATGCCAAGTTTGAAGCATTAGCCCCTTTCCCTTTGACACAAGTGAAGGGGTACGAAACAACCCCAGCGCAGCAGGTTCCACAGCTGTAACTCCAGTCAACTAAAGGGGCTTACATGCTGCGGATTTGAAGTTACTAAAGACTGAAGTACCATTTTTCTTGGAGGAAACTACCCTACCTCAAGAATGCCCCAGCAGTTTGGTTTTGTGTGGATACAGTACAGAAGAGCTGGGAAAGTTTTCCTGGTAAATTCCAGACCAGAAAATGAAGAAGTGACTCCAGGTCCTTGTATCAGATGCACTTTTTTATCATCAGGATAGTGCAAAGGTGAATCTGCAGTTTCCCAGAAAGATATTCCCAGTACTGCAATATCTTTCCACAATATATAGTCAGAAGCAGCACAGATAATTTGTATTGTCATAGATTAGTTAAGAGTGTGAGCAATTAATCCTGTGTTTCCTGTACCTCGGAAGAATTGGGTTTAAGAATGGCAAAGGGCTTTGTGTTTGCTCTTTGGTCCATTGCTACCTCTGTGGATTATTGATGACCTTGAGCCCACATGAAGAAATAGGATACTCACAGAGAAATACATAAAACATCAGAAAAAAATTTTTTTGCCCTGTGGAATGAAAGATGCAAAACTTGCAGTAAATCAAACATGACCCTCATTACAAGAATGCAGACTCTTGTCACAGTCCAGATAATGTATATCAGCATGTAGACCAACATCTACAAGTTGATTTGTCATGATGTAAGTCAACAGATTACATCAACAATGTAGATCTATCCCCACTCTGTTTAATCATTAGCATTAGTCCAGAACATGCATTTTTTTAAAATAGAAATCAGGCCATGTATTTCTCTAAGTAGTTTATTGATATGAATATATGGGAAAGGGACCTCCAGACAAAATTATAAACCTGTATGGAGGCAAAGGCTTAGAGGAGTCTACCTCTTACATTAGAGTTTTGTAGCTATGCTTTTTATTAGCATTGTTTTTCAGTGTACTTATTTGTGAAAAAAAAATATTCAAAATAGATGAAAGTAAGTAAATAAATAAATGAACAAAACCATTTCATGGTGATAGAAGAAGAAAAGTCAAGGAAGGATAAGAAAGTACAGACGTGTCATAAACAGATCATGTATAAAGGTCAGCAAGCTACATAAATGACACTACCTTTTTTTTAAGTATAAAGCTGACGAATTCAAGTTCACAAAAGCAGGTCGAAGCGATGTCTCATTTAATTACATCCCATGTAACTGCATTTTGTTTTGCGCTATGACAGCGCTGAATGCAGGACTGGGCACCAGCTATTGCTTCACTTGTTTGGTTGATTCCTCTGTTCATTTGGCTTCTCGCCCCTTAATTGGGAGTGGTATCAAACTTGATTTGCTTATATTTACACAACTGAACCCTGTGTGTTCTTGTGTTTATATGCCTGAACTTTGTCCCGACTGACTGTTTTTCAGTTAAGCGAAATGTGTAAGAAGGATAAAGCATAATTTCACAGACTTTATAAATGTTCTAGAGTAATAGTTTGCTTTGATGCTGAATTTCTCCTGTCCTTCAGTGGCCCTACCTGAGGCTGTTTTCCACAACTGCCCTTGTACTGTGGCACTGGTGCATAAAATGCCCTCTGCTTGGTCGGACTATGAAACAGGCAGGTGTCTGGTTTGTAAAGGGAAAAATAATTTTCTTTTAATTTTCACTGTCTTTGGATGCTCATAATCCGCCTACTCGGTCTAACATCAGTGGCTACCTTGTAGTTTACATCCCTGGGGGCACAAGGTGCCCTGAGGAAGGACCACATGTGGATACAGTCCCAGTTACCTTGAATTATGGAGGAGGCTGGACCCTGCACCGCTGCGCGTTGCTGTTTCAAAAGGGGGGGCTGAGTGGGGCCAGGCACTTTTCGGCCAGGTATGCTGCATAGTGAGCTGCAAGTGAGGGAGAGCAGGGCTTCAGTGGCGGCCTGGTACACACAAAGGCTGAAGGAGGGAAGAGGGGATGGCCAGCCCTCCCTGTCGAGCCTGGGGAGGGGGCCCTCCTCCTGGGGAAGAAGGGAAACGGCCCCCGGGCCTGTCAGGTGTGACACCCTCTGGGGACACCTGCCCCCCCCATGCCATCTCCGGTGGCTCCCACTGGGTTGCGGGAAGGCACTGGGGACACTGCAAGGGGAGCCTGGTCAGGGCCGTGCCCTTCAGCCAGAGGGAGGGTGGTGGCCCCGAGGGAGGCCCTGTGGTCAGCCCTCCCCTGCCCTCCCCGCTCTGACCAGGGACGGTGTCACCCGCAACCTCCGCGGGTTCGGCAGCGGCCCTGTCCTACGGATCCAGCCCAGCCCACCAGCAGCGGCTGCTGGTCGTCTGCCATCCCCCGCAGAAGGGAGGCCTCTGCCTCCCGCCTGACAGGCCGCCGTGGGGTGCCGTGGCCCAGCAGGCCCCAAGGCCGGTAGCAGATCCAGAGGGCTACCTACCATGGTTGTCCTCGGGGGCTCTAGTCAAGTGGCTCGGCCTTTCTGAGCTTCCTATGCAAGCGAGATAGTATTTCTCTCTCTTGGTGGGTGCCAGAAGGAAAATACATTCACGCTTACGAGGGGTCACATGCTGCAGTTGCATGGGATGTGATTACTTTAGCTATTAATTACAGTTATTAGTTTGGACGTTTTCCAGCGTGCTGAGGGAGATTGTCTTTCCATGGAGCAAGAAATATTGGCAGCATACTTTCAAATTCAGTCAGTGTATTTTCTCCCTTTCCTGAGTGTCATCTGAGTTTTACAAGAAATTAACAAAAAAGTGAAAGGGGCTGAATTTTTAGAGCTTTGAGAAGAAACTTTTTAAACAGCCTCCGACAAACTGAGGAAGTAGATAACATTTGACCTTTCCAGTCACGTATTTTCAGAAAGCATGAGGAGAGGATGAGAGAGGACAGGAAGGAGAGGACCTGGAGGGAAACCCAGAACAAACACAGGAGGAGCACGCATGGTATGTCTCTCTCTTGCCCTTCATTACTTACTATTTATTTTTGAGAGGCATAAGGTGAAGCTGGGACTAAGGAGGAATTTTCAGGCTCAGCTAAGGCTTATAAACTAGCTGCTGAGACAACAAGCTTTTCAGATGTCTCTAAGGTCGTTTCACATGCAAACTCACGTTGGCAGGGATGGTGGGCAAGTGCTTAGAACATGATGCTCAAAGCTAAGTGCAGCCAAAGTTTCACAAGCATGGGGAACACATATCCCTAACTGCGCAGCGCTGCAGTTCAACAGGCGGCTGTGAAGCACAATGAGGTAGGTTTGTCCTCAGCTATAGCCTGTGAGTTGATGCAATTGTGCCTGATGTGAAAATTTGTCTCGCTGAAAGCAAAAGTGTCCATAAAGCAACTGTCAAACATGTGTGTCACTCAAAAAATGTCGTCTAGCTGCTGGCGATAACTGTTACAACCGTGCTGCAATTATGAACTCCAAGCTTCAAAAAGTGTATGGGTCATCATACGGCTAGGGTGAAAATACACTGTGTGTATTCTTAGGGCATTCTTTTGCAATTTTCTTTGTACCCAATACAGTCAATTTTCCATGAGGTCAGGAGAGATATAATGCAAAAATTGGAGACAGCGGCAGGAAAGGGTATGAAAACTCTGGCAGAGCTCTGCTTTTAATCTATCAGGTGCCGACGGGACTCATCTAATGTTCATATCTAAATTTACATACTTTATTATCTCTAGAAAATGAACATAAGCATAAATTTGCTAAGAGTTACATGCTTGTCCCATTCTACCTGCTTGCAGCATGTAGCCATTTGCTGAATAGAACAGCTTGGTACTCAGGATCATTAACAAAAAACCTTAAAGATTATTCTTCTGGTACGCTTTTTTCTAGGATCCTCACATATGGGTATGGATGGGACCATTCCCTGCTGCTTCCCTGTAACTTTCGTGTTACTTCCCACTTTCTGTAGCAATACACTTGTTTGAAATGGAAAAAGCATTCCTTTAACTTAGATAATAGCCATACTTGAGAGGATAATCAATTAATCATTTATTAAATAGAGAAGGATGCATCTATTTTTATGAAGAAGCAGTCCTACCTAGTTTTGAAAGTAAACAAAGCATTTGCAACAGTTAAAGTGAATATTCTATTTGCCCAAGCTTCTTGTATTTACCTGGATGTGAAAATGCTATAATAGCATGAGTGAGATATTTGGCCACAAATCTATCAAAATCTTGAAGAGATGTGCTCCCAAAACTGCAGTTTTGGCAGTGCAGAACAGGAATAATGACTTCATAATAGCTAAAACCAGTTCTTCAATTTCCCACTGCTTCCTGAGTTTCTGTCACTGTCTGTTTTGAGACCAGTTTTGTTTTCTTTCTGTTAATGGAGATATACTTCCAGAGGTCAGAAAGAAAGCTCTGCTTGCCAGCTTCCTGGGCGTTGAAGTCAGGGTATATCTGTTGTGGTTTAACCCCAGTCAGCAACCAAGCACCACGCAGCCGCTCACTCACCACCAACAACCCCCCCGCCCCAGTGCGATGGGGGAGAGAAGCGAAAAAAAACCTCATGGGTTGAGATAAAGACAGTTTAATAGTACAGCAAAGGAAGAAAGAATAATAATAATAATGATAAGAGAATACATAAAACAAGTGATGCACAATGCAATTTCTCACCACCCACTGACCGGTGCTCAGCCAGTCCCTGAGCAGCAATCCTTTCCCGGCCAACTCCCTCCAGTTTATATACTGAGCACGATGTCATATGGTATGCAATATCCCTTTGGCCCGGCTGGGTCAGCTGTCCTGGCTGTGCCCCCTCCCAGCTCCTTGTGCACCTCCCCGCTGGCAGCACATGGGAAGCTGAAAATTCCTTGACTTAGTATAAGCACTACTTAGCACCAACTAAAACATCAGTGTGATATCAACATTATTCTCATGCGAAATCCAAAACACAGCACTATACCAGCTACTAGGAAGAAAATTAACTCTATCCTAGACGAAACTAGGACAATATCATATGCATTTTCTCTCCTTGATTGCAGCAATACAGATGCCATTTCAGTGTGACAGAACGTTTTCATGACTAAAATGAGCATAGTGGAAGGGACTAGAAGGGCATATTCTGTCACATACACTACACAGGAGCTGAGTCATTTACCCAAGAAGTCACACTAATAGCAGTATGCAGCAACTTCCAAGAGCAAAAAGCCTCAGGTAATTTCTCCTATGATGTATCAAATGCCATTATTTTCCTTTAATGTTACTGGCAGACCGGTAGGAAGAATAAGAGGCCACTTAATTAAGAACAAGTAGATGTTCTGATTTCCACCTCTGCCCACCATTCCACTCCTACCTCCTTTAATATGACTCAGCTGAGATAATCATCCAAGCAGCTATAAAGCAAAGAACAGCTGCCCCTTGTCCTTTGCTCTAACAGCTAGACGACACTCCTCGGCACTTGCTAGCATTTCTTACAGTTGCAGTAAAAGCATTCCTTCATTACTTCAAAGTGATGATCTGAGATAATCCCTTGGGCACCAGTTGAACACTCCGTGTCCCAGCATGCAGTCTCAAAAAGGGACGAGATAAATGACTGACGAAAAATCAGCTGTCCTCTCCATACATCTTCTGATCACCTCACTGCTTCTGTCAGTTGCTCTGTTGCTGAGAGTTGAATGAAGAATGGTTGGAGAGGTTTTTAGCCAAAGTATTAATAACTTTCCATCCCTTTGTATGGCAGGAGCCCACTTAAACGACAATAAAACATCACCGACAAGGAAAAGCACATCCCCTTAACGATCAAAGTCCCTAAATGAAAATGGCATAGAGCCTTGTCCCTAACTCTTGCTGAGTATTTAATCTCATCTCCTTCAAATGTTGCTCCAAAGACGTTTAGTGCTGCTGAGGATGCCTTTTCCACAATAAGGCATCTGTGAGGGGCTTTCTATTGAGAGAAAATAGAGCAGTCAATACTGCTAATGGTGCTGCAGAGAGACATTGGAGTGTTTTTATCTAGAAGATGCTACTGAAAATGGTATAGCTACCGACACCTATTGTGATAAATGGAATTTAATATTGGCTCAAGATGAAAAGTTATAATAGAGTGAAAAGGAATTGCCTGAACACAGTCCCATGGTGCAATATCATTTAAGATACCCCGACATTTCTGACTGGAGGTGATTGATTAACTGGTGTAAGTATGTCTGTAAATCTATGTACATAATGTAACACAGCCAAAAAACATTGCGATAGTTTGTGCATTCTTCTACCTGTCCTGCTTCTGTGTTGAATGTGTTTCCTTTCAGTTTGGTTCAACAAAGCCCCAGAAGCTGTAGTTTAGAGAACTGTTTACAGGAAGCTCCGCTGGAAGCTGTGTGAAGTTATTGAATCTTGGGATTAGAGGTGGAACATTTATGCAGATTTTAATGATAGCTGTCCTTCTGCACCACTTTGAATCATTGGCAAAATTTCCACTGATTTCAATGATACAGGATCAAACCTCAGGGCAGCAAGCATTGTAGGGAAAATATTCTCCTAGTTGTTGGAATCTGATGTAGCCACTGGGAAAAGCATCCAGTCATTGAGCATTTAGAGTTGTAAGTAAACATTATAGTTAAGATAAACACATCTAGGACCAGGGCTTGAGTTGAATATATATTGGGTACTATAACAAGAGATAAATTAATATTTCTCACTAAGTTATTTACTAGATAAACTAATTTAGCATTTCCTTCTTTTTGTAGAATACCGAGAAACAGATCAGTTTTCTCAAATTTACTTGATAAATCACATTTCCTTGCCACATATTTTCAAGGTTTTTCTTTTTAAGCTCTCAGTTGTTTGTGATTCTATACATGTTGAGTTATCTGAGTTAGACTATGATTTCTTATGTAAACCCTAGAAATATTTTGCTTTTATCATAATTTTCCATTTAAAAAGTTGTATGAATTTATTTTATAGCCTTGGAGAGGTTGAAAAGCACCTGCTACTTTGTATCCTTAGGGCAAAAAGAACATCCCCACTCAAGTGAGGGACCAAAATAAACATGATAAAGATATTGAAGAAAATGTTTTTTGTCCCTCTTGTCTCTGGGCCACAAGCCAATTTGAAAACATATCCGCAGCAGCAACTATAAAAAAAATCATAGTGCACAATACAAAAGATATAGCCAGATCCCTACAATTGCTATTTCCTTTAAAGTACTTGGCATTTGCTCTGTATCAGTAGATGACTAAGTGAAGAATTAACCCAAAGAATTGGATAACCCCTATTGATAACCCCTACGGAGAACAGATAACCTTTGTAATTGAATGCACGTAAAGCACGAACCAAACAGCATGAATGGTTTGAGTAAAACTGGTCTGAAGCGCAGAGTCAGACATTGTTAACCTTGGGAAACACAGATATTTTTTTCTGTGGTACATTTTTGATATACTGCTCCGCCAGTTTTTCCTTTTTGTCTCCCTCTGTCCCCACTTCCTTTTTTCTCTCTCTCTTAATTCTTTCTATTCAGAAACAAACCCTCCATCTGCTCTCGCTCTCCCTTCTGTTGGTAGGTTTTCTTTTACATCTCTGCAGCTACTGTTTGTAATCTGCAATACCTGGAACATTCATATGCTAAACTGGAAGCAGTCCTGCGAGCAGTGGAAGCTCTGACTCAAGCCCTCTCCGACGAGGTGCAAGTTCTCCTTGTCAAATCTCCCTCGGCCTTATCCTCATATTTAGAACAATTAATCAGATGTCCAAACACTCACATTCAGAGAAGTTCCACCTTCCACAGCAGGCTAGCAATAATCAAAATACGACCCCGGCTGAGCTATTTTGCAGTGAGTACTGCTATTAAAATCCCTGCCTACCAGAAGAGGCCTATTCTACTAAGACTGTTGAGCCTTGCAGGCAATCTCCACTGCTTCTCTCTCTGTAAACATCATCAAAGCTACTTGAGCTAATTAATTACAGGCTGAGGGATTTTAATACTTCAGGATATATGTACCCAACACAAAAAGTCTCCCAGTGAGGAGATGAAGCTTTTGACTCTATATTTGAGCTAGATATTTGAAGAAATACATTGTCACCTTCAGAATGTCAGCATTTCTTTGGAATTACTGGAAACATACATAATTTTCATTTTTCCCTGGAGATATTATTTAGCATCTTCTGACCAGAAGTCTTCACACCTAGAATGGCTCTGACCAGACCTGTTATCAGATAGTCCAGCTCATGCCACCTTTGCTGTCTGGAAAACTAGTAGGTGTGGGGCTCTTGTTGGCACAGCGAGGAGCAAGGACTGAAGGTGGCAAGTTCCTTCAACACCCATTAGCTTTGCGGCTGCTAAGGACAGGATGCAGTGTTCAGTGTTCAGTGTCGCCATATGGAATGCAGACCAAGAGAAATCAAAAGAAACCGTATTCCTCATGGGAACTGTGGCTGCCCCTAGCAAAACATACTCTTCAAAATTCAGATGTGAGGAAATGTCTAGAAAGGTGTAAAGTTTGTACCCATCATCTGGGGTACGTCAGCATACTCAAAAATTCATCTATGGCCTTGCATTACATTTGACTTCATAGTGATGATTTTATCCACTTCACCTGCAAGTTCAGCCCTCAAAGTATGTTTTTGAGTTTTTTCCCTTGCAGTTCAGTGGCAAAACTCCTGCGAGTTTCAAAGGTACTGAATCCAACCCTAAACAAGCCCTAACATGGGCAAAAAGGAAATTAGCTCAGTTAAAAAAAAAAAATATTCTCCTCAAGGAGAAATTTCTTTAAAGCTCCTTTCCCTGAGCTGATCTCAGACTTCAGAGTCATGTCACACAATGGACAGCAAGTATACGGGGGAGTCTTGTGCTTTGAAAAAGAACCTTATAGGGCTGTGGAGAGGAAATTCTTGAGACACCCCTGTCATCACACAGGAAGCAGGATGCAAATACCATAGCAAAAATAATATATGGGAGAACTTTACAGCCTGGGATAATACTTCTAGTCCCTGTTAACAGGCTTCTTGTTACAAATATTTGAATGGTTTTAATGAGTGAATCAATACAGAATACGCTATTGCCTTTCACTGTATTGGCATTACAGTCATGCTTGGAGGCTCCAAAGAAGATTGAGACCTGCTGTGTTAGACAGTATGTATATTCAGGAAGATAAATAGTCCCTATCTCTACCTTTATACATAAGAGAAACAGTTAATATTATTGTACAGGCAGTGATCTGAAACATGGACGGTTTAAGTCATTGAGACAGAATAGGAAAGAGCTGAGATCTAAATCCATATCTCCCAAGGTCCGCTCCCTGCATTACCCATGACACTGTTTGCCTCTTCAGTATCTCATGGTACAACAGACGGAGGCAGTTGATATCAGTAATTTTTTAGCATCATATAAATATAGATTGCATTGCTGAGAACTGGGCTGAAAGAGAATGGGAATAGACCTTAATGTTCTATAATATACTGTCCAATTATTGTGCCAAAGAAACTAAGCTACATGGCTGCTTTAAGTTTAATTTGTAAAATTAAATCACAAGTGTCACCCCATACAAATGCCCATGGGCAGAAGAATGAGTCACATTATAACAGACAAGATGTATATGAAATCTGTGAATTTGCAAGCAGACACATCAATTATGTCTGAATTATTGGCAGGCTTTGCCAATCTCCAATACCTCTACTCAAATGAAAAAATATTATTAACCTTTGGTGTGACACATGAAAATAAAATATGATGATTCAACAGCAAATTCAAGTACCTAACCATCACAGTTTTAAGATAAGCAAATTTATTTTAGGCATTGGATGAGTATATTAGCTTGGTATTGGAAATAGAGTATTTTTGCAAGTTGCAGTACTAGCTGACATCATAAAAATGTCAATTATTATAGTATCATTTGTAACTGAATGTTCCATGATGGAGGTGCTGAGTTGAAAAATGCATCAAAATATTATCATTCATAAATATATATATATACTGCCTCAAAGTTCCAAGGAGCCAGTCAAGCAGTGGTAGATGCACAAACAGAAACTAGAGTGTTACAACCTAAAGCTCAGACAAAAGTTAGTTTACAGAATTATTTCATCCAGCCTGCCGTCTTTTAACTGCAGCCTTGCAGTTGCCAAAGGATGGCTATTGAAAATATTGCACTAAGCCCTCTTCCTGTGTGCTGCCAGGTACTTCCACAGGCGAGCCTCCATGGTACCGCCACGGGAGGGCCTATGAAGGCACAGGGAAGGGTCCCAAAGTGGCTGCCAGTCTTCAATGTGAGGATCTTGGACCACCCTGGATTTTGAAGAACCCATTTTAAGATACCTGGCTGCTTTTAAATTCTTTCTCCTTTACCTGTTTTCTGTTCATTTCTTTTCTGATTATTTTCTTTTCTTTTTCCCAGGTGTCCTAAATATTTCCCATTCCACTTTTTTATTGTGAACCTCTCCTTAGTTTCTTCGCTTTCTATCCGATTGTTATGTCCTACTGGGGAGGAGGCAGCAAAAGGGAAGTGAATGGTGCTGGCCTTCAGCCTCTGAAATTCTGAGTGTTCCTTGTTGAGAGGAGTAACAGAAGGTATTTTCCCATCCTGTTTTACCCCTAATATAGGTGTGTACAAACACAAGAGTTCTGCTGAGGCTAGAGAGAGATTCCTTATTTTACCTTTGTAGCAAGGAGTGTTGCAGGATTTAATTCCTGTAAAGCCTTGAGTGTGAGCTCTGACAGAGATGCAAAAATACTAGTATGGTGTAATTCACTTTCAACAGAAATCTCTGCTAAATTTGTCTATATCTTTGGTTCCTTATGTTGTATGGTTTAGAGCTGGAGTAATATCTTACTTATGGCTCACATATACCAGTCCTGGAGGATTCTGTAAGCACAGAGCATTGCACCATGAATGGCGGTACATGATTTTTCCACTATGCATTTCAATTTTGGTGAAGATTTGGATGACTCTTCTGTTACATTCTGGTGAGCCATATTCTAATTGGTTCAATACTCTATCTAGTGACATGACCTTACACCTTTCCAGAATTTGGTAGTGTTAGCCTAGGCATCTTAAGAAATGGTAACTTCTTACGTCCTCTTCTGATGTTTATCTGTATCTCTTTCCCTTCAGACTAACATGAAAAGGGTCAGCGGTTTGTACAGTCTTATATTCCTTCGTATTTATTTTCAGGAATTTTGAGTGGTTAGAAAAAAAACCAACAATGAAAATATGTATTGATGTTCACAATAGGGAAAGCAGCTATTTTTCACCCGGTTCCACAGAGAGGTTTGGCTGGAAACCTGCAAAGTTGGCCTCTTTTTATGTAAACCTATAATTTTATTTATCTCTAGAATTTTTTTGCAAACCTGTAATTTTATTCATCTCTGGTATTATACGCAGTGGTCTGAAAATGAACATTCCTTCACCTGCAGTTTCAGGAGAGACATTATTTGAATCAGCAAGGGCTGTGGAAATGCTATTTGTTTGTACTCTAAGTTCTCAGAAATGAAGCAGAAGCAGAGAGTGTTAGATGAAACTGAGTCACCTTCCTTTGAGAAGGGCTGCTGCAGATGTGGTATGTGCCGAGAATTCGCATACAGGAACTAAATGAATCCTTTAGCAGTAATGTACCATTTCACAATTACCAAGCAGTTACAAATGAAGTAGCCGAGGGATTAAGGTATTATTCATTTCAGCTACCTAAGAATACAAAGAAAGCTACCTCATCTCTCAGACAGGCACTTCCATCCTACGATTACCTAAAAGATCCCAGATATTAGAAAGTGAGTCCAAAAATCTGTTTCAAGGAAAAGCCTATACAATATATACTAGCAAAAATTCTGTATTTTGCCAGATAATTTTGCTAATGTCATTAGTGCTTTGTCTGGTAATGATGTGGTGTTAGGCACTCAAAAAAGTCAGAAATAGCAATGGTTAGAGTGAACTTAAAAATTTGGTATTGCTCCCTCCTTTTGTGTGGTTGATAATGTGGTATTTTAGTTGCAAAATCAAAATCAAATTCCGCTTTAATTATAAGGCTGTCAATCCAGAATAATTCCACTGAGGAAGAGTAATAGCTTTCATGATCAGAAATGATCTCTATTATTATCTAACATGACTTCTTACAAAATAGAGACTCTTCTTCAGAAATACCCTTAAAAAGCTCATGTTTTTTAGTGGAGATGCAGCAAATCATCAAAGACCTCCAGATTTGATTTAAAGACTCCAAGTGATGGAGAAATGGCCATATTCCTAGGTAAATTATTGCAGTGCTTAAATATCCACTCTGTTAGACACCTGAAGATATGTCTGCACAGCCATGCAATTTGCTATGGAAAAATAACAAATCCCATTTGGAATGGGCTGAGAAGCAGGGAGAAGCTGAAGCGTTCCAGGTACGCAGGCTGGATCAGCAGTCTGTACTTTGTATTTTGTTGTGCAGTTACATCCTAAGAGACAATGTTTAAAGCCTATGTTTTATAGGCTCATGACTCTAGTATTTCATGGCTATGTCAAAACTTCAGCTTTTATTTCAAAATTGTTATTCACATTCATACGTGCCAGGAAGGACTTGAAAACAGAAACAAAGGATGGCTACAGTGGTGCTATTTGGGTTTACGGACAATGTGAAACAGCAGAGTAGAAATACCGAGATGGCATATTAAGAATTTCTATTAATTTTAGCCTGTGGGCATTTGGGTCTCTGTCTTCCCCTTGGTATGAAGCAGAAATCCCAAAATGCTGCTCTCTGGTAAGCCTGTAGGTAGAGCAAGAGTAAAACACGACCTCTGCGTGGTAACTGTGGTAGTTGTTTATTATCCCCATCCTCCTTTCTCTAGGACCTCTGACGCTCCTTTCCTTCTCCTCACCTTCTAACATTTCCCATGTGAAGGGGAGTACTTTGTTCCCGCTCCTCTCCTACAGAGCATTTTACCTCCTGAGTAATAAACAGTAAAAGAGCTCACGCTGCCCTTTGAAGTGTCACACTGGGGGCACTAGAGTGACCAGGCTACCGAGGTGAGCATCAGCCTGTCAGAAGCAGTTTCAGGCAAACTGCTGATGGTAAATTCGTGCAAGCGAAGGGGTGGGGGTGAGGGGAGGCTGCATAAAAATAGTTGTGTGATCGTGAGGGGTAAGGTTTCCATTACAACAGAAAGTAACCTCACTCTCTACAGAACCTGAGTGTGCTCTGGCATAAAGCCATCTAGCATACACCCCGGTTTTCACCTACCATCCTGCTGGTTGTCCCCAAGCCCTGGATGAAACACTCTTAAGAATCATTTCAATAGTCCCGAAATGAAGCCATTTCTGGTGGAGAGCCCTGGCCATGATTCTGAACCAGAGCACTGCCTTTCTCTATTTGCCTCCTGTCCTACAGGCTGTTGTTTAAAAACAACTGCTTCCATTATTAGAAAATGTTACTTCTTTTTTTTTTTTTTTAAATCCATATAATAACAACAGAAATAACACCACAGGCAAGATGAGATAATACATCACTGCTGATATTTCAAGATGGTGTTGCTTTCCATCCATTTGTGGAACTTCATGGTTATAGACATAGTTCAAGTCTCCAAACACCTTAGTGTGTTACAGAATAAAATACGACTTTTCAGTATTTGTATGTGTTAGTGTGAGTGATGAAAAGTGGTGCACTGGTAGAATTCAGAGAACAAATGTATCGGAGGCGGCAGCAAGGAACTATCTGCCTTTCTGGCTAGCTGAAACATTGAAATAACCCCAAAAACATGACTGTAGTTCAGATTGACAGTACAAGAGTAGGGTCTCCACCTCTGTGGAGAACTAATATCCTTCCCATATGGTACCAAAAACTAGTCAGTCTTCAATTGTCAGAATGAATTTCAGGTGAAAGGCCTTTAGTATGCCTGCTTCAGAGACAGGTAAACTGAGGAACAGAAACATTTGCCCTGCATTTTTTCTGGGTTTGCTGCCGCAAATTAAGTTGCCACATGCTTAGATTGCAGGCGTTGTTGAAGAGGTAGCCAAGAGAATGCTGTAGCAAGGGTGAATATATGTTGCAATATAGTATTATAACATAATAGCACCTTTATTTTGATATATTCTCAATTTTAACTTAATCGATCCAGAAAGGATTCCTTTAGAAAAATAGTAAGAGGGTCGAGAAGGTGTGGGGAGATTCATTCTAGCCTCACAGTTCTTAAGCAGGGTACTAAAGTTTATCAACAAGACAGGAAATTAATAGTTTTGAGGCTGTGTCAGCCTTGTTTCACAATATAGTTGGGACTGAAGGACGTAGCTGTAGCTGTTCCTCGGTAGCACATATGTTCTCATTTAGCTGGCCTTTAGACAATGCAGCCACTACCCTCCTCCCAGTTCTTCTGGATTAGCTTCGTGACTAATTGTGGTAAAGTTTAGGATGACGTGCAATGGGCTACTCATCTGATAAGCCAAGGGGACACATCACCAACACTGAATGACGCTGATTTCCGAAGGAATTCAGATTTTGGAACTTCTCATCCCCTCCCACAAATCCTCCGCTGAGAAGGCAAGATCAGGACATATGCTTTAAAACCCAGGGGATGGCCTTATGTCAGACACAACAACGGATGCAGTGCCCAGAAGTGTAGGAGTTGGGAGGCTGATTTATGACCGTGCTAGGGGAGAGAGTATTCCAGAAGGCCTCTTGCCATTTCCTCCTAACGCAGTGGCTGTGCAGACCGGCCTTGCAGCAGGAGAGAGGTCAGCAGAACAGGATTACATAAGGCTGCTTGCTATGCAGAAAAACGCAGATGGCCTAAAAGTGTTTCATTTTTTTAAATGAAGTCACATGCCCGAGAGCTGCAGTTTGAGGCAGAAGAGGAGTCTCTGAAGAGCAAGTACAGCAAGAGTTGGTTTGTTCTCATTTTAATTGAAAATAAGTCTGGAATCTTTCCAGGAAATAAGTTTTGAAGGGAAGAGTTGGCTCACTCATGGTCCAAGCAATTTAGGATCACCTCCCATTATTTGTATTGCATCTTCAAGCGCTTCGGAGGCATGTTCGGATACTTGCACAGATAGTCATCTAGAAGAAACTAGTTCCAAGTTCAGATGGGATCATCTGGTTGGATTGAATTCCACATGCTGCAGCAAAACAGAAGGTCAACAATTCTTTGCTTCTCAATAAAGACTCCTTCACCACTATTTGGAATGAAATGCACTGCTGCTTCTCCTTTATACCCCCAATATTATTCTATTACATATTAATCCAGAATTACATTTTATTCTTATTAGCTGGCTACAAAAGGGCAAATCTCAGTACAGAAATTATAACCACTTCTATACAGATTTACAAAATGACAGTTCAGTGCTCAGTGATATTTTGCATTTTTATTGCATTTTTTCATTTTTTATGTTTGTTACAATTAAAACCTCTCACTTAGTTCTTTTCATCTCTTATGGTTAAAGAGTCATGATTTCCTGACTTACAGTAGCCTTTTTTTTCCTTTTACTTTAATTCATTATTGCCTATACTTTTTCTTTAAAAATATATTATAACAAAATCAAACAAAGGTGAAAGAAAAGTTACTATAGAGCTATAGTCATATCTGTCAAGGTGAAAATCAATTTCAGACACAGATGTGAAAGGAATAGCATTCCACCAAGTTAATTTATAAATTGAGGGAATTACTATGCTAGGCATTATATATTTAAGCAAACTTAATGTTCCTGGTAAGTACTAGAGTGCCAGCACTATAAATTGAATTCTTCTCTTTAGTGTGAGAATAGCACCATTTACACAGTGCTCCCCTTCCTTTTGGCAAAAGGTGTTTTCTTCCTTGCCTTGCTTCTCAGTGGACACAGCATATAGGGGCCTTGCAATTTTCCTAGGCATCATCCCCAGCCTGAGGCAAACTGCGGGAACTCTCAGTCCTGACAGATTTTTGTGTAGCCTGCTTTGAAATACATCAGGGGATGGAGACTCCATAGTCTTCTCAAGTGATCCATTCTCCTATTTACCTACCCGTAAGTACTAGTAAGCTTTTCAGAATGTCTAACCTAAATCTGCCTTATTGCAATTAAGTTGGTTCTTCTTCGAGTCACTGGGGACATGGAGAACAGATGATTTTCCTCCTCTTTGCAGCAATCTGGACACAGACTTAAAACTAAGTAGGAGAACAGATAGCATAATAGGGTCACGGTGTCGACAAGAAGAAAAATAGTGGATCATCTGCTGAACATCTTAAATGTCTGTGCATTAATCTGTACATAAGATGAAAGGAGTTTGGGAATCAGGTAGAAGATCGAGGAGCCCTGCTGCATGACCGATGTTATGTCTGAATCATGTCTGAGTGGTGGCCTGCGTCACCGCTCTGGAATTTTTGTTTAGAAGGGTTTAGCCTGTCAATGAAGGTCCTCAGTTAAAAGTTTTCTCTTAGTTTTCTCTTCTCTAGGTCAAAACCACCCAGTTCATCAAGCATTTCTTTGCAAATCTTGCCTTTTGAACCTTTTCTAGTTTGGGGTTCTTCCCCCCACCCCCCACCCCCCGTTCTCCAGAGGACTCTCTTCAGGTGAGAAAAGATACTGAACAGATAATCCAGTGATTGTCTAAGAAATGAGTCAGAAAACTGGTCTCTTGAGCCCTAAATGGATGCTTCTTTATAGCTGAGCGAGTGTCCTCGTGTGCCGCATGAAAAAGCTGCAGCTGCACCCCTAAAGTACAACCAGGCCGGGTCAGCCTCAGCATTTTTCCATGGTTGCTAACAAAAGTGCCCATTAGCACAGCTATGATGTGTACACATGTTCAACAAGAACAGGGTTGAGCTCACATCTCCATTTTAATGAGACATTCAAACAGACATTCAGTAGCCTTTAAGTATCCCCTTACATCAGAGGACCTTTTGAAGTGCATGCCTAAGGAAGTAATTAAGAAGAGTTTGTAGTCCCTCAGTCATCCACAAACTACTTGTTCTATTAGTTTAAACAGAGAAGCTCTTCTGGTGTCTCAGAGAAATGTCACATGAGAATGCTGTGACTGGTTAGGGGAAGAAGAGGAGCATCACCGAGCCAGGAGCCCAGAGAGGGAGGCAACATCAGGTGGCAGCAGAAAGATGTGCCTGCGAGCACCACACTTTGCGGCGTGGGGCCTCTGCTAAATGTCATCTTCCCAGCTGAAGTTTAGCGGCACAGCCTCCCCTCTGTAGTGGGACCCCATATGCCCGAGCGAGCACAGCTAGTGAGGGAATAATAAATCAGGGCGACCAGCTGTGCCTGCCAGGAAAGGTCAGGCCGCAGGAGGAAGGCTGGGGGGCAGCGACGCAAATGCAGGCTCGGTTGGAGTCAGCTTTGTGAGTTGCGAGGGGCTGTGCGAGAGGCGGGGAAGGTAGGCGCCTCTTCAGGGGAGAAGACGGGGAAAAAAAAGATGGTGCGCTCATTCAGCGTAAAATGATGGAGGAGATGAGATCAGTGAGAGAACCCGAAATACTGTGAAACGGGAAATACTGTTTAACAAAGGAAAAAAAAAAGGTGTCAAACGGTAAGAGATGCAGTCACGTAACTAGAATCAGTGTGGGTTTTATAGAGACACGACAGGAAATTGTCTACAGCACCTGGCGAGCAGTACCTTCGACCTCTCACACTGAACAAAAAAATTAAGCTTACTGAAAATAGAAGGGCTTGTTTCTGGGGCCTCGTTGGCTGTGTACACAAGTATTTCTTTGGTGGGTTTGGGGGAGGGGGCGGAGAGAAGAAGGGTTTGTTGCAGAATTGAAGACTTAATAGCAGGCTGATAAATTCTGTAAATATTTTGTTCCTACAGCCAGGCAGTACTTGGAAACAAGCCAGGATGATTCTGATCTCCAGTTGCTAATGAAATTATATTGTGCTATTGCTTTGCTATTTAAAAAACACCCTGCAATATTTAGACGATAGATTTGGTAGTTTTTCTTCCCGCATTTTTGCTCGGTTCGGGTCCGACTGGCCAATTCCATGGGGAAGCTACGGCGTTAATTCTGTTGAAAGAACAGCAGATCCGCAATAAGCTGGGGAGGGAGGGGACGATACTGACCTTATTCTCCCCCCAATTCCCTTACTCCTGCTGAAGGCCCAGCGGCCGGGCCGCGGCCGGCGGGGCGCGGGGGGCGGCGGCGGCGTGCTCGGAGCTCCCCCCGCTGGCCGACGGCCGCCCGGGCTCGCCGCGGCAGGCGGGGAGCGGGAGGCGAGGCGGAGGGCCGGGCGCGGGCCGCCTCCCGAATTTCCCGCGGTGCTTGCGCTCAGGCTGCTAATGACCGCTAGCTGGGAGCCCGGGAGCAACCTGTGTACCCTGCGCGGTGCATTTCTGGCTTGAACAGCGATATGTTCCGGGAAGAAAACGAGGGGACGGCAGGTTTTGTTGATTTCTTTTGTTTGTTTGTTTTCCTTCATGATTTTTCTTTCCTGCAGGGCAGGTAAAGGTGAATGTTGTAGGGATTTCACACAGAAAGTTATTTCTGACTAAAGGGACTCGATGGCTGACATGAAATTGTTCTGTGGCATGACTCTCATTTACTGATCCCGTCGTCCTGCTGCCCCCCCAGCACAAACACGCACATGACCCGTGGATTATCACCAACGTGTTTTGGTACGGGGCCACACCAGGTTAGTGAACAGATTTGTCTGGTGTGTCACCTTGCCAACCAAACTGACTTACTGATACACAAAATTGCCTGTTGGGGGGCAGGGGTGCAGGGAAACAGAGTTAGGGAGGATGGAAACCTCTTTAAAAGTCAGAAGTAAAGTTTGCTAATGGATTTTACCAGACAACGCAAACAACATGCTGAGTTTGTTACAGCACCGGCTCCACTCTCTGCATCACTGAGACAGCTCTTTCAGAAGCTGCATCTTTATGCAGAAAAGCTGCGCAGCCCGGGCTGACAGTTTGTTGGTATCAGCTCTACAGTAAGAGCCTCTCAGCATCTGACATCTCCAGAGGCTTTGCTGTTTCACCTTTCACGGGGGGCGGTGGTCTGTTTATCTCTATTGCTTCTGTTGAAGTTTTCCATTCTTCAGCCAAAGCAGTTTTGCAGAATTCCTCCCTTATCTGCTAATTAACCCTTTTCCTCATCAGGCATCAGTAAGACTCTTAAAATATAATTTTTTTTTCCCTGAAGTCTATTTGTTTCCCGTCACACTTTGAGTTTTCTGTTTTCTGCTGCTAAATTGTTCTTCCCCATTTCCATCCTTCTCATGGTTTCACTCTTTTGATTAGCCCTACATTCTCAAAAAAATTCCTCACAGTTGCAGTATCAATTGGGGAAAGGGAAAAAAAAAAGTAGCCAGCAGCTGAAAGTTGTCCTTTTGATCAACTCTGCCAAGAAACTGCTTATAGCCTCCTAGCTCCATTCACCGACTTCTATTTAATGACCTTTCCAAGGGTCAAGTACTAACAGGGATTGGTATTCATGTACAGAATATTTTCAACCACTGTATCCTGAAATGTGAATTACAGCATTTTGTATTCCAAGATACAACTTAAAGGTTTTTATTTGTCAAAGTACAGCACCTCAACTCACTTGAGGCAAAGTATTTTTTTCTGAGGATGTACTTTATCAAAATGTCCTCCTCTGTGGGACAGAAAATTTCAGCGAAGTTGCCAAGGACTAAATGCTTTCCCCCTCTCCAGTTCATACTGTGTTTGATATTATCTTGGCTGCAATTTCATCAGAAACCGTGAGCAAAACAGTGTGGTAAGGCAGTGAGTAGAAGACCTTCACAGGAAAATTAAATGACACAAGAAGTGGCATTAGAGATTTGTAATGAGGGGGGCTGCTGAGAGAGCGCTAGCAGCATAAATGTCAGGGAACAAGCATGCTGTGAGAGGTGTGATTGCTCAAATGAGCATTGAATGTTCATGGTTATGAAAGGCCCCCGTGCCATTTTCCATAAAAGTGGCAACGTTAAAATCCAATGATCCACCAAATTCTTTCACTCTTCTCATCACATAAAGTTCCTTATCTAGTTGCAATTTGATATGCAATTCTTCCTGCTTTGTATTTTACGCACAAAAGAGTTCTCACCTCGGCACTGCAGAAACGACGAATTCGTTCCCATGTGTTGTGAACAGAGCCTGATTAAATTTCCTAAACAAAAGATGTCTTGGACAATAATGGTGTCTTTAGGAGAAGTCGGTTTTTAATATGCTTTTCCACATGCTAGTTTTAAAAAAGGGAAAATGTGACGTTGTCTAAATAACTCCAGTTAGTGAAAACTAGAATTTGACAATCCAAAAGAATTAACTGTCATCTCAGTGAAGCAGTTTGGAAAATGGGTGTGTTTTCAGTACAGAAGAATTTCAGTGGTTTTGCAGCCTAACTCCTCGGTTTTAGCTCATCTCTAAAGTCAGGCTGTAGAAACTCCATTTCTGGATAAAAGGCACATCATTGAAAATGTTGCATTCTTAGCATATACGGTGAATTCTGTACCCATGACAGCCTTCAGTAAGCCCTGCCATCAGCAACCACTTTAATGTATCCCCAAGTCTTCCACTGCAATTTTACTTGACCTTTACGGGCTTCTCTGTTAGGTGACTGATTTTGCTGATCCACAGAGCAGCCGGTTAAGTGAAGTACCGCTGGCAAGTAAAAACCTTTGTTTCATCTTCTGTAGGTGTAATAGTTAAAGTTTTGGTCTGTGAACTGGCTGCTCCCTAACCAAAAGACCCAGCCATGAGGGTGCTTGTACCACCCAGTACAATCCCTCCTCACGCTCTGTGTTCTGAAGAAGACAAGCCTGATGAAGGACTCTTGCAAGAGGCAAGCGAAATGTTCATCCCTGTTCTCTAAGGAGCTGGGAGATTTACAAGGCAGATAAATGGGGCCCAAGTTAGCAGCTAACAGCAGCTCTGCTTCCGTTTTGCTGTGGAAAAAAATGGGTCCTGTTCCTCCCCTCTCTCCTCCTGTTCCCCCTCACCACACCAAATCTGGCCCAAGAGGGACTCTGCAGCTGGCCCGGGAAGGGAGAGAGGGCTCCCGGGAGCCAGGCCCACCGGCTGCCCTGGCAGGCGGGCAAAGGGAACTAGGCAGCGCCGAGGGCAGGGGCACACTCAGGTAATGCTGGATGAATAACAGAGGGGTTGGTTTGGTGCTGCACTGCTAAAAGACTCTGTAGCTGACACACGAAGCTGGGAAGAAGGGCAGCTCAAGAGAAGAAAACCAGAAACCACTTTGGACAAAAAAAAAGAAAGAAACATTTTGTTCAGCTGTATCCTACTTATTTTTGGTGCATAGATGAAGGGAATATGAATTTTGTTCAAGCTTTTTCCTTCAGTTTATGTCAACTTTAAATCAAATTAATGTTAAGACCAATTGGATTCCAACTGAAAAGTGAAAAAACAAAGAGCTCCTTGGAACTGATAATGGTAATGAAAAAAAAAATTTCCAAAACAAGGACTTTATGCTGCCAGCATCTAAACTAAATACTTCAAGGCTTTTGAAATCCCTCAGTACACACATGCACCCACATTTCTTATGGGCCGAATGCCAAGTTGAATCATCTTTTAAGGTCATCCCATCCTTCAGCGTGTTTACTCTTTGTTAAATACAGGTGCCAAACTCAGTAGGGAAATTATCACAGGTTAATGGATGTAGAATGATGCTGGGAAGAGAGAAAGTAAGCTTGGTCTTAAGACTGAAATATATGTAATTAATTGCTGTGTTGGTTGGACAAATAACAGGGAACATAAAATTAATTATCACATGGGGGCTACCAGGCAAAAGCAAGAGCTTAACGTTGTCAGTTAAGCTGAAGAGCTCCTACCCCAGGGGCTCAAATCACTTGGCTGTACAAATCTGGGAGAGCTGGCAATGCTTGGTCAGACACACACGGGAGGTAAAGCAAGAAATAACATCCAAAAGCCAGACCAAAAGTTCAGTACAATCTCTAGTCCTAATATTGTGTGGGTCCTTTTTTCATTGGTTTAAAAATCCTCCTATTTTTGCTGGTCTCAGTAATTCTCTTTCAATTCTGGCATTAGTATTACCTAGCGTAGGGAACATAACTCAAGTGGCCTAATTTTTGGCGGTTATAAGGGTTGTAACAGAAAGTATTACTTTTATTTCACACCATTAGGTCAAATTAATTTTATCAGTTGGAATTCATGCTGGTGACCAGGGGATGTGAAGAGCCTCCTCATGCTTCTGCTTGGGTTATGAAGGGGAAAAAAAAAATCATCTTTTCTCACAAGACTGATACTCGATGTAGTGGCAATGCTTTACTTGGACTTCTCTGTGACATTTTTCTTGAATGGTCAATGGTATATTGGGGGCAATGAAATAAAACTAAGCGAGCCTCTTGTTTATACTTTTTCCTCTCCTTTGTCAGGTTATTGCTCCCTTCTGCACCTAACTTTGTTTTCATCTTTTCTCTTTCAAATAGTCCCTCATGTATCCTTTTTCTCCTCACAAATCTTCCATGGACTGCCTTTTTTTTCCACTTTTGTAATAATCATATCTTTAAGATGTTTTGGTGGTAAAGAGGCAGTTGTATGGTCTAGAGACTTGTGTAATTAACTAGTCAGAGCTTGCACTCTGAAATAAATGGATCTCTGCTAAATTGCTTGGCTCTCAGTGATTGTTGAACACCGATATTTCTGAGCTAAGGAACCACTGGTAGCAATTTACCTCTCTGAAACACTCTGGAAATGTGGATGGTGATGGGAATGTGCTCAAATAGCGCTGAGAGCAGTAGGAGCCAGTCACAAGGAAGACAGACAGAATATAGCCTCATTTTTATGGCAATAGATGACTTGTATTTTTAATAGCTTACTGTTAACTCAGGCAGAGATGACTAACTATGATATTCCACATTACAGAAATCTGAAGAGTGAGTCCTGCACTCCAGGTGAAAGTGAAACATATGAGATACAGCTTTTAAACAGAATAGAAAAAGAAAATGAACATACAGGAAAATGTGTGTCTGTTCTGAGGGTAAAGAGACAGTTTGTCAATTTGCAAGGGGCTGCATGAGATCCTGATCAGAGCTTATGATGGGGTGTAAGGGAAACTGTCAAGAGAGAGACTTTCAGAAAACCAGAATTAACCTTCAAGAAACCGTGCTGATTTGACAAGGAAAGGCGATCACAAGGGCAGAAGTGAGAGGAGAACAATGTTCTGACACTGGGGTCACTGCAGATAGTCCAGAAAGGACATGTGGGTAGAAAGGGAAGCAAAGCTCAAAGTCTTGAGTTCACAAAAGCAACACACAGAGCTGCCTGGATGGGGACAAGCAGCAAAAAGCCATATACTCTGAAAAACATCTAAGCATTACGCTCTGTTACGTTGACTTCCACAAATGTGCAAACACTAGCTGACCATGAACAGCTTGGACGAGAGGACATCACCGGCACCATTTGTGCAAGGTAATCCTTCACAAGAGCAACAGACAAGATTTCAGCAGAAGATAAATGAGCTCTTAGCCTGAAAGCAAATGGAACATTTATTAATTTTAAGCTGTACACAGGTGTACAAGCCAGTGTTTTGTCAGAGACAGTGATAGCAGCGAGGAAAGAAGAGCCCAGATAAGACAAATGGACAGAACTCAGGTTTGCAGTTGTGATCTTATTGCCATTAAGAGAGTGAGTGAAGTAAATGTATGAGTAAATAACATATTGCAAAGGTACAATTTGTAATAATACCAGGCACCAAAATAGCCTTTACTGATTTTAAAACATACCAAGTTCTTCATCTTATGCAATGGTGCTTCACCTTAGAAGAAAAGGTGACAAAGTTTGAAGAAGAGGCTTAGGATGCTTTCCCAATGGAGAATGCTTTCCCAATGGAGAATACAAAAAATACTTGAAAGCCCAACTATTCACTGTCCAATGGAGGAGCAAAGAAAGGAGCTGGCTAAGCTTATCACTCTAGGGAAAAAAAGAGAGCAAGGAGCACAATAAACAGAGCAAGACACTCACTTTCTATAGAAAAAAATAAGCCTTTCTCTAAGCAATAGGATGAAGGAATCTCATAGGTTATGCCTCTTGGTTAAGTGCTTTTTTGACTGAAATATGCAAAGATATTCTCCTGTCTCTGCAAACACCAAGAACATTTTCCTCCGTTTCCTCTATCAGCTCTCCTCTGGAGACTGTTGGCAAAATGTGGGCTGCCTTGTTTGGCTGTAGAAATTGCCTGAAAAGATGAAAATGCTTGAGGGGAGTGAACTTGTGAAAGCGCTAATCCCAGTCTTCCTTCCCCTCTGCTCTGTATTGTATGAAACCTGTAGGAACTGCAGATCTTTAAGTCCTCTTCCTTATTCTGTAATTTTGGTTGAACATGCCAGGCACACACACTACCAGGGTGTCGCATTATGGCTGGTTCTGTAGGAAATTAGGCTAATCCTTTCACCGTATATTGATTGAACAGAAACCCACCAGCGACAACAAAGTAAAAATGGAACGTAAGCAGATCTAGGTAGGTTTCTGTAGCTGGCCCATCCAAGTGGTTGCGGCAAATGTCTTTAGAGAAGCAGAGCACATGTGGCACATAAGTAGCATGGCCTTTTGAGAGACACTGCTTCTTCCAACTGATTTTTAGACTGTGTCTGATGCCAAGTGTTTTGCAGTAAAGTATATAAAATGGGATTTGATAGGATTAGTAAAGTAGTTGCTGTAGTTCAGCCAGATGAAAAGATCTCACTGTATGTTGTTTTATTGACTATGCGGATTTCATTCTTGGATATATGTTTGACCCCTTTTGCTGTCTCCTTGCTGACCTCTTCACCTAATTTGCTCTATTTGCTAAATATATGACTAGGAGTAACCTGTCATCAGCAGTGTAATCACGAAGCCTAAGTAACACAAAAGACAGGTCAGTATGCAATACTGCATTTCACATATTAGTGAACAAAACCAACACTTCTCATTTTACAGGCTTTTAATATTTTTTCTGCAGGTTTGCTAACATTATTTCTGCAATGTTTTTCTATGTTGTCTGGCTAAGATAGCCACTTAGAATCGTTTAGTTCAGCTCTACAAATCTGAGTTTTCCAAGTGGCATTAATGTGATAAAAAAGAGAAATCCTATTCTTTTCCCTCTTCTTTTTTGCCAAATTGCTTTTTGAACCCAGATAAATTTTGAAATCAGTAGCATTCTGTGCCAAGGAGATTCCCTAGGCGTTGTGTGACAAACACAATACGTGTTTTGAACTTGCCATCTGCTAGTTTTCTTTGACACCTTCTAGTTCTTTTTTGGAAGAGAGGATGAATGGATCTTTCCTGTTCATCTTTACTTAGTTTCTGCTGGGTGAGCAACATTACCCTGCCTTACCTGCTTAATGTTCTTTGAATATAGATAAAAGTAGGTAGCAAGGGCAGTTATGTGTCATGCAGTGGTGCTTTCTTAAAGTAATGTGTGGAAAGAAGGGAAATAGCCTGGAGTTTTCTGCTCCTGTTAATTGCCTTCTTCACCAGCTTACTGCAACTTGTTCCACACCCTGCAGTTTGCTCACGCTGCCATAGAAGTGAGCCAGCAGTATTTCAGCATGAAAGACCTTCTAGTGTGTGGTGAAGCTCTATTATTTGTCCTGCCTTTTTAGAAGATAAAAGCTGCTAACTAGCTTACTTTATTTTTATTCTGCAGCTGTGATAGCCTTAGCTGTCTTTCAAGCCCATTAATCAGTTTCCCAATCCAGAAGCAGGGCACAGATGCAGAGAATTTTCTGTCCTGAACTCATGGATTCCCCAGCCTTAACAACCAAATTAAATCCATCAGTTCCAAATTAGAAATGCAGATAAGCCTTCATAAGTTTGGCTCTCTGGCAATGATCCTTTTATCTAGTGGTGAGCTTGAAGCCCGGTTGCTCCTTTCTAGCTCTGTCTTTGTGTACCTCTGCAATCAGGTAACTTGCTCTTACATTTCTGTCTTAGGCTCAAACTGGCTCTGGTCATATCCAACAAGAGGTTTTGAATGAGATTGTGGCTTTTCTGTCTCTGTTTATAGGGGTACAGCTTCCACAGCTTTGCTTGACAAACAGTAGGGGAGAGCATTGTCACAGCAAGTTTTATGCTTTAGTTGAGGCTTCTCTGTTTATTCTACATATTTATTTAAATCAAAGCATTTTATAAGAAAGGGGAACTGAAATGTTGTAATGCAGTATTTTACGTTCTTAGAGAGTCTTTAATTAGTATGTGTACAAAAAGATGTGAAAAATTAATAATGTTATTGTTCTCCTGACTTCTTTTAGGATGGATGTGTACTCAAGACTCACGCTTTCCCTGAGAACCTTCTGCTGGCCCTCCCTCAAAATATGGTGAGTCCAATGGAGAAACTGGAGTAGATCCTTCACTTTGTTCCAAATGGGTATGCAAGCTGATGTGAGGTATCTTGGTCATTGGCTGAATAGACAGCAGAACTTCAACTCTCAACTAGATTTTTTACTGCCAAACTTTTTGATAGTATCTTTCAGAATTAAGAAGTCTAATGCTGAATCCTGTGGGGTTTTTTAGTGTGATATAATCCTTCTCTCCCAGTGTGCAGAATATAAGTATTTAGTACTAATCGCACTTATTATTGTTCTTTCAGTTTATAAGCAAGCTTTAGAAGTTGTAGGTAGCATTATGACACATTACTTTGTACTGCATGATAAATTTCTTGTTAATTGCCAGTTTCTAAATGTTACCCTCCACACTTCCTTTATTCTCACTCTGTCCGTGTGATCAGTAGGTATCAAGGGAAGCACATGGAATTTGAGGTGGGAATGGAAGAATAAGTTATTCCTCCTTTAGGAAACTGAGTCTGTGCTTGTTACCCTTGCTCCACCTACAGACCTGAAGTAAGAAATAAGTTCTCAAAAGGTATTAGCCTCAGAGAAAAATTTTGCAGTGAGGAAAAAGAATTGTGATAAGGAGGAGGCTGTAAGTTGCGAGAGTACCTTAAATGAAGCAGACCAAATAAGAGGTACTGCTAGAAATTCTGGTTGAAGCCAGCAGGGATAAACTTGGTGTAAACATTAGGCAGTTGTCCAGAGCTAATTAAATTACCCAAGAATGATGCCCAGTGAGAAGGGGTTAAAGCCTTCTTACTCAGAAATACAAGAGTTGTCAAAAATATTTTGCTAGAGCTACTGATTGTTTTGACTTTCTGATTTTGTTGCAGTAATGTTCCAAAAGCCCCATTTTGATCAAGTAGAATCAGTTGTTTTCTTTCTTTTAATTACTTTACTGATGGTACTCGTGGGCAGAGGTTCTTTGTTGCTGAGAGCTAGCAAATAGTGAAATCGCATGCTGCCAAGACACCATCTTTCCATAAACAACTTAAATAAGTTCTTACATGGCCTCCATTACCAAAAGATCTGTGCCCTGAGTTAGTCACTTGTTATGCTTAGTGTTGTTGAGCACTGCTGACTGGTGTCTCTGGATTTCACTGAATATTATCAAACACTGGCAGCATAAGAGCGATGAGAAAGTACAAGCAGCAAAAGGTTTGTCAGCAGCCAACATAGGTAAGATGTTCAGAGACTAGTGCTGACACCCTTGTTCTGTGGTGGTTAAAAACTATGGTTGCTTATACTTAATGTCCCCAGGGAAGGAAGGCAAAGTGAGGACAATGGGGCAGACAATGTGCTTTTTAAGTTATGTGAATATTCTTTCTTCAGATTTTTTTGCCTCCTTTACTGTTATGAAAGTGAAAATAGACACTCATTGCTGTAAGTGGTTACAGGTTCATAATGTAGGGGTTGGTACTTCTGTTACACAAGGCACAGTCAGAGTTAGACAAAGAAGACCTCTCATTCCCTTGTAGACTTTATGCTGAGACTATAGAGGGAAATTTGGGAATGGAGGACAATTCAAAGGATGGTAGTAGGGTGCAGGATCAATTTAGCAGGTCTACTTTGAGGAAAACTCAAGCTGCTCTTATGCTACAGGCCTGTATACTGATGTTGCTTGGGGTTGGCTCTTTGGTAGTCACAGAATCATTTCAGTTGGAAAAGACCATTAAGATCATCAAATCCAACCGTTAACCGCTGCCAAGTCCACCACTAATGCATGTCCCTAAGCACCACGTCTACATGTCTTTTAAATACCTCCAGGGATGGTGACTCAGCTGCTTCCCTGGGCAGCTTGTTCCAATGCTTGACAACTTTCAGTGAAGACATTTTTCCTAATGTCCAATCTAAACCTCCCCTGGTACAACTTGAGGCCATTTCTTCTTGTCCTATCACTTCTTACCTGGGAGAAGAGACCCACACCTACCTCTCTACAACCTCCTTTCAGGGAGCTGTAGAGAGCGATAAGGTCTCCCCTCAGCCTCCTTTTCTCCAGGCTGAACAACCCCAGTTTCCTCAGCTGCTCCTCATAGGACTTGCTCTCTAGACCCTTCACGAGCTTCCTTGCTCTTCTTTGGACACACTCCAGCACCTCAATGTCTGTCTTGTAGTGAGGGGCCCAAAACTGAACACAGGATTTGAGGTGCGGCCTCAGCAGTGCTGAGTACAGGGGAACGATCACTTCCCTAGTCCTGCTGGCCACGCTCTTTCTGAGACAAGCCTTCTTGGCCACCTGGGTACCCTGCTGGCTTGTGTTCAGCCAGGCTGTCAACCAACACCCCCAGGTCCTTTTCTGCCAGGCAGCTTTCTGGCCACTCTTCCCCAAGCCTGGGGTTGTTGTGACCCAAGTGCCGGAGCTGGCACTTGGCCTTGCGCAGTCTCAGGCAGTTGGCCTTGGCCCATTGATCCAGCCTGTCCAGATCCCTCTATGGAGCCTTTCTACCCTCAAGCACATCAACACTCCTGCACAGCTTACTGTCGTCTGCAAACTTACTGAGGGTGCACTCGATCCCCTTGTCCAGATCATTGACAAAGATATTAAACAAAACAATATATTCCAGGAGGCTTGAAAATGACTGCTAAAAATAAAAAATCAGAAACATTGCTGAAGTGCTTCTTATACTCTGACAGATATACCAGCTGAAGGAAGGGGTTTGAGGTAGCCAATCCACCTTAATATCCCAGGGAAATGCTACACAATGACTGATTTAGATCTGTATGTTATCCCTAGTCATTTCAGCTTCTGAGCTGTAGAGTAGGAGAAGGCTGAGCAAGTTCTAAAAAATGCAAATATGATCAGAGATAAGGAAAAAAGCAATAGTTAATAAAGTGTTTTACTGAAATCCTTTTCTTTTCCCTCTCCTGGCATCCAACATCCTCTGCAGGCACTCCCCTCTCTGTGAACACCATATGTCTCATGTTTTTTACAAGCTGTATTTTGTGCTATGTTTTAGTTAACTAGCCAAGAAGACTAGGAAGTACAGAAAAAATAATCAAAACCTGCACGTATTAAAAAAATCAGGGCACTTTTGTCTTCAGTTTCTGCGAGAACAAGAAATAGGCTAAAGACTTTGAATACGTAGGTGTCTTAGAGGCAATGTTATTCATATCTTCCTCTATCTCTCAATGTGGAGGGCATTCCTCAGAGAAAGAGTTGTATGTCTGTATTGTAGCTGCTGAAATAGCTGGTGCTACTGGCTGTTGGGTATGAGTTTGAGCAACTCTAATGTGTGCTAGGGTTTAAACCTTCCTTAGCTGTCTTTATTATAAAGAAACTACAGAAAAAAGAAAAGGCTGGGGGGGCGTGAGGGGGGGTAGGGGGGATGGGCAGGGGGGAGCTGTTAAGTTTGTCTTGGCTGCTCTCCATAGATTCATAGTAAGCACAGAGCAGGATGATTTACAGTCAGTTGAAAGTGCAATGCATGAACATGAATACCAGAATCTACATGGTTTTCAGCCTTCTTGTATGAGATATGACATCCTACATACCTTCTCAACTTCCAGAGTTTGGATTCAGGAACAAAACAGTTCATGATAAGTGATAATGTGATGAGATCAAACAGCCTGTACAGGAGTCATTTTTGAGACACCAACCCAAAGACTAATGGTTTTATATGACAGAGAAAGGGCTCTTCCCTGGAGAGATTTTATTACTTATGCAGGTTGCTAACACAACTGAAGAGAACTGGGAAAATGGTTTGGTGGGCAATGGCAGTAATGAGGTCTGGTTCCCAGTGGCTTGGAGTCCCATGGTAGGATTCTTTGTCACCGTTAATAAAGATTTGAGTGCAGATGGAAACTTTTCTCATGCTGGGACACTTCTCTATCCTCTGTAAATTCCTTGAGGCTTAGTATGAATTGAGGTCACGCGGTAGCATACTCAGTGCAGACAACGGATGGCCTTTCATCTCTACCTAGCTACCTGTTTCCAGTAATTTTGTAGAAAATTTGACATCCAGAATGTTGAGACCTACTTCAAAGACCTTTACTCTCTGTCCAGTGTTGCTGAAATTGACTTAAGTTATTTAGTTGGATGAGAGAGGCAGATAAAAGCACACACATACTCACATGCAGAAACTGAGCTTGATCAAACTAGGCTAAAAGCAAACACCAGTCTTAGCTTTTTCTTGTCAATGTGTACTTAGAATTTTGTGATCTCTTGGATTATGAAACGCAACTTTCTAACATAAATTAGAGTTGTTCTGTTTTGAAAAGTGATCCTACAAACAGCTTCATGGAATACCTGTATTTTATGCTCCACTGATTACCAAAGCAATGTGATAATATTAAAGCCTTCAGCAGTAATAAAGACTATGCAGCCTGAATAGGTCAGTCTTGCAGGAAAACCTCAGAAGGTCAAGGTTGCACTTGTGCCAATATGAGATCGAGCAACTAACTGTTCTTACTGTTGACCATGTTGTGCATGGCTTGACACAGTTACATTCACAGTCAAATAAAAATTAGACTAAACTTTGAATAGTCAGACAGTACTTGTATTTCCCTTCCTTATAAATTCTTTCCTTGATTTAATGAATAGTAATATTCCTCATCCCCTCCAATCATTTAAAATACTTTTCTGATGTTTTATAAATTGCAGGTAGTTTGCAGACCACAGGCTGAGATCCTCTGGTTTAGAGGTCCATCTATTGACCTCAGGCTATGTTCGTTCTTTAGCATTGACAGGAATAACAGCAAAAACTCAGTCTGTCAAAGATGGCTTCCAGTACTTTGTGGAACCAGATCTGTGCTATACGAGGGTTGCCTGATATATTACTAGCATAATTGAAAATCGGAAGGAAAGAGGACAATGTAGTTAGCCATCTACCATATTAGTGTTAAAATCATTCTTAATAGGCTTATGAATACAAACATTAAATAAACCGTCATTTCTAAAGCACTACTTTTTGGCAATTAAAAAAAGAAAGCAATATGCAGTAATCTTAAAAGAGCTGATATTTCAAATCACTCCTATAAAGATATCACACTGAGAAAGCTATTTTCAAGTGTCATCATATGCATAGACATTCTCAGATTAAAATCTAAGCAAGTTTTGAGAAATAGAAGTTGACTGTGTTTTTTGCTCAAGACTATTTCAAGTTTTATCTTTCTGTTAAAAAAAAAAAAAAAAAAAAAAAAAAAAAAACAAACCAGAAAAACTTCTCACCCCTCTGTTTGTTTTTCTTTTTAAATTCAGCTATTATCAGGAATCAGAAATTGGAAACAAATCTCACTTTCAGGTTAAATCCAGCGCAGAGCAGAAAATATGTGTAACTTATTCTGGGTGTCTTCTAATAAATGACTAGCCTAAAGAGACTTGGAGTGCCTTAGGCAGTCAGGTACAATCCTGATGACCTATTTTGAGAAGACTGGTAGAAGAGAAGAAAGTTTACCTTAATCTTTGTTCAGTGTGGCTCATTCATGGGCTCCTGTGGCAGTTTGAATTGAACTGTGGAAGCTTTGGCTATTAACACTGCAAAAATAAATAGCATTTTAAGAGTATACACACCACAAAGTAGACAAATATCTCAGGTCCACTTTAAGAGCCACAAAACTGTACCTTTCCTTGGATGCAGATCTAAAGGGAAAGGATATTCTTGTGAACTGGGATCCAGTCAAAGCAGCCGAGACAAGGCTCATTTTGCAGTCAAAAAAAATCCTTATACCTTTTTGTACCTGTCTCTTTCACTCTGCTCTCTGTGAATTGTGCTTGCAAAATCTTATCTAAAAAGTATGTCCTGCCTTTCAAGGAATAGGGTATGTGGTACCAATGGGGATTAATTAATGTTCCCTTCTAGTCTAACTGTTCCTGTTACCAGGGAGTAAGGTAAGAGGCTTTCTGAAAGGACAATTGTTGTTCCTTCATGTCAGCAACCTGTATTAGTTTCATTCTGGGGATGACGAACCCCGGACAACTTGACAGACACTTTTTCAGAGCTTCTCCTGATCATATTTATTTCTGCTGCTACAGATCTGGATACAACAAAGAAAAGCAAGACTTGTGCTGGAAATATTCACGCCACATAAGGGGAAAACTTCTATAATGTGAGGTAAAGTAAAGCACGTAGAAACCGAGCCTCAGTTCAGGTCCCTCTGTTACTGAGGGCCTGGGAGCTATTTAACTTGGGTTAAAGGTGGGCTTCTGCAGGTAGTGGGTCTCACTGGAGCTGGTGAATCTCTCCACCAGTTTGGAGGATTATAGGCAACAGCAGCCAGCACCCTGTTTGAGTGCTGGATTTATTACTTCCAGTGTCAGTCTTGCTCTATGGGACTTTTCACAAGTGGAAGTCACAGCCTTGTCCCTGTATCTGCCCTGCTTTCCCACGCCTCTTTAGTTTCATCTGGATGCTCCATAGGTCCCTCCTGTTAAAGGGGAATAGGAATCAGAGTAAGATTATTGTGGGCCACAGAAGCACAAGGTGGGAGTCCTCCTTTAATCCCCTTCTGTATTGGTGTACCAGTATCTTGCTGACCATGGTTCTCTGCATGCAATTCTCCATTTCTCCAGAGAGTATAAATGTGTTCGTGTATTTGTTGCTCAGGTACAGCTGTCTCTAGGTAAAGCATCTTGTTCTGAAGAGAGTTTTTGTCTGCTGTCAGATCAAATGATGTTGATGGCTCTGATCAGGAAGCCCTCCAGGAGAAAATGAAATTTTCTTCTGAGTATGAGAAGACTGTATTGTAGTCAAGAGCGTCAAGTGCTTCCACACAGTGGTATCCAAGATAGTGCAGGCTTTTTCTTAAACTATAAAGAGAAGAACTCTGTACAAAGAGTTGGAAGATGTTGACTTTCTAATAGTCATTACTGTGCATTGTAATTGGAGATGTGGAAATCCACTAGTCTGGGCTTTCTTCCTTCCACTCCCAACAGCACGTTCCTGCTTTGAGGCAACAGGTTTTTGTGAATCTTTGGACAAAGACCAGGTGTCACATTTGCATAAATTCACTTGGATTTATTAAACAAAATTTTACAAAATTTCACTTGCAGAGTCCAGTTCTCTCTTCTGATAAGCCAGTGGCTATTTGGGAGAAGGATGGCTATGGTGTGTGCTCTGATATTTAAGCTGAAGATACAGGACTCGTGTATGAAGTTTGTTTGGCAGGGTTCTAGGAACAAAACAAGTAATAAAACTAGGAGTTAAATGTTTCAGTGTAGTTTAATACTATGGAAATTAATTCAATATTCATCATTATCCACAGAGCATCTCCAGAGGTTTTTACAGCAATGTCACAGCAAACCTATTCAGCTCTTAAGAAAAGAGAGATCATGCTCACAGCTGAGCTAATTTATATTAATACCTAGCATAACTTCTGTTATTTCACAAGATCTTTAGGCATTACATCTACAATTAGTTAAAGAGTACATGCTTTATCACCTTATCTCATTTACTAAGGGCTGATTCTCATCTATTTGCAAATTTTGCAGGCTTACAAAGCTTAAAGGTCTATTTTCAAAATAGCACATCTTGCTAAACTGTGCCTCTACAAAAGATTAATTATTTTAAGGTTTTTACCATACAAAACAAGAAAACTTCAATACTGATAGGTTGGGGATTTTTGCTGCTTAAATTTACATATGTAAATTTCCCTAGGTAACAAAAATCTATTCAAGTTTTAAATTCTCAGTGCTAATGCTAACAACAGATACATTCACTACAGTGTGATTACACTGGATAGGCTTAACATCTAAAAAAAACCACTTGGGTCTGTTACGCGGTTTCATAAATACAAATTACTTGTGATAGAATTTGTCGATTAGTGGTACAGTAGAAATAGCTCCAGTATCAGCATCAGGACTGCATTGCATTCCTTGCTCTCATACACTCCAAATGCCACCATGCTGAAACTCAGCACCTCCTAGTAATTATTTCCTTAAATATCAGAGAACAGTAAAACATGTAAAAAAAATAAGAATGGCAGTTCTGTGCCTAACTGAATAGCCATTTAGCCTAACACCTTGTCTTCAACCAAGACAATGTAAAATGCTCTTTCTGTTTTGAAAATCAGAAATGACCCAGATGACTTTCCTTGCAATAGTGACATCCGGTAAAGCAGGAAACCTGCAACCACGATCAACATTCTGCCTAAACATGACAGTAAGGTACCTCAAGCTCTGAGGATGGAACTGATAAATTTTGTGAGGCGAACTACAAAGTAAGGCTTGTGAGATACAGGTCATAAGCTGGAGGAATACTGCTATAGTAATAGGTTTGTATCACTAACGTTCTTATCAGCAGAAGGGTATGGAACGAGATCAGAGAGTCAAGCGGGCTTGTTTCTTATTATACAAAGGATACTTTCTAGAAGCATGCTTGCAACTCCTTAACATGTACCCAGATCTCTAATCTAGGCAGCTTGGCTCTCAAGAAGAGCGTAGCTGCCAGCAATGCGGGGCGTGTTGTGGCTGCAGAGCCCGGAGTATGTATTTGTGCAGTTAGCCAGGGCTGTGCCTCTGTGACTCCACTCTAACTGGTACCCTGTCTTGTTTGACATTGACCATGGGGTGTCTGCATGAGTTCTAGTTGTATCTAGTATCACAATCCTGCAGTGTAAAAGGACTTTAGGAGTTATATATTGTTTGCATTTAAGGTGTTTTTGCACAACTAGAACAATGAAAATGTATGCAGCTCCATTTATTGAAACTGCTCAAATGTTAGGGAAACGTGGGAAAGCAATTTCCCAACATCCTTAAACATCATTTTGGAATAGTTCATTCAAACACCCATGAGATGAGATGCTGAACTTCATTTCATCCTCCAGGAAACGGCACAGCAGAGTAGTCTGTAGGAAGTGGACCACACAGTAATGAAGTACTGTGCAAGGAGAATTATACAGAAAAAGAACACTGCAATAACAAATACTAGGGGAATTTTTTTTAGAGGAAGTTACAGTCTCTATTTTTCTTAAAATTAGTTACTGACCACTGAGTAGATGCTTTGTTAAGTTGCAGTAACAACAAACAGTTTGCTGTTTTAAGTGGGTAGCTATCAATTTTATTTAGTTGCCTTAGAAAGAACATCTGGTGAAGACACATTTACAGACAGATAATGATGTTAGTATCAAACCTTATCAGAAGTGATTGCATTCCAGCAATTAAATTAGATTTCCCTGAAGCAGGTTAATTGAACTACTATGCAGTGTTTTGCCAAGATTTATCCTCTTCTGTAAATCTACTCATGTCAGCTCTGTAGCCTTTCAGATAATTCTGAAAGATTTAGGAATCTCCAAAGATATACGTTCGTATTTGTAGCTTAACCCAGATAGATATGGTGGTGATACCTAGAAATTCCTTATAATAATGCGCTGTTATATGCATTTGGATTGTTTGACTATTTGGGGTGGAGAGGGGGCGGGGATATTTTGTTTGCTTTTTTTTTTCCCAACGTGGGTTGTTGTAGGCACTGAGGCACATGTGTTTCCCACTCTTTTGAAGTGTTTGAGTCTTTTTGTATAGACACCCTGGATACTTAGTTCAGCATTATGATTTCCAGGTACTAAAGTGCCATTGTGGATAGAGTCCTTGGTTTTCCAGCCACCTCCTCTGTAAAGTTTTTGTATCTGTCGATGAGAATAGTATCACTTCTCTATCCTAGACTCCCCTGCCAAGTCAAGGGGAGGATTGATACCAGTAAGGGTAAAAATATTGTCAGATTTTAAATGTCTCAATGAGGACTACAAACGTAGCAACCAGGGCTGCTTATCCCCAGGGAGTCTGAGCGTTCTCAGACTCCATTTGCATTTCTTGAATATCCATATGTTGTGTCACATGTAGCTCACAAGCTCTTCGAGCATACCTCCTATACTGGGGTTAACAGCAGTGCTCTGCTGATACAGGGACGATGGGGGTGTTTGAACTGCTCTGTGTATTAGGAAGCGAGCCAGAGGGGCTGCTGAGGCTGGAGGTGCAGTGACATGTTGAGCCCAACTCTGTCCTGCAATGGAGACAGGGGGCCTCTAGGATACCACCATTGTCTCCTCATTGTGACCCACTTGCTCCTCAAACACCATCATCTTCAGTTTATTTTGATGTGAGCTGAGTGTGTGATATTTCTGACAGACGAACATTTTGGTTTGCTCTTTGTGGGATCAGGAAATTGGGGTACCCGAGCTGTATATTTTAACACCGAGTCTTCTGATACAACTCATCTGAGACAATAATTTGTGCTTCAGTCTTCTGTTTAATACTCAAAAATATTAAACAAAATGTACTACACCTAGAAGTCAGATTTTGTATTGTATTTGAGGTCTCTAAAGAAGAATTTGTATATTAGGTCCAAAAAAATGTGCTTGGTAGCATTGCCCTTTGCGGGCACACTGTGTCCTAATAGTTTCTTCTGGTCAGTGACAGCAAACATATCATGGCTGGAACAGCCTCTGTTGCATGATACATGCAGTCATCAAGTAAGCAGTCACCTAAAAGCACCCTTCCAGTTTTTAGTTTGACCCCAGCCACGAGCAGAGTCTGAGTGCAACAAAAAAAGTATATTGAATTCACTTCACTAAGTTAACCTTAAGAAGAATATTAGAAGAGTTAAGAGTGAAATAGTGCATGCAAAGGTGAACAGTTCAGAGAACAATCCCTACTTGAGAAACAGCTTCTAAATAGCAGGCAGAGAACGAAGCACATAAATTACCTATGTGCCAAACTACCTGAAAATAATTTGGATACTCACTGAAGCAAAGTATTGTATCCAATGGTTCACTGCTAGGGCAGATCCATCTGCTTTTATTTCACTTTATTTCTATCCCCTGTAAGAAAATCAACATACTTTTGCTACCCTAGTCTACAGTCCATAAAATCAGAACTATCAAAATTCCTTCTGTCTTGAACGGAGGTCTGAACACGTACTGTTTTTATTAGAAAGTGCTTTATTTTTATGTGATTACTTCATCTGAAGGAAGGTAAGAATGAGTAGCTTAGACTTGGGTTACAAGATCACAACCATTGACTTAACCTTTTGGTTTCAGTTTGCTATCAGATGCCAAACTGCAAAGCTGGCATATAGTATATATTTAACTTAACTGTAAGATTTTTATGGGATGTTTGCTGTTAGAGTTGAAACACTGTGAGAGAGCTGTGGGATTTTTAACCCTACCTGAGACCTTAGTCTAAACACAGATTTGAAAACTGCTGTCTCTGTATAGCGAATACGTATCTGACTTTTCAAGTGGTGATATGCAGACACCAAACAGAAATGGGGAATGTTGCAGGTTTGGATGTGGGGACAAGGGTATCAGCAGGTGAGAAAATCAAAAAAAGGACAGAATGGGCCAGGATGTGTAGAGAAAATCACTGGTACGTTAGACTTTTTCCTTAGATTCTGTTACAGTATTGATTCAATCTGTAAGGTATGATAAGATCAGCAACCTGTTTACTTTTGGTAATTGCTGATCACATTGGCCTCTTTGCAAGAGCAAGGTGCTATATAATGGCTCTATGGGCATAATCTTGGGAACAGAGCTAAGGTGGATTAACAAGAAGCTGCTTTAAAATTTTACAATAAAACTAGAGATGGTAAAAAATCATGCCAGAATTGCTAAAATCTCTGAGCTCTTACTGCAATGTTCACATCCTTGTTCTTCCTGATTCAGAACAGGAATTTATGGTTGGATGTCTCATATGCAAGCTGAGAATTTCAAGTACTGCAGTTGGTGCCTCCTTTTTTCTATTACTGTGTATTCCATGTGGTCTTGTAAAGTTTGTCATCAGCTGTCTTTGGCATAGTCTGTGAGCCATAAAGATATTTTAAAGTAACCTAAGTAATTGAAGATTGTTTAAAAAAACATTACGCCATACTCTCTGTATTAAACAAATGAGAAAGTTTTGCACAGAAGTAAAAATGCCACGTTGGCTGAAATCTGTCCCTCTGGAAGGCAATAGCAATTGTACCTCTGCTTTCAGCAGGAACAGGGAGAAAAAGTCTTATGGTGAGTTTCTTAGACAGATATGTAGATAGGTGCTGTGCATTGGCAGATAGTTAAAGCCAGCCTTCATGATTTATCAAAGGCAATTTTATTCACGGGGTTTAGGTGCCAACAGCTGCAATAGGCACAGCACATCAATCTGAAAATCCCTATCTGCATTGTTTGATGCCTTTGAGAATCTAGCCTCACAAGCCAAAGTGGAACAAAATCCTGACTACAAGCAGAACAAAGCCGTACTTTGATACAACCCACACAACCTTTTTGATGTGACAGTGTCACAGTGGTAAATTTCAGCATTTTGGTATTTCCTTGGTTAGGGTTGAGGCACAAACACCTTAAATTCAGACTAAGTCCAGGACCTCTTTTTTTTTTTTTCCCAACTTCATGAAACTTCTGGTTTTAGTCAACAGTGAATTGTAAAATCCTACACTTAAACTTAGCGTTTTTCTGGAGTAAATATTGTCAAGCTAAGGTCTGTGTAATTATTTGAGGGTTGGAAATTCCGGATTTGGAAGAAGAGGGGTAGTACTTATTGGGCAGGTAGCTTTTTATACAGTTGACAGCTGTCTGAGTGACTGAGACTCTAACAACGTTACAGGTGATCTCTGCTGAGATTGATTATTAGAGCACCACATAGCTAAGATGACTGGAATCTCATCATAAATGTAATTTGTCTCGCAGCTGTTTCCGCACCGTATGTGGTAGTGGAGTAGAGAACATTACGCTTGCCTCTAATTCAGTGAGAGTCACAATAGATAAATTGGAGGTCAAAAAGGCCTTTTGGAAGAGCTCTTGCTGAAAAGGGTTATATAAATGTAAAGTATTATTATTATTTATGAGCAGATTGAGTCAAATGTCATGTTGGATGCATTTCATCAATCTGAGATTAGACTTGGGCCTGTAGCTCAGCAACAGCTCAGTGATACAAACTGATAGGAGGATGTTTTACCAGGCTAAACAAACTCAAATAAAATAGCAAGCACTTCTTTACAACAGCGCTGCCATTCAGTGATATTTCTGAGGTTTGGCATTTGGAACAGCAGATGGGGTGGCACAGAGCTTTTCCGCCAGGGCAAGAAATGACATGCAGTCTCCAGCCCATTGCAGAAGTGTTTAATTTAGATCATGTAAAGATTTTTGCTGCATGATAGAACTGTGGAAACAGATATCAATATTTTATTAAATCCATGAGTTACAGCTGTATGGGAATGTTAGGAACACTGACAAACTCATTGCCAACGTGTAGCACTTTCTGCCCTTGGGGAAACCTTTATTATTCAGTGAGCTCTTATGCCCAAAGACAAGGGAAATGTCCACTCACCCCCACCTCCTTCTCCCTGCTCACTGAGTATGTGTGTGCGCATGTGTATAAAAATCATAGGAAAAAGAAATATGAAATTAAGCTTTCTCCCTTTAAGACTCCCACTAAGACTAGGGAGACATACCCCTAGCCCACATAAATATATATTTAAAAATACTTAATTTCTGAAATCAAAATAGCTACCTTTCCCCTTTTGCATTTTCTCTTCGTTGACTTTAATTAAGTTTACCCTAAGCAGCTTGTGAGGCCAGCTAACCTTGTTACATGAAAGAAAAAGATTACACACTATGGGGTGGTTCCTGCTAGCTTGGCCATCATTTATAAAGCCAGGATTTAATATCCTTTAAGCTTTTCTGTTTGCAGACTCATTTTATTTAAACGGCATTTATATAAACTGCTCAGCAGATTAGAGAAGCAGCTCCATAGCCTTAATTTCAGTGTCACTTTCCAGCTGTTTTGGTCAGGCTTCATGCCTGGATTTAATGTATTTGTGCACTAAAATGAAAATACATCTCAATGATAAATCCTCTCCAAAGCAGAGGGAAATAGCAGTAAATAACATCTGTTGAAATCAAATGAAAATAAAAACAAAAGCCCACAGGAAAACCAGATACAGTAGGGAGCTTGAAAGCTAACTGAATATAGAGTTCAGGCTTAAAAAGAGTGATCCAAATCCTTAAAATTTTCCATAGATAGGGGATGGGGAATTTGTGACCTACCACTTGTACAGATTTGTCAGTTCCAGATGTACAGGGGATCAGTTATCAAAAGACATGTTGCAGTTTTTGGACTGATCCAAGGCTCCTTGAATTCATCCAAGGGAATCTGTAAGTCATTACAGATATTCATGACAGTCACTGATTATCCCAGAAATAAATTCATGCAATGATATCCTCTTGAAATTGAAACAACAGGGAAAGGCAAAGAGATCTCCCTTTCAGCCATCTATTAAAAGAATAATTCTGGGTATCCCGGCTGTTCCGTTTTGGTCATCTTTACATGCCCAGAGCTAGCACCTAAATATCTGCTCTCTTATTTATTTATTTTATTTCCCCAGAGGCTCTGCTACCCTTCCACCTAAGATTAAAGACAAGCACAATCTGAAATTGGCTATAAAATTAGATGTAAATCTTTTTATGCAGCTAGCCATTGTCATCTGCATTTGAAAATCTTGGTTTAGTTCACTGTGTTAAAGCCACAAGCTCTGTATAGACTTGAATCTATGTTCCTATTCACTGCGCACTTCCATTTTTGCAGGGCTAAATGCTAGACAGCCTGACTGTGTCAGTCCCACAGTGCTCGGTGGACTGTAGTGTACTTGTGATGTAACAAAAAATAACAAGGAAGAACTTGGCCCTGCATCCTCCCAAGACACATTTTGATTCTTCTCTTATACATCAAACAATGTAGATGAGAGCCAGAGGAATACCATAACTTCCATAGGTATCCACTTGCATTTAAATAGAATTTTACTCTGGCTTTACCTTCAAGTTATGAATATATGATTTATTACGTTTTACCTAGGCAAATGAGAGAAACACTTTAAGCCTGCCCTTTCCTGGTATATCGTGGACATCTAACAGTACTTCGACGCTCAAGAAAGTCACTTTTATGCTATCTTCAAAGTACAGAGGACAGGAATATTTCATAGCTCTTGTTTCATTGTGATTTATATGAAGAAGTGGAAGGAAATAGCATCCTCACAGTTGAATTTGATGGACAGGTGCTATGGCATGTTCCGCAGGATTGCCTCAACTTGCAATATGGGTTTTGCTTGTGGAAACTTAAATCTAGTGTAGTTTGTGGATGGAGGAACAGTGAGAAGTAGTAACTAAGTCAGACAAGGATCTAACTCTTACCAGCTCGGGAAAAGAATACGTGCATTCACACGACTTTGGGAAATTACAGAAATGTGAAACAAGGTGTAGATATTAGAAAATCTGATATAGGTTACTTAATGTCTAGAGAGTATCCACTTCAAAGAGGATACTTACTTAAAGCAAATATGGCTTAAACCATAACAAAGGTAGTATATGGTGACTTTGAACACATTGCAGAAATGTAGTGAACTGTAGTTTCAATTAAACTATGGAACAATGTATTCCCTAAAAGAAGTGATTTTCTGTGTTTTGTCTTGTTTTGTGTTTTGGTTGTTTTTTCATGAAAACTCTTCCTTCCTTGTTTACACAGTTAGAGATGGGGAGGAAAAAAAATCAAAACTGCCTGCATTGACCTATCATGTCTGCTAAATCCCAGCTCAGTCCCTGAAAAAAAAATCTCATTTGTTCTTTATGATTTTTAGTGTTTTGTTTCAGCAGTTCTATATGTTGCAAGCAAAGTCATTTCTACCACATCCCCAGGAGACTATTCCACAGTCTAATAAACCTCATTCTAGGATGCTGAGATTTTTTAAAATTGTATTTCAATTGATCTTTTAAAATAGCATGTACTATCTCAACTAAACTGAAAAGAATTGCAGAAGTCTCTAAGCAAAAGTCTGCTCAAAAAACAAAGCGAGTCCTTGTCTAGAGATGTGTAGTACAGACATGCAGTATGCAGAGGAGAGACAGGGATGAAAATAATAATCCCTTCATGAATATCCTTCATTGAGAGAAAAAAATAAACCAAACCACGTAACAGAGAAATTCAGTGTTATTTCCTTTGAGATGCTGTTCTTATATTCTCTGGGTGCAGTATAAGGTAACTCCAGAAGTCTCGTGTGCCTCCCACTGGCACAGGAAAGGTATTTGTGGCAAACCTGTACAGCCCTCCCATGCTTGTGCTCGGAACCGGGAGTTGCAGCCAGCACGGCAAGCCTGCAGTTTGCTCTGACACGAGGAACCAGATCAGCACGGAGCCCATCATACAGAAACGTTTGTGGCTCATACATCAAATCCCTTAGAAATGAGTGTGATTGATCTGAGATTAACTCTTCTTTATATTTCCTCTTGCTTTGCTGTCTCCCCAAAGAACAGTTCACACATGAACTGCATAAAGGTGACAAACTGCTGTTTTGGGGTGTATTTGCTGCTGGAGAGGCAAAGGTAAAATGAAGAGCACAGTTAACAGGAAAAAATTTCTTCTGAGATCAGTAACTCTCCTGCTTTAATAGTGTGCCAGCCCAAATGGATATAAAAGCATCAGAAGCAAGGAGCTTTTTAAAGAGATTATAAAATTGTTACTCCACAGAGAAATTACTCCAACAAGTAATTTCAGCAGTCGCTCACAGAAACTGTATGAAACGTCCAAAGCCACAGGGCAAACGCAACCTGCAAATCCCAATAGCTTTGAAAGCAAGCTATGAAAATGCCTATATCCCAGTGGTGAAAACTTTCTGGATGACCAAGACCAGAGATTATTTTAGCAAGGGCTAAGCAGAGACAGCAGCTGAGTAATACTAAAACCAAATTTCTGTTCATATTTGTGGATCATATATGTTAACTTCTTATAGGAATCATGTTTTCTAATTATGCTGAGGAAACTTAGTAAGGAACCTCACATTTCTGAAGTTTGGTCCTTGCTTAGAATTGCAAGAGGAGGAAAGCTGCAACTAAAATAATTATATTCTCAATACCACTTTCTGTTCAATAGCAACTATACGAGAAACCTAAAGTCAGTCAGTCTTCCAAACTTCTGTAAATGCATTGTATAATAATGCTATAAAATCCCTGAATCTTCTGTTTATGTTGCAGTCCTGACTCAGCATTTCTGTAATCTAAATGTTGAATCTGAAGATTCAGCAAATCAAGCTGGAGATCAGAAATTAGAAGTCCAGGGAAATACAGATACTGAGCAGCACCCAGCCATGAATTTAAATTGACTTTTTTAAACTGAAAGCTTAAAATACTTTGTTTCCCAAAAAAAGAGAAGTAGTAATTCTGTTGTGATTAGAGTGATGCTCTATCCTTTCGAAGTCTGACAGAGTCCATCTGCACATCTCGTACCTTGCTGTGACAGGAAGCGCAGCTCTGGTTGTCCCTGTCCTACTCTGGCCCTGGGCTGCATCACCTTGCACATTCCCTGCTCTGGATGCATGAGCACAGGCAGAAACTGAAATGCATAAAGGAGAGAGGAAAGGGGAAAAGTATCAATAAAGATCTTTAAGGGATCTAGGTGGACTAACCTTAGGCTGGATCCTAGGCGTTGTACTGGTTTGGAAACAAATCAATGTATTACATATTTCTTAATGGAGGCAGCTCTTCACGTAATGTTTGATTGTTCTGATGATGTTTCCCAGGAAAGCTGGGGGGTAACCAGCTGTCAGTGCTGGCGTTTGTGCCACTTATTATCTAACTTATGTCTCTCTATTAGAGAAAATCAATCAGACCTGAGTGACACATGCATTTGTATGGACTCATCTGACTTCCTTGTAACCCTTAGAGATGCAGGGGGCAAATCTTTTTACACTCCTCCCTAGTCCTTCAGAGATATAGGCAGGAGATACCTGTTCACTAGCAACTAATCCATTCTGATCCATAGGCTGCCAAGGTTGTTGAGACTCCCACTGGACTGGTTAGCAGGGCTCTGAGATGCCTGGAAAGGATGAAGAGGCTGGCTTCTCAACTTCTGATAAACCCAGTGGCACACTGTAACTTATTATCCCATGGGAGAGATGGGAGGCATCTTTCCAGCTGTGTCATGGAGCATGCTGAAAGGATCCTGGTCTCTCTCTGAGCAAGCTGGTATCTTTGTGCAGAGCAAAGCAGGGTGGAGATTGCTGGCTGGATGCAGGAGCAGCACAACTGGGTTAGCACAGCAACATGCCAAGTGGATTAGCCCAACTCCTCAGCAGAGCTTGCTGTATTTTCCAGTTTTGGGAATTAATTTGCTTGGTATGAATTCAGGGATAGCTCACCATACCCACTTCACTCATTAGAAACTCTCCTTGATCAATGATCAGAGGATGGTATATTTTTATTTCTTCTAAAATGCATAGTATGGCTGTATTATATTTGAACATTCAGCAAACTAGGAAAGTCTGTATAAGGAAGTCATGACTACTGGTACTTAATTAAAACAGATTAAAAGTTTTGCAATATTAACTCCTATGTTTACACTACCCTCCTTTTTCTGTGTGTTCATTAAATATGTTTTGATAGGTATGCATTTAGACAAGCATTTTCTTCCCTTGCTGATTATCCCCAGCTCTACCTTCTGTTATTGTTAATGTAAGTGTTTGTAGGGCTACCCTATAAACGGTGTCATTTAAATAATCCAGGATTTTAAAAAAAAAAAAAAAAAGACAAAGGAGGAGGGAACTAGTCCTTCCCTCAAAATATTGTACAAAACGGGGCAGTGAGCCTCTGCTGCAGGTGGACAGGACCTTCCACCTAGCAGAAAGGTGGTGGTCCCTTCACCACGAAAGAAAGCATATGTGACAACTCATCCTGAAGAGTTGTGGATCCTCCAATACAAGTGAGACTTAAACTGGGATGTAGGAAGATGAAGGCTGCAACAGTGTTCCACAGTTCTCTTGTTATTCATGTCACTCATCCCAGCTAATGAGGAGCAAGTGGGAGCAACTTCATGCTCCTCAAACTCCTTTATCTTAGCTTGATCAGTTTGCCCGTTACCAACATGGATCAACCTGATCCAGATTTCCTGGAGAGGGAAAGAGTTACCACGTGATTGTTTACCTCCATAGTTTCAAAATGTTTTTGGCTTTGCATGGCAGGAGAAGCTTTGCTATTTGCATTATGTCTTAGAAGTCTTCAGCTGTGGACTGGGACTAGGAGGAACTATGATTATTAATGTGTAACCATTTCATCTATTCTCCTTGCTCTTCTTTAAATGTCTGTTAAATAAACACAACATGCTCTTACATTAAACAACCCAATAACTAGGCCTTTTATACAGTATATATAAATTACTGCAGAGCAGATCCCAGACCATCGTGCTCTCAAAATTGATGCTAATGACTGGATATCTTCACAGGCCCTTGGATGAAGGTATGGTTCAAGATGAATGTAGGCAAGGCACAGAGTCGAGTATCCTGTGTGTCAGGCACAGGAAATGCCATGTGGAATTCACTTTGCCCTGGCATAATAGACGTACCTAAAGAGACATGGGACAGCAGTTAGCAGCAGAAAGTGCAGCAGTTCTGCCATATGCCCTGAGACCAGATACGCCTAACAGCTCCCAAGCGTTTGTCCTGTAAGAGGAGAACAGTAAATGTAAACAACCCCCCCTGTGGATTCTGTTCCCTGTAGGCACCTGAACTGACACTGGCAACACTTTGCACGTTGGCAGGAGCAACAGGCGCCTGGTCCAGCCACTGTCAGAGAGAGACATCAGATGCAGAAGACGCCATTTCCATGAGGCAGATCCACCTAGGCAGCCAAACACTGCCCTGTGTAAATAGCTGTCCAGAGAACAAGAAGCAACTTGAACTCACCAAGCTTCAGAAATCCTAAACTCCACCATGGCTCATGTGACATGAACTGGCTCCACGTATAGTTGTTCTGCCTATTGGGCGTTAATAATTCTTCTTACATCCTGATCAAAGAAAGCAAATACGAGGATGATCTGTATTAACAGCTACTGGGCTTCATGACAGTGATGCTGTGGGCAATGTCTAGCTGTCCTGACACGTTCTTTTATGTAGGTCCATGCCTGTGGAATTTCTCACAGAGAGCTGAACTAACGATAAACACTGAGAATAGTAGATAGCAGTCCTTCTAATGAAATAAAAAAGCTTTGCATCTATGGCTTGTGGTATTCAAATATGATTAACTTATTCAATTATTTTTTAATTGAAGTCTCCCTGGATAGCTTTACTGACATCTTCAAAGCAGGAAGCTGTGTACTGGCTGCGGTTCTCATTGGCAAGTAAGATGTGCACATGGCCATAATAGCTAAAGGAGAAAGATAAGGAATAGGGAACCTCTTGCGGGAATGCATGCATATATGCACATCTGGCTTGGGCCAGAGCAGAGTCTGCCATTTTAGTGATCCGGACTTATGGCATATGTCTGCGTTAAGGAAATAAGGATTCATGTCTTTTAAACGCTAGTTTGTGTTGCTTTTTCTTCCACAGAATCCACAAGTCATTTAATGTGGATTTTTTTTTTTCTGAATTTCCCAGGACCACACATTCTCTCATTCCTTGCCTTGAGAATTGAAGTGTTTTGAATCTCTTATTCTGACTCATTTTGTCTCACTGAAAAAACCTGTTTTACTGGGAAAAAAACGAGGGAAAGAATCAGAACATAAAAGCCAGAATTATACAGAAAACCAGTCTTGCTAAAAAATAACATAAGGTGGGTTGGGAAATGTGTAATAGCTTCACGGATTGTTACTCTTGCCACAGAAGAAGTTTTTCTATACCACAGCTTAAAAAGCCATCTGCCTTGCCATGGTCTCATCAAGGATTAATTGTTAAATTATGAAGAAAATCTTCCTTAAACCAAACTGTTGACACATGTGGCACAGGTTAAAGGGCTCCAGAGCCCAAAGTTTCCCTGCTTTCAGCAGAAGTTAGTTGCCAAACATCTCATCATCTCTTACCTCTCTAATTCCATCACACATTCCCTACCCTTTCTGATTGCCTTCTCCAGTGCTTGCATTTTACGTCTGTCTATCTCTCTCTTTTTGTCTTTTCCCTGACTGCTTTGAAGAAATACAAGACCTTTGAAATGTTCATTTTATTCCAGCGTAGTATCCTTCTTAACCTCTTGTCCTTACCCACTGATTAGTGCTGCTGGGAACTATTAAACACTTGCAGCAGCCTGCCTCCGAGCTGGCTGCATTTCAGGGCTGAGAGAAGTTGCACTTTAATACCTCTCTGGAAGTAAGTGTCTCTGGGTAAAGAGAAAAAAGATTCAATGGGAAGCTTTCCTGGTTTAGTGGCTTTTCATACGACTTCCTTTGTGATGTAAGAGCGTGTTTTTTGAATGATGGGATGCACACTGAGGAGAATGGGGACAAGAAAAAGAGGTGGATCTCAGAGGTATTCACAACTCCAAAGAATATTATTTGGTAATCATAGTAAGAAGTCAGTGTTAGTGCTTATAAATACAATGAGTCTTTAATATAACAACTGATACCTTAACAAACAGCAGAGGAAAGAATAAGAGATGGAGAGAAGGAGAAAAAGAGCTAGAAGCATAAAGGTGTTGGTTGGTTGTTTTCCTAATTGCATTTATCTATTATTAGAAGAACCAGTTCTACTAGAATATGCCATGACTGTCACATTTAACACCATAGGGGATGCCTTACTTGGCCAGACCTGTGGTCCATCCTGCCCAGGGCTCTTTCTCTGACAGTGCAATAGAGTGGTTATTTTTGGTAAGGTCAAGAGACTGATCACTCCCTGCAGTCAGTCCCTTGCCTTGGTATTGCCCCCAGCCTCCAGGACTGTTCTGTGTATTAGAGGGTACATCCCCACCTAGGCCTTTTTTTATCTGTTTATGGACCTCAGGTCTATGGTGTTTGTCTGAGCCATCTCTGAACCTGCTTCTGCAACCTGCTGTGACAGCAAGCACTAGAAGTTCACTCCCTGACGTGTAAGGAAGTACTTTTTTATCTATTTTAAACCAATCTCTAGGTCTTGCCTGAGTGCTCTCTACTCCTGCTATTGCAGGATCTCATGAACAACAGTTCTGCATTCAGCTTATCCACTGCCTGCATGATGTAATCAACCTTAATCTTATTCCTGCCGGTCTTTTTTTTCTTTTTTTTTTTTTTTTTATTCAGACTGAAGAGCTTCCACATTTTTAGTCTTCTCTCATAAAGCAGCTCCTCCAGCCACTCGATCATTTTAGTTGCCTTTGTACCTGGAAGAACATACTATCATCCAGAATCCAAAACATTTTGTGTTTTGTTTTGGTCTTTTGAATAAGAAAATGAATCTGTACAACCTTTGGATGTCTCTTCAGATATTTGCTGGCACAGTATTAGACTATTGTTTTTGTTGAACCTTGGCTCTATTGAAAGCTCTAGACAAAGTATTTGGTATCATCACATGTTTTCCAAGTGTGTTTTCTAGTAATAAACCATTGAGCAGCACCTGAAAAAAAATAGTTCACGTAAATTAGAAAGGTGTGTATACTATTAGTTTTTGCAAATGTCATTAAAACTTTGTGATCAGTGTTGTCTATACTTCTCCCATATACCAAAATATTTAATAATTTTCATGCCTCCAGATACAGCTGGAAGCCCTTTTTCTTCTCACACTTATCAGTTCTAGATAAGGTTCTGGGTACATTCGACTTGTCTGCCATGACAAGTAAAAATAGGACCTGGTAGCTCACTTAAAGGCATTTCTTGAAAGTTCTGTCTGGCACTTTTGATTATCCCTTTATCCACTGTTTGATATTTTCTTACTCCTTCACATTACCATTCATTTTTTCTGCATTAGCAGTTTCAGCAGCCAGTATGGATATAGACTTTTCCACCGGCCCAATTTACAATTCCCATAAATCTTTGTGTACTTCCTTCGTCTGCAGATGTAGATATACTGACCTGTAAGTCGTGGGGATCTATCTGCATTCTTTCTTCAGTCACTTTTCCTCAGAGTGGGTTATTTCTTTAAATTTATGTTTCTATCCAAGGAGCTTTAAACTGCACATCAGGTTTTTGCAATCTCTCTGTGTTCTTCTATTGTTTGTTCCAATCTTAGAATATAATCTATATGAACTCTAATGTCTTTGCTGTCATCAAAAATTTATTCTCTTGTGCTTTGAAATACTTCAGGCACAAGGTGTGAGCCAAAAGATATTTTGGGTAAACAGAGTCTTAGTAATGGCTGTTAAAAGTCCACAGACATCAATTATTATTTTTTTGTGGAAAAATACCTGCCATTTCCCCTCTCCATGGTGTAATGTGTGCAGAAAGTATTCCCTTTCAACAATCCAGTTTCACTACTTGGGCACTTAGCAGCCCCTATGCAGTGTACCTGCAATACTCATGCGCGTGTTGGTGTGTAGGGCACAGTTATGATGGTCCTGGTCTCTGCTTATCTAAACTCTTTACTTTTAGCGTTTTCTTGGAGCAGATAGTCTGAACTGTTGTAACAGCAAAGCACAGTGCAAAAAACAGGTCTTTCATTTAAAGTACCACGTGCAACTCTCGGTGTATTGCAGAGGCTGTAAAGATAGTTAAAAAGAAAAAATGATATATCATTTGTGTGTCATATAGGGCAGCTCTTCTACTTTCTCTAATATCCTGGGTAGAGGGAAAGGGACACCAATGATAAACCTTCTTGAAGTGGAGAGGAGGTAGGCTGGAGATGCCCGATAGCCACGTCTCATATTCCACCATTAGACAGTGGTGCCGTACTGGTTGATGCCAGGAAGGTGCAGTTGCTCTGAAGTTTGTCTGGCAGACACATGCTGCTTGCTGTCCTGGTGCCAGCAGCCACTGGAGCGTCTCTCCTCACCAGGTCAGGGAGAACTGAGGCTAAAATACCTTAGTAATAAGGGCGGTGTTGCCAATGGCATGTGCACACCAACATGCACACACAGCCCCTCACAGACATGCATGCATACACTTTGAGCCTTGCTCATGGTTGAAGACGAAGGACCTGCTGATGCCATGCCAGTTTACACCAGTATGTAGTTTGATTCCCCCTCGACTCCCTCCCAGATTCTCCACTAGCCTTCACAGCTCGGTGAAAGCTTTCGAAAGACAGAGACAATGTTTTTGAAGTGTTTTTCAGGAAAACCCTTTCCTCCCTCCCCCAGCTTTTTTGCTGGCAGAGAACATCTGCAACATGGTGTAAGGAAAAGAGGAAAATAATATACAGACTTATTAAAACGCCTTGTGGATAATCTAGTCTGGCTGATGCAGCGTGGCGTGTTGACCTGCATAACAGTGGAGAACCCATCTCTTCCTTGAAGTGGCACACCCCCACAAGTGCCTGGACATGGAGAAAGGTATGTAGGAGGGCTGAGGTTAAAATAAAAAATAATTTAAAAAAAAAAAAATTCATCCTGCATAAAATGAAGAAAGCTTCTATTTCTTTACCTTCCCCTACAATTTCTCAGGTGAAATTAATACTTTGTTTTTTCTTTTAGTAATTCTCTACCTGGCTCTTGTGTATCTCATAAACCTGGTCCCTGGTTGCTTTTATAGGGGCACTCAGAAAAATGAGTGGCCATTCTTGGTGGTGTAGATAATTGTTGAGCATTTGCTCCTTTGCAGAGATAGAGTTATCGGCAGAGGTAGTATTCTCAGGTGTTCTTCCAGCCTTTGGAAAATAGTTGTTACTGTAATCTGTAGGCAATTTGCCCTCTAATGCTGTAGGCATGTGCTTCTCCTTTTGTGGCTGTTTACCAATTCTCCAACAGATTAATAGGAGAATAGTTCACTCAGTGACAATCTGAAACTTTAAAACACCCTCAAATGCCTCATTACAGACCAAATAAAATAGTTTGTTTTCTGTGAATGATTAGTCCCTCTCATATCTTCTTTGCTCCATTGCTTTCAAAATGCTAATCTCAGGGTGCATTTATTTGCTTGTGCCAGCCTGTTTATAGCTACTGTATCCCTTTGGTGGAAGCTTACTGTATCTTCCTCATTTGCAGTAATCAGTGAATTTCCATGATCTATAATCATAATAATAAGTCAGTTGAGGCATGTTTTTCAGAAAACTAATTTCAGTTTCTGGGGCTGGGCTGTCATCTCCACTTTTGTCGTGTTATGTAAGATGAAGCAAATATGAATCACGATGTTGGACTGAAGAGTGTTTGAAAGAGCAGGGCTAAAGGGAGAAGAATCTTTTGCAGCACATTTCTGAGGAACAGAGCTACTCAGCTGTACTGCAGTGTATTTAGTCTTTGCAATGTTTTACGTGTTTTTTATTAAATGGTTGAAGCATTGTTATTCTTGGGCCTTTCCAGGCCTTCTAGGTTGCCACAAAAGTAGCTTTAGGACCAGCATAGCTCACTTGGGTGAACTTCGGTGCATGACACCCAGCTACAAGACATACATACACTGCAGTGTGCCCAGTGCCTCCCCAACAGCCAAAGAAACAAGGGACAGGAGACGGTGAGGTGGGAATGGGTCACAATGGAGGTGTAGCCGGGAGTTCACACTCATCAGCTCCTTGCCTCTGTCGGAAGACTCGCATAGGAATACAGCCTGTAAAAGAAACATGGAGAGGGATTCCTCCTTTTTTCCCCGCTCACATACAGGGTCGGGGCGGGGGGGGGGGGGGAATTGAAGGGATTTCTACTGTAGGGAAGAATACTGTTGTTAGCTGAAACCCAACAGAGGGAAAGGGCAGGGTGGGAAGGACATGCAATAACAACCATGTTTAGTTTTGACCAGGGCACCAGTATTAAATTGTTTGCACTTTAAGGAAGTTTTGAGATGCTCTCTGGTGATAAGACAGACATATGCAATATTGTTGGTGCCCCCTTCTCCAGTATCAAGAGCTGGCCTCTTGCATTGCATGGCTGGTTGCTCAAGAAAAAGCATAAATGCTGTATCTATCCCCAAGGCAGTTTCCCAGCAGTTTTCAGTTCAAGTATTGGTTGACTCTGGGGCTACAACTGAGCATGCCCTTAGGTAGCATGGACATAATTTTTTTTTAGCCATTACTGAAAGAAGTAGGAAGGGACAAAGTCAGTCAAATTTCTACTGATCCTGTAAATAATCCTTATTTAAGTACAACAGACTGTTCTAGACAGATAGTGGCTATGCACAGATACAAAAGCATCACAAATTTAAAAGATTCTTTCTGCAACATATAATATAACTTATATTAACAAGTGTGACACAGAAACTTAGAATCATGGAAAACTTTGGACTGCAAAGGACCTCTGGAGGTCATTTAGTCCAGCCCCTGACTGAAACTGCGTCCAGCTAGAACAGGACCTTCATTCAGTACCTTGAACAACTGAGTTTTGAGCATCTCCAAATTTGGAGATTCCGCAACTTCTCTGGGCACCTGCCCCAATGTTTGACCTCTCTTATGGTGAAAAATTAGAATTTCACATGTCCCAACGTGTGTTCTTTCTACATACCTCCAATACAAGTCTGGCTCTATCTCCTGTACACTCTCCTGTTAAGTAGGTAGTTGAAGACAAGTAGCAGTGAAGACCTGAAAAGAGGTGATAGTGATCCTGGAAATCACACAGAGTAAGGTTTCCAAACTGGCTAGCTGCATTTTCAGAGTTACTGAGTGTTGGCAGGCAGACAGAGCTTGGAAAGATTTGGAAATAAGATGACCTTTCACATGAAGGATCTTGATTTGCAGATGTGCTAGGGAACTATAAATCAATATTTTGTGTTCATTCTCTGTTTCTTTTAACTCAAAACAGATTTTGGAAGATGAAGTCTAGGGTCTCAGAATTGTGATTTTTTTTTTTTTTTTTTTTTAATATCGTCTTTAAATGAAGGATAGGCTGTCTGAACTCACCAAGCACTGGGTGGTTTGGGATTTTGCAGAAATGTGCAAAAGAAGAAAAGACAATTGAAAGGCTGAATGTCGAGTAAAATTGCCCACCTGTGTGCTTAGAGAGCCAATATCTCAGGGAAACTTCAACTTGATTAGATCAGGAGGAGGCAGAGGTAGACCTTTAGATATGTCACTGGACAGTCACTTTCATTTAGCTTTCACTTTAAAGGAAACTAAATATTCCAGTAGGGATTTACAAAAGGTGCCTGAAGTTGTTTTTGTGCCGTGCACCTCTTCTACCTGTACGTTCATCTCTTAAAAAAAAAAAAAAAAAAGTTTAGGAATTGTCAGCAGCAAGAGCAGGGACTGTGCTGGGGCTGTGGTATCTACGAGCTAGACGCAAAATGGAGCACCACATGGATGGGTTGCTACATGTCATGGAGAGACGAACCCTGTGCTCAAATTGCTATTGCTAAGAAAGGCTTCACAGGCTGAAACCAGTACTGCTGTGCAAATGCTTTGACTGGAAAGAGCAACTTTTAGCACACTTATAATGAAAAAGGCTCAATTACCTTATGTTCTTTAGATTAAGTAAACCCTCTTCCATCTCTGAATTACCCTGTTTCGTGGGGTTTTCCCTAGAACTCAGAGCAAGAAGTTAATATAAAACCAGGGTGGTTGAGTAGTGACCTTCACGACAGAGCTTGCCAACTTGGTGGCAGTTCCTGTTACGTGTTGGTGCTTTGACTCTCTTGGTCACACCCAAATGACTTCTGTTGTACAGTTTTTAATCTGTGCCTCAATTTGCTTTAATGCTTGAGCTCCAAGGAAAGCCATTTGCTTTTCCTTTTATTGCTACTTTGTTCTGTTTTGTTTTCTTGAATTTGTGAGCAAGTAAACATACTGACAAGCAACCTTTAGGGAGTTTCTAAAGTCAGTTTAGAGGAGGATAATTTGTGATGCTGCTAACCCCTGTGTAGTGTTAACACTTTCAAATATGTCTAATTACACTTTAAGATAAGGATATTAATGCCATCAATCTGCACTCATAGCTCACTATCACAGAATCCAGCCCTTTGGCAACGCTCACATGTAATATAGCAGCATAATTAATGCTTATAAAGACACCATTATGTGCAACATAGTATTCGTATCCGTTGGCTTGTAATCATTAAATACCATGAAAGTGAGGTTAGCGAGCTAAAGACCCGGTCAGACAGTGCTGAGAGAGAAAGGGAGGGTCAGTCGGTCCTCCTTCAGCCCCCAGTAATATGGCAAAAGGTATTTTTTTAAATCTTTGGCTCACAAACCACCGAGAGAAATACTTGAGTTGTTTTCCACCACATTCTTGCTTGCTGAAAGTCGGAAGGCATCAGATGCCTTTTCAGAAATGAAGGCAGATGGAAACGCGTGTGAATACCACCAGTGCCACCTAGCGTCGGTCGGTCGTGGGGAGGTGTAGTGTTTCCACGCAAGCTCTGCTGCCTTTCAGACAGACGCAGCCTGACCTCATTTTTCCACCCCAAATGGGATAGGATAGTGTTGCTCCTGTATCGTCCTGTCTGCTGAAGTCTTAAGAAATGAAGGTAATGGCTCCTGAAAATCCGTAAGGCATTTTATTACACACTTCCCTGATTATTTTGCCAGTAGGTTAGCAGGTTGGCAAATGTTTAAGCATCTGTCTGTGTTTTCATGGAGACATTTAGGGTTGGGATTAGCAGTGATTGCATATGTGAACAGCATCTAAGCGAGACTGAGAAAGTGACTGCATGGACAGCTAGGTTGTAGCAGAAAAATTGACTGTATATGAAACGGTAACTAAAAACCTTTCCTATTTACTCTCTGCTTTATATGCCCTCACCCTAATTTGTTGCTTTGTCCTACTACTGCCTTGCACATTTCTCTGAATAAATTTGCCTCTCATACTGACTTTGCAGCCTTGAGCTTGGTCCTTCCCTTTTATTCAAGCAAATAAACAAACAGAATATTTACTGTCAAGTTTAGAGACAAGGTCTTGTGTGCACAGTAAATCAGAAAGAGCAGAAGGATTCACTTGTTGAGATCTTCACATATGGACTAGTGTCAAGGAATAACAGTCCCTGCCTATTAGAATTATTTAAATTCAGTCAAACACACGAGGACTGCGTTGATGAGCTGTCAGGATATTGCTTCTCTTTAGTGTCTCCTCTGTAGAGACATGTTTCTTTTACACTGCTGTGTTCTGGCTTTAGCTACTGATGGGATCTGGATGCAGCAGTGGGGGAAGAATGGGGCCACTACAAGGAATCCATCCTGCTGTGGCTTCTCTCTTGCCCTTGCAACTGTGGTGGCCTCAGTGTTCATTCTTAACTTCTCCCCACGTGGCTGCCAGAAGGTGCGTGAAGGTTTGTATTTCAAGCCCAGCCATTCCCCCTGCCCGTGCTGGGGAGCAGTGCGGCAAAGAGAGTGGTGAAGTTTGGGACTAAGGAAGCTTTGTGTCCTTTTTCTGACACTGACTGCCCTGTGCAATTTATCCTGCCCACAGTGGCACGTTTACCCTGCAAACAGCACATGTGTGCTACCGAACACAAAGAGGAATTACTATTAATGCCCTCAGATCGAATGTGCAACTGTGTTACCCTGCAGTGAAGCAAGGCTTGGTATCCTGACTGCAAGGCTATCTTAGTGAGGCTCTGTGGCCTTGGCAACTTGAACTAGCATTTCTGAGCAGCACCACACTTTTATCTCATAGACATGCCGATGCATCTGATGCTAATGCTGTTACCTCTAATAAGGTTCTTCAGAAAAGTATAGTGAGCTGTCTTTAAAAAAGAAAGCTATCTGGTCATTGCAGCACAAGGTTCAACGCAGGCTAATTTACCTGCTGCTCAGCACTTACCTGGAATTTAAGTGAGGCATGTTCTGAATTCAGCTGCGCTTGATTTAGCACAGAGATTTTTAACTCTGTGCTCAAGCTGAGAGTTCTTCCATCACCATGTTGCTGCCTTTTACTTCTTCTGTTCAAGGGTCTTCAAGTAAATACCTGGAAATATCAGGTCCAATCTGACTTCTTGAATTAGATGATCTTTAAAGGTCCCTTACAACCCAAACCATTCGATGATTCTTAGTCCAGTGATACAGATTTGTAGCTGAGATGTAAAAGACTTGACCGTGAATCCCTTCAGCCTAAGTTTCCTGCATCTTAGAAGTCCCAGTCCACAAAAAGGATTGTACCTACCTTAGAAATCTCAGAGATGGAGAAAAGCCTTATCTGGAAGTCTTCCTTCATAGCTTCCAGGTTCTGAACTACAGCTCGAAATAGCTAAAGCAGCTCATGATTAGTTATGTTGTGGCATCAGTATCCTGGCAGTTTTGTATGTATCAACTTGGAGAAACTTGAGCCCCTTTTAAAGTATGGCAGGTCTTAGGGTAGCAGCTGGAGGGAAGTTTTGAGACTGTGTCATCTAACTTGAAGCTCTAATTGTCAGAGGGAAGTTTTGAGACCGTCTGTGGCATTTAAATTGAAGCTCTAGAGCTTCAAAAACTACCCGCCTGAAGAGCTAGGTAGTTTCTGAAGTATCTTTCAACATACAACTTCTAGCCATCTGTGCCTTAGATGTTATCTCCTGGGAGTGTTGTGAGGATAAATGTTAGATATCAGTGCTCAGATCCTACAGTAAAGAGGGCTACATCTTTATCTATCTTCATGTACTCATTTTATCAGGGCTTTGATAAGTCCCTTGTAGCCGAGAACAACACTGTGTAGTTTGGTCAAGTCAGTCAAGCTCTCAGGGTTTGCAGGAGGTGAGTTGTTGCAGTATCCATCACTTTGCTGATTGTCCTGCCCAAGGGCAGCTTGTTTCTTTTTGAAAGGAAACATCTATCTATACTTTTCCTTATCTTGGGTCTCCACTGGTGGCTATGGAGAGCTAAGAGTTTGGTGGAATTGTTTGCGAAACTATATTCCACCCTCTAGGGAGGTTCTCAGGTGGTTTCTTGGGCAGCAACACTTTCCACTTTCTGTATCCAAACTGCAGTTTTTCCTGAGTGCTCTACACATGGGGACATCTCTATATGAGGTTGCTGATTGACAGCACCTACCATACACCTCTTCCTGTCAGCTCCTGCATGGTCCCATAACTGTCATCTCGACCCATTTCCCAACACTGCCACCTTTTGAGCATGAAACTCCTTACAGCTCTTTCCCTTTTGACTTTACCTAGTTCACACGCTGCTAGCCTTCCTCTTAAGCCATGTGCCTCTGTGATCATTAATACCAGGTGTGGGCATGAATGGATTGCTCAACAGTACAATTTTTGATCCAGATCCAGCGTTGAATTTCTGTCACATTTCTGTCAAATTAGTGAGAGCTTATGTGGGCTTTAAGCTTTATGCCAGCTTTATGCTGGCTGTGGAAGGACAGATGATGCCTAATCTGAATAAATTTAAGCAGGTGAAGACAGCAGGTGACACTTGATTTGTCATAGAGCTTTGGTGCAAAATTAACCCATCAGAGTGGTTTCTTAAAGAAATGTGAATAGGCAGATCGAGTTCTTGCCGGATCAGAGTTATACCCAAGGAGCCTGAGCGTTTCTGCTGTGGTACAGGATGCCCTAAAGCTGCATGTACTGCCTGATTAAGTTATGGCCTTATATGAGCATAGTGCCTTTCAGAAAAAAACTGTTTTCATTGTCATCTTGAAAATTCAGTAGTAAAATTAGGTGCTTTTCAGCTTAAAAATTGCTGAAGTTTACTGATCAATAAATCAGTATTCTGTTCTTCTCCCAGGAGTGGTTAGTGACTATTGCTCTCCCTGATGAAAAGTTTTGGTGATGGCTTCTTTGTATATTTTGCTTCATTCATTATTTGAGGGTTTTTAACTTTCTACTGCTTGATATTTAGAATGAACCAAATGATACTTTGAAGCAGCAGGCAAAAATCAGATTTTATTGTTCTTTTAAATCAATATTTTTAAAGAGTTCTAGAATAAATTTTTTTAATGGCGCTATTAGTCCTGCATGGCATTGCCATTTTTAGTCAATGTTGTAATTTATATGGTAATAACAACAATGGAAAACATCCTTCAGCAAGATGAAATCCAAATGATAATGCATCTTCCCATCACACTTTGGCATTTCTATCAACAGTTGGAGCCACAGAGGTCTGTGAAAATGAAAGATGCTGAGAACCAGCACCAGTTTCAATCTGGGGAAAGGATGATCAGAATCAATTTTTCTTTGCTAGATTAAGAAAGTTTCTAGGCAGAAAACTAAGTCTATAGGTGGGTGCTAGTGAAAAGAAACACTGCATTTCTGACAAAGCACTTCTTGAGACTTGAAGGTTGCAATGTCCTTTTCTCAAGAGCATCTACATTGCTTTGCTTTGCTTGTGCTTACCTGGACCATCCCCTGGCTCAGAGCAGATGTTATTGTTTTTCCAAAACCAGAGCCAGAATACTGTGGGCCCATTCCTCCTCCCATTCTGCACAAAATTCTGGTTTATCCACTCCTAAGTTAACACAGGCAAGAGCAACCAACACTGATGCCTTTGGCTTTAATCCTGACCAGCTGCAAGTGCAACTTGCCTAACTCTTCGTTGCTGGAAGCTAGACCACATTGTTCCTGTCTTTTAATGTAGACAGTCATTGATGCACTGAAATATAAATCAGCATCACAAATGGCTTTCTGTGATTTATATACCTTGAATGTGTCGATATGAAATGTATCAATTTATTGATTCATTGATTTTTTTTTTTTGCAACAGCGTCACATGTTTATTTTGTGGTCTATAAAATTCTAGATCCTTTTTAGCAGCCTGGACAGTTATTCCCTGCTTTTATTTAATCATTTGGGTTCTCTTTCCTAAGTACAATACTCTATTCCTCTCTCTATGGTGTTTGTCTTGCTGATGTCAGAGGTTTGTTCACTGTCTAGTCTGGTGCCTTCCACAAATCCTGTTCTTCAAGCTGGAATGGAAATAATGCATAGGACCAGATTTAGGATATTATTTGCAAGAATCACCCTAGAAAGGTCACCCCTAGTCTGCCTCCACTTTTACAATTAAGTTCAGAGAACAACTCTTCTGAGTGCTTTTCTCAGTATTGCTCATTCACCCTAAGACCAGGTTTTCCTGGTTTGTTCATAGTAATGGCACGGCGGACAGTGTCAGAAATCCTACTGACATCAAGATTTGTCTATCACAGTTTTTCCTAATCTGCTTGGCCAGATGTCCTGGTAAAGTAACATAAAATAAAGACCAGGAAAAGTAAGGGTTTCACAAGACTTGCTTTTGACTGCTCCATTGGAATGTTTCTTAGCCCTAACAAAATTTAGGTTTTGAAATAGATGTTTAGCCATTTGTTTCAGAATTCTTCTAAAAACCAAAGGCATTCTGACTATTCTGTAATTCTCTAGGTCTCTTCTACCCTTCTCTCCCCCACACTTTTGTCCTTTATAAAACAGGTATTTTACTTTTCCTCCTTCAGTACCTTGGGATCTCTCCACCCTTCATCACTTTTTCACACTAACTGCTTTAAGACTATTCTTTAAATATTGGTGGATTTCATCAAACATCGCTCATGCAAGTATATCTAATTCATCTACATGTTCTTCACCTTTTGCCTGAAGATGGAACAAAAAGCAATATCAAATCAGCCTTCTTCACAGCAGCTGTTGATTGCTGTCCTTTCCCATCAGGCATGGGTTTGTATTCTACTTTGCCTCCCTGTGCTTCTAATGTATTTTTCTTATTTAATTTTGTCTTTTGCTAGCTTTATCTTGTGCAGTACTGGCGTTTTTTTGATTGTATATTTTCATGCTTGGGCTATTCCTTTATAGTCATCTGCAGCTGTGTGTCTTGTTTCCACTTCTTTTTTTGCAATACCTTTCTGATATTCAGATCTGCAATGAACTTCTGATACAGTTGTAATATTCTCTTGCACTGCTGCTTATCTTTCACCTGCATTGGGACACTTTGTCGTTGTGTCTTTAATAAAGTCTCTCTCAGTAGTGCCAGCTCTCAAACAGTACACCTTTATCCCTTGGATTATATTCCTAACAAAATCTTCCTGACAGCTTTTGAGTTAATTTTTGTTGAAGTCCATTGATCCTTATTTTCCTGCTTTCATACTGTCTTTTTCTTAGCAAAGTCTTCTTTCGTGATATTTCATAAATGACTTTCTAGCCAGTTCTCCCTAGTTCGAATAAAAAAAAAAAAAAATCCTTTTCCCTAGTAGTTCATTTCCCCAAAATGTGTTGTGTCCGTCTTAGCTTTTGGTTTGAGTGTATTCCAAATGCTATCTTGGCCTTATGGTTAGGATAATTTGACATAAGAGCCCTTTTTAGGAATTGTATACAAGTTTAATCTTGCAACAGGGAAATGGGTTCAGAAAAGCTTCTACCCACTTAGTGTATGGCAATGCTACCAGGTTTGGTGCTCCTCTTCTGTGTGAAGCACTGCTATGCGCTCTGATGTTAAGTAATTTGGGAACTAAGGGATCATCAAATGCAGAAGCTGTTCTAGGAACTACAGTTGACTTTTGCAGAGGTGGATGGCACTAAGTGCTCCTTTGGTTGACAGGAAAAATGTGACTAATCGGAGATGTATGTATGCATGTATAAACATGCATCCCAACAATGTTATGGATTGTCCTTGTCCTGCAGTACCATCCTGGAAAAATATCACGTGGTTGCTTCCAGTTTCCTGTTCTTATCAGTTCTGTGCTTTGTACGTTTTAATCCATTCCCAAGTGCATTCATTCTCTGCTTCCAGCTAAGAATCTGTAATAGGTTGCTGCTGAGAAATCTCCCTTTTTGTTTCCTGCTTCAGAACTTCTTGCAACTCTGCCTCTTCTCTCCTGTCTGAACTTAGAGCAAGCACGTACTATTTTTGCATATGTTTTGCAGCCCTTTCTTCCATTTTTGCCTTGCTTCTTGTTCCTGGTCATGCTTGATCCTAACACACCAGTCTTACAGACTGCCCCATCATGTTCCTGTAGTGCTGGCAGTTTCATCCATGTACTAAGATTTCAAATTTTTTCCTGTTTTGTTAAACACATTCCTAACATCTAGGAATAGATGGCTCAACAGGCTGCCTTATTGGTCTCCCCAGTTTGCCTTGTCCTGTCAGCATCACCTGTTTTCTCTTATGTCAAGTCTTCCCCTCAGTCCCCTTTTGCAGGATGCTGTTCCATGTTCAGTAAGTCCAGTGCTCCATACTGCCCAAGTATCCTTGTATCCTACATCCTCAGGATCCATGCTTTGGAAATCCCCTCTGTGCACTCAATGTTGTGCACCAATATGCAATAATAGATCAGATTAGAGCAGCTTTGCAAATCTGACAGGCGAACGGGCTAGCCCAAGCACCATCTATGCTTGTTTGCCATTTATATTTATAATTAAAAACTAATGATAGTTGCTTGCCTGCCAAGAAACAAAGTCTCTTGGTTGAATGGGTGAGGGGAATTTTGCAAGGCAAGATTAAAATCTGCTCCCTTCTCTGCTGGGATCCAAGAGCCAACCTTTTGTGAACTGAGAAATTAATTGCTCCACAATGGGATCAGACTTTAAATTAGTGAAAGATTGTGTTGTCACTTCACTTTCAGTGGCTCAGCTGGCAGAGCTATGTCCCTGATTAGCTAGACAACAATTACCCTGCATCATTCCACCATTCCTCCCCAATTACATATTTTATTCTCACAGAGCATCCTATTATCCCTATTTTAAAAACTTCAATGATTTACATCTGTCATCAGAGAGAACTGGAGTCTTCATCTCCAGACAGGCCTTGGGTGCCCTCATGCATTGTCCAGTATTTCCCTGGGGACTGTGATTTTCTGGGCCATGGGCATCTCTTCACTTGAAACGTGATCGAGACCACTGAGTTCATGTCAAAGTGAACCATCTCAATTTTGGCTACTCTTAACTTGCACACTATTTCAGTCAGCTTTGAAGACCAGAGATCGTCTAAGCTGTCAACTGTATAGCATCTAAAGCTGCAAAATTGGTACAGTAAAATGTCTGCTATACTCATTCATGAAGTTATCTTTATTCTGTTTATTGGTATTCTGTTTGTTGTTGCACTAGCACTACCAGAAGTTGGCAGAATCTTCTGAAGGAAATTCTGATTATCTTGTACCCTTTGGAACTACTGGATTCCCAACAAGTAATGAATTTAAACAAGTACTATCCTAATTTCTCCGCATCCGTTTGGAATTGCCAGCAACCTGTATTTATCACAAACTGCCTGAGCGTAATATGTTTTTCACTTTTCTTTTGTTGTTGCCATGGCCCTAATGGCTACATAGATGGTTCCTCTCCGACCTCTTCTCCTCGCTGCACCTCTCCCCATCCCATCAGAGGTGAACAAATGTAGTACTGGCTGAAGAAAGGGGAGAAGAGGGAAGTGTAGACAGTTTCTATCCTTCTTCCCCTTTTTAAGGCTATTCCCTGTTGTATGACTTCCATGGATCTTCCCTCCCTAGCAAGAAACACAGCACCATGGAAATCGGCAAGCTTGCTCAGATGCAGCATCTTGAGCTTATGGGAAAGACTGGTCCACCTCCAGTGTTGGAGAGCACATGGACTTTGCATGGATAGAAGAGAGTTCATATGAGTAACAGATGACCTATGAGTCTATTCAGAAGAACCTCTGGCAGCAAAGAACAAACTCACAGGGACATCTCTGTGTCATGGCATTTCTTGAAGCATTGGCTGGCTCTCCTTAGTCTCCTTTATAACCTGGAGGATCTAGCTGCAAGCTGTCTAACAATTCTCAGAGAGCAAACACCCTTTTATATGTATATGAATCTGGAAGCCAAAAGAACCTTCAATGATCTGCTTTCATTTTAAAAGATTTAAACTAGGCCACTATTCCTTAGGTGGTCCTTAGCTGGTCACAAGTTTCGTGAGTTCAGAAGCACAAATCCTGAAGATGCTAGATAACCAACTGCTATACCCTTTCAAAGACATACACCTGTTTAAAAATCACTACACTAGTCTTAAAAGAAAAAAAGGAGAATCTTGCCAATGTCTAATGCTTTTAATCTTGATCAGATAACTTTTGTGGTTTATGGTACAATTACAAGAAAGGATTCATATTTATATAATAAGATTTATGATGTTGCTTTTGCATAGAATCAGCATATCAACCTGTTCCTCTTTTCAAACAGTGAATATATTAGGATTGTTAAGTAAAACCAGGCCTACCACTCCATTTTGCTAGAAATCACTTCTCCCCATTAAAAATGAGATTTACCACTATTTACAAATGCCCCTCTGTTCGCAGTTCAGCAGTCAGCTATATATACGGGTTATTTCTCTGACTTTTAGTCCAGAAACTAGGTCTGTTCTGCTTAACTTTCCATAAAAAATGCTGTCAAAAGATTTTCTGGGTTCTAGGTTATATTACATCAGACAGGCTCCTGTCCTGATGTCCTCATCAATGCACTCTGTCATATTCTTCTGACAGTACTCCTTTTTAGTGAACTCATGCTGATAATTTCCCTTTTTAATGAGCCAATTTCTCCATCTCTTTATAAGATGATTCCCAAATCTCTCTTTGGGAGAAGAAACAGGGTAACAAATCTCTCAAATGAGATACTTACCTTACCATTAAAATGTTTCTAAGTCATCCCATTGCCTCTGTTTCCATGCTAGACCATGGAGATAGAGAGAGAAGGATGCAGTGTGGTTGGCTAAATATTTAAGGAGAGGGGATTACTTCCTTCTGTCACACTGTAACCCTCATGTCTATGGGTGACTTTTATTTGGGCACCTTTGGCAAGACTTGGAGATTTGAAAGCAGGATGATACATTTATGAGTACACAGTGATAACAATTACCTAGTAATTACCTAACTTTTGCTAATACTCCCAGTAATGAGTAAAATGAACATGCTGTTAGGCTGAGCATTAGTATTTACCACTCCCAGGGCAGTCACGTGTAGAGTCTCAGCCGGTCAGGTACCTGTCACATGGGGAAATGTCAGTCTCCGGAGCTCCTTGCAATGGGCTGACCCTTGATCTTGCAGAGCTGCCATTTCCACCTTTGCTTCTTCCATTAGCTTTTTTATCTTGCCGTGTCTCTAGGGGTTGTTTTTCCTGAATCTCTAATGCTTCGACTTCTTTGCTTTAAACTTACTGTTACTGACTTTGTCTCATCTCTTCGTCTTTTATTTGTTTCTGCTGTCTCCCCTTACGTGGCTTATGGCCTATGAGCTGTCTCTCGTAAGAACTTAGGTGGCAGGATAGCTTTGGCTCATTGTTAAAATTCTTTTGGTAGAAATAGGCCCTAGATCACAACATCCCCAGAATATGTCTATGTATTGGTTCATATGGAAGGGCGAGTGATGGAAAAGTAGTCCTGTCTTTTCTGCAGCCAGAGGCTGTAAGGAGAGGGCTTCAGAAAAGATGGTGACCCTAGGAAGATCCTCCTGAAATATGAGCTTAGTTTGTCAAATTTATTATCCCAACCAGAGATACAGGATATAGTCAGTACCAATAGCTCAAAATGATGATGTAAAAGAGGGTAGGGGGAAAGAAGGAGAAAACAGAACTTTGAAGTTTCTGGATGGAAGCTGACTTTAAAATGCGAATCCTCATAAATATTTACTACTAAGACCAGGGTGCCCACTTCTGAATTCTGTTGTGTATTGCAATTATAGTTGTAAACCCATAGTGTAAGAAAATCTCTCTGTATGCGTCACAGAAAACTTGCCTATGAGGTTCTCTTGCCTATTCTCTTTTCTGTTCTTCTGGCCAGTCGAGACAAGTCTTGCAGTCTCCTAAGGGGCAATGCAGTGGTTCCCAAGCAGACCTTCCAGGGTCTAAGGTGTTCCAGACTTCTTGTTGCCTGGCACCACGTATGTTATTATGCACTAAAGTTACAGAAACACTGTGGGCAAAACTGTATATATTAAATGGTTTGCTACATGTACAGTATATTTATAAAATGACTTTAGACTGTATGTTATAAGCAAAATACAGTGATAGCTGAACAGGGTTGAGGATCTTAAATCACTATTTTCTATTAAATAATCACATATTTCATTGCTCTATTTAGCTTTCTAAATTGCACATTTTATTTTGGATTTGATGAAACTGGTATATTGCCTATTAGTTATGAATCCAAGAACAGTCAGCACATTCTAAGTGAATATGCTGATTAAATAGGAAAGAATAACTGGGTCCTCCTACACAGACCAGAAAAGAGGAATCTTTTCTTGCAGAGAAAGCCCATTCACCTTCCCACAAACCATGTATATGAATCCCCTGTATAGATGAATATTATGGGTCTTAGCTCAAAAGGGGGCATGTGGGGTCACTATAAAAACTTCAAGGTTTTAGAGTTGGAAACTTACCTGCCATTATCTTTTATTGTGGTCTGTCATTTCTGGAATTTTCATTCTATTTATGCCTTAAAAAAACCCAAAAACCAAAAAACAAAACCAAACACAACAAAAATCTCTTTTCATTTTTTTGCTTCACTCATCTTTTTCTATAGACAAGTCAGGAGATTGGCAGCTTTCCATGAAAAGCTATTCCTGCTTGTGCTGCTGCAAAACTCTGATTCTGCTGCATCATAATTTTGTAAAAAGAAAACCTCAAAATATAATTTAAATGTACTGGTCAAGTGTTTCCAACAATTTATAGAAACTCAATACAGTTCCCAGTTGTGTGACAACCAACAAATGCATTTATACTAGATCCTTCCAAGGAAAGAAAAACCTGGGCTTATTTTAAAAATTGGTGGCAGATGGATGCTTCAGCTCCATTGCAGATCGGTGGTAACAAAGTGCCTATTTCCCTTGAGCACCCGAGTCCCTTGGTCTCCTTGAAAACCCCAGCCTGCATAGAAATTGCCTTTAAGACACTAGTTAGGGATAACCCTACCGAAGGTGAGGAGGCAGTTGCGTCTAAGATCTGTCTCCATATAAAGTAATGAGAGGCTTGAAATCTGTCCCCCAGCTCTGCTAATCTTGCTGGGATCAATTTGCTCAGATGTAAATGGCTGCCGTTCATCGGCTGTTTAATACTGAAGCCCCACAGTCCCTCTCATTAATAAGGATGCTCAAAGAAAACATGCTGTGCTTTTATTTGTACATCTTCATCTTCTTACTCATTATAAGTAACAGTTTTACTGAGTGTTTCAATGCCTAATCATGTTGTTGTGGGTTTTTTTTTTTCCTTTCCAATCCATAGTTGTGGTTTAATATACCATTACAATTTAAAGCCCCTGTAAAGAAAAAGTGGTTCTTATCTGCTGCAGAAATTTCATTAAGCGCATTCTGAAAGTGTAGGGGAGCGTGGAGGTACTCAAGGAAAAGCTGTAAATTGTGGTGCTGTTAACTGCAAGCATACTAGATGGCACGGAAGCCTCAACAGCTTCAGGCATAATGAATCAAAATGATGGTTTTTTTGCATTAAAGCTGATTGCAAATAAAGGCAGCAGTGTTTTCAGATTGGCACTTGACTCCTGCTAAGCTTTGATCAGGGCTTTTGATAGGCAGAGAGTCTCAGGGACAACAGGGCTCTTCCCCAAGGAGAGCATGTCTCAAAGCTAGAAAAGACACATGCACCCTGACAGCGTACACCTGGCAGACTGAAGCCTGATTTCCTAGGGATATTGTGTAGTTTGTCAGCTTCTGTTCCAAGCCAGTTGCTGTGGTATGGAGATCTTGGCTGACTCATGCTCTTAGAGAAAAAAGTCAACAAATTTATGTTTATTATCAGTTGTGATGTTCCATTATCAAGTTTAGCAGCAATCTAGTGACTGCAGAAGCAGTATAGATTAGGAAGCTACTGGATGCTACAGCGAACACCCAGTGTGGTTCCCATCCAACAAAAAGCATGTATGCCCTCGGGTTTTTTACTTTCCTGTTTTTCTTTCTGCAGAATTGTCCTAAATAGGAGAGCTAGTCCTCCCTGCAAAAGATCTAACAGAGCTCACTGTTAGCAAATTGAAGTGATATTCAGCCTAAATGTCCTGAATTCTCTCAATTGCTTTCTCTTCCTTTTCCACCTTTGTGGAAATTACAGTGAGAGAGTCATCATTTAGTTAATGTTGATAATATGTAATATGATACTCACATTCATAAAATGCACGGGAATACAAATCAAGGCAGAATCCAGCTAATCAGATTCTTTGTAGCTTTAAACTTTCCTTTCCAGATTCAATCACAGTTGCTTAATTCCTGGGCCACCTTACTCATGTGACACAGTGACACTTTTCTGTGGTACTGCCTTTGTAAGTAGCCCAAGCAGCACCGTCTGTAAGATGACCAAGAAAATGCATGACTCTGAGTTGGTCACTTGTGATAGGCAAAATCCCTGCCAGCAGCAAAAGCAATAGTTAAATATCAACCAGAAGATAAAAATAAAGCCATGAACACGGGTAAAGAGATGGTTAGATCAAGATTCACATAGTGTCTCCAAGGCTCCCTGACCGAACATCCTGAGCAGCACTGTGGAAGTTAATTAACCCCTGAGAATTTATTTTCTCTAAATTGAGCGTAAAAGTAGTTTCCTACTTCACAAAAGTGTTTAAGACTACATAATTACCAGGTAGTCCTTTGATTCATCTCCTTAAGTTGAAGGCAGCATAGGAGTATGAAGCACTCTTGTAATTTAAAATGTAATCATCTGCAGCTTAAGGAATGCACTCGGTGGCCTACAGAGAGAGAGGAATCTCACTGAGGAACTCATTGAGGAGTCTTCTGGTGCTAACAGGTAGCTGCTGAGGGAGTCAGGGAGTGGCACAGATTCCTGGCAATCTTTGGCTTCACACCAGAGAAGGATATGGACCGTTACTTTCCAAATGTTAAGATGAATCATTGGAAAGAGCACATTTAAGTGACACATGTCCAGTCTCAATGATTATTTACAAGTATTGAATAAGGCTTAGGCATGGCAGAGATAAGTAATGATATATTTTTTCATAAGTATATATATGAATAGCTATGTATGTATTTGTGAAGCAATTGATTTTGAGGAAAAAGGACCAAATGCATCAAATAAATTACTGAAGGAGTTGAGTGAAATTCACCAGCCAATGTCAGATACAAATTAGACGATGACTAGTTTTGACTACATCCTCTGCTATGTGGTTTCCTGATTCTAAGCACCACCTTCCACATAACAGCACAGGGGTAATTTAACATAGTTACGTCCCCTTGATTCTACAAAAAAGCAGTAGTCATTAAGGTTATTTTCAAGAAAAATCCCAGAGGTTAATAAGCATGCAATTATTTTATCCCTGTGGGTCTATTAACCTATCCTTTCTTGCAGGATTTATGCACAAAACTCAGTGGGAGTTTTCTGGGAAGATTTGCATGTCTAGTTCCCATTAAAGTTAATAGGAGGCGTGCATGTAAATGCCTTCTAAACAAATAGGGAATAACCTTTCTTTGAAGACCCTAAAGAAAATTTCTAGTTCATTCTTACTCTAGTGTATTAAACCCAACAGACAGTCCAGAGATTTGTCCTATTCTTTATCTGTCACACTAAAATCTTCAGCTCAGAAAACTGCCTTGCCATCTCTTTTTTTCCTTCTTTCTCTTACCATTTATTCTTCCTTTCTATTTTCTTCCCCTCCCACTGCTTCTCTTTCATTACTAGACGGACAGCTTAAGAATCTCCGCCGATGCGAGAAACAACATTGCTCTCTTCACCTCAGCAGTGTTCTACCCTTTCAAGCCGGAAGCAAACCAAAAAAATACTCTGTTCAGCTTGATTCTTAATGCAGCAAGTAATAGAGCAGCACAATTCCTTCCCAAAGGAGGCTGTTGTGGCAAGACGGGTGATAGAGGGTTTCAATGGGAGACTGGACAAGGAGAAACCCGTTGGGGGTCACTAGATAGACAAATGATATCAGGATCAGGAAATCCCTGAACTGAATGTAGCTGGTGGCTGGAAGAACACCCAGGAGAAATATTAAAATGATTGCCCTCTTCTTTCTCTCCTTTGGCTATTTACACATGGCCACTGTTGGAGACAGGACACTGATCGAAGCAGTCTGCCTGGTTTTATATGGTGTCGGGTGTTCCCGTGTTAGTCCATGTCTTTATCTCACCCTATGCTGGCCCTGCACTTCAGAAGTTTATTGGATTAAATCTTAGGGCTGCAATACTGATGAGGAAGGGAAGGAACCACCTGACACTTGCTGCACCTTGTGTCTGGGGGAAGGTATGTCATACTGAGGGGTGCTCCCTCCCTACCCTGAACTTTCCCTGATTATCCTGAAGTCTGAAGGAGAGAGAGAGACAGCACCAGATAGACCCCAGGAAAGGAGGGGAGAGGTAAACAGATTCCCTGAGGGATTTTGTAGATGAGGAGGGGCAGCAGAATAGGGGCTGACACAGTGAAAGCAACTGTGAAACTGAGCTGCTAACGACCGTGTGTGCTTTTGCTACATGTCAGTCAGACGCAGCCCTACAAACTGCTTCTCAGAAAGGAATGGCCAGGGAAAATCAAAGACCAGGAGATTGTTGGAAAGTCGTTGTCTTCCTCTGATAGGGAGCTTGTCTCAGGTCTCAAATACCATGTCTTTTCCAGCGTGTTGCTGGTAATTTCTTAAGCAGCAAGTACAGCTGGAACATACCATTTATAGATCTACTGGACTCCATTGAGCAAAGCTAAATTTTCCTCAAGGTCTTCGATGAAGTGTATCAGTGCTAGGATTTCCATGCTACTTTTTTGGCAAAGGCAAGAGAAGACTTCCCTACTGGTTCCAGCTACATAGGTGAGATTTTTCCTGACGCAGTTCTTTGTGGGACTGGAGCTACTGTTTTACCTCCCGTTGCTGAACTGTGGTGTGAGGTAACTGTGTGAAGATGAACAGATGCTGTGTGACATCCTGAATATACCATATGTTGCAATGCAGGGGATGTTGATTCTTAAATGTATAATTTGCAAAGCAATTTAAAATCCTCTTGTGACAAATGATTCAGCTCTTCAGAGCTCATCTCTCTTGATCTGTGTTTGTACAGCAACTAGCATATAGTGCTCTAGGTCATATTTGGACCTTTTTACATGCAGTATGTGCTGTTCACACTTATTTGATTTAGTTAACTACTTTGTCACTTTACAGCATAGTACATGAATCCTTGAGACAGGGCAACAGGTTATATCATTCAGAAATCCAGTGCAGTATAGGATATGAGAATGTGTTTCTGTATGCTTGTTTTATTTTGGTATTAAGTGGTCAATGAAAATATCACAGGTTGACTGTGGATCTTATAGTATGTAGTTGTATCTTCCTCTTTCTCCATCAAAACTCTGTCCCTCCTTTTTCTTCAGAATAACATAAAAGAAACAGATGCATTGATTTTGCTGGTCCCTATAGCATTGCAGAGGGAATGTGTCTCCTAAGGCAATGCTTAAGGTTGTTCCAGCAATTGCAGCTTCCAAAGGATTGCTGCCTTAGAAAGGAAACAGTTTTAAATTTAAAAACAAACAAAAAAACCCACCACCACACAACTCACCACACCAAAAACCAACTGCTTTTTATAACTTTGGCTCCAAAAATGGCTATGTAATTCATTGCACCTGTAGTCAATTATCCATTCAAAACAATTGCTATTTCACAGTGATTAGCTGATTTGCCAATATGAGAGGCAGCTGGGTTTTCCATGGCCAAGTAGTAAAGCACAAAGCAATGAAATCTTTTGAGCCTGGATTCTTCTCTTTTTAAAGCACACAGAGAAATAATCCTTCTGCTTCAAAATAAGACTTCCTGCTAAAGTAAAAATAGCATTATCTCAGGTTTTAAATGGAAAGTTGGGAGTAGTCGTTTTGGAGATTTTTTTTTATGTAAGATGACTGCAGTGGACAGATGTTCTCAGTGGAGACTAATTGCTTTATTCTTTCTAAGGGACAATATTGGGATACTGTGTGTTCTGAACTGCTGTGGCACGGCCTCTCGGTACCTGGCTTCTGTAACTTTGTCATTGCTGTCATGACAAACTTTATCTGCCTTTGCTGTGCTTTTCAAACCTTTGGCTTTTTCTCCCAGCTGCTGAGGCTGAATGTTTAGTTGTTGAAATATGAGGAACTGTTTGCCATCTCTTGTATATTTTATGTATCATATAAAATTTATGTTGAAAAAATACGAGTTTAAGGAAATAACCTGACCCTACTTCCACCCTTAGTCATACTGATGTGTAATGGGGTGAACTTCACTAAGTCAACGGTATTACACAGAACTGAAATGGGTGAAAATAACTTAGAAAGGAGAACATATAAGGGACAGACTATAGTGCTTAGATATTGACTTTTCTTTTTAAGAGGTGTAGACTAATTCACTACAGATAAATGTTTGATGGAGTTACGGCTCATAAAAATGATTCTCCTCCATCTACCCCTTCTAGATTCATTCTCTGCATGGGATCCACTCTTATTATAGCTGAGCAATGAGGTTATAAAGGACAGTTAATGGAGGGAAAGCAACTTCTCCCTCTGTTTGCTTTAACGCATTGGTGCAGTTGTAAGGGTGAATTGTACTTTTGAGAGAGATCTCCAGGAATAGTCACTACTTCCCAGGCAAAAGTAAAGCTTTTATCTCTCATATTTCTTAAGGGTTTGATGATCATCAAATCAGATTAGCCTGGTATAATGGAAAACGGCAACTCAGTGGGAACAGCCCTGTGCGCTGTTGGAGCGGGTGAGGCTACAGTACTCTTTGGCTGTCGGGCTTATCTGATAGGCCTCAATTCAGTTACCTGGGCATAGGCATCTTGTGCTGTCTGAGACACCATAAGGTATCCAAGATGCCTGGATAGAACTAGCAGGTTTGATTTAAAAAAAAAAAAAAAAACACAAAACAAAACCCCAAAAACCACAAACCAACACAAAAATAAAAAAGAAACACAAATACAGGATAACCATATCTTTCTGTAGCAGCAGCTAGAGATCAGCGGGGGTACCCTGGGGCATAAGCAGTGCATTGAATCCAAGCTCGTGATATTCTGAGATCTCTTGCAAGCCTGAATAGTGAATTCCTAGTCAGATAGCTGAGGAAAGATTGCAGCTGACCAAGCAGACAAAAACAAGAGCTAATTTGATGTCAATCACACTAATTCCAGAACTCTTATCAAGAGATATTAAAAGAAAAAGCAAGATCTAGGCATCGGTGAAGTACATAAACTTGACTGTGAGATGTGATTCAATACATGGTGCCTGACACCACATGAATACCTATACCTGATGGTATTTTTCAGACCTGGTAATCAGGAGTGAATCTAGTTTTCTGTATTTGATTGAATTCTCCCCTGAGACTTTATCTCCTATTGCTTTTGAAATAGTATAGAATAGAATAGATCACTACTAGCAATGGATAAACTTCAAAGGCTGCTATAACTGAGCTCAACTTGCAGGTTTTTTGGAGGCTTATTTGAGCTTTTAAAATTAGCGTGGCAGTCTTGCAAGGACAAAATGAGAGAAGTAGCTTCATGAGGAACTGATTTTCCTTGTAGAAGGAAATATTTTAAGAGACTTTCTCTTTATAGTAACTCGGGTTTTTTTCTTTTCAAGAAATTGGAAGTATAATGATATTAAAGCATAATAATATAAAATGTAATTAAACCTAATTTTTTAAAAAATACCATAGACTGTGGCTCAAATTTGGCTTCCATTTAGTGCAATATGGCTACCATTCTTCTTAGAACAATTTCCCTCTCTATGCAAATCACACAACAAGTCAGCTTTTAAGAAAGGCACTATAAGTTCTTAATAAAAAAGATGTAATCAACAGTTGAATCTCAGCATGGTAGGGTCAGCGGGAGGAAAACTCTCCCTGCCATAGCAAGCACAGGATCCTCGGTGCTTGAACAGTTCAAACGCCAGGAAGTTGCATGGTCTAAACAGTAGAAATCTTTCATCAGTGCCAAGTCCTCACCGCTAACAAAGACGACACACTTAAAAGGATGTCTTACTTCGCTTCTTTTCCTCCTCAACCACCTACTTGCTTATTTCTCTGATCTACATCTGAAAGAAGAGCTTGTTCAAAATCACTTTAAGATATGACAAGATAGCAGCAGATCTACATCTGAAGCATTATATTCAGTGGATGCATTTTCAGTCTCCTTATAAAGGCAACAAAGGAAAAATTCCACAAAAAGTTTTGCAGTGATTATAAGACAAAAAGTTCCCACTTTTCATTTTCTAAAGCAAAACTGACAAGAACAATTTTAGTAGCTAAAACTCATAGTATAATAGATGGCACTATCTTCTTTGAGATGTCCTTTCTATATTTCAACATGAAATTTGAACTACTGAACTTCTGCTGCAGGGTTCAGTGTGAGTGTTGTTAATCTCAAAGTTTCATAATCATAAATCAAACTCAAAAATGGTGTTGAGTTAAAATATGCACGCATGCACTCATACATACGCTGACCACATTATAGGAGCAATAAGTAATGGGGACATGGGAGGGATTTACTTGGCCTTCTAGCTTTAGAACTCTTAGAAGCCACTCATTTCATAGGTTTAAACTTTTCTCATCAGCTATGGAGGGTAGAAATTTTCTTTTAAAATAAAATACAATCAATATTCTCATGTGATTTCAGCCATAAGACCCAACCTCAATATAGTAAAAATGCCAAGAGCTGTGATAAAATCATGAAGGCCGGCAACCCTATATCTTCTGAGCAAAGCCAAGGCCTCATGTCTTAATGTGGTGGACTCTAATAATTACTGATAATAATTCAGGAAAGCTACTTTACTAGAAAAATAGGAGATAATAAAAATAAAGTGAATTGTCTAGCAAGATATTTTGCTACTCAGCTGATGTTTACAAATATATATATGTTTACATGTATACATATAAATATGTACATACTATCTATATATATGTAGATGAGCATGATGAGGCATATAGATATATATGACATAGCAGTAAGGTGTCTTATACTGAAGAAGAGTTTCCCTACTGAGCAGAGGTGGTGAGTATATGTTTCCTGGATGTAACAGAATTTAATGAATAGATGTCATAAGCAAGTGCTTCTCCTTCGCTTGAGCAAGGAGAGGTAAAAGTCCCATTTTAATATTTTTCAAAATCGGGATTTAAAATACAGAATTAAAAATTTAAAAAGAAGGTGACTAACAAAAGGATATTGGGTAAGGCGGATGAAGGGCATCTTATGTATGTGGCCCTTTGGAACTACAGGAGACATTATTGCACAGTACAGCTCAGTTCTTGACTCTTTTTTGCAGAGGTTCTTGGATTCTACTAGAGTGAAAGGATAATCCTGCTTTGGAAAGAAACCAAATGTGTTTGCTTCTTCTCAAATGAAAATTCCTCCATCAATATCCATGAGGCATTGGAAGTCCTTAGTCCTGTAATTCCTATCACAGCTGGGAAAAGGGAAACACCTCTACCGTTTTTGTTTGCATTCCCTTCCCTGTACCTTTTGGGAAATAAAGAGCAGGTTTTGTCTGTGCGAGTATCTCAGGAAACTATTCTGTGGATGACTTTCTTCAATGGTAATCTACAGTTCTCTGTCCCTGCTACCCAGAGCAAAATACAGGAGAAAATCCTAGCTCCAATCATCCTCTCTTCCTACTAGATTACTTTTTCTTACTACAATAACTGGGCTTTGACCTCTTATCCATCTAAAATGCAGCTGCTGAGTTCTTCTCTTTTGCCTGTTGCTCTGATGCTCTGAGCATACAACTCCCTTTTTCTTTTTTCTTTCTCCCCCCAACCCCCCCTTCCCATTTCACTTGCTGTTCTACCTTTTCCTATTCCTCACTGCACAATCTGTCTTACCTTGAAGGTCGTTCACAGCACTCTCTCCCTCCCTCCTTGTCTAGTCTAGTCTCTTATCTCGGAACATTAATTTAGCTTGCCTATAGTGAGTGAAAGTAATAAAAAATAATTGGTTATTTGCAATACTCCTAATCAAGGTTGTATTCGTGTGTCTTTCTCTTTAGAGCTATAAGGTAATAAAAAAAAGTTCCTTTCTGTGAAATGTATTGGAATCCATTGAATCCATCATTAGGTAAATATTATACACAAAGATATTTGCTTTTTTTTCACCAAAAGTGTTGAAATGCTAAACTTTAACTACTCCAGGAATATTAAGATGTCTACCTACTACAGACGAATTCCAATTTAGTTCTTGCTTCTCTCACAGCAGAGCTGTCCGGCATTTGTGGTTAAAATGGACATTTAACAATATGAATAATAATACTTTTGTTTAGATCAGTGAAGTCATGACTACGATGAAGCATCTACGTTTTAATTGCCTGCATTTGTAACCATTTAAATTGCGATCAGGACACAGCAGTAAGAATGATATTGTGTTGAGATGCTGTCTTTCTAGACAAAGACTTCATTGCCCTTCCAGAGTTGCACAGGCAAAATTATGGCCAACTTTTACACTAGAATTCCTGGTCTTCTGTGGAATTATTCCAGCTGGAGAGGAAACTGAGAAATGAGCTCATTGTCTTCATAGCTGAGTTTCTGTTATTTGGGGTAGGTGGTGTCTTTTTCCATTTCTTTTTAAAGGCCACGAATGCACGTCTTTAACATAGGAGGAATCCAAAAATCCCAAAGACATTTATCCAGGCCACAGCACCAACTCTCAGTTAGCAACCTGACTTACATTTTCTGCGGGCCAGACTAGTAATAGTAGAGACTAGGTGGTAGTAGGCTTTTGTCTCAGTCTCTTATCTTTTAAACTGTTGCTCAATTTTCATTACTTCTCACAGTTTCCTTCATACAAAATAATACTCTGAAATGCTCTCCTTAATGCCAGTCCTTCATTTTTCCCAGCAGCCTTGCCTTTACCTTTGAGTGGAAAAAAGTACTTGACCTCTCTCTTATCCTAAATAAATACGCCAGTTACAGTGAGGTTTAAGCCAGTCCATAGCAGAAACCTAATGCCAGTGCTACATCATGCTTACATGCCTACAATATTTTGCAGTCCTAAAAATTTAAGTGTAAAATAATGGACATTTTCTATCAATCATAAACTCAATGTTACAACTGCAGACTCGTATAACTTTATCCCTTCCTTGCTCTGCCCCACCTTTCATTGGCTTGGAGACTTCTCCATGCACAGCAGTTATATAGAAGGGATTATTTTGCAATTGTAGGTGTATCTGAGTAATCTTTGAGCAAAAAAAAATATCACTTTTTAAGCAATTGGGAACTATTTTACTCTGCTATAAATCAAAATAGGTGAGCAGATTTGAGTATTTCACTGAAAAAACCAATCATTCTAGGACTGAGACCAAGTATGGAGAATTCATCTGGAAACAGTGGTGTTTTTCCAAAAGCTAAAAGAAAATGAAAAGCAGAAAGAAGCCTTGAAATAACCTTATCTACAGAACAGCAAATTAATGTCTTCCTGAGTCCTCTCTGAGCTATAGCGCTGTTTATGAAGGATGAAGCAAACCATAACACGTTACCTTTGGCCTTGTGTTGTTCTCTGTGCGTGGTTGCTGACTTCTCAGAAGCTTCAGGTACGTTTTTGTTTAATGTCAGTATCAAGTCTCCCATTCACTTCATTAAGAGCAGCCGTTCATCCTGGCTCTTTGATGAGGTGATTCCATGAGTTTTGTTGTGTTGAGCAGTAGCCAGACTCTGCAAATCTTGCTTACTGGCACAAATAATTTTGTTGCTGAGTCCATTAGTATGTGCTATTGAACAAGTGATAAGGTGATACCATTTGGTCCCACAGTTGAAGCAAAGCCAAACCCAAAATGACAACCAGTTGAGAAAATTCAATAGCAGTATGTGAAAATTTAGATTCTGAAATTATGCTAAGTGAATGGAATTCACCATAATGTAGTTTGTTTTACAGACTAGTTTTGCACTGTGACCTAACCATGGTAAGATAATGAATCGTCCTTATCCACTTAAGGATTTAACTAATTCTGATCTGACATCCTGGGAGACACTGCCACCCTGAAAGCTACCAAGCCCATTTTGTCCCTTGCATCAGGTACTGCAGGAAAGGAGGGGCACATAGAGCTACATCTAAGTAAATACAGGCACAGCAGATGGATCTTGAGCTGTCTTTTCTGCCATTCATCCATATATAACAGGAGAATTTCCTAATACTGCCACTGAAATCCTATTTGCACAATGTAATGTTTTCCTTTTGGTTTAGGTATAAAGGACATAAAACTCAAGGTGGTGAAAATAACATGTACAGGGTTTGGTTGGTTGGGGTTTTTTGGGGTTTTGTTTTTAAACGCCAGGGAAAAAGAATATCAGAGTCAAGGTTTTCTTTCTTTTTCTTTAAGCTATATTGTTAGTCATAAGAAAAATATGATGGCAACTTGTGATCTTTTGTAACTTGCTATAACACCTACAGAGAACAATGTAAAGCAAGGATGCAGTGACGTGCCTTAAATTAGATCTCACTTTAGCAAGCTTCAAGAGGATATTTTATAGTAGCACAATTTCAAAAAGCAATACATTCCATGGACTTTTTTATAATAAATGGCAATTTCCGTGGCTGGCAATTCCCAGTATTCCCTCTGCTATTATTTTAGCAGCAGTACATCTTTGAATAAAATATTTCCTCCCTGAGAGTGCCTCAGATTCTTCTTGCAGTCTGGTCACAACCCGGACTTGAAAGCGCAGGCCTCTGGATTACGCCAGGAAACACAGCATCGCAAGCGGTTGTTCTCGGTCGCGCTCTGCTGTCAACGTACGTTCTGTTGATTGGTATTAAAGTGGTCTGGAAAGAGCAAATACAGAACAGAAGAGTATAAAGGTTTTTTTCCAATACAGTTTTAATACTGATGGATGCTTTAAGATGTTGCCTTAATGCAAACAATATTCGCAAACCATTAGTGAGATGAGGAGAAAAAAAAAACACAACCAAAATTCAAAACACGTCATTCTGTTAGTTGGAACGTCCATAACTTCTGTTTAGCAAGGGGTAATGCAGTAGCACAAGCACCATATTTCCCAGTGTCAGTCCTTTTGCTGAGTTGCACATTAACATTCAGGTCCCAAATGAGAGAAGGCTAACTTCTTGTTACTTTTTATTGGTGGATGCAAATGACTTCGATTCAGCTCGTCATTTGCGCACACAATTGGCCATTGAATTAAATGGGACTTACTCACCCGCTTAAAACTAAACATGCCCTGCAGGCTGAACACTATAACACTGAAATATTAAAAATAGATTAGGGTACAGCAGTACAAAAGTTGAGACCATCCACCATCTGAATTACAGCAAGAATTGAGAAGCAAAGGAACAAATCCAGCATACGATGTTTAATGCCTTTAGGCATGATGGGATAATAAGTAAGTTATTGTTTTCTGAGCCATTAAAGGAATGCATTGGTTTCAGAGATGTTCTTATTTCTAGTGAAATTTTAGTTTTCACAGGAAATACAGACTCACTCTTCCTATGGCTTGCACTGTGTTTGCTAGAAACAGCCATCTGCTTCTCCTGTTTTCTCCTAAGGGGAATAAATTCTTTACATCTGGCCTGTATAATAGGACTTAGTGCCAGATCCAAGACCCAATGAAGTTAAATGATGTCTTTCCCTTAGTCAGGAAAAAATCAGGATTGTATTGCTTTTATAGCTAACATCTCCTGCTGCTTTTGCTGTTTTTTTGGTTTGAGTCTTATCCTATTACGGCTAACGGGCAGATGTTGCTGCCTGTATATCCTTATTTCTAGATTTATGCACAGGAATTCTCTTACCTTGCTGGCATAAATGCTCAGTACTATCCATTTTCAAAAGAGCTTTTAAAAACTTTTAATTTCCTTAGTCTTAGAGACAAAACTGCTTAGAAAATCCAAAAATTGACAACCAGGTGATAACTTAAAGCTTTCTCTTTTTTCCAGTTTCTTTACTTTTTTTCTATTCAGATAATTATTTCTAATTTCTTTCAGCTTTAGATGTTTCTGTTTATACCATTAATCTCATTCTCTGCGTGTTTTGTCTACTGCTTAGCTCTAGAAGCACAGGAGCCTCGCACAGCCATTTATTCAACAGTGAACTTACTTTTTCTCTGCTGAGGACCTAGATTTTGCAGATAATTTCAGACCACGTGTAGGAAAGAAATATTCCCTAGGGAGAGAAGTCCCTAGGATTTTCCTCTCTCCTGTGATACCTTCTGTGGGCAAGATCAGGTATCCATTTTAGTATAGTGGCAGATCTGTGGCAGTGTTACATTTCTCCTTACTGTTTTCATAGCAGTTGGTAAAAAATGTAGAGATGTGTGTCTTTCTTAACACAGGGGAAAAAAAAGAAAAGTCTTATATATCTAAGAAGATTTTATACCCAACCAGTACTGTTGAGTTGGTTGCAGAAGTAGGTGGGGAAATAAAATCAACTGAAAAGTTACTGAAGTATAGCATAGTGCAGTATAATGCTGTTGCCATGGAGAATATTCTGTGTGCTACCGTTACGCACCTACTTGTATATATTCAACAATTAGTGAGTTGGGTGAAAACTTTGCTGATTATGGATATGTTTTCTAAAACAGGACAGATGGTAATAGATCTGTGGTCTGACCTGTTTCAGTTGGTTTTATGTTCTTAAATAAAGTGGATGCTAAAAGCATTAGCAGCTGCCTGGATTTGTGGCTTCCCTGATGCAGAATCGGTGCCTTTAATGGGACCCTGGGAAGGAGCCACCTCAGACTCAGCTTTAAGCCAGATGATTTAATAAAGCAGGTAGAAGATGATAATTTAAAACATTATTGGGGATTTTATAGGAGTTACAAATGATTAGTGAATTAGAAATGTGTAGTAAAGAAAATAATCCAAAGGACTTGAAATCAGAAAAATATTTTTCTATCGTATCTAGTCTATAAAATCAAGATCAGACTTCATAATGTAATGCAGTGCGGTGTTTCCTAAGCACTAAGGATCCTGTATCAGGTTTTAGGATTGGAAACAAATGCTGCTAGTGTATTGTATAGTTAGTGCTTGTCAATATTTGTCCTTTTTCTAGGACCTTCTGATAACTTAGTACGTAATAAGTTCTCATTATCTAATGAAATCACCTGGAAATTGTTTATTGAATTCAGCAGATTCATCCTTAAATGTTTTGGTCATTCTTTTCAGAGTCAGTGGTAATTTGTTGTCAGTCCAGATCTAATATACATCTCTGAATGTCCCTTGGGATTATCGTTCTGTTCCTTCAAGGCAATCTTCACTGGCAGAGAATGCAATTATTAGCATTTAAATGGTAGTTTGCTTTGATGTAAACGGTAATAAGCATCCTCCACAAGAACGTTCATTACTGCCTTTCTTCCTCGATGCATGAATGTAACCATAAAAGCTTCATACCACCTTTACTTGTGCATTTGCTACCATTGGGTTTTTCTTTTTAAATAGTGATTTATTATATTTATGATACATATTCATGGAATATACCCTTTTTGGTTTGAGTTTCAACACTAGTGTGTGGATATTGATGTTAAATATGTATGTGTGTGATGCTGCGTCCTGCATGGAGATTTCCGTTTCTGATTTTGGATAGTCCAACTAGTACTGCTAGAACTGATTGCGTGTCTATTTGTTTAGGAGACTGACATCAATTCCGGTACTCTGGTTTAGAGCAGCTACATAATGCCTTGGGATGTGAAAGCAGACATCAGGGTGGTATCTGATGTGAGTGTTTTTCAGTACACTGTGCTAGCAAATGCACTGGATATGTTCCAAAATTGCTCCTCTCCTCCATTCAACTGGAGTTCAGGTACTTCATGAACTCCTCTTCATGCTTTCTTTAATGTGTTCTTGAAGGAAACTAATCCCCCCCATCCTCTGCACCAAAGCACTACCCTCTGCTTATTCAAATCTCATCTCAAGGTGCTTTTATTTTGAAGAGCTCTTAATAATCTTTAGTAGGGAAAGTATGTGAAGAATGGGCCTTTCTGCATTTTGTGGAGAGTGCCAACTTGCGAAATAATTACCCAGTGTCATAGGCATGTGATGTCTTGCAGTAATGCTTATACCTTCACCTGAGTCTGGACTGTCATTTCTACTTTTATCTTTGAGGATAAGTGGGATACCTTTTCCTCTGAAAGCACCAATGCAATAACTGGTTCCAGAAAAACAGACTTTTAAATTCCCTTATGCTCAACCAGAAAGAGGAGCTGGCTGCGGTAACCAGCACTTCATGATACAGCCAGCATCAAGTCCCTCCAGCTTTGTACCTCCCTCAGTGATCTCCAGTGGCCGTTTAGTGATACAAAATTTACACACACACACACACACACACACTGTGTGTGCTAAGTGACAGATTTCTACCTTCCAGGCTATCACCCTGGAGAGCCGTTCTGAAAGTATGGCGCAGTTGTTGTATCACTGGCTGCAAACATTGCTTAGATGTTTCACATTTCATAGCGTGAAACTCGTCAGAGACTCTTGGGTACAAGGCTCTGCCGGAGCAGGTAATCGAAGAAAGCGAGTGGGAAGAGTGCCCTCGTTCCTTGTTAACCTGCTCAGGCCTCCCTTGCACGTTCGCTTGTCCTTCTGCACTACTGGGCTGGGTCTTGCTTCATAGGTCTGAAGCTCCTTATAGTTAAGGTGGGAGACCCGTAACACAAGTTACTGACTTGGTAGAGTAAGTGCAGAAACGCATTAGTAATGATCACTTTTTTGGTCCTTCTGTTGAGTTTTAATACAAAACAGAACACATTGCCATTAGTATGGATATGCTTCCTTGTCTTGCTATGGTTTCAAAGAACGCTTATTTCTCCCTCTGTATCTAACATTTTGTATTCTAACCACCTGTTTTTTGAAATAGGCAAAAAAAGGCCTAAACTCTCCTTCCTACTGTTTTTTCGCTTAAAATATTTATCTTGGATATTTCCCTGCATTCCAGCAAAACATCTGAGTCTTTTAACCTGGAAAGGTCTTATAAGAAAGCATTTTCATATAGAAAAAATGTTGGTGACATTATTTTATTGAATTGAGTCAATTACTGTGAGCGAACAGGCCACAGTTTTTAAAAAACTTCTTAAAGCTTAAATTACCAGCACTGCCTTTGTAAATAAAGCAGAAGTATAAAGGGACAAGGGATATGAAATTGTAATGAAGGCACAGAGCTTGGATTAGGTAAGAAAATGATATTTCATATGCTAAAATTGTATTGCTTTCTGTTTTCAATAATAACTAATAGATATTTGGGGTCACAGAATCACAGAATATCCTGAGTTGGAAGGGACCCACGAGAATCATCGAGTCCAACTCCTGACTCCACACAGGGCAACTTAAAAGTTAAACCTTATATCTAAGAGCATTGTCCAAACACTTCTTGAACACCGACAGGCTTGGGGCCTTGACCACTTCCCTGGGGAGCCTGTTCCAGTGCTTTACCAATCTCTCAGTGACGAACTTTTTTCCCAGTATCCCATGTGAACTTCCCCTGATGCAGCTTTAGCCCATTCCCTCGCGTCCTATCACCGGACACCAGAGAGAAGCGATCAGCACCTCCCTTTCCACTCCCTCTCACGAGGAAGCTGTGGGCAGCAAGGTGGTCACCCCTCAGCCTCCACTTCTCTGCACTGAGCAAACCTAGTATCCTCTAGATAACTAGGGTTAGATTCATTTGTGCTGTAACTCTATTAGTTTCAAAAGCTTACAACAAGGATGTATTTGGCCCTTTGTATGTAGTATTTTAGTAACCAAAATACAATAAAAATCTTGGGGTTTTTTTTCATTGAAATGGATAAATAATATTAATACCATGAAAGAAATTTGCATTTATGTAGCACTTCTCATTGACAAAGGATCTCAAAGCGATTTGCTGATAGTCATACAAATTTCTAATTAAGAATTCTTTTTCTGATTATTTCTGCTTAAATGTGTGTCTTTTTAATCACCAGAATGTCAGGATACAGTAAATTAACTGTGTCACATTCCAATCTACAGCCTTACAAGTTATGAACTAGATTTGTAACCTCCTACTGTGCTAGCTGAATCCTTACTTGAATGGGTGATCCCACTGAATTCAATGAAGCTACTCACATAATCGTTCAGTAGTGTATTAAAATATTGTATAGTTTAGACCTATGCACATCTGAGGCAATCTATATAGGTTATTCCGTCTTTATAAATTTAGTAAACCATAATGTAATCCCATCAGAATAATATTATCTCATTTTTCATCTGGAACCTAACAGAAAAATTAAATCTTGAAAAGGGGAAGATCCTTCTCAGAAATTTATGTCAGTCCTCGTGCTCTGCAAGTTGTTATTGGGCAATGTTGGGGGTGGCAGAAGTGATATTTCTGACTTGCTGCAAAGAAACATGAATTATTTTACAGACTCTCTTATCCTCAAATAAGGAGCCCCAAGTCTGCTGTAAACTACTATTACAAAGTATCATCACGCATTACAACTTTTTATGTGCATATTTCTGGTTTGCAGTTGTAGATGGAGAAGGAGTTAGATACTTGATTCGCTTTTGTGAAAGTTTCCCTTTAAGATTTCTGCACAGATCTAAAGCATAAGAGAGGCAGTTCCACCAGGAATATATAGATGAACAAGAGTCTTCCTTGGTCCACATCAGCTAGAATAACTGCTTGTAAAAAAGAAGTGCTAAAACCTAAATGGGGTGGAAAAATTGTCAGTAGCTCATTAAAATGGAAGCACAAAATGTTAGTTTGGGTTTTCAATAACAGTGTTTTAAAACCAAAATTCAAATTTAACTTTGCACTTGAAACATCCTGCGTGTTTTAATCTCTATAAAGTTCTTCAGCGTGTTCAGCAGAAAAATGAGTACCTCACCACAAAGGCACTGTGGCAGGAAAGAACCAGAAGTATTTATACAATCAACGGGTATTACTGTCACCTTTCAGAGCTTTTTATGACTTTTCTCCTGGATCTATCAGTTCTGCATTTTCAGATAGCAATTTCACTTTCACATCATCCCACCCACTGGAGAGGTGTTACGGGGCTCCTCATCCGTAGGGCCACCTTTGCAAGCAGATTGCATTCTGACTTCAAACACTCTGATCTCCACACATCTGCTCTATGTGCTGTCCCTCCTGAAGCCAATTTAATCTCATATCACATGCCTCACGTTTGCTGAATTCAGCAAAACTCTTCCGGATTTGCCATCAGGGCAACATGTCATACGTTTGTTTTGCAAGAGAAATTGCATGGAATAGGAATAGATTTTATGTTGATAGTCTTCCATTTGTCCTATGTGCCTAATCATTGTTAGGGATGTGCATTGGTAATGAATACCAAAGGAACTGGTATTGCTGTGTGTGGATCTTATTTTGAATCAAAATCAGCAAGAATATTTGTGTGAGGTGTCTTCCGATGCGAGACATGGAAATGAGAGGCTCTGAGTGACTTTGCAATGGAGAGACTCGCTCTTCCAGACAAATAAAGCAGAATGGGGGTGGAAGAAAAGCTGAAAAGGAATTAGTACGTGAAGAACCTTTATGAACTGAAGCAGTGACTACCAATAATACTCCTTCTCTATTTCATTTTTAGCTTATGATACAAATCCAAATATTAGGTCCTACCCTCTCTGAGTCCTTTTTAGAGATGGCAAATCCCTTCTTTTCTTCAGGTAAATTCTTCTTTTCTTCAAGCGGTACCTCTGCACCACTCCTCTCTCCTGAGGCAGGCTGCAGAAACGAGAAGCCCCTTTATTTCTTTAATATGCAGGTGAGATGCTGTATGGAGGCATCAAATTACTAATGCAGAGCTAAGAACAAGATATGATTCATTCATTCTTAGTCTTTCTAGTACTGCACAACTGTCTGATCAAGGTGATATTCAAGGAGGATAGTTTTACAGTGTAACAATAATTTTTATGTAATTTTTTTCAAACATTTTGTATTTTAATGTTGATGCTAATTTTTGCAGGAAAAAGTACATGTACTTTGAAAAACGAGGCGGTGAAGCAAATCATTCACCAAGTGTCCTTCATCTCTCACAAGCATCAGAATAACTGTCAAAGTTTCCAAGGTTGGAAACCAGTTTGATTTCTGGCATCTTGTACATCAAGGTATATATAAGCACAGCAAATGGGACACGCTGCAGAGACCCCTGAGCTAGTACCCTAAGAGCTGGCTCCGAAACTGGGAGCAGACCTCACCTGATGGGTGCGTGCCTCCGTTTGATGCTGCACCTGAACTAACTGCCTCTTCCGTGAGGCAGTGATGCTAGGCTAAGACAGCTGTAACACTCCTGGCATTTATTTTAGCACTGTGCCCCATCGCACTTCATAGACGTATTGGCTCTTCTGGAGACAGCTGTGGGTATTGGTATATAATCTGTCGTGTCATTGAATACACCCTAAAAGCACAAAAAGGTCTTTCTTCCACAGAAAGCTTTAAGTTTTGCGATAAAGTTTATGGAAGCCAAAAATCAGACCATTGGAGCTGAGAGGTACTTATGGGGGAGCAGTATTTAACTACCTTTTTGAAATTTTAGGGATTTCTTACTGGAAAGCATGTTGCATGAGAGTGTGATTAAGAGGACATTGTCTTTCAAAGAAAAGGCAGAGATTAATGAGTCAAAACAAAATGATGGATTACACAGGCAAGGACAAGACGCATTTGCCTGGTGTTACAGAGGAATGGCACTGGGGAGCTGCGAGCACTGGAATAAGATAAAGTCAACAGGTTTTTTAATTATTATAGGCATGAATGAGCAAAAAGTATTAAGTAGATGTGCAAAAATTGTAATAGGAGTGTCGGGAGTACACTGGGATATCAAAGTTCCCTGGTCTGTGCTTATTCTGTTTTACTGTGTGGACTATATCTACAGTTCATTTTTTGGCAGTTGTAAACATTAATTGAAATGCCAGGTTAGAGACCAGCTATGCTGGTTTTATGATGTCCAGGAGAAGTTTTTGATGGAGTTAACTCTCGTGCTAGTGAGGTGGGAAGAGATGCTGGGTTAAGAGTATCATTGTATGTGAGCTGTGCAGCTGCACAAAGCCTATACTGGTCAATCATAATAGTTTTGATGTGCTTTTATAAAACAAAATAAAGAAGAAAGAAGCCGATGTTTTTAATTGGCAAAAGGTCCTCTTAAATAGCAGCCTTTAAATGATTTGCTTTGATTGGTTTGTATCTGTAGAAGACCAGCTAAGCGGTTTGGGATTTTGGTACATGCATTTCTACTTCTGATAAGAAAAAGTTCATGTTAACTTGGTACAAAGTGTATGGCAGGCAGGATTTTGATGTTTCCACAATAGAGAATCCCATAGGAACCATGAATCGATTGCAGAACTGAAGTGAACTTTGACACCAGGAGATTCTGAATGGCACAAGCCTGGATGCAAAATGTTCAGAGGATTTTGAACTGGTAGTAGTAAACCAGATATAACTGTGGGCTTTTCCTGACATGGAATATGCATCTGATTTGGTACAAATTATTATAATTAAGACTGGTTACATGTGTCGAAGGATGGCACTGGAATAGTTACAGACCAGATCAAAGATATTCTACAGCATCTGAGTAGTGGTCAAAACGACTTTTTTAAAAGGATTAGCCTGTCTCTAAAAATCCATAAATTCTATTTATTGTTTTAATTTTTACTTATCTCTAGTTAAAGATCTTGTTTCCTTCTTTTTTTTTCCCCCCTTGTTAAACTAGCTTCATCTTGTCATGCTTAATGGAATTACAATCATTTTTAGTCCATACATTTTTCAGAAGATGCATGCATTTTTATACTAATAGCCTCTGCACTGCTAAATAATCCATGCCAGACATGGCACGGTTAATCTTTCCCTGTTTCTGACAGAATTAACGGTAAGAACCGTTTTGCTACAGTTGAGTATAATTCCCTATCTGGGGATATAATTAATGTCTGACAAGATATTAAGCAAATATTGAATATTGCATTGAGAATGAAGCCCTCTAAACAGTTCCTAAATTTACATAAATCATATTAATTAATTAATTTTCTGCTAACAATACAACATGCCCAGCTGCGTTCACTGTAAAGGTTTCCAGTCTGGTAGCATCTTGGAAAGAGCATAGTGGGAACTCTCGAAAAACAACAGACAAATCCAAGGCCCTCATCAGTCAACTGCAGCAAACTGAATCAGAGAGCAGGAGCTCTCCTTGCCCTCGTGGTCCTTCCTGCCACGCATCTGGTTTTCCAGCCTGAGCTGGCAGGGAGGAGGAGCATGGAGGAATCTTGGAAATTATTTTAAAATCCCTAGGGATTTCGGAGTCTCAGACTTGTAACATTTTGTATGATGCCTCTCGTTTAATAGCAAGCCTAAGAGTAAGGTTTTCTTTGCAAATATTTAGCATTCCTGTTGTAGTTGCATGTGTTAGGACCCTGAAAGGTGCTAAGCTCCGTTCCTTCCCAGGAAGAGGCATGCAAGCCCTATCAGAACAGGGAAAGCAACACAAGTAGAGCCTCTGAATATTTTGCTAGGATATGACTTTGCAGCTCTCATTGGTCTTATGGTGTAACCTCAGGACTAGGTCCCTACAGCCCATTTTAGAATTTAGGAGCAGCTAGGGAGATGGCCAAGATAAACTGAGCAGAGAAAGCGTACTTAGGTGTCTTTTTATCCATATATGCTGTAGTGTATAGGGCAAAGAGTGAAATGGGGACTAGAGGTCCTTTTATCACAGTGGGCCAAAAGGATCTCAGAGCTTCAGCCCTTCTTACCTTTAACATTTTTCCTCATATGGCTTGTATCCCTGAAACAGACTTTAGAGCTATCTGAAAATGCCATGTGACAAGGAATGAATTTACTATGTTATCATTGATATCTGAAGCCTACTGTCCATCAAGAACCCACAGGAGACACTGCCGAGTGGCACCGCACTGCCAGACTAGCCCTCTTCTCATTCCTTTGAATAGAGGCTACCTTTGAAAAAGGAGAGGCGTCAGCCGAATCTACTCTGCTTCAGTGACTCCCAGCTTCCCAGAGCCCACAGGCACTGTGAGGAACATAGCACTAGTTAGATCAGAGCTTCTTTGAGCTGTAAGCCCTCAGCACACACCAGCAGACTCGGGACAGATGATACCTTCATTTAGAGCAATTCTTTGTGCCATAACATGGCACATGGCAGGAATGTCTTAAGGGTTATTCATAGTGATGTGCTCCCAACCTACAGTTTTTGAAATAGTATCGACACACCTCTGTCAATAACCCTTCTTCTAGGTGAGCCTTTGGGGATCTTTTTTTTTTTTATCTGGACTATATCCCTTCTCTTTCATGATCAGCTTTTAATTCTCTGGTTTCAGTTTCTAATTGATACCTCTCCTGCATGTCTCTAATCTTTCCTTTGGCTACCTGGAGACTCCCCTCGTATTTTGAGACCCAATGTAATCATATTATCTGCCTGTCATCTGACAGTGATATTTTCCTGTGCCTCAGGATTTGTGCTAAATGAGTTGTGGGTGAACTGGACCTGTTTTCCTGGAGGTTGGTTGCATCTGATTGAGCTTAAAAGGTAGTTTAAAGGACTCTGTCCATTCTTATGCTCCTAGCAGTATACATAACACTCTCCTCCTGAAATCTGGATTGCCTTAGTTATTTTTTTTTTCACGGTTTAGTATGTTTGCGGGCTTTAAAACTGGTTGACAGGCTGGAGGATTAGGTTCAGGAGGTTGTTTTGTTGCGGTTACTGATGACGCTCATAGAACCAAAACAGTTCTGAGCTTTTAGAAAACATTTTCACTGGTTCTTTTTTGCTTCCTTGAAGTTCTGGGAGAACAAGAAACCAATTAACCAAACAAAACTACCTCCTTTTAATCAAAAGGACTGTGATCTGGATCTGCTTCTGAGAAAGAGGAAGGAGACAAAGCCATCCAACTTGGTATATGATCATTGTTTTTCACTGATCTGTCTCTGTATGACGAGGTGAAAGAGTAGAGTCAATTCTGCACAAGAGATACAGGCATCAAATGTGGCTCTTCAAATACATTCTTCTCCTTAAAACACTTCATTGATCCCAAAATCGGCAGGCAGTTGAAAAGCTTATGTTCGTGCAAGTGTTTGTTGCCGTTACTTTTCATTACATGGGACTTCTCCCTGGAGCTGTTTTTTTGTGGAGGCTTTTTTCATTATACACAGAAGCATACAGTACTTTGGAGCCCTCTGACTGAATGTGAATAAAGAGATACCAGGCAATAAAAATACCAGGGGTTTTGATGTTTAAAAAAAAAAAAAAAAAGAAAAAATGAACAAACAGTGTCAGATGGCTACAAGTCTATGGCAGTTCCTCAAGTGAGTTCTGATTCAGACTTTTCTCATATAAAGAGGGACTCACACTTATTCAAAGCTAATAAACCAGTCTGATGCCAGTTTTGGACTCTGTGAACTACTGAGTAGAGTTTAAAGTTGGATGGGAAGACTCTGAGGATGAAGAAAATCAAATAATAAGGTAATTAATGTCTATGTTCTGGTGTCATCTTGGCAGCACAAGGTTTCTAGAGCTCTTTTTTTTAATCATCTTACTTCAGGGACTACTAGGTATCATCTGAACAGTTGGAAAGGCAGAAAAATACTTCCTTCTCACGCAGCATATGCTTAGCTGGAAGTGGAAGATGACTGCCATTGTCTACAGGGACTGTGGTGACACTTCATCCTTCCATTAAACAGATACATTCATTTGTTCACTAGCAGTGAAAGGTTGGATGGGTGGCTGGAAATATCTATAAGAAAAGGATGGATCCCTCAAAAGCAGTGAGTTGGCCTGAGCTCAAGTCATCTGGAGAGTAAAAAGAGAAGACAAGGGCTTGCCATGGCTGCATTTCAACATAATACCAAAACCCAACAACTTTAAAATTATTCTGAAAGGAATGTGTCAGCCAGAGCTAGTATGAAAATTTCAAAAATGTTGGAGGCAAAAGTATTCTCTCTAGTGTCTCACTGAAAATTATTTGGTAATGTTTGATGAAACATTGAAGCATAGGTGCAGCAAAACCATTTTTCTACTTTTAAAACTTTTCAGAGACTTCTTTATTAGCCTTATAACTGCATGGTCTTCACTTCCCCTTCTCTTCTTTCCTCCTCTTGCCTCATAACTTTGAGGTATCTTCCCTCTTAAGTCATTCTCCCTCTGGTAGAAAGTTTGGAGATGAAAAATATGCCTTCTAGAAAGTTTTCTGTGGGAAAAGATGAACTTCAGGATTTTCAGTTAGAAGAATGGAAAGAAGTAGTTCCACAGAATCCCATCGCTCCAGATGGCAGAGCAATGAAGTACAGGGAAAACTACTGTGTGCTGGGGTCTGCCTCGATCCCAGTCAGACTGGAAGGGGAGTCTGGAAAAGAGAGTGAGGATGTGAGGAACTGGGAACCATGGCGCCACAGGAGCCTGCACCGTCATGGAAAGCATTGGGAACCCAGCCCTAAATGTAACTTTACAGTATTTTTCTTCCAGTTGACACAGTTCATAACATTTTATTGTCTCAAAGGCATTGTTATTTGCACTTTCTATCTGATTCAGGATAAGAACTAATGATGAAAGCATTTGCCTTTCTGAAGGCAAAAGTTCTGGTTTTCTGCAAACTCCAATTCTGATGGTCTTAAATGACACAGTCCCACATTTATTTATTTTCTGAGGTCTCCTGTCTCATTTGCTGCAGAAGAGCAGCAGTGAATGAAACAAGATAGTCTTGTGAATGCCTGCCATTCATTGAAAAATGGAATTGAGAACCATTTGCAGAAATCAACATTATTTATGATCACCTGTAGAAACCCATATTATGTGTTTCTAATGAATTTGATCTATTTTTCTCTCTGATCATTTCTTTACTAGTAGAACTGGCTGTTTTAAACACTTTTAAATTAAAACAGATCAAGAAATAGAATAAATAGAATGTCTTGCCTACAAATGCTGATCCTGCTCCTTTTACTAAAGCAAAAGACCTTCATAATTCATTCATGCCTGTGCAGTCATGACTTATGGAGCTTTTACACTCATGAGAGAAACATAATACTCACCCTTCATGGGTGAAATATTCTATATGGACTTGGGATTTATTCTCTATTGGTCTCTCTCTTGAAATGCTCATCTTAAAGGTCTGATGAAAAGTTTTGTTCAAGGATTAGAGTCCTGTACTGAAATAAGGGTGGTTAATCTCCAGACCACTGACAAAATCTGCCCAGTTTCTCTCTCAATATTTTGGATTATCCTGACTTTACAGCTGTATTCCAATTTTCTTCATGCTCAGGTTGGACTTGATGTACCAAGACTTATGTACGGGAGTTAGCTGAGGATACTGTACATAACTATTTCTAAACAGAGCTGTTACTGAGTATAGTGTTCACAGATAGACATGAATTGCAGCAGATCTTTAGGCAACCTGAGGAAGTTAATAGTTAGGGCCAGCAAGTAGGTGTCAGCACATTGAGCCAGATTCCACTGAACTAAACAGTCTGCATTGTGTGGCCAATTTAAAGAATTTCAGAATGGACGCTGAATAGGCTACTTAAGAACAGTAATTATGCTAGAAAGCAAGCCAAGTGACACAGTCAGAAGTCTCATCCAGGACTTACCAAAAGTACTAGTAAAAGTACATTTATAGGTAATGTAGTTCATTCCCTCACAGCTGGATGCGCATGGATGTATTGTTCAGACCCACGCACATGGGAACAGGGTACCAGTATTGGTACGTGGTACTGGTTCCAGTATGTAGCCTGTATCTGCTGCTCTCACTGAGGCTCCAGTCCTGCCATCACAGTCACATACACCATGACATTATGTTCATGCATTGAGTTAGGCATGCATATGAGTACTTTTAAAAAATTAGGTCTAAGGGCCAAATAGACAGAATTATGTAGGAACGTGAAGATGCAAATACATGGCTGGCAGGATTTGCAAAAGCACGTAAAAGCTGGGAAGTAAAAGTCTCATTAGGTGCTCAAAAATTCTTAAAACACTGGCCTGAACCGAATGACCTTACACAAGATATGTTAGCCATTTTTTACATTTCAAAATGCTAAGTAAGATCTCGTCTCTTCTGAAAATCTGACTCTGAGTGAGAGTGCTGGGATTTTTGTGAAATCTGAACGTACGGTCAGAATATCGATTCTTCCCATGTATTACTGACAGCAATAGAGGCTCCTCAGAAATTAAGGAATTCAGGCAACTTCTTTGTGCTTCAGTATACCCTTATGTACCCTAATGTATTAATCATATTTCAGACAGGTATTTTGAGGCTGACTTGATGTTGATATCACATTCAGAGAATTTCAGATGAAATTTCATCATGGGACAAGTACGTTATGGGTCTTATGTAAAATGTTTCAGTCTGAAACAGCAATTAAGCATTGTCGTAATTCTACTATTGTAGAGTTGAAACTTTTTATCACTTTGGAGAAATTTTTTTATCTGTTTCAGTTCTGTTTCTCACTTTACTGCTGGCAAAAATGTGTTATGTAACACCTCATTAGATAATTACTTGATTACAATTTAATTTCTTCTGCAGAATCTTCCAGAAGTAATGCACTTGCAGTCTAAAACTTTATGTGGATGGTATTATTAAGTTATTTTAAACAGATTGCATGGATATGATTATTTCATTAAACTACCGATTGTTCTTGTGTGTATGTGTGCTGGCAAGGAAATAATCAGATAATGGATACTGAGGCCACAATCTGAATTGCACACTACTCCTCAGCTATCTAACCTGTAATTTTATCACATTTTCCCCTTTGCTAACACACACTGCAGTTATATTAAAATTATAGCTAAATTGCACAAAAGTCAGAAAATTCTGAAATGAGGCGTTAGGTAAAACTGGCAGTTCTTTCCATGTGTATAATTAAAATAAATTTGTACTATTGGAGGAGCGCTACAAAAAAGGTGGAAGAGGTGAGAAAGATTGAGCTGAGCTCTTGATTTTTCTTGTGCATCATCAGCAAGAAGACTTACTAATTTCTTTGCAGTGATACCTGTGTGGTGTTACTATTGACTGGTAAGGTGCTACAAAGTCATAATTCTGAAGAGCCTGGAGTTTCACAAGTGGGAATGGGTGGACTTGTTCGGTCTCTGCAGCCTTTATTATCAGAAGAGACTTGTTGGGTGAATCCTTGGTCCTTTTACAGGGGGTTGTAGCTGATTTTGATCCACTTTTTAGGGCAGACTAAATGCTGATATATGAAGAAGAACCTCATGTTTTCATGCACAGCCTCATTATGTACTGCAGAAAGGGGACTGTAGTTACGATTCAATATATGGCTCCATAGTAGTGAGGAAGGGACGTGCCTCGGGGAAGACCTTCTGTCTGTCTCTTTCCCTCTCTATTCCATAGGCTTACGATGTGGCAGAGGTGAAATGCATGAAGATTGTTTTTAGTGTTCCCAGCACAACAGTTGATTCAGACTGGAGTAGGAGGAAGAAATTAAAAAGAGAAGAGTAGAAAGATAAGAAAAAAAGGTGACGGGGTAGATATGAATCCTGAAAGTATAAAAACCAACATTAGGGTCCTTTTTGTCTGTTTCCCCCCACCCCTGCAGTTTGAAAATGTCTTTAAACTAGTTTAGAAAAGACCATGTAAAAGTATGACATGGAGAAAGCATTAAAACTAAGGTACAGGGCAAATATTGACCACGACTAATGTTGGCCTTCATCTAGGAAGCCACATTAGAAGGGAAAAAAAGAGGGATAAATAAGATGTACTTATATAACAAGAATAGATCTGTCTGCTGAAGATAAAACACATGAATTTTCCTGGTCTCCTGCTTATCTAAGAAACATATTTGTTTAAGGGTCCAGCAGGGAAAACTGAAGTTGGTATCAGATTTTTTGTTAACAGTTAAGTGCTTTTGTTAAGCAAAGATATTTTGCCTCAAGGAAGCCAAGACTTAAGCAGAGGTGGAGACCGAGCAGCACTCCTACCATCCAGATGATAGTCAAAGAAAATTAGTGAGGTGGAAGGAGGAGCAGGGAGGCAGGATGGTGAACCAGGACTGCCACTTCTGTTCGCTCTTTCTTTTGTCTTTCTCTTATACCTCTTCCTGTATCAGCATGCTCTAGATAAATTGAGCATATTGTACTACAGTCTGTCATTTGACAATAGTCAAATAGTCTTCTGTTTCTTAAAAATAGAAACAAGAGCAGCCTATGAAAATAATTACATCTGGGTCTTCTTTCAACCACTGATTTTTTTTTTTTTTCCTTTAAAATGCGCATCTATTGAACTCAGTTATTGCTGAAGGCAGGGGATGAAGAAAACATGATCTGGTGACAGCTGGTTACACTTTGGTTCACATAAAGTGCTCTTAATCCTTGCAACAGTAGTGAGAAGTATACATTAAAGAAATGGACTGTATCATATGCAGGACTAGTAGCTAAGACTGTAGCTGAGATTGCTCAGTACTTCCTTTCATTATAATAATAGCTTTTATTTCCCTAATTGCCTGTAACTTTGCTCAAATGTAATTTTGTGGATTGACACTTGTCATGTTAAGCATATACCTCAGCTGGAGTTATTGAGTTGAAATTTTCAGCAACAACAGTTTAGCTACTTCCAAGAATAAGATTAGGGAGGAAATTTGTTCAGTGCCGTTTTAAAGTCTTACGGCAGCTCCTTTTCAAAATGAGCATATACATATAAAGGAATCCAACTGAGGCTGCCTTTGTAACCCTTATTTTGGCTTTTTCCAGCTGCTGAGCATTTGGCTTTCAACCTTGATGTTGTTGTCTAGTACTTCATGTTGGTGATACTATGTAATTTCACAGTGAGTTCCCGCAAAAGCATAGATTTGATATGAATGTACAGAACACAAATTGCAGAGAAATAAAACCATCCAGTGCTTTTAAAGGGAACCTTGGTTGTATTTCTGCAGTTCTCCTGCTTTTCTGCTTCCCTTCTAATGAACATGAATCTATCTCCTAATACATGTATCTTTGCATTAAAATCTGTTTCTTTTTACTACAACGTGGTGCCTATGCAACTGTTCCTGATGTTTCTTGTCCCAGTTTTGGCTGACACCTGTGTATTAGATCTCTGGGAAAAGAGTAAAATAATTTGACTGCAGCTGCTTTTTAAAATATTAGGTTATCTCTGGAAAGTGTTCTTCTCTTCTCTTATCACTCATGCCTGTCTCTTCCATGAGCTTCCTAATAATTTTTTTTTCTTTTTAAAAATGGAGGGTTTCCTCTGTCATCTTCCCTTGACAATGCAAATGATGTGGAATCTAAACATGAACTTTTCTGTGTTTTGTGCCAAGAACATTGGCAAGCCTTTCCAGAGCAACCTCCTGGAAATCAGACAAAAGATCAGATTAAACTACCAAACCTTCGCTGGCCATGGAAGTTTTGGTTAGTCCAAGAATCTGTCTCTGCTCAGACTTCAGACCGAAACATGCTTTCTGTAACTACAGCATGGAAAGTGTATATCTTTTACCAGTGCAGATAGGTCAGTGTCTAATTGCTACATCTCCTGACTACTGGTGCTGCAATAAATTTTTAAAAATCCTGTGCATATGGTATTGACAAACTGTATATCTAAATATAATCATTTAAGAGTCATATTAATTAAATCTGTTCAAAGTTTGGCTGATCAGGCTCTTCCTAAGCTTGTTTTGAAAGATTAAAAAATATTTATTAGTCCATCTTCAGGTCAAAATGAGGCAGAACTGTGGCTGAACACTTAGGAGTGTATAAATGTGGAATGCAAACCCCTCAGATCTTCCAAGATCTCTACCATTAACTATGACACCCTAATCTGATGTACTTTTCCTGTATAAAAGGGTGAGATATTTTTTGAAAGAGCCATATTTCATGCTCTCCATGAGAAACTTTGGTAAAAACAGTTTTGCCTGATATTGCTTATAATCCCTTGCTTTTTTGCCAACTAATGTACTGAGGAATACAGAATACAGAGCAAAGTATCAGAAGGATATAAATCCTTGAAAAGATGAAATTCAAGAAAGTTTTCAAGTGGCTTTTAAACCCAGGTCTCCAAAGCTCCTGAATAATACGCAATGGTCTTTCATCAGAGCATGCATGCATGTTGAGAGCAGAATAGCCAGCAGAGCTTCTCTGAAGAGTTTTTGAAAAAAATCTCAGGAAGAAAGAGGGATCATCAAACCTCTTCCCAGAGTTTATATGATCAGACTGTAAAGAAAACACTAGATCTACTAGAATCAATGAGAGCATTACCCTTGGGATTTCATCATTAACATTTATTCCCCTCTTAAGATTATTTTTTTTTTTTTTCCCAGGAAGGGAGCAGTAGTGGTTTTTATGGAAGGAAAATGTGAAAACATGGAGAGTTCCAGATATTCTGTCTACAAGAGCTATAGCAATAAGGCACTGAAGTAACTACAGAAGGAAACAAAAGTCTAGAGGCAAAATGACATAAAAGCAGAACCAAAAAAGAGGCAATAAAATGAAAGGCTTGTAGTTCTGGATCTAAGCATTTCTTTGTTACTGTCCTTTTTGCTAAATGCATAATTACCAACCTTATTACCAACCTTACAGACTGAACTGTGTTAATCAAAAAGAGGTGGTGGTTAGCAGCAGCTCAGCAGTTGTGTGTAAATAGAGTTTTAGATATTAAATGACAATTAAAGGCTTTTTAAAAGTAAACTTCCAAGTGATGAACTCAGCCTCATGAGGGCTGGAAGGAAAACAGTAAAGCTGGATGCAGCCACAAACCACTAACTATAAACAAACGACTGGCAGTGTGTCTGCTTCCTAAAATACCTTATTAACACCCTGTCTTTAACTCTTCCCTCATGAAACAAACTCACAAAGAGCTACAATAAAATACTGAAACCTCTCTCTTCGCTTCTGAAACCAGCAAATCTGGAGAATGCCTTATTTTAAAGGGAAAATAACTAGCGATCTAAAAACTGGATCATTCTCTTAAATTTCATTGCTACCTTATGTCCTTAAGATTAAACTTCACCTGAGCAGTCTTGACAAGTTTTGGGTCATGATCTGGAAATTGTCCAGCTCAATGTGTGGCTGGTGGCAATGAGTGAAGCTGAGAAGAGGGGAAGTAGCCCTGCCAGAACAGCTAAGCCCAAAGTAGCTCTGGACATCCCAGAGTGACTGTAGACTTGCTCTTATGGCATGAAGTTTGTGGCTTTTCAGCGCTCATCTCACTTATTTTTTCAGGCTGTGAGAGAGAGTGGCCATGGCCGGTTGCCAGTGGGGACCCCTCAATTAGGGGTGCCTGTGTGAGTGCAGGTGGCTGCAGGAGTGTCCCATAGCAACACATTTGAGTCGTCTTCTCCCAGAGCCAGAGGGAAGAGGTGAAGCCGTGGTTCTCCATTGAGGCAATGCTGCTCCATGCTTGTCTCAGGTGCTGGATTCATCTCACCTTCCCTCTGTCTCATAACGGAAGCTCCTATACTAAAAACTTCATGACCTGGAGAGATTTGGATGGGCAATGGAGGCAGTTTCTGGAGGTACACATGCCTGCCTATTGACTGGAGGAAGTCTAGGGTGAGTAGGACCATGAATGAAATACTTCTGATAACTGCCTAGGCAAGACAAATCCAGATCTGCAAGTTGAGAGCACCCTGACCAGGAAACAGGCTCTGCCTGCATTTCCCTTCACCGGCATAAAGGGCCAGAATCAAGTATTTGAGGTGCAGCCTCATGTCTTAAACCGTTTTGATGAATATTCCATGTTGGCTTTTTTCCTAAGGCCTTAATTACAGTTGAGAATGGCTGTGCTACCCACTGCAGTTTCCTTTAGACCCAAAATCACAGAGCATTACATAAAAAAAAATACTACGCACTGGTGCTTAAAATTGAATGTCATTTTTACTTACAGACACTAGCAGGTGTTAAGCAGGGGAAAAAAAATCATGTACCAGGATAGTAAGTGTGGTAGGGACAGAAAAAAATGTGAACGATGCTCACACTTCCTCAGCTTTGTTGTGCCAAAACCCAGTCCCCACACAAGCTCTCTCATTCACTCCCATTGGATTCTCCACTTCCATTTCTGCTTAACTTCCGACTTGAGCCCCTTTCTGACAAGGCCCTGCTTTCTAACTGCCCACTTTGTTTTAATCTTTCGTACCTGATCTTATCAGAAAATGTGCTCAATATAACATAAGCTATTATAGCTGTTTTTAAAGATTTAATAAACAGCAGTTGATGGGGACAATACTAGAAGATGCACAAGCTACAGAGGACACTCCATAATTCTGCATGTCTTCTGCTTATATTATAGCCTCATTGATTTTTCTGTCACCGTAGAGTACCCCAGAGTCTAATAATGTTCATCCCGTATACAATTTATAGAAACATATTCATTTCCTGTTTGGAAAGGGAGAGAAAGAAGCATTTGGATTTTTTTTGTTAAATTGTCAGTGGTGTTAGGAAGAGCTGCTCGCATGGCCCTGGAAATAGAAGGCCTCTATTGCGGCATTGGGGCAGGAAGGGGGAGAAGGTACTTCAGTGTTCCTGTACTGTCCCCTGCACACTTTGCAGAGGTGCTATTTTCAAGGTTGTAGAGAAAGACTATTAAAAGGTGATGATTTGGTATAAAGGAGGGCCTTGTCCTTTAGGATACAGATTAAGATCACCAATTTATTTCTATGCTGGGCATCCAACAAATCTCGGAATCGGTGTGTAATGTTTTAGTCCTATCTGAACTTCCCTGTGCCACCTGGTCACCCTCCCAGTCTCTGCAGAATACACCTCATTTAAATGTCATCCATTTTCTTCTTACTGCAGACTTTCATTAGCTTACTCTTTATCTGTCCTGAAGCGTGTAATGATAATAGTGTTGCTTATATAGCTCCTTTCGTTTTCAAAGCATTTTACAAACATTAACTAATTAATGGAGAAGGCAAAGCATCAAATAATGAATTTTTCAATCTATTGGTGAACTGATATAGACAGATAATATGATTTGTTCACTACCTGAGTAGTTCAGAGGTGGACTTTAATTTAAAGTGCTGGCCAATTTGACTGTCACTGATGATGACAGAGAGACAAAAAATCAGTTTATGTTTCTCCTACATGAGGCACCTTTTTTCAATTGAATTCATGCTTCAATCCTTCATTTAAAATTAGTTCCGTTGAATGGGATGCCAGAAGCACAATACACTGATTTTCACAGAAATGAAGAAATTAAGATCCGCACAATTATTTCCAAATCATCAAAATCTATGGATTTGACATTTCATCTGAAGAAGTAATTTCATACAATTTTGGAAGCTACTTTTGTGCAATTTCATGCTCTACAAAAACTCCCTTTGTATACAGAACTGTGACGCTTTGTGCAAACATCTCACTTATTGGTTAATAATAATGGTGTAGCTTAGTTTTTTCCATCTTTGCTTTCATTGACCACCTACCATCATTTTCTGCTGAGGAGCAAGAGAAACTGCCAATTTATAACCAAAGTTAGAGACACATGATCAAAGTAAACTAAACTGGGGGGAAAAAATCTGTTGATGCTGTCATATGGCAGCAGCAGAGTGGTCTCTAAACTTCCCTTTCAAAATATTTATTCTCTGATTCGTGATGTAGTAGTAGGAAGAATGGAGGAAGATTATCAAGCTGTGTTTCTTGTGGTGGACGTATTTATAACATATTCAGGAAAAACTGAAGGACTTGGGAGACCAGCACTGGAATGTGCAACTTTTTGTCTCCCAGAGTTACGGCATGTCTGTGCTGGTTAACCAAGCTGAAACCACGCGAGGGCTGGTTAGTGGTGAAGTCTTGTTCTTAGTCCAGAGGTAATTCTATTGGGAATAGTTTTTCACCCTTTTCAGATGTGTGTGCAGAACAGCCAAAGTTTGAATAGATCATGGAAAAGAGATGAATCGTTCTAACAGGACAAAAATAGTGGGAAGGAACCACTTACTAAGTCTTAAAAAAAAACCCCAAACCCAAAACCACATTTGGCTTGAATTAATGTGTGGGTTCCCATTACTCATGACTGCTGGCAACTGCTGGCAGAGTGTCTGAATTGCAAAAACATCGGAGAAGTTAGCACAAATTATTTTTTATTCAAATGGTATTACTGGAAGAATGCTTTCCAGAGAGTGGCACCTAGGTATGGGCAGCATGAGCTGCTGCTTGGGGCAGCAAATGGGACAGAGCCACTCCACCTCCTTTACCTAATACAGAGCACTGGAAAGCCAAGATCAGGGTTTGTAGGATGGCAACTACTGCTAAGGAAGGGGTTTCTCCCAGAAGTAGCTGTTGCCGGTCCTAGCCCACCCATCTCCTTCCTTAGCCAGCCCAGCAAGGATGTCTTTTCAGGGACCTTGCTCCCCTCTTTCTCTCCCAGTTCTGTCCCTTCCCCCTTTTGTGCCCTTTCTGTGAATGGAGCAGCATAGTTCTAGCCTTCATCTGCAGGGCTGCAAACCCCGTCTTGCCAATAGGATCACAAAAGCTTGAGCCAGCCCTGGTTATTCATTAGTTACTCTCTGCTTCTAAAAGGATCCAGTCCTCCAGACAAGGACCGGGAGCTCTTACATGTGATTTGGGTGACCAAATGCACAACAGCAAACAGTCAAAGGCACACTGATTAATCAAAATTATTTAGCAAATATTTGTGAATAAATAATACCTTTCAAGATGAGGTTCTCATTAACAATTCATTAGCAGTAAGAGGAACCTGATTTATAACGACTCATCTCTGCAGTAAGAAATTGAGTCACTTTGAGCTCTCTCCATAGGGCTAGCTTCTTTGGAATGGTATTGAGCTCTGGGACGAGCAAGCCTTGTTTTGTCTCTACTGCATATCTGAAACAGTAGATTTCATTCTTCGTGGCAGTATATCCGCTATATTATCAGGAGATTCTAGCTGCAGGCGAAAACTGGTTTTAGAAAGAAATCTTTCTACTACCTCAGAATTACTGTGGTGATGAAGAAAAGTTTGAAACAATGACAAGCTTGAGTCAAAGAGATTATTTTCAAGTTACCCAGAAAACTTCTCTAAATTCTATTTAATCCAGACAGGGAAAGGCAGCGGGGAGAGAGAAGAGGCTTCTGTATTTAATTTAATTCTTAATTCATTTGCAAATTGCTTGGCAAACAAGTTTATGCATATTAATTACATTTCTAATGAAAAATATTTGCAGATGCACCTGTTTTCATGGCAAAGTATAGATTGGGCTTGCAAAGCTAATATATATCGTTTAGTAACTGTTGGCTCAACCATTTTGATAGAATACATATTGCTGGAGGAGCAAATGCTGTCACATAATTTTTTTGCTGATACCGGGCTGTACAAGACACAGAGTGGCTGGGGCTGGTTGTTGGTGGGGACCTCAAGATTAAAGCAGCCTGTGTGAGTGCAGGTGACAGAGGAAACATCCCATAGTAACACAACAGAGTCATTTTCTCCCAGAGTGAAGGGCTAACCATAAGAAAATGTTCAGAAAAGTCCCCTAGTTTATGTACACAAAGACTTGCCAGGTGTATTTGCTTGCTGTTTCACAGGCTTTTACCATGAGAACAGAGTCTTTTGAAATATGTCGTCAGTGTTGATTCAGTTAGTAACTGACTCGTTCTTTTATTGGCAAAATGGCCCACGCGATGCCACAGACAGGAGCTGACAGTTTGAACCATACTGGTCAAAACCTGAGGCAAGGCAAAATTTGGATGATGGGAAGTACATTGTGCAGCTAGAGTTTGTTCTTACAGGTATATTTGATTTTTTACTGGTATGGTATGATTTGAATTTTGCAAACCATGCTTGTTTTTGTTATTTAAAAGAAAATTTGAAGTAAAATGCTTAAATTAACATTCACTGTTTATTTCTGCTTCATTATTTAAAGTGTTTATTCAGTACACAATTTAGTCTTCACTGAGCTTGTAATGCATCTTGTATAGAATTGCCAGAACTATAATATAACATTAGCAAATCTAATGCTAAATGGTGCTTGTTAATGGTTGAAATTATAGTTTAGATCCTGAGAGTATAAAAGCATTGTGATATCCTTTGCACTTGGATATGGGTTTTGGAATTCATATTAATGTCGATGAAATTTATGCTCGGGGATCTGGGAGAAAATATGCACCATGAAAACTGAATGTCTCGGAGCTGTGCTTTGCCACAAAGCGTAGTGCTGAAACAATCCCCGCCTGTTGCAAGCCTCGCTCAAGGCACAGTAATTATAGTAATTAATGGCATTGTAAAGCACTACTTATTTTTAGTAGGTGTAATTGCCAAGGATGCTTCTTTTTAAAATGCTTTGAACTGCATTCTCTGTCAGTAAGCACAGAGGCTGTCAGATATTTTTTTCTAATTGAGAAAAACAAATCAGTCATCAAAGTCAAAATTCTTAGGGATAGTGGAACCATAGTTCATGCTGAGAAGGGACTTACTCCCTCAGGAGTGACGCTGATTGATTTTTAATGCATCTGCTTGTGAAGTAAGATACTGTTTTAACACCTGAATAAGGGTGTGACAAGCGATTGTGACAAGCGATGTACAAAGCTTACCCTGTCACCTAGGTTCAGATCAGATCGTGCTTACAGAGATAGTCTGAGCTTTCTAAAGATCAGTCCCTGACAGGTAAGCATCCTGTTTTCTTTGTGGCAGGCTTGTTTGCTTCCTTCAGAAATGCACTGCAAGAAACACCGGTTTTCTGCAGCTTAATGGGGTCAAATTGAATAAATACAAGAAGAACAAAGGAAATATCTAGGTATGAGAATGACTTTTGGTTGAACGAATGGATTTCACCTCTGCAAAATCAAACAGAAGCATCATGATTTTCTGTAACATTTAAATGACTAAGTAACACACAGAGAAAAAAGTAAAACTAGTTAAGTGAAGAATATATAAAATGATTTACGGCAGATATCCCCAAACCCAAGAGGCTTATAAGGAGAGAAACAGTGAATGAATTTGAAAAGCACAAAAACCCCTTTCCTATCAAGTTACAAGACAGCTGATTTTGAAAGCTAGAACAGAAGGTGAGGAGGCAACAAAACATGATTTAGTAAAATAGTACAGATGTTAACTAAAGAAAGTAGCTATTAAAAAGAAATTACAAATGGGAACAGTAGAATCCTAATGGTGCATACCTCTGGGGTCTGGATCCATGACAGTACTGTCTCTTCAGTAGACCTGGCGGGGCTAGTGGGTGACAAGGTCAACAGTGTTTCAGTGCACCCAAATCCAGCATCCAAAACACCCAAATGCAGCCTACCGTTTCTGGACATTTGAAGTCTGTCATCTAGAGCAGAGTACCTATAGCATCCATGCACATTTTTACAGATATTGAAGACTAAGTCTACAGCATGGAGTCAAATCACCAGAACCTTACTGACTCGGCAAGAAGCTAGCCCTGTCCAACTAGCTGAAGACTCAGCTTTAAATAAGGGGGTTTAGTTAAGAACGGAATGATTAAATGAACATATATGACATAAAGGGATTAGCATCACACCGGTTTTATACCAGAGTAATTCATCTGACTTCAGACAAATGACTCCTAGTTTTGCATGTGAATATAACTAGACAAAAGAGGAACCATTGCATGGCAGGGAAGAGACCAGGTTGCAGGGCACAGCCAGTGATACAGACTGGTTTAAACTGGAAAAGTTTAAGGGGAGTACAGAGCAGTCTTTGAGAAAGACACCACAAAAGTCGCAGCGAATAGGCAACAAGAGTTTTCTGGGGAACAGACATTTACTGGCTTTGACTTCCTCTCCTATTTGTATCTTTTTTAAAAGGTTGAACACACAGAATGGGCAAGTCTGTCTAGACAGGGTGGGCTGGGCTGTAGCATGGAGTAGATGAGAAATTTAGCTGCTTGTGCTATCAGAAAAGCCAGCCTTCACTAGCTGCAGGTCTACGTGGAAGGAGTGATTTGCTACGTGATGCTCTGCAGAGGACAGCTGTCAGATGAGAAGGACTGACTGCTGCAAATGAAGTCATTAGATTTGTTCAATCCAGTCACCTCTGACACTATTCTCTGCAAGTTTTACCAAACATTCATTGACACAGTGGCATATATATTCAGCTGTGCTGGATAGAACCAGCAGTCAATGGAGAATTCAGAGCATTTTGTTTCAGTGTGCACTGAGTCTGAAGGCACTTTTTTTCATCACTTGTTGTTTGTTTTGGGGGTTGAGTTTTGAGAGATTTTGGGGGGGTCTTTTGGTGGTGGTTGCTGTTCCTCAGGGGGAAAAAATCTGTCTCAGCTAATGTGGGTGTTAATATGTGGAAAGAGTTAGTCTTGAAGCAGACATGTAGGCTGACAGACTAGGGTCCCTTTTGTTGTTCTGCTCTACCTCCGATTTAATATCCACTTCTCAGTGGAAACCCAAACACAAATAGTGAGGATGCAAATGGCAAATGCACTTGTGTCAATATTTCCACTTTCTGATGATTTCTCAAGCAGGACTTTCCATGGCTGTGTTTTCAGTTCAAATAAAACTGTAGGAAATAATGCAAGTATACTAAGGCACTAAAAGCGATGGTCAACAAATAAGGGCTCAGCCCGTGTGAGTTTTAACAAGGTGTTAATTGAGTAGGGTGAAGGTAAATGGAGAACTCAGAGAGGGGGCTTGTTGGATTTGTTGGAAACCAGAACCGTCTAAATGCTGGACTCTCTAATACAGAATAAGGATAAGTTTAATTCTAGTTTTTCCTACTTCAGGCTGTGTTACAGTCATATTGGTTGGAACATTTGTAGTTGATTTACTAAGAGCTATCACTCCGAGTTCAAAAAAACAGATGGGTATTATTTAATTGCTGAAGCAGGACTGCTCACATATTTACATATAGAAAATGAAGGAAGCAAAATATTCATTCTGACTATGTCCCATTCTTTAATCCTCCAGTTAAACTGAAAATTTGTCTAGTGCCGTGTTCCTGAATCACATCACAAAACACTGAAGTTGTTTTATAGCCTTTCCTTTTCCTCCTGAAAGAGTGTGGCAACACTATACTTCCATATTTCAAGTGTTTCAACCAAGGAGAAAGTCATATGAAAGGCTCTCAAAAGTGCTACTTTATCTCCATATTCACTATTCAGGCTTGAAAGCGAACCCTTTTTTGGCTGCCTCACAGAATAAAATATTTAAAGACATGCCTTTGATTTCCTACTTTAAATAGAAAACAAAAGCACTGGTTTTAGAAAGCTAAATCACTTTTTACTCTGATACTTCATTAAGCTCACTAGAGACTTGTGTCCATCTCAATTTTCAAAGCACTGCAAGAGGTTTTAGTTTTGTAATTCCTCTTTGACTGAATCCTTTATTCCCTGCTTGGAAATGTAGTAAAGCTGAAATGTCAGTCCTATGATAGCTGGGAATATTCTTGTGTTGTTTTCCTGCAAAACTGGTGTGCATGTAGCTAATGGGGGTAGTTTTGAAGTGCCCTTAATCTGCATCCGTACCCTGAAGTGAAGCATTGATTTTTTTGCAGGGGGAGTTATTTTTACCAAAGTGTAACTCTCTTCCACATTGCTCATTTAGCAATAAAACTGACCCATAGACAGTGCAGCTGTCAAAGGGCTGCATGAATGGGCACTTGCCTTATAATTAGATGAAAAGGAATCCCTGAGTGGCAGAAAGCCAGCATCAGTATTTTACCTACGTGATCTCCCGGGTGATAATACCCTGAAAAAGAAAATGTAGTCAAAATAAGCATAGCAACCTTTGCAGAATTATTGTCAGCCCCTACTAACTGACTAGAGCAACTCAACACTCTTCCGTTTATAGGAGAGTCAGGCTGTCCTCCGGCTTGGCCGTTAATTAGGGAGAGCATCACAAGATGCCATGGTGATGTTAGGATCAACTTTGTCCCTTCCTATTCTGTCCTGAACATGAGCAAGTGGAAAACCAACTACTTTCAGCCTGAACAAAAGTGCCACAATGCCACTGGCCGCGCTGTGTTTCACGCAAGCCCGTCCCAGCTGGAAGGTGTCCAAGCCCCACAGCATTTGCAGCCCGGGTGACTGCTCAGTATGGTTTGGCTCTCTGACACCACCACGTCTCTCCAACGGAGCACCTGGATTTCCCTCGGCCCCGCTCAGAATTGCTCGGTTGTCGTCCTGCTCAGGGGCAATGCTCCCACGTAGCACCACGTAGGTCGGTGATCTAGCATCTTGGTAACGTTAGGTCTGGGGTTCAGTCTGGATGAAATCAGTTGTGTTACAGAGAAATGTAATATGGTTCAATAGACATTACTCCAAATGCCTGTGGAACTTAGTAGAATAATAAAAAAATATTCTTATTCATAATAATTTTTGACCCGCCTGTAGAATTCTCTTGCAAAACTGTTATTCCCTGTTAAATTTCACCAGATAGTTTCAGGAAGTTATTTTGAAGTTCCTATTTTCTACAAAAACTTAGAGCATTTATTAATAACCACAAAGGTAAGAATCAACAAACAAAAGAATATGGGTAGATAGGCCATCAGGAAAAAAGTCAAGCAAAATGAGGAATGGTTCATACGTCTTTTTTTCTCCTACATTACTCCTACAGCTAACTCATCTAGACCTTACGCTGCACTCTACCTCTGATCACAGGTACATCCAAATGTATTGTGGTGTTAAGAGTTTGTGTGGAAGCAAACCATTCATTTCTCTAAACAGTCAGTAGCTTATACTGTTTAACCAGCTTTCTTTTTATGTACTTTCTGTGATCTGAAATTTCAATATTAAAAAGTTAGAGAACCTCAAGGTTCAACATAGTGCAAGGCAAGTACAGGTATTCTGAACGTTGGACTTTTGGCATCCATTTTGATTAAAATCCATTAACGTTTTCTAGGTCATTACACTCACCTACAACATGCAAAAATCTGGCATGCCAGGATCTGCTCTGGGGAAGAAAGGGTTGACTAATAATAGATTTCACCTTTCAAAAATGGAAAAAAAAAAATCCATGAAACATGGTAAAATAATAATTACATGGAAGTGGTGTGCAAATGATAATGTCTGATTGAATACCTCCTTTACTGGAAATTCTACTACTATGGTAACAGACAAAAAGCTTAATACATTCTGACTAATCAGGATTGATGTTAATTAAAGAAGAGTTCAAGATAATGACTTCTCATTACTATGTGATAGCTAGAAATAGATTGTTCTACCTCTAGGTAAAATAAGCAATTAGAGAACTTCTGTTTTTAAGGACTTCTTTTTTAAGAAGTCTTATCTCTTATTCTTTTTCTGTTGTCAAAATATTAATATGTACATGTCTGATTTTTATTGCTGCTCATCTAGATGCATTTTTTCAGGGGTTCTCAGACTGCATTATTCTTTCACTTCAATGGAATTATTTTTTCCTGTTGCTATAAGGAAAGCACAGCTTATTGGTTAAAAAAAAAAATTAAAAATAGAGACGCTAAGAATAAACCTTTGGATTATACACTGGAAAATACAGACAATGTGAAGTAAAGGCAGAGTTGAATCCCTCACAGAAGTGGTAGAGTTTTCTTTAGAGAAGGAAATTTTGTCTTCCTAGTCATTTGACCGCCCTGATAGAAGAATATTAGAATGGTAAAGCCCCCATTTGGAAGGTGTTTCTTGTTTCTGCAGATAGTAAAATGCAAGAAGACAAAAGGCTTCTGAGAAATCATTGGCTTTCCAATCCTTTCCTAAACCCACCATGAGTGGCAGCTTCAGCATCATCACTTGCATTTCTCATGTATGAGGGTATAAGGACACCAGCAGCCCTCCAATTCGCAGGTGCTTATGACCTGGCACCACCAGACTTCCTCAGCAAGGGAAACAAAAGAGGCTTCATTTCAATGACAGACTGGTTCCACCAGATTTCTTCTTTTTTCTGTTTTTCCTCTCTTGGACACTAAATTTTTTAAAAGTTCAAGAACTGTAGCTATTAAACAACATGGGCAGTGTCATCATGAACTTGTAATCCTCCTTAATAATCAAAGGACATTGACTTAAATTCTGCCTTTCGTCAGAGTGATTACCCAGCACTGCTAGTGATACAACGGCAGACCTGGAGTCACTCTCTGTGGAATTAAGTTGTTGTACTTTTGAAAGAAACATTTAAAAATGGTGGTTTGGTGATCCTAGAGGTTTAACAAATACTTTCTGTAAGCATATAAGCCATTAGAGCTGTGCAGAACCAAATAAAACTGAAAACTCATTGGACTGGAGGTTTCACTGAAAACCAGGCTTACAAATCTTTTGGAAAATCCATTTCAAGACTCAAACAGGCAGGATGGACTTTGAGAGAAACTGAGCTGAGTTTTCAATAAACATAGAGTTTCTTGATGGAGGAATACTTGTAATTAAACTATGAGGCTTTCCAGGGCACTATCTATTACTACACAGAATACAATGGCTTTGTTTAAGACTTCCTTTGAAGCGTGACATTTATTCAAACCTAGAAATATCAGGTGATACTTAAGGTGCACAGATACATGTTAAATAAAACAAAAGGTTGTCTGCTACAGTGCACAATAAAAACAAAAACACTGAGCATAATGAGAAGGAGATGGCATACATCAATTGCAAGGGAAAAGACTAGTGAGTTTACCTATTCCTACCTGTTTGTATTCATATAAAACTGTTCCTTATAGTATGTCCTTCACTGTTTTACTTTGCCTTGCTCTAAATTCCCTAGAAAACTCAAATAAGCAGGACCTCATGAAGCCCATGCAATCTATTACGAGTGATTGGAGAGAAATTGGTTTAGAAACCATTAATTTGTTTAAAAATGAAATGAAGCACCAAAACACTAATGGAAATGTAGTTTGTATTAACTGTAGAATTGTAGCAATATGTCTTTGAATATAGTATATAGATTAGAAACAGAAGCACTCACAGACAAAAGGGAAAATATGTTTATGCTATCTGTAAGGATAGAATAAGGAAACATTTGCATCAAAGAAATTAATGAGTTCACATTGTATCACTGGATTCACGGTGTTCCGTGATACATCTGCTTGGAACTGAATAGCCAATATACTGTTCCCTAAAAGTAGAATTTGTTACCGCCTGAAATAAATGGAAAATGTTCACTAACTACTATCAACAGAAGGCCAATGGCCCACAGCTGAGACATTAATCACACATGAATTCTCCAGCCAGATCTTTATAACATTTTAAAAAATTGGGCCAAGCTATATAGGTATCAACAGGACCCTTTCAAACTAACCTCTGAGTTGCTTTTTAGTAAGGATATATGTGCAGACCATTCTAAATTGGATGATGTGATAGCTCTTTAAGTTTTGCAACTTTAACTGATTTAAAGAAAGTAGAAACTAGTGTGTGGGAGACATTTGGTGACCTATAGGGATTCCCAAATCACTTGAGAAGCTTGAAAATAATTGAATTATCCTTGTATCACACTACTTTTCCTCCTGAGCTCCTGGGAACTGTACAGTTACCATCTGTGTTCATCCTAGAATATTTAAGGCCCCTGGCTAGCAAATCCTTGGTTTACTGTGAGATTTCTGTTTTATCACATGCATTATTGCCATAGATTGAAGATCTAATGGAAATCTTTTCAGCTTTCACCAATACTTAGTACCAAGGAACATTTATCATCTTTGATGAGGAAGGGGACAAGTATAAATGTTAGGTTACAGTCATTATCTGACTGGGAGAAAAATAATTAATGCCATAGTCTGTACTGAGAGAGCTTTAGAACAAACAAAAAATAGTTGGCTTTAATGAAGAAGCTGAAGCAAGAGAAGGATACTTAGCAAAAAGGTGAATTAAGGTGCTGTTGGAAATCTCATTAGTGAGAAACAGAGTCAGACAATAAAATGGAAATAACAGTCCGCTAATAACTTGCTTAAGTTACTTAGGTCAAAGAGAAAATTATCTTCAGTGTATTACTTTATGAAAGAACAGATCAAGCAATATATCCCGATTTCAACACAGTCTGTTTGGTTCATAATATGCTTTTCTGATTCCATATCGGGCTTTTCAGCAGACAAGAGCAATAAACACCCTGCTGCTTCTGTGTTACCACTTCTCGCAAGACAGAATATCAATAAGGACGCTCTGCCTCGTAAGTGCCATAGTGAAGAAGGAACTACGGCTGCTTCATGCGAAGCACACTGAGTCAGAAGTGGTTCATCCCAGTGGCTGGTGGCAACCCCAGCAACTTGTTACGGGTAAGAAAATGAGGATAACCCAACTGAGCCGTGATTTCCAAGGAGTTGCCTGAAGTCAGATTTGCTGTATGGGATTGTTCCTGGATAATGTCCTGAGTGATGGCTTCACACACAGACCTGTCATGTCATTCTCTCCAACCGTGGTTTTTAGGTTATTTTTTCAAAGCTTAAGAGCTTAGCAATTTCTTTTTTTCTTTTGAGCACCTTTCTCTTTCTTTTTCCCGTCATTCTCGGGTACAAGGAATGATTCATCTCCCTTCTTCCTTGTGACTTTCCACCTCAGGTGAACCAAGCAGAAATGGAACCACCATTTTTTAAATAGAAAGGTTTTGATGGAGATCTATGGGGTTGGTCTTTTTCTTCAACATCCTCTTGTCTCAGTTGCAGTTTCCTAGAAGCAAGCATATTCTTCACAACATTTTCACAAACAAACCTTATAATTTCCCTTTTCATGTTATTGATTCCAAGCATTTCTTGGATACATGTATAGAGGGTGTTGAAAGCACTGAAGTCAATAGCAAGCTTGGGCAGTAGAGTAGACCACAGGTGAAGAGCACGATAAAGGATTGTAAATGAACTCTGATGCTGGTCTTACAAACCAGGAAATAGAACATAGCTACAGCCCTCATCTCTATTTTATCTTTCCACGTGGCAAGAAGACTTAGTAGATCTGAAAGCTGTTAATGAAAGCAGTGTGAAACTAAATCTACTGTAGCTTGTGGTCAGCCAAATATGCAGTAATATGCTTGTTAAAATCAACAATAACTACTTGGAATTGGCCTAGAAGCATACTACTTTGGAAGGACTTGAGGGTGACATGTAGAAAAGGAACAAGACCAAAATGTTGCATTACAGAGAAAATGTAATAGTGGAAGGAAAAGCAGTAGGGCTTCGGCTATGATTTTTAGCTATGATTTTTTTTATGTAGCAATTAGAACGGGAGTCAGGAAATATCTCTGTAATCACTGACATGATCTCAGGCAAAACACCATCTGGAGTTTCGGTGTTACTACCTGTAAACTCTGAGAAACACCTGGAAATTCACAAGGGAGAGGTGTTATATATAACATCTAGATTACGCTGTTTAGAAGGGCTCTACCTATGGGCAATATGTGATTCTTCACTCATTGGCCCAGCTCCTTCTGAGATTAAAGATTAAACTAAAACCAGCAGCTCAGATTTTAGTCCCTCAGAATTGTAAGGGTCAGGAAGCTTTATATTTGAACATGCAACTGCATTTAGAGCTGGAGGGAACCTAAAGGAAAAAGAAATCCTTTGAATTAACAAGTAATAGAGATGTCATATGGCTGTGATTTTGGCCTGCTGTTTAAGTTATGCAGGGTGCACAGAGTACTATCTGCTCTCCTAGGAAATAGCAGTCAAATTGAGTAGAAGATATTCTACAACAGTGTGTGATGGAAAGATTTACCAAACTTCTTTCTGCTTTTTCCTTTTAATTTTGACCACATTCAACAACTTTCAGTTTTTAGAGGAACGGGGAAGACATTTTGAAATGTTGATACTTGCATTTCTCTGTCAAACCCTTGCAGCGCTGAGCAGGAGTAGCATCACAGAGCTCTTCCTGTGTCCTCTCCTGTTGCACTTTCCAACTCTCAAAGCCCAGGGGCAAGGGCTGACGAGCTGCTGCTGTCAGATGTCCCCTATTAAGGGGGTCCACCGCTATGCTACAAAGATGAGGGACATCGAGATACAGGAGCTGGCAGCTCTCTGCATGAGGGTCCTGCATTATACCTTGCTCTAGTCCTGTGCCAGCCACGCTGCACAGCTGACGGCTGCCTGTGGCTGCAAGACGCTGGAAGTGTTTATCACAAACATCTCTTCCAAACCCTTCTCACGCAGGGGAAATGTATGAAATGTAGCAGGCAAGTGCTGTTGAGTCCCACTGATGTGCTGCAGCAAGGTGAGTTAGCTGCCATTAATTCACTAAGCCTGAAAGAAAAGAAGGTGACTCTGGCTGGTGACAACCAGAGTCCTGTATGGAGAAATCTCCACGGGAAATTTCTAAAGGGCAGTGAGAAGAAAACTTAGGATGAGCTTATGGTTTTGCCGCTATTGCTGAAGTTATCAGAAAACCCAATCTTAGTCTCTGGGTGTACTTTGGGAATTCAGCAGTCCATTTATCTGGCTGAATTAAACTATTGAAGCTCTGCTGATTTCAGGAAAATCAATGACGATGTGACAATTTGCCTTGGCTGATGAGATGGCCTGGGATACCACTTTCCATGCCGAGTGGGAACTCGGTCTGCTGACAAAGAGCTGTCAGCATGTTGTAGTGTTTGTAAGATTCGTTGCATATTGTCACTTAAAGAGATGGTATGGGGAAAAGGAGTCACCGAAAAGTAGCGGTTGTGGGCAGAAGGCCAGAAGCAGTCATTTCACTGCCATATCCATTAAAAGAAAAGGGGAAAAAAACATCTGTGGCAGCTAAATTGGTATAATAAAGTCAGCAGATGAAAGCAAAAAGATCAGAAGAAAAGAAACACAAAACATAGAAAAATGAAACTGGAGAAGTTTAAACGTGCTTTTTATTTCCGGAAGTTTGCAATGGAATAGGAGGTAGAGGAAAACATTTTATTAAAAAAATATGAAAAGTTGAGACTGTTTCCTCCTCATGCAAGGAAATCGCTCACAGAAGGAAGCCAGGGTTGTAGCACAGCGTATTCCTCTGCACTCCCAGCCGTGAGGGAGAGATCCCGTCACAAGTGAGACGAGGGCATGGTTGGTGCTGGAATATCTCCGAGGAGGTGCCATGATTTCCGGCAGTTCTGTTTCTTTTGCCTTTAGGTGCCACTTCTTAAAAATGAGCTCCCAACTACTTTTCACAAACGACTTCATGGCACATTTCACAAACGTGTTGATCCTCGTGTCCTGGCAAAATTCCAGTTTGAGTAATTGCATCTGCATTGGGTAATTACATCCGCATAAGCTCAGCTAGAGATATCATCCAGAGTACAGGACGAGTCCTGCACACAAGCTGCTGACTTCAACTTTAAAAAGAGACCCTGAAGCTTGTGTACTGTTAAATGGTATTTTAATTTTTAACCCAAGGGTGGTAAAATCAGGGTGACTGTGTATGCTGCCTGCTTACAGTGTGCTAATCAGGTGAAGCTTGCAGCGTGCTTTTACATCCTTCAGAGTAAACAGGGTCGCATAAATGTACGCTACTTCACAATGAAAAGAGTAGGGTGCATATATTAGGGAAAGTAAAGAAAAGAGAAATAGGAAAGGTTAAAGCTATAGAAGAGAGAGAGAGAGAGACTGACTGAAAGAAAAAAGGCAAGGAAGAAAAATTCATTGCACGCATTCAATGTCACATCCAAGCTACTACAAATAGTCTGTGATATTATTATTATTATTACAAGAAAATATAAAAAATTGACTGAAGGCTCACGTTACATTTAGTTTTCCTATTTTATTTTAAGGCTATTTACGTACTACTATACATTGCACTTAAAACACAGAAGCAAAACTTTGTTTGCTATTATTCAAATACAAGTAATTCTTGATGGCTTTCGTGAAGTTCCAGTATGTATCCTTATGTAAGGTGACGTTTGCCTGCACAAGGCCTTACTGAAGTTGAGTCCAGCTGACACTGAGATTTTCTCAAAGTATCTGTAAATATACCAGGCTTGTGAACACATTTATTCATATTATTGTGGAGGAAATGCACTTACCTATGAAACACTGTGAGTTTGCTTATACATAGCTAATTGTATATTCACAACTGGCATCATCAATAGAACAGATACATTTTGGCTAGTAGAACTGGTACTGCTCTGATCACTGTCAATTTAATTCATGGATCACTGACATGCCGATGTACAATTGTGTTAGCAAAGGGAGCTTAGGGAATGCAGAAGTAATGAATTCTGAAAGAAATTTGTTTAAAAAACAGCATGTATTGTATAGGACACTTTTTTGGGAGGACTGCTGAAGAACAGGACTGTAGAAAGAGAATAACTTGGTAAAATATGTTTTTGATGCATGGTTATTTGTCAGTTATTGCAATGTCAGAACCAGGCATCTCCTCTTGTAATGAAATAAATCCAAGTAACAAAAGCCTCTGAATATAAATAGACTGCGCTTAATTCATTTAAGTCTAGCCTACCTGGCTGCATCCAGTTCCAGAGAATGGAATCAGCCACCTAGAGTAGTCCCATGTTTTCTCTATGGTGGCTTTAGCCACTAATCTATTGTTTAAAAGAAAGAAGGGGCAGAACAACTTATATTTCTCCCCTTTTATTGCTGTGCTATAAAATGTAAGTGATGGCCATGTTTTTGTTTTCTGTGACTACAATTAGTCATATTCAGAGCGTCCCTAACCTCATCAGGTGGGTAAAAATCTGCTTTGTGGATTCTGTTCTGCCGCATTGGCCAGAAGCAGCTTCTGAGTTAGTTAGCATTGCCAAGACTGAGGAAGTCTTGGAGATGATGTGTGGAAGGAGACCTTCGGGCCCCCTAAAATGCTGTCAGGCAGGATTGTATGCACCTTGGGAACATCAGGTACCTACATCCTTTTGAAGGTTTAGCATCCGGAATTTTTTTGATCCCAGCCTAATTAGTCAGCAGTCGTGCTATTGATCATAAATAGCAGAGATATAGAAAGGATCCTAATGCAATAGGTTAAGCAGTGCATAATTAAAATCAAGCCTTTGATACAGTATGCATAGTCATAGACCGAAATGCATTCTGCTTAATTGTAAATAATTTAGGAGTGCAATCTCTCTATTCAATAGAGAATGGTAAGTAGGCATTCTCAAAGATAATTCATGCCTTAATGGGGCTCAATCATGCTCTGGAGGTGCCTATGGCCATGGACAATAGAGGGTTCCTGTGGTGATTATATACTTAAAGCACCTCAGTTAGGTGAGGCTTTTAAGCCACGATTTTAAAGCCAGAAGGAAGAATTATGTTCAGCCGGTGGACCTCCAGCGCAATGTAAGCCATAGAATTTCACCAAGCGTCATTGCTTGTGTGCCAAGCCTTCTGCTTGAACTGGTGCATATCTCTTAAAAAGATCAGCTGGAGAAACTGCCTGTTTAAAACCAGGATGTTCGTTTTTATTATTATAGTTCCAGCATATTTCCTAAAATTGTTGGAATGCCAGATGCCACTTTGGTGAACTCCAGATGGCGGAACTTTAATCAGTAGTGAGATGTGATTTACTAGAAATGCTTCTTTACAGCAAAAGTAGATCTCAGACAACTTCTTTTTTGAAGTATTTTGGTTTGCTTTTCAGACCATGCATTTAAAGTTTCTTCACTGTACAGATTTACGGTAAGTATCATTATTGTAAAAAAGTACTACAGAACTAAATATTGCTTGCAATGCAGGGTGGTGAGAAGTACAATTCTTTATTATAAGGGTTACCCAAGAATCTAGAACATCAGACTATCTCTTTTTTTCAGGCTGCAAGCCTACTTTTTTTAGTGTTCACAGTATGCCTTAAAACACTTTCCTCCACTTCTCAACCTCAGGGTATTGTTTCATATGGTAACAGCATGCATAGTTTTAAATATTTGCATAAAGACCAGGTTCTCTGGTCTGCTTTGTTTTGTGCTGCCTGTAGCTTCCCAGCTGGGGTTCCTCCATTGATGAGAGAGCATAAAATCAAAGCAAAGATAGCTCTCTTCATCTTTCCCCTTTCCAGCCCACTCACAGGAGCAAAGCAGTGGGCAGCAGCCAGAACATGATACACTGCTATCCCCATCCATCCTGTATTCTCTGTGATCACATCTATCATCTTTATTCAAGCAGACTGAGCTGCTGGAAGGAACTGTCATGGTTTAACCCCAGCCAGCAACTGAGCCCCACGCAGCCACTTGCTCACTCCCCCCTGGTGGGATGCGGAGAGAATCGGAAGAGTAAAAGTGAGAAAACTCGTGGGTTGAGATAAAGACAGTTTCATAGGCAAAGCAAAAGCCACACGCACAAGCAAAGCAAAACAAGGAATTCATTCACTACTTCCCATGGGCAGGCAGGTGTTCAGCCATCCCCAGGAAAGCAGGGCTCCATCACGTGTAACAGTTACTTGGGAAGACAAACGCCATCACTCCGAACGTGCCCCCCTTCCTTCTTCTTCCCCCAGCTTTATATGCTGAGCATGACGTCATATGGTGTGGGATGTCCCTTTGGTCAGTTGGGGTCAGCTGTCCCAGCTGTGTCCCCTCCCAACTTGTTGTGCACCCCCAGCCTCCTCGCTGGTGGGGTGGGGTGAGAAGCAGAAAAGGCCTTGGCTCTGTGTAAGCCCTGCTCAGCAGTAACGAAAACATCCCTGTATTATCAACACTGTTTTCAGCACGAACCCAGAACACAGCCCCATACTAGGTACTCTGAAGAAGATTAACTCTATCCCAGCCAGAACCAGCACAGGAACCCAAAAGATTTGACCGCATCTTTCTGTTGTGGAAGCCTTTTATACTCTTTCTTTCAGCTAGAAGTCTAACCTGGTAATAGTATGTCTTATTTTCTCTATGGGCCTCAGGAATAACATGACACTGCAGTGTCGTAGAGAAAGATACAGTGGAAGGGTGCAGAGAATTCCCTGATTATGCCTCCATAGAGCCTGTTTGTTTAACCATGATTACTCTTTTTTCTTTTTTTTTTTTTTTTAACTTGTAACTCTGTGTGAACATGGTTCAGAAGGCACAAGACATCAGTGGTGAAAATTTTAACTATTATAACCCGTGAAAATAGCTAGAAATAATTTGGGGCTGAGGGAGTCATTTACACCAAAGAAATCATACTCTACAGCTCGAAATAGCATAAATATGCAAAGCCAAAGCCATCCTTACGGCATGTATAACTTTGAGCGCCCTGGAGTTACTGCCACCATGAATTCCAGTGCTCATACTCTTGCTTTCATAGGCTGCATCAGCTGTGTAGTGCTGGTTTTAATGTGATTTGTTCAGCTTTCATGTCCATTAAGCAGTGGACATGTGGGCTGATGCAAAGCCCAGGTGCCCAAATACCTGTCCTGTTTTTCAGGTTGGGCCTGAGCTCTGCGCTGCCATGGTTGCCCAGGGTATCAGCAATAACAGCTTTAATGCAGGATTAGACCAGGCCACTGAACAATTCACTATCAGAAGTAGCTGTAGTAACAGCTGCATATGTCTGACACAGATTTATGAAGGGACTAGTGGAGGGCATTACATGAGAGGCCTGCTGTCCTGCTAGCCTCATTCCCCCTCCAGGCACACTGAAGCTGTGTCCACACCTGATGGCATACCTCTGAAAACAACAGCTAGGTTAGAAATATAAGTGAGGTCAACTCTACTGATGGGTTAGAAGCAATTGATCTCCCCATTTCTCCCTCTCTTCATTTCTCTTGGATAAATAATGAATCCTGTTACAGGGAGAAATTCAGTGTATTGATTTGGTCTTACCCAATTTTTGTTTTCTCTCACCCTCAGTTATAGGGGTCAATGAGCAGAACATATGTTGAAAGAAGCAGCAGCAGCAGAGCACAGGATGGTCAGGTAAGACAATCACTATTTGGACTGAACTCTGAGCCTCTGCCTCTCTACCAACAAAATCATATGACATCTTTCATCCTCAAATATCTCATTGCTGAGTGCCTTGTAAAACTTGACCTGCCTCTCTAAGAATGACTTCATGCTGTGCTGAAACATAGCTCCTCTGGGACTGCAAAATGCTGCCAGTTAAGGGGCATACTGTGACATGAATGAAGTTGAAATTAATACCGGATTGTCCGATGTGTTCCTGGAGGCATTTGGGTCAAGATTTTGGGACTAAATCTCCACATAGCGAAAAAGTTGATGGGATAATTAAGGACAAGATGTTTTTATGAGATCAGTTTTACACCTCATCTGAAGTGTGCTATCAGTCCCGTCCTTTCTCAGGGTATAGTGAAGTCGTTAGTTCAGTACTCACTAATAATTACTGATCGCATAATTCTGCCAGGATCTGCAACCTCTAAAGTTTTTCTTGGAAGTTACTGATTCTAACACTAGCCCTGCTCCAGTTACCCTTTGCACGTTGATAAAATCTCAGCTTTCAGTAACATACGGTAAAAGTGCACTTTCTTTGTGCTGTGTATCTGCTGTTGCTACACCAGTAACCAACCATTTATCATATAATCAGATCCTTGCTGAACTATATGCCATGTGTGATCAAATGAATGATGAATAAATTCAGAATGCAATTTTGGCTAGCCTATTTTTTGTTCATATTTCATTCTTAGTAGATTTGAGTCTTTTTGACCTTGTGAAAAATGGCTGCATTTGAACTAAAAATGTGTTTTATTTCTAGATAATGGACTATGCCAACTTCCATTCCTTTTGGAATTCAATAGAAACGGTTTGGTATATCAGGACATTTTCTACATCCTTATTTACTTTTTCTTCCTTTCAGAATATACTCTTTGATACAGCTAAAACTCCGATCTTTACTCATATCTCCTGGCTCCAGCAATTCTTTTTTGATTTCCATTGTTTTCCGTGTGGCAGGAACTCTTGCTATCAAGCATTACATTTAGTTTTCCACTCATGTAGCTATGAGCTAAGAAATTACACCAATTTCTTGAGGCCTTCCGAGCTAAGTGAATTTGGCTCAATCTTTCTCAGCTATCAGCCCTTCCATTATTGTTAGGGAATGCTTCAGTGATATTTATTTGTCATTCTGGTAATGCAAGTTCTTTTGCTTTGATGCTGAGACTTTGAAACCTGGATGCCTGACAACGTAGCACTTCCTCCAGAAAGAGTCTAATTAAAATGTGCTAATGCAGTAACCCTTGGTCACTTGCAACCCCTGAATGAAGACGTCTCCTACGGATATCTGTTTTCGTTGTATGTCAGCTTTCAGCAAAGCAAAAAGGTTTGGATTTACTCACAACGTTGTACAGGGAGCGGTGTGGAGCTTTACGCAAGGCAACAGCTATCCCTTCCAAAGCTGCTTGGGAACAGTACACTCTCCTTGGCCCTTGGGAAAGATGCAGACTGCTCCTTCCCCATGATGTGGCCGCTGAGCTTTGTGCAGCTGCTTATCAGACATTTTGTGCAGCTTCTTTAATGATCTGATTTGCATGTTTACCTATATTGTGTGCACAGCCATAAACATTGGTTTTGCTAAACAGTGTTTTGGCAGAAGTGAACAGCGTCAGATGGAGACTCGAAATGCTTGACAGAATTCCCTGGGGCAGAAACAGCAGATGTGGGGAGGCAGAAATTGCCTAGAAGACAAGGCAAGGACCTTTGGGAAGACAGAGGCAGTCTGAGCTAACCAGAGGAGCCGGAGATGGATATAGTTGCTTAGCAGAGGGGAACCCTCCTGCGAGTTTCATGCAGGTTGTCATTAGCTTCAGTAACTCCTGGCGTTTCTGTTGGGTCCTGTCATCCCATTCTGTTCCCTCATTAAGCCCTCAACTGCTTCTGCTTTTCTCTAGCTCTTCTCATTTACTTCCCATGAATATTTGCATTTCTGTTTTTCCTCAGCATAGGATCTCATCCCATTTCCTCTTTCCATCTCTGGTTCTTCCCGCTGCCGCTATTTCTCTCACTTTCTTCTTGCACGGTTCCTGTCCTTTCCTCTCAATTCCTCGCCACATTTTTTGCCCTGTTAATGTGTGGTAGTGACACTGTTCATGACACTGGTGCTGCCTCAACCCTTTTAGCACTGACGGAAGCCCACAGAGCCCTTTGGTGCCTGGTTTGAACTTCAGTCCAAATACACAAACTTGCTGGAAGCCCAGTCAGATACAGAGTATATAGAGAGTAGTTAAGAGCTGCCAGAGGGAGAGCAGGAGGAGTGAGCATCTGCCTGAGTGCCAAACAAGGCACATAATGATTGCCAGGTCTTCATCAGGCTTTGAACATAGGACTCCAGGTAGCTGTAGCTTTGGTCACACTGCCAATGAATATTCTTCATTGGTAAAGGTCAACAGACAGCTTCATTGCAGTTGTATCACACAAAAAGATGTCGAGATGACAGAACCTGTCATGCTGAAGCAATTCTTCTATGACACAAAATAGCAGAACAGCTGCTGTATCACTGCCCTCCCTCTTAAGCACAAAGGAGAGAAACATCTTTACATGACTCAAGGTGCCAGGACACCCATGGGAATTTAAAGGACTGTTTAGGGCAATCCATAGACTGTTCGTACTTCATGAAGGTGAGCCTCAGGCACAGGGTTTTGCAAGCATTAGAGGTGATTCACTGACAACGTAGGCTGCCAGTACAAGCTGTCCTAAGGCAAAAGAGCTGAACCCAAGCCAAAAGATAAAGCCATGCGCTGTCTGATCACTCAGTGTAGCATATGTTGTTGGGAATGTCTCTTGAGACGTTCCCCCACAGACTTTGCTTGAAGAGAGCGGGCTGTTCTCTGCCATTGCATGATACCTTGCACTACAACGTGTCTAAGTTGTGACTCCTGAAATTTTCCCTCATAATACTTCTTATATAGTATATTACCGCCTGTAAACAGCACCTTAGAAAAGACACATTCAGCAGTGTGAGCTCTCCAGCTTTACTCAGATCTAACTACTTCATAGCAAAACATGTTCAACAGGCAAATTAGGAGAGTAACCTGGTGCCATACACATTGCCCAGCTAGATACGCTGAAACGTGGTGCCCTCTTCGAGTGGCCTATGCCAGAAATGTTCTAAGTAGATCACTTGGTTATACTTCTGAATCATCATAGAAAAATTTAGAAGGGAGCAAAAGGCCATCTAATTCATCCTGTGGCCACAAAGAAAGATAAACTGTATGTAATCAATCATACGGGTTGGGGTTTTTTCCATTTCTAGTCTATAAGAGGTTAGAAATTATAATATTGGTTTGATAGTTGGTATTTTAAAGGATGTATGTTTGATTTTTCTGATAGAAAGTGGTTGCTAGTTTAGGATGATGTATTATTAAATCATTTTACAAGAAACTAAGATGAATATTTTAAACAAAAGGGAAAAGTATAAAGCAGCATCATAATATAAGAAACCTTACCTAAAACTAAGGTAACTGCTTAACAGATTACAGTTGCATTTAAGTTTACTGCATCTGAGCAAATGCTACACTGCAAACTGTATTCAGAAAACTTTGCTCTTTTCAATGTCAGTCTTTAATCATTTTGATGTCTTCAAATGCAGTCATTGATAGAAATTATTCATCCTATTATTTGATTTATCAGGGAGTAAGGCTGAAAAAACGAAACATACTTTTAAGAAATGGTAGCAGTTGCAAAAATTTGTATGTGCTTTGCTATACATTAACAATAAAAGCAGTCAATAAAACTTATTTTGGCTTGAATCTTCAAGCCATCTGTAAGCTATCCCTATGACCTCTAGAACTGGGCTCCAAGTTCAACCTTACTGATATACTCTGGTCTACCATCGTATGTCCAAAATTAAGAAAAGAAAGTTTACTTTTAAGATTCCTCCTGCCTCTCTCTTAGTAGGGGTGACAGGCAGTCCCAGTACATTGTAGATTGCTGGATATTTGGATCTAGCAGAAGTACTCCTGGGGACGGCAGTTTTAATTCAATCTCGAAAGGAATGGAAGATCTCTTTGTTTCCAAAGGAGCGACTGCAGCAAGAAAGCAGGGCTATAGATCAAATGGTTAGATTGAACAATGAGATGATGTATTTTAAATTGCACAATGGTATAATGGTGGGGAGGTGCCAAGTGCTTTTTGGAAAGTGGTTTCAGATGTTTCCTACCCAGAACAATACAGATTTTGGAGACCTCATTTAAAAGCAATCACAAGGCAAAAGGTCACCATGCAAGCTGACTAATTGGTTGCTGGCCAGATGGAAACCTGTACTTAGTTCATCTCAAGGACAAGTTGCTGCTGGCTAACGTACGGCAGATGGGGAACCAGGGGAGTTTATTTTCATGAGTCACGCTGATGCAAGGGCTACATAACTCTTTGTACTGGGGGTCAAGCCAGATCTTGTTTTTCTCATCTGAAGGACAGTCTGTGCGTGCCCCATGTTAAAACAAGGAAGAAGATGTGTATGAATCAGAAGTAGAGATCTCACCGACAGATCCCATTTCCCCGCGACCTCAAACTGAAGTATCATATGCTTACTGTCAAAGTACTGTACAGGTCTAACCCTCTTCACTCTCCTGTGTCCTGTTCAGGATGCTTTCTGCATGACGTGTGATATTCATCTTCATCCACCATTTTGTCACTGTCTCCATAATACAGTACATAAATAGAAACATCTTTCCAGAACAAACCTACAAGACGATCTCCCTCTTTCTGATTCTTCCCAAAGACCCACTTCTACTAGGAAATTTTCTGGGAGCTGCATGATAGCTTACTGGGGAATAAACCCTAGATGACTGTTACTTGTATGAAGTGGTAATTAGTATAGCTTGTAAATAATTTGAATAATATTAAAAAAAAAAATAAAATTATTGTGTCATCTGACACTTCTATGAAGATCAACCCATTCCCACCTTGAACATGGTCTCTTTTTTTGCATTTCCTTCCACACTCATCATACATCCTTCAGGTTAGTCTACATCTTTATTTGGTAAGATCTTTAGAATATCTCCTCTTTTCTGTTTTTGCAGTGGAAGTAGGTTCTTTAGCTTCAGGCAAAACATGATCTACTCCTTGGCTTTCAGAGCTTTGTAAAGTCGCCTTTCAATTCTGTTGCTGTTTCCAGTATCCTAGGGACAAAGAGACATTCATGTTTGAAATATCAAAACTTATCAATTAGTCTTACTTAAAAAGCGAAAATCTAAGATTTGCCAAGTAAAGAACAGCCAAGACCCCAATTTTGTAGGTTGTGTTGCCTTTATTTTCTATTATGCAGAGAAATGATGGAGTTAAAGGCCAGCTTTACTAAAGCATAGGAGGATTGTCCCGCATGCCTGTGTCCAGAAAGCGCTCTCATAAGTTGCATTCACATTTGGCAACCCTTCTTCCTAATACGAATCCTTATTTAACTTTTTTTTTAATCCCTGTCTTTTCTTATACAAAAGGTCCTCTAAAACTTTAGCTAGCTAAAGAGAATGCACAATGCTATGCGTGCTCTGTGCAGACGACAGCTCTGCGCATACTGTCTTACGTTTGCATTGTAGAATACGACTTTCATAAATATTTTTCTCTGGTGACTTAGGTTGTAAATATATTGATATGCAACTTGGTGCCAAGCCGGAGAGCTAATGTGGGGAGACAGCTGCCAATATGGGTTGCTATGTATATAATATTTGGACTATGCTTTCAGAATAGACCAGACTGAAAGCTAGCTGAGGTTGTGAGTTAACTAACTTCTGCAGTTATGAAATTGCATACTCTTTAGACTTAGATGTAATTTTTGATGACATGAAGCATGAAGAGAAAAGAAATAAAATTTAAAGTGAGAAGCAGGAAATACTACTTTTTTCTGAAAATGTTGTTCTGAAAATTAAAATCTTAAATTTAAAACTTGAATCCTTTTGCCAAAAAAAAGGAAAATCTAGAAAAATCTAAGTGGCTCTATACATTTTTTTTTCAAATAAACACAAACATTTTCTAAAATTTAAACTTAAATGTACATTTTTATAAGTTACCAATTTTTAAAGAGATCTTAGAACATCCCTCTGCAATCATAGCAATGAATTAAAATTGCAATGAATTCTAGCAGCAGTAAGGATCTCTACTTGCAAGTGTAAACTCTGAAGCTCAGAAGATTTAATTTAATTAAAAATTTAATTGCCTTACTCTGAAAGGCAGGTTTTTACAGAATATGTTCAAATAAAGTGTTTCATTCAGCAGCAGCAGAGTTTGGTTGGGGTTTTTTTATTCGCTTACTCACGGAGGTATTGAAAAATGTCCTTAAAAAGTCAAGAATAAACAACGTACAAAGTCTAGTACTGAGCTAGCCAGTCTGTAAATGCCAGGCTAAACTCAGGGGAAAACAATTCAATTCTTAGCTAGTTAGAGGAAGGGGGATAGCAAAAATAATTAAGTCAAACCGGGAAGAGATAAAAATAGATAGGCAAGCTGAAACAGAGGGAACTGTTTTCACTCTGATCATTTCAATACTGTCTTGATCCCCGTAGTTATGGAATTGTCTTAAAAGTTGTGAGTCGAGGTTTTTTAAAACTGTATAGAATTAATTCTTTTTATGTCGTTACCTTCTTCCTGGGCTTCCAGGAGTGATACCTTGCAGAGTTTCTCTGCAAACATGAGGTCAGAAATTTACTTTAAGAAGAAAAGATGCATTAGTAGTTATCCTGTAATCCCATGACTCCAAAGGCTGGGGATTTAAGAAAAATGCCAAATGCTGTCATTCTTGGAAATTAAAGAGCAAGCATTAATGGCGCTTCTGCCTGAAACTTTCTCCCTGCTGGCGTTTGTGAGCCTGTGCCTCCAAGGGCAGCTGTCCCTGCGATTCTGCGGCCCAAGGGAGGCCCGGAACAACCAAGAGGTTGCTGGTCTGCAGAGTGACCACAGCACCCAGCCCGATTTTCTTCCGAGCAGGATATGGCAAAAGAAAGGCTTTGGCAGCATGTGGCTTTTCCAAGCGCTCAGAGAAGTGTGGAGCAGACGCCTCTGAAGCAGCTGGTACCTGCGTGTGACCACAGGTCTCCCCTTGGCAGCGTTTGTGTCGGTGCTGAGCTGTACACGTGAGAATTTAACCATAATTTGCAACGCAGAGCAATATGAAACACAGCTAAAACCACTGTAACCTCATCCTACACAGCACATAAACCCTCCGCTGATCTGTCTTCTTTGGCAATGTCAGCTGTATCGCTCGTCTCATGGGGAACTTTCAGTGTTGGGCTCTGCAACAGGGTCAGCGGCCTCAACTTGTCCTGTATCAGAGCTGAGCAGGAAAAGGAAATTGATGGACTGAGCAGTAAAATAGCTTTACAGTACTTTAGAAGCCAGCTTTCATCATGTGAGGGGCTCCTTTGGCTCCATATTGATTTGATTGGGTTATCTTCAGCAAAGCATCTGTTTTAATTTACAGCTAATGCTCCAAAGGCTTGAATCCTGAGTCAGAAATTCTCCCCCACCCCCTCAAAATGAACAAAGGTAATATTAATCTCAAACACAGAAAGTGAATGAGTGAATGGAAAAAACCACAGACAGATGCAACTACTCTTTGATTTAAAGATACATCACACAAAATGCAAAAATGTTTCTTTGCTATCACCCGTAGGTCTTTGCCGTCTCGCTGTTGTTTTACCAAGAACAAGCATTAGCACGAGATTTTGATCAGATTTAGGAGAAAGTTGACTGGGGTTTGATCCAAAATTTATCAGGAAACTCAATTTTGTAGAGGCCAAAACTCATTTGAATCTGCTAGAGAACAGTTTTGTCCAGAAACATAGGGGGAGAATAAAACAGTTGATGGTTTGTGGGGTTTTGGTTTTTTTAAAAAAGTGCTCTTGTTTTGTAATGGATCTATTTGTTCAAAACAAAAAGAGAAAGTATCAACAACAGTCACCTAGATTACAACCCCAAAACAAACAATGCTGTAAGTCAAACAAAAATGTTTTATTCAACCCAAGAGTATATTTCCAGGTTGGTGGTGGTTGTTGTTGTTGAAGAAAGCAGCCATCATTTCTGTTTTAGGTCAACCCAAATAAAAATTAATGTGAGATTCTTCAGGCTAGCAGCATAACCATTATTCACATGGATATGTTTTTCTTGACTTTTATTATAGTAATATGTTTTATCTGTACAGTATGCAAGCTGTTATTCTAATAATTGTTGTTGTACCTGGAAACATCTTGCATTTCCCCATTCTGAAATTTTCCTATGTAGAGAAAATTGGTATTTTTATAGCTTAGGTTTGTTTCATGATGTAATCTACCTTCTGCTGCTGACTGGCTTTAGATTTTCAGGGTAATTGCACTTGTGACTTTGAGTGCATTGGGCCCAGGCAGAGGAATGAAAGGCAAACGTCTGAATTCACAACAGCCTCTCTGAGTGCATTGCTGCCCCTTGGCACAGCGCCTTCAGCTGCACTTCACACTGCAAAGCCTTAATGAACCCGAAGGATAATTGTGAGAAATGACCTCCCAGGACTCAGACAGGCCGCTGGCCCTCCAAGTGGTCTGTGGTCTTTGAAAGATGAGCACAGTGAAGCCGCCAGAGGAAGATAAAGACAAAATATAAGCGGTGTGTGTGACACCGAGGCAAGGTCCATGCATAGGGACCCCGAAAAGGAGCACTGAGCTAGTTTGCAGCGTAAGAGTTAACCCAGAGCGTGGCTGGATGGAAGACTTCGCTTCCTTAAAATCAAGTCAAATATTCATGTTGAAAGACTCAGCATGAGGGAAGAGAGAGTGGGATAGCAGAGCTTGAGGAAACTTCTGCCAGCGAGCTATTGCTGGCCTGTCCTATCAAGCAGTGAAGTTATCATCTCAGTTGCTGGCATGCTCTCGTCTTCCAAAATGTCAAACTGATGAAAAAAAGAAACTGTTTTTCTTTCCTGCTGCTGGTGTTTCTGTTGAAATTGCAAAGGTTTTCAAAAGTGCTGATACAGAAGATTTGCAATTGGGTGCAGCTGTTGACAACTTCTTTCCCGAGTAATGAAGTCGAACAAAGGCAGTGCCTGCTGCTGCCCGGAGCCGCGTTGCCGCCACTTAGCAGGGCGACAGCTGAAATCTGTACAGCAACTTTTTTTATGACACACCGAACAAGCCAGAGCACTTTCAGGCTGGAAACAAGGGAATAAAATATCGATCTAGGTATGGTGAAATAGTAAGACAAGCCAGGCTGTATCTCCCTTCAAACTGCCAATCTGCCATCTGCTATCCTTTCATTTTCCCTCGCACCACTGACACGAGGAGTGTCCAAACTTCAGCACGTGTTTTGCAAACAGCAGTGCCCAATGGGCTGTTGCTGTAGGTCTGCCATCAGCGTCAGGCCCGTTCCAGCCTACTTAACCATTTAATTTGGTAAACGTCAATATGGCCTCTTTGTTCTTCTCGGCACCATATGCTATCCGATTAAGAGTCAATCGGGTTTCTCTCAGCTCCTCTTTCTTTCAGGAAGATCATTGGCAGCGGACAGCCCCCACTGGGAGTTTTGGGAAAAGAAGCGCTGAGTGCTGTGGAAGTGCCGTCACTATTGTAGGCGTTGCAGTTCTGCTTCAGAAACACTGCCCTGAAGTGGGGCATCGTTGCGCAACTCTCGCTACAAACACAGCGTGGAAACCCGTGCGTGTCCTGAAGGGAGGGCAAGGGCAAGATTTCACAGGTAAGGTAGAAAGTACGGGGATGGATATGAACCTGGGAGTTTTGCTAATAAATCGGTTAATAGGAAGGACACTAAACTTGCTCACAGAAAAGTGCTTAAGAATTTTATTCATTTCCCTTAATACTTGAATCAAAGGAGTGACACAAAAGAATTTTTATTGGGCAAAAGCCAAAGGTTGATGAAGACGAGAGGTGAAAAGGGGGGAACAAAACAAAAGCGGAAAGAAATAATAATAGATCCTACCATCATGCTCTCAGATACATTACTCAGAAATAGTCAAGATAGAAATCTGTTTTACAAATTCTACACTGCTTTGCTCCTCTCCCTCATATGAATGCTCTGTGCACACACTTCTTGTTCTTTGAGGGCCATTAATTTATCTTCTCTTCTTCATGGTCCTCTGGATCATCTGGTTTGATTTTTTAAATAGGAACAGGCAGGAGTACATATAAGGCAGAGGGAAAGGCAGGATTTATTTGCAGAATGGGCAGTGTGATTTAGTCAAAAGAGCATTAGCCTCCAGCAGGACAAAGGCATCCTTAAGTGCTGTTTCTGGCTCGGCCAGTGACCTCCTGCGTAACCTTAACCAAACCGCACCTTTCTGGTTGGTCTCTCTCTAACTCCTGTGACCCTGTCGCAGGAGCCCCAGGAGAGCCAGCTCGCTCACATTCGCTCTCCAGCTGCACGTTTGCCTAATCTAGCATTCAGCCAGCACTGCAGAGTTCACCTTGGAGTCTTCTTCCCTTCACGCTGGAAGGTGAAAAACTTCTCCTTCTCCCTAAGAGGTTTCTCTTTGCAGGGAAGAATGTCTGTAAGAGAATTTTTTTCTGTAGCTAAAAGGGACCACGTGACAGAGGGCAGTCCTCCAGCCTTTCACCTAACATGTTTTGGGGGCACTGCTAGGGAGACCATACGCCCGCTGCCTGCAATTGATGGAGAGGGGAGTGGTGGTGGAAGCAGGGGAGAGATCCACCGCCAGCTCACCTGGCAGTCTGCTCCGGCACTGCTTTAAGCTTTACCCACCGCGGGATCCAGCCCAAGGTCAGGCTTACAGCCAGCGCGTGCTGTGGCTTGATCAAAGACAAAAGACCCAGGGCTGCAGTTAAACTTGGAAAATGCCTTTTCATTGGTTTTGTAATACGAGCAGGGGGAGATTACTTATAAAGACCTAGTTTTTCCTTTCCTGCTGTACTGAATTTCCTCACCCACAGTGTTTTTTTTTTTTTCTTTTTAACTTGCCAGTTTGGAAAACGCAGTTCAGCCGTGTGTCATCGCAGCTACGCTGCCAGCTTCCAGCCGAAAACAGGGGTCTGAGCTCCTGCTTCAGGAGCTGGATCTTATACCCCAAGTTGAGTCATGAAGTTTGAGGCAGCACATTGTGAACATGGTGATGACTGCCAAGTCTGCTGGTTTTTACTATGCAGATTAACATAGGTGTCACTTTGTAGACCTGTCCTTCAAGTTCGATTCCTTATGCAGCACTGGGCAGCCTTAGTGCGTCTCTTGGAAGGAATATAGGGATTTAGCCTCTGTCAAGGCAGTTTCATCTGAGAATTGTTCCTTGGAGATTTTTTTTTTTTTGGTCATTCCTACTGCTGTGGAAGGATCTGCATATCTGGGTGGCTATTATTTTTATTTGCTGTCCTGTTTTTTCCATCCTCTTCTTTATACATCTTGTCTTTTGGACTGCTCTTTTCAAGCAAAGACTAAGCTATTGCATGTCTATACGGTAAAATACTAAGCATTTAAGAGGACTGATCAGGTTACAGTTCTTTAGATGCCATCACGATGAACTGTTTGCTATTAATTATTAGTAAATGACAGGTTACTAAAGTTTATCCTCAAAATATAAAACAGAATTCTTACTTTATTGATTAATTGATTATTTATGTTAAACATGCTGTGTAAATTTAAGAATCATTGTTCAGGCCAGGATTTGGAAGTTGCTAGATAGCCCATGTCATGCTATTAGTCTAAAATATATTAATGTGGTTTTTTCTACCCAGGTTGTTAACTCATGTGAGTCCCTGAAAATCATTGTCCAGGTATGATACCAGATTGTCTTGCTTACACAAGAAAAAAAGGGCTATATACATGCCATTCTTAAAAAGCTGAAAACAAACCTTGTTCTTTTTTTCCAACGCAGGTGTTTTACACAGTTGGGCTGAAGTAACCACAACCATAAGTGGTAGAAAATTATCTTTTTGATCTTCTGAATATTGAGCAAGTCCAAGAAAGAAGCTGTTCTTTTACCTCTACCATGATCCTTGCAATTCAGAGTTGAGTTAGATTAGTGTGGCTTTGTAGAAGAGCGTTGCACTCCCTTTCAGCAGTGTACCTGGCACATATGGGAGAAAGATGGATTGCAATTCCAGAGCTGTCACTCTAACATCACTCACAACTGTTTTGCTCACTTCAGGAAGATGAAGGGTATTGCTTTCTGCTTCCTGCAATGGCTTTATTGCATGTGTGCCCTCTGACTAATGCTTACACTTGTTCACTTGGTAGTTAGTGTAGATTGAGGCACTAAGGGGAGCAGAGTGACTAAAAGGGCCAGGAGAACAGATTAAGAAGTGTATTTTCTCTGTGAATGGATTAAGTGTGAAAATAGTACTCCAACTGATCTGTTGGAGCAGAACACCAGCGCAGTACACATGGAGCTGGTCTTCCCTTTCTCAAAATTAAGTGCTTGCTACTGACCAGCCACAATTAAACTCTCTGGCCTTTGATGCAGAGAGATGCTGTGGTTTGTGCTAAAAATACTCCACTTTGGCTGAAATAGGAGGATGAGACTAGATAATCACAGAATGCAACATTAACCAGTGAGACAAAAATGGATAGTCAATTTAGTCCAAAGCTTACTGGTTCATTATTTCATATCACCAGGCTCTTCAAAAGAAATTACAGCGTTTACTCAGTGGAAACTCGAGCTTGTCTGGTTGCAACACTCTCCTGGATATACTTTAGCTCAAGCAGTGTGTTGATATGTGCATTTTGCTTTGACAAATGAGGCAAATTGAATGCCCTAAGGGATCAATAGATTTTGCTACTTTCCACATACTTTTTCAATACATTCAGTAACTAACAGAGAAGACTGAAGACACCCCAAAACTTAGGGGCATGAATGAGTTGAGGCTAAATTAAGGGTATTTATTAAAAATATGAGCCCCCATACATAAAAAACAAAGCTAACCCAAGAGGGAAGAGTGCCTAGAGCTCAAAAACAAGGACTGAGTTTTGTCCCAGTCTCTGCAGGGCATTCTAATCTAAAGGACAAACGGCTGTAGACCTGATCTAAATTAGGGCAGTCTGCAGCTCTTGTCACGGCCCTTGATTAAGGGGCTGAATCAATATCAGGAGACAGAGACCATGAATCTGTTTCTGCCTCTTAATTCTGTATTTTTCAGTAGTTGGAGCAAGGCTTAGTTGGTTATCTTCCTTATTAGCACAGTAATGCTCTGATGTTGCTGTGAAAACCCTGGCTGAGAGGCTGCCCTTTCACTGAGGCATTTACAGCTAAACCAGGGACGGGTGAGTGGTGAGAGAGAGAGGGAGGGAGGAAGGAAAGAAGGAAGAAGGGAAGGAAGGGAGGAAGGAAGGGAGAAAGGAAGAGAGGGAGGGAGGGAGAGAGGGAGAGAGGAAGGAAGGAAGGAAAGAAGAGAGGGAGGGAGGGAGGGAGGAAGGAAGGGAGGCAGGAAGGGAGGAAGGAGGGGAGGGAGAGAGGAAGAGGGAAGAAGGGAGGAAGGAAAGAAGGAAGGGAGGGAGAGAGGAAGGAAGGAAAGAAGAGAGAGAGGAAGGGAGGAAAGAAGGAAAGGAGGCAGGAAAGAAGGAGGAAAGGGAGGGAGAGAGGAAGGAAGGAAAGAAGAGAGGGAGGGAGGGAGAGAGGAAGGAAGGAAAGAAGAGAGGGAGAGAGAGAGGAGGAGGGAGGGAGGGAGGGAGGGAGAGAGGAAAGGAGAGAGGGAGAGAGGGAGGGAGAGAGAGACGAAGAGGGAGGGAGGGAGGGAGGGAGAGAGGAAGGAAGGGCTTGCCTCTGTCAATATGGGGTGCTGACAGACAGTGCTTGGTTCCCACTGTCGACAGCTTTAGTCTAATCCTGGGAAGGGAGCATTTATTATCAGACATGTCCAGAAACACATGACTGGGAGGGGTACAGGTTACTCACCCTACGTCTGCCTCAGATTTCCGAGTGCCAGACAGGTGGGACCATTGCTCTGACACATGGGGATTGCGATGAGCTCTGCCTGGGAGGAATAAACAAGAGCTGTTTGAGTGATGAAAGGTGCTACCAAGTTCAATATTTACTCAGCTGGCAGATGTATATTTAAAGAGGAGGAAACCCCACCCCATCACATGACTTTCTTTTTGGCTGTTTGAACCTGGCCCCATGGCTCAGCCTGACTCCACATAGTCCTCCAGGCAGCCGGCATAGCCCCTGACAGCAAGCTGTTGTTCTGCTGATCTTCCCTCAGCAGCTGCCTATTTTTTGGCGTGACTGTCCAGAGGCACATCCAAAGGCTTCAATTAGAAAGCTCAAGTTCAAACCACCCATGGTTAGCTCGGTCCGTGTAGCATCTGCTCTGTGCAAAAGATGTGACGCCAGTGCCTGCGCCGAGGCTGACGGGTGCCCAGAAGCAAGCAGGAGGGGCTCTGCGGAGAAAGCCTCCGCACAGCGGGGAGAGGAGCTGAGCGATGCCAAGAAGCAGACAGCAGAGTGTGCTTCTACACACACACTACATGTCCCTGTATTTGCCAGCATTGAAATCAGCTGCTCTTAAGAGAGGGCCACATGCTATGGTGTTTTACTCTGGCCTTAATTGTAGGCTTTGCTTGATGCTTCTGCTTACCTGCCAGTAATGCTGACGAATGGCTCGTGCTTGCCTGTGAGCACGGCCGTGCGCTTTCCAGGACCTTAGCAGTTCATTTTATGCTCAACCTGCTGCTGAAATTTTTAGACCTTTTTTATCCACTTACCGGGCAACTTGAGCAGTTACAGGTCTCTAACGACGTGGCAGTGTGTGTCACTGAGGCAAGGAATTAGATGACATTTTTGTACCTTTTTCCTTCCCCTTGCATTACTCTAGCTTCTTTCTTTACTGCTCTTACAAATATTTCTGTGTTAGTGTTTGCAAAGCATCAGCATTTTTTGCTGTCTTTTCTGACCTGTGGATATTGCACGGTACGTGATGAACTATTCACTCCATGTTCTTTGTGATCTTATTGGGATATATAACTCCTTACTATGCACAACCCCTTTACGCTTTTCTGGGAGTGTAAATGGGGCAGCAAATCTAGCAAAAATGAGAAACAGTTTGGTGTAAGGGAATGACTTGAGAGGCACCCTCAGAAATATGGACGGGGCATGTGGTATTCAGCTTATTACCACTTGACTGGCTCCTGAAGTAGAGAAGCTGTTAAAGCAGGGTTGAGCATAGCCTGGCTAACATCCACCGCTCGGCTCAGATGGAAACTCTCATCTCCTCCACTCTTTTCACCCTCCCTGCCCCATTCCTGCATTAATGTGATTTGGAAAGATCCTACTCTGCACTAGGAAGTAAAACGAGAGGAGATAAATATGGAAGGGAAATGGTATGGAAGGCCAGTTCTCCCGAAGATGTGTCTTCTGTACAGTGACTATAATGTACCATAAGAGTCTCAATTTCTTGTTTCAGTAAGTGTAGAGACTTAAAATTTTTAAGGCAACATGATACAGCTGGTTGTGCCTATGAATTAGTTTTTCCCCAGTCAATAGAAGCTGAGCAGCAATAAACTTAATTAACATTTGCATAATTGTGATTAGTAACTTACAAAAGAACTGTTGTAGTAACATTATAAAAGATTATTTAGCAGTTATTGAATTATGCTTGCTTTATTTAATTTTTTTTAAGTCACAGTGAGCAGCAAACAGGATGTGTCTAGTTGATTATGTAATTAAACGTATTAAGTAGCTGTAAGCTGAAGTAATTAAGAAAAGTTTGAGCACTTTCTAGGGCAAGTAAGATCTACAAGAAGGCCGAGTGTTTCCTAAGGAGTCCAGCTAAAACATCAAGGTCGTCCAGCTTGAAACTCAATTCTAGGTTGTTTGTCACTGTTCACTGATAGTTTCATATGCTTATTCTCAAGAAGTGCTCCTTGAGCACTAATGCCTAATTCAATTAGACGGTACACTTCATTATTTACTGCTCAGCTTCAGCGGTGCTATGAGAATTGGGGCCTAGGATAACTCTTTTTTCAATGTCAAATTACCTCAAGTGTCAGTTGTGATGGATCCAGGACTAACTTCGGACCAAGATTAAAGCTCCATGACTTTGCCCTGTGCGTGCTTTGAATTTTTATGTGGATGCTCAGAAAGTAGCCAGCAAAGGGGAAGTGGGTAGTGAAGCAGAGGGGAGATAACACCTCCAGGTCCCTCCAGAAGACCAAAAGACACTAGTTGTGATGAACAATCAGCAGCGGGTTACCAGAGACTTAATGCAGAAACAAGGGCAATAAGTCTCCTGATAAGGCACTGTGGGAAGTATCAGCTCTAATTTTTATTTTGAGATTTGAAAGCACTGAGGTGATGGTGTTGAAAAATGCAGAACATTTTAAAGAGAGAGAGATCTGTGCTTTGGTCTTGCAGAACTCAAATATATCATCATTTTAAAAAGATCAGAAGGAAAAAAAATACAGAAACTAAATGAAAAACAATGAGTGTCAAACATGATAAGGAAGTTCATTTCATTCCCTCAACCCAAGGGTTTGATATTAGAGAACCACTTATACACATGGAGTACTGAACTGTTTCTCCATCATTTACAGACACCACAGCAAAGACGTATTTCAGTGCTGTAGGAGTTATTAATGGACTGATATTACGGTTAGTGCTGCTGAAGAACTTTCAGCAAATGAGACATTACAGAAAGAAAATCAAAAGATAATGATAGGACAGTTTCCCCTAAAGTTGCCCACCTTTGGATTTATTGCAGTTTATCTGTACTTACAATCTGATGCTTGCTCTTCGCATTCAGCCTTCTTGCCTTTATTCTACCGTTATGTTTCCTGGGCTTCTTATTTGCCTCTTTCCTCTCAGCATCACACTGATCTATGGGATAGCACATTGCCAGAGAAGTCCTTGTAACGGGCTGCACCCGACTTCTCTGCCATCCCAGCAACCTTTACTCTCACTCCTCTGGTTCTGTTTGTTCTCAGATATTTTTGGTCACATTTGGAAAAGATTTGTCTTTCCGGTCCCAGCATGTTAAATTATTCTGATTGTTGTAAGTTGAAAGTGACCAAAGGTGTATGTTTTCAATTAATTTTTAAGACTCATTCTTTCTGAGATTGCACATCTCTAAACTTGAACTTCCTTTATGCTTTGGCAACCAGCTGAAAATGAGATAGCTTAGTTGAGAAGGAAGGGAATTATTAACCCTCTCAAACGTTAAGAACATCAGCTAATGAAAACATTGTATTTTAGAGATCTTTGAGAAGTATGGTATATAGTTTAGAGGACCCACAAGGAAAGTGACTGAAATATGATCTAGAAACCCAGAATGTTTATAAGTCATGTAACTAACTTCTAAGCTAAAAAAGAAAAAAACCTAAATTATGTGCCTTGCGAATGAATCACATGAGGGTACAACAGACCACTATGTGCAATAATTACTAAACGCTCAGATGTTAGACTAGAGGATCCAAAATATTGTTTCATTTTAGCATATAGGAGACCCACAGCTCTTTTTATTGCATGCTTTGGCTACGCTTCTGTGTGTTCCCAACTGTGAATTTTGACTGCACGTTAGGTATGGAATAATCCAATTTTGCACAGCAAAACTTGGCAGACTCAACTTAATTTCCCTGATTCAAACACAAGATGTTTTAGTTTTGTACAAATTCCACATCAAACTTGAAAATTCTTTTTAGGGTACAAAAGCTACACCAAAACAGACTGGATTTTTCTGAAGCTAGTCACTCGTCCATTAAAATTGATAATAAAGCGAAAGTACAGTTAAAGTCAAAGCACAGTAAAGGAGAAAAATGTACCACCCCCATTGGAACAAATGAGAGAACAACAGCTTCTATTGACAGTTGCTTTATTATTGGAAAAATCTTGTTTTGGGAGGGTTGGATTGCACGGAGCCATCCTGTAAAGGCAAAGTCTAGCTGCTGTTAATCCTGGCCTTTGGCAGCTGAAAATCTGTGCTCCGGCTCTGGTCAACCCACTCCTTTTCGAGAGCAGTGGCAAAGATGACACATTTCTACTCTACTGCATCTGCAGCTCATGCTAAAAGTCTCCTGTAATCAGGCACCCTTCAAAGATTCCTCCTTCAGTAACACCACTGCAGTGTTTACTGAGCCAGAAACGCCAGGCAAACCTGGGGGAATAAGGCTTTCCGCCTCAAGCGAGTCCCGCTTCTTGAGCTGAGCAAGTTGGTTCAGTTCTTCTAAGAGACAGGGGCCAAACTGGGCACCAACACGCTGCAGCCAGTGCTGGGCTTTGGCAATATCGCCGTCTCCAGACCGCGGCGATGCGGGAGCTGCTTCGTGTGCAGTTCAGCGACTCCCTTTGGAGTCTGGGAGGCTGATGCACAAGAAAAGACGGTGGCTGGCGCAGCTCCCCCAGCTCTACCTGCCCGTGCTCACAGATCCGTCTCATAAATCTATGTCAGTCTATTCACTGAGGCCATAGAGCCTGCTAGCGTTGGTGATTGCTCATTAGCTTATATTCATGACAATTATCCCTAAGGAAGGAGGGGGCTATAGCCTCTGTTTTTAGCATGCAAATTCAGCTAAGTCTGGAGTTACTACACAGAATCACCGAATGCCAGCCTGCCATTACTGCAGTTGGTTTTTCAGAGTACACTTTTAATTGAACCAATTATCACAGACTTCCACAGGTATTTTGAGGCTTTAACGAAACACTTTATAAGAATTTTAATCATGCTGCCGTTAAAGGCAATGACAAAAATGCTTCAATGGCATTGGATCAGTGTACGCACTGTGCAGATTACTTATTTTTCTTGTATAACTAAATAATGACATAAATTTGCAGCTGGTACAATAGGAAGCTTTAAACTCAGGTACTTGTGATTCATTCTAATTGGAATATTTAGACAAATAGAGCCTCAAATCAAAAACAGGTAAAGCAAATTAATAGCTAATTTCAGATGTTACCAAGAATAACATCGTGAAGACATGGAAGGTGGAAGCACCACGTTTCATAGTCATACCAAATGAGCCAGCCCGCAAGCACCAGCCCTACCGTTGCAAAATCCTCCTGACGCAGCACCTATAGCAAAGGCAGACAGAGACTCTGCCCTGTGCTCACTAAAGTGTATGTATATCTAACTCGGTCCCAGTAATTAGGGCTCCACGTAAATTAATAATAATAATCTCATTGATTTCAGCAGGATTACTTATCAGATCATCAGCTAATATGTGCAAACAAATGAATGTGCTGCCCAGTGGAGTGGGTATGAATAACAAAAATGTTTAGATCTCGTTTCCTACAGGGTTTTATTTTGCACATCATTTACACCTGTAGAGAGGTGTGTGCAGCCTGCTCCCTTTCTGGCCCGGCCAGGTGTTCCCTTCCGCCTGCTCTGCACACTCTTAGCATGACTGCGCAGTGCGCCAAATCAGGGCTGTCACACGGTCCGTAATGCCAGAACAGGTGTAGGACAGTAGTTGTCGCTCTAGAGGAACAGTTCTTTTAACTACCTCTTGTTGCTACCAGAAAGCCAAGTGTGGGATTCGGGTGCTGAGCCGCAGGGTGCCTTCGAGTGTCTGAGGTACCAATGCAGGGCAGTCAAGTATGCCCTGTGCCCTTCTGGAGCGGCAGCCGGAGGCCAGGCAGGGTGCTCTAGAAACAGATCCCTGGTGTAAAAAAGAGACTAAACACCCCAGGTTAGCCACCTGAGCCTCTCTTCAAATGTCTGTCTATGACCCCCATTGTTTGGTAGCACTAAAAGACGCTGGGGATGCAACCAGCTCTCCCCAGCAGAAAAATATACGGACAAAAGATAATGGCAGGCTCCACCGTGTGTTGTTTTAGCTAGAGCACCTAGAGAGCGGGAAGAGTAAGCTCACTTAGCCAAGCTTTCAAGAAATGTGTTATGGGTAATCTAGTGAGGGATACAATGCCCAAGGGCAATAAAGACGTAGGAACACAGAACAGAGCTAAAAGCAGTCATCTGGTCCTTCTCGCAGCCTCACCAGGATCAAATTTCTAACAGATGTCTCCATCACCTGTTCTTTATATACAGCTTTTATGCAGACAGAGTCCCCAGTCTTCCCAAGCAAGACATTCAAGTGTCTCTCTATCCTTAACATTCAAAGGCTCTCTCATTTTTTTTATTAACCTCCCTTGCTGCAGTTTAAACCCATTATTTCTTTTCTTAGTCCCAATGGCAGTAGCTTTTTATGTATTTGAAGACTTATTGTGACATCTTCCCACTGTTGTAATCACTTAAATTGTGCCACTTCCTTTCTTTTGATCTTTTTTTTTCTACTAGATCATGTTTTCTAGACTTCTGATAACCCTTGGTGCTTTCATTTGGCTGCTCTCCAACTGCAGAAGTTCTGACTCTTCTCAGTCTCATGTCTTACTCCTTACTCAATCCTCTGCAAAGTATATGAGGCTGGTCCTAGCCCTCAGTGCCTCCATCAAATGTATGGGTGGCATCAGAAGAGCCAGATATTAGTTGTGTGGCTTATGCGAGCTGTCCCAAGGGTTTCACATGGTGATTGCCATCAAGAAAAAAAGAGTATATGCAAAAAAGATCAAGTGATGAAAGCCAGACAGAAATTAAAGACAAACCTGGAGTAATGGACGCTCTTTTTTTTATGCATTGTGTCTCACAGCTGGTATCAAAGTTCAGATTTGGGTTTTGACACTGTTTGAACTTCAAAAGGTGTGAACTTTTTTCCGCAAGAAAGGATGGTTTCCAAGGTTTCATGTAGTTCTGCTCAAAGAAATCCCTTCCTTTTTCATTCATCTGTTCAGTATTTGACTCTTTTTATCTGACCTTGTGTCTAGTTCTTAGTGAAAGATTAGAGCAGCATGGAGCTGTAAAATTGTTGCATGGTTACTTCTCTCTCTCCTTGAAATTAGACATCACTGTCAACTCAGTTCTAGTGCACTCACCTCTAGAGGGCCATCAGTTTCCGACAACTTTAATTTTTCATATTCTAAAAATGAAGCATTTAATTGCAAAGGAAACCTCTCTCTGAACCAGTGCAGCACCGTCTTGCTGCGTCCACCGAAAAGCAGACCTATACAGTATCTCAGAGAGAAGTGTGAACTACCCTCATTTTACTCTGCCCACCACTGGCAATAGCAAGTCAAAATTCAAGATAAGACTGTGTAAATGGTCTCTGGGTAGGCGGGAGGGAGGGCAGGATGAAGGAATACTGCAATTCCAAACAAATCTGGACTAATGGACTGTCATTATTTTGTCCATGATCTCTCATAGCAGATATCAGAGTTCAAAGCTGTCAGTCTCCCTGGCCATCAGCTTCCAAACTGGCTGGGTAGGAAAATTCTCCAAATGGATTACTTTAGCAACTATTTAATTTCAAGGATTCATTTCTCTCGTATAGATTGCAATATGCATGCAATTGTTGTGTTGGAGCTGCAGCAAATCATGAGAATTAAACATTTGCTTCCACATCCCAGTGTGATTAAATAGAGACTAGATTGATATAATATATATATATATAAAATTATGTATGGTACATACCTTAAAAACATGTTCTTAGAGAACTATCACCGAAGAGACAAAGGGCCGTATTAACTTCTGGCATACCACTTGTTCAGACCAACTGGAGTGATATTTGCATCTCTTGCAGATGAGATCTTAAAGCCGAAAAATTGTGATAGGTAAGAGAGCATTGTTGAAATAGCTAGATTCTGTACTAGGCACTTTAAAAGCATTCAAATGGCTTATTTTTCAGCTGTGAAATAGAAGTCTTTTCCACTGTTCTGGAAACATGGGATTCAAGGTGACTTCACGGGGTGTTAATGGACGAATGATCTGCACCCTGCTAACAATATTTCACGAGCAATGATGTAGCAAATAACATAGTCTATTACACCGTGCCACCAGATGCCATCTGAAAAACACGTCGCTGGCTTTAACATCCCAGACTTAATCAACGTTCCACAGAAATTGCACTGATGCCCACCATAAAAGACAGTGCGTCCCCAGCATTGACTAGCAGCTCCTTAGATGCGGCAGTAATGATGTCCCATTTCCAGTATCTCTCCCCCCAGTTGAATCTCTGATGGCTAATAAATGGTGAGGGCATTAGTCTTGCCTTCAGTATGTACTGATACCTGTATGTATGGGACATTTGTTTTAGCATGGGGCACTTTCTTCAGTCTGCGCAGACTTAAGGAAATTACGACCTTTGAGACCTCGTGGTAAAATACAGTTGATTTTAAACAGAGTCCTTAAGCATTACCAGGGGAGGGCACCCTGAAAGGCAAAGAGACCGGTGGAGAGCATGGGATAGCCCAAGCCCTGTTGTTTAGGAGGCTCAAACCAACTGATTATAAAAAAGAAGGATGCAAACAGTCAGTGGGACTGGAGCATATCAGAAGTGTTAGAGGTGCTCAGGGTGTCTTGTGCCCTTCAGCGACTCCCCTTCTGACCGTCAGCAACCGCCACACCTCCATGTCTGCACCTTGGACACCCTCAGCACAGTTTGGACCCATCTCCCTTTTGGGTCCAAAGGACGGGCAAGGGAAGGAATGAAGCTGAGGATATATACTGCTTTCTTCAAAACATACTGTCTTCAGAATATTCTTTCTTTTGCTTCTTCAGTTGCTAGACACTATCATAAACCTTTCATTGCAAATCACTTCTCCTGGAGTACCATTAGAGTGAACAACATTTTAAACGGAGTCAACTTATTCTGAAGAAGAACAGTTGTAATGACATGCATGATGTCTAGTGAAATCCTGTTCAAGCTTGCTCCCAAGGGCTTACAAACTGTGATTAAGGGGACAGGCGCACTAGGACATGAAAGGAATTTTCTCCAAATACATTGACTAGTGATTTGTTTGAAGTTTGAAATATGTTTCCAAAAGTCAAGGCCTTGCTGTTTGTCCATTTTGTTTAACAACAATTTCTGCTGTTGTTAACTTCCACCAAAATAAATTTGCCAGCCAGCATTAGGAAAAATATCCTCTGTAATACCTACTCCAACTGGCCAAGGGAAAAACTCTTCAAGAGTCCAGGCTCTCTGCTTAGACCCTGCCTAGGGTGAGTGTTATACGGAAAATGACAAACTTTAATGATGTTTTCATGGAAGAAAATGAAAATTTATCTCTAATGTTTTGCAGTTCAGCCATTGGTAACTGTTGTAATTGTATTCTTTTGAAGTTTTATCACATCAGGATGAGTAAAAAGAGATTTAAGTTGCCCTGAGCTATCTAGAGGTGGGTACTGCAAGTAACAGTGCCAATAGTAGTTACTGATGATGGGCAGAAATTAATAGAAATTCAGAAAGAAAGGGGTGAGGAGAATAGCTGGAGAGGAAGTAACTGTAAGCAATTTATAAATTCTGAATTGCATCTTACAGAACACAGTGAATATGGGGAGTATTTTCTGTTGAATTTATTTTTATGTTGATTTTTTTCTCCTTTTCCTTATCTTTCTTTTTCCTTGAGATATATATATAAAAAAAAATTAAAATAATATATAATTAAAACCATATATATGTATATAATTAAAACATATATATATGGGTTTAATTTTAAAAGAAAGCTTTGGACAGAAAGAACGCAAAGCAATAGAGAAAATAGTAACTTCAGCTTCCTTTATCCAAAGCCACTACCTCACATTTTTTAGAAGTATGAAACACCAGTGTGAAGAGTTCCTGGAGGGCTGACAAATACACCGGCCAGTACGCAACCCCCTCAGCAAACTCCATCGCTCCCGTCTTCTCTCCCACTGAGATGCCGGTAGGCTTTAGTCTCTAAGATAGCCAGCTGCGCAGTGCCATAGCCTTTCTGTCCATTTTAAAGCACACATATTAGCAGCAAGAGAGATTTTATTTCAAAGGAATCTACCCCTTTGTCTCACTCCTCTTCCAACTTGTAGCAGAAAGCTTGGCGACCACTCAGTTTTTGCCTACATCTTGATACGGGTCCCTGCAAACTTCCACACTCGTGCAGTTAACTTCTCTTCAGCAATAAAATACAGCAGGAAGTCTTTCAGAAGCAGCCAGGAAGGCAATATTTTGCCCACTCAAGTAAATTTCGCTTGGCATTTTCTTTCGCTGCTCCTCTCGGCGCCCATGCAGCCTATTCCCCTGCAGGGCTCAGCACGAGCAGCAGCCTGCAGATGCAGAATCACTGCACGTAGTCTGCAGCAGGAGCTCTCAGTACTTGGTACTTTTCCTAACATTTGACTGGGAAAATTGGCTGGGCAACCAGAGACCAGAGTCAAGGAGCAAATACAAGGTATGAGCAGCAACCTCCTTGTTTTAAGTCCTGGAGACAAAGCACACGCAAAGGAAGAGAGCGGGTTATTGAAAGACTTCTCTCAGAGGGGTTCTGCTCCACCCTGGCCTTTTCCTCCTGCATTCTGCTTTACCTATATACTGTCGTTCTCTCTCCTGTGAAATTACAGTGACTTGTCAGGTAGTGAGCGCACCAGCATCCCTGTGGGAAAAGAGAAGGAACGAAGCCAGGCAGCAGGTCCTGCCTGGCAGGAGGTTGTTTTTGTCCACAGCTGGATAGGATCACCGATCGCTGCTAGCTCGACTCATTTCTCTCCAGTTGGTATCCTAGCAGGCACTGGGCAAATTACACCAACACCTGAGTTTCCCTGGCTGTTAAGAGATGTAAGACTGTTATGCTCTCCCCTGAGAAGTGTGTTATAAGGATTAATTAGCTCCTGTTTGTGAAGCAGTTTGTAAAGAAGAAAATGTCTGTGGGAGAACCAAGTACAATACACTAATGTTACTAAATTGGTGTTTAAGCTAATAGCTCTTTGCTAACTGTAGTTTTATCGAGGAAACAGAAGAAACAGGTCTCCCATACATCGCTTTGAATCCAGAGCTAGTTCATTACTCCTTGACCTGCTGGATGAGCTCTCAGTTATTTCCCATCATTCTCCAAAGTTTCCCACAGGCTGTGGGTGTAAGGTGGCATCTCTCCGGAGATACAGCCGGAGACAGAGTAAGCTGGTATCTCTCTGGCATTGAGACCACACCAGGTGACCCCAAAGCAGGGTCCCTTCCTGGAGGTCCCTCAGTCCTGGGCCAGCTGCAGGCAGCTCTGCAGTGGCCAAGCTCCATGCACGAGACCAGCCTTACTGTGGTCCAGCCTTTCTCCGGACTCAGTCTCAGCACACATGAACGAGTGGTATGTTTTCTTTTAGCTCTGAGACACTTGAAATTCACCCAGATCTCTTAATTCTGCGTTGCACTGTGTATCACAGTAGGTCTTTTTAACTCCTGTCTCTAAATGAGGCAGATCTTCCCAGCCACAGGCAGTTCATTTAAATATAACTGTGAAAGCTGCGCTGGAGGAAATGGTTTCTGCTCAGCTATTTGATTATGAAATCAAATCAGTTCTCTGCTGTTTTCAAATTAGTGGCTAACGGACGGTAACAGTGAAAAAGGGGGACTGCGGGGCTGGGTTTACATGAATTAAAGACATTCATTCTTCTGTGTGCTTTAATCTATATTGAAGGTAGTGTGTTTTCAATTATGACCTGAGCCTTTGAGATTTTTTTTTAATCTCTAAAGCAATAGAGAGAAAAGCCTTTAACCCTCAGGAAATTGTTAAATGTAGGATTATACACCAATGCCATCAATTATTCTTTCTGATGTTCACAAATGATAACAAAGAGATGAACTGATGGGTAAGATCTCTACTTCAGGCAACAGGAAACACCAGCTGCAAGTAAAATAAAGGCATAGATAAAGAAATGGCTGGCTGAGCTTCCCTGAAACACAGAAATGAAATGCTGAAAGCACAGGAATCCAATAGTGATTTCTGATTCCTGGTGTCACAGAAAATCACTCAAGGAGTTCTCTTCCGAATGAAGTGAATGGATGGCTCCTATTCTTTTTCGGAGGAAGTCAAAGGGCAACCAATAGAATCATAGAATCATAGAATAGTTTGGGTTGGAAGGGACCTTCAAAGGTCATCTAGTCCAACACTCCTGCAATAAGCAGGAACATCCTCAACTAGATCAGGTTGCCCAGAGCCCCATCCAGCCTGACCTGGAATGCTTCCAGGGATGGGGCGTCTACCACCTCTCTGGGCAACCTGTGCCAGTGCTTCACAACCCTCATTGTGAAAAACTTCTTCCTTATATCTAGTCTGAATCTCCCCTCTTTTAGTTTAAAACCATTACCCCTTGTCCTATCACAGCAGGCCCTGCTAAAAAGTTTTTCCCCATCTTTCCTATAAGCCCCCTTTCAGTACTGGAAGGCTGCTAGAAGGTGTCCCCGGAGCCTTCTCTTCTCCAGGCTGAACAAGCCCAACTCTCTCAGCCTGTCTTCACAGGAGAGGTGCTCCAGCCCTCTGATCATTTTTGTGGCCCTCCTCTGGACCCGCTCCAGCAGGTCCATGTCCTTCTTGTGTTGGGGGCTCCAGAGCTGGACGCAGTACTCCAGGCAGGGTCTCAATACATCAGTGTTTTCTTCAACATCCAAATGTGCTTGTGGTTTCAAACTTACATCACAACAGTGAGCTCTTCCTCCACCATAATTTGAGTTTTGGAAGGAGCAATGCAACTTCTGAAGCCCAGAACGTGTGGACTAGAGTCCCCTAGTTCCTTGTCCTCATGCCTTGAGCTGCCTTGTCACAAACTCCCTTGCCTTCTTTCCCCTGCAAGTCACTCTTCCCTACCGAGGGTCTGAAACTCTCTCTTTCTTCAACCTCGTGAGAAATAATTAATTCCCCTAAATACATTCTCTTTTATCTAAATGTCTACTCACTGCAGGAACTCACAAAAGCACACGTTGTATTCTTCCTAAGCTTAGCATTTTGCAACCTTGCAGATCTTTGCTCTTTAACTATCTGAAGCCTTCATTGGCACATGTAGCTGCTCTGTGGAAAACTATCTGGTCCTGGGATGTGTATTCCTATTCTTTTATTCAACTGCTGGAGTGGTTTGTGAAAAGCTAAGTATTAAGGATTCTTCTAATATCATTTATTTATATAAATATCATTGCAATTGCCACAGATAGTGATAGTTACTTGCTACTGGGAATTAAAGATGGGCAGAAAGATGTCCAAAAAAGTTCCATGTTATGTAGTACCATGAGAACCTATGACCCAAATAACTTAAATAGCCTATGTAAAGCCGAGTGAATAGAAAAGCAGCAAATAAACGTATCACACAGTAGATGAGTAGAGATGATGTAGATATTGTCATGCTCCTGAAACTTTCATCTGCAAGACATAAGACAACCTTTCAGGAATTGACAGTGGAGTAATTTCTTGAGCAACAAGAAGTGCTTCAATCTTTGTAAACGCTTTTGCAGTTTAGGCCTATGAACACAGAACAAATCAAGACTGAAAATGAGAGTCGGAGGTTGGCAGTGCTCACTTTCCTTTTCCTCCCCCAGCCTGTGGCACTACCACATCCTTGCAGAGCTGTGCTTGTGTCCTCACTCACTCCTGGCAAAGGAAGTCTGGCAGAAGCGGGCCAGGCACACGCAGGCATCGGTGGGATGGACGCCTGTCATGGCAGAGGAACGCTGCCTTGGTCTCAGCATCCCGATGTGCTCATGAGGATGGTGTCACAGAGAGGCACAGACCAATTTTTTCCGTTTGTTCTTGGCATGGCAAAACGTAGACTTATTGACTCCACTATGAAGCCTCGAGCCCTGTCAAAGATCTGCCCATAAAACACAGAAACTCCCCAGCCTGGCATGGAGGATGGGGAGTGGGGCATATAGTTAAAGACTGCTGGAAGAGGAGGAAGAGCTTGCTTTCCTCCAGTGGTACCAAAGGGAGGAGCTGTGAGGATACCCTGCTCTCCCAAGCCTGATAGGTGAGGATGTTCTTCCTCTGCCATCACCTGGGTGCTAAAACCCTCCCTGCCTCTCTCCCCTCTCATTTTAACCCCCTGTATAGAGGACACTCTTGCTTTCCATAATCGGCCTGCCGTGGTGCGGCTGAGCAGTAGGAGCAGTGCCCCAGCTGCCTCCAGGCTCTCTCCCGAAGGGCACTGCCCCAGACCACAGCGGGGGGACAGGCACAGGTGCCACCCAACTTGCAGTAACGCACAGCACCTTTTCTCACTTCACCTTTATTATTGTTCGAAGGGTTTAGACCGAAATCATCCAGTCTGAGCAGAATGACTTCTACAGGCAGAGCATTTTGGGGTGATACCAAGCAGGTGTTACAGGTCCTGTAGGTACCAAACTGAGCAGAGGACCTGCTGTGATCTAGATTTCAGTACATTACAAAAAAGCATGTGTCTCTATTCTTTATGATTCCTTGGACATATCAATACCAGTCCTACTCACTCACCATATCTGTAGTTCCTATTTCCATAATTTTCCTCGTATTCTCTGTTCCATCTTCTGCACTCTTCCCCAAGCAGATGGCTTTCAGTCTTTCTGCCTTGTGTCTGCCCCTCTTGTCCGGACTAACTAAGGGAAGAGAAAGTTTTGTTACAAGGCAGTGGTTCAAAGTTATGTTCCTGGAAGATCAGCATAAAAAGTAATAAAAGCCAGAAAAAAGAAAAAAAAAAAAAAGGAAAAGGCCATTTATGCTTACCTATAAACTATGTGTCAATACCTTAGTTATTATAAAACAGGGTTTATTAATACTTTGCTTTATAGCGACTCCTTTCTTTATACTATGCTGTAATTTGTTTGGCTATAGTCTAATCAAAAGTATGTGTATGCGCACGTCTGTGTGTGTGTCTATGTTTTTCAGGACCTGTGGTTATGCAATCCTTTGGGAAAAGTTAAGATATACAGCCTGTTTGTAATAAACAATCCCGCAGCTTAATTTATTCATTCTGTGTTCTTGCTTTAAAGATCTAAACAGAGCCTCACATGCAGTAAACTTCTGTTTCACTCGTTGCCTCTTACAGGAGATGAATAATTTATTCAGAGGAGGATTCAGACTTCATGTAGACCCTGCTTCACGGCCAGTGGTTCTAATCGTCTGAAAAGGCAGCAGTGGGCATTAACCAGCATCATACTGATACAGCAAATAGCCAAGTATGTTCTTTCTTTGGGTTTGTCGCTGCACTCACACACATTGTATAGCAAAAGGATTTGGTTTAACTGTATCTAGTTGTAATTATACCTTGTTCAAGAAAATGTCTTTTTTTCATTTCTTCCGTGCAGTGTTTCCTCAGTATTTCAGATCTCATTTCCCCTTTACCACCTAGCAAAAAAAAAAAGCTTTCTGAGATAAACTCTAGTTCAAAGTTTCAGAGATATGTATTTTGTTTGTATGTTTTCTGTTTCTTACTCCATTTTGGTTCCAGACATTCAAGACATTTTGATGTAACTGTGGAACGGAAAAAACATCTGGACTGGAAAAGCATTGTACGAGATGATAATCAAATGCTGGTAAAGGTAATAACAGAGCATCTGATATTCATCAAATGTAAATTTAGTAAAGGTAATTAAAAGGATCGCATAAAACTGAAAGAGGAGAGGTGGATCACAGGATAATCCCATGGAATATTTTTTTTCCAGTAGTCTGTTTTTCTCCAGGTTTGAGAAATTGGTATTGTGAAGGTTCATGTCTGTCTTAAATACTCTGCTATAACTTGCACTTCATTGCACACTGCATATTCTAATCTGCTCTCAGTCTGCAATGTATTTATACATGAGTGCTTCATACAACAGGAGTGTAGCCAGATTTTTAACAGTATGTAGCATTTAAAGACGCATCTATTTGGTTACCTAAAAATGCAGTAAAGTGCTTTGTGAGATTGACGCAGAACACCTCTGTCTGTAATTTCCACTGACATAAATTGTACCCCTCCAAAATAATGTTAAAAAAAAAAAAAAAGCAAGCCCAGGCTATTCCAAACAGCTGTATGTGTGCGTAAAAATGCACATATGGAATATCTTCAAGCATCTGACCTATTGGTCCTCAAGTATATAAATACCAGAATGGAGGGTGCAAAGAGGACAGAGCCAGGCTATTTTTACTGGTGCCCAGTGACAGCACAAGAAGCAATGGGCACAAACTGAAACACAGGAGGCTCCCTCTGAACATCAGGAAACACTTTTGTCCTGTGAGGGTGACTGAGCACTGGCACAGGTGGCCCAGAGAGGCTGTGGAGTCTCCCTCCTTGGAGATTATTCAAAAGCCGTCTGGACATAGTCCTGGGCAGCTGGCTGTAGGTAGCCCTGCTTGAGCAGGGGGGTTGGACCAGATGATGTCCAGAGGTCCCTTCCAACCTCAACCCTTCTGTGATTCTATGAAGTTCAAATTTTAGAAATATATGCTTTTAGTTCTGGTGGTTCCTGTATCAATTTCCAGCCACGCTCAAGGTTAGTGAGTGAACCAAAGTGAACAGCTTGGAAGCAAACCTACCGATGCTCGTCCAGCCTGCTCTTCCATGCCATTGCTGATTCTTGTAAGGTCCAGGACAGGTTAAAAAACTCCCAGACAAACAAGGAATTAATTTTCTGCCTACTTGGTGGGATGCCTCGCCAAATATTGGCAGAAAAACTCTTTTGCAGAGTAACTTTCCAGAATAACTGTATTCTTTTATCCTTCTAATTGTGTGCCTATGTGTGTCAGCACAATAACCCATGGACAGAAATTTTCACTCCCTCTTATCTTTTCTTCCTCAAAAAGAAAGCTGGACTCTTGACCTCTGGCATAGGTTCTGCAGTATCTCTGCTCAGTTCTCTGCCAAAGACTTCCTGCGTGACATAGGTTATGTTGCTTTATTCAAGCAATAATCCGCCAAGCTCCCACTGGTTCCAATGCATCTGAGGAGTTTTAGGCTTTAACGTTTGTGTCTCGTTTCCTTATTTGTGAAATATAGCTAACAATACTTTCCTTTGGCTGCCCTTTATGCAGCTTCTCCATCTAGAAAATAATCTCTTTGTGGTAGACACAGTCTCCTGCTATATGTTTGATGGTGTCTAGCACAATAAGTCATTCATCTTGGCTGGGAAGGTTTGAGAGCTATCGCCGTCCAACAGCGGAAGTAGGGAGGAACGCCATTTACACCTCTGGGTTTTCATATATGAAAGTTGGAATATTTCACCCAGAACTACAGCAGATCAAAATTCAAATAGTATATTTCTTTTGAGGGAAGAAAAATCTGCACATATTTCATCCTGAGGTTTGTGGGTCTGGGCACGGGGTTACATTTTTGAAAAATAAAAGCTTAGGGAAAAATGGACTGGCCTCAACAAATAGCAGTAATACTAGAAAGTGTAATAACTAATGAGACTGACAGCTGAAATGACTCATTCTTTTTTTGCAGTATAAGCCTGCAATGTTACAAACTACCTCCAAAACCAGATCTTGCACAGAACAGTGGAATCTAACACTGCTCTGCAGCAGTTTGTCACAAATTCCAGAAGAATGCTGTCTGCACGCGCCCTGATATTTTGCACTGTTTGGTGAAAGCAATTCCCTCGAAGAGCAAAGGAAAAAGAAAATGAGCAGTGGGTCCCACAACTCATCTCAAGTTTCCTTTGGTGACTGTCTTCCATTTCTTTTTCATGAGGTCTTTGACAAGCAGCAGCAGTTATAAGATTTTCATTTCCTGGAAAATTTCTTGCCAGGCTAAGAGCGAAGGGTTCTTTATTTTTTTTCCTTTTTTTTTTTTCTTTAAGATAGATGTACAGCATGACTGGAGGAGAGATTCATGACCTACTTTTCCCAAATTGAATATTGAGCTTTGTGTGCTTTCTGATATTCAGTAGGGAGTTCTTCCCATTAGAAATCTCCTTGGGCCAGTTTATGTTAGCCCTCCCATGGCAGAACAGCAAGGCATAACTCAGGTATAACTCAGGTTGAGGAGGATATCCCATTGTCATTCTTGAGGAGTAAGAAATTACTGAGTGTCAGTGAACAGGTTTCTGTACCTTCAGTAAATAAATAAAATCTAAATTAAAACAAAGAGACCATCTCCTTTGTCAGTCATTTGCTGAAGGGAGTCCATATGCACTGGTCAATCAGGACTAAGAAAATAAGGTTTAGGCAGTAGAACATGTCAAAAATTGGGAGATGTGGGAAAAGGTCATGTGAATCCACTCCGTATTAGAGACAGTTAGGACAATCAGACACCAAGACTAACCAGACAGTTAGGACAATCAGACACCAAGGCTAACCATTTTATGTAACACTGACTAACCCTCCTTGCCTTCAGTAGCATTTAATCACTTGTGAACCAAGGGGACGTCTGATGGAGACCACAGCATCCCAACAACTTGGCTGTGCTGTTTAAGAACGTTCCCCCAACCAGAGCCGTCCATCAGATCGCTGGGCGGCAGCAGTGACATTTCGGCAGACGAGTTTAATTACGTGGGTGAAGTAGGCCCATCATCAATAGTGCTGACATTTTGAAGAGCTATCACCTCAGGATAAGCCAGCTCTAAAACTAATCTCTTTTCTGTCCTTCTCCATCTGCCCTGACAAATAAAGCTGCATGAGTCAGATTTTTAAACAGAGGTAGTACCTAAAGAGAGGTGCAGAGCACAGAGAAGTCTGTTTAAGAACCTGTAAGTAGTCTGTTCCCACTGAAACTCTTGGTGGCCTGAATTTTTTTTTTCAGAGTCTAACTTCAGCTGTGGTTCCCCAAATACCTTCAGAAATCAGAAGGGAGAAAGAGAAAGGATGGTCCCATAGTGCAAAACGCTTGAATCTGCTCTAATTAGCTGGCAGCCAAAAGTTAACCCAAATAAATGCAGTTACATTGGCCAGGAAGAGGTGGCAAAGCAGGTAGGTTTTGTCACAGTAGCCCGTGCATGCCCTGGCTGGTAACGCCACCTGGTCAGCAGCCCGACGTAGCTGCCGCTGCAAAGCAGCAAGACTCACGCTCGCGCTTTTCCACTGCTGCAGACTCAGACCGGTGCCGTCAGCCAAAGCGAAAAGTCAAATCTCAGGCTCTGAAGAATCAGCAAAGGTGCTGTTAGAAGTAAAAACAGGAGTTGCCTTAATGCAAAAGCAAAAAGAAGGCAAAGCAGCCTGCTAGGGATTTGCAGATTCAGCTGTCTTTGCTTCAAACACAGAGCAACTCAGATAGATAGCAACGTTATACAGGATGTAAGCGGGAGTCTGTCACTTCTCATGGGGTGATAGAAAGCATTTAGTTATCTTATTTAACATTTTTACTCTTCTTTACTGTGGCGTTTACATGGCATGCAATATCTCAGAAAGGAAAGGGATTTCTTTGTCTTTCCTGCTTGAAAGCAGGAGCCAGAGGGAATTTGAGGGAGTCCCATTTACCCACAGGATCTCAGGGCCAGTGGGGCGCTGGTCATGGCTGTAACAGGAGTGGAAAGAGGGGCACGGAAAAGGGAGCACCCAAAAGTTGTTTCTCAGCCACGGTGCAAACAGGAGCAGGCCAGAGATGCTGCAGCCTGTGCCAGCAGAGCGCATCCCTTCTGCGGAGTCCATAAATAACTGAGGATCTCCAGGCTACAGCAGGACCCCGACCACTCACCCTCATGTCCTACAGCCTGCTCACTGGGGCAGACACGCACTGGCAACTGATGTCGCTTCACTTCACAGCTTTCCTTTCTCGCTTGCTTCTTGGTCGCTCTTCTTGGGTATCAGTGACAGGCACAAACAGGGCAGCAGACAAAGCTCAAGAGTTAGGCCCAGTTTTGTCCTCTACTGCTGTCTCCACCAGAGCTTTTGCTGACTGCTGAATTTTCATTTTGTGCCTTGCAAACCTTCCATTAGACATTTGAACCAATATTTTGAAAGATGAAAATCATAACATTTCATCTGAGAGATACTGAAATAGAACAGTCCGCTGTTTAAAAAAAAAGCCCCAAACCTCTTACATCATCTTCTGCCAAGCGTTGCTCAAGGCACCAAGTAATTCTTTAATAATTAAAATAATTCCTTAATAATTAAAACAATTTGGCAAAAGCTATGTTTTCGGTTTAAAAAAAAAACAACTCTATGATTTTTATTTTATTCACCGTAGCAGACAGTTCCGTTTAAGGGAATTGTTCTTCTCTGTTAAAGCTGTCCCTATAGGGTAAATCTTTTCAGGACTGCACCCTGAAAGCTGAGGGCACATTTCCTGCTTATGGCCATACCAAACCAATAAGGCTCTCCTGTAGCGTTCCCAGGGCAGTTCTCCCAAGCTGAACCATTGCTAGCATGTTTTCCAAACAATTCAACATACCAATTTGCTACAACCTAGAAATCGACTTTGGTTTTATTTATTTTGGGGGAGGTGAAGAAAGTTACTACGTTTAGCCACTGGGCCTGACTCATGCTCACCCAACCAGCTTCTCAGCCCCTGTCCTCCGCCGCTGACTCGGCGATCCCCGCAGGGCAGGCTGAGCCCACTGCAGCCCGACTGCGTGGAAACACGCTTTTCACAATGAACGTGCACTGCGGGCTTACGCAAGCACTCGTATCTACTTAGGCCTAATGAAAATGCACTCAGGATAACTTTCCTACAGCCATTTGTTGTTCTTGTGTTGCTTCTGTCCACGCTGACTTCATGCCAAATTCAACCAACAGCTTTCAATTGCTTTTAAGTGCTCCTTTTTGAATCTAAAAAGTTGGGTGGAAATAGCTACTAATTTTGAGTCTTACAACATCCAGCTCCATGTTATAAGTACATTTCCAAATGCTTTTTATATCACCCTTGTGGCCTGTCATTTCTTCCTTTTTTTTTTTTCAGAACCGCAACAGACTGGCTGAAGTATAAAAATTGCTGAAGGGTATTTTCTATCACACTTTAGGCAGCTGCACACAAAATTGATGGAAAATTAACTTTCCAAGGTGAGCCGAGTTTAATTCCTAATTTGCTGAAAAGGAGGAAATATTTAAGACACTTTGGCCTTGAAGAACTTGGAAGGATCTTCTAAGAGGACAAGAAATTTTCTGACAAATCTCATAGTAACAAACTTTCCTACAGCTTGTTCAGTGCATGAACAATTTTTTTGATCCTCTTTGAAAAGTGAACAGAAATGTACGAACATCAACACTTTTTAAAAATTACAAATTAGAAACCAAAATTATATTGGTGAGGACTTTTTACGCAGGATGATTTTGATACAGCGTGTTTTGATTAGGTGAGATGTGCCCTGAGGAGCACCATGATTTGTTAAGGTGGTGTTGATAATGACAAGCTTAGCTAGTAAGGAGGGAAGGATATTTGGGGAATCAAGTCCAAGGGTACAGGAAGAAATACCAGACAGACCGAGCATAGCACAGCTTGGCCATTAGGTCTCTCAAGCTGCTGAGGACACTTCTTTACCTCTCTGCTCTTCCCCTGCTCTCCCAGCTCCTGACGTGGTGTTCTACAGATGGACCTGCTCGTATCTTGTGTGCCGAGTTGGAGACTTAGCTGCTTTGTTTTCCCAGTGTCTCTTTAAGCCTCTAGAGAGGACTTCTGAATTTAGATCTGTCTCCAAGGTTCCTGAGATCACAATATTTCTTTTTAACATTTTTGTTGCCTCATTGTTAATTTCCCTGATCACTTTCAGATCAATCCTCTTCCTCTCTTTCAGCCACCTTGAGTGACATCTCCTGCCTTCCCTTATTCTCTTGCATCTCTCTCTACCTTGATATAAAGTACAGAAGTGTAGGATGGAAGTCTGATTTTTGTTTTTTTAATCCATCTCCATATCTTGCTTTCTAATTTATCCCAGGCTACATCTAACAGATGGATCAAGAGTTGATCTACACCAAACCTTCATTAAGCAAAACGATGATCAGAGCAGTTGCTGTCTGGCAAGCATCAAACATCTTGTCTGTACTTTATACTGTTCTACTCTAACTCTTTGCTGACTTCTGCAGGTATAAAGGTAGGTACTGTGTTCACACAGGACATCTGCCTTTATCTCATGGGCTCATGAGATATCATGAGCGTTTATCTTCTGGATATTATGGCTTCATCATTAAGTCCCCTCATTCAATCTTTTATTTTGGGTCACGATGGATTTTGCAAAGCCAAACTGTTTGCCACTGACTTTGTTTTTTATTCTGGGTGACTTATGTTCTCAGTACATCCCTTAAATTTTAAGGCAACACAGTGTTTATTATAGTGACTAAATGATTTAAATCACTGTTGACACTGTCACTTTTACATCATTATAAATACCTTGGCTCCAAAGGATTCAGGCTGTGTGATGAACTCCAATAAATCTCTTCCTTAATATTGTCAGGGATTGAAATGGAAATGTCTGCAGTAAGGAAAAGACAGAATTGTTAAGGTGTCGTACTTATCTCTTTAAAATAAATGGTGAGTTTTTTAATCTTTGCCATCAGGAATGATAAACGTTTCTGCAGTCGCTTATTATAGTGCTGCACTGAAGCCCTCCTGGATTCTCTCTTTGGGTGTTCAGAATTATTAGGGTAGGCCAACGAGCAGTATTTTGTACTTTGATGTACAGAGTTAAAATCCATGGTAAATAAATCTGTGTTTGCCCTGCCCTCACTGTCCTGAGTCTCTGCAAGAGTAGGGGAAGGTTCTCATTGAAACCAAGACCACTTCATATTATGCTGACAGGGAAAAGTGTTCTTAAAGTAGGATTAAATTATATTTAAACTCCCTTTGAGTGGTGCTTTTTTTTTATACTCAGAAACAGCTTAAGGTGGCCTCAGTGTAACCGAGGATCAGATTTAAAGAAATACAGTGTCGATAAAAAGAAATACCGTTTTTCATTTTTGCTGTGGATGTTTGTGTCTTTCCATACAGTGTTTTAGTATTTGTGTAGGATTTTTAGTGAAATCAATGAACATTAGTAATGATAAAGTAATATAAGAAGCTGCATTTCATAGAATCATTTTTATGGGCAAAATATCAATGTGTTGGCTTCCAGGATTCACAGCACAGGGCAGCGCTAGGGAGGAAAGGAGCTATAAACCATTCCACCTCACTCGTCTCGCATAATCTACACAGAAATCTAAATGCAGACCACTGACAGCTTTAAAATGGAGCAAAATACCTTCAGCAGTCTCACAAAACCGAGGGAAATGTCACATCTAAACCAAAACCATAAAAAAAAAAGAGGAAATAAAGCACAAAAGAAGCTGGGGATCTGGTGGGTATTTTAATAGTGGGATAGAAAAGACAGGAGCTAGTCAGTATTTTACATCAGCTTAAAGAGGCAGGGACACATGAAATGGCACCGGCCCCCAGCCCCCTGCCATGGGAGAGGGAGCTCCAGGGACCCCCAGCACTGGGCCTGCAGGCACCTCCTCTTTGCACGGAGAGGGGTGGCCTCGGCTCGCTCAGCCCCTCAGACAGGCTTTCTCGCGTGTTCCTCATCTTGCCAAAGCTCGCCGCTGTAAGGGAATTTGAGACACAAGGCTCCCTGGGGCAAGCATCAAGTCTGCCATCTGCCTTTTTGTCTAAGGCAAGATATATTAGCCAGTGCTTGCTAAACCATGCATACAAACACCAGCTAGGACTAGCAGAAAGTATGCGTCTCATAGCTGTTGCGTATTGCTTGGGACTCTAAAAGGCTTATTTTCGCTTCCTGGCGTTGATAACCTGAAAGATATTTTGTAGGCAAAAATACCACTGTGGCAACCTGATCTGATCTTCTAAAGAACATGAGCCTGAGAGACTAATTAAGAGAGATGTTTGAACTACTGTTTCTTGCAGGAGTGTGGTGCAAATCCTGCACCACAGAATCTGGAAATTCATTGTGTCTAAATGAGTTAAGAGTCCAAACTATGACTGGAATTTAAACACCTCGTTTTCCCCATCTATGTGCCAATGAGGCCAACCCTGAAAGCTGACGCTTTTGCAAGAAATGTCTCTGTATATGAAGCCAGGTAATGGATGAAACAGTGGAAAGTTGTATTCAAGAATATATAATCCTAGGGAATTTTGTACCAGTAAAACATGCTACAAAAGGCTTCTTCTATGCAAGTTCACCAAGCCCTTGACACCACAAAGCAGCTTCCAGCTTAATTCCTGCTTCCTTCAGCAGTTCCCGGTTGCAATCTGGAGAAAATTCTGGCTTCCGCCTTGGCTCGCCCCTTACTCCAGCGGTATTTCCACAGCAGTTAGTGCAGACAAGTGCTGTACTCCTTAGCATGAACACGGTACATTAGTACCTTGCTAGACTGTGAGGAAATATTTCATTACAAGCACGTAAAATATTCCACTAAATTGTTTCATTATGTAAAGTCTTTTAAGAAAAATATCCCAAACCTCCAAACAAGACTTTAAAATAAATATGAAATGTAGCTTAAAAAAGAAAAAAGAGGAGGAGAGGGGAAATTAAATGTTTCTGACTTTATTGAATGTCTCTATTCAAATATCTTGCATAAGCAGACATGTCACTTTAATCAGATAAAATCCACCAGGGAAGGTGGTAATTATTTGTATTACTTCTTGACAGCTATAAAACGCTAAAATGTTACTGTGCAAATTCTGTCTGAACTATTTAAACAATTGAAAAATGTGATTTAACAGCTAAAACAAACTTGATTCAGGCTGATCTCTCATCGACATGTGTGAGATGAACGAAGCTGGCTCTTTGTAGAGGGAATAGAAATTAACTGCACAGTGCCCTCACCTAGCATGATTAAAACCTGCTAACAAATCAACCCCTCAGAAGACCTTGTATTGCCATGATGTAAACAGTAGGTGATGGCCATTTCTATACTGAGGCCTTTTTAAGCCCACGCTGCCCTAAAACCTCAGCTGACAGTAGCTAGGGTGGGCTTTTGCCACGGAAATTCCCAGAGAGCTTTAGCAGCCGGGCAGCACCGCCAGGACCGGTGGATGAGACTGCCTGGCACGGGCAGAGGACGCGAGGAAAGGCAGGAATGAGGTTTTGCAGTATTGTTAGCATTGTCAGGTCAACTCCAAGAAAATGACATGCCGAGGAGCATGAAGGGTGTAAAACTCCGTCCCAGGACTGGTGGTAGACTCTGGGTTGGGGGCCCCCAGGAGAGCCGTGGAACCAGCTTGGTGGTTCACCCACCAAGCCAGCGTGGGAGAGGCTTTGCAAACGCAACTCCAGGTTTTCAACCACCAAGTGAGCTTCCTAGGCAGGGGGGTTGAAAGATTGAATCCAGTCCAGCCCTGGGGAAAGCCCTGGGCTAGCTATCACTCACAGGAAACTCTTGCATTAAGGTTTTTTCCTTAAATAGTAGCTTGACTTACGCCTTTGGTACTTGAGAATTAGGGCAACGCCAGGAAGCACAGTGATTTCTAACAACAAAATCTGCGTGGCCAGTGTGGAAATGACACAGACACTATTACCAGAAATCTGCTTCTGCTGATGGGTTGCGGTGTTAATAAACTACCATCGCATAGATGGTATTAAGGACTTCTTCCCTCTTTCTACGTGTTCACAGTCTTTGCTGTGCTCTTCCCTTCTTTGTCTTTATAACAATACCATAGAGAGCTAGTTTCCAGTTTTGCTACTCCTGGATACCCCAGACTCGCCTCAAAACCTCCAAAAGCTAGGGATTGTCTTTAAAAAATCTAAATATCTGAAAAATGGAATAAGAAATGAGTTGCTCCGCAGGCAGTGGGATTAATAAAGCCTGGCTCTCTAAAGATTTGTCTTATTTCCCTTTAAGCTCTTTACTTCCATCAATAATTCAAGTTCCCACATGTCCCTTACGTGATCGCCGTGGCACAAGGGAAAGCCTGAAAACACTTGCTAGCCGGACAGCCGAGAGTAGGCGCTTTGCTACCTGGACCAGGGGCTCCATTTCAATTTCTATGCCAGACAGTCCATGTCTCTGTTTTCAGCCATTCCTTCATCCTCACCGGGGCTAGAAATGTATCTTTAACAAACATCAGAACTGTGATTCCTGTACTTCTAATGACTTCCTACTTGCTTCCACCTACTTCTAATGACTACAGCCAGGAAATAACTGCAAAACTTAGAAATCCTGCACCTGAGCTCTCCTTTTTCAAGCAAAAGAAGGGTTAGTCAGACCTGACACTCCAAGCATTTGCTCCTTCTTGCTCTCATATCTTTGCTGTCACATTTTGGAAGTCCGTCTCCACCTGCAAGCAGCAGCTCTGCCACTGCTGAACTGAGGGCCTAAAACTCAGTTCCTGTAATCTAACCTCAGCAGCGCTGAGAGAGAGGAGTCATTGCAGGCAAAAGTATCATCCTCCCCACATCCCCATGTTAGGTGAAACCTGGAGTACTGCATCCAGCTCTGGGCCCCTCAACATAAGAAGGACATGGACCTGCTGGAGCGGGTCCAGAGGAGGGCCACAAGGATGATTAAGGGAATGGAGCACCTCTCCTATGAAGACAGGCTGAGGGAGGTGGGCCTGTTCAGCCTGGAGAAGAGAAGGCTCCGGGGAGACCTAATTGCAGCCTTTCAGTACCTGAAGGGGGCCTATAGGAAAAATGGGGAGAACCTTTTTAGCAGGGCCTGTTGTGACAGGACAAGGGGTAATGGTTTTAAACTAAAGGAGCGGAGATTTAGGCTAGACATAAGGAAGAAGTTTTTCACAATGAGGGTGGTGAAGCACTGGCACAGGTTGCCCAGAGAGGTAGTAGAAGCCCCATCCCTGGAAACATTCAAGGTCAGGCTGGACGGGGCTCTGGGCAACCTGATCTAGTGAGGTTGTCCCTGCTCATTGCAGGGGGGTTGGACTAGATGGCCTTTAAAGGTCCCTTCCAACCCAAACTATTCTATGATTCTATGATTCTATGGAGGTTTATTCCCCTTTCTCACTACCTAGTGGTCTAATGTAATTTCTTAGTCCCAAAAGATGCTCACCAAAGACATGGAAGGACCCATATAGAAGAAAAGAAGATGCCAAGGGCTATTTCAAATCGTCATAAGTAGGTAGCTTTTGTAGAGGCTCACAAAGAAAAAAAGGTCTTGGAGTGAGCCTTATGCATCAGGCACTTACCAGAACAGAGGAAAGCCCACTGAAACACTGAGTTGCCCCACGACTAACGGAGGCTTAGTGCTTATGGAAGACCAGCAGCTTGACTAGGAGGTATATCTCCTAGTAAATGCTCCTGCCTGCCTGGAGAAGCCCCATGAGTGTCTGGCCGGGGTTGAGGTTAGGACTTCTGGAGCTGATTGGCCTATCTGTGGAAAACTGAAATGTTGGGGTTTTTTTCTCTCTCTGCTGGCAAATGTTATCTTTAAATATCTTTAAATTCCTGCTGACAGTCAGCCTGGTGCAACAGGGACAGATTCTGTGTCAAGTTCCATCAGTGCAGTGCAATGAACCCGGCCTATTTTGGAAGTATTCTTTTCATCATTTTTTTATTTTGCAGCCTCCAGCCAGATGCTTGCAACTCTGACATCTTCCTACCAACCTTCCACCACCTTCATGTGTATTAGATCTGTGCTTTTTGATGTGCTATCTATTTCCTGTAAATGTTCCAGTACGTTTGCTCCTTCTAATGACTTGCTTTTCTCCTTTGAACAACTTCTTCCTCATGTTGATTTCCTGGAGTACTTATCATTTATTGATGGATAGTTAATTATCACCAGGCAATAGATCTTGCTCATCTCCCCGAAAGCAGCAGCTGACATTTCGTGTGCCTCACTACCAATGATCTTTCACAGCCACAGAAATTCTTTGCAGCAGATAATACATGAACCTGCATTTAATCACACCGAATGAGTCAAGGATTCTTCCTTGTCTTTGGTTAAATCTCTGCCTATCTGCAAAAAGTCCTGATCAGTTTCCAGGCTTGTCTCTGTTTATCGAGTGATTGATTACAGGTACCAGCTCTCCTCTACCGACAAAACATTTTACCATACCATCAAATTACTGATCACAGTTTAGTTTTGCTGTATGGTTACAACTACTCATCAAAATTATCTATTGCCCCCGCCTGGAGGCATAAACATCAAATCCTCTTGCTCTTCTCCTCTAATGTTCTCACTTTTAATATATTGCACTTCTGTCTCTTCTCCACGTGGAAATCCAGGCCCAACATCGACCCCAGACTCTGCACTCAGCCCAAGCAAAATGTGCAGTAGCAATTGGAGGCTGGGGAGACAGTGGGCAATCTCGGGGTCTTTTTAAGACCACCGATGCAGCCCTGTGGCCGTGGGGTATTTCTTCTGCCTCTGCTCCCTGCCTGCAAAACCCAGGCCACCCCCGTCCAGGCCTATGTGGATTTCCTCACTGTGCTGCACCTCCCCAAAGGTCTGAGGGGTTGCCCCAACCCTCACCACGAAGCAGAGCCCTCTGACACACCAGTGAGAGAGAGCTGGCTCTCTTCAGCCTGGCTGTCTCCTGTGCGCAACAGCACAGGTAAATTTGAGCCACCCCACACAGAGCCACGGTTGGTGAGGCAGAGTTTGCTTCTTAGTTGAGACAAACGCATGCAGACAAGCATACAACTTCCCAGCCTACCCCCTCCGCCCATGGCGCACACAAGTCATACACCATGAAGCTGTCTGTGCTGCTCTTAAGACTTATCTGGATCAATTGTCTGTCTTTCCTTTAGCAGAGGACCTTGCTCTGCTATCAAAATGCAGGGTAGGATGTCTAAGTGATAGATTCCAAAATGGTAGAATTTGAACACCTTCCAAAGCCAGACACAAGCCACTGTCAAAATGTATTTTACAGTTAAAGATGATTACTATCAATTTATGGATCCTATCGTGAGCACGAGAAACAAGATGGGAATATTGACGCTGATGTCTGTTTTTTCGTAAAGCTCTGTCCAAGTTTGGCTGCCATTCCACAGTCGCTGCATGTGATGGAAGAGCTTATCAAACCAAATCTGAGGTCATCAGGAGAAATGCCATTGCTCTGATATTGGCTGGGACAGTCACTGTGGGTTTAAAACACAGTGAAAGTTCCCTGAGTGAATCAACTGATAACAGATAGGACATTACTCATAGTTTTACACTGGGCAATTGAACTGGTGTTTTGTACGCTGTATATTTGATTCACTCCTCTTTGCTGGTGTCCTGACTAAATTCAGAGCACAGGACATTTTTTTCGATAAGAATTTGTTCTATGACTTTGCAGCACTGTTTCCTTCCAATGCAAGATTGATCTTACCAGGGGAAGTATACGTATTGCTTCGGATTGATGACCCTAGGCCCATTGCACTGAGAAAGCAGTGGTGGATGTACAAAACTTCTGGCTGTTAATGAATGGGAAAAGCCTGGTTAATCCTAAGAAGGTGTTGTTTAGACTTAATGATTTAGATTTTGTTTTCTTTCTTTGTTATGGCATTAATACGGCACAGCTACTTCACTTGGTATTAGAGATCTCCCACTTGGACTCTCCACAGCTCAGCGTTTTATGTACGCATTTGTACTTGCAGCAGCTAGGTGTGAAACACTACCATATGAGACTAGTCCTATATTTTGCTCTTACTATAGATGGATGTGACTATCAAGTCACACGTTAAGTTTTTATCCCTCAACACATGGCCTCAGCCTGCTCCCATTGAACTTGGAGGAAGATTTGCCTTCTGCTGGATTAAAAAGCTTTGCTTAGAATAATAACACCAGGCCTGGCCTCTAACTTATGAAAGCTCCATCCAGCCACAGCAATGTACCTCTCCTAGATTTGAGGATGCCCTTCACTTCTTTGTTCCCAGTTCTCCACCCTCTCTCAATTAAAGTATGTATGTCACACCTTAGGTTTCATGCACTAGCAGATGTTAAGGAGATTGATTCAAGCTTTTACTCTCCGTTTCATCTTTAACCCAGCCCTCTCCTTTGATCTGCATGTCCACGTGGCGTCTGGATCTTTCTGGTTGTTGTGGTTTAACCCCAGCCAGCAACTAAGCACCACGCAGCCGCTCGCTCACTCCCCACCAGTGGGACGGGGGAGAGAATTGGAAGAGTAAAAGTGAGAAAACTCGTGGGTTGAGATAAAGGCAGTTTCATAGGCAAAGCAAAAGCCACACGCACAAGCAAAGCAAAACAAGGAATTCATTCACTACTTCCCATGGCAGGCAGGTGTTCAGCCATCCCCAGGAAAGCAGGGCTCCATCACGCGTAACGGTTACTTGGGAAGACAAATGCCATCACTCCGAACGTCCCCCCCTTCCTTCTTCTTCCCCCAGCTTTATATGCTGAGCATGACGTCATATGGTGTGGAATATCCCTTTGGTCAGTTGGGGTCAGCTGTCCCACCTGTGTCCCCTCCCAACTCCTTGTGCCCCCCCAGCCTCCTCGCTGGTGGGGTGGGGTGAGGAGCAGAAAAGGCCTTGGGTCTGTGTAAGCCCTGCTCAGCAGTAACGAAAACATCCCTGTATTATCAACACTGTTTTCAGCACAAATCCAAAACACAGCCCCATACTAGGTACTCTGAAGAAAATTAACTCTATCCCAGCCAAAACCAGCAGACTAGTTCTATCTGTTCATCTTTGTACCTAACCTGCTCCCTTTTCCCACTCTGCCAATGCTTTTGTCCAAACCTTTGCAGCTCCTCACCTTGATTATCAGAGCCACCTTCTCCTCCATTTTTTACAGCAACAACCCAGACACCCTGAGGTTCACTTAACATGATATTGTCCCTGCTTTGGTTCCCACTCTTCAAACACAGACATCGAGGAGGAGCCTTTAAAGGCTGCCCAACTTCTTTCTGCCCTGTTTGATTGTGCCAGGCCACAGCTGCCCTGAGCCACATTGCTCTGCCACTTTCAGTGCCTCCCTTGTCTATGCTCATCATAGGTATCTTAACATTTTATCTCCTGCCTCCCCTACTGTTCTCAGTCAGTACCTACCATTGCCACCTCATGTCCTTCAGCTCCTTCTTAAAAACACGTGTACTTTAATAGACAGCGAAAAACATTACTTATCTACTAGGAAAGTGCTTTGAAGGGATCTCAAGCTGTAGACAGAACACATTGACCTCCCCTCGCCAGTCAGTCGTACTCTGGGTTCTGCCACAGTCAGTGGGGAGGGAGGTGTGTTGATTTCTTGTTGAAAAAGTCTCTTTTAGGCACCTGGCAGAGAATGATGAGATGAATCACCCTCTATAGCGTTACCTGTTGATTGCAATGGTTACAACTAGCTTAAGCTAAACACTTAGCTTTTAGAGGTCTGAAACAGCAGCTCATCTTCAATCTGCTGCCTTGCCGATGCGCTCTACACACCCATATTGGTTTGCAGAGGCCCTCCCTGGAGTGAGCACCACCACTCACCTTTCTTTTCATGCCTGCTGGGATCAGGGGTGTCAGCGTGGAGAGAAGAGCCGCAGGCTGCTTCCCTCTGTCTGTACGCCTGTGAACCAGGAGAGAGGTCCATCTCTGGTCCACGGGCAGAGAAGGTGGGAGGGCTGAAAGGGGGGACTCTGGCACAGCCACTGCCTGTGCTGCAGTGATGCTGTGCCACATCCCGGACCAGCTCCCGTCTGTGAGCTTGGTGAAAGCAGGACCCTTGGCACTTGGAAAGCAGCACTGGATAAACAAGCAGGGTCATTTTACTCTTTGCTCAAAAACCCGTGCCCCAAATCCCACACCAGTGAGGGGAAATTAGCTTCTGTAGGACAGCAGAGAAAACAGTGCTCTCCTTCCCCACGTACACGAGGACAGCCACAGAAGTAAGGGGAGCGAAGGAGGAACTGTGACTTTCCCGTATACAGCTGTTCCTCTGGGTCACTCCGCCTGACCCAGAATAGCTAAATGGAGCAGATTGCACAACGGCAGTGTAACCTACAGGGTACATACATTTGACTCCACATCACTGCATCTCGTCAATGGTGAATTTAAAGTACGCACAATTTACTGTTTTCCCTTAAGACTGAAAGGTGCTGACCTCATTGGTCAAGGAAGGGAAGCAAAATTAGCTGATGCCATGGTTCCAGATGAAGGGATAAAAATAACTTGAGGGAGGCTTTTCATTAATTCCACTACAACATTTTATACACATTATGCTTTTTCCCCCCTCAAACCAAGGGATTATTCTCTAGTCAGAGAAAGAAAACTCTTGCAAAAAAACCCAAAAAAGATCACTCACGAAAAACAGTTCTGAGGCTTTAGAAGGAAATAACTTCACACTCTGTCCTTCAATAAGCAATAGGGAGACCAGAAAGACAGTAGAGAGAATTTCTTCTGTCATGCATTCGGTCAGTCAGAGTACGTGTAGTATCGCTTGTGATCAAAAGATTTCCGGACAAAACCAAACTCTTGGGTTTGACTGGAATTTTTGATGGACAACAAATAAGAGGGTTTTATAATAAAATAAATATATATATGCAGAGACATATACAAACCAAATCTATAAAAATGTACACACATTTATCTCTGAAATCCAGACTAAATCCCATCTGAAGGTTTGTAATTTATTTTACAGGGGAAATGAATCACAAAAAGTAAGCTCATGCATAGAATATGATATTTGCAAAGAACACGAAAGCTGCAGTCCTTATCTAGCTAAACAGTTAAAGATGTGTTTAAATGCCACATGGAATGGGGACCTCTGTAAGGATCAGCATAGACACAGAAGTTTTGTGCCCACTTTTAAAATTATAGATAGAGCTTTCTCACGAGAAAATTTTCAAGTTTTAAAAAACGCCTTTTTTGTCATTCAGCACCAGGTGCAGATGATGCACAGGTTTCCTGCGTGGCCTGTAGGAGACGGTCTCACTACAGTAACCTTTGTGGCAGAGCAGGGCACTTGTCCTCCAGGCCATTTGCACCGGTGTGATTTTTTTTTTCTTTTAATCACTGAAAAAAAACTCTTTACTTAAAAAAAAAAAAAAGACAGTGAAAATTGGAAGAGTTTCACAGGTACAGAGCTAACAACTTCTTCTCGCTGCTACAAGATCACATTTTCTGAGTTCCTTCACCCACTCAGTGTCCTTCCAGCTATTCTGCACCTTTGAACTATCACCTAATGAATAAATAATACATTGTCTTCCTTAAAAGTGGCAAGTGTATATAAACAAAATAACAATGAACGGATGCCTTTAAAATACAGTTCCAATTTTCCATCTACTCTGACATAAAGCATCTGTCAGTCTTAAGCATTCCCTACTTCCACGAATAATTTTAACGTTGAACTCATGACAGTAAAACTCTCAGTGGATGTCACAGAGCCCTGTTCTTATCCTCAGATGTGAAATTGTCTGTAGACTTGTGGGATCCTGTTTCAGCAATTTCAGAACAGTTTGACTTGCCAGGCCTTCCTTGCCCGCCTCCACTTTTCTTATTTCTCTCGTGGATATCACAGTCACCACTTTTTTCACCGTCCAAAGCACTTGTGTGGGTGCCTGTAGGTACATGGCTGTCTGAGTAATTTTTAAGTTAAATTCAGTTCTCTTGGCTAGACAATGCTTTTCAACACTGCGCACCATTCCCAGTAATGCGAGACTGAGGTTTGAGAAGTGGGGAAAAGTTCACTAACGATCTGTCCTTGTTAGGTTTTGAAGTTTGGGGAAAAACGTTTGCTTTTAGGCTGTTCCTCACTGCATGTGATTGTGCCACACCAAGGCGGGCACCATGCACATTTTCACCTCATAATCACCATCCTGAAGAATTGCCGTCACACTCACTGAAAGATGGGAGACATATGTACGTATCTGACAAACCATCAACGTGACTGATAAGCTGATCTTGCCTGCCCATTTTTTTCACTCTGCTTTTATCACACTTTCTGCTACAGGAAAAGTGCTGTTTCAATAATAAATCAGAACAAATAAAACTCTTCAGCCATGAAAACCAGACTGGACCCTCGTGCTAAAATTTACTAGGGGTGATTTATGTGTAACAAAATTCAGTCTTGTTCTGACACAGAAAGCATGGATAAGACAATCCAGTATAGATCCCTTCAAACAAACCGAGACCAAGATTCATGCATCAAGTTTTGAGGGCTCCTGTCTTGAGATATTAGAGGATGATCCCCTCCAGTTTAGAAATTACTTCTTTACATGACAGCAAGAGCTGTCTCTGAGATTTCAGTCTTCATTCCAAAAATTGCCCTTTCCAAATGTGTACAGCACACCAGAGAAAGTTACGAATTTATTTGAAATCCAAACTGCAGATGAAAAAACAAGATCCTGTCTGCTCACAGCTCTCAAAGAGAGCATGATATACTTTTTCAGAGGTAGACAATTATCCTCGATGTCCTGGCTAAATAAGTAATTATATTCTGTCCACCTGGCTTCCCTGTGGGGCTTCGAATTAAAACAATACTTAATCTCCTCCAAGTTGTGAGGCAGTATGCCTGAGTTCCAGCCAGGAGACTTCACATTTCTGTAGTAGATGAACTAATTACCATTATCCCCAGTGCCTGCATAATCTGAAGTAAAAATATCTCTGCTTCTCCTGTATCTGCACCTTCTGGGTCCCAGAAGGAAACAGTATCTCGTAACTCAAAAAAAGTCTTTCAAGTCCTATCACACTGATATTCTTCTCTTTCACTTTCCCCTCACTCCTAGTTCTCAGGCAGAGCTTTCTAACTATTTTATTATTTATTTGAAGTAGAAAGGCTTTTTAAAAGCCTGAGCGCTGGCAGAATGGCTTTCTCTACGATCCCTTGATTGCCTCCATCATACAGCAGCTGTGCCGATGGGCCGCAGCCGCCCTCGTGCCCTCGCCGGGGCTCTGTGAGGAGCAGGGTGGAGAAGGTACCTGTGGCTGCTGATTTCACAGCGAGCGTGTGACCTTCTCCAGCAACACAAATGTGAGGTGAAGGTTAATGTTAGCTCAGTGCAGCTATGGACCAAATGGTTTAAAAGGGCTAATTGCTTACAAAACTCAGGCACGATCTGAAAAAAAGGCCATTGTTTTGTTTCAGGATCATATGGCGAGGGTCAGGAGAATGACTTGGTCATCACAAGTGCACCTTCTCCCTTGCAGGAGTTAATGTCCCTCCACATCACAGCTGTAGGATTAGTTACCCTTTCTCTGGTCTCTGCATGTACACTCTCTGGAACAGCCTTACATTTATGCTATCCATGCCTAATTGCCTAATTGCATAATTCGCCTCCTCTTAAATGAGGATCCAATTACAGCTTTCCATGTATGCCAACTGCTCTTACCCCTTGGCAAGTATGGTGGTTTTCCTTTGAGATTTGGTAACCAGTAGTATAGAGTGGCCAGCCAAAATTATGGAAACAACAGTATTTATTATTCATACAGGAGCAGGAACACAACGCTAAAGAAAAAAATAGTTCAAAGGAGCAGCGGTTTGCATGCAAGTCTAACTCAGACAAAGCCCAGACATCAGTGACAGCAACCGACAAAGTCCCGCCTTAACCAACTACCTCAGGGTACCCTGACTCTGTCTCCAAAGTTCAGAGGGATTGAAGCGCTTGAGCATCCAAGTAACTCTTGAAAATGGGTCTCAGACATATCTGAATCACCAAGAAATATTCTACCCGACTGCAAGCCAGACTAATGATTTATGCCTTTAACAAAGGCACAGAGTATGTGCACACATATGTACCCTCCCTCTACTTGTTCTGCCTGATCAACGTTAAGATAAAGTTTAAATAACTTCGTCCTCTTTTAATTAGTGTTTTCATACATGATTAGGTGGTTCCAGGCCAAAGTTTTCTCTTTCAAAACAGGCTAATCTACAGAGCTCTGATTCTGTTGTCCTTGCCTCTTCCATACTAACAGAAAAGAGATTTTTTTGTCCCCATAAATAATGTAGTTTTGTCCCAGCAGACACTGCTTTGACACTGTGTTGACAAAAACTTCCCTATGTAGTTTTTGAGACTGTAGCAACCACTGACTGTGGCACTGCACTGCCAGGAAAAGAGCTGTCTTTCTGTCAGTCATTTTTCTACTATCCTAGTGCCTCAGTGTTAGCACTTTTTTTCCCCTGCTATTGCAAATTGTTGAACCTTAAAAAAATTAATTGCCTATGCACTAGCGATCACTTCCATAGATGAGGCCTAAGGCAAAACACACAGCTGAAATACTATGCATCTTCTGACATTTTCTGGCAAATGCTATCCATTAAATTACAAATAAAATCACCAGGACCAGCTGCTCATTTTATCTGTGCCCTCCCAATCAGACCAGCTATTAAAGCCCTTACTCCTTACTCAAAAGTTTTCTCAGTTCAGACAGAATCTCTGCAGAGCGGAGTTATTCAAATAATAGTAACAATTTATTCCATGACTGTTATATTTTATACCTATGTGTGTATATATGTACACACACACCCCCCAAGGTATATAATACAAATGCATATTATATAGCATAGGTACATAATATGTATTGTATGCAAGTATATATTATATATAATATATTACATACCTGTATATAATCTATATACCGGTAATTTGTGTATTCCTCCTTTTTGCTGCTCAACCACCGCTACATTTTGTTCACCGGGCTTTGTTTTCCATGCACCCACCCTCAGAAGATGATGTAGAAACATCTGCAAATGCAAAAGTGGTACAGGCTCAAGCGGTACCTCTGCGCACTACAGAGATCCTCCCAGCTCTCAAACTCAGATGTAGGATGGGTGCCGGTCTGGGTGCAGGAAGCACCTCTGTTGCCATTGCAAAAAAAAAAGGAAAGAACCACAGGCATCAGGATTCAGGGAATACAAGCAGAATAACTGTTAACTCCAGTAGACTTCAGTGTCTGAAACTTCTGCTCATTCGTAATGAAACAGTTCTCCTGAAGAATAATCCAAACTACTGGTGGGGAAACCTAGATTTGATACCTGACCTATCAGCACTGAACAAGAATTGATGCTTAGCGAAGAAAGTAAAGTATCTATCTCAGCTAGACCAATACAGAGTAGGGCAAAATCTTAACCTAGACATCCTACCCTGCCAGGAGCTAGCCTAATACCTCAAAATACAAGATTTAATTCATCACCTTGCATAATATTGGACCCATAATGCATAATAAGGGATCTAAGTCTTTTAGGTATTTTTTTTTCCTAAATCCATATATTATTCATCAATACTGCTGGTATGAAGGTTCACTGGAAGAGATGGATTCTGTGTGAAGGGAAAATGTCATAGTCTTTCTGTAGCAGTGAGCTGCATTCATATCTTGCTGCTCCCCACTAAAATAATATTCACTGAAACCCTGAGTGTAAAGGTCTTTATGAAATGTTTATTGAGAAAGAACATATCCCACCTGTAATTTCTAAAGGAAAACGAGTAGGCTGGTTTAAAGCATTTTGAAAATAAGTATGAAAAGTTAACCTCATATGCCACATCTGAGCCATTCCGTGTTACTCCAGTTGAGATAATTTACAAAACCAGTATTTGCAATGGGAGACTGCAGCATGACATTAACTTATGTGAATGCATTATAATAGTCAAGTATTTAATCACTTTTCAATTCTTGTAAAACAAAGAACATTTTCCAGCATTGTCTGAACTGCGCTTGCTGTAGTCAATGGGTGTTCAACTCCTTTACACGAGAGAATTGAGTTCACCACCCTGCATAATGAAGACCTACTGTATTTTAGACTATAACTCAGCAGGTGATTGAATATTATCTGCTTCACAGAAAAATACAAGTAAAATGAGCTCTTCAGCTGTAAATAATTCGGTCATAAAAGAGAAAGCTAATGTATTTCTTAGGTAACAGTCTCAGCTCTGCTGCATGGTGCACTGATTCTCCCCAGCCAGTTCTGGATTTCATATCAGCCACCCCAAAAAGGGAAAGTTAGTGAGGATTTTTGTGAAAAGTCTCTTTACTAAACTGAGCATGGAAAAATCACATGAAGAGTTTGGGGCAGAACATGGCCTAACTGCATGTTCTTCTCCTCAGCACAATGGGAAGAAAGGCAGTACTGGAATCATCATCTTTGTCATCTAGAAATACCTCTTCCTTCTTTCTCTCCCCCACCTCCCAAAATTAATCTGTATGGTTTGACAGCCCCGCAAATGCTCTCACAGGCTTTCGCAGACTTTGATTTATATGTATAAAGCAAAATTAAGGGTTTAGATTATGTTTTGGTTTTAGAATATCCATAATATAAAAAAGCACTGGACATCAAAGTAATTACCTAATCCCTTTATCCAGAGCCGTTCAGATCAATCATTAAAACACCATGAGGTTCTGACAGATGCCACCACGACAGATTTCTTTCCCCCCATGTTGTTTTCATTGCCACAGATTTTTTGGTTTGGGTCATAATTGCATTTGGGCTCTCAATGGCATGTAGTCAAACTACCTCATTTTGAATGTTAATTTCCTGAAAATAATTGAAAACCAATCCATATTTTTAATCTGTGGCAGGTGCTTGGCTATAGCAGCCTCCTTTTGTTGTTGTTGCCATTGACATACAATATGCGATCCAGGAAAATGTCTGGTTCCCATGGCTATCTGCCCAACACTGGCTTCGTTAAATAACCGGTTTCACCTAGCCAGATTTTGAATGTTTGCAATCATTTACTTGTGCTGCCGCTTATTGCCTGCCACCATTTCGTCAGGCAGCTCTTCGGCATTTTCAGCCTCCCCTCGTTAGCACTCGGTCTGCAGACAACCCACCCCGCAGTGTATGGCGTCCTGAGGAGGCTTCCCCAAAACCTTTCATAAAGCCCGTCGAATACCGTGGGCCACCTCTGTGCTGCCATGTGCCTGAAGCACCACCACAACGCAGCTCATGCTTGAACGGTCACAGTAGTAGTGGCAAAAGACACCAGATGAGGAGACGGCATTTTGATCAGTGGAGCCATAGCAAATTCATCCATTTATGAAAATACCATGTTTATTTGTGTGTGTGTATATATATACATATGCTTATGCTAATTTGCTTTCCTCCTTTGCAGTTCAAATTATTCCCATATGACACAAGTGAGGCAAGGTTTGTGGGAAGAAGTAAGGTTTTTTATCAAACCAAGATAATTTCTTGGGAAAAGCAAACAAGCCTTCTGGTATACAGGCTCTTCTTCAGGTCTGAAGCCAAGATGTTCATACAAAGTGATTTTCAAATATGGACACAAGAACTTAGCCTTCAAGAGTGACACATAATATTTAACTCTACAACCAGCCAGACCACTAGAAAAAGCATGGGGGGCCTTCTCATGAAATATCAAGACATAAAATAGAATAAGTCTGCATAGAAAATGCTATGTAGGTATGCCTACACAGCGCACAGCTGCCCCAGGCAGAGGCAATGGTTCTGGTTTAGAAAGCAGAGTTAGTTAGTTTTTCCATGGTATACGGACAACTCTTCTGCAGCTAGGTTGAGCCTCTGTACCACTGAGTAGTCCAGATGTGCCCCGTAGAGTCCAATGTAGCTTCACCCTGGCTTAAAGTTTGGTATGTACTTAAATGCTATACTGGGCTATTTAAAACACTTTCACTGCACCCTACCTGTTAAAAGCAGACCACAATAATCCTGGAGATGGGAGAAGACACTGTTTAAAAACACTTCAAAAACACTTTAAAAACACTTTACCTGTCTGTTAGAAATTTTGAAATTACTGCTGTCAGCCTGTTTCTCACAGGTGAGGAGTGAAAATGCTTTTGCTTAGCATCTTTCTCCTCTTTTTCTGGCCCATCTCCCGTCCCATCTCCCCGGGATTTCTTAGTCATTGCTAATAGGCAGCTGCAATTAAAGTCCTTTAGAACAGCCTGCTTTCACACCGGTTGACCACAAGCTTTACAGCAGTGTCACAACCTCTCATTTTTGTTCCTTAGGACACGAGATTTTTCAAACAGTTTGAATATATTTGATCTCTTTAGTTTTTAAAGGGCCATCAGGAAGACTGACTGTTCCCAGCTAATTGCAGAGAGAGAAAGGAGGAAGGAAAGCTGGTTGTTAAGAATAGAAAAATGCCCTGATGTCTCTACAGACTTCAGTCATGATAATGCACAAGGTTTGGAGTCTGATTTGGCAAATTTGATCCAGTACCAAGAGACTGTACAAACTGAAACCAACTCGGGCATGACTACATAAAGTCTTGGTGTTCGGTACTGCCTTTGGAGGCTGCTCAAAAAAAAGTCAGGTCCAGTTCTCAGGATATGCTTCAAGCTTTCCCCAGAGCAGGCATCACCACTGCCGGAGACATCTTTTGAGAGCACGGACCCTCCTGAGGGTATGTCCAGATCATAGCTCTGCTAGAAGCCGCATAACAGCCACCAGTTGTACCCAGAGCTGGGCTTTCTCCTCGCAGGGTGTCAGCCTTGAGTGCCTTCTCCACTTACTCTGTTAGCACAAGGGACACTCTCTGGGAGGGGTTGTCACATTCCCTTTGGAGGAGGGACAGCCATGACTTCAAAGCCAACAGGATGGTCTAAGGGTCAGAACAGAGGATTTCTTTGCCATACTTTCAGGTCTGCCATCCAGAGCAGAAGACTGAAAAGGGCTGTTTAAGAGGTATAAGATGAAAAGGCTTCCTCTCTCTTCCACCTCTGCCTCACCAAGTATGTGAAGCAGCTTCTCTGACCAGGTGAGGTTGTGTTTAAAGGCAAGAAATTCCAAGCAGGAAAACACCTTGAGCCTGTGTTGTGTGCATCCCGCACGCCTGCCTCCCCTCCCGCTCCCCGGGGCCATCACAGAAGTCCACATCTTCTTGAACTGATTCTTGAGCTGAAACAGAAGAGGTGCTAGCGTGTATTTAGCGTGCAAATATTAGTGTGTAATAGTGACAGGAGTATTGAGCTCATCGGTGAGGTGAAGTTACTGTCCAACAAGAGTAGGTTACTCCTTTCCTGGATGAATGTACCAATCTGACTTAGTAGAGAGCCGAGGGAAAGGTGGACAAGGACCACACCATAAATCTTGATGAGCTGCTGCAAGCACATGCTCGTGAGGCCATGAGTGAACCGTTAGTTTGGAGGGATCTGCAAAACCAGCATGGAAGACGCAAGCTCTTCTCAGAGACTGGAGCTTGGAGGTAAAAAAAGAGCCAGAGAACTTCTAAAGGGAACTTCCCCTAAAATCCCATGGGACAAATTATTTGAGTTAATGGTATTGACCTTGTCAGCCCAACTGCAGGACTGAGAGGCAGCTTAGCCCAGTCCAGAGCCCCCTGCTATCTGGTTAAAACACAAACCAGAACAAAACTCCTATCTGATAACAAATTTTGCATATTATTTAGACTATAAATACAATACATGTGCTTTGTAGTTTTAAGATCTATAGGCTGGAAGGCTGTGGACGAACCTTGAGCCAGCCAGTAAAAAGATTTCCTTCCCTAGGCTTGGGAGACCCATCAAAGCCTATGGTCTGGCCATGACTAACATGGGAGGACCAACAGTGCAAAGACCTCCGTAACCTGTAGCTTATGCCAGTCAGCAAAGTAATGCCAACCATGCCAGCGGTGGAGCTGCATGTGTGCCTGACACAGCCTTTCTCGGCAGCAGGTCTGACTCATTTCTCTGTCCCCTTCACACGCGCCCGGTGCGCTCGAGGTGTCTGAGCGCAGCTGCCACAACCGCTGTTTGACTGCAGGTACCGCCTTGACTTTGGCCACCGGACAGCCCTGGCACTGGCTTCTATAGCGGCACTCTCTTGCAGCCTTGCTGCGCTATGTATCTGAGACTTCTAAATTACACATTAAGCGTAAAACAAATCAGAGGAGGGAGGAAAGCAGATGTGGAAAAATACATATTATCTATGCACTTTCTTTTGCCACTTGGAGATCCTGAAAATTGGATCTTGCTGCCTTTTTTTTTTTTTTTTTTATGGCTTCTTTAGAGCATAAGAGTTTTTCTTAAGCAAAGAATATTATTGTCCACCGGAATATATAATTGTTAAGCTGCTAAAAGGTATAGCTCTAGCTAAGCAAGGCCTTGGGATAGACTTTCTTTTGTGCTGGGCTTCTTGGAAGGTTTTATAATGGTTTTATTTTAAAGGAACTCTGCCTGTATGTCTGAGCACGGGAGACGAGGGAGACTGGCAAACTTCTCTGCAGTTCTGAGCTTGGCAAAATGTGTTTGTGATCTGCAGATGTTCATCCTCTATCTCTTGCAGCATCTTAATGATGCGGCTCACTGAGCTCTGCCACTTGCCCCTAAATTTTCCTCTCATGCTTCCCCTCAGCTTATTTTCACCTCATTCAATAACTATTAACATAATGCTGCTGTTAGAAGCCAGTAGGGGCTCATTGCTGCTCTCCTACAGCCGCTCTCTACCCTGATACGCTCACCTGTCTGCGTAAATTGAGCTAGTAAAGAGAAGGTAGTTTCTAGGACACAAAGACTTTAACAGTCAGATTTGTGCCTGGTGTAAATCAGCATCGCCCTGTGCTATGGAGTTTTTCCAGCAGTGACTGGTTTAGCCCAGGTGAGGAGGTGTTGGGTAGGAGATTAGAAAACCTCAAGGCAATTATTTTTTATTTCCTTTTGCCTTTCCTTGCAGCATCTCCAGAGCTGTCATCCACTCAAACATCTGGGCACAGACCTACCACAAAAAGACAACCTTGTCTAGCTGTGCCTAGTTGTCTTCAGTGGTACAGACTCAGCTCTGGCTCTCACAAGTGGCTCTTCTCATACTTGCCAAGTAGCCTTGACCCTTGAGGGGCTGTGCTGCGCCATGGTGACAGTTTCACGTGTCCCTGATATTGAAAGCCTTTTGGAGCACTAGTTATTTAAACCTAACACCTGAGCCCCAGTTCAGCAGATGACGAACACACATGATTCATTCTTAAACATGACGATTCAGTAGGGCCACGGCAAAACCCACATTGAGGTGTTTCTTTTGTTTTTAATTCCTGCTTTAGTGAGCCAAAAGATCTTGCACAGCAAAAAAGAAAAACAAAGGAAACATCCGTGTTAACCTCAGCAGAGTCCAAATTCTAGGTTTTGCTCTTCTGGGCTGTGACGCTGCAAGTTAAGGTGACTGGGACTACAGATGGGTATTAAATGGTTGTCACAGGCAGATGATGTTGTGGTACAAGCAAGTGATCGAGCATCACATTCCAGAGCCAACCGTGTCATGTTAGCGAGGAAGGTGGGCCAAATTCATCCGCTGTGCAATTCATGGCCTTTTTGTCTCCAGATTTTCCATTTATTTTTTATATCTGCCAAGAGGGTAGTTTAGAGAACATTACACTGTCATAACATTGTATTCCACTGGCAATATTCCTTAATTGTAGTAATAATACATAATCAGCCCTATATGTATGCATTAATATATTAGCCGCATAGCTTCAGCACTAACTTCTGTTACACCCAACAACAGTCATGCTTGGCTGCCTCATTATCTGAGCTTCAAGATAGGAATTTCTTTCTGTTACATGCTTGGGGTATACGTTATTTTTATAATAGGAGCCAATGATGTTACTGTCAGAAAGCCGTGGAGTTTTATTGTGGAGTCTAAAATTTTTGTACAAGGGGGTTTTCAGTGGACTGAACAGTACAGCATTGCAGCGCGTTGATGGGCTGGCAAAGGGTGAACTCTTGGCATGCTCACCAACGCAGAGGAGCTTAGGGACACCTAAAACTACCACTGTCTCTGTCTCTAGCTGCGTGTGCTCAGGGTGTCAGAGAATAAGGGCTTGCTTTCGGGGTGGCTGGAGTCTGCTGAAGATTTTGCTGTGACATCTTTTCCCGAGGGCGGCTGTTGGACTCGTGTGAGCAGGCATTGCAACCGAAGCAGAGGGGAGCAGCTATTGAGTGGGAAAGAAGGACACAAAGAAGAGTCAGAAAACGAGGTTTCTTGGTAAAACCATTTGTCTGCAGTAACGGTTAGGCAACAATTAAAAGCCAAGGGAGGGAGCTTCTCAGCTGGCCTGGCGCAGGGCAGCTTCAGCTGGTCCCAGCTGATGACTGGGAGTGCGTGTGATTTAATGTAGTGCTCCACGTCCCGCCGTTCATTTACGGTCCCCCACCCAGATTCAGAGAGGCATTTGAGCGTGGGCCTACAGGAGCTAAACCACACACTGCAGTCTCACTGTCAGGGTTACAAACTTGCCTCTGAAGCCACTGCAAGCCAGTTGAAGAAAGGCCAGTGGGGTCTATGAAGGGTAAGAAATGGTTCAAAGAAAAGCATGCTATGATGCGCACTTGTGCTAGAGGGGTACAACACGGGGGGCGGTAACAATGATGCTAAAGGAATATAAAACAAACAACAGAGAAGACCAATAACTTGTCTGTCTCTGCGAAAGTCTTGAATGACATCTGCTAAATGACAGTGCAACTCAATTTGCAAAGTCTTGTTTTTAATTGAAACAAATAGCTACAGATGACATGCAGAATAAATGGATGGCTTTTTGCTGTGTTTTGCAAAGGTGAAATGTGGGACTGTGGAAGGGGGTGACATTGGTAAAGGGACTAACTTTGAAATGATAAAGAAAAATGAACAGGGGAAGAAAAGAAAGGGAATTGGAAGAAATGGAGCAAGAAGAACATTATTTTGTGTAAATTAAATTTAAATAAAAAAGGATGACACTGGCCCTGATCTTGTCATGCTGAAGTATTTTAAGGCCAACAGTAATAAGACAATTATATATAACATGCGTACCCCAGGAATGCCAGGTCCACCTTTTTTCTTTTCTAATAATGAAGCTGCTGATGCACATTTGTCAAGAAGACAAATAAACACCCTTTATATTGACCAAAACCGGTAGCCTTGGTCACTTAACATCTTCGAAGCTCACCTGCATCAAGGTGAGGAATAGTGAAATCTACTGAAAAAAGGCAAGAAAATGGCTCAGAAATGTTAGGTTGCCATTTGACCTGTCTTCCGAGTCTCCTTTAACAGCTGGGTGCAGCAGAGGGTCCTTTTCTGTGCCTGGCTGTTTTCAGACTGCTGTAGAAGTTGATTTCTTCCACTCCAGTCTAATCAGCTGAACAGGAGCTGCAGAGAAACTCCATCTGAACAGCGACAGCCACAAAGGAAAACTGTGAGCCCCCCCTGCATACAGGGTTGCCATGAGTGCTGGCATATGTGTGGTGGGTGGGTTCCTCCTAAGGGCCGGCAGACTTTGTCACTTAGAGAAAGGGAAGAAAGAACATGGGAATATTCAATACCATGTGCATAAAATCCGGCAGCATTGAAAGAACAATTCCTGCTATTCCTAGAGAAATGCCACACAGTAATGCTATCATTAGGCATGGCTCAAATTTCGTCTGATGTTGTCACATGCCAGAACGTACCAAGGCAAAGATGTTTACACCCTCCAGACAACGGCACGGAGGCATACAGGTTGTGTGGGCCACTGATGCAGTCAGTCACAGGGCAGATACGAGGCAGGACAGGTAGCAGCCACGTCAGCAATTGGTTTGTAGAATGGAAGACAGGCAAAATCTTGCCTGTGGTCTCACACAGGCTGGCTCAGCAGCCTTCAAGGAAGAAACAGCAATAAATTATTAGCTTTCTGGAATAAGAGAATAGCATTTAAAGGATGACTTGTGACTCTAAGAAAAACTGTACAACTCACTGCCACAGGATCACAGAATCACAGGATGGTAGGGGTTGGAAGGGACCTCTGGAGATCATCTAGTCCAACCCCCCTGCCAGAGCAGGGTCACCTAGAGCAGGCTGCACAGGACTGCGTCCAGGCAGGTCTTGAATATCTCCAGAGAAGGAGACTCCACACCCTCCCTGGGCAGCCTGTTCCAGTGCTCTGTCACCCTCACAGTGAAGAAGTTTTTCCTCATGGTCAGGCAGAACTTCCTATGTTCCAGTTTGTGCCCGTTGCCCCTTGTCCTGTCACTGGGCACCACTGAAAAGAGTTCAGGATAAAGGATGTTGAACCCAATGGTATATATTTGTTAAAAAATATTTAGACTCCTTCATTCACATTCGGTTATGATTAAACATGACGGTTTGGATGTAACTGCCTTACCAGAAAGTGCCTGAACATTGTCAGATGTTCATTGTCAGATGCGAGTCATTTCATATTGGCCCATTCCCTTACACACTTTCCCTGTGAATTGTCAACTGGACAACAGCAGAGCCAGGACGCTGGGCTAGATGAAGCTCTGGTCTGACCTCCTATGGCCTTTCTCCTGCTTTTATGAGGGCAAATCCACATGGCATACTAAAGGCATAAAATGGCTGCGTGGCAGCATATAGTCATTGCTGTAAATGCCATGCTAATGCATGTACCCAGATGCTGAGAGGTAGCTGCCCTTCTGCTCTCCTGGAGTCTGAGCAGAGAAAATCTGTCAGGCCTGAAGACCGCAGACACATCCTTAGACAAACAGATCCTTATCGCAGAAGCAAAGTTATTAGTTGTTCCCTTGTCTGCCCTTGAGGGAGCACAGTTATAGACCATTGCGTACTGTGTGAGCCCCCAGTCCCTCAAAGCCTTGCCTGTCTGCTTAGCTTCATGCAGCGCAAACAGCCCCACTGAACTTCAATCAGGCAACTCACAGCGCGTAACATTAACAGAGCAAGATTTTGTAAGTCCAGGGCTTCAAGCTGCAGTCTAGCTCAAAAAAGTACTTATTCGTACTGTACGATTTCTGACAACGTATTTTCCTGTAGGAGCACTACTGACTTTTGACTAGTCTGTGTAATGATAGGGCAGTTATACTCACAATCGATTTTCCCATTCCAGAGAGGCAATTGTACATATAAGCAAATACTTTTTCAATACCACCCAGAAAGGAAGAAAAGGGTATTTATATGACAAACTGTTTCTAGACAAACGTAGGTATTTGACTTCACATTAAATAGAAGTAGCAATCTTCAGTATGGGTTAAACCTTAGAGAGAGCTCCTTTCAATCTTTTTCCCGTTCGGGGCACCCTATGTATTTTCCAGTGGATACTTGCCTAGGTGGATTAAATGTAAGCCCACTGGCAATCAGCTTGCTGGGTCCAGTTACCTTCCATGGGCCCCTAGATGTAGCCCTTGGACCACTTGATCCATGACCACAGGTTTTGGAATCACTACTGCAATTCTTCAAAATTTGGGAGGACCTTGTTGTGCTGGGAGGGCGGAGGTATAGTGCTGCATTATGAACCTCCCTATAAATTTGCCTCTCGGGTCTGGTATCAAGTGCAAGCCTTTCCTTCCCCACCGCAGGAACAGGAGTTGATAAAGGGGAAGTCCTCCTTTGCCAGGCTAAGGTGGAAGGAGGGGTGCAGAGAGTGGCCTCGTTTAGGGACAGTGCCCAAATATGGATCAGACTGTCACCTTTCTCCCCGGGGAAACACGAAATGAACAAAGATCCTGAGATTAAAAAAAAAAAAAAAAAAAAAAAGATTTGCTAACAGGACCAGGGAACGGAGGAGACGCTGACGAAAGCCCACGGCACTCGCCTGAGAAGAGGCCAGTGCAGCGCCGGGTCCGCCGCCCCTCTGAGGCGAACGGCCCCCAGCCGGCCCCAGTTCAGGCGGGCTGCTGCCCCCCCCGCCCGGGGCGTTGCTGCCGGTGTGCGGGGGGGGCGGGCGGCTCTCCCGGGCCGGGTCTGACACTGACACCTAGCGACCCGCGCCCGCGGCGGAGCCGCCCGACAGCCCGGCCGCCGGCCGGCCCGGCGGGGGCGGAGGGGGCAGCGGCGGCGGCGGCGGGCCCGGCGGGGCGCAGGGCGGCCGAGGCGGCAGGGCCGGCGGCACCCTCAGCGTCTGCCCTGCCTCCGAGGGGCTCAAAACAGGGGCCTCGGCCGGAAGGCTCGCCGGGGCTCTTGCCCCCGTTATTTTTTCTGTGCTTAGTTCTTCCGCCCTCCCTCTCTGCGGCCTGAGCCTCGGCGTGGGCCCGCGGGAGCGAGGGTGGGTCGGTGGCCGAGCCGCTGTGCAGGCCCACAGGCCCTGCGCCGGGAACGGTGCGCGCCCGAGCCAGCGTACAGCGCTACGGCCCCGGGAGGCTTTTTGTCTCTGCCTCCGGCAAGTTTCAGCTCGAGGACTTTTGTAGGAAAAACACTGGGTTTGTTCTTAACAACCCTCAGTCGTAATTTGCGGCATCGCTTTCAGAGGCCCTGTCAACGTGCAGCACCATCGCTGCCCTGGGGCGCAGAGCAGCTCTTTGGCTGAGCAATTTGCCAGGCAGCAGGTAAAGCAGGGCTCTCTTCCGTCTCTTTTGAACCTGCCACCAATTAGTTACACCTGAGGATCCCATTACCTGCGGGGCAAATCTTACAGGTCTTCTTGGGCTGTTTTTTGCTATTCATTTGCTTTCAGACACAGGTTTGGAGAGAGAGAGAGACGTGTTCCTGTGCCCTCGGTGACTGCTGGAGGCTCCCTTCTTCTCTGAGCAAAGGTGACAGTTTGGAAGTAGGAGAAGGAGATGTTGGATGCAGACACTCAAAGGGGAGGGAAAGAGGAGCAGGAAAGGGGAGTAAAACAAAGCCAGAATGAGATCCTGTTGCCCTCTGTCAATACATCCAGTAGTTAAGCACCAGGGAGGCAGAAAAACTGTGTAAGACAATGGGCAAAGCTGGTAAAAATGAACAGGTACGCCCTGCCTGTGAATAAGCTTAGGCTGCAAATCCAAAGAAGGTTTCCAGTCATGAGAAGAGTGGAACTTGGAAACGGCCTGTGAAAGGAAGAGCAGGGACAAAATTTACTACAAAGAATGGAGACTAATTGGTTTATGCAGTGCATGTTGTGGTAGCCAGTAGTCACAGCAGACAATTTTTTGGTACCTGTGCACAAGACCTTTTACAAACTCCCTAGTTGTTACAAAACAGATGAATCCACAAACCCGGCTACAGCCAAAGGTTACAGTTGAGCAGAGCAGAAGCTTCCATCAAAAACATGCAGTCAGGAAAACATCTGCTGCTGCGAGACAAGTTCTTTGATGGTATGTCATATTTGAGATATGAGGGGGAGTTTCAAGATGTCTGAAGGGAACCCGGAACCTGGCAGCGTTTCCAAAATGAGATGCAGTCTTACCAGCATAAGTGTCTGTTCCGCCACTGAATCTTTGATGCTGAAAAAAGCTTGTGGCAAAACAGCATAAATGCAGTATGGGTCAGTGGCATAGGTGTTGCTTTTGTTTATTAGAACATGAAATGTGTTGAATAATTTTTTGTCTGTTATGATTATTTATGTGCGTGGGTGTAAACAAGCAGTTGCTTGAGCTTTCTGGTTAGGCTGTTGTTGCTCAAGCCCAGCCACAGATTTAGCAAACTAAACACACAAGGTCAACGGAGCAACAAGTAGACAGGCAAAGGGGGGGTCGATGTGTGTCTACAGTTACGTTACAAGTAAGAAAGCACAACACGAGATGTCGAGACTTGCCCGAGCTGCAGCCGGAGCGAGACTGCAGGCAGGGAGCCGGGACTCAAGGACAGACCTGCCACCTGGCCGGGAGGGTGAGCAGTCCCGGGGGTAACTGTCACCAAATATAGAGGGAGTTGGTTGCACGTCTGGTCTGTTAAGAAGACAAGAACAGACTTAAAAGCTGACAGGGCTGAGTGGGCTGTCTGGACTTCCTGGAAACTGAGAGGTTCATACTTGAACTCATAATTAAGGGTAACAGGGACTGATCCCCAAATTGTCTGACCTGGTCAATAAGTTCCTACTCATATCCAGTGCTGTATTTAGGGGTGGTCCCCATCACTGTCTAAATGCTGTCCTCTCTCTCAGAAGCCCAGACCCACTGGCTGCAGCAGAGTGAACTGGGCACTGCAGTTTGGCTGTGTTGCTTTCACTTCTGCAAGTATATTCTTGTAGCTTCCTCATGCAAAGAGTGATAGGCAGGCATCAGGACGGGTAACAGCTTCAAGTTGTCCCATGTGAAGCCATCATTTTCCTTTTTTATTGCAATTTAACATTTTTGTTATGTAGTATATGTACTGTAGTTTCATGTTTTTAATCATTCGCCTTGTCTCCTCCATGCTTCCAGGCAGTCTTTCCTCCCCACCTCATTCTAGCAGCTCTCTTGGGCTACGTACTCATTCAGAAAGTATTGGGAATAGGTTCTCAAACCATTTGACAGAGTATTGTTATCACTCAGGAAACACTTCAGAAACAATTTTTAGAAGCTTATTTCACAAGATGAAAAGCCAAGGAGTGAGCTACTTATCCGTGACTCCTTCAGTCGTTTTAGTAATTTCTCATTGTAATACAGTTTGAGTGAGGTGATGAGAGGAGATTAGTAAAGGTTGCCACCTATACTCAAAGAGTTAAAAAATAATCCAAGTAATAAACTGTATTATAGGCATAGGTGTATCCAAGTCTGATCACAATATAGGGGCAAGGGCAGCTATTAAGAGAGAGATCACGTTTTGCAGTTAAAACACTAGAAAGGAGCTAAATCTTCACCTCTCTGGCCACATCTACACCATCTCTTGGTGGTGGCCGCCTGGGAGATGCAGAAAGTCTGCGAGGGAGGGAATGGGGGGCCGGGGCAGCTGTGTTTGCAGCTGCCCTGAAGGCACATGTGTCTCAGTCTCCATCCTCAACAAGCAGGAGCAGTCCTTCCTACGCCTCTCCTGCCCTGCCCTATCTGGGGAAAAGTACCTGGGATGTGCTTTGCCAGGGACAGGCTCCTGCGGTAGGTTTTACTGGGAAATGCAGCTCTAAATAGCAGCAGGTGGATACCTCCGTGCCTCAGGAAAGGCTCTGGCTGTGCAAGACTTTGGGGGGCTTTCTGCTGTGGGACCGGATTGTGCCATGGGTTCGGTGCCTCCTGACGAGCCCTGGGGCTGGGAGGAAACTGAGTAGGTTCCTCAGCACCTTTTGGGGCACGAGGCGATCCCCACCAGCTGAATGCTACGTGGTGAGCAAAAGCATCCCTAGGGAGAAGGGGATCTCCCTCCAGCAGGCAGGCGAGTTGCCAAGCTGTGGCTGAGCACCCGCAGCACTGGCTGGGCGGTTTCTGGGCCCTGGTTTGTAACCCCTGGTGCCTCACGGTGCCTCGCCAGCCCTGCGTGGGCTGCCCAGGGCTCTGCCCCACCGTCATCTCTCCTTCCCCCTGCCTCAGCTAGCCACGGCAGTGGGCATCACGTGGATTTTGGGATTATGGGGCTGTGCAGTTTACTGAGCTCCTTAGGATAAGTGATAAAAATGTGCAGAAAAACATCCCCTTGCTACAGCATGCCCTGGGTCAGTCCCAATTACTGCTGCTGGCAGGGCCCCCCCAGGCCCTCCCTCCTGCATGCACCCAGCCAAAGACTGAGGCTGCTGTTTCTTTTTCATCTTCTCTTCATTTGCAGTTTGAGTTTTCCTTCCATTAAAGAGAGGATTTAGTGGGTAGGGATGCATGAAAAATTAAAATGTGTTATTACTTATTCCCCTTTTGAACCATTTCCTTCCCTGAGGGTTATCTGCTTCTTAACTCTACCTGGTGACAGGGGCGCATTGTGCGTTGCTTTCATTAATCTCCATCCCACACAAACCTCACTGCTCGGGTAGGTTATCAAAATTAAAATATCAGACTTCTGTCTGAAAACATTTCCTTACCCATTATCACACCAAGGATTATAAGAGTTGAAAGAAAGGCAGAGATCAGTGAGGGGCGGGAGAGGGAGGGACAAGAACTTTTACGCAGGAAGGGGGAAGAGAATCTTTTTTTAATTGGAAAATGTGGTGATAAAATCACAAAATTAATGAAGTGAGAGAGCTCAAGGTCAGTGCAGTACCTGAAGATACTTTAAGCACATTTTCTAGCTTGGTTTCTTACGAAAACAAGCCAGCCTGTGCACGTCTGTTTGCTTTGCCGTTCCCCTCTGCATGATTTTCAAACCGGTTGGCAGATTTCAGTCACATCTGAGAGAGGGGTGGAGGCTTCCTAAAGAAACTCATTTCTCACCTTTTCATAAAATAACCGCTGGCAGAGCTATGGGACCAGGCTCAAGCAGTCGTGTTGTTTCCCAACCCACTTTCAATGCTCTTAGCTCTAACTTTTAAATCGTGCACTGCACCCTGCGCATTACCACCAAAACCCTCGGAGGGAGGAGGGCTGTGAGGGAGAACAGGGCTGATTTGTAACTAATGGGGTTGGTTATAACTAAAGGAGCAATTAATAGCTGGAGGGGAACAACTGTCTTGTAGTTCAGTTAAAAAAGTCGCTCAAGCAACAGAAACAAATCCACTGGAAAGTCAGTTTCATTACTTCTGCGGCTCATAGAGCTCTTCAGCTTTTTTAACATTATAACACACCGAGCTAACGACAGCCTCGTAAACAGCCTGAGGAATTGAGCTTGGAAACGGGGAGCTCCTGCCCTGTGAATGGCTCCAGGAAAACAAAATCTCATCGTCCGTGTTTTTGCTCCGTGCTTTCGCTCGTAGACGGATCGGCACTGGAGGGCAGGCACGCTGGGCTTGCTGCGCGCTGCCCTGCTCTGCTCCTGGGGACGCTGGGAGACGGGGGGGTTGCTTTTGGGTCCCCAGACTACTGCAAGTGCAAAGCCAAAGGCGCACGCTTTCCCAGGGGGAAACAATCGGTCCTCTGAACAGTGCCTTTCGCTGGGGCAAGGCCACAGCTTAGCAAAAGAAAGCACGTGCGTGACAGATTATGAATAATTGATTCGGGTGACAGCGATTCACAGATGCGACATCACTGTTGGGTGCATTAGGATGCTGAGCATCCTTTGGGGGATATTAGGAGTTAGATGACCCAGGGAACTCAACGATATTAATGCATAATTTATTTTACGGGGGACATAAGAAACTAGAGCAGTCCATAAAATTCTGATCATATCCTGTTTCTTTTGTTGCGTCTCCCTCAAAAGGGTGTTCCAGTGATGACATTATATTCTTACATAAAAATACCAACTTTCCACAGGGAACATTTTTCTCTGTGAGCAAAATCCAAAGTCATTGTACTTCAAATTAAAAGCTAGGGGTTTTTTAATTATTATAAGTCACTGAAGCATGAGTCCAAAAATAACAGGTAAATCAAAAAAGGTGGTGGTGGGGGGAGAAACCTAAAAGGCACAACAGGCCACTGAGCTTCATTCAGTAACTGGAAAACAGCATGAATCCTGGTGCTCAAAGAATCCCTCTGAAGTTCAGTCTTGTAAAATCACACTGTCTCTCCTAACCCCTACACCAGTAGCATGTCCTGCAAGAGTATCTCTCTCTGCAGAGGGGATTTGGTGGTGATATCACCTGCAGTGTCTGGCTGCTGGATCCTTTCTGAGGCTGAAAACCTCTTTTGATGCCAGCCTTTCTCTCCTCTTTAGTGGATATTCTTTGCTCTCCTTTTTTGAGTGAGTTTCTTTTGTTCCTCCTTCCCCCCCCCCCCCCCCCCCCCCCGCTAGTTTTGTTCCTCTCCTTTCTCCCCTAAATTGCACGGCTTTCTAGCAGCTTTTATCCTCCCTTTCTTTTTTTCTTACAGGTTTTGAGTGGAAATGAAGAATGCACCTCTTAAGGGAGCAGGTTGCATGAAAAGTTTTCATTTTGCAATTGGATTAGCTCTTTGATTGTCAGATATCCCTCAGTATAGCACTTGGGGTAATAGGAATCACAAATTCTGTTCACCTTTACTTAGGACCATCTACTTTGGTAGACACACTTCAAAGTTTCTTCTTGCATTCATTGCAGACAGAGTATTTTCCCAATGACACATCCATGGAAGTATTGCACTAAGTCTTTACATATGGATCGTATATAATAAGGTTCTTTTGGTATTATATAGGACTTCAGTAGCTTTATTGTTAGATGCTACTCAACTAGAAGAGCCAATAACTGAAGCTTCTTTCTGATAACAGCCCCTTGGGACTGCCCTTGTGTTTACATTTGGTAAACTGTGTAAGACTATCACTTAAGCCTCCATTCAAAGCAAACTTCTGCCAAATCAGAAACACCACGTACAGAAACACTTCAGAAGTGTTGTTCAACGTGGACTTTCATATCATGTGCAGTACATGAAAACTTCCCCTTCCAACCCCTGCCCAAAGGAAGGGTATTCGGATGGCAGCTTCATCAGACAGAGAAGGCTGGTCCTAAGGCCGCCCATGTAACCTAAGTTCAACCCTCCCGTCCGTTACGCTGGGGTCCCTGAGTCCATGGTCACCCACGGGGCTGAGGGAATAAGCAGGGACCAGAGGGGTAGCTGGGTTATTGGGGATTTGCGGCAGAAGCTGCAGAAGCCCCAGAGATTGGGGCTGCACCCAACAGGACAAGGAAGGACAGTCTCGCTAAAGCTATTTACACCGTTGCTGTGGACTTGTGCATTGGTAGCAGATATGCAATTTCAGACAAGTATCTGTTCTTATCAGTGGAGCATTAGCTACAATATAGTGAGAAAGAGGGGATGTCTATATTTCTTAGCCCCAAGAGCATGTCTGTTTGGCTTGTAGGCTTTTTTTATTTCCTGAAATACAACTCACAAAGACTATGAGCCAGCATAACACAGAAGCACAGTCCGTAGGGATATATCTGTGTACACATTATTAAGCATTAAAGGTAAAGTTAGATTAGCAATAACCCAAATAAAATGCATTGTGATTGAATCATTAATTTTAATAATAATAATAACCAGCACAATAATTTTGATTTCTTTTTCCTTTCACAAAGCTCTTATTATTCAGTATGAGAATGATCAGAGAACTAGAAAACATGGCCTGCAACGAAAGATTGAACTAATTGGTTCTGTGCAATCTATGGAAGAGAAAATGAAGCAGAGACATGGTAATAGTTTTCAAATACATAAAAGGCTGCTGCAAAGAAGAAGGGAGCATTCCATTTTCTGCATCCATGGTGGATAAGACAAAAAACAGTGGGCTTTATCTGCGGCAAAAAAAGATTCTGGCAAGACATCAGGAAGCACTTTGGCTCAGTTAAGGGCAATAAAGCCAGGGAGTAGCCCACTTGGGGAAGGTCCATCTGTAGGGTTCTTAAAGAAGAGGTTAGAGAAATGTCCATCGGGTTGTCTGGCCTGCTGTGGGTGACATTTTAAGGTCTCTTCCAGCTCTCTTTTCTGTGATTCTACATTTTACATGTATTTATGAAGACTGTTTATGTGATAGAAAGCCTCCTGTCTCACAACACTGCACTTAATGACAATTCTGTTGTTGGCATCTGTCAGAAAAAGATTGGACCTTTCAAGAACTGAGTACCAATGTGTGGATTAACCTTGCTGAATGTTTTTGTCTTCTTCATATGCGTCAGGTCTTGCTTCATCTTAAACTCATGGGATAATATTATGGGTGAGTGACATGTAGTACATGCAGTGAGTATAGTGGCCTCACAAACCAGAGCCTGGAATAAGAAAGTATACTAATAATGTGGTAAGCACCTCAGGAGTATGCAGCAATTCAAGCACTTCCTAACAGGGGCATTTTATATGAACCCAGTACCATTTCTCCCATTGGCAACATCAGGGATCAAATATGTAATCATATTTTATAAATACCACATTGCATGCACTTGTAGAGTTCCCCTGCTATCAAAGGATGACCTAGGGGGACCAGGCAAAAGCAGCCTCATGTACTGCGGGGTGCAATAGAAATCTAGCAGACTTCTGCAAGGTCACACAACAGCTTTATACAAGGAGGCTGAGAGAAATGTCATGGCCGGTTTAAAGTACAAGGGGAATTACAAACCATGGAGGGCAGTTGGTATGTTTACATCAGCTATTTTAAACTCTTTCAGATATTTAATTTTGAAGCTTTGAATTCTCCCTTGAGGGAATCAGTGTTTTTTTGCAGACTCTTTAAGTGACTTGGGTACCTAAATTAGCTCCTAAGTTATATGGTATGAGAACCTCCCTATGTAATTATCCTGGTATTTGTCTGCAATGCTATGTTTAACATCCCAACTGATGAGCAATAATTTCCTGAATCCAGAACTGATGATCCTTGAACTTCAGAGAAAGTTGCATCAGTGGCTGGATTTCAGTGACGTGGCTCACAGCCAGATTCTGGTCAGATCAGTGCAGCTCCTGGCTGAAATATCTAGAGGCATGATCTTGGTATCTTGCTGTCCAGTGACAACTTGTTGATAGGAGAAGCTTGCAAAAGGAGTAGTAACTAGTAATAAAACCTGAGTCTTTCTGTCCAGCCTTGATTCACTCGCATTTGCTGCTTCTCATATGCCTGGGTTATGTGATACATAAATGTGATATAAAAAGCATTTGACCTACCTGTTATATAGCATGCACCTGGTTTGTGATGGACAGGTACTCTTTGTAACCGCAAGTTGATTAGGGACCAGCGAATGGCCAGCTGACTCGCAGGCAGCACGGCTGTAAATACTTGTTTCTCCAAAGAACAGTAATTGAAGAAAGAAGAGGGGTTTGAGTTTCGCACAGCGCCTACCACAGAAAGCCATATGTGAGCTTGATAAACTGGGAAATCTGGAAGCACAGTGAGCCCTTGCAATGATTCATCTCTCTTTTAACATGATGGGTAATGCAATGCCATGGTGGGATAACAGTCCAAGAGCCCTTTTGGAGCAAACTCATTTGGCAGTGATTCTTCACAGAGTCAACACCATGTAAGAGCCCAACAGGCAGAAATCAGTGTGCAAGTTGTGCATATTATCCTCTCATCTCTTGCTGATTTACAGCACTTCACAGTCGTTCTAGCAGAGACACCCACAGTTTCAATTTCTTAAATATTTAGGCAGGAAAACTTCCTAGGCAGAAATTTCCACCCCAAGGTTCAAAGCACATCATAAGCCTGTGTCTGCTCCTCATGGATGTGAGAGTGAGGTTCCCTCAGACAAAGGTTTTTGGAAGCTATTAAAAGAATCCTAGCTTTTAGCCAGAAAATAAGCTGGTATTCAAAGTACTTAAGCACATACGTCAAAGGCATTAGTACATTCTTAAAGTTAACCCCTTTCCTGGCCTTAATTGGTGCCTTCTCCTTCATAATTTTTTTATAGCTACATCAAGACTTTCTCCACAGTCCTGCAAGGTAAATGGAAGACTCCTGCTGATTTCAGTGGGATCTTGATGGCAGCCTCACTTGCTTTATCTTTAGCCATGGCAACATTAGCTTTAATACCTTTAAATAGTGTGCATGCCAAGCCTTACTTTCATTTTCTACTGTCTTTGATTGATCTACATGGGGATTTGCTGTCATCTGTGGGTAACTGATGGACCTTGCAACAAAATTATATTCCTTGGCTCTTAACTGTCAAGAAGCTTTATTTCCCCCCCTCATTATTTGAAGGGTTTCCAATTCAGGCAACAAAGTAATTAAGGGCACTGAATTTAACATTGACTGTAACAGGACTATCTATCCAAATTTGACTTACATTACCTAATTTTGATTTTTCCCTGCAGAACATTTACAAGGCCAGGCAGGTGTATTATCTCTGCATACCATTCATTATCAAGCATGACTGGAACAGGTGGCAACATACTGATGTGTGTTTAATGGAACAGATGTTCGAATGCATATTTCAAAACTGGGCAAATGATTTCCTTTGTAACACTGTCAAATCACGAGCAGTGACAATTTCAGGAATATGCTACCTCATCCCAAACTGTGTCTCACTTTCATGTCTAGCATCTGCCGACTGGTATTTTATTTTTCAGATTTTTGCGGTCTTCACCGATGCCTGCTGTCTGTGCTTGGAAAAATGACATGAGTAGTCTCGGTATGTAACTTATGTGTTTTGAACCAACAGCATGTAGCCCTGTCTGGACTGATTGACCCCTGTGTGACTGTCACCTTAGCCTTCTGGACCTTTCAATCCACCAGCATTTGAAGCCAGTGGTAGTTGTATTTATCTCCTATGCTCAGCCCCCGACCTGGAAGTCAGCCTTGTGCCAATGTGCTTCTGCATGTGTGGGGAGACTACCTGGTTTCAGAAGCAGTCCAGATGTCTCCAGCTGTGGATGGGAGCACCACTGTGTCGTTTCTGCTAACTGGGGGCCCACTCAGTTCATGAGTCCTCTTCAGAAAGGTGTCATTCTCCCAGCTGTGTGCCTTCCTTCTCCTAGGACAAGCATGGAAAAGAATAGAGGTTTGCACAAGAAGTGGAGGCTTATTAACGCTATTGACATTAGATGTTTTTGATATTTAACCCAAGTGTTAGTGGCCCACTTCTCTGCATAATCAAAGGAAGGAGGTGTGCACCTCCAATGTGGAACATCAAAGTGAAATGCCCAAAGCACTCTTTGGCAGATGGTATAAATGCTCCTTCAAGATTTCCACACTTACAGCTTTTTAGCTTTCACTCAGTGCTAGTGATGCCCAAGTCTCTAATTCTTCAGGCTTGGATCCAATTTTCAGTTACTTCTTCAGCAGCAGCAAGCTAAAAGTCTCAGAGAGTCTCATTGGTTTCAGCAGAATTTTTCAAGCCTGTGTAACGCAAAGGTTGAGCTCCTTTCTGAAAACAAGCACAACTAACTTTGGTCCATTTAAATTCTGGGTCCTTCATGGGTCTGAGGGTTGTAAGGGAAAAGAGTCTTCGAAGGAGCCCACTTTCACAGGGAGGGACACCTGACAGAGATCCCACTGAAGTCAATGACCACCTGTCTGCCTTAATGTTACAGTCAACTGCAAGTCTCTATCTGACTTGAAATCGCAAATAAGGTGTTTTATTTTATTATCGCCATTTTAGAGGCACAAGGAATTTTTTATTTAACTGAAAACAAACAAAAGTGACATTATAAATATTATACAAGTCAGTTTTCGTAACTGCAGTATTCAGAACTGTTTAAATGAGCCAAGGTATTTGTAGTAACTGACCTAATTCTTGGAAACCAGGAGATATTTTTAAAAAGAAAATTTAATTAAATGTAGCTGGAAGATCTATATTTAACAAATATCAGATATTTTAGAAATAGAGTTATTTGTAATTCTGCATTTTAAGTACTTCTTTATTCCTTTGAACTTTATTGTCAAATACGTAGGAAGTTAATTAAGCAATTTTCTTCTGAATCAGGTCACAGAGTGAGTTAAAACAATACAATTTATAAAACAATATCCATTGACATAAACTCCACACAGCTCTGAAATCTTAATGCCACAGAATATTGGCAATGCTTTTAACTATATTTAATCCTTCCCTTCACTTTTGACTTTAGTTTTGCCTAGTCGTGCTCCTACCCTACCAGCATAGTCACTAAATGTATTCACAAGCTGACAGGTGTCAAAAGAAATGTCAAAACACAGTAGAAACTGATTTTAGCCCGCCTGAAGCTGACGGAGGGAGTGGGAACATGAGGCATTTTGAATTCTATGGGCCAATAAAACAGACTGATTCCCCGGGAGAATCGGTGACCATTGGGCAAGTTGGGTAACACATGGACCGAACGCTCCAAATACACAAAGGAAAAGGCTCCGAATGACAGAGATTTTATTAAATGGTAATGCAGGCAGCCCTTTATTTTGCTTCGGCAAGCTGGAAATGAGTAAAGACAAAAGAGATTTTGTTCGGTGCAAACACCGAACAACTGTTTCATGCAAGTGCGCTACTATTTACAGCTAGCTATCTGCCTGAAGGAGCCTAATCTGGGCAGGCTGACAGCGTTCAGCACCTATTTCCTCTACAGCTGTCACTCATCAAAACTTCTGATCTTTAACTTCATGTCTAAACACAAGTGCTCTCAGCTGGTTCAAGACATTCAGCTCTCATGCTTTGGAGTAGTTTCAAAAATGGTCATAAATAGACAAAGAATCAAACAAATGTAGCAGAACGCTAACCTAGAAAGAGAAATGCTTGGTCAGATCCCCTTTTTCACACTCTGCGTGTCCAACATAACGTCAGCTGCTTCCTTGAATTTCTTCTGGATTCAGGAGTGGTGCAGAGATGATGATACCATGAAAAGTAAATAGTTAAGAAGGTTTGGAGGCATGTGAAAAAAAACTTTGTAGACTTGTTTATACCAGCTTCAACATGAATAAGGAAATTGACCTAATAATAAATGCCGATCAACTTTGATCATCTCACTGGTGACTTAAGTGATCTTGTTATTCACAGATATGAAGAAGAAGAAAAAGCAAGAGGTTGAGAGTTAATGAGCTACTTCTGTGCAGCTTCTCGATAATCTTTGGAAACTCAGAAGCAATTGGGAGAAAAAACTTTTAGTTCATTCCTTTCTCTTTACAGTTACTTGGCGATGCTCTGGGCACAGTCAGTATTTAGATGATGTCCTCACCTCAAGCTCCATGCAGACCATTGAGCCCTCCTTAGAAATCTTTTAGACACTTGTCTTACCGCTAGCTTTCATGGGCTTCACTCAAGGAAAAATCTCCCTTTTGCCTGACAAAGACTGGACTGATTACCACCAATTACTGGAAATTTATTCAGCAACCAAATTATGTCAGTGAACACCCATGCAATAATTCTTTAATCCTGACTCAGTCATTTTATTCTCTAGGAAGGTCACGATTATAAGCAGTTGACTGTAATTTGTGTGCTTTATTTTCTCCATGGCTAATTCATTAGCTGAGATGCCCACCTTTATTTACTACACTTCAAACAAACTGGGGGTTAGTTGGTTCCTGGGAAGCGCAGGTCTGACCCCATGTGCTGAACATGAGGCTCACACAGATGATTTGTTGCACTGTTGGCTGCCCAAATGTTGCTGGCAGCTTGCTTACTGCAGGTTGTTTGTCTCAGTTACTCGATCACAATGTACCTGCCAGGTGATAAACTGATTTAAATGGGCATATTGCATGACTCTGCAATATCTGCAAGAGTCTTTTCAGAAAAAAAAATGAATACTTAGCACACCACCTCTCACCCTCAAGAAAAAGACCCAATTAGACCCAAAAGACACAAACAGCCAAAAGGCAAAGTTAACCATGAAGGACCCAGCCAAAAAAAAGCATAAGATGAAAGCTGTTGACTTACCTCAAGCTGGAAATCCCAAGGTTAAGGATGCATCATATTGACTGACAGTATGCCATAAATTTCACTGCCCATATGGCACAGCAAAGAAACTTTGTGCTTGCCCTCCCTTATTTTTGAGCAAGTAGGTATACATGAGCACTCAAAGGGTTCTGTAAACCAAGTAGCCTATAAAGTGGGGTAGGAGTATACATCGATCAAACAAACCTGGGTTATGTGCAATGGGGAGGAGAGTCTGGACTGTCTGGTCCAGAAGGACAGTCCAGAAGACAGTTTGTATGAAGCAAAAATCTTGGTTCTCCACAGCAGTGTAATTGTCTGTGAAGTATTGTCACTTGGCCTCAAAGATCTTTCTTAGGTTCATGCAGAAGCAGTGTCTTCATGGGGGTCATGTTTGGTGCAAGGTACAAGTAGGTGGTTTGGGGGAAGGGCAAGGGTGCGACGCTGAATGATGGCTGGACCCTCCCCTCCACTGCCTTGCCTTCCCCCAAAGCCTGTGCTGTCCAGCTGGAGCCTCTGTCAACATGACCTCTTCTCCCTGGCTTTGCTGCTTCCCTTACAAACAGAGGCTATAAATACTAAGAGCATTCAGCTCACATAGATAAAGCCTAAATTCAAAGAGCAAAGTCTGTCAGACTGAATAAAACCAGAGGCTGTCTCAGCACATAAGCGCATCTGTACCTTTGCCCAATTTACAGTACATTTTGAAATGTACTTAAATAACAGTCTTTTTCACTGCAGTCAGTTATAATGGTCATTAGAGTACTCTGTATCAGCTTTCCTTGATGCTCTCATGAGCCTGAATAGTAGCAATTTATTACCCACGGGGCCATGCAGCTTCAATCTCCAGTGGCACAATGAGATTTCTTTGATTACTGTAGAGACATTTCAGTATGTTCATTCACCTTCCCCAAAGACAGCAAGACTGCCCTGGTGAGAATTAAGTACACAAACGTTCCACGTTGCATGATGCACCTACCAAATTTTCCCCTGCTATTTTGCAGGATTTAGAAACAGACCAAGCCATTTTGTGAAACCTGACGGTTTTTGCAAGGGCTGATCCATACCTTCACTACACCTTCGTGCCCCCAGCAAGCTGGGTAACGTGAAGGGCCTGGTTATGTCTTTCCTAGTTGAAGCAAAACCAAAAAGGACACTCTGGAAAGCAAACACCTCTTGTGTTCTCTGAGGAGTGTGACAAGGGTCACTGATGGAGTAGAGCAGTTTCTTACCCAAGTGATACAGGTCTTTTGACATCGTTGGTGACTCAGACCTCCCTAAAAGCAACGCTAGGTAGTCTCTGCAGTCTCGTAGGCATGCTGAGTGCTGGTACGACATGTTTTTCTGAGTCATCCACTTCTCTTCGAAAATTCTGCGTACATGTGAACTATTTATTTAGGATGTATCCTGACTGTAGACAAAATGTAAACAAATTTATTTTTCTTTAGTCAGTCTGTTCCACAATCAAAATCTTACTGCTCCATTTTTAAGCCTTTCAAGCAAAATAGAGAGAATACAACACGAGGTTCACCAATAGTATTCCCAAAGATTCCCAGATTCTTCCAACATATCAGTGAATACCTGAGTGATTTATAAAAAGGGAAAACATTGTTATTAAATGATTGCCACTCATTGGAGTTTTATTCTTTAGGACTGAGAGGTGACTGAATAATGAGTCAGTCATAAAGTTTGTGGCCTGTGCTAAAATCAGACAGGGATGAGTTGCCTGTTCTAATGTACTCATTAGGGACAGAGTAAGTACATCCCAGTATGCTTGAATAGAACAATTATTTTGTGCTGCAATTGAAATGAATTATCAAATGCCAAGTGAAAAGCTCTGTTCTGAGTCATCGTTCATCAGGAAAGATTTGTTCATAGCTTTATAAAACTTCACAAGATCAAACATTTATATGGGAATGCATTCTTTGTGCCAGCAGTCTGCACTTCCAGCTCTTTCACACACCTGAACGAAGTTTGTTTTCATCTTTGCTACCAGCACTTGGAATATACTTTAAATTATTGTTATCAAGATATAAGTACGGTACTGTTGCATTCACTGGTATTTACTTCACCTTTTTTGAAATTTCCTGAGTGGCAACACTATGCAAAACCAGTGGACTCTGCAGTGTGTAGCTGCTGGGAACCTCAGCCAGTGCGTGCTGAGGAACTCAGAAGGGAACCCGTGGGCAAGGCACCATCCACAGCCAGCTGAAGACCTGTTTGTGCTAGGCTAGGAAATCCCGAGGGACTAAAAACCATCTACTTCTGTTCAAAGGATAAAGTAACCTTCTGCAGCCACATGGCAGTGAGGTCTCTGCTCCTTCCTCAAAGGTCATAGTGCAAGCTGCAGGGTGTGTGGTGTTGGAAAACAAAATTAAACTCACCCTACTACAAGGCATTTATTTTCAAAAGACAAAAAGAAACAGCAAAAGCAGGCTAAAAATTAATCATACCAGATTTATCATAGTTCTCCTGGATTCCTTCTCATTTAGCTAAAGACAGAGTTGATATTACTGCTGAACTTAGAAGCTTTATTAAGTAAATCACACTGAAAGATAAGAAGCTGTGGAAAGCAAAATTTTTTTAAAAAGTAGGGTTACATTATACTAATAGCATTAAATCCTGGGATTTAACATGTACAGTTTAAAATTTTATCAAGTACAAATAATCAAACATGTTAATTCATTTCTTCTAGGCACAAAATGGCAATTTTACCAAAATTATCTCCTTGGTACATAGCACATGCACTACCAGAACTAAAATGGTGGATCACTTTGCACTGTATCTTGCATGTGAGGCATGCACACGTGCACGTACAGGTCGCAGGTTTGCACTCCCTAGAAAACAGCTTTGACTGAGAGATCTTTCAATGCCTAGTAAATAAACCTTATGTTAAAAGCATGTACCCATCCTACAGTTCTACTGCTAATGCTTTCAAGTCACATACATAGCCAGTGGTTAACTGTTTCAGGTAAAACCAGGTAGGGACTCAAGAGCCTTCCAGTGAATCTGGCCGGCAACTTAAGTAGCCTCTCTGCATCTCCCACATCTTGGCACCTCGTGGTCACCCCATCAGCCTCGACCCCCTCCTGCGAGCCTGCTGGGACACCCTGCCTCCAGCTCTTGCGCTGCCCTGCGACTCTTCCTCTGTCTCAGGCTCTTCCTGGATCTCCCACCGTAACGTGGCCACCGCTTTGCATGCTTTGCTTTGCGCTGCCTCTAACGCTGCTTTGGTGGCTGCTTCACGCTCGCTTTTGCAGTGCCCTTGTACTTGCCCCAGAATTTTTCTTTGAAATGAAAGACTCAGTGGCTGGGCACTACTTTGCTGCTACAAATCTTCATTTAGGAAGCAGTCTGGGGGCAAAGTCTTCAGTCTGTTCTCCACAGCTGTGGGTCCGCTACTTAGCACACTGGCGTGCTGTCCCCAAGGAGCTCTGTCAGCTCTGCTGTAACAGGATGAAATGAGGGAGAGCAGAAGGGGGAGGAAAAAAAAAAAAGCATCAAGTTTCACTCCTTGTTTTGTAATTATTTTCCTGACTCCTTATCTCTCATTCTAGTAAGGACTACTTCTCATCAGAAAAGTCTGAATGCTTGGAAATACCCTGGAATTTAAAGAAGATAATGAATAAATAAATACCTAAAAATGTTAAAGATGCAAAGGCAGTTTCAGAAATTTTGGGAAGAAAATGAAGGGGAGTAAGATGGTAAGAGACTAAGTAAGCACTTCCCCCGAAGCCCCTTTCCTGTCCTGCTTACTCTTCTGGTTGCTGTTTGTGGGAATAAGATCACACGTGGCTTAAAATGGTCATGATCCTTACGTAACGCCAGACTTTTTGGTTGAAAACTAAAGCTATAACTCAGAGTGGGGATTAATACCCCAACAACTGATAAACTAATAAATGACACACTCAAAAGAAAGCTGCTCTACGCAACTTCAAAGCAATCCCAGTCAGATTCAGGGCAGTTATGCAGTACCAAAAACCAGAATAATTTCCTTGAAATTTTCTTTTAACTCTGTGTAGGACAGTGCAGGGCGTTTGAATAAGGGAAAGCTCTCCTTTCAGGCTCACTAAGTAAGAGCCGAGCCCATATGTGAGATAATGTTACCATCTACTGGACTCAGGGAGGAATGCAGCACCAGTGAACCCCCTCAGCTTTGGCTTTAGGGAGCAGCAAGTTGCCCGCCAGCATCGCTTGCTGTCACCGATGCCTCTGCAGGGCTCGGTCCCCAGCGGTCACCCTGCAGTGGCCACCCCTCGGGGACGTGGACCCCAGCCGTAGTGTCGGGCGCTGTTCTGGATGCTAGGAGAGGGAGCTGGCCTTGAAGGCCAGGAGGCGTTTGCTGGAGGCTTACTCGGGAGGAGCAGCCTGCGGGGCTCAAGGCAGCCACCGCTGCTGGGGGCATCCCTGATAGGGAAATGAGCCACGTCTGCGTCCCCCACGCTCCCATTTGGTCCTTACCCCCAAAGAGGCTGTCTGTCACCATCTGGTCCCTGCCCAGCTACGCTCTTTTTTATAAGCAAAGGAAATCCTATAACACCACCTTAATTAAAGTCAAACAGGAGAACCAATCTGGTCACTGCTTTGTCCATCCCTAAGACCTTGGCTCTGTCTCCGGCCACCTGTACGAGGGGTTGTGGGCAGCTGGGGACAGCGAGTGCCCGCAGCCCGCCCGCCCCAGCCGTGCGGAGACCTCGCAAGCAGCCGGCACGCTCTGCAGAGACGTGCCTGAGAGGCGGCCGGCGGCACGGCGGGGTTTCCGCGCTGCCTTGCAGCACATCGAGCCACCCAGGGACAGGGTGCTGGCTTAGAGAAGCGTATAGTAAAAGGGAGGAAGACTTCAGCACGTGCTTAAAGCTTAGCAAGTCCTCGAGTGCTCCCTCTGCGTCTGGGCCAGCACAAATGGGCACACCAGCATGAGTTCCTGGTGCCTAAAAACACTGTACTGCTCCCTGTGCTGTCCACAGAAGGAGCTGCATTTTTTGCTTGGGGTCTTCTACACTTAGGAAAAATTGAGATGAACATTTAACACATTCTCTGTTTCCAATCGGAATTAAAAAAACAACAGAGCGTAATTGCTAGCTCTGGAACAAATGACAATTTTGTAATGTCCCCCAGTTGTCGGGGGAGGAAGAGCAATACAACACTGCTCAATGTTTTTACAGCTGGAAGAAAAATTAAGAAGTTACTTTAAGCTGATAGGTAGAGTACTGTGCACTGCGCGTCGTTACATTTCAGTTATCTGGCTTATACCCCTGTGCAGCAAAACTTCTTTGACAAACAATGCTTCTTGGGAACTGACTGCAATATATCTCACCTCATCAAAATCTCTAGCACATCCATTGGTACTTCTCAGAACAAGTATCAAAGCTCAAGGACTGTATATTATGTTAAGCAGTTTAATATTGGATATAAAACAGTGGCACTGGTGCTGGGGAAAAAAAATGCAGCCTGTTTGAAGAGTAATACCAGCTGAGGGAGGTCACGGGCAATCAAGGAGCGGGGGAGAATTTAATATTTAACTTTCTCTGCCATCTGCAGTATTTAATCACTTGATATAATATATAAGTCCTTGATCTTTGATATTTGGACTACCACAGGAATTGTCAGATTTTCTGAAGCATCCTTTTACATCCAAAGGAATATTAGGTAGAACGGATCAGTCAGTAATTCTCTGGCTGAATGAAATACTAGAGAAAAAAAATAAATAAAATAATGTAACTACACTACACAGTATAGCTGCCATCTAATTTTCAGACTCCAGGCACTTACATGTGCTTATACCACTATTGGTTGTTCATTCAAGGTGAATCTGCAGAATAAAGCCATGATATTCAAAATCAGCATGTTCTGTGCATTTTCCATGGATGTCTAGTGATCTTCAGTGCTGCTATCTAACTAAACCCTGCAAGATTTGTGTTTTCATCAATTTATTTAGTTAAAGTGAGATGTATTTTCATGGCAGATACAGATATATTTAGAGGAAACAGACACCTGAATTGTCAGGCTATTTATGTACCTTGCTCTTTTCCAAGTACTATTCAGCTTCCCCCGCCCCCGAGCATTTCTTATACTAACGCAGCCTCTATATTCCTCATGTTCATCTAGGGTTGAGATACAGGTAGATCACAGACCCTAAACCTCAGCAGTTACACGCATGTATGAACCGAAGGGAGTTAAAAACACATGGGGGTGTTCGGAAGACTCATGTCTTGTTCTCCAGCCTGTGCCAGTACATACCCACAGAGAGGAATGAGTGACACTAATGAAAAACTGGGGTAGGTGACACAAGCCAGGTTCCCGCATTCTGCAATACAGTCCAGCCAACGCAAGGAGCGCAGGGCTGCCGTTCCCGTCCATCTTGGGATGGGGAGCTGTCTGCCCCTGACAAGGAGGTTATGGATACTCTCTAACTTAAGGGCTAGAAAAGGAGAGCTACTTCTCATTCGACCAAAAGTCTAAGAGGATCAGATAAATGGTGAAAAGGAGTCTTTTACATCCCAGTTCCTAGTCTGGATCAACAGAGTCACATCCAAGTTCCTCAGCATTGCCACTCCTGGGGGGCTGGCAGCAGCACGTTGGAGCAGGGAGGCTGTCTGGTTGGAGTTCTAAAGATCAAATGATCGCAGTGTCCGTCCATCCCCAGTTTAAAATCTCTGAGTGCAATGCAGGACAGAGGGCTAAAAATCCTGTAAGCGTCAGCAGGAGAGGCAGAAGGACAAGAAGAGCTCAGCTCAGGCCATGCTGCTGCCTAGAAGTGCGCACCTGATTAATCCAGTTGCAATTGGTTTAGGCCTGAAGGCACCCCGCCAACACCCCATTACCACTCTTCTGACATTTTCTTTCCTGTATACTCTTTGGCTCTCTGGTTGTCTTTGCCTCAGTGACTTCTGTAAACTCTTTGTAGATAGCTTTCCCACAGTCACTGATCAGACCCACTGCTCAGCAATGGCCTTAGCAGAGGACATTTAAAAGTTACTGCATATCTTCTGGACGTTTCTGATAGAGAGCTGACCCTGCCCAAGGGTGGGGAAATGAACTGCGTGCTTCTTGGCTTTGTAGCACTCTGTGTCCTTCACGTCTTTGCAGCACAGCCACACAACCATATTTCTTCCAGATGAAAAAAACCTAAGCCCTTCCCTGCAGAAATGCATAAGACAAACTGCAGCTCATAGGGACATTGGGAGCCCGGTCAAAGAGTTGCAGAACCAGAACCTGTCGTGTTTCAGAGGAGGGAGAAATTCCTGAAACCCACTGAGGAATTGCAAGCAATCCTTCACCCAGCGCCACAGCATTTCTCAGCCTTTTCACCCAAGGCTTGATTTCCTTCAGCTTAGTCACATGTGGGGTACCTACTTCTGAACACCTTTTCCAGGAAGAGAATGAAATGTGCAAACTCATAACTACAATAATAAGAATGCCTAGCTCAACTATTGTGCAGATAAGAAAGCAGACATCAGTGAAAATTCATTTCATTCAGATAATTAGATCCTGCTGACATTTTCTGTGGGAGTAAGTTGAGGAGAGCCAGTGATTCTAGCTGTTGTTCAGGTACCAAGGAAGAATATGAAGTAATTGCAGCTTACCATAAATAAAGCTGACATGGAGCAATGCTTATTTTAGTTATGACTTTATTTTTGCAAAGACTGTGAAGATTAAGTTTATAACTGGGAAAAATAATTTTTCTTTTAAGCTAACCTAATGATTTTTCGGGGCCGTGGTGTTGCACTGGCTAATCAAGCCGCATGACACACCAGGGTCAGGTCCTAACAAAATTCAGTAAGCTACTGGGGAACAGGCAGCCCTGGTGGGCCATCCCAGTGGGTATGAGGGGCGAGTTAGGCTGGCTGGAAAGAGTGGTGGGTTCCCAGGGCAGTGCTGGGTGTGTTTGCCAGCGGGCCACATCTTCATGAGACGTAGGTTTCCCCTGCAAACTTTGCAAAGACCCATCTGCAACAGTTTTGCCACAGCTTTCCATGAGCGCAGTCTACAGTGGTGTATCTCCAGGGGCAAAATGACTCTGGGAAAGTTGCTCTTACAGTGTTTGTTTTCCATACGATCAGCATATTGTCTAGTGGTTACTGCAAACAACTGAATTGCCAGGACTCCCGAACCCCAGGCTTATCGTTTGCTTCCTAGCTTGCCGCACGGCTTTATCACATCTCTGCCTCCTTTCTACAGGGAAAGATTCTTCAAAAAGTTGTGAAACTTGGTATTTCTAAGATCCTTGAGATCCATATGCAAAGGCCCTCTGCAGAGGCAAGTTTTTTTGCTGTTCAAAACCTTATAGATATTGTACAGCACTTTTTTTTTTTTTAATGAAGCCATCAAAACATATGCTGTATACACTAAACTGTTCCTCCTAACACCTTAGTCAGATGGTGTAAAGATGGTTAATGCTAAACATGTTTGGAGTAGGAGCTTTCAGCAGAGGGAATCTGCTGGGAGTCTTTGCAAATCTGTATAAGTACAATGCACAGATTGTGGGTGGTAAATTAGGAAATTGCTGTATGTTTTTAATGTAGATGCTAACGAAGGTGTGCCCTGTCTCTCCCAGATGCAACACCGTTCATCTTTCTATTCCACCAGCACAGTTGTGGCACAATCTTTTTCTCTTTTCTGTCTACAGATTAGAGAGGCTGGCAACAAACAAAGGTGTTGAGATGGCGATATGTAGCTTCACACAAAGAACTGGGAAACATGTGGCAGGAGAGGGGAAGAAGACATCAGCAAGGATGCTCTTGGACTTTTCTTTTCCGTGCCAGAGCAACAGAGATGCTACTGGCCTAGCCTCAAGCCCAGCCACAGCTGGGCTGGGAGGCCTCCAGAGCTCAGGAACAGACCCCGGTCACCCCAGAAGGATCCTAGAGCTTCCCGTAATAACCGATCTTCAGCCCAGAGACTACTCTAACGTGGTGAGAAAACTGAGGCAGAAATACAATTTTGTGCTTTATTGTTCTTATTATTTCTGTATTGTATTCGTGGTGCTGCTAAGAACAAGCGTGATTTAAGAAACTCCATCCCTTCCCAATGAGAATAAAATATAAGTTATCCAGCATGATTTGCAGACAAGTTTAAAATCTGCCTAATCCCTTTTTATGTCTCAAGTCCCGGCTACCAAGTTTGACACACTTGAATAGCAACATGCTTTTTTGAAGAATTGAGTACACTTCTTCTTTAGATTATGGCATTTCCCAGCTGTCTTAAATGAAGCACATGCAAACAGAAGAATCTCTTGAAAACTTTAACTGAGTATTCTTGCTGTTCAATTCTTTGGAGACATCACTTCATTATAGTACTGCTTCTTTTATATGAGAACACTGACTGTGCTTGTGGAAGATCTTTAACTGGCTTTATTTGCAATGTTAGATCGCTGAAGGGAAAGTTAAATACAGGAAGAAAAATCTGTGTGCGCAGCATCCTAAGGCATGTCTGCAACAGACAACCTCTGCTTTTATTTCAGGTCTAGCTGCCTGTAAATTTTTGAAGGAGGAATATGACTCTTAGGCCTCTGAAAACCTGTATGTTTCAACACTTTACTTTCACAGATGCAATAAATTGTTTCTAGAAGATTCACCATCACCCACACATTAACTCGTCACCTTGAATAATAAAGTTCACAAACATCATTTCATCTTTTCCATGCTAAGTTGCCTGAATAAAACACGAGCACATCACATTCCTTTGATTTGTAGCTTGTATACTTTGTAAACAGCTTTGCCACAAACAATCTGACAGCGTTAAGGTAATGGGACATTCTTTTCAAAGTCCACACGCTTACAGTCCTCGCTATTATTTACACGTATCAACACTAAAGTATTGCAATTAGTGGGATGAAGTTTGGAGGAATGCATCCAGAGGAACAATCAAGGCTGATTGTCTCAGAAGATGCAGAAGCTATTAGTGATCACATGAAGTATGAGGAATGTTGATCCTGCTTCGCTAAACAGCTTGGCATTTCCAGCTCTTGCTTTTTACTGACAAGGCTATCAGAAATGGCACATTTGTCACATATAATTGAAAAATGGCTATCTGCCTTCTCAGAACTTCCTTTCATTTAGGTTTGCTGTGAGATATGCAAAGCATATTTATGCCTGGCACATTGGAACGTTAAATTCAATTTTCTAATGTCTGACACTAGCTTAGGGGAAAATAACACACAGGTTCTTTCATGTACCCTGGGGACCATCAAGGAAAAACAACAGCCCCAGAAACCACTTGTGCTGCTGTGTTTTCAGGGCACTGAGGTTAAGAAGAATCTGCACCAAAAAAACCCAATTACAAATACACTTTGAGACAGTCGGCTCCTGTAAATGCTTTAAAAGACAGTTGCATGAATTTTCAAAGGTAGATGTATGCGGATATTTTCCATGCACATCCTGTATTTACCTGAGGTGTGAGTCATGGCCACACAGTTCAGCTGTTTGGAAAAACCAGCTTCTGATGTGCTGCATCAGATCGGTACATGCAAATATAGGCGTCCATAAGGGATGTTAAAATTGAGAGATTCTGACTCCCTGTAATCAGCATGGCCCCAAACCCTCATCCCAAGCCACCACAAGACACTTGCAGGAAGGACCAGTTCTATCTCCATCACTGACCACTTCACTCTACCACATCGGTGGGACTGGTTGCAAATTCAGGACAAAAAGGAAAGAGGACTGGAGCCCTCCGGAGATAACCACATTTGTGATCCAAGTGCCAAGCTGATTCATCAGCTCGAATAGTCGCCCAATTTGTGGTGTTTTTTACAACATGCTCTTGAAGGTAACTTTGACTTGGTTGTGGCAGAGCCCTGTGGCACTGAGCCACAGATTCCAGGCATTGCTCTTCATCATCCCTTCGGAGGGCTTTCACATCTCTCTAGGCGGAGATGAGCTTTCTGTCTCCGAGCACAGCATCTTCCCTAAACAATCAGGCAGAGGAGTCAGCATCCGTTGCTGTGCTTGAGAGACGGTGATTCACCGCAGGGGGAAGGCAGGAGATGTTGCCAGTTCAGCGTTGCAGGCTCATCACAGGACACGGGAAGGAAGGGAAAACTGGGATAAGAAGGGGGAAAATAAAACAACTTTCCTGTGGGTGGAGATGAATTTATCTCCTCCCAGCCTGTGCCTTGATGGCAGTTAGTGACTAAGAAATAACACTGGAGGCTGATAGAAGCTGGTCATTGCAGCAAACCCCTTAAAATGAGGCTATTGAGAGGAAAACACTCTGTTGCTTTTTGGAAATCATTTTCCAGCTGCCAGGACAATTTGTCGATGTAGTTGGCAGTCTTTGAGGATGAGAAATTTAAGAAATCAGCTGCTTCTTACTGGTGTAAATGACAGCAAATCTCTATGGATGTAAATAGCACACTGGTTAGGCTCACTAGTGGGGCAAACTCATCAAGTACCAGGCTTTTGGGGGACATTTTTTTTCTCTGAGCCATTCTGCTTTAATGAACTGCAAGCCATGACACCATCTCAGACAGACCTGTCTCCCTTTCTCCCGCTTCACCTCATTTCTTGCTGTGCACCCTCGTTGCTTCATGCATTCAAAATCATTCATGTACATAAATCCAAAGAGATCCATAAGAGCTACACACCTGGCCCAGTAGGCACTCAGGTGGCCTGAAACTCTGACCCAGCTGTGGTACAGCCTCTATGGAGCCTTGAAGGATGTGTCTTCAAGGTCAGACCCATTATCTGCAAGTACGACCACAAACATAGCCATAACACAGGCCCTTATAGAGCCAGACATCGCTGCGCACATACAGACAATATGATTGTGGGGCAGAAAGTTGTAAAGCCTCTCAAGTGCAACATGTATCTAGCCCTTGGCTTTTCCACTGCACCGTTTTTTCCCATGTTTTGTGGTACATACTGCAGCAGAACCAATCAAGGTCTGAAAAAACATACTTAAGTGGAGTGCAGATCTGATGATCTGCATCACCAGATGCTGAGATACCTTAAAAAAAAAAAAAAATCACACTTTTAAGGTTCTTTAGAACTCACAGTAGTCTTTTTCTGGTTATTACACTGATGCACAAATGATGTGAAATAGCTTGTTGCCTCACTGTGATGTTAAATAGGATCCTGCCTGTACCCCAGAGCATCCTGAGTGGAGCTAGAGAAAAGCAGCACAAAGGAAATGTGACTTTCCAACCTAGCAGTTAGGATGTTCAAATGAGCAGGGAGAGAACTGCCTGCTTGGTTTTGCTCCCAAAACAGTATCTGTAATTTACATAAATATTGAATAAATGCAAAAGCCATTTCTGGAGCCAGGGTGACACGACTGTCAAGAGAGTGAAACACAGTAGTCCCTCTTGCCCTTCCTCCCATAAAGCTTGGACTCTTCCTACACAGTTGGACCCTTGCATCTTCTTCCATCACTGTCTTCATAGCTACCACCTGAAGGGGCGTGAGTCCCATGCCATCCCAGCTGCCTGTGACTTGACAGACCCAAACTCACATGCTGACCTTTTAAACAGACTTGCTTATTTTTCTTTAACAGTCTGATTTATCAAGAAAGAGGTTCAAGGGGAAGGTCCGGTCTATCAAGCTTGACTGGGAAATGAGTTAACCCTGCAGCCACACCATCCAATCAAGGCAGAAGCCAAACTGGGTTTCTCCAGGTAACAGTGATAAAAGAGAGGTTAGTATAAAAGGAGTGATGATGGTCAGGGGTGCTTGCTAGGGTGGGGTAAAATGTAGCTAAAGATGTAGGAAAATATAGCTAAGAAGAATTTAAGTTTCTCCTTTCTCTTCTCCTTGAATGCTTTCAGGTAGTTAAAGTAGTGTGCTTGAGATTGTGTCATAGGTTAGTGTTTAGGGAATATAACTTGAGAGAAGAAGTAATGAAGTGTGGAAAGAGATCCTTAAACAGAAGAGGTTTGAGATTATAAACAAACAATATAGGGACACACAGGACTAGCTGGGGGTGGGAAGAAGCTGTCTGATCGCAGTAACTGTTCTGCACTTGAGGTCATCTGTGTTGCTTCAAAAACGGGCCACATGGGAGCACTACCTCTGGGTTCCCAGGTCTAAGGATTTCCTCTCTTCCCTTAGTTTAAGTGGCCACTCCACCCGTCACACTGAAGTCTCCAGCTCATCCAACTCATTGCACACCACCATCTCCTTTCTGTGAAATACAGAACTGCTTACAGATGATGCTGTTGGTTTAAAAAGCAATTAAGACTCTATTTTTTACCTTACACATCACTAATGACTGAGCTAGTCTAATTCTACTACAATGTTACCATCTGATGATCTTCTACATCATTAAAAATTAATGGTTGGTCCCTTCTGAATGCACTAGTGATTGTCCCCCTGTACTCGGCCCTGGTGAGGCCGCACCTCGAATCCTGTGTTCAGTTTTGGGCCCCTCACTGCAAGACAGACATTGAGGTGCTGGAGCGTGTCCAGAGAAGGGCAATGAAGCTGGTGAAGGGTCTAGAGCACAAGTCCTATGAGGAGCGGCTGAGGGAACTGGGGATGTTTAGTCTGGAGAAAAGGAGGCTGAGGGGAGACCTTATCGCTCTCTACAGCTCCCTGAAAGGAGGTTGTAGTGAGGGGGGTGTGGGTCTCTTCTCCCAAGTAACAAGGGATAGGAGGAGAGGAAATGGCCTCAAGTTGCGCCAGGGCAGGTTTAGGTTGGCTACTAGGAAGAATTTCTTCACCGAAAGGCTTGTCAAGCACTGGAAGGGGCTGCCCAGGGAAGTGGTGGACTCACTGTCCCTGGAGGTATTTAAAAGACATGTAGATGCGGAGCTTAGGGACATAGTTTAGTGGTGGACTTGGCAGTGCTAGGTTGATGGTTGGACTCAATGATCTTAAGGGTCTTTTCCAACCTAAATGGTTCTATGATTCTTTGAATCATACAAATGAAGTACATTGTATGAATTAGCAGTACCGCTGTCAAACCGAGGCCACAGAGGTAGCGTGCGTTAGGGCTGGTTACCTGTGTCACAGCTGAAGTGGGAACTGGTTTCCAAATACAAGAGTGCTCTTCAGTCCCTCTTCTAAGTTTCTTCTTCCCCTTTCTCCTCTCAAAAGACATAGCACCATGAACTAGTAGGTGTGTTATCTGAGGCAAGAGTGTTTTCTGGAACGGTGGGATGGGAGAGGAACAGCCAGGAATAAGGGAACTGTAAGTATACAAGATGTTGATCTCATTTTTTTCATTTCTTTAGTTTTGGGGGGGGGGGGGGGGGGGTAATTAAAAATTACCTACCTACCTTGCCTGTGTATAAAGATGTATTGATTTGTGGGGAGAGAGCACTTCCAAACTTACAGATGTACCCATAGAAAGGGCCCTTATACCCACCTCGTGAAAAAACAGCGCGTTATGACAATCTAGCATCTCACCACCATGACACTGGACTTGCCAGGGGTGAACAAGCTCAAATCTCCACTGGACATTTTGGCCAGTACAGGGCGTGCTCACACGCTGACATACAATCCACAGAGCCCACACCTACCTTACCAGGTCCTTCAGACATTGATGCCACGGCCTGTTTAACCTAACATTTGGGACCAGGCACAAAGTGTCTATTCACTCCTGTGAGCGCCCCCGAGTTAATGCACCTTATGGATGCAGCTTTCAGGCCAGCCCTGCCACAGCTGCCTGCCGGGCACGAAGCAGCACAGCCCACAGCTTACGAACAAAAACAAAACACGCAGCAGCACTTACGCTGACAAATACAAGTTCTAGCTCTGGCACAAGAAACATTTTCTTCTTTTCTCCTCAAGGAAATAACGTCATTAGGAAATGACCAAGGATTCCTTCAGGGTGCATGTAGCAGCTCCCAGAAAGCACGATAGCATCTCTCACCAGGTATTCGATCTCCCAAATGGTTGCTCTCCGTAAGGTATCGGGCAGTTCAGACACAAGTGCTTCTTTTAAACCAGAGACTCACTACCAGAGCTGAATGACTGGCTTCTGTTTTGCTCAGGTCTGCCAAGACCTCATTCAGTAATCATGAGAAGAATCTCTCGGTATTTGGGGGGAGGAATATTTTTGTTTGTTTAGAGGACAGGGATGTTGGAAGCAAAACTGGTTCTTTATATGAAAGATTATGCACACAGTCCATCAATCTTCTAAAAAAGCTTTTCGGTTTGGGACTGAGGTTTTCCCAGTCACTTATTGTAGTCTGTCTTTACTAACAGTGGTTTGATGTGATCAGTCTCTGTCATGTTTCTGGACAGGCTGACTCAGCTTCCTCAGTGGAAATAAGCAATTTAAGGAAGGAGGGAAGAAAGACCATCTACTCTGTCTCCGTCTGTGCATCCGAAGATGCAGAACAGACTCTGCAATTATTTGCTGATGCCAGTTTCTGATGCTGTGGCACATTTTTCAGATGAGCTGATTATAAATTCTGTAGCCAGGTTCCATTTCTTAGCATTAGAAGTAATATCCTCTCACCATTATCCTCTCAGGGTTTACTCTCACTTTTAGGCAGTGTTGACCACCATCAGAAACAGGATGCAGGATGAAAAGGATTATCATTTAAATCCAGGAGAATATTTGTTACATTGAGGCAGGAAAAAAAAAATCAAGAACAACTAATGACTACACCTCAACAACATTGTTTTTCCACACAGAGCTTTTATTTATCCAGGGATATTTGCAAATACCAAAGAGAGATTTGAATTTCACTTTTCAACCCTGCCCATCGGCTACTCGTCCCATGCAGCATCGCTGCCCACACCTGTGGTTTCCAATGCACGCTTACTACCGAGCCTGTGAGGAGGCTGAGCTGGAGTGTCCTGCTCGCTCTGCTTTCATCCCAGGTTTGGTGATTATGCTTTCGATAGGAAAGTATCTGATGCACCTGAGCAGCTGCCTTTGCTCATCCATTCATCTCTGGTAGCTTCAGCATCATTTGGGTTCGTGGGTCCATGTTTCCAATTTATCTTAGTTTCCAGAGCAACCAAGTCTCATTCTTAGTGCTTCGTCTCAGCTGATTTGGTTATGTCTCTGCTTCCTGCATATTCTGACTTCTCTGCAGCGCTAAAGACTGGGATCACAGGTTTGGAGAAAAAAAAAAAAAAATCCCAGTGCCCGAGTCCTTTTTTTTTTTCCTTTTTTTTTTTTTTAATAGACATTACATTTGTGGCTTTTCTTCCTTCGATGTTTGCCACATTTAACGGTGTGTTGAAGGACTGACACTGCATTTTTCCCATTAGATCTCCCCTTTAGGAGAGTCCCTCTGATCTTATTGCACTCTCCAGTGGAACAACCTCTTTTACTGGTATTTGGGGGTTATATCAATGAAAAGATAATATTAGTGGAAGTGGCATTGTACATATCTTTTCATTTTCTGACACCCGTGTTTCTGTTGCTGCTGTTCTCCTTTCTTGTGCATGTAAAAGCCTCATAGGATTTTTTCTAAAATGTTAATTTTCTGGCTACCCAGTCCTTCCATGCATCCCCCTGTGAAGTCCGTCGCATTGGGTAACTAACTCTTCCCCTGCTCCGTGTACGCACCCGTCCCTCCCTTCCTTTGATCACTGGTTTCTTCGTGCATTTTGCAGTACAGTCAAAGCCATCGGACACCCAAAGTTTTCCATACAACACGAGGAGGCAGGGGATCCCAGGAGGGATGCGGTGTGTATCCGGGCCGCATGGCGTGCAATGCATCCAGCATTAGGGACTCGGTCGGCTTCAGGGAAACACGACAACATCAGCTTGCTCAGAGGTGATTCAGCACAGGTTTACGTTCATCCTCTTAGAACTCATACATTCATTTCCTCAAAGCTCAGACCGTGGACTCTAAACCAGATTTAAACTCGAAACTCTTTTTAATGCTTAACATGTTCAGCTCTCAGTGTCCGCAGTGAGAAATCTGTGAAATGAGGGGAAAAAATCGCCAGAGTCTGTAAAACTTCTGTAATTATAAAAAATAAGTATAAAGCCAGAGTGCTTCAGAACAATTTTCCTTCAGCCTTACAGTAAAGCTGCATTACAAGTCTGTCAACAAAAAATGTTCATTTTCTTTGGTTTTACCCTAAATTTATTCTTTCCTAAACAGATGAAGTTTGAACAGTGTTTCACTGGAGTCTAAAGCTCTCCCCTCTCCTCCCCAAATCCTTTAAAAAAATCTGCACCTTTAAAGATCAAATGACAAATGCATGGACGCCAGGGACAGTACTTGCCCGCTGTGCCACTGCCCCCCTTACAGCTCCCAACGAGGCAGGTAACCCTCCCTCATACTTCTCGGAGGTTATTTTCTCCCACATTTGCTCTATTCCAGGCAGCAGATACGTCTGCATTTCTTCTCTTTCATTTTTTTTTTTTCCAATCTGTTCTTTCCATACAGTATCAACCCCATTTATTGGCAGGGGGTTTAGTTCCTTTTGGGTTAGGGGTCCCAGCAGGCATGAGGGGTGGCAAGCTCAGCCACCTGCCCGGGGTGCTGCACCCCATGGCCATTCCTCCTCCTCATTTTCAGGGGGGTCTCAGAAAGCCCCTCACCCCACAGGGGGAAAGAGCTGGTTGGTGTAAGGTAAGTAGTGGGTAAATTCAGCTTTGCTTCGGGAAGGAAGTGATAAATCCCTTGTGAATCCACGGCACGTGTCTCTGCCTGGGCCGCTGAGGGGACGTTTGAAGCGAGGGGGCAAACTGGTGCTGAGGGATGCCCCATTAGCAAGGCGAGGCTGTACGAAGCGCTGAGGTTTGATGTAAAAGAAGCAAAGTTTGCAAGGACAGGCTGTTTTAACAGAGCAGCCCAAAACATCTGAGAAGGAGGATGAAATGCCTTTAAAATTCAAGGTGAGTAATTTATGAACAACTTGATGATGGCTGGAAAGCTGAGCGGAAAAGAGACAAGGAGCTTAAGTCTCTTAAAGATGAGATGATTTTTTCTGGCAGTGTGGGGCAAACCTTTTCCCATCAAGGTCAGGCAGAAATACAAGGCTTGAAAGAGCACTGAGCAATCTGGTGAGCAACCTGGAGAAACAAAAGGCTTGCTTTTGGAGAGGCTCATAAGGAAAAATATGTCAGCTAGACACACAGCTTTTAAATTAAAATCAAACTCAGCTAGAAAAGCAAAGCTGTATAATAGTTTGTCCCCTGTTAGATTCAAGGAAAATGCCTGGGACGATCGTGTCTTGATGCCGTGTCTCGCGACAGCAACAGTGCTGGTCCCCGCGTGGAGCTCCTTGGGTCCTTGGCAGCACCGCGGCAGAGTCCCAAAGGGTGCTCGCAGAAAGTGGGCAAACACGCACGATGAAAGCCGGTCATTTGCCCAGGCGAAGGTGGGTGAAGCGGTGAGTTCATTTCCAAACATCTGTTATCCAATGTAGAAATACAGGTCCGTATATAATAAGAAGGAAATGAAGCTGTCAGCAGATTTTTGTTTTACTTTCCCTGACTTTGATGATTTTTTTTTTTTGACAGACGAGATAAGCCTAATTATTCCTTTTACAGGGTGTTTACAAAGTTACACCTCTTCCTCTCAGAAGCAAGCCATGATACTGATGCCACACACCCATTCCTGGCGAGGCGTTACATCTGGAAACCTTTTCTTTTTTTTAAACGTGGTAGATTTCTGCCATAAAGACATCACGGTACGTTTTGTGGAAGGCTGTATGCATCACCCACCACCGAGCAGAGGGACGCAGCGCCCTGTATCCATTTTGGCCTGCCGCTCCCTGTCAGTTAATGCCGTTCTCAAAGGTCTGGGCCCGACCGGTGTGACTAAGGACGCACCGCGTATTTTTGCCGCTTTTTCGGCTGACCGCTTTTGTCGGGGCGGCATCTCCCCGAGCGGGGCCGGGCGGGCAGCGGGCCGGGCCCGGCGCGGGGTCGGTGCTGGCAGCCTGACAGCAGGGGGCGAGAGCGCACCGAAAATGCTCCCCGGCCGCCGCGGCGGCAGCAGCAGGAGGAGGAGGAGGCGGAGCGGCCGGGGCTGGGCGGGGCCGGCAGCACCGCCCCCGCACCGCCCTCGCACCGCCCCCGCACCGCCCTCGCACCGCCCCCGCACCGCCCCCGCACCGCCCCCGCGCCCCGCGGCCTGCCGGGGCTGCCCGCCGCCGCGGCGTCGGGGCTGGGCGTGAGGCGAGGGGATGCTCCGGTGCTGCCGGGAAAGCGCGCAAGTGCAGCGGCGGGGAGGGCTGGCGGAACGGCGGCAGAGACCGGAGGGCGGGTGCGGGGTGTCTTCCTCTTCTGTTTTGCGGAACGCGCCTCTTTCCCCTGTTGTTCTCTCCGTTAGGGTTCGGCCAGTCGGGCTTTCCGGAGCTGCACCTGAAAAATGAAGTCGCTGTCGGAAGTCTTCGTAATTCGGGGTGGTTTGAGCCGCGTCTTTGTGAGCTGTTGGATCCTGGCTGCGTACGGGAAGGCCCTTCTGCACGGGCGTCGTTTTAAGACGGTAGATGGGCCCCGTTCCCTTCCAGAAGCGGAAAAATCGACCCCTCACCGAAGTGCCCACGCTCCGGTTGTTGGCTGCTAGAACCAGCTAGGCCGTAGAGATCGCATTAATAAAGGTCTTTGGGTGTTCGTTATAAAGCCAGTCTTACTGCAGTACACCTTCCACGAAAGCATAGCCCGTCTCTTCGTTAGTGAGACTTTATTTCCATTTTGTAAATTACTGGACTGTTGCCTTCTCTTTTTGTTAGTTACCTGTTTGTGGGTTAGTTTGAAAAGCCTCTGACGTTTTTTTTCTAGCAAGAATTTTCAACGCTTTTTCAACACTCCTTCAACACTTTTTCCCTTTGAAACTTCTCTTTAATGGAGGAAATTTGGGAAGGGAAACAGAACGAAAATTTTGTTTCGCCTGAAGCGAGGCAGAATCTTGCTTTGTTTGGGTTTGTAAACTGGAATTTTCGCAGACATGTCCCATTTTATGACACATCTTCATTTAGGAAATGAATATGCAGGGAATTTGGGGGAAAGTTTAGGGAAATAAAGGCAAGAGGGGAGGGCACTCCCCTGGCCCTTTCCAGGCTTCAGTATTGATGAAGAGAGAATAATGCCCTATTTATTAGACGTTTACACATTGTTTGCTTCAGGGACATGGAAATTCATATTTAACATATACATCACTTGTTATTGTTCTTACTTCCTGACTGGATGACTGAAAAAGGAAATTAAGCTGTGCTGAATTACATGTGTTACTGATAGCACAGAAAAAGAACAAACTTCACAGAGAGGGCCTAAACCATTATAGGCCTATGGTGCTTAAAGGTAACCAATTATTGCTGGTAGAGGTGTTGCTTTAGCTGTGATAAAAGTCTGAAGATATAAAAAAGGCAAGCTTGGTAGGGAGAGGTAATATGCTTTATTGGATTAACTCTTACAACTTGGACAACTTTTGGGCTCACAGGTACTTTGACTCCATACGGAGAGTCTATAAACTTTTACTTTTACTATGGGAGGTGTCATGTATGGACCACATCCTTTGGAAAGGAGTTTGCTTTCTGTGCCATTAATGCTGCAACGTCACAGCTGCTGGTGGTGTAACTTGCACGGAGCCCCACTGCAGCGGAAAGTGGGAGCTCCTGGGTTACTGCAGCTTACTGGAGATGTTTCTGCAGCTGGGTTTAGCCAGCTGCATGCTTTCCCCACCTCAGCCTGGGCACTTGCACCTCCTAACTCTGTCAGCCCAACTCCAGGCTCTTCCCCTTCAACCAGTATTGCTCATAGCAAGGCCTGAAGGCAATTGATGGTCCAACACCTGCATCCAGCTTGGGATCCCCTGCTGAAGGATTGAGAGCTGCAGTTATGCCTTCCCATTTTTGGGCTTTTATAAATATTCTCTGTTAAATTTTTACAGCTACAACTTTGCCATCCATTTGGATTTATGTTACCAGGAAGTTGGGTTTACTTTTTGCGCACCAATGCACAAACCTATTTTTGGCAGATTCATTAAACTGACTGAGGAGAGAAAAAGGAGGGAAGGCACTTAGACATCATCCAATACTCAAAGAGGACAACTGCATATTTTTATTTGAAGAATTTGTATAATTCTTTTATGGTCCCTGTTCAGTGGTCTTCGAAGTCAACAGTGTTCTTTGAATCAAACTCTATGGCTGTGTAGGCTTTTAAAAAGAAACTCCACACATCAATGTAGTCCAGATTAGGGACTCCTCTTTTCCAGGCTAACGTGCTGAATGTATCTCCTCTTTACATTAATACAGGCATATGGGAAGAGAGGAAAGCAACCTCCCTGTTTCATGCTAGGAGTGTAACATTTGGAGGCTGCACATGCAAACAGCTAGCTCCTCTAGGAAGCCTGCCGCTGCTTCTCCTAGCTGTGGGAAAAAAATCGGAGGCTGTAAGTTGATTCTATTTTCATCCAAACAGCCTGTGGAAAGCAAAATAGAGTTTCCTGTGAGAACACACTGCTTCCGAAGCCGCCTGATCCTGCCAGTGGCTATGGTGCGGTGTCACACAGCCAGTCTCCCTCAGTAGCTGCACACACATGGTTATCAGGCAAGGACAACGAGGGTGGGCAATGGCACTCGTGGGCAAGCCGACGTTTTGCTTGTGAGACTTTGCACAGGTGAATAGCGATGTTGTTCCTTAGGAACCTGTTGCTCACACAGGCTGGTAAGGACAACTAGCAGGCGCAGGGGTGACATTTATAGGTTGGTGTGTCAGCAGGAGGCAACAGGGGAGAAGGTTGTGGTCAAGGCACTGATACCTGTTGCTGCATGCTTGCTGCTCGTCAGTCAGCAAGTGTTCCGTGAACAAAATTGTTCAGACTTGTCTCATTAAAATGCTTTCCCCTAAAATGGCCACAGTTTGTTGCCAGGGTGTTTTTGTAGCCTCATTGTAATCCTGGAATCCCCCATAGCTTACAGACGCTTTCAGAGCAAGTATAAACAGTGGAAACAACCCCTTATTTTAAGTAAGAGTTGTAGATCAGAAACCATTTTACTCAAGTTTCCCAGGCTTAAATTCACCAGCTGTCCTTTACCTGTCAAGGTGAGATTTTGAGCTACTGATTGTCCTTGCTCAAAACACATGTAGGAGCAAGACCCAGCAACTGCAGTCTGACTAAGAGGATGGACATTGGTCCAACTATCCCATGAGAGGTTATGCAAACCAATGTGCTGACCATGTGTCATGGTTTAACCCCAGCTGGTAACCCGATATCACACAGCTGCTCGCTCACTCCCCCCCCTCCCCAGTGGGGTGGGGAGGAGAATCGGAGAGAAAGGAAAACTTGAGGGTTGAGATAAAAACAGTTCACCAGGACAGCAAAGGAAAAAAAGATAGTATTATATATTAATAATGATGATAATAATAAGAAAATATGATGATAATAGAATATATAAAACTAACGATGCACAATTTCTCACCACTCAATGACCGATACAGCCTGTCCCAAGCAGCAATATCGGAACAGCACGTTCCAGAGGGAGTGAGCGAGGGAATGAACGAAAAGGCCCCAACGAATGAAAAGGAGTGAAAAAGTAACTCCAGCCCACCAGCTGACCCCCACTTACACTGGGCATGACGTCTATGGTACGGAATACTCTCTTTGGCCGGTTTGGGTCAACTGTACTGGCTATACCCCTCCCAGGTTTTTGCACTTGCACATTGGCAAAACCTGGGAAGCTGGAAGACGTCCTTCATCTCTTAGCAACAACTAATAACATCAGTGTATTATCAACATTCTTCACATATCAAATCCCATACTAAATCCAAAACACAGTAGCTACTGGAAAGAAAATTAGCTCCATCCCACCTGAAACCAGGACAGCATGCTTTGGGCTGTCATTACTTGACATCTTCTTTCACTTTCTTCAACGACTTTCCCATTTCTTTAAATGTAGATTCCCAGGAACAACAGGTAGTCATTTTTCTTTTGTCCTTGCACCTACTGGTAAGACCTCAGCAGCACATGGACAAAGTGAGAATGATCTCATAAGGCAAATACATGCAGTACTTCAAACTCTCACTTCTCCTCTTCTCTCACCAGCTTGCCTCTCTGTGTTGCAAGACCCGGCCATACCTCAGAATGTCCCAGTTTTCTTGTAGGAGTCTGTGTCGTTTCTTCAATCACCAGCTTTTTCAAATGAGATGCTGTAACATTTTGACACACTGCAGAGAATTGGTAGCAAAGGGCAGCACGGCCCCTTGCAGTAATGTGCGACAAACCCTGTAATGCCCTTCGCAGAGTATCACATCGTATCTTCACAGTAGCTGGCAGCAGAGGGCAAAGAAAGTTAGGTATCTTCCAGTTCCTGGTCTAGGCATAGCTATGGATCACAGATATCTACTTGCCCTCATGCCGGCGTTGCTCTTCAGCTTAAATGGCTCTTTTCCTTTTTCCTTCCTCAATGTGTTACAGACAGCAATCATGCTCTCCGCCTTCACTTTGCTAAAGTGGCCAAATCCTCCCATCCCCCTTCATACCTGTAAAACAAATAGCATTGTTCTTCTCTGAGGCAGTGGATGCAAATGATCTTTTTGGCTCCATCTTTCCTAAGATTCTGGGTTTTAGAGCCAGAAGGTCTTGTCAAAGGTACACCTGCAGCTGACTCGAGGACGGTGCTTCCTGACCAGAGACAGTTAATCATCAACAGCATCCAGATGGTTTGTGACTGGGCCTGGTGATGATGCATATACTTGGGGAATTTCCAGGTTTTGTTCATGATTCATTCAGCTTTGACTTCCCTGGCTGAAAAGGGAAGATCTCACAAAACATAGTAATAGTTTGCATTATAGAGCACTTCACACTTCACAGCACCAATTGAAGAGATTTTGAGAAACTGGAGATTTTGAGATGACTCCTTCATGGGGATGTCATGGTGTTACATCATAAGGTTGGATCTGTATCAGTTTTCCTTTTCTGTTGTGTACAAGCACAGGCTCACAGGAACCTTTCACAGGGTTTGTTTTATCTGTCTCCAAGGCCATTTACTGCTGCAATGTGAGAGCGCTTAGCTTCCCTTCCAGTCTGCCATTCTGCTTGTGTCCCTGCTTTAATAATGACAGTAATGCAAACCGTCACTCTCCTTTTGTTCCAAAGGCAGCTGACTTTTTACAACCTGACACCAGGTTTGCATCTTAGAATACAACTGCAGTCATTCAAATGAGTGATAAGAAATGCAGCAGAGCATCCTTTCGGCACCAGGAATATATGCATTTACTGTTGGCACTTCAGCGATAATGAGATGCACCTTATCAGTGTGTCATGTGAGAATCTGCAACATCCTTAAGACGCTGGTCCCACTTCAGCTAACTGCCAGGAGTGTGCTGTAGTCAGAGGGTGTGGTGGGAGTTTCAAGGTCAAATCACGCGTATTGCTCACAATCACTGTGCTTGATACATTCTGAAGAGAATGGATGTAATAGGTTGGGGTTTGTTTTCCTTCTTATGGAGCAGAAACTTGCAGAAACTTACAAGGCGTTGCTTATCATGAACATGCTTAGCTACATGAATGTTGCAGCACTGCTAGCAGCCACGCCTAGTTAGCACAGACTGGTACACCCCCTACGCTTTCTTCTCCTGGTGCCATCACCACACTCGCACTCCCTGCCTTTCGCTGTGGACTGATGGCTGCTTTAAAGCCCCACAAGCTCCTGCCCCTCAGGGCATGCTCTGCTTTCACCTCTGGGCTGCTGGGCACAGGGGACACGGTCACTCCTGGGCCCAGTGCGGTGTGTCCCTCCTGGCACCTGCGAACATCCCAGCTGCAGGCTGCACCCCCCTGCTCTCCACCTGCGCCTGCAAGCATGCTCCGCTCGTAGGACCCTGTGCTTCAAGGATGGCAGGGAGGCCTCCTCGGAGCTGTAGCGCAGCTTGTATTCTTCCTAATGATAGTACCCTGTTGCACATCCTTTCTGTGGAAAGCCATAACCTGTAAATATTATGCCCCATCATTTAGCCTCTGCTGCAATACCCTTCCGGAAAGGCAGAGTCCTCGAGACACCTCAGCTGCCATCGCTTCCTCTGCCACCTGCATCCTCTGCTCCTCCGGCCCCACTCACCCCCCATCTGACAGTCTCCATGGCTTGCTTCATGCTGTCACAGTCCAAGGGGAGACCCATTTCTCCACTGTGCTGTTTCTCCCCCTTTGCCAATGACTCATCCTTGCTGTGACTCCTTCAAGAAGCAAGTTAATACCATCAATTAAAAAAAAAAGAAAACAAAACATTCAGTCCTTGCAGACTCTCAACTGCTTCCTTTTTATTTCAATCTGCAGGCTCTCCGAGGCATCTCATTTTGTGTGCTGAACTGCATCGAGCACGGATGCCGCTTTCCCTATGACAGAAATGCTCTGTTCTACTGGCCAGCACTGCCTGTGTGCATGGGGACATAACATACTCTGCAGGACGCTTCATCCGTGTCCCTGCTAGAGGCTCCAGGGAAGAAGACTCGGGCAGGTATGCTAGGGTGGCAGTGCCGAAATGTTATCGGTCATCCCTGTGTCACAGCCCAGGCGAAAGTCCATCTCTCGGCACCTCAGCGCTCCCCGACTCAACGACAGAGGCAGAAAGCAAGGGGGGGCAGAGGAGCTGCCCCACCTTGGGGAACCAGCGCAGCCCATCAATATTTTTAATAGAGTGGTTTTCAGCTGTTGTTTGAGCTGTTTCATCGTTTATGTCTACTCCACTCTTCTTGGGGGGGGGAAGCAAAAGTGGAGGGAGCCTAGAACAGAAATGCTCCTGCTTTTCCAGAATGATAATGGCTCCGCTGTGCACTGTTCTTGTATCGTAACCTTCCCAAAAATACTACTATAGAAGACAGTTTGCAGTTTGAAAGTGCTCCCTCCCCCAATTTAGTACACACTCAGACCTCAGAGATGCAAACTGGCAGAGATCCTTCAAAACCAGCACTCGCCGAGGTCCACGTGGGTCAGCAGCAGAGCCCACAGCTTGTGGCTTTCCTTCATGTGGTCATCATCCACCCAGTGTTCCTCGGCTATGCTTTTTGTGTGTTCTCAAGTAGTGGCCTACCAAATGTCTAAGAAAGGCCATTTTTGTCTTCAGCCCAAGGATCTAATCCAATACTTTTCTTCTTGAAAATAAAGCAGGTTAATGTTGATATTTTTTGGCTGTATGCAGTTTGTAGAACACAGGCAATAATAGGAAACATCTTTTCACTACCATACCTGGTTTATTCCATATCTTTCTGACTACAGCAGAGAAATATATCTTCCTGTTATTACATTAATTTCATTTTTACTAGACTTGTGTAAACTTCAACTTCTGTGATACACAATTCAATTTCTTTTGAGTTTCAGAGGCAGTGGCAAAAGGAAGAAAGAAGAACATCTGAGGAACGTCTGAAGAACATCCCTCGCTTTATTACTGTTCCTGGTATCCCACCACCCCACCCTCATTCGGGCTGTGAGATGAAACTAGTAGCTCTCCTTCAGGCTTCTCTATTCAGAAAACAGGTTGTACAACGCTGAAAGGGCCTCCTGGAGGAGAAGGCTGGTTTGAGTTTTATCCTGTGGGCCAGTGTAGACCAATGACATTTTACTGTGTCAGCGTCTCATCATTCCCAAATATCTAAAGGCAGCACAGGCAGCAAAAGAAGCAAGCCCATGCTCTCACAGTGTCTTGACATGTGATGGGATGCTAATATTTAAACAAATCCAACACACCAAATGACAGTCTCACATATACCATTATATGTACAGTTGGCCAGTTACATTGCTCCCAGTTTCCCTCTGGATTTTGCATGGGTTCTCGGTACTTTGAAGCCCTCAGTGGATGGTGCATCTCCATGGGACCTCCACCCTCAGCAGTTATCCCGGCCTGAAGAGCAGCTGGCCCAGTCTTACCACCCAAGTTCAGTGCTTCCATTGCCTCTCTTGTGACTGATATAGTCTCACACTCAAGTTGCAAAGCCACATCTGCAGTATTTGCATGATGGCAAATGACTGCCCATAAATCATTCACATGCTACCCCTTCCCTTCCCTCTCCTTCCCTTGCCTCCCCTCCTCTCACTTGCCTGTTGTTGGCTTCTGTCCTGAAACAACTTTCTATCGGAGAATGTCTTTGTATTGGGTTTGTGTGACAAGGTTTTGGTAGCGGGGAGGCTACAGGGGTGGCTTCTGTGAGAAGCTGCTAGAAGCTCCCCCCATGTCCGATCGATAGAGCCAATGCCAGCCGGCTCCAAGACAGACCTGCCGCTGGCCAAGGCCGAGCCCATCAGCCACGGTGGTAGCCCCTCTGGGATAATGTATTTAAGAAGGGAAAAAAAACCCAAAACCCAGAAAAACTACACAACAGCAGCCAGAGAAAGGAGTGAGAAGATGTGAGCGCAACAACTCTGCAGACACCAAGGTCAGAGAAGAAGGAGGAGGAGGAGGTGCTCCAGGCACCAGAGCAGAGATTCCCCTGCAGCCCGTGGTGAAGACCATGGTGAGGCAGCTGTCCCCCTGCAGCCCACGGAGGCCCACAACGGAGCAGATATCCTCCTGCAGCCCGTGGAGGACCCCACACCAGAGCAGGTGGATGCCCGAAGGAGGCTGTGACCCCGTGGGAAGCCCGTGCTGGAACAGGCTCCTGGCAGGACCTGTGGCCTCATGGAGAGAGGAGCCCACGCTGGAGCAGGTTTGCTGGCAGGACTCCCTCGGAAGAGAAGTAAAGCTTGAGAACAGGTTCTCCTCTTGCTGCAGGGATTTGATTCTCTCCTAGCCTATATGTGATATAGTTACTTATCCCTGTGTAGCCCAAAAAGAAAATGGGTGGTATGCAGTGCTTATGAATGGTATATTGTAAAATCTATAGGAAGACCAGCTTTATTTCTGTGTGATATTAGTCTTTAACACAAACAAACTATTGCGAATTAGTGCATCACCTTTATCTTTACACTAAGTTTATGCTTTTATATTAAAACTACCTCTGAATAGACAGCTGTGAGATCAAACTAAGGTTTGAGTTTTCAGCTAGAAATGCAAAAGTGATGACTCTGAAAAGAGCAGTTCCTCACCTGTACATAGCCCTTAGCATTAAGTCAGCACAACTCCCACCGAGAGCTCTTGGGACTGAGCTCAGCTGAGGCGAAGAAATGTGTCAGGGGAGTGCGTGCATGGTAGTGGATGAGCATACGGAGGCAGTAAGAGCAGGCAGGCACAGTGCCGTGGATTTGCCGTGCAACTGTGTGTGTACCTGTGCAGACCCTGATCCTCGGGGAGGGTTGGTGAGCACCAGAGCACAGCCCTGCGAGATCCACCAGTGGCTGCTCCTGGCCCTGCCGCAGCCTCCCCACAGGGCACGGGGCCAAGGGCAGCGCCTGGTCGTGCTCGTGGACCTGGCCAGGGCAGGCCCCACCACTGGGGATGGGAGGGTATAATTCCCATTGATTTCTACGGCAGTAAGATGCCAACATAAATACGGTGATAATAGCCTCCATCCTCATGGAGGCGAGGCAAGGATCGGTGTTATGAAGGATTATCAGGCTCTTAGATACCAGTAAAAGATACACTTGATGCATGCAACAAGATAAGGACTGTATGTAGATTGTATGTAAATCTGTCTTTTTTTTACTAATGCAAATGGGGTAAAAATTGGCGAGCAGTCAGGCATGCAAGCACACCTTCCTTCTCCATCAGGCCACAAACTTGCTCTTGCTCACAATTTTAGACTATCCCTGCTGCAACACTACCACCGATCTATACAGAAATTAATTTGAATCAGTGTGGTATTCTGTGGATGACTACAACTTAAATTTCAAAGAAAGGTATGGCACTAAGGATAGAGCTATGGTTTAAGCACTCCAGAGATGCAGGTTTATTTCCTTGCAGCATCCTGAGTAGTGCGGGGCACGCTGCTGAGTGATTCAGCTTTCCAGCTCCTAAGATAAAGATGCTCTTTCACAGAATGGAATATTGTGGTGATTTGACATTTTGTGAGTTTTTTAAATGTGTCCCTTGGATTTAATTCTCTGTATTGATATCAAACCACAGACCTAGATAAGAAAGAGACTTGAAGTAAGAAAAACAATGTAGACTATATCAGAAGTTGAGACCAATTCACACAAGCTTTATAAGACAGAGGGAGAAAGTAAAAATACCAATCGCATATTTCCTAGAATTTTGTGATGAATCTGTGAGGATTTTTAAGCCATAAAGGACTCTCTGACAAACTTCTGACACTTTGGAGATTTCTTTTCATGAAATGACAAAGTTTCTGTACAGTCTGGTTACAGTATCACAGTGAGGACACATTCAAGTAGAGGGAAATAGAAAAGTTGGTACTTTGACTTTGGAGTCCTTCTAAAGTTCCCGGGGATTCAAGGAAAGCAGACGATCAAGCAGTTCCCTCCACTGGAGTAGCCTTGGCCACCTGGAATATATCGCGTAACAGTGTGACATTTCTCTGGATTACTTCGGTAATCCAATAAATGTGAATTCAACCCTGGGGAAATAGAACTGTGCAAAAATGTAATTATAGGCTTGTAAAAATCATACTTTCCTAATATTCCATTGCTTTCCCAAGAGAAACATATTACCTTGGGGACTGAAATGGGTGTGTATTTGCTACATCCATCGTTACAATACATGTAATCTACTGCCACTTCTACCTACAAGTACAAGATGCTAGACTCTCAGGTCCCCTTACTGTAGCAGCTCCAGTGAAATCAAAGTACTAGAGTCAAACAGAATCTGCATGGGTTTAGATGAGAATCAGAGCCATTAAAACAATTTTATGTTAGTATTATTCCTGCTCTTTACCTCACACATAGGTCCACACTTCATCTTTTCATATAGATGTGTTGGCTGCACCAATTTACACTAGCTAAGGACCAGAATATCTGTGTTGAAAACTGTTTAAAACATGGAGTGGAATATGCCAGCAGGAGCATGCTTTCATGGGATAAGGACCATTCTTCAGCCTTCCAGCAAAGAAATGCAAATCAAAATCATTCAATCACCCTGAAAAGCCTTAACAAAATGATTGTTGTCATCCCTGTTGCTTGTAGGCAGACCCTGAGATCGAAGAGGCACTCTTGTTTCATGGTGGCGCTCACTTGCCCTATCCTTCAGCAGTGGAGGTAGATCAGCAGCCTTCCCCTGTGGGAATTGCTATGGGGATTCCTCCAAAAACATGCTTGGTTGGAAAATGGATCAGGATTTTTCAACAGAGCTGTTTTTCCTTGGAAAATGTTGATATTTTAGCATTGGTGACCCACAGTCAGAAGAAGAAAACCACTCTTGTCTCCACCACCTTTTTCTGCCCAGCAACCCAAGCTTAGGTAGTTTGCAGGTTAAGACACTTTCTGAGAATTGAGACACTCAGGTGAACATCTCTGCTCTGTGACAGCAGCCAATCTGCTCTTGGCCATTTGGGCGTGAGTGAGTCTCACCTTCTGATTTCTTGTGTACAAAAACATTAAAGTCCTTTTCATTCAGACATGGAGTGGAAAATGGTTGAAGTCTCCTGTCTTGGGTGTGCATGGCAAGCTGTTGGCAGCGGGGGGCTGCAGGGGCAGCCTCTGTGAGGAGCAGCCAGGGGCTGCCCCCAGTACAAGCCGGCTCCAACTGACCAGCCGCGGGGCACAGCTGAGCCCCTCAGCCACGATGACCAGAGGAGTCTGTGGCACTTCTGTGAAAACTTACTTAATAAAGGGTGGTAAAAGCAGCAAGAGAGGGAACAACAAGACCAGAGGAATAGGATGCACTGCATGGCAGAGCTGGTAACATCCCCCAAAGGGACCGTGGCATGTGGATAACCCATGCCAGAGCAGATACTCCCCCAAAAAGACTTCAGCCCATGGAGGACCCATGTCAGAGGATAGAAAAAGAGTGAGAAGGAAGGAGCAGCAGACAAAAAGAGTGAGAAACAATGAGTGGCAGAAGGAAACCACTGCACCCTGACCCCAAGCCCCTGTACTGCCCATCGCCTCACCAAAGGGAATAAGTGCAACCTGCAGCAATAACAAGGGGAGTGGAGACTGGGAAGGGGAGGGGAGAGGTGTCTGGAATGAAGCTGAGCCTGGGAAAGGCAGAGGAAAAGTCTTTTCCCTAAGTGTTTAAATGTTTGTCTTCTTTGTTTCCCTATACTTGAATCAGCAATTAAATGTTTATGTTAATTGGCAATAAGTTAAAATCTTTCCCCCAGTCCAGTCTGTTTTGCCCACAACAGTAATTACGGGCAACAGTAAGTGATCTACCTGTCTTTACCTCAACCCACAAGTTTTCTCACTCTCGTTCTTCCTATTCTTTCCCCTTCCCACTGGGGAGGGTGAGTGAGTGGCTGGCTGTGTGTTTGGCTGCCGGCTGGGGCCAACCCACCACATCCCCAAAACATTTGTGGCATAAGAAAATCATCTCCTGTCCTCTCTGGTGGAGGAGCTGTGGAGATCATGAAGCATTTGTAAAGGCTGCCAGAAACAACCATGAAGTCTCGCCATCAGGGTTTTTAAGGATCCATGAGTGAACTATCTTGTAGGAATGACATTGTAACTTGGGTGAGGTAGGGGAATAGATGAAGTGATCTTATTTCCTATGACCATATGGCTTAGACCCCTGTGTTTCCAACACTCCAGCTACCACAGATCTGATCATTTAAAAATGACAAATGAAGGGATCTACCTTCATGTTTATGAACACCCACAAATGGATAGTTTTGCTTTTATCATGAAGAAACCCCTTCAAAAATTGGTTTTCAAATAATGTCACATTAATTTCATTATACCTTGTATAAGAAGAATTCAAGGGTGCTTCTTCACAGTATTAAATAGCACTGGAACAAAGTAATCGCTCAGGAATATTGGTGTGTATCTTATCTCACCGTTCCGTCAGCGGCAATGCGGACACCACGAGGCTGAGTGCTTCCTGGAGTGCCAGCAGGAGTTAACCAGCCTGGGATGATTCAGGCAGAAGCCCTGGTCTGATACTGAGGAAAAGAAAACTGCAACTTTGATGGGGTTGGTTGATTGGTTGGTTGGTTTGTTTGTTTTAGCCATTCCTAAAGGTGTACATTGGTCATCCAAGAGAAGAAGAATGGTAGTTGTTGTTCTTCCCATGTTGGCCAGCCAGAATATTCTGGACTTTTCCTCCAAGCTGGTATGGACGAGGCAGCTTAGCTTCTAAAAAACTCTTACCGTATGTGGCCTCCCAGCATAGCCTGTTGCTCTTTGTAGCTTGGACCACACTGTTGGAGTGAGGTCACTCCAGACCTAATGTTCTGTGGTCCTGATGTATGAGTGTAACTGTGTGGTGCTAAAACCAACTAATAATGATCTTGAAGGAAGAATAACTTGTTGCCTTTTTCCAAATAAGCAGAGCAAAAAAATCAGTGCAAAATGAAAATGACTATGTTTGGAGTTTTCCTGTCAGCAATAATTCTCAAAAATATCCACTGGAGGAGCTGGGAGGATAGGAAGTGTTCAGTAATTTTTTTGGTCTACCATATTTTTTGTCACAATACTTCATGCAAGTCTATCAATGGTGTATCCTTGCACAGAGAGCATCAGCCACTCATTGGTAACTCATGCTGCTCCTCAGAGTCCTAAATATGTAGAGGTTTGCAGCTGGAGAACTGAGGATAGCTCTGTCACAGATGAACTTGTCTGTCATCTTATTATTGAGGGCATTTCTCCATACTGTGCAAGTTCTTAAGCCACTTACAGGTTTTTTTTGCTTGGGTTTTTTTCCCCACAAAAATCATTATCTTAAAATGTTCCTGCCTCATTTAACAGCCATTACTGCTAATATACTTCCATGGCATAATATTGTAATGTAAATTTAGCTTGACTGCATGAGGATGCAGGGATTTGCAAGTGTTGTTGAAAGTGTTGCCGTGGGAATCCACATTAAGCTGTGAAAGTAAGATCCCACACTTTGTCTATAACAAAGCGAAAGGGCTCCTGAGACCTTCCACCTTACCCTCCAGCCATGCCCAGCCTCGTAAAAGTTGGGTAAACCACAGCATATGACTGAATTGGTCAAAAATGGGATTCCTGCTGCCAAGTAGTGGCAGGACCATTGGAGGCAGCACCTGCTTTTTTGTCAAAAAGATCCCATGTATAAAGTGGAGAGAAAGTACTGGAGTCCAGCATGTGCCATGCTGACCTCCTGTCAGTTTAGGATGTTTGCAGACTAACAAAGCCCAGCACACCTTTGAAAAAAAATGTATCTTTGATGCTATTTCAGCTCACAACTCAACATTTTCTTTCTCCCGCCCTGACCGCCTCCCCACGCCCTGTCCTGGGACTGCAAGGGCCCTGAGGGATGTGGGATGTGAACAAGCACGCTCCGGCCAGATCTGTCACGCTGCAGCGTGGTATGTGACTGCTATGCACACCGGCCCCTGGCCCTGCAAGGAGGCCGGTGACAAGCACCAACCCAAGGGATGGCCGAGCCCCGCAGCGCGGCCGAGGTGCCAGACTGGCACTGGGGGCTCCTGCTCTATGAAGGGATGGAGCTGGTTGAGCTCGACGTGCTCCAAGCAGAGGGGTACCCTGGCTTTGTCACTGGCTTCAAACACACCAGCAGGGAGGAAAACACCCTACATGTTTTCTTGTTTAAAAGGAGAATTGCTGCAAAAAGCGTGACAGGAGAGATGAAGGCAGGTGGGGAGAGGGGAGTGTGTTGTATCACTCTGTTTTCACCCATGAGATTAGGGAACTGCTGTTTTGCCTTTTTCTCCCTAAAGAACATGTAGCCACTGCTCAGGTACACTTCAAGGAAAGGGGCCAAAGCAGCAGCAAGCCAAGGCATCAGCGCCAGACAGACTGCAAGGTATGGTAAACCCGACTGAAGTGAAGGGAGGCCTCTTGCCTGTGTCATTGAGATCTATGATGCCCAGACTTTAGGTCACCCGGTCTTTCTTAACGAAAAGCATGTGTTCAAGGAAAGCAGATTGTCTTGACTGTCAGTTCCTGATTTAGCCCCTATTCAGTATTTTCTATTTGAATTTGGCTACCCTAGCCAAACCCTGCTTGGATGATTGACATTTTTATAAGAGACTAGGAAATAGCAGATGACAAATGACTTACATCTCCTGCAGATTTATGAAGCTTTGGATTTATAAACATTTTCATGACTATGCCACAGCCATCTAAATGTTTCCAAACAAAGAGAAACAGAAGCTCCTGAGGAGTGAAGACCTCAGTATTAGTTGGTTATTCCAGAAACTGGAGTTTTGTTACGGAACCAGCTCCAACACTTGACCTGTCTTTTACCCTTTGCTCCATCCCTTTCACTTCCATTGCCCACTTCTCGTTCTTTATCCTCTTGCTTGCCCATATGCTTTCACCCTTATGAGTTTTAATTCAAGTGTGCAGAGATTTTTCATGTTATGTTGATTTCTCAGACATTCAGAAAGCTTAAGGCTACTGTTTTTTAAAAGCCTTGAATATGAAAGCAACCCATGCATTTACGGGCTGTGACTTCCAATGAAATACCAGTATTTCCCTTTCCATGGGACAGCCTGTTGTACCCGTTCTCTCCTCCCAGTGCTTTGCTGATAAATATCTGCTCAAACAGCAAAAAAAAAGAAATAAATCCATTTACTCAGGCACTGAGCTGCACCAGTGTGACAGTATTGCTCAGTATCTGTAGCCCAGAAAACACCTTCCCGCAGCCACTGCTTGAACACTCTCAGACTTTGCAAAGCCACCACCCCCACTCAAGCCTCCCCATCACACGGTTCAATATTCCCCCTGCCAACTCCATTGCATGTCTACTATAAAACGTCCTTGGCTAGCTAGTTCCAAGTTTTGGACAAACGGGTAGGCTCAGTGCGGTGGCACAAAAGGTGCCAGCTGAGGTTGACTGTCCTGAATGCAAAGCTTTAAGCATGGTGCTGCAGCAGTAGCCATGACGTATTTCCATTTAAACACCAACCTCCCATAACCTTCCTTTTGGAAGTCCCTCGTTCACTTCATTAACTGTAAGCCTCTCTTTTCATATTACCTTGTCCCTCTGCTAATCTAATTCACTGCAACCTCCTCAGAACAAGGTGATGGCTTCATCATTGAAATTCATGAGTGAACTTTTAATCTCATTTAGTGGTCAAAATGGGAGGGCAGAGATGCCAGCGTGGATATTCTCAAGTCCTGGTATAATGTTATCGCAGTTCATTGCTCAGCTGTAGAAAGCATCTGTATTTTATGAGGTCCCCCTAAAGCATACCAGCCTTTTCTGCCCCAGGGTTGTGCCCTCACTAAGCTCCTGAAGTTCTGGTCCAGCCTAGGCTGTACTCACAGTACAGGTGCTAGGACTGACTCTTTTCACTGGCTTTATTGTGGGACCCTATGGTTATAGTCACCAAAAACTGAGTAAGATCTCAGATTGACATCTGGCGGGAGCCTCTTGTGCCATGCTGACTTCTTGGAAATACACTTCCACCCAAAGCAAACAAGTCTCCCTTCAGACAGCTGCAAGTCTCTCTGTGAATGCCCTGCTTGGAAGCAGGCTGCGGGCTATCCAAATCATTGGATATCGTTTTATTCTGGTTGCGCAATTCTGTAATGTTGCCCTGGCTGCCGCTGGGAACCACCTTCTCGCTCAAACGTGTGAGCCAGAGCATGAAGAGAGTCGCTGCAAGAAAGGTAAAGCGTTCATCCCACTACAAGCGAAAGAAATGGCCAGGGACCTTGCTTCTGGAGCCTGAGCTGCCCACCGCTGTCATTTTAGAGTTTCCCTGTTCAGCTGCGAACGAGCATCCTGGTGCTGAGGAAATCTACATCCAGGCTCATCAGTTAGTGCCACATTAGCAGCAATTTTGGCTCAGAGGTCCCCATTGTCTCCTCAATTAAAAATTGAGATCAGGACCAGCTAAAATAAGCTTTTCAAAAGCTCTTTTCCAGAGAGAGGAATACCTGTCTTTCGGAACTATTCTTTTCCATATATACACACTAGGAGCAAGCAGTAAGTTACTAAAGTGCATGTATGTATGCGCACATACACGTACACATATATATGCATTGTAAAGACATTTTGTTTCGAAACAGCATTAAGGCACGTTTGCCAACACATAAATTAAAGGCAAGGAGCTATATTAGGCAGGACAGCCAGAACAGAGACCTGCAGGGAAACATCGGTCTCTCATTTGAGTAAGAAAGAGAGTCTGCTGATTGCTGAAAGCGGCTTTCTCGCTCTTTCTCTTCTAACACAAAATTTTCTGTCTTTAAAGACAAGCTGTTCCCCACAAGGATTTGCTAAAAGGGTAGCAATGCGAGGGAAGCATTCCTCCTGCAGCAATGCTGCTGGAGCCTAATAACCTTAACCGACCTTAGGTGTCTCCATGCTCCAGCTCTGTATCTCCTCTCAGCTCATTCTGCAAGAGCTACTTAACCTAATTACAGAGGAGAAGACACCTCACGACTGTGGCAGGCGAGGAAGTGGGGGAGGGTGGACAACGCGGGCTTTCGTCATGCGTCCTCACGCGTGATTTGTACAGGATGAAAAAAATTCCCTCTTCCCTTCAAAAAAGGACAAGCTCCACCTATGCGAGCACGGGAGAGACAAGCCGGGAAACCCGTTCCCCGCCGTGCAGCTGGGCTGTGCTTCCCGGCAGGCTGCGCTCCCGCATCGCCCCGGGCTCTGGCACTGCTGCGTCCTACGCTGGGGACAAGTTCTGTGGCACATGTAGGTCTGCTTCTGCCAGCGCTGCACCGTCCCCTGCTCTTCCTACGGGTGGAGTACAAAGGCAAGCCGTGAAAATCAGTAGAGGATCACTATGAATTTCCTGCGTGGACATCTTGGACTGTTGAGCTGGAGGCAATGTGACAGCTGTGGAAGATAGTAAATGATTACGAGGAGAGCGAGCAGTTTTGTCTCTAATTCTTGTAACAGGAAAACAAGAGGGCATCTGTGAAATAAGCCTGGCAAAGTTTTCTTTCCTGATTTTTCTTGAGTTGCCTGTGGAACATCATGAGAGATGGAGACAGCATGAAATAAAGTGTTTCAGTAGTGCTTTAGAAAACTTTGCTATATAAGAAAAGAAAAAAAAAATACATAAAAAGAGGCAAATCCCTCCTTAGGTCATAGACATGTCTGTAACTTTCAGTAATTGAAAAGAAACTTCTTCAAATGGCGGCTTAAGCAAAAGGAAAAATTCTCCACAATAGATTTTTGACACCTTTTTCTGAGATGCTTATTTTAGGCATTCGGGGAAAAATATCATAGAGGGGCAGCAAGAGTCAGTACGATAATAGCACTATTTCAGACATTTCTGAAAGCAGATCATCAAGGAATGGTACAAAACACTATCACTGAGGTATAAGCCAGGCTGCTGGGCTGTTTTCTAATAAGACGCATACGTGTAATTTGCATTCCTGCCTTTTGCAGGAGAAGCGTGGTGAACTGCTTCAGCCATTGCTGCACGCAGTTTTGAGGGTTACGGGAAGGGAGACGGATGTTCTTTCTGTTGGAAGACGAAGGGGATCCTCCCATAGGCTTCTTCCCAGTTCTTGTGTAAGGAGAGCTGCAAATAGTTTTTCATGGCAACAGACTGAGCGGTTCAGCAGCAGAAATCGAGCCGTTTTGCTGGGTAAGAGAGGAGCCACGCGGTACCTGATGGGAATAATAGTGCTGCTCTCCCACCCTTTTGTCATGCCGCCTCAGGTCGCTAGCACGCTGGGGAAGGCAGGCTTGCCCTTTCTCTGCACCGCACCTCGTGTAACAGGCTCCGGAGAGCGATGGGGACAGAATAAGGACATGACAGCTCTCCGGATTTGCTCGCATTCTCACTTGGAGCAGAACCAAGCCTCCCAAGTGTTTATATGCGAAATGGATGTTTTTCAGTACGGTTGTTTTCAGAACAAACACCTCTGCTTTGCAGCTGCAATGCTGGATGCCATCTCTCACGCAACCTCCTCTTGCCCCAGGCAGTCCTGCCCGGGGAGCCCCACACGTGGTGCACCCCTTCCCGCTGAAACCTGGCTGACACCACAACATGCTGCACTGACAAAAGACTTCGGCTTCAATAAATCTGCGAACTGTGGCACGTTTGCATTTCACCAAAAAAAAGTCCTAACTAGTTGTAACCCTGAACTAAGGGGTGACCTTCAGGTACAGTACGGTACAAATAATAAGGACAGCAGCATGTCTGATTATTGTACGATAGAGAGTAGAAAGGACAGCTAGAGTGTATGAGTTAATAACGGGAGTCCTGACCACGCCACAGAGTGCCCAACGAGGAGATTTGACGGCATTCCTGAATAATTGCCTATAGGAAGCTTTATAGTAATTCCCCTGGGATAGCATCTCTTCCACATCTGCTTTTCAGGTCTGGCTCATTCCCGACCTCTGGACAAAGTATGTAAATCACCAAATACGCAGAACAGGATTTTTGAAGCAAGCGTTAAGCAATGGGTTTGGGCAGGGGTGAAATTAACTCTAGCCTAACTCTTCCGAGCTGATTTGATCTATAAAACCCTACGGGCGTAAATGCAGATCTGGGAGGACCCCAAGGTCTTGGCACAGCACTTTTGTCACTCACCCTACCTGCTGTCAGCAGCCCCAAGGACGCAGAGACATCACCGCAGGGCAGGAGGTCAGAAAGAGAAGTGGACTCTGAAGTGTCATATAAGTAGAAGAAAGACAAATAAAGGGAAAAGTCTATCTCCTCCTTAGTTTCTCAGTGTAAATGATACAGAATCACTCCAACCACAAACACCATTAAGGGAAATGGCACCAATCACATAAGATTTGCTACTGATAAATATATTCCACCATCCGTACGCCTTGAGACTTTCTCCTAGATCTCTCCAGAGATCTGTTCATACAGCCCAAATTTCAAAACCTGACTTCTGTGGCTGTGGAGGTGCCCCAGCACGTAACCCACTCAGTCCCACGCCGCGCTTTTTCTCTGAGGGTTGTACTGAAATTCCATAAAACACTGGCTGTTGTTTAAGCATGTCTGCTCCGGAGCGGGGTTTCAGAAAGTCCCGATCACGCTTATGACGTGGAGCTTGATATACTTCACAGAGGGAGTTTTCTGGCGGGGTGTGTTGAAAGGCGTCATCCTGCCAAAACTGCCACCACCGGGTTCGCCCCCCGCCCCCCGCCCGTACAGACCCACGTTGCAGATGTTCTGACCTCTGGTGGCAGCAGCGGGGAATTACAGAGAACCTGAAGGGTTCCAAAAAAGGAAAATTGTGGTTCTTTTTTTTTTGTTCACGTTACCTCAACTTGTTCTAAAACATTCTGGGTAATTATTTGAAAGGATAATTTGAGCTTTTTTCTAGTTTTGTTGAGGAGCAATTGTCTGACCTTGGCTGGAAATGCCCTCTATGATTCTGTTACGTACACTTACAAAAATTCACTTTTGTCCGAAAACTGTCACCAGCTTTCCGAGAACAGCCCAACAAACATGCTTTAAATAAACAAGTGTTGATTGGCAGGCAGAGTTTCATAGGGCAGTTTAATAATGTTGTTCTATAGGAAAACGCGGCCCCAGAGGAAGTAAGCTCTGCCTGGCCATCACGCTCCCCGTGTGATTGCATTCAATACTACATTTGAGGTGAGATTACCAAGCGTAACAGACTGGAGATTAACTGAATCAAGTAAAAATTAAAAAAAAAAAAAAAAAAGAGGGATAAGAAGACCTATGGATAAGGGGAACGTGCTTGAAATTTCCTGAGAAACTTGGCTACTTCAGGAGCACGGCACTGGAAAGGGAGAGGACCTCTGTGAGGAGAAGTGTACTTGTCCTTCCTAAAAGAAAAGAGCTTTTTCCATGATCCAGACAAATGCTTTTGAAATATCCTGAGCTCTGCACTCAACAGTATCCGCATGTCAGGTTGATCTACAGGTTGCTGACGTTAATATATATGCCGATTCCCTCTAACTGAATGAGCTGTCTCTTACTTTGATGGAGCAGACCCACCTTGTTGCGCTGAGGTTTCTGTGAGAGTTTCCAGAGAATTTCAAGCAATTTAATTGATGAAACTTTATTAAAATCATTAACCAACATTTTCTGCTTATCAAAAATGCAAGGTAAAAATGTTTGAGAGGCTATCTCAATTTTAGAATCCATCTATAAGGATAAGGATTTTTCTGGCACTGTTACAAAATACCAAAAATGTCAAATGCAGTGACTTTTTTTTGTGAAAAGTCCTGCAATTACAAAGCGGGGTCATTTTTCACTGAAAGCATCAATTACCTCCAGATAAGTAGAAGACACCCCCCTGCACACTCTCTCCATATCATTTGGTAGCGTACCTACCTTTGTCATATCCTCTTTTGTTCAGCTAAACTAAACACCTCTACAAGATTCCAACTAGTGGGATGTTATTTACGTAAATGTAAGTAACGAAGACCTTTGCAGAAATGCCTGGGACGCTTTGGAGCATAAGGCCTCTCAGCTCCTGGCTCACTTGTGGAAGTGTCCTCCCGCTTCTCCAAACTGCCCAAAATTCTGGCAAGTCTGTCCCAGGCCAAATGACCATACAAGTGTCCAATAAATAAAGACACCCCCCCCTGCATTTTGTCAGGTTTGGGACTGCAGGAAGACACCCTCGGCTTTTGAGAAGTCTGTCAGGCCGTGCTCGGCTGTGCGAAGGAAACTGAGCAAATAGTGCGTCTATTATACGCAGTTTCCTTTGATTCCTCGTGCTTGAGTAAATGCATTTTTATTTTTCTTCAGGAGGAGGAACAAAAACTGGGTAAGAGGCAAGTGGAGGTGCTTCCTTGATAATCAAGCCCTGCTTTTGTCTTTTTCAGAGGAGTTTTATTTGCAAATGCCTGTTCTGCACAAGCTTTAAAAGGCCTCGGCTTCTAACAATGCCGCGTCCTCATTGAGGCTGACCTGGAGCGGACCTCTATTTACCAAATATAAAGATGCTAATTATTTCGTGTATAGGCCTTAACGTGATTATAGCGAGCATGGACACTGCTTGTTGTTATAGCAATCTGAATTAAATTATGCTTGTGCCAGCATAATTAGGATCCCCCCATGAGTTTACTGGGCTGGTATTTTAATGTGGCATCTCAGCAGCTTGGTAAAAACGGCGACAATTTCACTTTTGCGCTGGCTAAAGCATGCGGGCTGGGACACTGAAAAAAAAAGGAAATTTCTTGAGCAAACTCTGAGAAGGAAGGTCTGGGCTTCATGCGAATGAAGCATTTCAATAAATGCTTATAAAAAAATAGGAACTGGAGTTATAAAAACTAAACTTGGGCCAGGCCTTCCTCATTAAATGAATGCCTTTGCGCGGTGGAAACAATCGTAGTATTCAAGCCCTGTGACACAAACGAGGTAATGAAGTTATTAGGCCGGGGACGAGAGTGCACGTTGGGGGGCACAGGCTGCCCAGGGTCCGGCGGTGCCCCGAGCCCAGGGGGGGGCAGCTGAGATGGGCGGCGGATGGCAGGGCCTTTCGGAAAGCCGGGTGGGAAGACAAATGCAGTGGGGGGAGCAGATTGGTCCCTGCCATGGCCACGGAGCCTCGGACCCGTCGTGGGAGGCAGGACGTCTGCCGAACCTCAGCAAGCCCCCGAGGCGCCCGCCAGCACCCCCTCAGCAGTGCCTGTCCTGCAGCGAGACGCTGCCTACAGGTCTCGTGAGGTGCTGTCACCGCTGCTGTGGCCGTGCGACTGTCCCTCTGCCTCCACCCTGGGAAGCCACGCTGCACTGCCTGCAGCTTTGTTACACAGCTTTGGGAACAGCTGAAGGGAAACAACGCAAGAAGGACATGGACCTGCTGGAGCGGGTCCAGAGCAGGGCCACAAAAATGATCCGAGGGCTGGAGCACCTCTCCTGTGAAGACAGGCTGAGAGAGTTGGGCTTGTTCAGCCTGGAGAAGAGAAGGCTCCGGGCAGACCTTCTAGCAGCCTTCCAGTACCTAAAGGGGGCTTATAGGAAAGATGAGGAAAAACTTTTTAGCAGGGCCTGCTGTGACAGGACAAGGGGTAATGGTTTTAAACTAAAGGAGGGGAGATTTAGACTAGACATAAGGAAGAAGTTTTTCACAATGAGGGTGGTGAAGCACTGGGACAGGTTGCCCAGAGAGGTGGTAGAAGCCCCATCCCTGGAAACATTCCAGGTCAGGCTGGACGGAGCTCTGGGCAACCTGATCTAGTGGAAGATGTCCCTGCTCATTGCAGGGGGGTTGGACTAGATGACCTTTAAAGGTCCTTTCCAACCCACACTATTCTATGATTCTATGATTTTATGAAAGAGCATCTTCTGCCTCCTTTCTGCTGTTTTGGGGGACACCTTGTCGAAAGCTTCCCGAGGGCCCGGCAGTTGATGTTTCCAACAGAGGAGCTACGTCTGCACGCTGCTCGTGGCTGGCTCTGCTCCCAGTCAGCTGTCCCCGAGGACGAGAGCAAGGAGGGCATCCCTGGGGCATCCCTGCCGCAGAGCTGGCCTGCATGAGCCCCGCACCCATCCGCTGCTCACCGATGGGAAGACCCAGTCCCAGAGCACCCCCTGAGAAGCGGCGGCAGGGGAGGGGCGCACAGAGCTGTAATAAACAGCACGTGCCTGTCCGAATCGTAAACACTGTCAATGCGGTCACAAGGGAAAAAGTGTTAGTTTCTCACAGGAACTCCAGCATGAGTAACTCTGACAAGCGGTTCGGCTTCTAAAAAAGATGTTAGCCCATCAGAAGTCTGAGTCTTGTGGTGGCAGCAGCAGTGCAACTGATGTGTTTAAAGCCTGTGTGGTCAGTACTTCAGGGATCTCACCACAGCAGAAAATCACTGCGTCAGATACTTGGTGGGATGCTTAGCTTCCAGAAACACATAAAAAATGAGCTGAAATCTAGGCAAATGCATTGCAGCCAATGGGTTGACACACACATTTTGAATTATGCAGGTACTTAAGGAATTTGTGAAACCAGGGATTGTAGTTTGCTTTCATTTCCAGCACTTTGTGTAATTTGATTTTCTGCATATATTGTGAAGTCAGAAACAAGCAATAAGGTCAAGTCTACTATACAGATAAGAATTGCACATCTCCCACATACTTACCAGGAATTCACTGAGAAAGTTTCTGAATATATGACCTTGTTAGCCAGGGCTTATGTTCCCTGGGATCATGGTGAGCCACGAATGTAAAAGAGGCTGGGAGGGAACCAGTTCATGGGGAAATCCCCACGCAGCAGAGCTAGATGGTCCAAGGCTCTGTCTTCAAAACTGTGAAAGACTGCAATAACAGCAGAGCAGCAAACACAGCCTCCCTGGTTCTCACTATATTCCACCCCCCTCATAAACAGTAAAATGAAAAAGGAAACATTACCTTAAAGGCTGGTACTTGCAAGCACATATTTGCATCATACAATTGCCATACGATTGCAAGCATTAATTGCCCTCAGAATTCAACTATTGGGGGAGGAAAACTTTGCGATCATTAAGTAATATTCGCAGTTAGGCTTGTTGGGGGGGGTAGGTATGCTTAATCAAGTCTCTCGTCAAAACTGACCACCTGGTGGCTCATGATAGATTTTGCTCCCACTCCAGAGCAGTGGTGGGATAATGCCAGTGGGGTAATGCTTAAGGGCCAGATTCAAATCCTGTATGGCTTCAGTGTTTGTTGAAAACAAGAGTTGAGGAAGACTTTTTCTTGGAAATGGGATCACCCCCCCCCAAACGCATTCATGCATTCTGTTGTCAGTAAACATCCTCTTCCGTCCTGCTCTGTTTCTCCAAGATGATCGGTCCCTGTCTTGCTACAGGGAGCATCCATCACCGGCTGGAGTGTCAGACCTGCTCACAGGAGGCTGTCCCATCGTGTGGGAAGCCCGCACACCCTAGCAGAGCCTCAGCAGCGCCAGCAAAATGATTTTACCCTTCCAGGGATGACGACACCAACTCTGATGTTTACCACCACCCTGTGTGAGTGACATGATTCTCCTAGCAGTGCAGGGAAAGCTCCTCCTTGACCCAAATAAGCCCAACACCCAGACTGCCAGGGCTTTGCTTTCTCTAGATGATGTGTCCTCTCCAGCTCCAGGCAGCACCAGTTTTTGGCAGGCCAGATAAGTCCTTTTCCATGGCGCACCTGGTTCCTGTGCTTGAAGGAGCCAGTCCAGAGGTGCTGCCCAGCCTCCTGCACACGAGCAGGGAGGAAGAAGGGTGATGGAGATGGAGGGATGCACATTGTGGGGCTGGTTTGACACTGGCAGCAAAGCCACAGCTGCCCCTTTTTAAGGCACCAACCCCATCTGCCTGCTGCCCTTGGAACAGCCAGTGTCCAAAGCCAGCCCTGAACTCCAAAAGCAGGACCCCTCCGTAAAGACTGAAGGAGCATCTTCATGATCACAGCAAGTGGAGGGGTAAGAATTAGAACAATTATTCATGCAAATACATTTTGGTAGATTTTTTTTTTCCACGTAACACTTGAAACAGGAGCGTCTTCCTTCCCTCCCTCACAGCAGCAGTATTTCTCCCGTATGGCTGCACTCGAGGCGATGCAGTTAGGTCGCAGATTCATCTGCAATGGGTGTCAGCAAGGCAGGGGGGATCTTCTTGCTGTCAGCAGTCACGGTGACTGCATTTTATCTAAATTCAATCTATAGATCTTAATATAGATCTTTATTACGTGAGATTGAATACCGTTCCTGTGAAAGCACTGCCTTTTGGAACAACATTTCAATGAGTTTATTATAAGAGCACTCATCAAATTGCGGGGGGGTGGGGACAAGCTATTTTAGGAATTGAAAATGAACTCATGATATTTAGCATCGAGCAGCCTTATAGGCACCTTCAGACTAAAAAAAAAAAAAAAAAAAAAAAAAGAAATAAAAGTAAAGAATAAGGCTTCAATAGAAACAAATGCAAATCTTCATGTGATGTGTGTCAGTTCCCTGTGGCCCATGAAGATAACTCAGCATTAACTTTAAACCCAACCGTATGAACTTATGAAGCAGCTCTTATAAGCTAAGCTGACACTTTAGGGCATGGACTAAATGCAATTGAATAGTTTACCGAAGTAATGTGACACGGAAGATATCGAGAGGGCGCACATAATAGTCTGTCTTCATTTTCACATCGCCAGGGCACTTCGTCTGAAGCAAAGGAACAAAACTGGTTCATTATTTCTGCAAAGGTCTCCAGATACTAGTGCAGTCTAAATGCCATTAACGTTAGTACCCCTGGATGTTTTACACCAACTCGACTTTTGCTGTTCCTTCCTGAATTTGAGAAGAATTATTTACCTGTAACTCTTGTGCTGTTGGCGTATGCAGAGGCTGTACCGGGGAGGCAGCGGGCCGGAGACCAGAAATGGGAGCTTTCCTCAGCTATTAATTTCTCTCCCCACTAGATGGCCCATATCTCTAACCGTGAGCCGTGGAGAGGAAGATTTCTTCCCCGCACGTATTTCTGCTCCACAGAGCGATCCTACGCCGGCAGGCAGGCTCTGCAGGCCGACAGCCCGGCGCGGGGAAACCTGCTCCCCGCTGCCTTAACCCTGGCTTCGCTGAGGGCTCTGTTTTGGAAATCCCACCCTCTGTATCTAGGTAGAGAGAGACGGCTCCCAAGCCCTACGATACGTGCCGTTTCACATACAACTATCCACCAGAGAACCAGTGCCAGTTCTGATGGTGTTTTTCCAGCAAACTGTACTTGGAAACTCGTATCCTGAATTTAAAGGTGACTCCCCTCTTTTTACAGCATGTGGATATTTCACCCGCACGTTGCTATTCCTCTTGCCGCCGCACAGAGACATTTACGCAGCATTAAGCAGGTCTGACACTGCCCAAGAGAAAGCAGGGTGCATCTTCTTTTATATCTATGTACATACACTCTTAGGTACCTAACTCCCTCCCCGCATTGAAGAGGAAAAAACTATACCCCTCCTCCCTCCCTCCCCGCCCCCCCAAATCTTCAGCTACATTAATCTGTGAAGATAAAAATAAGATATGTAAGTTCCTCTTTGTGCCCCAATCAGGACAGGAAAAAATCAGCCCATTGTAAACATACTCACATTCAGAGAGCAGGAAGGACTGCCATGTTTCAGACAAAAAATATAATCTGTTCAGGAGAGAGGACCTCTGATGTAAAAATGGGAGCAAACCAGCATGGCAGCAAAATCAACGTTTGTTTTAGCTCGAGGAACTCGGATCCAGTTAAATTAGAAAACCTCACATTCCCACCCCAAAACCAGAGGCTTCATGCTAAGAAAGGAATCAGACACACAGCGAGGAAAAAACTCTTCTGTAACAGCTTTTATGACATGACCATCTCCTTGCATTACATCTGCACTGCTCTCGACTATACATCAAAATCATATAGCCTAAGGAATCCATGTCCTTATGGTGGAGGCATAAAATATGCATACACATTATTAAAGTTGCATTAGTTTTGTTCAATCTGCAACACAAGACCTTGGAGGCATTGTTGCCTTGAAGAGCAAACACCAGTTTGGGTAGTTAAGGAGCATAAATGCTAATTCCTTCTCTGATATTCACCTAGCTTGAAACTTCAGCTATGTCACTTTTGCTGCAGTTTCCTTACTTGAGAAGTGTGGAGGAAATAGTGGTGTGTTTGCCTTGCAGGGGTATCTTGAACTGTTAGTGGTCGGACTCGGCTTTGAATGCATAGGGCGCTGCTGCTTAACGGCTCTGTATTTTTAAAACCCACTTCTTTTTCAAGAAGTCACAGGTCTTTTTAGTGATTCATCTGGTTTTCCCTTGGTCACCCTTGTGACAGGCTGTGAAGCTGTTCCCGGAGGAGAGAAGGAAGGGATATGGAATGGCGAGCACGGGCGCAGGGCACGCTGCCTTTCAGAGGGACACTGCAGCTGCCCGTGTAGAGCAGCCCGGTGATGCATCAAGCCCAGGGCTCATCGTCTGCAGTGGCCCCTGCAGTGTGCTCCGGAGGAAACGGTAGGCATTCCCCCGTAATTCAACCTGTCAGGTGGTCAGTATTATACTACAGGACAAGCTACGCATTCCTGACCTCCTCTGCCACTCATGCCAAGAAGGAGGATTAATGACCCCTGTAAGGGGGGTCATTAGAATAGAAATGGTACTAGGAAATATCAATATTCCTCCTTTCTGTACTATCCAGATCTGTACCCTAGCACAGACCAAGCCTACTTCTGAAACTTCCCAGAGGTGCTAGCCAAAAGCACCAAAATCCTCATGCCAGGCTGCATTGTCAATGTGACGTGCTCCTGTCTCCCCTCAGTGTTCTGGGAAGCTCTGTTTGCCCCTCTTCATGGGGTGGTTAATATGCCAGTGCCTTTCATGCCTCACATGTCCTGACAGACCCAGCATTACGGTACTTCATGATGGTCAAGGAAGAGGTACAACCATCTCCAGCCACCACACATCCATAGCAATTTACCCTGGCCATTGCTATAGAGTCTCTGTCTCTCAAGCTATTGAAGCCATGAACATCTCAGGCCCATCCAAGACAGGCAACCATAAGGTTGATGTGTCCAGTCATGGCCAGTCTGTGGAAAGGCTTGAGATCCTTGGGTCTTAGGAATAAAGGGTTGTGCTAATTTGATAGGCAACAAAATACAATGTGTAACATGTGAGCAGTCAGCTGTTGATCAGAGCATGGGGAGCCTGAACGAAAGGTAACGGAGTTGTTTTATGATCTCGGTGGAGCTGGTGTAGGACTGTAGCCTTTCTTCCTCTCCAACGTATGTGGCAGAGGTCTCTTTTCTTCTTCAATAATTAGAAGTGAGGCCTCAGAATAAAAAGCAATCAGTATAATACAGCTGCAGTACTGATGTCAGATGTGCATAACCCAGAGCATGGAGAAAGCAAGCAAGAGCACATTGCATATGAATAATAGCAGGTCTTCGTGAAGTCATGACCAGTCAGTTGGTGGATTAACAATTTTAGCAGCTGTTCGCACCAAACTGACTCTCCTGACAGAAAGCACAAAAGAAAACCTTTTTTTTTTTTTCCCTGGAAGAGAGACCCTCTGTAATGGAGTCCTTAGTATCAAATAATGCATTGAACTATAACTGTAATATTGATTTTCGCAATGTCTCCCACACAGCAAGCAATCCTTTGAGCCACCAGAGATTGGTCACTGGAGAAATGCAGTCTAGAATAATACAGATGTATGCATCAGGGTGAATGACTGACACAACTGACTTCCACATTCCCATGATGCTAGGCTGTTGAAATTTGGTATACTCATACATTAGGAATGGAGCTGCGTACAACCACTTGGAGGAGAAGCAAATTTCACTTTTGGTCTTTCTTTCTGAGATGACCAGAGGTCAGCTTTTTTGTTAAGTCTGGTCTCAAACACTGACGTTCCCTTTAAGCTGAGATTTTGAAATTCATTCTGGTCCTCTGATTATGGAAAAAAACCAACTTCAAAATTCAGTATTTCTGTCACCAAAAGGTCATCACTCTGATATTTTATTTCATTTTCCATCTGTGGGTCATATAGGACATGAAACTTCTAATTTGGAGAAATTAAGGTCTTTTGAGTTCACTCGTTCAGTTTTTGGAGCTTTAGGCAAGACACCTCTGAAAGGGAAGCAAGCACATTGCAGACATTGACGCTGATTGACACTGTGAGCTAACAGGTCAGCTGTGGTCAATTAATAAAGCCTTGAGGTCCGTACAAAGAGGATCCTCATTTTGGATGAATCTGAGCACACGTACGCAGGAGCTTCCACAGTAAATAACAGTTTGACAGTTATGTTACTGTTTCATATTATGTTCCACCTTAATAACACTAATTCAGTGACGTGCTAGGATCCAGAACCTGAAAATTATTTAGCTGTCTAATGAAGGGTAAAATCATTGGAAGAAAAGTGCCTTAAAGCACCATGTGAGGAGCTTTAGGTGTCACGTCTCCATAGAAATTTCAACTTGCTGAGTATCACATTATTGACACCTCTTTTTCTCTGAAAAGCACACCACGATCTTTTCCAATCCTTCTTCTAAGAAGAGTTTCCACGTTCAGAAGCAAGAATCCCACGGAGTTTGTGAGGAATTTTGCTATTGCTAATAACTTTCCAGAGCAGGTCCTCAGAGCCTATGGCGGGCACTTATGAGTCTGCACTTAGGTATAAGTACTTAAGTCTCTACTGTAGTTAAGTCTCATCCTAAGTAAACCTGTGATATGCCAATCAGAGGACAAGTCAGAGCTGACAAAATGTCTCTGTAATGCTGAGGAACGGCGCAGTGATTGTGAAGGCAGTTTAGGTCAATTATTATGAAATTCTGCACCCAAAAGGACATACAGATAATCTATAGAAATCTTTAAAGCCCTCACAGGATTAAATTTAAAATGATCTAATATCAGGCTAATGCTTTCCTCTCAAAGAAGAGAACACACTCCTTCTGAGCAGGAGCTGTAGGCAAGCCTCAAATCACCTCTTTCCAGGCAGTCACAACAGAGTGGGTCCCTAATCAAAGCTTTTCTTCCCCTTCCTCAAGTGTCCACCTAACAAAAAGCTATTTCCAGGACAGAGAAACTGAAAGACCAGAGGAATATAAATGTCCAACATTTCCCACGTTCTGCAAGTTCTTGGGCAAAATAAAGAAGTCACAGACACGTCTAAACCCCTCTAAGAAACTGGTACGTGATTCAAAAGCCTGAGACGCTTTGAAATGTAACTCAGGTGAACTATCCTCAGCAGGACAGAAAGTTGTCAGTTCCCTCTTACCTACCACATTAATTATGAGCAGGAGCTGGATCAGAATCCTCTTCATCAGAAACTATGAAGTACTTTTCTAATCCTAGTAGACATTGTCTGTAGACTTCCTAAAATATTCCCAAAAGATCTTCCCCAAAAGATCAAAATACTAGCTACTCCACAAAGGACAACATATTGCCTGGCTTTCCTCTAAATTTTTGGTACGTGCCTGTCCTTTGCCTGGGAGCTTCTCTGATCAGAGAGTGCTTGGCACATATCTAACATGTACTTGTGATTAATTAATTGTAATCAAATAGAGACCTGTAGGTACCGACAGATTGCTCGCCTCCTTGGAGAAAACATTCCCTTTCTCATGTCCAATATCTGCAAATGAAACAAGAGCCCCAAACACCAGCCTTTGTCAGCAGTCTGTTGGAAAATTTCCACTTAGGGGCTAAATGATGGGAAAGGCAACGACATGTCCCACCCAAGAGCTATGCGTAAACTCCCATCCCCTTCTCTGTTTCCAACCATGAGTGAGGCCATTCGGACGAGGAGAAGATATCCATCTCTGAGCTATTGGAGGTGAATCCTGGTGAGTTCCTTGCCATTTGTGTGCAGCACAAACCTAGCGCTCCCCAGGAATAACCAGGAGCCCTACCATAGCAATTTCTGCCTCCTGAGCAACCCTCTGCAATCAAAACACTCCCTTCCCTAAAAGCCTCTCAACATATACAGCAAAAAAACCCCAAACTCTAGAAGAAAGGAATAAAAGGAAGGAGGGTGAGGGGATGAGTCTAGAAGAGACTCCTCCACACGCCTGTTTCCATACTTATGTTAGCACACCACGCATCACAGGAGAAACTTACTCTGGGGATGAAACTCGTCAAATACTGCTTCTCTTGAAAGGTATTTGGTGCAAAGGTACAATCTGACCAAATGTTTATGCTCCTCAGAAACCACCTGGTTCTGAGGCAAATCAACACAAAAAAGAGCCATCCTCCGGCCTGTTGCAGCAAAGATTTTGACAAGACAGCAGGTATAAGTAGCTACTCATGGGAAAACGGTAACCACTGATCTGTGACCGAAACTAGCCTGTGTGACTTGGCCATGCAGGACAGTGATGCATGTTAATACGACACACTCAGATGTGTGCCTTTTCTGCCCTTTGTGAGTGCTGAGTATAACAGAGGATATTTTCAACAAAAAAAAAAAATCCAGTTTCTTCCAGAAGAAGCAGTATTAACATGCAGAAAGGGTGATGACTAATGCTGGACAAATTAATTTTGTTGCAACATTTGTTTTATGAAAAGCCTCAAATGAACCTTTTTAGTTTATTTCCAGAAAGCGGTGCTCTTTACCGATGACTGACTTTTACTGATGGCGTTCTTAGAAGCCCCCAAATGATCAGTTTGGGGGTTGTCAATGTGGTTATTTGCAGGTGATGAAGAAAGGAAGTAAATAAAAATATGATTTGACATTTCATTAGTAATGCTAGAGATGGCTGTGCACAGAGCAGAGGCAATGAATATTGCACCTGCTGGAGTGCAAGCAATAAAGGCAAATGCATAGCCTGCTCTGACCTCTAGCCTTCATTACCCAGAACAATATGCCGTTCCCTGTATCCGAAATCATACTATGCTTGTGATAGCAGCAACCAGTGGCTGGATTTACATCCACCCAGCCGGAGTTAAATTGCTATGATTCAGCTACCTCCTTCCTTTCTCTCTTGAACATAACCTGTCTTCTAGCTAGACTGCTGCCTTTCCAGTTGGGAATAAGCCACTGTTTTAAAGAAAAAGAACTGTGTGGGTGGAATGAAATGCTTGGAGGATATATGCTCTGCCATTTAGATTTTTTTTCCCTAATAAAGAAAGGGTGCAAAAAAGATGCCAGAATCCAAAGCACAAACCCAAGTGTGCAACTGCATCTTTGAGCTTCTTTCTTGATCATTTAGATAACCAGATAAAAAAGGCAGAAAGCAAGGTTCAGATTTCCAGACTAACTCCAAGCAGTCAGTGGTGACTAGTCCAAATATTTTAATGGTACAAAGATTAACATTAAAGTGATATTCCTCTATAAAGTATGTAGAAATTCACACAGCTTACAGTGGTATAAATAAGATCAGACTTTGACCCTGTATGAACATATAATCAATCAGTGAGCTACCCTGTGAACAAAAAGCCATTTCCTTGTACTTGATACTTCAAGAGATTATAAGAAAATGATGTTTTGTATAAAACGTAGTGCACAGGCTTGTGCCACTGTAGCTTGAAGGAAAGGTTACATTCACAACACATTATTAATAAGAACCTTATTTTTCTCCTGGTCATCTAGTTCTTTACTTAAAAATAAGAGCATCTTGAAAGCACTGCATTGGTTTTGCGTCTGGTGCGCATGATAAAAATTATTTCCCAGCTCTAGTCTTGCACAAGGTGCCCACATTTGGCTCTAACAGGACGGCGGTCAGTCTCAGTGAGAAGTGCGCTAGGAAAGGCTGGCATTTGGAGTCCACTGAACAGTCAGCCTCCCTGGCAGCCTCTGGCAGGGCGTGTTAAACTCAGCTGAGTAACACAACCCCTGACCCTCTCAAACTGTTGGTCCAGTTCAAACACCACCACAACTGAGTGTGTCACGATGGAAAGTCTCAAGGTGTTCATGATATGGCTGAGTCTGTGTAATGGATCTACTCTTATCTTGACTAAGGAAACTAGCTTTATGTATGTGTAAATCTACATATAGAGATACACAGTGAAAGATATATATCTCTCTATGTATAAATATACATAAGGATAGATATAAAGATATAAAATACATAGAAGTATGATATATCTTTCTTTACAGATGGGCTACAAAATATTTTTTGTGTCCAGCAATTCCCATCTCCCTTTGGAGAGCTGGCCAGTCTCTGCTGGCCTCTGCTTGCTGGGTTAGCCCTATCTCTCTTCCTCCTTTGGCCACCTCCCTCCAAGGAACAAATGACTTGCACCACTTTATGCCTGAATTAATTAATGTTGCATTCCAGTTGTGGATGGAAATCAATTCTCTCGTTGACTTGGCTGCTCACACGCACACACACCTTTCTAGGATGCAATTCAACAGCACCCAGGAAATTCGGATTAAGGATGACCTGATGGTGATGGTGAGAAAACTAAACCATTCCTCACTGGAAGCTAGTGAGGAGTAACTGTGCTGGTGGAAAGACCGCCTAGGTGCTGCTCAAACGGCAGAGCCCTTTCTAGAGAATTGGGAGATATACAAAGCATTAGGCACAAGCTTTTCTACCTGGCCATGAATTCAGATGTAAAGTTATTCTACTGGTACCTTGCTTTCAGCTTAACTTTGCTCTCTAATTCGGAGGAGTATTGCAGGCAGCGAAGAACAGAGCTACCAGTAGTTACCAACAAGGCTGCATCTTAGGGTACCCAGTAGCATCACATTTACGGCATTCATCGGGTGGGTGGGAGACACAAGCAAATTCACTCAGGTAGAAAGTGGAGTTGAACCACCATCCCTGTAGGCAGGTACAAGCTGTGACCACAGAGCTGTAGATGTACCAGCAACTGTCCTACCTCTCTTCCAGCCTCTCCCCTGTATGACAAATGGCCAATATTAACGATGGTTTTGACAGTAAATAAAACCTACCTGTGGAAAAAAAATGCTCAGCTCTACTCCCACTTCACTTACTTAACCATTTATGAAAATATTGGCCTAACCCAACAGAAACCCTCAGCAGGTTCCAGTATAAAACAGAACCAGAAAAAAAAAAAAAAAAAGAAAGAAAGAAAATGAAACCTTTGCAATAGCATAATGATTTATTGTTTACTTTTAGAGTGCAAAGGGCAGGTGGGGCATCTGACTCCTGCTGATTTTCAGTGGAATTGAGCATTTCTGGGCCTTTTGGAAATTTCCTCATAATTTCTAATGAACAGCCTAGGCGGTGAGAAAGGAGGAAGCATCACGATCATCTAGGTAAGTGAACTAAACTGTCCATCTTACTCCAGCACCTCTGCAGAAATTAGTCTGAGAAGGCTGGTTTCTGATCCCTTGTGAATCACACCCTCGCTCTCCAAGGCAGTAATCGAGACAGTACCTAGTCTTACATATCGCTTACAATCCGTAGCACTCAACGTACTTTACAAAGCGCAGGACTAATCCTTTGAATGACCTACTCAAATACAGAGCCAGGGGTTCGCAATTTGTTCTCAAAAGAGGGAAAGGGAAGTAGCAGCAATGTTCTTGTTTTGTCCAGTTAAAATGACAACTTTCCATTACACTGAATAAGCCAAGAACCATAGGTGCAGGCTGTGATGTCGATCAAAATACGGTCAAGCACGGAGTCTGGGGACTGCACGTGTTTAAAACCAAGAATGCACCCTTCGCTGCTACGTTCACCAAAGGTGAATGTCCAGCATCTTTGAAGTGCTTCTTTGAACCATGGTCTCTGGATCTGGGCCAAGAGAGGAACAAATTCCTGGCTCCAGTGAGCTTCGCAACCTGCCCTCAGGTATATAAATCTCAAGGCACCTCATCTAATTACAGTTTCAAGAGCAAAATATTGGAGGAAATCGTTTTAAAAAAACATTGCCATCACTTCTGCCACATAGATATTTATGATCTCATCTCTGTCTGCAGGGTCAATACTTCCACCTAGAGGTGGTTTTCCATAGGAATGTCAAATTTATGTTGACGCTTTTGTAGAGCCGTTCTGCAGAAATGAATGGGCTGGAGACTGGAGAAAACTCGTATCTGAAGCCAATTATTCCTGTTTGGCAGCAGTCCTTCCTTCTGTTTTTAAGTTGTGGCCTATCGTTTCCCTGTGATTCACTCACACTTCGGTGTTAAACCAACGTACAGACCCAGTGCAAAGCTTAGACGCAGTCAGAAGGCTCCGGTGCGTTACTCAGTGAGGCCAGTTGGCGGTTCAGAGGAGCTAAAACACTGACCTGTTTACTTTTAAAATCAAACCTTGTCTTTCCTGGCTTGCTGGAGGGCTAGAGACAATGCAAAGGGAGCTTTCTCACCCTTTCATTGATGATCGCTGCTGAAGTCCCTGCTTGGAGGGGATGAAATCCTCCCTCCGGCTGAGTAGAAGACATCTGCAAAACTTCATCCTTAAAACACACTTTAGAAGTGTTGCGTAGGGCCCTCTACACAGAGGTGAATTTTACAGAGCAGTGGCACATTGATTCCTTTAGCACACACATGTTGCCTCTGAAAATCCAGCCGTCTGCTTTGCTTACTTCAGAAATGAACAGTTAGCATAACATTTTTGCATGCAGTGGCCCTGATTCTGTTTTCATGTGCATGTCTTGTATCCTGATATAACTTTAAGCATACTCAGATTCAGTTGCTCTAATTGCTGACAGCAGAGAACCTAGAATAGTTCACATTTATTTCATACTTGTGACTTAATACAGAGGCAAGCGGTGAGTGTATTTGTTTTAAAAATATCAAATTATTTTCAGCTTTAAACTTTACTTTTGATTTTGGAATGCAATTGGCATTGTGTTATTCTGAATTGTGAAAACCCTCAACAATTACACTGTTCTTGGAATACCAGGAAAGTTAAGTCTGTTGAAACCAAGGATGCTGCCTTACAGGCTATGAATGAAATCCTGATCGCATTGAAATCAGTTGTACAATTTAATTTGATTTCAGGGAAGCCAAAAATTTATTACTAACCATAATTATTCTGAAACTGGATGTGCTGCCTTTGCAGGGGCTTTCTACACAGCTTTGTGTCTGGGTTTTGCAGAATTTAAGTGAATGTAAGGTTTCTGGCAAATCTTGATGGGAAACATCCTGCTTTGATGTCTCCATGTTTAAATTGCTGTTCTTTTTTATCTGAACGTATCTTACAAAATAAGTTAGGCTCCTAAAATTCTGTTTGTGCACTTACATATAAACAAATAAACAGCTTGTTGGGTTTTGGGGTGTGGGGTTTTTTTCAGAAATGCAGATGATCTGGCAGCTTTGTGCTGAGGGGATAAGAGAGCTGCGGCGTGCAAAGCTGTGCCCTGCGAGCTCCTCGGCTGTGCCTGGCACAGCACAGCCACCTTCCCCCTACCTGCACCTGGAGGAGCGCGGTTTAAGACCTCTCCCCACGCGGTGCTCCTCGCAGGCGGCCACGTCGCTGGGCGCTGCCGGGACTGTGGGTCCCTCATGTTTTTTGATAGGCTTCACCAAAAAAAAAAAAACAGTCTGTTGCTTTTTTATAACTATTATTTTATAGTTTAGGGAAAGAGACTGCAGGTGATACGTGTGAAAGGCTTTTCTGTATCATTTGCTCAGTTATGCTATCTCAATAACTGTTGTGATTAAAGTAAAGCAGCTCCATAAAGTATGGACATTTAACGTGGCTTAATGGTATTGAAAGCTGGTTCCTTAGAGGAAAAGGAAAGAACTGTATTGACGAAACCTTGTCTTTACTGTCACACCTTGTCCATTACCAGTACAATCACACCAAAATCTACACTTTAAGACAGTTCTTGGACCCCAGACATGTATCAGTACAAAAGCATGGTGAAGCTGTACGTGGAGAATCCTTCTTCACATATAAAGATACTTCACTATTTTGTCAATACTAATCTGTGCCCATCAAATCTATCCATTAAAATACCAGATGAGTAACACCCAACCTTTTTTGTCTCAGCAGGCAATGGGGCTTTTCCAGTCACAGAAGTCCTTCTGCTCTACCCTCGTTACCCTACTGCTGCAAGATGCTGCAGGAGGCTGAAGGCCTGACACATTTGACAGGCCATTGACTGAGCACCCCAGCATCAGACAAAATCCAAAGCAGTCTCACTGCCTTGGCAAGTTAACCTGCCATCACTGACCTCAGCGACAGGAAATAAAGCTGTCTGTGCTAGCTCCAGGTGAAATCCAGGGAAAAATCCAGAAAAACTCTGAAGCATATCTGATACTACCTTTTCAACCTGCTGGTGATTTGTCGCTCCTCACCCATTAGACCTTGCCCCAAACCAGTAATGGCACCGAACACCAGTGGCTATGGCAGGGGACTGCACTGTTCCTTGCACTGAACACTGAACACGCTACTGAGGAGTAGCGTGGCCAAGTGAAACAAGACTTACAGATAAGACTTACGGTGAGCTGTAGGCAATCCAGGAGACTCCTGGAGTGCGTGGAGGATAACTTCTTAAGCCGGGTAATAGACAGTCCCACCAGAGGGGATGCTATACTGGACCTGATGGTCACCAAAGCGAGTGAGCTAATCGGTGACATCAAGATTGGAGGCAGCCTGGGCTGCAGTGATCACGCGCTGGTGGAGTTCACAGTCCTGAGGGATATGGGTCAGGTGAAGAGTAAGGTCAGGACCCTGAATTTTAGGAAAGAAAAATTCCAGCTCTTCAAGGAATTAGTCAATAGGACCCCCTGGGAAACTGCCCTCAGGGACAAGGGAGCAGAAGAGAGCCAGCAGATCTTTAAGGAGGCTTTCCTTAGAGTGCAAGAGCTCTCAATCCCCAGGTGCAAGAAATCGGGCGAAGAAGGCAAGAGACCGGCATGGCTGAGTCAAGACCTGCTGGTCAAATTAAAGGGCAAGAAGGAAATGCACAGGCAGTGGAAGCAGGTACAGGTATCCTGGGAAGAGTATAGGGACACTGCCCGGTTGTGTAGGGATGGGGTCAGGAAGGCCAAGGTGCAGCTGGAGCTGAACTTGGCAAGGGATGCGAAGAATAACAAGAAGAGCTTCTACAGGTATGTCAGCCAGAAAAGGAAGGTCAAGGAAAGTGTATCGCCCTGATGAGCAGGAGTGGCAAACTGGTATCAATGGACAAGGAGAAGGCTGAGGTACACAATGACTTTTTTGCCTCAGTCTTCACCAGCAACCTCTCTTCCCACACCTCTCAAGTGGATGGACCACAAGATGGGGACCGGGGGAGCAAAGTCCCTCCCACTGTAAGAGAAGATCAGGTTCGTGACCACCTGAGGAACCTGTACGTACATAAGTCTATGGGACCTGATGAGATGCATCCCAGAGTCCTGAAGGAACTGGCTGATGTAGTTGCCAAGCCACTCTCCATGATATTTGAAAAGTCATGGCAGTCAGGTGAAGTCCCTGGGGACTGGAAAAAGGGAAACATTGCACCCATTTTTAAAAAGGGTAGGAAGGAGAGCCCTGGGAACTACCGACCTGTCAGCCTCACCTCTGTGCCTGGAAGGTCATGGAACAGATCCTCCTAGAAGCTATGCTGAGGCACATGGAGGACAGGGAGGTGACTGGAGACAGCCAGCATGGCTTCACCAAGGGCAAGTCCTACCTGAGCAACCTAGTGGCCTTCTGTGTTGGAGTGACTACATGAATGGACAAGGGAAGAGCTACGCATGTCATCTATCTGAACTTCTGTAAAGCCTTTGACACGGTCCCCCACAAAATCCTTCTCTCTAAATTGAAGAGATATGGATTTGATTGATGGACTATTTGGTGGATGAGAAATTGGTTGGATGGTTGCATCCAGAGGGTAGTGGTCAATGGCTCAAAGCCCAGATGGAGATCCGTGACAAGTGGTGTCCCTCAGGGGTCCATATTGGGACCAGTAGTCTTTAATATCTTCATCAATGACACAGTGGGATTGAGTGCACCTTCAGCAAGTTTGCAGATGACACCAAGCTGAGTGGTGCAGTGGACACGCCTGAGGGATGGGATGCCATCCAGAGGGACCTGGACAAGCTCGAGAGGGGGGCCCGGGTGAACCTCATGAGGTTCAACAAGGCCAAGTGCAAGGTCCTGCACCTGGGTCAGGGCAACCCCTGGTATCAATACAGGCTGGGGGATGATGGGATTGAGAGCAGCCCTGCCGAGAAGGATTTGGGGGTACTGGTGGATGAAAAGCTGGACTTGAGCCAGCAATGTGCACTCGCAGCCCAGAAAGCCAACCGTATCCTGGGCTGCATCAAAAGCAGCATGGCCAGCCGGTCAAGGGAGGTGATTCTGCCCCTCTACTCCACTCTGGTGAGACCCCATGTGAAGTACTGCGTCCAGCTCTGGGGCCCCCAACACAAGAAGGACATGGACCTGCTGGATTGGGTCCAGAGGAGGCCACAAAAATGGTCAGAGGGCTGGAGCACCTCTCCTATGAAGACAGGCTGAGAGAGCTGGGGTTGTTCAGCCTGGAGAAGAGAAGGCTCTGGGAAGATCTTATTGCAGCTTTTCAATACTTAAAGGGGGCCTATAAGAAAGATGAGGACAAACTTTTTAGCAGGGTCTGCTGTGATAGGACAAGGGGTAATGGTTTTAAACTAAAGGAGGGGAGATTTAGACTAGACATAAGGAAGAAGTTTTTCACAGTGAGGGTGGTGAAGCACTGGCACAGGTTGCCCAGAGAGGTGGTAGATGCCCCATCCCTGGAAACATTCCAGGTCAGGCTGGACGGGGCTCTGGGCAACCTGATCTAGTTGAGGATGTCCCTGCTCATTGCAGGGGGGTTGGACTAGATGACCTTTAAAGGTCCCTTCCAACCCAAACTATTCTACGATTCTATGAATCTATGACAACAAGAGTGAATCTAAGTACAACACAGAAACAAGCAAGATTGGTATCACAGAAATTAAGCACTTTTGTTGCTCTCTGAGTCCACAAGGCCTGTACCCAAACAACTGAAAAGCCAAAATTTTGCAGAGATGGAGCCACCACCCAGGGCTTAGCTTTCCATAGGGGGAAGGGAGGGACCTTCTTACTCAAAATCTTTACCTGGGTAATCTATCTCGGGAAGAAAAGCGTGATCACATGGGGGAAAAAGTTGCTACTATGGTTTTTTTTAATATTCTGTTATGCACAAAGTAAGTTAATAGTTAACCAGCTAGGCCCACATGGTATGTTTGATAGTAGGGAGGGTGTGAATGAGGAAGATTAAGGGTTGTAGAAACACAGTCGTGTAGCTATTCAGCTGATTTGTATGAATGTCCTGGTGGTTTTACCCATGCTTCTTCCTTTTTTTCTTTTTTTAAGAAAACATGTTGAATGCAATCTTGCTCTCTCTGAGATGAATGGAAAAGAACATTGACTCACTTTGTGTGGGCACTGTGGAAGAAAGTGATGTTTTTTTTTTTCAGGGGGAACTTAAATAACAGGCTGGATGGACCAGCGTAGTGAAAGACGACCGAGACTGTCATGCAAAAGTGGTTGGCGGTGTTGTGATTTTTTTTTAAAAAAGAAACTAGGGCAGAAAAAAGATCGTAGGTGGCTTGCTAATTCATTGGGGGGGGAGGATGGTGGAGTGAGACCAGCCATTTTGGAAAGCTGAGCAAAAAGGACAGAGTGTCATTGAGTAATCACGGTGCTGAGCTGGGAACATGGGGAGTTATGTTTTATTCCCACTTTTAACGACAATTAAAGGTTCATGCCGGGCAAACCATTTCACCTGTGCTGCCTTCTCCAGGCCCCTTCTCCATGGCTGTCCCTCAGGATTGCCCTGCAGGACAAAGCAACTTTTCTGACTCTGTTTTTCAAAGTATGGTTTAGCTAGAAAGCCCTACATTGTTTTAGACCCACTCTTCCTCTCCCTTGCGATCGTGCAGGTCAGCTTGTGTCTGCTGGATCACGCCACACGGCAGCAGGCCAGCGGCCACCCCGATGGTGGGGCTTTCATGTCCCTGCTCAACAGTGCAGCTCTATCCACGGCAGTGTGCACCGTGCACACGGGGATCCTGACTTCACTCCTGGCAGCGTTGAGTTGGAGAAGTCCTCAACAATCGTCTGGAGCAGGGCTTTGTACTCACACTTTTGGCAAAGTCATCTGATGCATTAGCTGTCCAGTTCTCGTACCCTCCTGTTGTAATACAAACAGTAAATAATGAATAGAAATGGCAGGCATTCACTACGACTAAATGTTATCCAGACCATAAAACTCAAACAGAAACAACAAAGAAATGTTCTGCTGCATAATTACAACTGGAAATATTTCAGGCATTTAGTAGTGTGAAGTAACATCAATAAAAAGAGAAAATGCACTCAGGAGTCTAAAAATAAATAAATATTTATTTTAAAATTGATAATTCAATAAATTATGTTCACAGTCTCTTCAAAAGAGGCTGAATATTTGCTGGTTAAGCCAGAGACCTGTGACTCGGCTGAGCCATAGACAAAGCTGCTGAGTAGGTGATGTGCTGCGGGCGATTTATACTTTGCCCTTAGCCCCAGTTTTAGGGCATGGTGCTGCCTGCAAGCCGTTGCCTGAGAACCACTTCTCTGCACCAACACTGTCCAACCTTTTGACTGCAATGGGCCGTACCTGCCTCCTCTGTCAAATAAGCAGAAATTTCTGTCTTGTGTTCCTGATCCCATGCCTTCCCAACACCCGAGGAGCACGTCATACAGCCCCATCAAACAACTTGACACACCTCCACAGTCAATATCACATGAATAAGGGGACACCTCTGTTTTGGTCACTTAACATATATGTGTCTTGTTAGTGCAGTCAGACAGTGTGAGGCCCCTAAGGAAGAGGATAGCAGGAAGCAAGCCGAGAGATACCAAACCTCTGAGCTGGGAACATTATTTGCTCCCTCTCCATGTTTGACAGGCTTGAGGAAAAGCGAGGAGCAAGCAGTGGACTGGATTAAATCTTGTGACAGGGCTGAAGTCTGCCCACTGGAAATTATTATATTTTTTACAACATACACTGTGGCAATTTATTGGTACCCCGTACACTGGATCCATGCATTTTGCATGGCCACAATAGTAGTAACAAACTTGTCTCTTTTTTTATCAGCACATAAAAAACCCAACACTATCCACCCCTGAGTGACACCAACACAGTCTTGCTAGCTTAACTGCATTAACATCAGAGACCTCTTTCACTGGTTAGGTCAGCAATCACATCTCTTCAACTTCTAGCATAGAGTAGGGTATGCTCAATTTATCCAGGTGCCAGCAAGTCATCTTCCCAGGAATAGAAGATTTTTATCATCACAACTAGAAGAAATGTAATTCTGTTATCATAAAAGATAGGCAGGCCTGTGTCTTAGAGATTACTGCTGTGATGAACTCTACACTTTAATATGAACTAAGATGTTATGTCCATTCTAAAAATACATAAATAAGATGTAAGAAAAAGATCCTTAGCAGTTTTAGAGCATTGTGGCTTTGTTGATTTCAGTGGAGCTATATTAATTTAGATGAAATGTAGGTCTAGCCCTGCATTTCCAGTGCATCCTTCTCAGATGGAGGCTAGAAAAAAAAGTATAGAAAACACAAGAAGAGATAACACTGTAGATCTAGTCCTTCAAACTGAGTATAAGTCAAGATTACAAAGACATGGAACAGACAGTAAAATTCTGATCTTATTTCTAATGGTGTATAGTCTTTTTGGGGGATTATTTTTGATTTTCCCAGTTTGGGTCAGGCACAGGTGCATAGGATCTAGATCGTATCTTTAAGGCTCCCTCTGATTCAACACCTAATAGTGCTTATCAGTTTCTAATTTAAAAGGGGCAGAAGTCATTGAGTAATTGATGCCTTATATGCAAGAAATAATTCTATTGATAGAAGTCTCTGAGCAACACAAGAGCAATTATTATTTCCAGGAACTTTTAACTAAAGAAAAATGCATCCTTGAAAAATAGTAAGCTAATTCCTAGTGGTAAAACCTCATAACTCAACTGTTTCATTCACTTTTAATAATTTACAGCCTTTCCCCTGGAGCAGGCTATGTGAGGTGACCAGAGTGGTCACCAAATGAGATGAGGTGAACTTTCTGATACTCTTAATTAATTGTCCTGTGCCCATTGGTCTGTGCCTAATAAGAGCTTGTGGTGGCTTCGTGAACTAGGGCGGTGAAAAATATATAAAAAAAATTACTGTTATCTACAGCTGCTAAACCTAGTCTGTTTTCTAAAGCTATTCTTCCTCTTTCCCTGAAGAGTCAGGCCCAATTTTCTGACTTCCAGCTAGAGATTTGAGGCTGAGAAACAGAGAACGGAGAACCACTGTGGACACCAAACCCCATCCACTGCAATCACAGGCAGCCACCTGGCTGTTGTCACTGCCTGCTTATCCCACGTCCTCCGTACGCCTGGCTTTTCCATCTTACCCCTTGGAAATCTTTGATTCACAAATGTTCTAGAAGACGGCCAAAGTTTGACAGCGTTCTGCAATAGTTCAGTGGTGAATCAGAGAAAGGACCGGTAAGAAATAATTTTTGATTAAAGGATACAGCATCATTTTTTGTAAGAAGCTTTGGGAAGATAACATGGAGGGTGGCTGCCCTTGCCCATCTTCCTTGAGTCCTCAATAGCGGCAGCTGTAAATCAGAAAGAGCAAAGCCAATGAAGTGGTGCTACCATTTCTCCTCTTTCTCTCCTTGAGAGCAAGAAATGCCAAGTGCGACTTGCCTTTTCCTAGAGAGGTGAATAGGACAATTTCATGTGTAAATGAGGAAACCTTGGCAGTCTAAATGAAAGTTATAGCAGTTAATGTTTGAGAAAGTCAACCAAATGGACTAGTCTCAGTGTCAATAAAAATAAATGATCTAAAACAGTAGCTAAATCATGAAGAAGAGAGTACTCTGAGCAAATGGGTCTCAATAAAAAAAGTTGTTCTGGAAATATGAAATTCCTCAAGTGGTTTTGTAGAAAAGAACACACAGTAAACACAGCCATCAGTCCAAACAGAAACACAAGTTAAGACCGAGTTAATTATTTTCTGAAAGAAAATCTATTGTGAGTACATTTACTTCTTGGGGGAAAACACGTTAAGTCTCTCAAGATAAATTCAAGCTCCCCTGTACACATATGTTAAAGGACATCTGTGCAGATTGTCTGAAGGCATTTAAAAAACAATTCAGTAGTTTGCATTAATATTTTCAAAATCCTGCTACAGTTATTTTCTGTGAGACAGTAAATTGCAGGACAGTTCCCTAATAAATAACCCATTTCCTTTTGCAGACTCTGAGCCAAATGCAGTGGTGAACCCTATGGTCATGTAAGACATACATCAACAGCTTCACTCTGGTTTCCCTTATGGAGGTAGCTCTCTGGTGTCACCACCCTCAGAGAGGCAGGACCACTTCTGGAGAATAAATGACAAGAGAACTAATGACCAGGCAAAAACTGACCATGGGGGATTTACACGGGGCAAAAACTGTACCTCCACTGACATCGGAACATTTCACATCCATCTAGATCTGGGGTGGTTTAACTGGCATTGGATCAGCTGAAAACACTGTGTGGATTCACTGGAGCTGCAAAAATTTGATCCAAAAATCAAATTTGGACTTGAGTTACTTCTTGCCAAAACCACTAATAACAAGGAAAAAGTATGGCTTCGGGTATGAAGGAATGTATGGGCATGGATTAAATCAGGGAGATGCCTGCTTTGTGATCTTTTACTAACACTGCTCTTCTGTCTCTTTAGTACATCCATCACATTCATTTTGTACGGTCAGATGGTACAAGCTCTAACGCCTTGCAATTTATGTATTTTTTCTGACCAATTTCTGACCAACCTGTTAATGTCTTCAGTTACCTGTCCTAACATCTCTCTTGCCTATATTTGATTGCTTTTCTTGCCCCTAGATTTTCTCTCTGAAACTGCTTGTATCAGAACAGAGTGTCAGCCTGAACTGACATCCATTTCATGTATCTTCAGAGGCCTACAAGGTATAGATACTTACATCTAGACTAGTTTTTCTTTACAGTCATTGGAGGGAATCAGGCACTTATAGGACATGATTCATATGACCTATTTTAGACCTACTTTAGATGGAATGAATCACAGCCTAGATGTGCCTATTTTTCCTTCCATGGACTCAAAGGAAGCCTGGAATGACTTGTTCAGCTGTGGATATCTGCAGTCAAGATGACTACACCACAGATATCTATATAATGTTAGATGGATCCTACCTTTCATTGATAGCCTTGTCATAACAGCAGCTTAACTTTCCAGAAACATAACACTTACTGCTTAGTGAAGGCATTAATTCTGTTGTATTTGGCTTTCTTTGGTATTCATCCCCAAATATTCTTCAGTGTTAAAAGGAAAATGACTGCATCTTTTGATGGAGTTTTTTTGTGAAATTGCTTCTTACAAGTGCTTTTCCTTTTTTCCTTTTTCATTCTTCCTCTTAGCAATGCTGCTGGTAATAAACACTAAATTGAGAAGAAAGAGCAAAAGCAAATCTTCATCTTCTACCAAGGATCTGATGATGGGTTAGTCAGAGAGCTGCTGGCTTGGATTTGTATATTAGGTGTAAGGAATTTATGCTGGAGTGTTGGTTTTCCATTCTAAAATACATTTGTTCTTTAATAATTCCTAGCCTCTTGAGAACAAGAGGGCAGGGCTATCCATGTTTTCTTACGGTTCACCATTTTCTGAATTCTGAACTTCTCATTAGGATGAGGCACATCCTAATGCAGCAAAATTTTCTCTCTATCTGTAGCCTCCTAACAGTTTGTTGGAGCAGAGTTCATATAGTCATGGACATAAACACTCCATAGTTCAATACTTGTGTTTTACAGTATCTAAACTGCACTGATGATGGAGCCCAAAGAGTCTGCAAAGACGGGAGGAGAGCTCAGCCACACGATGAGGTGAATAACCAGTGGTTTCAAGCAGAGCAGATTGGAGACTCCTTCCCTTGTGACTCTTGAAGGCAGAAGGAATACAAGAAGTAAATCAAATCATCAGCATTGTAATGCCAAGGAAATGTCCAGAGGAATCAGAAATAAGGGAGATATATTTGACTGCTTAAATAGGATTTGGTCAGAAAAAGTCTACAGATTTCCAATGCAAAACTACAGATACCCAATGCAAAAGCTACCTCTATGTCAACACATGACAGTGAGAGACAGAAATCCACCAAAGGCATAGACAGAGATCAAATATCCTAATATCTTCAAAAGCAAATTTCTCAGAGGAAATACTATGTATTAGATATACTGAATTTGTAACAAATGCCGTAGCAGAGAGCTCCACAGGCTCTTAGGTCATCCAGAGAAAAAGGAGAGGCAAATATGTGGACAGTGTGCTCAGAATGAATCTGGAGCACCTCTCAAGGCAGCAGGATCTCCAAGTTAGCTGCAAAAGCCCTCCATCAAACAGCACATACAGGGAACTGTGGCATTTAAGCACTACGAGGACACACAGAGGGCAACCCAGGGCAGACAGGGATGATGGATCCATGCTTGTGTCATGGTGGTGGAGCAAAGACACTGATTCAGCCTGAGAAAATTATAATCAGAGAGCAGGATGACAATCATGGCAATTCCAAACTCCTGCAACGTCTCCCTTTTGCCATCTCCCATGGATGTCTAAGCAGTCCGTGCACAGCACGACAGAGCTACCAGGGCAGCTTGTAAAAAACTGTTATGGAAGACTAAGACTGCAAGGTCCTATGTTTGGTGGTTTTCTACCTTCTTACCTTTTCTTCTTATCAAATTTTCTGTACATTGTCCTCAGCCTTGTTTGAAGTTCTGTTGTGAAGTCACTTCTCCATGGGCTTTTCCCCCCTCACCACTCCCACTCTCAGGAGTACTGCCAATAATAAGCATTGTTAACACTGCCAATATTAATTGTAGGTTAAAACCTCTTAGCAAATCTTCAATAATTAGCACAGGCTAAAACCTATGTCCAAGCACAGGTGCAGTCTCATTCACTACCATAGATCTACACTTGATCTATGGTAAGGGAGAGAATCAGGAGTAGAACTGTGAGGGAACAGAATTTCTTATCCATGAAAGCATTCCAGATTTCAAGGACTATTCATGAAAAACCAGAATGAACTCAAAGGAACCTGACATTTTCTGCAAAAACAGAATTTCCCAGGGAGGAAATGTTACTGGGTGAAAGGGAGGGTGTCATTCAAAATTCCATAACAATTGCTCCGTATTTGGTATTTTTTTAAATAAAAGGTAGATTCAAAATGTATTTTCACAACAAAACATTAAAAGACAGGATATTCTCTCAATGAACGCCTGCTTTTTCAAAAAAACGTCATGTCTCTGATGAAAGTATTTTACTAGAAAAATATTCAAACAGGTCTAGCCAGGAGAATTTTTTATAACTGTGAAACAAACTTGAATGAATTTAAATTTTGCCAAGAGTCACTACATAGTTTATATGTTACTTAAGCCATCTAAATAGTATTTAGCTAGAGATAAGGGAAGTAGAAGGAAGTCCTTTGTTTTCTGTGTGTTCATTAGATTAATGTATTATATAGCTTTTCTTACTCAGTATAGCAAATGCAGGCTTGTGGGGGGTATACACTCAGAGCTACATAAAACTTAAGAGTGTGTTTAACCTAAAGGACAATGCTGGCACGGAAACAGATGGTCCAAAACTAGCTATGAATAAGCTGACAACAGACAGTTTCTACCTCCTCATCAGAGAGGATCTGGAGCAACCTTCTAGGAGGAAGGTGAGGGAAGGAAATCTATCCAGTAAAGTGATAAATTTATAAAAGAGACGGTATGACCTGTTTGCCTGTGATAGAAGAGAGCTGGACGCAAGGATTTTTACACAAAGCAAGGTGATGAATACATCGTTTAAACCTAAATGATGGCTTTTGTTTATTACAGCCTTCAGAGTACTTTCCCGTTATCTATCACTGCTTCCAGCAAATCCTTGTAAAGAAAATTAGCTCAGACATATTAAATGTGGGAGGAGAGGAGAAGATGGCACGGGAGGGAAACATGTGCAGGCACTCTGGCTGAATGCTGCACTCTTAGCTCCAAACCACCTGGAATTAAAAAAAAAAAAAAAAAAAAAATCAACCTGTTAAAGTGGCAGTATGACCCGGGGGATGGAGCGCTGGCCTAGCTCCAAGGAGAGCAGGGTGCAGCTCTGGTCTTGGGGTGCCAGACAACCTTCACCAAATCCCTTTATCTCCTGAGGCTCCCCATCAGCAGTAATCATCAGTATTGATGATTACAACCCCTTTCCTCAAGGTTTTTGAGATCTATACATTTAAATTACTGTATGAAGTAGATATTATTACTTTGCCACAGATTTAGTGACAGGAGATTTCATTGTAAGATTTATCCAGTACGATATTGTATACTCTTATTTCTACATGGACAACAGGACCTTGGGGTATGTTTTTAAAAAGTATTTAAGAAGTAAACACTTAAAATGCCTCTTTAAATATCAGCGTTACCAATTAAAAAAAAAAAAAAAGAATTTCTAATCTAAATTAGAGCAAAATTGCTCAGGAATTCTGAAGTTTAAGTGCAAGTAGATGTTCACAGAAAAATGGCGAAGTAGTTTGTCTTAGATTTTTAGGTCACTACAAATTTGCGACAAATAGTTTTGAGGATGTGGTAGCCAGCACTGAGGGTAAGACTCCCCAGTGCCCTCTGAATAAAGGAAGCTTTATTTTCAGTTGACTCTGCTCTGATTTAGCACCCAAGAGAAAACTCGTGATGGCATTTCACCTTACTTCATTTTTCTTTAACGGGCTACCCAGAGCACATAGCTAACACAAAGCCAAACGTTAAGATTTCTAGACTGACATTAACTGTCACACTATATAGACAAGATATTACAATTTCTATCTCTGGGCATTTCCTTTGTACATTTTCTCTCTTAGTCTTGTCCAAATACCCTCGCCCCAGTCAGAGAGCAAGATGTAGTTACCTGCCAGTTAGAAGACAGGGAACAACTGGGCTACTCACACTTCCCAGGGAAAGCGGACCCATTAAAACTGCCTAATTTTCTAAGGGCCATGTCAGTGGTTGGGTTTATAGCTTTGTATGTGGCTTTACCTTACCATTTACCTTACCTTTTTTCCCATGTGTTTAGGGCTGAGCTTGCACTCACAGCAATATGGGTCTTGGTTTGTAGGAGCGCAAGGGCTATGTTACTTACTAAAAATAAAGCTGACCTGGCACTACTGGTGAGCATATTAATCACCAAAATTTGCTTTGGCACATACCTTGCTTTTGGGACGAGGAAAACATGGTGTGAGTTTGACTTTGTTTCACTGCATTACTGAATGACTGCATTTCTTTTTGGTGGGTTTTATTTCAACCAAATTCTTTTTCCAAACTGCTTTTGTTTTAAAGCTGCTTGCTTTTTGTTGAAGAAACAATAAAATGTTTAAAAGAAACTCTCAAATCCAGAATAAAATGCTTTGAGTGAGGTCATATGAAATATATTTTTAATATAGTCCGCTTTGAGGGTAGTTGGTTTTGGGTTTTTTTTGACTGACAAATGAATCCAGCAGCGGTCAGTTGTAAGACTCTCCCACTCTCTGCATGCTACTGCAGACCGATGCAATCAGACCCGTGGCATTTTATACCGGCTTCTGTTTGAACAAATACAATTAAAGGGCAAAGTAAGATACAAGGCAATGGCATGTCAGGCCTTTTGTCTTTAAGGGCGATATCTGTACGCTGCCTATACAATCTAGGCAGGAGTCCAGCAGCCGGAGTTGACACAGCTGGCCTCTAGAGGTAGTCTTGCTTTTCCGTAGTGTAAACTACGATAAGGTCTATATGGCTAAACCTATGCGGAGGCTGAAACAGGTTATCACAGAGTATTTGGGAATTATAACCGACATCAGTGTAATTCCTGCTATTTGCTGCACTGCGTAGATTTAGACACAGGCGAGAACACGGCCTGGCATTATTTCCTGCCTGGGAATTTCCTGTTTGTTTGTCTCTTTTATGCCCTCAGAGAGAGCCTAGAGCATATTAAGAGGTTTAATAGATACCAGCAATAACAGGTTACATTTATAATAGTTTACAGGTTCTAAACAATCTTCTGCCAATAAATTCCATCAATCGGTCCTAGTGTCCTAAAGCAAAATTCACTGCCTAAAACACAACGTTTAATTTTTTTCTTGTGCTCTTAGTGGGCTTGTTTCAACTTCTGGCACTTGCTTTTAAAAAAGAGAAGGGCTGTGTGGTGGAAAATGCGCCAGAGGACTTCGGTTGACATGAAAGAGCTGCATCATCTTGAGCTGCAAACATGCAACTTCATTCGTAAAATGCATGAGTAATTATGTGGCATAATTACATGGTCTATCCAGGTAATTGCATCTGAAATTGAGCATGGTGTCATGTGCTAATGAGGTTTACAGCTACACTTAAATTTTTGTGTGTATGATTGCATTGATTAAGATATTTTAAATCTGCTCTTAATAGTAAGGGTTATTCAATTGTCTGGTCTAAACTAGTCCCAGCAGGGTAAAAGTCTACCATCGCAGAAGTTTAGCACAAGGCCTTTTCATCACTGATATTTTTAAAGCAGAAATTAAATGTGAGCTCTTTCTCCTCCCACCGTTGGTCCAGTCACTCTGTAAAAAGCTGCCTAGCAATGATCCGTTTCTCTTGTGCCAATGGAAATCAGGAATAAACAGGAGAAATCAGGAAATCGCTGAGGTCCTGCTCCCGCTGTCATGTGTCAATAGGCTGTGTACAGAATGGTAGATAAAGCGTGTCATGTACAAGCTGGGTGTTTAGTGCTGACATATCAGAGTGGTATACAGATGGTTATCCTATTGCCTCAGGGAGGGAGCGGGAGGAAGGCCTGGTAGACCTGCCCCAGTATGGCTTTGCTCCTCAGGGTGATGGAGGGTATGTCCAGCACCTCTCAGAAAGCTGCCGCCCATGTTATTTCGATATATCCTGAGGCTCCAAGGGTTGATTTGAGGCTAGGTACTCTGCATAAATCCTGCAGAGGCCACTGTCCCCAAAGAACCTGCAGCATACCCTGCTTCCCAGTGGCTGGACCCGCTTGCAACAACCACCAGATCTCGGGGGCCTTCCCCCCTACAGCAGCCCCCAGGCATGAGCTGCACCACCACCCATGCCTAACAGCAGCCCTCCTCCATGCTCGTCCTCCCTCCTGTCTTCTGCACACTCTGTTATCAAGCACTGGAAAGCAGGGGAGGGTCCACAGCAACAGCAATGGCTGGTCAAGTGACCCTTCTTGCGCCCTAGGTATCACCCCTGCGATCTCGTCATCTCCACCGTCTGTGGATACGGTACAGCTGAATAGTCCGGGAGAGTAGGCGGAGGGAGGTGTGCCTGACCAGGGAAATTAGAGACATATTAAACGCTCATTTACAAAGGAAGGTGAGATCATACCGGAACACAGCACCTGGCCTTTCTTGCAAGTTTATAATACTGACACCTGCTAACATTAAAAAAATACCCCATTAGGAAAATGATTTCACCCACACTGTCTCGCAGTTGTCTTCCCTTTCACTGAAAAGGATACATTAGCACCAAAATCTTCTGCTGCTGTTTTCCCACTGGCTACAGTAATACTGGAATGAGGCCTAAATGTGAACATAATTGAGAACTCTTTTGAATAAAATTATCTCATTCAGACATACTGGTTCTAGGAAGTCAGGCTAATGCAATCATTACAGTAGGAGTCTAGAAGTCCAGGGCTGCTTAGTTCTACCCCTGATTTGCCTACTGACTTGTTTTATGACTTTAGAAACAACTTAACTTTTCTGTGATTCATCTCCTTCAGCTGGAAGATGGATATGATAATGTTTGTTTACTTCAATTAAGTCTTGAGTGGTTTAAAAGGGATTAATTAACCTCCGTCAGACAACTTTGAAAGGTACTAATGCATAGTGTTAATAATACTATAATAACCCTAAAAATGAGGAGAGGGGAGGATGTTTTAGAAGTTGTTGCGGAGCTTTAAGCTTAAAGGCAGTGTAAATAGGAAGGACAGACAGTATTTTTATGAGTAGGAATAGAGAAGCTACTGAGCCATCTAGTCCATTCTTGAGCAAGACAAGTTAGATTTTGCGTACTTATTTACCAGTGAACCATGTGTCTTCTAATTCCTTTTTGGCTGCTAATTCATTTCAGTTAGTTGGGGAATGTTTACATCGGTTCTCACAAAATCCCATTCATACCTCTCACTATTTCAAATTAATTAGCCTGGTTCAAACTTCGGTATACCTTCTAGAGTCAATCCTTTCAAGAGTATCTTACACTGTTAATTTATCCAATACACAGTGCCTGGGATCATACCACCCTGCCCAAAAAGAGCATTAGATTTGCAGCCTACTTCCAGGCAGCATGGTTTTTCTTCCAGCACAAATTTGTATTTTTGGGGCTGAAAACCTGACCTGATATTCTAAGTGACCTGGAGTAAATCACTACAATTTCTCTGAAGACAATTGAAATACATCGATCCACAATAGCTGAGGCTCTAGCTCTGCCATAATAATTACGAGCTGTGTCAGTGTTGAAAAAAGTACAGTCTGAATCTGTACTTATTTGTGTACTTTTAACCAAAGAATTTACTTCTAAACTCAGTCCTCGTGTACTACTGCAAATAAGTACCTGAGGGCAGAGTTGATTCTTGCTGTCATAAATGTCATCGGTCTTTCTCTGTAGCTCCCAGTGGAAAGCACAAATCTGAGGACCTTTAGGCCACAAGATCCATCTCCTTCCATGAGGAGGTTGGGAGTAAATGGTTCTCCAAAGGCAGAGTTTGTGAGTGCTGGTGTGTGTTGCCAAGTTATCATTTAAGTTTGTTTGTGTTTTCTGAGGACATTAAGGCAATTATGTCATTGCATTTACAGGTTATATCTATAATTAATAGAGCCTAGAATTAGTCCTGTTTGGAACAGTCGCAAACACCCAGATGAACTAAAAATAATCACCATTCTCTATGCGGTTGACCACTTTCACCCCATGTCATCAATAAGTTAAATAATACTAGAACCAAAGTATTCCTGAGAGACAGCTCCCTTACCAGTCCTCTTCCATGGAAAGACTGTTTGCCTCTGTCATAGTGTTGAACACCTTCTATATAATAGCTCCTTCCTCTGTGGAGGAGGTATTCCTCTCCAAATATTAGTTGATTTCAATTAGACTCTATAGGTCCCCCAATACACCGCTTGGTCTCATCTGTATGCAGCTTTCACAGTTTTCCTCGGTGGATTTATTACGAATGCAGTATTGGTGGTATTTTAGTCTTTGTGGTAAGTGGCTGTTTCTAAGTATCGCTCCTAGGGAACTTGTGGTAATGTTTTCAAAATCACCTAAGAGCCCAAGTTCCACTTTCAATGGCGAGCGAGGTGCCCACGTCTCCAGTCGAAGCAGCACGCAGGCAGCCAGGCGGCCATTTCAGCCTAGGCCACGCGGCAGCCGCGGCCCAGCGTTATGGAGGTGCAGAAATCTCCCTTCTTTTGGTCACACTGGGCTGCTGAAGAGAAACTCATGCTCATAGAGCCTTCTGGATGTCTCCTGCCTCATCTGCATTCATTCAGTATCCCTATGGCAACTACAGCAATTGCTCACTTGGAATAGTCACGGTAGGATAGCATTATATCATTTCTTCTTTTAAGTGATTTGGCAATTGAAAATAAAAGAAAACAGTAAAACAGCATCAATGACCCAATAGCTCTATGGAGACAACGTACAACTACTTAACAGGACCAGGAGATGTCCAAAGACCGCTGTTTGAGTGGAACAACTGGACTCAGCAAAAAGCTACAGCCTTCCTCTTGGGCAGCTCAGCATTTTTCCTTGGCACTAATTAGAATGGGGAGAGGGGGAAATAGCCCTTAAATCAGAAAGAAACCTCAAAAGTTACATTTAGGGAAGGAGTAGCTTTTATTTAGGTCAGTGCTTCTGAGGTCTCTAATTTCTAGCATCGCTCTCTTGAAAGGGTTTTGCATCTGTGAACTAAAATTCTTTATCAGGGGCTCTAAATGGCAAAATTATACAGTGAAGGGCTCAGCCAGTATTGGGATACGTTTCCCTTCTCCATCTGATTATTGCTTAGAGTCCGTATCAATGTGGTGGGTTTGGTTTCATCCAGCTACTGCAGAAGCTTTATACTAACTGTATACCAATGAAGATTTGGTTGGTATCAGAGTGTTTTTCTTGTCTTCATCCACAGCCATTTCATGGAAAATGTCTGTTAAAATTCTCAGGTCTTCATGGTTTGCAGAGGTTTATGGTGTTTCACTTTGAAGATCCATAGCTCAATCCCCAGTGTCAGCAAAGGTGAAGTCAATCAGACCATTTCAAGGCCTCTACACCACTTTAAATCCAATTTAATCATGTTGAGAGATTTTAGTGACGTACAATACTTGTGTTGGCCTTCTTTTGTTCTTTGAGAGCAGATATAAAAAAATACCTACATTTTTGAGTTCCCTTCCAACCTGGCTTATTCTATGATTCTGATTTTTTTTTTAGATACAATTTTCTAAATTGGTCTCACTTGGATTGGCACATTTGGATTGCACTTACTTCCAGTCTGCTCAGCTTTCAAGCTGGACACTGCAACATGTGAACGTGCAACAGGTCACAAAATTGTAAACTTAGCTTAAAGGTTGGAAGATTTTTAGATAGTAATATATTTATGCTTGAGAAATTGTGGCTTTATGCAAGACAATGATCTTTGTAACACTTACTATGAAATTTGGTCCCAAGTTTGTAAAATACTGGCTCCTGTAGGACTAAGAAATGAATTCAAGTTTCTATGTTTAGTTCCTATCAAAGGTTTATGTGGAAACGTAACATCACACACGAGTGAGGCAGTGGTCCTGACAACACAATCAAAGGCAAGTTAATAAAACTCCTCTTTCTTTCATGAAAAAGAAGTCTTTTTCATCTGGGTGAGAGCAAAAAAAGAGAAAATGTCATTGCAAGTTATTTCTGTATTTAAAAAAAAAAAAGAACAACACACCTTCATGCACTTTCACTTTGAGCCAATCATGTTTTCTCCCATATTAAACATGAGCGAGAGGAACCTCTCTGTGTGTGTGTTTGTATACATCTACTCACACAAATATTTTAAAACATTACTGAAATAAAACATGTGAGCATGAAATGTGTCCCCTTTGAAGCCAATGGCTAACCACCAACCTCAACGTGTCCATCCTTACCTGTAATTTTATCTTGAGACTGAAACCCCTAACTTCAGTGAACTAACTAAAGGGAAAAGCTTAATTTGTTGTCAGTGGAACCAGTCTCTCCCCTCCTAGTTTATTATGGATAGCTCTTCCTATGAAATTAAGAGGAAGAGAAATTGTAAAAGGCAGGAACAGAAATCAGATTTTCCATTGATACATGGGAAATCTGACTGGCAACAACATTCAGATATACTGAGATGAAAATCTGAAGATACAAACTTGGACTGAGATTATTGGAAATATAAAGTTTGCTTAGTTCAGAACTGAGAAATGTTGACAATTTTAACTACTTCACGTATTAACTTTCATTACTTCTTTAGTTATATGTAAATATAAAAAGTTACAAAATAGAAATACATATTTTTGCAAGTTTATTCTTCAAAATGTATTACTTCTAATTAATTTCCTTTTTCGTATATTTTTAAACATTGGATTTTCATATGAGTCACAAAAATAAATCAGAAAAGAGAAAAGAAACATATATAGATATGTACATACTTTTAAAATCAACATATGTTCAATTAAATTGTATTTTGCAATGAGGTCAGCCTCCTGCTTCAGAAGCTTTCCTGAAAAATATATTTGTGTGGATGAATCATTTTAAGATTCAACAGTCAGTGGAAGTTGACAGAGGCTTTTCATATGAAATATTACACAACCTTATGAACATCAAAATTATATGGCAGGAACTGTTCTGTTGCGCACTACAGTCACTTTCCCAGGATCAGATCAATACATTTTCCATCAAAGAACAAAATCTGCTAAAACAACCAGAAAATTTTTGCAAGAAAATGTTATTTTTAATACAGCTAACCGTGTAATTCTACGGCAATACAGACAGGCTTTTTAACATGCTTTCTTACTGAAGTAAACTGAGGAGGTACCACAAAGATTTCCCAGTACGTTTTAACAAACTCAGACCCATCTTGCAAAAGCCTATGGACATGCCTAACTTTTCACAGAGGTGTATTTATTTCAACAGGATAGGTCTCTGCGTGCAAAGTAAGCACGTGTTATACCTTTTCAAAATCAGGGTCTTTTTGGTTCTGATCATCCAGGCAACCGCATACGCTCACTCCTGTAACTGGGCAAAATCCCACTTACAACATGTGCAAGGGTTGTCTTCACAAACAGCTCTCAAGTTATAGGCAAACTCTGGAAACATTCTGCATGTGCATAGCTTTTCAGTCTAATTAAAGACTTCCTTATTCGATCCCAGTGGATCTAGCCACAGTTGCAGAATTGGTTTTAAAGACTTTTTATGTGTCGGCTGCAACTCTTTCTGCACGCCTGATGTGGAAGCTTCTGAGTTGCTTTCAAGGAGTGTCCAGACCTCTTTCTGTATGATACAAGACACAAAGATAGAACAAGGAGTTGAGATTTCTTTACTTTTTAAGAAATTAGAGTCATCATTTGAAAGACAAACCGTCATTCAGTGTCTTCGGTTTGATAGGCCTTTTATTCCCATTCTCTAGCAGTCAACAACCCACTGGAGGTAAAGAGTTAATCAGTAAAAATAATATGTTTCCTGCATTGGATTAAAAATAATGGCATCATATTGATGGCTGCAATGATTGTAACGGTGTGAAGAAATAAAATAGTTGTTGAATTGGGTCTTTTGTTCAGGTTGAAGAAAGTGTTTGAACTGTACAAACTTGATTATTTGAGGCAGGGATCCCTGGATGCTTAATTTAAATCCAGTGGATAGGAAATAAGCATTTTTTAGGTTCTCTGTTCTTCTAAATCTTCACACAGGAAAGCTACGTGGAATTGTGACACTGCATAACTTCAGGCACCTACGTACCTCTACCCAAAGACAATCTCCTCAGATTCTGTTTATAGACAGTGAGGGGAGCTGAGCAACCACCAGAAGAAATCCAGAGTGAGTCTAGGGCCAAGGGGAGCCTGTATGTTTCTTCACCACTTACAGGAGGAGCCTAAAGAGATCTAGCCTAAACTGAATCCCCACCTAATTTTACTCCTTCTAGGCCTCATAATGTATTGCTTACCTATTCAAAGGACCTCATCACCTAACAAAGAGACAGCTACAATAGATCTTACTCTCCCCATTCACAGGCCTTTTGGTTATGAGCCTGTGCACAGACCCAGTTAGTCATTCATAGATTCTCCTTGAAAAACGTGCCCAAAGTTTTGCTTTTGTCTCCAAATCAAAGCACGTAACTGGGTAACAATGGCTTTGTTTGTCCTTCCCTCTTGCAAGAGGCTTAAGGTACCTCAGGGCTGTCTCTACTAACAGAGACTCAGGGAAAGAAATGGAGTGAGGGCTGCAGGACACCTTGTGAGGCAACCACACAAGAGGGCAGTAGCTGCAGCACCCAGTGTCTCAAGGGGGAGTCTCACACAAAGCTAAGGCCTGAGCTTCCAATGCCCATCTCCACCTCAGTGGTGCTTACATGAACAATGAGGTTCTGAGAAGGTGCCCTCCTATTTCCTGGTGAGCTGTCATCACCCATATCACTTTCCATCAGGTAAACCCAATATGAGTATCTGCCGTTGTCGGTATCTGAATACCTGCTTCCTCCTCTGGCTAGGAGTACATTTCTCTGACAGGAAGGACCACCTGTCTGGACCCAAGGCTGTTTTTTTGAACTTCTGCTAGTGCCAGCAATTTCTTCAATTTCTTAGCTACCATGCAGACTCTCTGTAAGTTGGGAAAGGTACATTCCCTTTTCTTCTCAGAGGTCGCAGTGGTACATTATCATAGAATCATAGAATCATAGAATAGTTTGGGTTGGAAAGGACCTTTAAAGGCCATCTAGTCCAACCCCCCTGCAATGAGCAGGGACATCTTCCACTACATCAGGTTGCCCAGAGCCCCGTCCAGCCTGACCTGGAATGTTTCCAGGGATGGGGCTTCTACCACCTCTCTGGGCAACCTGTGCCAGTGCTTCACCACCCTCATTGTAAAACATTTCTTCCTTATGTCTAGTCTAAATCTCCCCTCCTTTAGTTTAAAACCATTACCCCTTGTCCTATCACAGCAGACCCTGCTAAACAGTTTTTCCCCATCTTTCTTATAGGCCCCCTTTAAGTATTGAAAGGCCATTCAAGTACTGAAGGCCATTAAATGGCCAAAAGGCCATTTAAGTATCGAAGGCCATTTCTTCAGTAATATCAAGGTCATGTACAAAACCCATTTTAGTGTCTAAGTGACGCAGGCCACGGTGTGAGACACTTGGTCCTCTACTGGCTCACACTTCTCCTTGGATTATTGCAAGAAACAAAGAAAGAAGGAAAAAAACCCAACCAACCAAACAAGCCCTGGGCTTTGCCCCTTCCAGGGACATCAGGAAAGCCATAGTTCACCTCAAGCACCCTTGGACAAGCTGCGCCCATCAGTCTGCAGTACCGTTTAGTTTCAGCCCACCTACAGCTCAGGAGGCTCCAACTGGCTCTAGTAGAGGTGACTATCTCTATCCTGAGGATTTAAGCGGTCCTGTGTTTAGTCCTCGAGTGCCAGCAACAGTGAATGTTTGTGCTAAATTTTAATTCAAATTCTCTTCAACTGTTTCGTTTTTCAAAACTGTGAGGCTTCAAGTTTTGTCTCCAGACAAGAGAATGTAAAATGGCCCCAACAGGTGCAGCAGAGAAGCACTTCGGAATCCACTCATAACTCAACAAAGTAAATGTATTCAATAAATATTTTATTTTGACACATAGTACATATTTGTACTTTAAGCAAATACTATAGCCAAAGGGATGCTTACAAAGAGATTGACACAAAAGAAATAGCAAAGCATAAAATTATCATTTTCCTGAACAGAGAGATTTTTGTATTATTCATTGAGTACCATTCATGTGCTCTGTACTGCCGAGAATGTATAGCCAGCCCTGGGATAAATATTTTCAGAGTCATCCAAGTGATTTGGAGACTAAGACCCACTGACTGTCAGTAGTTATTAGGTGCTTTTGATGGTGTTACCTGTCTTGTGCAGTCCACAGGGCTCACTATCTAACTTGAGGTCATTAAGAGACTTTCCATTTACTTCAAAGGCTCTGTGTCAGGCCTGCAAGGTACTGTAAGCTCTCTACGAGGAGACGGGAACCCTCCTGGAACAACAGATTGCTTTGGACCAAGAGAGATCATTTACTGAGGATAATGCAAAATATTTTTAGTAGGTGACACTGCTAAAATGCAAACAGCTGAGGGAGTGGCACTAGGATAGTACTGCACGTGCATTTTGTCTTTTCCAGTGAATTAAGGAGAAAACCTATGAAAACAACACCCCAATTTGCTTCAAACTGCTGCAGTCTTCACTCACACCTTAGCCAGGGAAAACTCAAGTAATCTTTGGCAAACCTGCAGCATCCCATCAAGATTAGCAAGGAAAAAAAATGACTCACCTTGCTCTCTTCTGTCTACCTGAATTTAAAAGAATCAGGGCCGTCTTTTGTTATGAAACCCAACCTTGTGTGGATTCCAAGCTGATGAGCACGAGTGCCTGAAAATATCAGAAAACTGTGGTTTAGCAAGAGAAATAGGGAGTGAGTAGAGGAGCCATCCTGTTGATTTTGGAAGGAGTGGCAAAAGTTCCACTGACTTCAGCTGGGCAAGAGCCAGGCCCACTGGGCATAAAACTCCACTTGGCATCTCTTCCATCTTCCACACACAATACTGACAGGGGTCCTACAGACAAAATTTAATTGATTGTGGCACTCAGACATCACCCAGAAATTGTTTCTTTGTGGTAGAGTTTACCCGTGTGTAAAGAGTCAGCACAAATAGGACTGTGAGGGACTTGGATGGTACATAAACCTTGTTTTGTTCCTCTGCATAATTGAATTCCACCCTTGGAGAATAAGCAAGGAAGTCTGCTTCTTAATGGTTAGTTTTCTGTTACAACACATGATGGATGACTGTTTTAAAAATATTTGTAAAGGCATGTATGCATTATACTAAAGAAAGGTGTTATTTTGATGGCGCTGGGGAATGAAACTTTGGATTTAGTCAGAGATAAGAAATAACCCTTTAATACTTTCATAAAATCTTTGGTTGAAACAAAGATACAGCAGCATCCTATGGCTTCATCAGCCATAGCAGCACAGTTCATCAGTCTCCAGCAGCACAACTGTTTCCTAACAGCCTTTCACAGAGCTTAATACGGAGGACAGAGACCAATGGGATGCTATTATCAAGCACCATGTGCTGGGAAAGGGTAAATGCTGAAACAGTCTGTGCTAGCATCCTTGTTGTATTACCTCTGCATCCACAGATAGGGAGAAAATGAGGGTTTCTAGAAGTTAGTTCACCTGAAGAATTTGACCTTCATCTTATTATTACGCTAAAATATTACTTCACCATACATAAAGGACTCCCAAAGTGGACTAGAACAATTGCCATACTGAAACGTTTGAATTTTGTAGGACATTATTCCCCTCTTCGTTTCATACATTCACACACACACACGCCTGTTCAGAGTGAAAACTGACGAGCTCGCGATCCACAAAATTTCTCCAAGAACACAGAAGTTTTGCAGCATAAAGCACTGAGTTCCAGTGGCAACGTATGTGCTGGTTACCGCCATGAGAAAGCAGGCTACTCCTACAGACCTCAGTGCAGGAACGACAACCTGACAAAATCACACCCTGGACTTACTTCAGTGTCACTGGAAAAGCTCTGAACAAAGCTGGAGAACAAAAGAGATCAAACCAGTATTTTAAATAATGGTTGGTATTCTGACAAAAACAGCACCCAGATGTCACCAGCTGGGTCTGTTCTTGGGAAGACGCTGAATGGGAAGGTAGCAACCACACAGTTTTCTTGGTGTCACAGATTAGCAAAAATGAAATAATACCCTTGGAGAAAGTGCATTATTCATGGTAGCAGGAAAATGCCCCAAAGTATTTGGGCCCTTTCATTAAACCACTACAGTCAATTACATAAAAACTACTTTTAGGGAAGGATCCTGTATTACTGGCCCTAAACCATAAACAAGTATAGATGTGAACAAACTCATTTTTCCTTGATTAAAAGTGCTACTGAGGTTGTGTTCAGCATAAGGAGAGATTCTGAAATAAGAAAAGCAATAAAACAATCTAGCAGGAAAAACAACGGGGGCGATACCCATCCGAGTCCAAGCAGAGTGAAAAAACAATGCAGAGAAAAAACAGAAAGAGAAGCGAAGGTCGTGGAGAAAATACATTAAATAAAGTGCGCCCCGTATCCCTACTTGAATGCCCCTTGGAGGACAAGGGGCGTTCCAGCCTTTCCTACAGTGACGGAACGACTCAGCAGAAAACACAACACAGAAACAGTCAGCAAGAGTTTTTCCCTCGGGGGGCAACGCTTATAATCAGAAATCAAACCAAGTTAATATAGAGGCAACACTGACAAAAGAAGAACTACAAAAAATCCCTAGTGTAGAACCACCTACTTCAATAACGGAGTTTCAGTGTACGGTGGCATCCTTGCGCTCTCATTTTCCTAGAAGATACCTTCCCATAGGACTACAGACAGATTAGACCTAACCTGAACACTGAAGGAGAGGTGTTTATTTTCTAGCCATTCTGCTAGTAAGAGCCATGCAAGTTCATAGCCTCCCAGACACACGCTGTGTCTAACTGTTGAATGATTTAGAGGCACTGACGTTCAAAGCAGCTCCGTCAGGCACCTGTGAAACTAGGCTCTTCCATCTAGCACCACTTTGAGGCCATTGCTGTTAGTTCATTTGGATTGGCAATTCTTCACTCAGGGAATTCATTACTGTAAAACATATTGAATTCCTGAACTAGCAGATAGCTAAAGTGATCCTTGCCCTAGCTCCCAGTATTTTTTTTTCCCATCACAATTGATATCAAATAGTTTCACTCCACGTTTCATGTTTGTGTACACCATATCTTAATGGTGTTGTTAATTTGTTTTCCCTACCCCATTTCAGGAACAGGATAAAGCATTCTAGAAATAGACTCGCCAATTAAATGTTCAAATCCATAAGGGATATATGTTGTATTACCCATGCTGTTTCCTATGCTGAAATGCACCAGTTTAGGAAAAACTGCTGTATTTGGAGCATGTTCATCCCTGTGTGCATGGGATGAACCTCACAAACATACTGGGTGAATGTAGATTTTGTGTAAGTGAATTTATCCCTGGCAATAACCTGTATTCAGACTTGCATGCTTACCCCATCTCCATGTATTCAGCTGTTTTTGCTTATAAACTTCTGTGTATAATGAAGCTCAGTCCAGTATTCACTCCATAAGTATATTAACAGGCAGGTGGAACTGTGGAGACCTTATTCGTGTTGGTGGGCATTTACTTAGGTCATTGTACCTGCTGAGAAAGTGCTTGCCAACATGTATTACAGCTCCACAATCTAGCCTCCCATAATCAGGTTCTGCCTGTATGTGGTTAGAGGCCTCCACAATGAAGCATTTCCATTCCCTGAAAAGGAGAGCTGCATGCGGAATCAAGCAAGCTGATATTTTTACCCATACAATTTTCCTCTTGCCAGGAAGCTGGTTGGGTTTTACTTGGGTTTTGTTTGTTTGCTTGTTTGTTTGTTTTTATGAGAATGTCCATAGGGAAACGTCATTTCCACTTAAACTTTTTTTTTTTTAAATTTTGATAGTAAATGCAAACAATTCAATGAAGATAAACGTTCTGCTTGGTATATGTTGCACAAGAAATATGAAAAATTTCTAATGAAACTTATTCATTTGAAATTGGAAGGTGAAGGGGTTCCTGTCAACTATAATGTGAAAGACTAGGAGGGTTTGTCCTTAAGGAAATAACACTTCCCACATCAGATAACGCTCTATGTGGTAAGGAAAGGAAACAGAAGAGGGTGCATGGTCACAGCTTCTCCTCTACTCATCCACGCACACCTGTTACACCTGCATGTGTGGATGCAAAGATGCCGAGCTCTAAATTATACCGAGCCCTTCAGAACATCAAAGCACTGAGAACCACCCCGCGCCGATTGACACCAATGGGATCCTTTTCCAATAACTTTGACAGGGTTTGGTACAGGACCCTTCTTAGAATGGGTTCACACAGCATCGCTAACTTTGTGTATCAGTTTGTGAGGGCAGCTAGGGAGAGACTTCACTTTTTTGGACTAGTCAGCATCTTAGAATCATAGAATCATAGAATCGTTCTGGTTGGAAGAGACCTCCAAGATCATCAGGTCCAACCATTAACCTAGCACTACCAAGTCCCCCACTAAATCATATCCCTTAGGGCCTCATCTAAACGTCTTTTGAATACCTCCAGAGATGGGGACTCCACCACCTCCATGGGCAGCCTGAAGCCATCTTATTTCATGATTAAGCCATCTTATTTCATGATTATTCATGAAATAATGCATGCACAGAGTGCCTTAAAAAAGAGTACATTTAAAAAAAAATGTTTTCAACTGCTTCCAAATGACAGAGGAGCTGTATTGGCGCAGGACCGAACCATGAGTGTGAACATACAGGACTGAATGCCAGTCTGAGCACAGATTCAGGTATATGACAACAGTGAGAACAGGCCAGAAAATTGAAAGCCATGTGAACATTAAAAAAACAGTCATGGCGACTGGCTTTGGAGGATCCCTGAGCTGGTTCACAGGGTGCCCATAGGCACAGGGATGGTTGTGGGTGTATGTCTCTAACTTCAGGCTGGAGAAAATTCAATCTCGTTTGGCCACCATCTTGCACTGTAGCCTGGAAAGAGCCATTGTTCCTCTTTGTGCCTTAGTTTTCTATCTGTAAAATAGACATAATAATACCTACTTTCTTACCATTTGGAAATGAGGTGAACATACAATGCCTACAGTTCGGAGGCAGTCCAGTAATCTACATGTAAGCACCATGGGTAGAAGAATGGATACAGGACTGGGCTCTGGTCCTGAACCTTAGTTGCTACTGAACAAGAAGGCGGCTTAGGTAAAGCCTCACACTCCTCTCTATCTTTTCAGTGATTCAAGCCTGCTAGGGTTGGTTGAGACCTTTAGGTTCCCTCACAGCCCGCTAAAGCTAATGCCGAATCCCTCTGCAAGGTTGCTACAAGCCCTTTGTGTCAGCTATTTTCTGTAGAAAGCCCAGTACATATATGTGCACACTGTTGTAACTGCTAGCATGCAGAGATATGACCGTTACCTGCCACTTCAGCTGCTTGAGATACTTAACCTATCCCTTGTTCCACCATGGCATCTGCCAGATTTTCTCCAAAATCCTTAGGGCCACGTTCTGCTGTCTTCATACACTTAGAGGGTGAGGGCCCAGGTTAATTTGTTTGCTTCCTCATCTGCTTTTACAACCCATATTTAATGCAACGGGCCTCTGGTGCAGCAGCAGGCAGAGAGGAGGAGTTGAGTGAGCGCAGTGGCTTTCCCTGCTCTAGAGCTGATGTGCTGATGTGTGAACCTCCACATGCCACCCTGCTTGGCAGCCAGTGCCATTAGTCCGTCGTGTAATGAGTTTTCCGTCAGCACAGATGTGATAGCTTTGTCCCTAAGGAAACATTAGCTCCGCCCCCATTAGCAAACATCATATACAACATTTCATCCTCAGATAAAAATGGCTTTGTACCCCAAAAGTATGAATACCAGGAGTATTTTCTTGTTACTGAAGTATGCGGAGACCAGCTTTGATGCAGACATGCCAGTGAGGGGCAATTTTTGTTTGGCTTTCAGTACTTCACATACCCACTCAGAAGCACAATGAAAAAAAAAATAAAAATAATCATAAACTTAAAAGCTATACAAGCAAATTTGGTTATATCAACCAATTCCCTCAATTCTTTCCAGTAACAAAAATTTGAGATGCAGACTGAGAAATCTCAAACTGGGTCTTCAGCCTAGCCGTTGCCATCTGTATTGCAAAATAAGAGATTCTAGCAAGTACTTATAAACTGATGATAGCAGGAGAATAGCCCACTGTAGTCAACAAGAGCTTCGTCACTGCTTTTCATGCTGTCAGGATTTCATTCACTGATTGTAAAGTTTTGGAGCAAGAAATGCGTCTCGACACAAAGCTCCAGCTTCACAAGGAAGACGGAGAAGCGACAGATCTTTGAAGCCATAGTCACTTGTTTCTAGGTAGATCTTCTTGGAAGAACCAAGATCATGCACAGGCTTAAAATTACGTGCACGAACAGTTCCCTCAAAGTCAATAGAGGAGTATATAAACCTCCCTCTGACTGGGACCTAGGTTTGGATGTAAGGCGCTCTAGTAGTTTTCAAAATAAGGTTTTTATACGGGCAGGAAAAGTGGAGTGGAAGCAAGAAGTCAGCCTGGAAATTTAAGAATGAAGGGGAAATAATTATTAACTTAATCTGAGCACTGCTGAGCATGCATGACTTGAGTTCTTCTCAGTAGGACTTCAACAGAGTTACAGATTTAAGGTTTCTTTGTGAACACCCAGTTCATCACAGACCATAAATCTCACTGTAGATCTCTGCATGCCTTCCACAGCTTCCATTTGAAAAAAATGCAGACAGCGCTACGCAAACCACCGATTTTTCAAATTGCTGGTAGTTAAAAAAAAAAAAGGACAACAGATCACTTGTGTTAACCTGGATCGATCATTTTTCAGAAACTTATGTTGAAGCAAATTGATGTTGAAGGCCAGGAAAGTGCACTCAAAATGCTATGTTTCAGGTTTGAGCATTTTTAAGGATTTCTTTTTAATTGAAACATGAAAATGTTTAATTTAGAAAGCATTTGAAAATTTAAACTTTTCCATACAAATACAGGTACTTATACCTCCCCTTCCCTACACATACATAAACATAATTCCTCAAACCAGCAATTGACAAAACTCATCATTTGAATAAAATAGCCCAGTATTATCAAACTGATTTTTTGCTGATGAAGTTAAAGCTTAAAATATGGATCAGCTCCACCACTTACCTTTTACAAAATCATAAGGAGAGACAGCATTAGAACTGGGGAAGGCTGTAACTTTTAGTGATGGAGAGATCTCAACACAAACAAATGCTTCAACTAGAGCTGCAGACAGTCAGAACAAGGGAAATACACACCCACCACGGGTGTTTGAGGGCTAAAACAAGCAGGGTTGGCAGACAGACTCCTGTGTGGAATTTGCCTACTTTATAGAGTAAAATCTCTTCCTTGCCACAGCACTGGCACTGGGGAAAGCTATGAGAACCTGCCGACTTCAGGGAAAAGCCACATTAAGAGGGCAGGCAGGAAGGCACACTGTATATTTTTAAAAGAGCTGGTTCTTACAGGCTGGCCTGCCAATGATTCTCATGTTGGAGCAGGGAGGAGCAGGAGAAAGTGCCCTTCTTAAGTTTCACCTTCTTCTTCATTTTAACCCAGTGGGACAGAAACAATGCAATGTTCTGATTTAATTTCCTCTCGTGAGGCCTCTCACCTGGATGCACTGAAGCAGTGCATAGCCTTGCTCCTGCAAGAATATTTATAGTGGGTTGCACTAGTCCAAGACATGAATTGTTTTCTTCTTCTTTTTTTTTTTTCTCCTGGAAGGCCTCAAGATACATCCAATTTTGTTCCCCACCCTGCGTCATTCTTCAAAGTTGCTAATTTTAATCTCAAAAGCAATTCCTCGGAAAGGGAAGGCTAGATGTGGTCCTCTGCCTCTGGGCTCCACTGGATTGGATGCTTCTTCCCTCTTTGCCAGGAGCTGAGCCAGGACTCCTTCACTGTGTCCCCACATGACTACCACCTGAAGGAATAAAATTCTGATCTCTGCCTCTTTGAAGCCTCTCCCTTGCAGAGATGAACAAGATCACTAACATTAAATCTGCAGTGCTCTGTATTTCCCTAGATATGAAAAGTTAAGAGTCAAATACCATGTCTTTGAGTAGTTCAGTGACTAATGCATGCTCTTGTTATTTAGAGTCAAATGGTCACTTGCTTTGTTTACTTTACAAATGGTAGTAGCACTGTGCGGCCAGTGTGCTGCGGTCTCAAAATGGACATAACTACAGGCATGGCAGTGGGGCAATGAGACGTGCATCTGGGAAGCTCACCAAGCTGTAAGAATTCATGCTCAGACCTAATGGGTGCTGCTCTTTCACTTGAGTCACTGCAGGGACTTGCCACTTGTCAAGCACAGGCTCAATGACATCCTCTTCAGTTAAGCAGTGGACTTAGCAGGGCAAAATCTTTTTGCTCCTTGATTGTCCTTGTCCTTTTAGACAGAAGTAAATATATATTTGTGAGGTAGCTCTGAAGTCTCTGGTGGTATATCGGAGGTTGGAGGAGGACCCTAGAACAGGGTTGTAGTTTCTTTAAAGCACCATGAACATTTCTAGAAAAGGGAGAGCAAGCAAATAAACAAATAAATGTTTGAATAATACCAGAAACAGAGAGAGGAAAAAGAGGCCCTTGGGTGGAGGAAGGAGAGAGCTACTTGATAGCACTGAAATGTAGTAAGGGGCAAACAATCTAAAATTGAAAAATGAGTTCCAATTACATTTTATGCTTAAAGCAGTTAAATATTATTGCAGTTTACATGAGAGTTAAAGTAGTAACCGTAGAAATCAAAAGCGTGAGGTTGTGGGAAAGCTGCTCTCCTTTGGCCCAGGTTTTAATGAGGACTTTGTCGGTAAGTCTGAAGGAATCCCAAGTTACTGGATGTGAACGGTAGACCCACTGCTCTCTTGTGTGTCGCTGGCTATGGAAACTGATTTGCTTGCACTAGACTAACTCAATGGGCTACAAAACCTCAGGTGAGCAGGTCGGACATGATTTACATATTTTTTGTAATGCAGTATACTTGTATAAGGACAAGGAAAATCTACTGAGTTTAGAGCTTAGCAGGTAGCTGCTTCGTTATTGCAGGCATTGCATATTTCACATACACTACTACGTTAAGTAGTTAATATATGTTAGTTTAACATATACCTAAATGTCCTGCAGAATCAGAAGCAGTTTTTACAGAGGTGATAGACTGAAATGGATCTGGATGCTCTGGCTAACCTATTACTCAATTCTTCTGAAACAGGAAAAAATGGTAAACAGCTCCTCAAGGTGTAGTAATATTTCTCTGAAAAAGAGAGGTGCTGTGAAAGAGAAATCTCAGAGCAACAGAGAAAGAAATGTACAGAGCAATGCACTACAAGTCAGAAGCCCAGATTTGATTCCTGACTTTGCTGCTTCCATACTATGAGATTACTGGCAAGTCAATTCACCTGCCTGTTCCCCTTCCTACTCTCGTCTAACTTGTCAAATGAAACTGCTAGCAGCTTAGCCCAGAGGTTGCTTGTAGGATCTAATGCTCTCAGTGGCTGGTTCTGTCAGAGGGTTGCAGGTGTTAATGCTCCGCTAGTAAGAAGAGGCATGAAAAATAAGAAAAAGAGTTAATAGGAGACAGTGGGCATTAGATGCACAGGAATAGAAAGAGAACGTTCAGAAGCAGCATCTCAAAACTATGAAGAAGAAAATATCCTGATTATTTTAATGTTGTGAAATAATAGGACTAAGGAATAGGAGCAAAGAAATACAGTCAGAGTTTAACTGTGCCCTCCTACAGAGAAACCAACAGAACAAGTTGGCCCTTTCTTTGACTTCTACAAAAATCTATTGAGTTCTTAAGAAACTGAAAGTGTTCCTAAAAGGGGCTGAGATGGGAACAATAACTTCCTAAAAGTGTGGTTCTTGAAGAATGGCTGTCCTGCACGGATCCTGTGGCTCTGTTCCTACTCCAAAGTGGATATTCTGCAGCTTTAGTTCAGATAAAATGCCTCCTCCCTTCAATGCTTGCACATAAATTGCTATTAATGTTACCATGTTATACAAGTGCATTGGGGAGGAAAATAGGCCCACTAATGCATTGTCCTGCTCCAGTGTTTTTTAACCTGGAGGATGCCACGCTATTCCATGGACTGTGGGTGGGCACAAGCCACAGGAAAAAAAGCCACAGAGGTGGGACAGGCTCCATAAGGCCGCATCTGCCTCACCCTTTCTTCCCCATGCTTCTCCCCAGGCTGTGTGCAAAGCTTAACGCAGATAAAGCATATGCTCCCGGAGTTGCCTTATGGCCTTCCTTCCCGGCTCACATGACAACCGTCACTTGTAGTCAGCCATGGTAGCAGCTCACAGGGACCCAGGGCCCGCAGGCTCAGGCTGCAGCTGGCTAGTCCAGGCTTCCTTTTTATTATCTGAATACATTTTCAATGGCCGCGGAAGCACGCGTCTATCTGAGCCCAGAAGAGCTACCAGTGGCCAGCTCGGTTCCACAGGCAGCAGGTAGCTTCCACCGTGGGCAGGAGAGGGAGAGAAAATGGTAATCAAGGACCAAACTCAGCCCCCCTGCAACGTTACCGAGCTCCACGGCAGGCCCCAACGGAAGGGAACACAACAAATCCCGGTTGCTATTATTTATATCAACGCTATTATTTTTCCCGTTATTATTAAATAACAACAAAGTTTTCTTAAGAAATATTTTTTCCCCTTTTGACAGATCATAGACACACGGCTACCTGTGTCTTTTATGGTGTGCCACAGATTAAGAGGGGACACGCGGTGGACAGGGAGATACTCCACCGTCAGTTGAGCGCAAAGCACGCAAACTCAAACAAATGCTACAAACGTACAGCTCCGAAGCCCCAAATCCTGCTGCGCCTGCATCTGAGCAGACAGCTTTATCTGTGCTGAACTGCATCGACCCCAGCGGAGCGCTGGCTGTACGCAGGAGCACCTGTGAGCAGTCCACAAGGTAGGGTCGGGGCATCGTTCTTTTTAAAAACTAATACCTATTACACAGAAGTGACAGAAAAGTGCGATCTGATGATCCAAGTTTCTGCAGAAAAATTGGGGAATGCAGCCTGCATGGAGTTTTAAGACAACTAATAATCAGCAAGCAATTTTAAAAATGTCAGCACTCACTGTCCCTAGAAAAATTCCTCACAGACTCTGGCTAGCACATTATAACTCTTGATAACAGTGACTGACTAAAGCCAGAAATATCTCCAAGTGAGCATGCAAAAAGATTAATTTGCTTAAAATCATATATAGAGAAATGGAAAACCAGAAATATTTAGTATCCTCCCCTTCTCCCCCTCATGGCATCACCTTATTGGCATCACGGAGACGTGGTGGGATGGCTCCTATGACTGGAGTGCTGGAATGGAAGGACACAGGCTCTTTAGGAAGGACAGGCAGGGGACACAAGAAGGGGGTGTCGCCCTCTATGTCAGTGACCAACTGGAGTCCATGGAGCTCCGCCTGGGGATGGATGAGGAGCCGACCGAGAGCTTTTGGGTCAGGATTAAAGGGAGGGCAGGGACAGGTGACATTATAGTGGGGGTCTGCTACAGGCCACCCGACCAGGAAGACTGAGTGGATGAGGCCCTCTATAGACAGATAGAAGCAGCCTCACATTCACAAGCCCTGGTCCCCATGGGGGACTTCAACCACCCTGATATCTGTTGGAGGGACAACACAGCAGGGCATAACCAATCCAGGAGGTTCCTGGAATGCATTGATGATAACTTCCTTCTCCAAGTGACAGAGGAGCCAACGAGGAGAGGTGCTATGCTGGACCTTGGTCTCACCAACAAGGAGGGGCTGGTGGGGAATGTGAAGCTCAAGGGCAGCCTTGGCTGCAGTGACCATGAAATGGTGGAGTTCAAGGTCTTTAGGGCAGCAAGGAGAGGGCGCACAGCAAGCTCACTACCCTGGATTTCAGGAGAGCGGACTTTGGCCTCTTCAGGGATCTACTTGGTAGAGTACCATGGGATAAAGCCCTGGAGGGAAGAGGGGCCCAAGAAAGCTGGTTAATATTCAAGGATCACCCCCTCCAAGCTCAGGAGCGATGCATCCCAGCAAAGAGGAAGTCAGGCAAAACTGCCAGGAGGCCTGCATGGATGAACAAGTAGCTCCTGGACAAATTCAAACACAAAAGGGAAATCTACAGAGGGTGGAATTAAGGACAGGTAGCCTGGAAGGAATACAGAGAAATTGTCCGAGCAGCCAGGGATCAGGGTAGGAAAGCTAAAGCCCTGGTAGAATTAAATCTGGCCAGGGACGTGAAGGGCAACAAGAAAAGCTTCTATAGGTACGTCAGTGATAAAAGGAAGACTAGGGAAAATGTGGGACCTCTCTGGAAGGAAACAAGAGACCAGGTTACCCAGGGTATGAAGAAGGCTGAGGTACTCAACCACTTTTTTGCCTCAGTCTTCCCCGGCAAGTGTTCTAGCCACACCACCCAAGTCACAGAAGGCAAGGGCAGGGACTGGGAGAATGAAGAACCGCCCACTGTAGGAGAAGATCAGGTTCGAGACCATCTAAGGAACCTGAAGTCCATGGGACTGAAGTCCATGAGACCTGATGAGATGCATCCGCGGGTCGTGAGGGAACTGGTGGATGAAGCTGCAAAGCCACTCTCCATCCTATTTGAGAAGTCGTGGCAGTCTGGTGAAGTTCCCACTGACTGGAAAAGGCGAAAAATAACCCCCATTTTTAAAAAGGGAAAAAAGGAAGACCCAGGGAACTACAGGCCAGTCAGTCTCACCTCTGTGCCCGGCAAGATCATGGAGCAGATCCTCCTGGAAACTATGCTAAGGCACATGGAGAATAAGGAGGTGATTGGTGACAGCCAACATGGCTTCACTAAGGGCAAATTGTGCCTGACAAATTTGGTGGCCTCCTATGACAGGGTTACAGTGCTGGTGGATAAAGGAAGAGCAACTGATGTCATCTACCTGGACTTGTGCAAAGCATTTGACACTGTCCCATATGACACTCTTGTCTTTAAATTGGAGAGATGTGGATTTGACAGATGGACCACTCAGTGGATAAGGAATTGGCTGGATGGTCGCACTCAAAGAGTTGTGGTCAATGGCTCGATATCCAAGTGGAGACCAGTGACGAGTGGCGTTTCTCAGGGGTTGGTATTGGGACTGGCGCTGTTTAACATCTTTGTCAGTGACATGGACAGTGGGATGGAGTGCACCCTCAGCAAGTTTGCTGACGACACCAAGCCGTGTGGTGCGGTTGACATGCTGGAGGGAAGGGATGCCATCCAGACAGACCTTGACAGACTTGAGAGACGGGCCTGTGCGAACCTCATGAAGTTCAACAAGGCCAAGTGCAAGGTCCTGAACCTGGGTCAGGGCAATCCCAAGCACAAACACAGGCTGGGCAGAGAGTGGATTGAGAGCAGCCCTGAGGAGAAGGACTTGGCGGTGTTGGTTGATGAGAAGCTCAACATGAGCCGGCAGTGTGCGCTCGCAGCTCAGAAAGCCAACCGTATCCTGGGCTGCATCAAAAGAAGCATGACCCACAGGTCGAAGGAGGTGATTGTCCCCCTCTACTTGGCTCTCATGAGACCCCACCTGGAGTACTGCATTCAGCTCTGGGGCCCCCAACACAAGAAGGACATGGACCTGCTGGAGCGAGTCCAGAGGAGGGCCACAAAAATGATGAGAGGGCTGGAGCACCTCTCCTATGAAGACAAGCTAAAAGAGTTGGGGTTGTTCAGCATGGAGAAGAGAAGGCTCTGGGGAAACCTAGCAGCCTTCCAGTACCTAAAGGGGGCCTACAGGAAAGCTGGAGAGGGACTTTTGACAAGGGCATGTAGTGACAGGACAAGGGGTAATGGCTTTAAACTGAAAGAGGGTAGATTTAGATTAGCTAGAAGGAAGAAATTCTTCCCTATGAGGGTGGTGAGGCACTGGAACAGGTTGCCCAGAGAACTTGTGGATACCCCATCCCTGGAAGTGTTCAAGGCCAGGTTGGATGGGGCTTTGAGCAACATGGTCTAGTGGAAGGTGTCCCTGCCCATGGCAGGGGGGTTGGAACTAGATGATCTTTAAGGTCGCTTCCAACCCACACCATTCTATGATTCTATGATGACCTCAGTGTTCACAGAAGGTCCTGGATTGATAGCCCAAGAAAATACAGTCCTCTCTTTCACTATGGACACAATGAATCAAAGGCAGTGGAAAGTCAAGCCCAACGACAGGACAAGGGGTGACGGGCACAAACTGGAATACAGGAAGTTCCGCCTGAACGTGAGGAAAAACTTCTTCACTGTGAGGGTGACAGAGCCCTGGCACAGGCTGCCCAGGGAGGGTGTGGAGTCTCCTTCTCTGGAGAGATTCAAACCCCGCCTGGACGCAGTCCTGTGCAGCCTGCTCTGGGTGACCCTGCTCTGGCAGGGGGGTTGGACTAGATGATCTCCAGAGGTCCCTTCCAACCCCTGCCATTCTGTGATTCTGTGATTTCATTTTCTGACCATACCAGCATACCTTAGCTTACTCATCTCTCTTAAAGGGTGACAGAATGCTTCTGCTTCTACGGGCCTAATAGGTGGTTGCCTTGCAACTCATGAAGCCATTTGTAACTGTACAAAGTGGACACAAAACATGATTGTTCTAGTTAGTAGCACTGTATATCCATTTCATATAGCGGTAAACAACTACATTACATGCAAGATGTCTCTATATTGACCTCTTTTCTTAAACGGCCAGTAAAGGCATCAAGTGTAATAGAGAGTCCTGTTAACAACAAAATGAAGCATCCTTTAAAATGAACTTCATGTATACTATCAAGCATCTACATCACTTATATTGCTCAGTAATTACCTACTTTGGCAGGATTTTAGCAATGAAGAGGTATGAGAGGCTCCATGGTGTACTATTATTAATATGGGTAAAAGAATCCAAGAAACAAGGCAGTAATACTGAGAAGTAAGAAACTATACCATTTAACTGTCTGGCTTAGGCCTCTTACTGGCAACTACTTATGCATATTGAAAAGATGCTGCTTACCTACAATTGCAAAGCACTTCACAATCTACAAACGATAGGAGGAAGCTCTGCCTCAAAATTAGGCCAACCTTTTCAAATGTGACTTATGAAATTTGTGTGCCTTCACTTGCCAGTGTCCCGACCTGTGACACCTGACGTGCACCTGACTTACAGAGCATGGATGGTTGGCTCTGCTATCTTAGCACTGAAAATGAAAAAATGAGGTAGAACGCATTAATTACAGAATATGTTTATTCTGATATTTTTATATTATTCAGGCACTGACTAACCCAGCCCTGCTTACAACAAGCAAGATGGTGGGACATTTAGAATACTTTTCTCACATCTTAACAAAAATGTGTGGGCTAATTTAAAATGATTTCTCAGAAACATGGATACAATTTAATTTTCTAAAATCAGCTTGTACTTTACCTCACCATTTTATTCAGACATAAGAAATATTATTTCACAGTTATTTAATGTAATTCTTCCGTAAAGAAAAAGGGGGGGGGGGGGAGGGAATTAAAGAAGAGTAGGCAAGCAATAATAGGAGATGCTGAAATCAACCATACCATAATGGAAAAAAGCTCAGGACAGAGAACATACGGAATAAACTCTGCAGCATCCTTGGAGTGTTGGATATGTAAAGCCGTTGTGAAACACAAACATTGCTCTTTCATTGCAAAAAAAACGAGTGCACTTCAGTTTCCATTTTTATTATTACTATTTCTGATCTTTTTTATTAATATGTCAGTTGCTGACTGAAGTCAGAGTCCCACCTGGAGACAGTGCTGCACAAAAATTAGTGCTTCCTAACTGTAAGAATAAATACCATGTGTTTTCTCCTTAAAAAACATAAAGGTCTCATGTTGTGCATGTTCAAACCCTTGCGAACACGAATACGTTGGGTGAGTGTACACAGTATGCTTTCACGTTGTGTTTGATTCCTGCAGGAGAAAGGAGCTTTTCCAAAAAAGTTAGGCTACATTTCCGCAGGGCTTTTCCAACACCCGTCAGCACAATCGCCACGCAGTCACCCAAAGGCTGCCGGCCTCACACTGTCGCTTTGTCCGTATCAGCCTGTGAGTCACACGAATTCTCAGATGAATTTCACATCCATGTGGCTGGTAACGTATGTGAGGTGCAGGGCAGAGAACCAGACAGGACACAAAGCGTTGCACGGACGCCAGCGCTGTATTTTACTAGTTCTGCCAAATAAGTGCCTGCTTGCTGTCTCTATGGAAAGCTGATGCGAAGGCTGCCGTGCTGTCCATGCTGGGCCGGTGAGGGCCTCTCCGCCACATTTGGGCGAGGATTACTACGGCAGCAGGCACCGCCGGAGCTCCGCCGCATCCCCGTGCAGCGCCGCTGCCTGAAACCCTCTGGCCAGGTCAGCGGGCGACCGCCGGCCTCGGCCCGTCAGCCCGGCTCCCCCCGTGCCGCGGGGCTGGCTTCCCGTGTTTACTCCCCGAGCAGGGGCTGTGCGGATGCACTGCTGCCTCCCTCAACTTCTCCGCTCGCCGTGTTTTGGCCTCTGAATGAAACCCGCCCAACTCGACAGAGTAAGTTAGCGGGGGGCAGCGCGGGGAGACGCCGGGGCTGGGGCCGAGCGGGGCCGGGCCGGGCCGTGCCCGCCGCCTGCACCCCGCCGCGGCCGTTACCCCGCGGCGCTGCCCAGGGCAGGCGTAGTTTACTCTCGCAGCCCTCCCCGGGCGACCAATGGACAGCGGCTGCCGGCGCTGTGGCCGACGCGGCTCCGCGCTCCCTTCGGCGCCGGGGGCCGGGGGCGGGCGGCCCCCGCTACCTGCCCTGCTCCGCCACCGCCGCCGCCGGCTCCTCAAACACTGTGAAGAGCAGCGCGACGATCTTTGTGTGAGTGTGTGCGGGGAGTGTGTGCGCCAGCGGCTCCCTCGCGGGCCGCGGGTGTAACGGCGCAGCTGAATGGCTGGCGAGCCCGTCCCTCAGCGCGCCGGCCAATGGCGGGCCGCCTTATATCCCGGGGAGTGTTGTGGCGCTGCCCGGGTTGCATGGCTCTGTGTGGAGCCGCGTTCCGCGGGCGCCGAGGCGGAGGGGCTCCGCTGCGCGCCGCGCCTCGCTCCGGCCCAGCGGCGCGCTGCCCGCCCGCCCGCCGGCCCTGCCGAGGTGAGTGCGCGCCGCCCGCCGCCCCTCACCGGGCGGCAGGGAGACGGACGGAGACGGGCAGCGGCAGGCAGAGAGAGGGGTGCCCTCGCCCCACACTTTCCCCTCCGCGCCCCAGCGGCGGAGCAGCCCCCCGGGCCCCTCCCGCGGCGGCGGCGGCCGGGAGGGAGGCGCGGAGCTTCCCCTGCCCTGCGCGGCGGCTGCCGCGGCTCCCAGTCACTTTTCCTCCCTCTCGTCAGCCTTGCCGTTTGAAAGTTTGGGCAGGGGAGGACGGGTGGGTTGGTGCCGCCAGCCCTCTGCCCGGCCGGGAGGGCAGGGGTGACCGGGGGTGCTTTACCGGGGGGAGGGGGGCGAGGTGAATTGCAGCGCAGTGCATTTAAAAAAAAAAAAAAAAACAGAAGAAGAAGGCGGCAGGGGTAGGCCAGCCAGTGCCAGGCTGCGTTTGAAACCAGGCACCTCTCGCCGCCACAGAGAGAGAGGCAAGAGCAGCGGCGGCCGCGGCGGAGGGAGGAAGGGGAAGGAGGGCGAGGAGGAGGAGGAGGGATAGCCATCGGCCGCCGCTCGGTGTGTGCCTCCGGGGGGACTTGACAGGGAAATCGCGGCAGGCAGAAACGAAACTTCATCCCGAGGGGCGGCGAGGCGAGGCGCAGGGGAGAGTGCGCGGATCGGTATCGGTTGCCGCCGGCCTGGGGGGGCTCCGCGCCGCCGCCGCCGGGAAAGGGGGGGGGGGGATATAAACCCAGAGAGGGCGAGGGAGCCGATCCGGCGGCCGCACGGGGCGGGGGGACGGCGGGAGGAAAAACCCCGGCGCCGACCCCGACAACAACAGCGGCCGGGCTCGGTTGGAGAGTTGGGCTGTGCGTTTTCCGGTAGTCATCGGCGATGCACCCGGGGCGGCGGCAGCGGCCCCGGTGGGCAGCGGGGGGGCGGGGGCGGGCGGCCCTGCCGGGGTTTCGCGTGGATGCGGGATTATGTTGTGTCAATAAGTTTAAGGTGGAGAGGGAGAAAGGGAGGCGGGCGGGGGCCGGGGGAGAGGCGGCGGCAGGCCTCGGCCGCGCGAAGTCCTATTTCTGAAGGTAAGTTGTGACATTGGGTGGTCGCGATGACAGAAAACTTGGCGGGGGGCGCCCCGGGGAGGGGGCGGCCGCCTCGGGGGGGGCTCTCTCCGCCGCCGGGAGCCGGATGAGTGCTCGGCTGTTATTTGCTGCTGCGAGATCGGGTCGCTGGTAAATTACAGAAAGCAGCCCTCCTCCTCCTCCTCCCCCCCCCCCCCCCCCGCCAGCCGCTTCGCTCTTCCTCCTCTCGGGTTTATTTGCAATGTATGAAACTTGCATGGCTGTGAGGAGAGCCGATCCAGTGTAGGTTTGCGAGGAGGAGGAGGAGGAGGAGGACGGGGAAGGAAGGGTTGGAGGCAGGGGAAGGGAGGCAATCGCGTTAATCCCGGGCGCCGCACGGCAGCAGGTTTGCGTTAGAAATATCGGTGGCAGCCCGCCGCCGCTGAATGAGGAAGGTAAAACGAAGCGATGCGAGAGCCGCCGAGGCGACATGTACGGCGGCGGGGCGAGAGGCACCGGCAGGCGGCTGCCCGCCCGCCCCCTCCCTGCCTGCCTCCTCCCTCCCTCCCTCCCCGCCGGGGCGGGGAAGGACCGTGCCCGGGTCTCCCCCGCTCGCCGCCAGCCGAGCCGGGGGGCCGCGGGGCTTTAACCGTGTGCGGGGCGGATTCGCCACTTTTTCCGGGGGAGGCCCGCGGTTAAAAGTTTTTTTCCGGAGGTGAGTGTGTGCGGGGAGGCCGGGGCGCCGCCAGGCCGGCGGTGGTCACTCGGGCCTGGGGCGCCGAAACCATTGCCCGTCCTGCTGGTGACACGTCCAAGTCTCGCAGCCCGGCGGGGCGGCGGAGGGGCCCGGCCCGGCCGCCGGGGCAGGGACGGGGTGCCGGTCTCCATGTGGCTCTCCCGGCGGCGGCACCTCCTCCCCGGTGGCAGCGGCGGCGGCAGCAGCGGGATCATCGCCCGGGCCCGCGGGGAGGAGGAGGGGAGCAGCAGGGAGGTGTTTGCTGCCAGCCTGCCTCGCCAGATCCCGCCGGGGAGGGCAGCTGGGAGGGCCGGGGAGCCCCCCGCGCCCCTTCCCCGCGCCGCCGCCCCTTCCCTGCCCGCCCGCCCGCCCCCAAAGGTGTTGTGCAGACTTTTCCCCCGGGAGGGTGAGATTTATGCGCTGCATTATTGCTCCTCTCCTCCCCCCTCAAAGCAAGATGGACTCTCTCTTCTCTCTCTCTCTCTCGCACTCACTCACACTCTCTCTCTCTTTCTCTCCCCCTCTCCCTGTGTCTTGTCAGCCTTCAAGATCGACATTTTGTAACTAAGATGCAAACTTGATGGTGACCGGGGGCGGGGGGGAGACGGGAAACCCTGGGTCACGGCGGTCTTTCTCCATATTTAATACCTTTTCTTTCCACCCCACCCCGGAGCCCGGATTCCGGTGGCCCTACACTTTGCACGGCGGGGGTGGGCGGCGGGCGGGCGGCGGCCGCAAACGCCGCTGCCCCCGGGGCGGCCGGGGGTCTCGCCGCTCTCCCCGCGGGCTGCGGTGGTGGAGGGGCCGGCTGGGCGGTCGCAGGACTCCGGGCGGCTCGGCTGGGCTCTGCCGGGGGAGAACGGGCATTACCTGAAACTGTGTTACAGCGTTGCAGCCTTCCGTCCGTCCCCCTCTCTCGCTGTCTGTCTGTCTGTCTCCCCGGGTGGATCTCGTACCTGCAGTCTGGCGGCTTATTCTTGTTGTTAATTTTGCGTTGTTTGGCTTATCCACGCGCGGGGATTGATCGCTCACTTGTGTAAGTTCCCGGGGGTTATTGTTATGTATGCCTCCTTGCAGATGGTGGTCAACTTTCTGCCTTTTATTTTGATAATGCCTGCGTGTTTCTCTGTGTGTGCATGTAAATAATTACGTGATGCATCCCTATGTGTACGTATATGTGTCTGCGTGCGCGCATAAACAGGCATCCGTGTGTACGAGAGACACAGGAAAAATAACCCACCCTGCTGATGCACACTCAGATGATTTGCTCCATTTGCCCAGTCCTAATGCCCTTTAAAGACACGGTGCATCTTTTGTTTGCTCCTTACAGTTTCCTGCGACTGTCATCTTGTTTTAATGACAACTTATCTGGGGTGGGGGTGAGGAGGAAGCAAGTTTCAAGTTTTGGGATCTCTCCTCTTGTTGGCGTGGTGAGTTGCAATATTGTAAAATCATGGTGTGCTGATGATGTGCCTTTATTTGATACTTTATAGGTCACTATCACATGACAAAGGCTTTGAGACAGCTTCATCTTCGTCTGTCTGTAATTTCCATTTGCCTTCCTGGGTAAGTATGTAAACTGTACACATGGAAAAAGAACTCGGTTGTTGTTGATAAGATAGAGGTCCTTGTGCTGCCACTTTTTACGTGGAAGATGCTTGTTCACGTTTTAGCGCCTTAGAAAACATGTCTTCTCCGGGTGCTCATGGCAACTGCTAGATTACAAAGTTTGTATGTAGGGGTGGGTCTGAATAACCTGAGAATTAAATGGCTGTGCATATCCAGATCTCTCTTCACTTCTTTTCTTTTTTCTTGTTTTTTTCTTAAACCTGGTTTGTAAAGATAATCAGCTGATTGACTTAGGGCAAAAGTTTTAAACCATCGTAACATTAGAATATGCAAAGTGCAACACACAGGTCAAAAACTTAATGAGAATGTAAAGTCCTTTTAAAATTCAGTGGTAGGAAAAATATGAAAATATAAACAGAATAGGTAATTAGAAATCTCTGGAGGTCAAGAATCAGTGAGAAGTTTAGCAGAACTGTGATACTACTGCAACAGGAGTTGGTTCAGTTTTAACACGTAAACTGAGAGCTAATTAGAATTCCATCCATGCTCTTTCTGTGTTACTGTTTTTTCTTTTGGCATTGATTAATGCAGGTACCTATCAATTTGAAAGATGAATCTTGGTGACTAATTTACTAGTATTCCTAAGCTTTCAGGTATACAACCTTTTTTAACCTGTATGCTGGGAAAAGTTTTGACACCTTTTGAGGGGTTTGACATCTTTTAAGCTGAAGTAGAAGTGGCAGTTTAAAGAAGAGGTTCTAAATTTGTGGGGTCACATTCATAGATGACGTAAAATGAGCGGCACTTGGAGTGCTTCTCATACAATCACCCATGGTGGCACTGAACTGCATTTGGCCCAAAATGGGGAAGTGTGAGGTAATATTTTTTTGTGGTACTATTGTGTACATAATTAAAAACAAGGCAAGACATGTATTTGGGGTAAGCTTAGTACTCATAAATGCAAATGATTAATAACATACTCTTGACCTTTTCCAGGCAGTGTATAGCAGACATAGGATAAGTGATAGTCCCAAACACGCTGACTTGAAGGGGGCTGTTGGGAGCAGCTCTTCTGGTGTGATATTATGACCAGAAAACTAGTCTTAAGGCTGGGATAACCACGGTGGGGAGATGGTTCGAAGCGAGGATTCTGCCTGTTCTCCAGTTCCTGTAGAATTACACCCAAATTTCAGTTTTTTGGATTTTGTGGGCAGTGAGGTTGGTATGTGTAGGTCCGAGAGTGTAAACACCAAACTAAATTACTGAAATTTTTTATGACAGACTAGTTGCATAGGAGAATATTGCTTTCAGTTTTATGGTATTACTGACAAGGATTGTGTTCTGTGTAGAGTAATTGGTGCAACAATTTTTACAAAGTAAAAATGCATTGGGAAATTCAAAAACTGGCAGATAGGCTTCAGACTGTTGTTCAGAGCTGAATACAAATGCACTGATTTCTGAACTTAATTTTCTGTGTTTTCAGGTAAGAGTCAGATTAGAGTGCCGTAAGTGCCAAGGACTTTATTTGGAGTAATAGTAAAGGGTACTAAACAAGAATAGCTCAGGGACCTTGCTTCAGGTAGTATCTTCAGTCATTATCTGGTTTTAGTTTTATGTGATGAAGTCTTTTGGATGCATGGAATTTTGATCCTAGAAATAGGTGATAAGAATCTGCCCACAACTTTAAGAGGAGTGGACCTCGATTTTGTGCATAATGCTAAATGTAGGTCTTACCTGATGTTGAACTGGCATGAACAAATTACAAAGAAAAGAAGGGTAGGGTATCTTTTTGACAAAAAAGGCATAATAGAAGCTTTAGAGGAAGCAGAGAAATACAGTTCCTCATAGCTTAAAAAAAGGTAATAAAAATGATGTGCCTAGTTAAGGAGAGAAGAGAGATTTCATTAGATTTGTCCATGACTAGAAACTTCCATTTACTTTAGGGAGCTTTTATTTGGGTAAGAGGGAAGATTTCTTTTATTATACAGTTCTCAGTAAAGTAGCCGTTCATGAATGGAGTTTAGCAATTCAGTCTTGACATACAGGAGAGACACCTGGGTTCTGGTCTTGGTTAACAAGTGCTGGGTGCAGTGCTGGTGTGTCACAAGCTAGGAGGGGGTGAGCCACTTAGCAAGGGGCCTTGTGAACGCTTCAAAAATTGGCCCATGATCTCAAAAGTTCGTTGCATACTACTGTCCCTCTTGGCACAGCAAGCTGATAAACCATTTCAAGCAGATGCATAATTTAGCAGAAATGTAACTGGTTTCTGTGTTGAGGTAAACTCAAAATATTTAAGAAGCTTGCTCTCAATGCTTTTGAGTTTTTTGGGGGCTGCTTGTCGTAAACCCATCGCCTGCAAAACTTCCATTGGTTTCAGCAGGAGGTTTATTTAGGAAAGGAGTGTAGGAGTGATGGTGACAGGAATTTGTCCATGTTTATTTTCCCGTTCAAGGAAGAAAACCTTTCTCTTTCATAGCTGTTGTGTGAATAATTAAAGCTATTAAATGTCAGTTTTCCACAGAAAAATATCAGAGGTAATCGTGCAGTTATTTTATAGCTAACATTTTTCCTTTTCACCCAGAATGATCTTAATACACTTTGTTCGTAAATTAGTGGTTCCATAGCTTGCGATCCTGTAAGCATGTGAATATCTTTAAGCAGATGACAAGTCTTGTTAAATTCACTGATACGATTGCTCGTGTTCAGAGCTTAAAGTTATTCCAGGTTGCTGCCGCTCGTGGTCTGTGGGCTGAGGATGCGCAACGTCTCTGAAGCTCGGTCAACATGGTGTTAGGCAGGGCAGTCTTCTGGCATAGAGCTGGTAGCAGAGTGGTATGAAGAAAGTTTTGACCAAGCGAGCTGGGGAGAGTTACTCTTCCACCACATGTAGCGGCGGGGAGGGTGCAGGTAAGGTAGACGAGACCTGCAGTGTGCAAGGCTCTGCTGTAGTGTGAAGATTGTAACTGTACCTGCAGTGAAATCTGGGCACCTGAGAGGTGAAACACTGCCTCTCTTTCAATGGTACGTGGCATGTGTAGTGTTCAGGCCTCCCCCTTTATCTGAAGGTGGCTCCTTGGTGGAGGAAGGTACTATAAATTAAAGTTGGAACTGAAATGAAACTCTGATTTTAATTTCTGAGTGTGCCACAGGCTGTCTCTGCAAGCTCTGGCAAGTGATGTAGTCAAAACCAGAGGCCACTTCCAAATTTTGGACCCAAGTCGGACTTCTTGTGCCCTGCCACAGGGGTGGTCTGCCACAGCCGCCAGTGGAGTCAGCGGCACTGCTGTGGCCTGCTGGTGGCTTCCAGGATCAGAGTTTATTCGTGGCAGCACAGCCGTATGTCCCTTTGCCACCTGCAAATGGAGACTAACGATACTTCCCTGTGTCATTAAATCATATGGTGCCCATATATTGGCACAGTTTTCCTGAGTGAATTAAGTTGTTTTTTTTTTTTTTAAGCAGTATAGGTAGTGTTTTACCTTAATTTATGTTTTCTTTATTACTTAGGAGTCAGTAAAGCTGAATTGAAATAACAGTTGTATGTATTTCAAAATATTCTTGAGAAGAAACAGGAAAAAGTCAAATTTCTGACTTCTGTAGTATTAACTTTATTTCTTTATCATGTTTCCCTCCTTTCCTGGGGTATCATTGTCAGAAGTTTTTTCATTCTGTTTTATGTCAAAAGATTATTAGGACTTACTTCCTTTTTATTGTTTTATTTTTATTTTTTCATGATCAGTAATAATACAGTGTTTCTTTCCGAGAGTGATGTGGTGAGCCTGGTACTAGTGGACGTGTGAATTTCACAAAAGGCTCCTACAGCTGTCACCCTTCTTGACGCTTTCAGAAGCGGTAAGACCTGAACCAGCATAAGGATTACTCTAACTTTAAGAATGGCTTGATGGGCTGCAGTTAGATTGTATTGCTTGGAAAAGGAAAAAAAAAGCACATGTTATTCTCTCAATAATAATGATACTATTAATAATTGGCAGTTGTAGGCATTGCCTTATTCATGTACTTATGTCCTGTCTGGCAAAGTACCTAAGCCATACTGTAATCACACACCTCAAAACAAGGAACGATCATTTTTATCCCTGTTTTAGGCATCTGAGATACAAAGCAGTGAAGGAGTGTAGGCTTGCCTGCAGTCACTTAGCAGGTTAGCGTTAGCAGGGAAAGGAATAAAATCCGCGTCTGACTCCTTAGTTTTGTGTCCTTTCCCTTGGTGTATGCTACTGCTCTGAAGCTTTCCTGGTAAATGCCTGTCTTGACAAGTGAGTAGTCTCACTGAATTCTGTGCCAGTTGGGCATCGTTTGCTAATATTCAACTTTCATTCATACTGCTTCTTTAAAAAAAAAAACAAAAACAAAAGCCCACCTTCGGAATAGCGTGGAGTTACTGACTTTCAATTCGGTTATATTTATTGACAGGAGAGTCTAAAGTAGGAAGAGAGCTTACTTAAGAGTTTTTGCCGCTAAACATAGTATTTAGGCTGCTGTGTATATTGCACTATTTATTATATTACGCTATTTATTTAATACTAACTTCCTTGTGTTAACTTTATGAAGCAAGATACTGGTTTTCATAGCAAAGTTTTTAAAATATGCATTCATCTGAAATACTTCTTTACAATTAAATTATTTTTCATATTCATAATCTAATGCAAAATCACAACTAATTTTCTTAAGAAACATGGAATTGACAGAAGAGACTACTTTGGCACTCTGGCAGTATTGTAATAAATAGGGTAACTTACTAATTTGAACGTTTATTTCTAAACCCACTAAACATATTTCATCCTGTAAGATTTTCAGATTTGCTGATTACTAGAGTTTTGTTACCAAGAATATGAGTTGTCTTTGATTTTAAAGTAGGAGTTGTACTTGAGGAGGAAAGCATACTTTACTTAATGCCTGAGTGTAGACCTAATTGTAGTATTTTCACAATGATAGCAGCATTTTATTATTTTTAATATTTATACATTCAATTACATAAAAGATAAATCAACAAAGAGGAAAAGCGTGGTTTTGACCCTTTCCAGTGTTCATGCCTTGTCCTTTATAGCACACAAATGCATAATGTAATAGCAACTCCTTATGAGCATGGACAATTCAGTATGTGAAAATAAACTAGCTTCAGGCATATCCGAGTACAAAGAAAGCTAGTACAACAAAATTTCAGTTTTTAGCGAGGGGAAGGAAAGTTAACAGGATTTCTAAGAAAGAGACTATACTAAGAAAATCAGTTGCTTAGGAAGCATGGAATTTTTATTGTCAGAAATCTTCTACTTGGAAGTTTCGATATAAGAGATTTTATAAAATGTAGCAATTGCTGAAAATAAGAAACAGCATTTTATTGACCCTTCGTGTTACAGACAGCCTCATTCAGTAAAGATAAAAATAATTCAGTGGACTTGCACAACATGGGATCTATGGAACTTAATTCAAGTGGAAGCTCTCTTGACAAGAAGCTTAACAAGTCCTGTCTACACCTTCCCTTGCTGAGGGGAAGTGGGAAGGTGCGTCTTCCCTCTGCCTGTTTGGTGGTTTTTGTTTGAATTTTTTTTTAATTATTTTTTCTTTCTGAAAGGCAATATGTATGTAGCAAACTGTTGAGGAGTCTGCTTTGAGACATTGTGAAACCACGCTAACTGCGTGCCTGGCTGTGGGGTTACTCTCTTACGTAGGTGTAGCAACAGGGAGATTTGTGCCATCCACGCTCTCGGGGGGGAGCTTCGTCCTGCTCTTCTGAAACCCAGAGTTCCTCGTGGCAGGGCCGGGTGCACACGTTAAAGGCTTGCTCCTTGGTGCTGTTGATGAGAGCTGAACTGGCCCGTGGCAGGATTCATGCGAGGAAAGCTTAAACCTGGTCCTGGGCCTCTGGTGGGCTGGGTCATGTATTGGTGACTATGCCGTACTGCTGAGTGCGCCAGGCAGTACTTCACAGCTGTTGGCTGGATGGCTTTGAACCCATACCTTCCAGTTCTTTCCCCAGTATACTTTTTCTGCCAGCTACGTAAGGACTGTTAAACATATGCCTTGTCAGAAGCTGTCTGTCTTGTTGTTTTTGGCTTTTTTGTTTTTCATTTATATCCATGTCCTACACAATCAGAAGTTATCCAGCAGTGGGAGTGGGTAAGGCATGTCACACGGTAGTAGTTAGGATTTTGTCTCTTGCTGTAGAATAGTAAGTCTTCACTCTTCAGTCTGTGTGTTCTTTTATGAAGCAAATAATCCTATGGTTTTGTTTATGTATGTGAGAGAATGCATTATTTTGTGGTTGTCAAAGCAGTATTTAAGAGAACGACATCACGAGAGATTTGGAGATGAAGCTGGATAAAGAAAACCTTGGGAGAGAATGGAAGGAGTGAGGGAGAACTTGATTTCTCACCTTATTTCAGCCTCTTCAGTGTGAAGTAACTTCATGGAAGTCAGTGGAACTGGAACGTTGTGATGTCTTGCATTAAAATCTGTCTGTGAAAGTTGGGAGGAAGTTGCTCTTTTTTGCCAGGTTGATGAAAAAGGCATTTTTGTGGTTGGCCATGTTTGATTTGCTTTCCACAAGTGGTCTTTGAGCCGTATCATGCCTACAGTGATCTACAGTTAGCAACATCATGCTGGTTTTTTTTCCCCCCCCTTATGGGGTGAAGTATCGGAACATCAATGTATTTTATCCTAACTACTGAAGAGCTCAGTCCTGCAGCTACAACTGTGTAATTGGATTCCTGAACAAAAAGAACCAGAGTTGCATCAGCAATGTGCACTCCTTCACAGATCTGCTGCCTGAAGTTGCTTGTGGCCTGTAATTCCTCAGGAAAGCTGCAGATTTCACATTATTTTTAATTATTGATGTGCAGAGAGTCCTGCCAGGGTCATACACCCGTTGCACTTGGTGATCAGTGCACAAGCTTATAGGCAGTCCCTGACCTGATGATGAACAATGCAGGAAGGGCAAGGACTAGAGACGTTGCTGAAATGTGCAGAGTTCCCATAAATGGGAAGAGGGTGGAAGAGCATAAAGTGTGAGAATGCCATTTGGTAGATGATACGTCTTCAGGCACGTATGCCATTTTGTTCGAGTATGTCTGCTTCCCAAGTTGGGAAGGCAAAGAAAGCATTCTGATGTACTGCAAATCAATGGCTGGAGATGATAGATTTGGAAAGAAGTAGCATTATCACCTCCACTTCATTGGTAAGTCTGGCTTCAGATGTTCTTTCTCTTTGCAAAAGGTTTCTTTATACGCAGATTTCATGTGGAATAGTGCAGACTTCCTGCCTGGCTCAGTTCTAATCAGTGAGTGCTCTGTGCCACAAACTTGTGAGTTTCAGAGTTCACCTCATGTTTGAATACTTCTGTAATTTTTTTTCTTATTTAAGTAAAGTGTCTTTATTTGTATTTCTTCCCTCTAATTTGTTTGAGATACTCTTTCATACATTGTGTTAAACATCAGTCATCAAGTGCTCATAATATATTTTGAAACAAGTATGCAAAATTGCAGCATGATCCAGCACTGATTACAGCGCTATGGCATACGAATTAATAAGAAAATAAAAATAGCATCATTAATTTCCAGCTGCTTTTGGAGAAACAGAGGTGTTTATAGGGGGAAATTTGATGTCTGCAAAATGAAGAATGACAAAACTGGTAGCAAATATATTAATGCAAGTAGCTGTTCCCAATTTACTTCCTCTGTTTTATTGATTAAAAATGGGTTCCAGTGCCGAAAGAGTAAGCAGAAGCTCCAGTGCCATTCTTTGAAAACTGTTGGACTAAATAAAGAGCACAAGTGTCAGAACTAGAGCAAGGGGAGGAAGTTTTAAATTTTGTTTCTTAGTATAGAAAACCTTAAATAAGGGAAGTAAATTATGGATAGCTAAGTGTGACGGTTGGTTGAATGTGTCCATTTCCCATTAATATGAGAGAATTGCCCATGAGTGTGTGAGGGGAAAATTATCTCTTAAGTGTGTCCCTTGGTAGTAAATCAGTATTGTCCTTGCATCTCTTGTATGTGCTTGCTTGTGCTCGTCTGTCTCACCTCAGCATTGTGTACCAAAGCAGCAGAAGATAAATAAAGTCTATGGTTAAAAGCGGCCCAGACAAAATCTTACACCGTGAGGGCCCTCACCACAGTCTGGGCGGCCAGTTTCCTTTGGAGGAAGCTGTCGAAGGGATCTGGATGCTCAGTTGCAGGTTTTGAAATCTCAGTTTAGTTTGGTGTTACTCAAGGCTGGCCTGTTGTTCAGGTGGGAGCTCCAAAGCAAGCTTTGGGCCTGTGTGCCTGCAAAGTCTTCCTGGTTTTTAATCAGCAAAGGAAGATCCTGCCCTCCTGAGAGACATGCCTAGAGGAAACGGATTATTTATTTATATAGTGAAGTGGACTCTCGAGGATGTCCCTGTCGAGCTTTCTGTTTCGTTGCGCTGTGTGGCGATGGGGCCAAAGCGAGTGAGAGGATGCTGGAGTGCGGGGAGGGAAGCACCTGAGAAAACTGGCCACATACTGTGTTTTGTCTAAAAATTGTCCTGCTGGTTTCTGTGCCACGGGTGATCTAGTTTCTGTGTGCAGTCTTGCTTTCCTGGATGGACCCACAGGGCTGCATTTGAAGTTTACTGTTACTCTTCACTTATGGAGACAGAAAGAGAGAAATCAAAACGGGAGGTGCGGCAGTCATCGCAGACATCCCCATGCAATCGGTTGCAGGCGAGAAGGGCACAGTGCAGGTCTTCCACTGAGGACAGTATGTGTTCTTATTCAAGGATCCTAGAGAAAAAAATCTTTGTGAGTGGGGGATGGTGTTTTGTGGCACACTAACAGGCTTTGCAGAGATTGAGCAGGGCTGAAGGAGAGAGTGGGGGCAGGCACAGGGAAAGCAGGGAGGTTTTTACACCTCGTATTCCTGGCCCTTGTGAGCCCCTCTGTACGTATGCTTACGTGTCTGATGCCTTGACGTTCCAGTTATACCTATTGAAGTGATTTAAATCATGATGTGGGTCAATAAACACTTGGTTTAAGTTGGTGCTTTTAATCTCATTTTGCTTTGGTATTTTTGTATTTGTTTTCTCAGAAGCAATCTCTATTGGTAGACGACTGTTAAAATATGTTGCTAAATATAGCCTTTACACTAAATTTGGCACTACTTTTTTTATTAGTTCAGAGGATGCACTGTATGCCTGCACACTTTCTAAGTGATTACATGGCTTACATGCATTTATTTAGTTTGCAACTGTTAAGAAAGTTTTGATTTAGGACATGAAAAATTATGCTTTTTTTAAATTGTGGCCTTTAAAAATGTCCTACTTAATAAAGCTACACTCATGCACGAACACACACGTGCACACAAGTTAATGCAAATAGAGTTTGCACTTAAAATGTAAGTACAGTATTATCCCTAATAAGGTCACCAATTCCACTGTAACCAAATGCAAGCTTTTAGAACTAGTAGAACTCAAACTTCTCTGCTTTGCTTTCTCAGATGAGGAGGAAAACAAGTGGTCTTGATTTTTCAATTCCCAGTTAGTTTCTCAACTTTACACCAAACTTCACTAAGTGACTCATGGAGCAAAGACATTTTCTCTGCAAATGCAGTGGAAGTTACTGCTTTCAGGTAACTTAGTTCTAAACCTAATGCTTGTTCTTGCTCCTTCGATGAAGACTTACCTGTTCAGTATTCGAACTTTGTTTACAGTTTTGACATCGAACATCTGTAATTTATTTTCATATAAATTGAGTTATATAATATTACAGTAGAACTTAACATTGGTTTGTCATGATTTGAAGGTAAATTACAATTCGATATTTTTTATTAAAATACATTTAGCATCAATAACATCTGATTGAAATTTGAGTCTGATTTCTTTGTTCAGAAAGGATTCAATTGTAACTGTATCTGTTTCTGTTAAGATGAATATATTTTCTCAGATGACTTCAGTATCCATTATCCAAAGTTTCTGTTTGTAATAACGGATGCCTTGGGCAGTATCTTCCACCATTAAGGAATGCAGAGTGGCTCACTAGGGGACACTGTCGCCATATTAACCTTTTTTTGTGTGAGCTAGACCCCTGTGCAGTTTCTAGCAGATACAGATCAACACATACCTGTCTGTTTACACAGATACATACTTAACATAAAAAAAAATTGAAGTGATTATTTTAAAATTGCTGTTGCAAGCTTTCCTGTAGACTATGTGGCATATGACTGTGACTTTAATGGTTGAGGAGGGACTTTATAACTTCCAGGAATGAATCTAGCACCACTGGTGTCCAGAAACCAAAAAGTGAAACCAAGTTGGTTACTGGATGCTGACTGTATTGCCAATGTATTAGATGAAGAAAGAGTAAGGAAAAAAAAATGGGTAGATACGTCATAGCAAGTCTGTGGGCTAACATAGGTAAAGAATTCTAACCCCCACCCTACCAAAATATTAATAGCATCTGGGCAAAGAGCTTGATAACATGTATTGACTCTGCAGCTCCATGCAGTTTTTCTGCAGCAGGGGAACTGTGTAGCAGTATCTGTGACCATTAAGGAATGCAGAGTTAGACCTCAGGTAGTAGAAGGGCTGTGCTCAGAAATGTAGAGTGTGCCTGAGGCCTGGTGGCACAGTTATACAAACTACTCCTATATTGCAATTTTGCCCCCGCCCCCCAAAGGAGGAGTTACGCACTTCAAGAAGTGTTTTTATGGCCTTCTCTCCCCAGCGCAAACATAGGTTTCATGATCCTGTCTTTGACCTATTTTTCCGTATTCTTTCGTATCAATGTGTAGGGTATTCAAAGTCTGAACAGTTACTGTGGTCTTGTATAATTAAATATAAAAAGATAAGATTAGAAAGCTAAATAGAAATTAGAAGAAAGTCAAAGCAAAGGTCAAAATGCTATTTTAGGTCACAAATGTTTAAAACAGTCAATTTTTAAAAAGAAAAAAAAAGAAAACCTTCCTTAAAAAACTGAACTGGGAAAATTACTGAGTATTAGCTACTCTTTTTCTTAAGAAGAGAACAAGCCAAAGTAAGATGAATCACTCATCCTGAAAGGGTCGTCATTTTCATTTTCACATACATTTGGTACAAGATCAGTAAGAAAATAAAGTAGTTGCATATTTAGGCAACTTTTCTGATGGAAGCTGTTTATTACTGAAGCATTCATGTTTTATGAAGCTGCCCTAAAACAATTAGCTCTTGTTTAGCATAAGTGTTTAAACAGAATGCTTTACTAATGCGGCTGATTTTATAGTTATTGCATTTCCATAGGATTGAACTATTCTTGTTCTAACTTGCCTTTTTTCCCCTCTTAGACATGTGAAAAGTTGAGGCTTTCTTTCTGTTCAGAAGGGAAGTATTTGAGCCAAGATTTTCTCAGGAGAATTGGTATCTTTGAGGGTGTTCTGTCTGAGATGTCGCAGAGAAGCCTGTTACTCAGCATGTGCTTAGCAGTGTTTTCCTGCTAGGTTACATTGAAATGGGCTACTGGTCAGGCTAAAAAAAATCTGGATATAAAATTCACTTTGGTCTGAATTCAGAGTCGGTGTGAGCTTGTGCAATTCCATGGAGGCTGCTGAACAGAATTTGGCTGTGTTAGTCACGGGGATTGTGGCAAAACCAGCTAGGAGCAGTGTGTGTTTAAAATATTGCTGTAACTACATCAGTAACACTTGATTAGAAGAATGTGGCACCCTCACTCCTTTTTTTTATTTGTGGGGGAGGGGGTTTGGTCCCATCACTGCAATTAAAGCTCACTTTTTCCTCTTTGCATTGGAGAGTTAGTCAGATGGATCAATTTAGTGAAATAATCCCAGCCTCAGTCCATATTTAGATGACAGGCCAGTCTTTTTCTTGAAATGATTTTATACTCAGGAACTTCCAGAAAATCGTATCTTCACAACCAGAAGCGTTTCTGCTAGTGCTGAACCAAACTAGTGTCGCTGCCAAGCAGTCTGCTTTCACGGCAGCTTGAGCCAAGCATAGAGGGAGTGGAAAGGCAGGTGTACTGTCTTAGCCTGGGCACTCCAAGTTTGTATAAGGTAAGCTGCAGGGGAATATCCTTTGCAAAGCATCATACATATTATTCACTATCTGCAAAATAGATTCTGTCACTTTCCCAGGTACTTCTCCCCCCACACTCCCAAAAGTGACAGGGGCAACTAATCATATATGTGATTCCCCCACCTCCCATCCAAAAAGGTGCTACGCTGTTACCTGGGAGCTGTGCCCCATTAGGTCTAATCACTGTGATGCCAAGTTCAGTGACAACTTTGCTATTGACTTTAGCGGAAATAAATTCAGACTTGTAAGAAAACCTTCATGAATCTCATGGAGGATTCTTTAAGGATCATCTGTACTTTATCGGTATAATGATACTGGTGATTGGTGCGAATTTTACTGTTGCACAAATGTGGGTGAAAGTATAGGCATGGATGCAGTAGACTTAGAATAAAGGTGCAGTATGTCACTACAACTTTTTCAGCTACGGAGACCAAAAAAGGCAGTAAAATCCCTTTCACAAGAGTGTGCTTGCATTTCTGTAAGTTTGCTTTTTTGCCCTTCAAGGTATGCTGGTATAGTAGCTGGTGTAGAAGTGAAGCGCGCGCACACAAAAAAAATCCCTTGCTAGGTATAGACTAGTATCCTGGTGCCATAGTACTTGTTTTGATTGTGTTCTGGTATAGCTGAAATGAGACTATTTTCTGAGGTAGACAAAATCATAGAATAATGCATAAATTATACTCTGATGGTGCTAGGAGCGAAGAAGAGTGATCTTGGAGTGAGTTTCTAGTAAAATGTGTCCCAGACACTGAATGAACTTCTTGAAATGACCTGGGACATATGCAATGCTCTATCTAGTACAATTTACTATTTAAGCTCAAATATATTCAGAGGGATGGGTGGAAATACATTCCAAATCTGCACTTATGTTTTAGCAAGCAAATGAAAGGTTAGCACTTCCTTCTAGGATTCCGGCAAAGGGTGAAAATTGTGCTGTATGGAACAGGAAAAAAACCACTGGCTGGTGCTGGAGTTTTTACCATTAACTTGCTTCATGATCTTGGGCAGATTGCTTCCTCTTTCTTTCTCTCTCTGTTTCTCCATTTACAAACTTGGGATGGTGATGGCTTCCTTCTTTATAAAGTGTTGTGCAGTCTCTGGAATAAAAATTTGATACTGAGTAGCAGGGCAGAAAGTTGAGAAGAGTTGTCCAGATTTTTTTTTTTTTATTACCACATGTTGGCTCTATCATAGGGTAAAACAGCAACTGCATTAATTGTGGTGGTGTTATACTACTTGGGAAAAATTTTACGCTGAGGCTCAGTTTTGTTTAATGTTTTTGAAGATCTAGAAGAGATGCTTCTTTCTCTAGAGGGATGAACTTCGGGTTGACTTTTAGCATTTCATCCTACCAGAGAGTCAAAACAATTCACTTTCTAAACAGGTATATAAACAAAGTCTTTTAAGAGTGTGTACTGCAGAGCACAGGTGGTGTTGTCGTTTACATGTGTTACATATTTTGTTAAACAACACATTATTAGGGTGTAATAACACTTTGCTCTCCTATTGTGTACTTTTACAGGCATCAACTAACTACATTTTACAAACATTTCAGAACCAGTGTTAACGCCTCCATTTTGCAGATTGCAGAGTAGACCCGGGGATGTTCAGGTAAGACCAGATGGCTGGTGGCAGAGCCAAGTACAGAACTCCTGAACTTCCTGCAAGTTTCTATGTCACTGTTAAATTTATTACACCAGCTGCCTCTTTGTTACTAAAACCTCTGCCCTGTGTATGTGCACATAATATTACTTTTCCATATTGGTAGGTGAAAAAAATTATAGTGAACTGTGTCATCTGTCAGATTTCATGCTTACTGGTTAAGTATTTGCAAACTCTTACCAAATCTGTTAGCATCCAAGTTCAATTCAGAATTCTTCCACATTTAAGAACTTATTCTGCACGGTAGAAACATAATCTTGTAGTTCAGAGCTTTTGGACCTGGTGTTTTGTTCTTCCGACCGAGGGTTTCTTCTTAACTCGGTGCTGTGTGAATATTGCCCTCTGTTCTTCCCACTTCTCTGGAAGTGACTTTTGCAAGGATGTATGACCATGTTCTGTTTGTGGTCCGAGATGTGTGGAGATGATAGAAATGTATTTATGCTGGTTCCAGGCACGAGCTAAAATGTCCTACTGCTCAAAAGACCTTCTTAGGCCAGGCTTGGTCTCTACTTAGGTATTTCAGTGTTCAGTTCAGCTCTCTAGCCTGAGCTTCTTGCTCTGAAGCATTGGTCTGGGAGGAAGTTGGCATTGCGGCAGTGTGGGGTTTTGTGGGGCAATTAGTAGTTCAGGTCCCAGGTTTAAACTTGTAGTTTCATAGTAGGTCAGTAACAAGGAAGCCTAATGATTGTCTTTTAAAGCAGATTAGACTGAGAATCCATGGATCTCCTGCTTTCTTTTCTTACACTAGTACTGTTCAGAGCTGTGGAGTTCTGTGCCGACCTAGGGTTTTAAGCATGTTCCACTGTCTCAGTTGGCACAGAGTCTTCAGCATACCAGAACTTGATTTCACAGAAAATTCTTAATACCTTGTTCACCTTCTGATTTCAAGTGCAGCTATCTGTGTGCCATACTGTGAAATAAAATGATAGAAAGCTAAGAAGATAATCAGCAAAAATCGGTAGGTCCCAAGAGAGTTATCCCCCATCCTTGCTCTGCAGTTCCAGCTAGCACTATCAGTTTTTTTAACTGCTGACCTTTTTTCGAATGCTACCAAACTTGCATCTTTTGGACCGAGTTTTTCCTGTGTTGGGTTTATCTTTAAGACAAGGGCCATGTAGGGCTTTCATCTGAGGGAGATGACAGAGAATTACTAGAATAAAAATATTTATCTTCAAGCAAAAGCAAAAAACCCCTTGAAAAACAACTTTAAAAAAACCCAACAAAACAAAAAATGGGGAAACAGCCTATAGATCTTAAGGAGCTTGGCCTGAAGAATGTTGGTCCTACTTTCTGTCCAAAGAACTGATTTTTATTTCACAAATACAGAAGTTTTTTGTTTGGTTTTTAAGAATTGTGCTTCAGTTGTGGAGAGGACAAAGATCTTTATATACTTATTTTCGGGCCCAGTCTTGCAATGCTTCTGTAATAGCAGTATCCCTGAGCTATTGCAGTTGTAGGATTGAAGCCCTACATCTTACAGGGACTTGATCCTACACTGAGACATTTTGGCACAGATCCTTGGGCACGTGCACAGTTCTGGGTAAGCTGTTGTGGCTTGGCATCAATGAAACAATTGGTGAAGATGGAGCTGATTGTGATTCCAGTTTATGAAGCAGCGAGGTTCCTCTTGGAAATCTGACAAGATTTGTTACATACAGAAGTTTGTAAATTCTGTAACCTGAGTGATTTTTAGAGGTGTTTCTCGAGAAATAGAGACAATTATATTCAGAACTTTCCTCTTCTCTCCTTAAAATGTAAGGCTAAACAGTTGACAACAGAAGGAGATCAATAAGGGTACAGACAAAATAAAAATAGAAGGGGTAAGTGGCCCAATAGTGGGGTTTTTTAATACTTTCTCCTCCAGTTAATACATGAAGTAATTAATTTATGTAACTGCTTGGAAAGTTCCCTCAACAAAAGTTTGCAGAAGTCAAATAATGTTTTTGCAGAAAAATAAATATTCTGAGAAAAAGTAAACCAAATCTTACCCTGACAGCTATGGAGTAGTGTTTCAGATGGGAACCAGGCTGAAGCCATGCTTCCTTGACCTGGACCAGGCGCTTCTGGCTCCTTAGAGAACTGGGAACTTTATGCAGAGTTAATGCTGGTCAGTTTTTGCTGCTGGTGTTCAGAACGCTGTGGACAACAATGAGAACTGAAAATCATCAGGTGCTTTTCAGTCTGCTGCTGCTTGGGAGTGCTTGTTGTTGTCAGGACCAACTGAGTTACACTCACCAAGAAGAGGACTTCTAGTCAGGGTATGAGAAGTGTGTCTGTGGTGCCACTGGTTTCAAATGATCCTGAAGAATAAGGTAGTAGCTCAACTCCCTGGTACTGCAGTTAGACTACTGTGGGCATGTAGGCAAGCAGAAAGTTAGCTCAGGGATCTTCCTGCTGCATTGGTAATACTGCAGAATATAGGACTAGTAGAGAAATAAAATGGGAATGAGAGGATATGGCAGGATATGATTCACTGGCATCGAAGTGGAATTTCTTGTACAGTCCTAGTATTTTTCTCTCATGCTTTATGATGTTATTGAGAGTTGGTGGGTGTTCGATCTGATCTGTTCTGGTGCTAGAGCATGCTATTTTTTTTTCTCTGTAGCCAAGGACTGAGGTGGCTCTTAGATATGTGCTTGCAGTTACAGCAAGACTGACTTAATGTCATGGTGCGCCAGAGTAGGGAAAAGGCTGAACCAAATAGCTCATGACAAGGAGATGTCTGTATTCCTAATACCCAGAGTGAGGTGAGAGTATAGTGGTACCTGGGCTGTCCTTGCAAGTTGTTGGCTGTATCTGGGGTGGGCAGGGTATGCCCTGCAGTTCTGATTCCCTCATCATCCAGATTGAGGACTCTCTTGTAGAGCTCCCTGCCTGTTTATCTGTCTGGGTTTCCTGTAGTGGGGATTGGGATGTGTAAGGACAATTGTGAGGAACACTTTGGTGTCTTCCAGACAGTCAGGGCACAGACGCAGCTCAGTCTGGGAGGGATTCCAAATTACTGGCTGAATGGCAGAGCTCAGAGGGTGGTGATCAGCAGCGCAGAGTCTGTTTGGAGGCCTGTGGCTGTTGGTGTCCCCCAGGGGTCGGTGCTGGGGCCAGTCCTGTTCAATTTATTCATCAATGACCTGGATGAAGGGACAGAGCGCACCCTCAGCAAGTTTGCTGATGATACAAAACTGGGAGGAGTGGCTGATACACCGGAAGGCTGTGCTGCCATTCAGCAAGACCTGGACAGGCTGGAGCGTTGAGTGGAGCGGAACCTCATGAGGTTCAACACGGGCAAGTGCAGGGTCCTGCACCTGGGGAGGAATAATCCCATGCACCGGTACAGGTTAGGGCTTGACCTCCTGGAAAGCAGCTCTGATGAGAGGGACCTGGGAGTCCTGGTAGACAACAAATTCTCCATGAGCCAGCAATGTGCCCTTGCAGCCAGGAAGGCCAACGGCATCCAGGGGTGCATCAAGAAGACTGTGGCCAGCAGGTCAAGGGAGGTTCTCCTCCCCTTCTACACTGCCCTAGTGAGGCCCCATCTGGAGTACTGCGTCCAGTTCTGGGCTCCCCAGTTCAAGAAAGATGAGGAACTACTGGAGAGAGTCCAGCGGGGGCTACAAAGATGATTAAGGGACTGGAGCATCTCTCCTCTGGGGAAAGGCTGAGGGAGCTGGGGCTGTTCAGCCTGAGGAAGAGAAGACTGAGAGGGGACCTCATCAATGCTTACAAATATCTCAAGGGCGGGTGTCAAGAGGATGGGGCCAAACTCTTTTCAGTGGTGCCCAGCAACAGGACAAGGGGCAACGGGCACAAACTGGAACATATGCAAAAAGACTTCTTCACTGTGAGGGTGACAGAGCCCTGGCACAGGCTGCCCAGGGAGGTTGTGGAGTCTCCTTCTCTGGAGATATTCAAAACCCACCTGGACGCAGCCCTGTGCAGCCTGCTCTAGGTGACCCTGCTCTGGCGGGGGGGTTGGACTAGATGATCTCCAGAGGTCCCTTCCAACCCCTGCCATTCTGTGATTCTGTGATTCTCAGCCCTGGAGCTGAAGTGTGGACAGAGGTTGTCACGGACACCTCTGAACTTTGGCTTCTAAGTTAATTGTCTAGCTACTAGGACTTTAGGAGTATATAGGAGGCAGTAAGGGGGGGGTAGGGATATGATGGCTATCAGAGACAACCCCATTTTTGAAGTTACCAGGGAAGCTTGTGAGATTGTAAAACTTTTTATTTAAGAACACAAAATTTCTGTCCCTCAGGTATACTGTGCCAAGTTGATTCATTGCCTGACATTTTGACATTGTTTCACTCTTTAGCAAAAATGCATTCTGCTTATGGATGAAAGAGGACATTTCCACTGTATTTCCTTTGGCTGTGGATCTGTAATTATTGTTCTTGAGTTTATTTATGAGCTACTAAGGCCTTTACTAGAGATGATTTGCTTGTGACATCAGGAGGAACTGTTCCTGATTTGAGTCTGTTGACAGTTTTTCCTTTACCAGAAGGAAGTTCCAAGGAGTTAAGTTTGCTACAGTTGGTATCAAGTGCACAGCACAGTAGATCTCCACCAGGTTCAGTGAAGCAGTTGGGGGATGATGAGGGGAAGAAGATTGCATTTCTATGCATCTGTAACAAATCACTTAGCTCCGAGAATAGAAAGGAGCAGGTTCTTTGAGGCTGTTGATCAGGTTCATGGAGTCACATCATCTGCACTCCTCTGTGCTTTTTCATTTTTGAGATCTGGAGCAGCAGAGGTTTTGCTTAAATAAAAAGACATCTCATTTCTTCTCTATTGTTTGCAGTTGCTGTTGTCTTTTGCACCTCCATCAAGTAGGTGTGACAAGTTACTTGTCTGAGGGGCCGTAGACAACATGTAAGACAGGAGGATGGAGATCCATGGATCTTCACCTGCTTGTTACTGTGTTGAAAAACTTCTTCCATTCCAATTGTCTCATTCTTCTCTGGCGAAATTAACTCATTCATCAAGTCAGCCATGTATGATAGGAGTGGAGGGGCATGAGGAGAGGAAAAACATTAAATAGGAAGTCAAATTGCAGTTAAAAAGTAATCACATGGAATCAGATCTTTTGGGAGAACTGGATGTGTGTTATCACCATATTAAAAGTTAAGCATATGCATAGTTCCTTATAAGACTGAGATTATTACTGGGTTTCAAAATTGCACCTGACTGCAAGGATTTTCAGCCTAAATTAATATTATTTCGATGTGGAATCTATTTCAAATATGTGAAATTTATTGCTGGTGACAAGTATTTGATCATAGTGTTATTTTAAACTTCGATGCATCAGCTTCCAAAACTTAGGATTCTTGACAGATATTTAAATATTTAAAACACCCTCCATAAGATTACTAAATCCAGCAGTTCAACTATATAAACAATGCTAGGAATAATGAACCAGAAAATATTCAAAATGGCATACTCTCTCCATAAATATTTCTCTCTTATTTTAACATTCACCATGGTGAAACACAAGGAAAGTAACTCCTGAATGTTTATTTGTTTTAACTGACTAGCTTGCTGCTGAAACAAGCTTTCAGGGAAATCCATGGAGTCCCACAAGGTGGCAGGAGCTAACTGTTCTATACTAGAGCCGTTGTCTGAAGGAAAGTAAAAGTCATAAACTGATTTTGCTAGTTGCATGCATTTGAATCATGAGCAAGTTAGACCAAAATTTCAAAACCTCAGCTTGTATAGGTGTTTCTTGGGCTTCTGAATAATTTGGGCAAAAGAACAAGATTCTATTCTCAAAAATCTTAATTCAAAAGAGAAAGTTCAAGCATTCTTACTTTGTCAACAAAAAGGACCTTTATTCTCACTCGGTGGTGGTAATTTGCTTGTAACATGCATCATCACTGTGAATGGAGAGCAGGGATGAAGCCATGCAGGAACTCACTGGCATGTGAGGTTCACAGTTTAACAAATTGGCGGTGAGCATCTCTGACTTGCAAACTCATCTTGACATTGTGGGAATGCTGGTCACAAGGTGGGACACAGCGGCTGGGGTTGAGGGACTGTGGGAGTAAAGGAATTCTCTGCTGCTTCAATGAAGATGTAGAGATGCTTTTCTTTAGAAACTCTGAAGAATCAAAACGGCATTAAAAGTATCCAAGTTTGGGGATTATTTGAAGTAATCAAAATAGCTCATCCTAACTAGTGAGACTGTGTGGCTAGTATATAGTGCAAAAAGCTGAAATTTATTCCTTTCTCTTCCCAGTGCCTCAATCTTTCTTTAGGCTGCTGGAGTTCTTGTTTCACTTTTTCTTGCTTACCTGCTGATGGTTAGCGCTCTCCTGAAACATTCTGTGATCAGGATGTAAACCACTGCAAAAGAACAAGGGGGTTAATCAAGTATGTGTCATCTAAGGCATGATTTGAGACCTGTGGTTATGTGCTCATGCTTGCTTAACTTTGGACTTTGAGTTCTAACTCTCTCATTTTTGTAAAATCTATCTGGCCTGCCGTAGAAGAAATCTGCGGACTTTAGGGTTTTAGTTGGCAGAAGCAACACTGAACAAACCAGTAGTAAGATGAAGTGATTGGCCCTGCTTCAGTGGACCACAAAGTGTTGGTTTTGAGATTTGTGAATCTCTTGATTTATGTTAAGAGATTTTATTTCAAATCAGTACATGTCCATTTTCATTTTCTGAATGAGAGGACAGGTCTGTATATTAGCCAGGTATCTTTGGGAATTTGGACAACCCTGTTTATGTGGACAGACAATGCAATTCAGTAGGACTAAGGTGAAACTGAGACTAGGCAGCTTTCTTAACCAGTAGACAGATATTAGGAGTAAAAATAATTCAACTCTTACACGAAATTCCAGTTTCTTCCTTCTCACTTAGTGTCAATTGCTTGTTATTATGCCATAGGAAAAGAATCTAAGCATTTGTGATGGGGATATCTGGAATAGCCATATGAGGTGAATTGAGTGAAAATCCTTCCGTGCCTGTATATGAAATAGTGTTGTTTCTTTTTCTAGCAATGATGGAAGCAACTTAAGAACATTTAAAATCAATTCTGTAGTGATTTACAGACCTGTTGCACTAGCATGCATTGTCCAGTAAAATACCTACGCCTCATTTTACTGACAGGGGTGACAGGACAAGATGTAGATGTGAATGTTTTCAGCAGCTGCCATAAAGGAGTGGCACATACCATTGTCTTGGCAAAATGTGGGAGCTTCAGCAGCATTTCTTTTTATACCCCTATTTTCAGGAATGCCTGAAATTTAGGAAAATCTTTGTTAGGGCAGACCTGAATAATTTTAGTGGATGCAGTCAGATGATACTTACCATTTCAAAGTGACAATTTTGTGATTTCCAATGGTTACACCTTTCACTTGCCTCTAATTTGAAAAGAAATTTAGTTCTTACATAAACATCCTAAAATAATGATTATGAAAGTAAATAATTAAGCAAGGATTCAGCATTTGGGGAGCACACTACTGAAATCTGTTATATGCACTTGAAAAGGTGCATGAGTTACACAGTTATGTACCAACAGGATTGGACTGACTATCAGTTAGAATTTAAATTAAATAACTTACCAGCTGTGAATTACTGAGCAGTTTGTGCTTATTGAAGCAAACTTAGCTGTATCTGTCATTACTTCTGTTTGAAATTTTCAGTCACACGAGTGAGATAGATGCCTTGTTCCCGTTGCAACTCAGTGAGAAGCAACAGGTCACTTACGTTAACTTGAAATACTCAAAGACACCCCACCACCCCACACACTTATCTGTACATATGATGAAAGAAATCAGTTTTAAACTTTAAGATGGGAGATCATGTATGTCATGGTTTAACCCCAGCCGGCAACTAAGCACCACACAGCTGCTCACTCACTCTCCCCTGGTGGGATGGGGGAGAGAATCAGAAGAGTAAAAGTGAGAAAACTCGTGGGTTGAGGTAAAGACAGTTTAATAGGTAAAGCAAAAGCCGCGTGCGCAAGCAAAGCAAAACAGGGAATTCATTCACTACCTCCCACGGGCAGGCAGGTGTTCAGCCATCCCCAGGAAAGCAGGGCTCCATCACGCGTAACGGTTACTTGGGAAGAGAAACGTCATCGCTCTGAACGTCCCCCCCTTCCTTCTTCTTCCCCCCGCTTTACACACTGAACATGATGTCATATGGTATGGAGTATCCCTTCGGTCATTTGGGGTCAGCTGTCCTGGCTGTGCTCCCTCTCAGCTTCTTGTGCCTCCCTTCCCGCCTACTCGCTGGTGGGGTGGCGTGAGAAGCAGAAAAGGCCTTGGCTCTGTGTAAGCGCTGCTCAGCAGTAACTAAAACATCCCTGTATTATCAACCCTGTTTTCAGCACAAATCCAGAACACAGCCCCATACTAGCTACTGTGAAGAAAATTAACTCTATCCCAGCCAGAACCAGCACAGTGTATTACCAAGGTGTGTGTGTTCACTGGTGTTCTTTAAATGTAGTCCTTGTATGCTACAAACACGTGGACCTTGATGTGGCTTGCAGAGAGTTTGCTACTGCTGCATGTTCAGAATAATATAGCAAAGTAAAGTTTGATTGTTAAGTTTCTCTATTTACAAAAAGTCAGTGACTGTGATAATACCAGAAGTAGAAAGAGTAAAGCAAGCAACTTGCTTTAATTCAACCACAGAGTCAATACAGAGAAAGGCATCAAAATAAATACCAAGTTAATTGAATAATAATTTCCCAAGAGAAAGTACTGTTTTCAACATTCAGTGCTATAAAAGAAACCCATAGACAGGATTTGCAACTTGCTAGTGTAGGAAGAGTTGTTACTGGAGCCTAACCAGATTTTGCATCTGGAAGGAATGTCCAAGACATGCCCTCGTTGCATATGGCACCAACTGTCAGTGACTGGCCCCAAAGACTCCAGACACTTTCAGCAGTCCTATGCTCCTAGACACAGAAACCTGATTTAAACCAACTAACTGACTACAAGGAACTCTAACTACAGCAGCCCAGCCCAGCTCTGCATGAGCTAATTTACCATGACTCAATGCAAGTTAAATTAGCGTGCACAGAGCTCCATGCTATCACTGCCAAACCACTTCTGATACTTGTTCTACCTTACTGAAAGCATGCTCAGGTAACTACAAAACACAATGGTCTACAATGTAGACATACCCTTAAGGTTTGAGATTATGCCAGGTTTTATTGATCGGTTGGATTTTAAAATGCTACATTTTAACAAGGTGCTTCTAAAAAGCTGGTAGTGAAGAATCTTTTGAGGTTTTTTTGTTGTGTGGGTTTTTTTTTTTTTTTTTTTTTTTTAAGACCCTGCATACTGCAACGTCAACTCTCTAGATCTCAAAATCATTCAAGCCAACTGCAAACCAGACTTGGGAAGGATGCAGAAAACTCTGAGCTTTGTTAGTAAACAGGCAGTATATTTGCCTGTTGATCTGGCTGAACCCCTTAGCTGTGTTGGGCATTTACCAGAGGCCAGCAATGCCCTGCATTTCCGAGGAGGTCACGGAGAAGAGAAAGCACTCAGCACCTCAGTAGGGGATCTGGTGGATGGGACAACTCCAATTGTCCCTGAATTAACCAAAATCAACAGAATAGTTGAGACATTAAAGACAGGGTTTGGCAGACATGGAGGGAAGACCCTGGGTTTCCTGGAAGAAGGAATTTATACTGGAGAGGCACACGTCCTGTATAGTCCTCCCCACCTCTATTTCCCCTAGTAATATTGTGATTAATTTGGAGTCATACAGCAATTGCCATCAACTGCCAAACTATTCAGTAACCTTTACTAGGCCTCCCAGTTCATTGTAATAATTTTAAGTATACCACAAAGCAGAAATCTCTCATGAGCATTTATTTATCACTGCTGAGAAACACAACACAGTGTCCACTGCTCTCCGGAAAGCTACCACTCTGCCCAGTAAGACATATGTCACTATACACTCTGTGGTTTGTATGCTGCATTGGTCTACAAGTGATGCAGTTAAGTTCACAACCCACACGTACACCCAAGTCAGAAGATCAAATTACAGTAGTGGAATTGCTTTGACAAAAACATGAACATTGGAGAAGGTGTTGAACTTCTCCAGGTTGCTTGTTACAGCAGCCTCTTTTTCCTAGAGGAGTGCACTTGGCCTTTCTCAGGTCTTTTCAGCACCAAAGCTAGCAGTTGCTTTTGCTCTCCTTCCTTCTCCGGGGCTGTACCAAGGAGGGTCCCAGAGAGCAGCAGTAGTGGTTGGCTACGTGAGAGACACAGGGACACAGTTGATGACTTCTCTAAAGTTTAACAGCAGCAGCTAGAAGTTTCACTGTCTCCCACGGGCCATCGTACCTTTCTGTGGCAGTTTAAAATGCATCAGTAGCAAAAGTAGCTGTAGGTCAGCTCTGCAGCCACCACATTTCACAGTGTGAGGTTTTCATGTAAATAACTGTTGTTGTTAACCTGTGTTTAACTTAAGGAGTGCAGGACAGATGCAGGAATAGGAGAATTTGTGTTACTGGCAAGACAGTGTTGTACCATAACAACTAGACTGTGTGTTGCTCTTCTGCATAGACCAAGGACATAGTTTGGATCTATAAAGCATTGCATCCTTTGGTAATGAGTGGCCTAGCTTAAACCTTTTCTTCCTGTCAATTAAAAACAAAAACCCAAAAAAGCTGCTTGTATATTACAGAAGGGCCAATATATTAATGCTGTTACTGTGTTTATACAGGCAGGTAGCTAACATGTAGATTGGCATGTGTACCTTGCATTGATGCTGGAGTGGCAGGAAGAGACCCACCCTCTTCTATGGTGTCCCACAGATGTGTTTTAGACTTGAGTGCAAGAAACCTGTATGATTTTCCTTGATGAAGAGGTTTGCTGTATTTATATGTGCATCTATCAGTACTTTACACAGTGCGTTGACTTTTGGTGGCTGAATCTAGAATGTAAAAAAAGTTTGGGCTTGGGGTTTCTTTTGAGGGGGGGTTGCATGTTTGAAGTAAAATGTCAATTTTTGAATGTTGGTAATCTGTTTTGTGTTCTTTTATAGTAAAGTGAAGTGTTGCATAATAGAAACTTTTTATAGCTTTAGTCCCACACAAACACTGGGGAGAAAACCACAGACCAGAGAAGAAAAAGCGTCATTTTTTTTTTGATTGAATGAGAAAAGTGACTCATTTAGTTTTAGATAGTATGCTGACAAAATATAGAGAAACTCTTAGTTAGAGAAGATCATGTGATAGCCACTGATTCACACGTCCGGCTTTGGTGTCAGGTCTTTGGATAAGAGTGGACATCATTATGAGAGATGTTACAGCAAATGTTTTGCTCTGCTGTATGAAACCCTAAGCAACACTTATTACTGGAGATGAAATGATATGTTTTTTTAAAAGTGAGTTTGCAATTAGCCAAGGCTAATTAATGGTTTTGCAGAAGCACCTTGAGTTCAATTTGTTTGCAATCATTCAGAGGAAGTAGTTGTTGGTAAAACAAAAGAACAGCTAAAGATTGGGTGACATCTCATAAATCCACAGGGATGGCTGAAAATTTTACTTTATTTGCTGGATTTGCATGTTGGGTGCTGTATTTACAGGGCGCTTTCTTGTTGGCAGAACCCCCCCCCCCTCGTGTTTCCAGGGAGGAGTCCTCTGTCCTTGCTCACAGCTGCAATGGCCTTGGCTGGGGCCAGCCGTCCTCCTAGCAGCTCTGCTTCTCAGGAGTGGCTGTGCCAGGCCTGGCTGTTGCCAAAGTTGGGGTGTGTGCTGGTGTACCCCTGTGGTGGGCCAGGCACCCTTGGGCAGGGTGGGGTGCCTGGCCCCCCTCTGCCAGAGGGCAAGGGTGGGGGGAGGCTGCGGAGGTGGGAGAGCAGCCGTAGGTTAAAACAGTGTTAAGGACAGTTAAAGGTCAGGCTGGGTTTGCTCTTAAGTAAAACTGAATGAAAATGATTTCTCTGCCGTTTTTGCTGTCCTGCTCGCTTTTCCAGTAAGCACATTTAGGGAGGAAAATATAACCTGGATATGCCAAGGACGGGATGGCAGGCCACCTGCAGGGACCTGACCTCTCCTCCGTGCTTGCTCCCTCTCTCGCTTGGTGCTGCTGCAGAGACTGATCTCATCTCCTGCCGTGGCTGGCACAGCCGCCAGCTGTCCACAGATGTGGACAAAACACATTTCTTTAAGTCACTTGCCTGTTTTCTAAATCTTGCCCACTTTGTTCCCCAACTTCTTTCAGTGCCTACAGAAGTCTGTCAGATATTTGGCCCTTAAATCTAAAAGGAACAGATCATAGATTATAGCCCAAAACGAAGCTAAACTTGAGGATTTTGGCAAAGGTGATAACAGTGGGACCAAGCTTCAAAAATCTGAGCTCTAGTTCTGGTGCTGAAGTCTTACGTTGCACTTGATCACTATCTTAATATTCAACTAAGTGCCAAACTTAGGCTTTCTAATGTGCAAGCTAATACTGTAACCTGAAGAAAATCACAAGTGTATCCTGAATGCAGAACTCAGGCTACCATAGTGGTTTTCCAGCATTTCATTAAAATAAATTGAATTTGAAAGATTTATTTTTATATGTATCAAGGTTTGAATTCAATGAAGTACTTGGTGAATGAGATGTGACGCTGGAGAAAGTGGTTTTTGTTTTTTTTTTTTCTGAAGAAAAGATGACAATATTTGGCCCAAACACTAAAGGATTCTGTAAAAACAATTACACATACTCTAAAGGAAATAATTCAAATAAATAGTTGTGTGTAGTGGCTGTTTCTAATTGGGCTTGATGTTTTATCACAGTTAGTTTTCCATTTAGGAAGGAGGATAGGAACCATAAAACTTGATGCAAATTAGCGCAGTGAAATAGCTTTCTTTGCAACTGCTCTTTGAACCTTTGCATCTCTTTTAAGAATATACTTACAGAATATTGCAGCAGAATAGGAAGAAAATTGGGTTGTTTTAAAAAACAGAAGTATATGTCTTTCTAATAAATTGTTTCTGATAGGAGAACTAGAAAATAGAGAAGATTATACTAATGCAGTTTTCTTTTTAAAAGTCCATTTTGCATTTTAATCTCATGAAGAACAGCTCTCATTCTTAAAGCAAAAACTAGACAAAACCCTCCTAATTTTAAGAAATTTTGATATTGGAAATGTGGTGGGGTTTTTGTGCTACAGGTAACACATGATCTTACATTGTGAGAAGTAAGCTTCTGCATCTCTAAACTTGCCAGTATCTTGTGCTGGTAATAAAGCTAAACGGAGAGCAACAGTGTTAGGATTTTCTTCTGCCACATTGTATGTAGTATCTGAGTACCTTCCACCTATAGCAGAGAAGAACTGGGATTTAACTTCTCAGGATAACAGTGTGTGGGAGGAATAAGGAAGGACAGCATGCTGCTTGTGGTAGGATTTTTGGCTTGGGTGTTTTGCACATTATTTATTGTTGTGGTTTATCCCCAGCCAGAAGCTGAGCACCACATGGCCACTCACTCGTCCCGTGTCCCCCCCCCCCCCCCCCCCCGCAGTGGGATGGGGGAGAGAATCCGGAAAAAGAAAGGCAAAAATCATGGTTTAACAACAACAACAGTTTAACCGGACAACAAAGGAAAAGAAAACAAACAAACAAGAAACCCCAACAATACCAACAACAGAGTGTACTTAGCGGTGCGCGCCGGCCCAGCCTGCTCCCAAGCAGCGATCCCGGCCCCCTCCCCCTCTATATAGTGACCGTGACCATCACGGTCACGTGGTATAGAATAGGTATAGAATAGACCTGGCCAGCTTCTGATGAAAATTAACCCTATCCCAGCCAGAACCAGGACATTTATGTATGACATTTATACCTGAAGTTCTTCTGACACTTGTGATGTGTGGGTGTGTGTAGTAGGTAATGGGGCAGTGGCTTTCTGGTGATGAAAATCTGCTGTTGCACGTTTGCTGTTCATGTACTACATAGCTCAGAAAGCTTTTCTGTGTGCATGTGCATATATGAAAATATTTGGTCCAACTTCGAAGAAGTGCTGAGATATAGGAATCATTAAAATGGTGATTCTGCTACTTCTGAATACACAGATTGTTGATCATGTTTTCTGGAATGTTTTATGAATTAATTTATCTGTTTAGTGTTATACTAACTGTGTGGTATTGCAGAGTTATGTAAGCATTGGATTGGGAGAGTGTATGCATTTTGAGCTGAGTAGTGACTTTGTTTAGATTTAGTGATTAATATTGTATTTCTTCATGGGATTGGAATAAAATGTGGAGCTTCAGTGGAGATGATAATTTATTGATAGTGCTGCAAACTCTGTATGTATATGTGAGCACAATTCTTTTGTGAATTTTACAGGAGGCAGGATGACAATAGTAGACTGATACTGCAAATTTGATTGATTGGGGAATTGTTTGGATGTCTTCACTGATAGTCACTTCCAGGTTAAGTTTTGGAGTGTGTTAAATATGCTCTCAAGATGTTTGTTTCCTTGATTGTTTGCTGTTATATTTCCTTGCTGGTTAGCAGGAGAAAGCTTTCAACCATGCAAGATTCATCAGTGTTACTTTTTCCCTCTGTATCTTCTTTCACCAGGTCTTTCCCATCTTGGTCACTTCCTAAGTAATTTTAATGCTCATAAAGTACCAGAGTAACAAGCCAGGAGAAGTCATCCTGTCATGTTCGTTCAGGAGGAGATAGATGTACTGATGGAGTGAGTAAATTTGTGATCAAACTATCTCCAGGTTGGCTTGTTTTAAATAAATATAGAGACAGTTTGGTGCCTAATCTCCACCTGCCTTTAATTTAGGGGATGAAGGTTAGAAATTGTCACATATAAATTAATTTTGACAACTGTAATTTAAGCAATAAAAAAATTTCAAGTTAATGTTAAAACAGTACAGAATAACTACTTTATTGAAAGTGCCTGGACTTCTAAGTGTGTGTGAATGAGGTTAAAGCACAGGAGTGCATACACTTGTAGGTGCTTGCTACTTCCTACTTCATGCCTTCTTTCTGAGGTAGGTTTTTATCTTGATAGTAGCTAAAGGGTGATTATATGTTAGACGATCCCTTTTCATGACCATTTTCAAGCTTTCAAAAAACTTGTATTCTCCCTGCAAGAAAAAAGCTGACACAATTTAAAGTAGTGGGTTTTCAACTTTTTTTTTTTAATTACTTTAAAAACACTAAAAAAGTGTCCTGCAGATGATATGGATGCCTGAAAAATGAATGTAAGCCTACCAACAACGGACTAATCTTAGTTACTTTTACAGACCCATAGGAAATAACGACTGCAGTGTAAAAACTGTTGATCTAATGCTGTATCTATACTGAAGTCAGAGACCTCTGGACAGGGTAATAACACTAGCCAGCAAAGATAATGACAGAAGTCTAACTGGTAGCGTTAAGCACAAACTGTTTCACTTTGAGAAGAATGGTTGCCTAACAATGACTTTCACAGTCCTGCCCCTGCAATCCTACAAATGGTAAACTTTGATTTAAAAATGTACTTGTTATTTTGATGACCTCAGTCAAGGAAACTTGGGAGGAGCAAAGAAGCAGAGAGTAATTATTTGAAGTACAAGCAGATGCTACTCAAGGAAGTTTCTTGCGTAGAAAGGCAGGGTTAAAGAAATGTGGCTTTTTGTACTGAAAACAATGCAGTACTTTAGCCAGTGTCTCTCTAAGTTTTTCCTTGTATGACCTGTCATGTTAAGGATGAAGTGCTTTCAGTAGTAAAAGACTGAAGTGGGCTGATAGAGGAGGGTCTTTCAGAATGGTTATAAAAAATTGTTTGCAAAATAAATAATAGCAAGTTACTTAAAAACATGTATGAGAGAGTTTTAGTTTGTTACTAAGTCAAGATAGACTGAAGTTAAAGATGTGCCTTTGTTGTTAAAGATGCGCATTGCTGAAGTTAAAGATGTGCCTTAAATGATTTGTTAGTCAACCTCATAAATTGGTTAATGATTTTTATTTACTAACTAAGAATACTTTTTTTTTAAAGTGTTTCTGGTGTTTTCTATGTTGCTGGAATAAATTGTCTTTGACTGTCATGTTAAGAGTGCCAGAGATTGCTCTTCTGTGTCTAATGAAATGCTCTCACTGGTGTACATGTACTTGAACTGATGAAGTAGAGAGGAGGAAGGAGGCTAGTACACTATAGCAGCAGCATACCTGGCCAGTATTTGTGAGAACTGAGAAGTGCCCTTTCAAAACTGACTATCAGTTTGAATAATGTGGAAAACCAGTACTCAGTGCTGTAGAATCTCTCTCCTATAAAGCAGGTAGGAAACAGCTTCTCTGAAATACGCAGAATAATCCTGGGATTGGAGGTGAGCTCGTGAGCTTGTTTATCTCTGGTGTGGTGGACTCCCAGAGCTGTGAGTGATGCTGTACAGGTGTTGGTTTTGATCTGAAGAGAAGCCTAGGCATTTATGTAACAGTAATCATATCAGAAGAGGTTTGGGAATATCTTTGCTGTTTCTCTTAAGTTGAGCTGTTACCTGAATTTTAACCTTGCCTGCTGTTGGTCCACACACCACCACCAGCACGATATCCCATGCAGGTTTTGTGGATTCTTGGTCTTAATACTCACTAAATATGTGCAGCTGAGTGTATAAATTACATTACATTCCCAGTTCCGATATAGTTCTGGCTTTAACCTGTATGTTTTCTTAGTAAGGAAGCAGCTGTATGTCACTTCAGTGCTAATAGTTTCCCTGAAAAGAATGAGTAAGTTCTCCTGAGTGTGAAACTAGAGTGTCTCAGTATATGAACAAAAAGGGATAAAGCTGCCAAACTACATGGACACTAGTGCAGAAATGGCATTGAGATTAAGGTGGATAGGATCTGGCGTGATGCTGCTTGTACACTGGCTGGCCTAGCCTGCATGCTGAAGTTTAGGTTGCCTTTAGTCTCCTTGTGGCTCTGCTGATGTTGCTGCAGCACCTGAAGATACTGCTGCAGTGAGGCTTTACATCCACTCCGTTGGAGCTGACTACTCCATCAGAGTAGCTATAGATAGGGATGTATGTCTGCATCAGTGACCTTCAACTTACAGCCGGATGAGTTAAGGTAACTTCAGTCACCAAAGGTAGCCTGTGAACTGGGAAGGCTGAAGACAAAGACACGGGTCCTGCCTGTCCACTCTTGGAAGTGAAGGCCATCAGGTTCTGCGGAGGGGTAGGGAGGGAGGTGTGATTATGTCTCTAGCCCAGTCCAGATTTGACTGCAGACTGAGTATAGGACATACTTTGAAACAGTGTCAAAAAGTGAACAAGGCACAGTGAATTTCAAAGGAGTCATTAAATGCTTTGCTAAAAGTTGCTGGGTTTCTTAAGCTTCTGGAATGGGATCTTCCAAATGCGAGTTAAAGACATACTACATGTTCCTGTATTGAGCAGATGATAAAATATATGAAAGAAGTGGTAAGGATCAAATTGGTTGGCTGCCTTGCTTCTCTTTTCCACTCGCCTGTCGGTACTAGTGTAGAGGACATCAGACAGGATTTAAAAAAGTGTAAGAACTTGACTTAAACTGATTTACTGTTTTGTTTTGGTCTCGTGTCCCCTCTGTACTCCCCCGTGCAAAATTTCTGCAAATCCTGCTGTGCCAGACCTGAAAAAGAGCCAGACAAGTGTCTAAGTAGGAATACTCTCCGTGGTTATCTCCATGGTCTCATTTAGAAAAACCATAAATGAATAGGGATTGTCTGCTTTTAATTGAGAGGTATAGATCAGATCCTGGCTGTGTGAGTGTTAGGAAGATCCATCGACATGCTGTTTTCCATTATGGGTTTTAATTCTTCTTTTGAAACAACGTCTGATGGCGCACATGGTAGTCAGTCCACCTTGCCTTGTATCTTTTTGGCTTTACCTCGACACATTGTTTTCCAACCTCACTTTTATTTAGAATGTTATATATTGCTCTGTTTTATGTGGGGTTTTGTAATGCCATCCTAATGATATGAACGAACCTCACTCCTGAGGAACGTGGGGACCACATGGCAAGCGGCAGACACAGCCCGACTCTGGCCGAGGCCAGGAGGGCAGGCAGGGGTGTCCTGTGCTGCAGGAGCAGAATCGGCCCTCCTGGGGGGAGCCCGCTCCTGGGGGCAGCCAGCTCCTGCAGCCTGCCATACCCCAGGAAGGGGGGCCTTGGTGGGGCTCGCATATGCCTTTGGGAGAGAAGGTTCATACAGGGTGGGGAGATGCTGTTATCGAGTTAAAGCCCTGCTTGGTGTTGGTTTGAATTTTAGCCTGAAAAGCCTTGCAGTTCTTGAAGCTGTTTTCCTAAAGAACCCCCTCCCTGCTTTTTTTTTTTTAATAACTTCATCAAAAGAAGTTAGTTATGCACAAAACACAGCAGTTTGATCTTTTAGAAGATCCCATCATCTGTTGTTTTTAACGTGCAGTGAGAGTTTCCTCCAGCTGCACAAGCAGGAGCGTTGAACCCATCCTGCAGGACGTGCCTTTTCAAACCGGCTCACGCGTGAAAGCGGCTCAGCAGCGCGGCGACCGCGGGGAAGCGTCTGAGGGCACTTTGGGGCTGGGGGCTGGTGGTGCCACTGGGGAAGCTGGCGTGGGCGGGCGGCCGCTTGCGCAGGGCCGGCTACCTGTGCGGTGAGTGCCGCTGCGCGGGGCGCGCGCCGCCACTGACGTGGGCCCCCGCGGTGGGGGGGGCACGTCCGTGTGTGTGGGGAGGGGGGTGTTGTTGGCGTCTGTGTTAGCCGTAACGCTGGTATTTCAGTAATGCGGTGGTATTTGGCCATACTGCCAAAACCAAGCTATAAGCAGCGAGTCTTTGCTCCACTTTTCCTCGCTCCGTGCCTCTGCTCCGCCCCGTCCGTGCTCCTCGCGCTGCTGAGATCAGCTTCCTGCTTTTCGTTTTCCTCAAAACGCTGTTACTCCTCCCCTAAAGAGTTATTTTCATCGGTCTGGAGTTGATTTTTATGGGTGGCTGCAGGCTCTTTTTCTGACAGGCTAACACGCCGAGCTGGAAAAGCGGTATCATGGTGATTTTGTTCTGTTGCAGTGAACCAGAGCTGTAGGCAGAATGGTAGACTGCTGCACCGAAAACATTTCTGTGCCAGCTCTGTGACCGTGGAAGGCAAAGGAGGTGAGTGCCGGTTTTACATCGCGTAGGTCCAGGGAGTTGTTGGAGGTGGAACCAAGAGTCACAACCTACCTCGGCTCAATAACAAGAACCAAGCAATTACGTTGTTATGCTCTCTGATTAGATGCTTTTGCTCCTACTAATACTGTAATGGAGTATACTCAGGAAATGAGGGATTTTGCTGTAGCAAAGAACTGTAGGCAATGAAAGTTTATAGTGTGTGAATTCTTTTTTCTTTCATTGAAAAGTGTAGATAGGTATGGCGCAAATACAACCATAAAGGACAGATGATAAAGGTAAAGTTCACTCCCACCAACTTACGATAGAATAAAACAGTGAGGTAGGTAGTTTCAGAACTTTTAGATGGATTGAATAATGCCAGAAAGAGACTATACAGTGATTTAGTAATAACTGTGGATCTAGAATAATGTGATGTACGTGAGGGTGACATGACTTTATAATGTGTGGATATAAAATTATACAAGGGAAAAACAAACAGGAAGAACCCCCCAAAAGTCTTTTTACAGTTCCCGAGCATCCCTCAGGATGGAAGCCAGGTTGGTTGAGAGAAAGCAGATTGTTTGGAAGAATATCTCAGTTGCAACAAACGGGCAACTTGCGTAGAAACTTATCTTCTTAAATTTTTTATTTATATCACATTTGTGATTTTTTAAATTTAATTTAAAAAAAAATATTTTTCTTTATGGAGTGAAGAATGTAAATAGCACAGGTTCATTAACCAACTTTTGGCTTTTTAAACAGGTGAACGTGGTTCTCTATACCTTCTAATGGAGCTCTAAAATCATTAATCTGTAACTGGTGGTAGATTGCTACTTACTTTGTGTTGTGGTATCCTCCTTTTACTGCCTTCTCATTACTGCCTGTTAACAGTCAGATTAATGGGACAACTTTGTTCATTGTGACTGGGGTGCCCTGAGTGATTTTGCAGAGGACTCTTCCTAAGAAGCCACTCAAACAGCGTAGCTGTGATGGGCCAGCCGGGTGTTGGATGCTGCTGTCACAGCTACGGGGCACTGCCGCACGTCTGAGCTGCTCCCCAGGTGACAAGGGACAATAGGAAGAAATCAGGGATCTTGTTCAGCATCATGGGAGATGTGATGTGTCCCAAGCTCTGAGGCCTGACCAGAATTGCTTGTGCTCCTGATCCAGACCAGAGTACACACTTTGAGTAGCTGTTTTCTGTGACGCTGAGTTGAATTTATTGGTTCTGCTATGAAATGAAACAAATTTAGTCTTTGATTAGTTGTGGGAGTGGGGGATACTTCTCTTGCAGTGAAGTTCCTCAGTAGCTGTGCTGAAAGCAGTTCGGGGGAAACTTTGATTTCAAAGTTTGATGCATTTTGATGGAAAATGAGAGAGGTATGGTAAATTAGAAACTGGGTTTTGATTTGTGGTAACATTTTTGGGCATGACTGACTTTCCTTTTTTCCTTGGTGGAAATTAGCACCGCTTCTTTCAGTTGCGGGGCAAGTAGGGGCATATTTTCTTAAGAGTGTGTTGTATTACTGGGCCACACTTACCACTTGTAATTGAACAGCTTTGTAGATAAACGTGTAAGGTCAAAAGAAAAACGACAAACCACTTTTATTGCCCAGTCTGTGGCCTGTCTGTGGTAGTGGTGGAAGAGCATTGTATAGGAAGCAGTAATAAAACTTCCAGTCATGTATGGCCCTGCATCTTTTGTATTTGGTTTCAGGTGCTGGGTATACTACACTGCGTAGTTTTGCCTCCATGCAGTCTGTAAATTCATTGCTGCTAAATCTACTTCTTGCTATACACTTGTGCTCAAGAAATTAACCGTGTGTTGTGTCATTACTCTGAGGGATAAAACTGTGGTTAAAGACATGTTATGTGCTGTTCATATCAGTATGTTAGAAAGGTGATGCATGCCCATTTGTCTGTGTGTTGATTCTAAAGATAATTCCAAATGCTAATGTTTCCACCAGAAATGTGTGAGGAATGTGCTTATCCTATAGATGCAAATGTATTTCCCATGTGGGCCCAAGCACCCAACTCTTATTTGCCAAAGTTACTACCTTTTTACTCACATTCTGTCAGTAGAGAAACTCGGCAGCACTGTGAACACAGGCATGATGTTAAGCATCAAGTCCAACAGCTGCTGGACTTCTGTGCTGTTTTACTCATTTTCTACTTATTTTCAAAATTTTAATTCTGATTGATAGGAGGCTGCTGTAAAAAATCCAACCTGTATCAGCATAGTCAAGGGTTCCTACCAGTGGCTCTAAATTTTGTGCTTGTAACTGATTTGCCAGCCTTGCTGACAGCTAGGGTCGAAGCGTTTGCTACTTCTCTGTCACATTTTGGCAACCTGGCCTTCTGTTAACTTGTGGAAATTTGTTAATTTATTTTGGAGTGCACTGAAGGGGGATGGGAAGTTCTGTCTGCAAGTTGGATCCTTCCTTGCTGGAGAGATCGCAAGGGTATTAATAAGTGCTCTCTATTTGTAGGCTTGAAGAGAAGAGTGAAGGGTATGGCTCCCACAGTATTTTTTCACCTTCAGTTCACTACATGTGTAATGCTGACCCCATCTTCAACATAGATAGAAGATACAATACGTTATTTGAACTACAGCTCCCTGACAAGTGAATAAGACTTATTTGACAGAGGTAATAGTGAAGCACCATGTTTAAATGGCAGCACTGTCACTGAAAGAAACAGTCCCAGCCTCAGACACTTGCCTCCTACTCTGGGGGGCTGTGCTAGTGTTTTTGCAGTTGTGTAATGAACTGGACTGGAGGACTGATCATAGCTAAAATTAATGGGTTTTATTAGCCTAACATTTTCTGTCCACTAAAGATAGAACTGACCACCATTGGGTGGATCATATATTGTGTCATGAATGAGACCGGGGAACTGAATAGCTCTGTTGCCCCAAAAAAGGGGCCCAGGAGTGTGGGGAATAGAAGCAGGAAAGGGGACAGGACTACTTTTGGCTTCAGAGCTGGCTTATGCTATCTTACTGCTTGTGAAGCTAGGGCCTTAAGGGCAGGCTAAATAAAATGCAAGAGAAGGAGGATGTATCTCCAGAAATAGACCACTATTGTCAATATTTCTTTTACTGGGGACATATATGCATCTTTTAAATGTGATTTTGCAGTCTGGATAGTTTCCAGTCCAGATAGCATCAGTTACTGATGCTGAAGATAACATGTCTTAATTGTGATGTTGCTTTTATCTTTCTTCTGTGATCATTTCTGAAGTAGGTGCTGCCTTGCATAGCTTTCCTTTGTGTGACCTAGCATAGCACGCTACACGTTGGGCCGTTCTTAAAAGTTGTGTGGGACTTTCAGTGAGTGTGTTTGAGAAGTGATTTTAGCAAGGTAGCTCTGTCTGGATGAAGAATACCAGTTTACTACAGATTCAAGGTGCTGGTTAAATTTAAGTCCGGAGTTGGTGCTGTAAATTGTTCATATGATCAGTTACTCTGAGATTTTGACTAGTGGCAGAATATCTCTAAAAGAGAAGGTAGCTTCTCCTCCAGTAGCCTGTGAGAAGAGTGCATATCTGTGGCCAGTACTATTATATTTTTTGTTTGTTTTCTAAATAGCAGGGTGATTGTTGTTGCTTGTGTGTGATTTGTGGAGTTCAGGAAGTTTTTGTTAGTGGTTTTCAAGCTTTTGTTATGTGTGTTAGGTGCTGGCAAAAAACAGCAGTAAATATTTCTACATGAATTCCCTGGGGCTGTGTTTTGGCTCGGGTAGTCAAATGTTACATCCCAAGGTAAAGATCCAATTTTGAGATTTTTCTAGTGTAGACCCGTGCATTTGTTCAGGGCCGTGTTACCCTCTGTGAGACGCTGTGCAAGTACAGAAATCTGTGCTAGTGGATTTTGACAAGGGATTAAAGGATCGATGTTTGCTTTGCTTGGAAGTTGTTCAGATAGTAGAGCTAAGAGTCGAAAATATCATCTGTACTCCTTCCCTTGCCCTACCAAAGTAAACTGAAAACCCATAGCAAAATGTGGCACATTGACTCTTCAGATTTTTGAGTAATACTGTAGAGTACCTTAGCTACAAAAAGATGCTGTCCAATGAAAACTTTATACAAAACAAAAATTGTATTTGTGGGAGAGGAACAAAAGGAATGAGAGTTTCAGGATGACAAAGAAAACTTATTTAAATGTTCCTATCAAGCTTGCACAGCATGAAATTCAGTTGGCTTTTACAAAGCCAGAGGGATTGAAAGAACTACCTAGAATCCCAAGCATTAAAAAATGCAGTTTGGTTTGATTATATCTTTCTTTTGGAGGGAAAAATAAGTCTATCTGCTCTTCCTGTAAGTGGAGAAGCTAGTTAATTAGAGTAAATCACGAGAATGATACTGTCTTAGTTAGGCAAATTAACAGCAAAATACAAGGGACCTAACACCTCGAGAGTTGATGCAGCTGGGCCATGACCACGGTTCTGTAAGTACACAGCTTCTGCTGGTGAGGACTTTGAGTTACTGCACCTTCTAACAGTGTTGTGTCCACCCTCCGCATGGACATGGTGTAATAGCAGCAGCCTTCCCCACGGATTTCTGTCTGGGATGATACTGGGAGAGCCTCACTGGGAAGCGCTGTCACAGCTGTGGAGAGATGGTGCAGGTATGGTGTGCTGCCTCGGGACATGGTCTTCCCTGATGGCCAGCTAACCTGAGTTGAAACCCTAGCAGCATCTTAGATTTTTCAGATGTGAGACTTGAGTATGGCGGGACATGTTTTTTGTGATGAGGGCTAATGCTTCACAGGGGACTTTTTTTTTTTTTTTTTTCCAAAAGCAGTCCCAAAAGGTGCTGCTGGAAAAACTTCTGCATTTCAACTAAAGATGAGCAGGATCCACTGCAGAGTAAAGCTACTCAAAATGCAGTCCTCCCCTTTCATCTGTTAGATCACTACTGTAAGGTAAAGTGTTTTTTATGACATCGGGAGGTTAAAATATTTTCAAATTGAAGGGATATCTTTATGCAGATGTTCAAGCAAAATGTTTGTTTCCCAAACTAATTCAAAAGTGAAACCGTCTGTAAGAAAAGTGAAAATAATTTAATTGAGTTTTCCTGTTCCTAGCTGGCTACAAGTATGTATGCTTTTGAAGTTTAAAATGATAGTTATGTAGCTATAAGTGTTCCATACTTGGCTAAATTACTTTCTTTTTGTGACTGATGGTGCCCCTTGAAGCTTGTTAGTGTATGGAGTAACTCAGAAATAGCAACTGGGTGTGTAAACACCTGGAAGTTTCTTGGGTAAAACTGCAAGCAAATTCCATGTGGGCCTATGTGCATTGACAAAATCTCAGTCAGCAGTAACACCTCCCGTGTTGGTGGAACTCACTCAAGAAGCAGGTTCTTGTTAGCCAGGGCCAATAAAGAGTTACTAGGTTTAAGCTATTTCCTCCCCATTCAAGGCTGCAAGAAGGCAGCCAGCTAGCCAGGCCCCATTTGAAAAAGACCATGACGTATTCTAACAACACAACTGAGGCCTTTCCATCTATATTGTTGTTCATGGTTTATCCAAAATGATCACAGGAATAAGACTGTGGTAGAGGCTTTCTGAATTAGATGCTGGGCTTTCACTGAATGTCTGACTCTGAGTCTCTGGCAGCTTCTACTAAGCTCTGGGAATTCTGAATCTCCACAGGGAAGTGTTCACTGCAGGTATGGACATCTGCTCTCTGGTGGACCTCTAGTGAGACCAGGAATCCAGATTGCTGCGTTGGTGAAGTGGTGGTTAGGCAGAGGAAAAAGAGGTACTTTCCGGCTGAGCTTTCAGAATAAGTGAATATATTTTAAATATTATCAGCAATTTACACTGTTGCTTCTGATTAAATTTCCTGCAGTGTGGGTTGACAAATGTACATATAAGCAGATAAATCCTTTGCTCCTGGCAGTTCTGAGAGAGGTGTTTCAGCTCATCCTGCAGGTCAGCAAGCTGAGGAATGATAGGAGGGCAGAGCCCTTAGAGAAAAGCATCTTCAGTTGACTGATACTGTTTAGCTGATTTCTGCTGAGTAATTAAGGTGCAAAGAGAGGCTGTCTTGAGATGCTTAGGTTTCAGTCGGTAGTGTGTTTGTTTTAAGATGGTCAGCCTCCTTGAATTATACCTGGAAATAATTCTGTAAAATTGTGCCATCTCTGGAAGATGGGTATAATATGCTCCCTTTGTGAAACATCTGGGGGAGGGGGGGGCAGCTACCCAGCTAATCAAAGTTCCCAGGTAGTCTGTGGTAAGACCTTTAGGAAAGACAAATTATGACTGTCTTCTGGGGTCATGAAAGCCTGATCAATATAAGAAACCTTTTATCAAAAGGAAGTCTATCAACCCAGGTATTTGCAGCGCTAACAAAGTACAGCCATGCTTTGGCTGATCTGCATATTAAGAAGTAGTAGAAGCTCCAGAAGGAGCTTCACGTTTTAATTTCAATGCACAAAGGTAGGTAGATATTTTAAGAGTGGCTGTGGTATTTTGCAATTTCTTGTCTTTTTATTCCACTCTGCCACTATTTTTCTTCTGCATGGCTACTTTGCAAACCAGCCTACTGTGTGGTGTTTGTTTTTATCTTGCGTGTACCTGCAAAAAAATACATACAGATACATACACACATAAACACATATGTCTGTGTGTGTATGTATATGAGTGTAATATAAAGTGTGTGCATCTTTCTTGTAGTAGCGGGATAAAGTGGGCTTGAGTGACTGTTACTGCTCCTCATTCACTCTTTGCAGTTCACCGAAAGCATGATATGAGACAGGGCAATGTGACTTGGCCTAGCATGGTATAAATCAGTAGGTCTCTACTACTGTCTACTACTCATTTCGTCAGTGAATTTTTTTGGCATGCTGTTTTAGACGAGCAGCGAACCCGCTCTTTCATTGCTCTTTCCAAAGAGGATCTTACATGTAAAATACATAAATAAAATTAAGAAATAAAATTAGAATGGGTTAAATTTGTGTAAAAGTCTTAAGAGTGGCCTTACCCTTCATATGATGTTGGCCAGTTAAGACTGCAGAATATCAGTATTATTTTTATTGACAATACAAATTAGACCTGTTTAAAAACTAGAAAAATAGATCTGGTGTCTGCTTGTGGAAGTGCTGCACTCGGAGTGCTGCAGGACTGGTTTCTAACTTCCAGACACCTCCGTGACTGAGCACTGAGTGGCAAGAAACAGCTCTTGGTGATTTACTGACCTAAAAGGGTAAGGTGTCCCCCACCTTACAGAAATAAATGTGTTTTACAGCCAGTCTTTCTCCAGGTCCTCCATGTAAGGCAGATCTGACCAACACTTACTTTGCTAGACCTGTGAACAAGCAAGGTGGAGGTGTTGCCTGCTGAGATCAGAGGGCGGCTGAGCTAAATGCTAGCTTTAAACATCACTTAGCTGCTGCTCATGCCACACTGTTTTGAAGGAACCTTCTTTATTTAACTCTGATATTAAGGCTTGCAAGGCTCATTTTTCTTTCTTTCACCTGTTGGTATAGTTGTGATACCATCGTTTTCCACCTTCAACTGCAGCTTGAAATAGGTCAGAGCTCCTTAACAATACCATAATGATAATTTGCACTTTTATAGCACTTTTCACTTGAATTACCCAAGTGATTTATAGGATTGATGAAGAAAGCTAGGTGGCACCTTTCTGACTGAGGTGATTGAGGCAGATAGAGGCTCTGAGTCATAGGGAGGTTGAGTATGAATTTGAGGAAGTCTTTTGGCTCATCCATGAGAGGTCTGAAGAACCTATAGTTCCTGATTTCTTGGAGGGGGCGGGGGGCTACTGCTGCCGAGATTAAGTTATAAGATGTTAAACTGCATAGGTAGTGTGTGTGTGTGTTAGAAAATTGGGGGGGGAGGGGGTGGTGGTGTATTTAGCACCTGATGCTCACTGCATTAGATTCACCTCTGAGCAACAGTGCAAGCATTTAAAAAGAAAAGATATAAATAGCAATCTCTACTCTGTGAAGAAAGAGTAGCAACACTTTCTTCCAGAGCCTGGCATTAGTGTTGCAGCAAAGTGATTTCCAGAAACAGAAAGAAAAGAGAGTCTTGCTCTTTGGTCAGGTATCTGTAGTTCAGTCACTCAACAGGTGACACAAATTAACACAGAGTAACAAAAATTGATCAGAATCTGAGTTGGTTTCAAAATAAAGGTGTTTATGTGAAAAATGAGTCCTGATTTTTCACTTTTTTACTTCTAATATAGTTTAAATGACTGTTCATCTGGGAGATGCATATTTGAGGTTTTCAAGTAAAACTATACTGCCTTAAATTTCTGGAGCATACCTGACTGGAGGTGTTGAACAGAGAACTGATGAAGCATTACAGATTTTTATGAAGCTTAATAAGGTTTTTACAGATATTAATACTGTTTATCAAAGTGTTATTTTAAATCATACTTTGAATACCTGTTTAACATATTACGGTTCTTGCTGACTTTTGCATATTATTAGGCAGATGGTTCTTCCATGACTGAGATGTCTTGCCTGAATACTTAGGTGCTTTGTCCAAACCTACACAGGAAGCTCGTGGTGGAGGAAGGATGGGAACCGAATAAGATCGGTTAGCTTGCTGTGTGCTGCTGCTTTACTCTTTAATTGATGAGCAAGACTGTCACTTGAACTGGTGCTTTGCATGTGTGGTGATGTTATTCAGAAAATCTCTTTGCCTGCCCCTGAAGAGGAACAGTGAGCTACACGTGGGTTAGAAACAACACAGTCGTGTCTACTCCCAAGCATGTTTAAGAAGGACAGAACTTGAATTTGGCCTTGATGTGGGCCAGAAGTGGGAAACTAATGCTTAGGGTGTGATAGGGAACATGAACACAATATCATGAACATGGCTGCTAGGACTGTATCATGGTTCAGATACTCGACCTTCAGCTGAAGCCCTGCCAGTGGACTCCTGTCAGTGCTGCGTGTGCTTTAAGGGTTCAGAAATCTTGTGTCTTGCCCTGACAGCCGGACTGCAAAAGCTGGTGAGGCTGCAGGAATTGTCTATGGCCACTAGATGACTCCTTCAGCCTGCTGGTAGGTAAACTGAGAGCTGAAAAAAGCTGTGGAGGTGAAGAGCTGGTAGGGGAAGGAGAGGGCTGTTCTTGGTCCGTACTGAATGAGGTGCACCGAAATAAATAGGTTCTGTATCTTACAACTGAAGCAAGCATTAACATGGTTTTTAGTTTGAGTTGAAGTAGTTACAGGGTAATATACCTCTAGAAATCACTAATTTGTGAGGTTTGTTGAGATGTACTTTGAAAGCATTTGCAAAGCAAAGGTCCAGACCTCCGTAAGGTCAGGGTGGATTTATTGAGGCAATGAACATGTGAAGAAGATAATTTTACAAGTTATACTACTTGTTGACTAGACTGCAAGTGATATCTGGTTTTATGTTGAGCTCTGCTGTTACAGCTCTTATTTTGCAAGCTTTCAAAAAAAAGAAAACCCACAAAAAACCCCACCCAAACCAGCAGCAACATAACGCTATCTTTGCCTCTTCTTTGCGTCTTGTAGATGGATGGATGAATCCCGTTAGGCTGGAAGAAATTTAAACAGACTATATTGAAATTAAGGCCCAAGCAGAATTTCCACAAAGTCCCTACAGATTTCACTGCATACTCAGACGGTCCACTCACCTTGCAATGCTCAGGATTAAATAATCTTCCTGTCATTTAGAGACAGTGTAAATGATGTTTCAGTTTCATAAACGTGTATTTGCCAATGTCTGTATTAAGCATATAGTGACTCTATCAAGGTAATTAGATGATGAGGTGGTACCATTGTTGCTCCATGTGTTTCTCTGACACCCATTTTTATTTCTGAGGTGTAATAATGAATCACTAGTCGCCATTAAATATGACCAGTTCCTGATGCAAAGTATGTGCTGGATAAAACAATCGTGCGCATAGCTGATGATACTTATTTTTTCAAAATTGTTTTTGTCAGCCAAGAATTCCATAGAGATGAGACTTGGCCCTGAACTATGATTTGATCTGTGAAGATTTTATATTATTTTTTGAAGATGTAGTGTTTGAGTGCGTCGGTGTTCATTGTAGGCATAGTGCTAGTCCTGTTTTTAAACTTAATACACATTAAGAGTGTGTATCTACTTTTAAGTAAGGGTCAGGTGTGCCAGCCTTTCTGCTTCTATCATGTTTGGAAGTTTTCTTCAGCTAAAGTTTTCCTTTTTCTCTCTTAAATACATAAGACCTGTTGATAACTCCAAAAACTCTTCTGAATTAGCTTCCAAAAATGCAATTCTGGATTAAGTTGAGTCTTTGCAAACCAGGACTAGAATTTTCTTGACCCAAACTTATGTCCCTTTTGAGGGTTATGTTTACCCAGCGGCATGTAGGGGTTTAGTTCTTTGTGTGTGTCACAAAGACATGATATAAAAGCAGCTGTTACGTGGGATTTTCAGTTACTTTCTATTTATGCATGTAGGACGTGTATGTAATACATACAGTTCTTCATATATATGCAAACATCCCCTGTCGCTCGCTTTCTTACTTTCAAAATATGCATACCTTGATATACATGTGTAGGCATCCTTCCCTTCCTCCCTACCTTCTTTTCTGCCCCAAGACCCCATGCTTTGGGATTTGTAAGTTTAGAAGCCATGCTATAGCAATTTCATACTGGTCTAAAGGGAAACTGCATGACCCATAATTTAAAACTAGACTAATGAGTTGGAAATGAAGTATGATAAAACTGATGAGAAATACTGAAATAAGGAAGCTGGGGTTTGCATTTGTTTAAATCATTTCCATCCTTCTTGCTGCTGCTTCATTATTTTATTTGTTACACTGCATGTTCTGTTAAGCTTACTTTTCTGAGATTTCCATGTTTTTATCTATTTACTTAAAAGCCATAGTTCTAAGGAGATCCCTTGCCTTGCTTAATTGAAAGGTCAAGGAGGAGGGTTCAGGGGCAAGGCTAGGGAGGAACCTGATCACCATCGGGTGACTTACTTGTTTTAACTTACTTGGTTTGGGTGAATTCAGTGCTTTAATCTCTTATGTGCAGCAAGAGAAATAAAATTATTAGCAGTAGTTATGCTGCAGCATGTTAATATCAGACTAGTAAAATTTAAAAAAAAAAAAAAAAAAAGGAAATCCTATAGTTCCCATTAACTTCTCACTCTTAAAAGTGTTCTATTGTTGGATTTATGCTACTTTTCATGCTGCTGTTAGTGATGGTTGTAGGTATGAATAGAAGGCAGCATGTAGCATGGATCAAAGTGAGGTGAATGAGCTGAATTGGAAATTTACCATGCTTGAGCTAATCTGGCAGTGGAAATGACATGAGCGGCTTAATTTTATTTAGAACTATGCAGAGGGAGAGGCATTCATGTGTGTGCATGTGTGCCGGTCCTATCTCCCCCAGCCGCTGCCAGGTCCCTCTTCTCATTCTCCTGGGCCCCGAGTGACGTGCTGGGATGTGTACAGGTTATCAGCTGTGAGGGCATCTGGCATTTCAGGAATTAGTTGAGCTGCTGCGGCAGTCGGGAGCACAAGTGGCAGTGGTATATTCTATGTTCAATAAAATGTCTCTCAAGTGGCTGAATTGAATCAAACAGCAGTACTGACAGCGGCAGGGAAAAAGCTGAGCAAGGTCCCATTGTCCCTCTGCAGACCTCTAGCTCGCAGGACTCTGTGTGCTTGTCTGCCTACCTTTCTGCTTCTTCCTTGTTCGGCCACTATCATGTGGTAATAGAATAGCCAGTCCCTTTGATATTTCTTTGTTCCAACCCTTAGTATGGTAAATTTTCAGAATGGTCAGGAGGTGTACTTTGTAATGTTATGTCTTACTGTGCAAAGACCAAGGGAAGGGAGTACTGAGAATGGTCGGGCTGAGACAGATAATGAGGGTTGCATTGTGTTTATTTAGAAAAAGTACACAAAACAAACTCCTTCAGAGTCTGAGAAACTTTTTTGAATGAAGGGGAGAATTTTGTTTGAGACAAGGTTGTACAGCAGTTCTACTTACACAAGTTACTGGATTTAGGATTAAGAAGTAAAGCTTCAGGTATTTCTTACCCACTTCCAAGAGTTTTCCCCTCAAACACAAGCATTTGATTATGAAGTAAGATTTAATTGTAAACTTGAAATCCTGTTGAGGACTGTTTGCAGATGTCTTTGAAGAAGTTTTCCTTTTTCATTTATGTATTGAATTAGGTAATTGTAAACTGAATGTGTTTTAAAACAAGAGCTCCTAAAATTTTTAATTGGTCCTGCAAAAACCCAGGATATTTTCATGCCTTAACCTTGTATTTTGCAAAGGTCTGTGCCAGTATTAGTATCGGCTGAAGCACAAGTAACATCGCACTAGCGCTTTCATGAAGTTTCTGACAACTGGAGCCTTTCCCAGCATCGGTTTTAGAAGTCAGGTTTTGTTTCCTAGTGCCAATATTGACACAGTTCTGAGACGGGTATATTTAGCATTTGTTCTGAAGAGGGTATGTTCTTTGATATGCATGCAGAAAATTGTTTTGGTGTGGGTAGGATTTCCATTGTACATGGGCACGGAGTTTCCCTCTAGGATTAGATTTCCTCACCTCCCAAAGCTGCCTTAAGATGAATGCTTTTTATACTGCTGAGAATTGGATTTGGCGTAAAAGCCTGTTCCAGTACATTGTGTAGCAACTGTCTAGGCCACCCTACAGTGCACAAGAAGTCCTCCCCAGCCAGAGTGATCAAACTCCTACCATCTTCTTTACCCTTCCTGGCCTTCAGAACAGGAAACCTACAGGAAAAGAGTGCTGAAATGCTTAAAATAGCAGTTGTTAGCACTAATTCCTCATTTTAGGATGATATTGGTGCTAATTTCACTGGTTTATTAAGAATCCTTTGAAGCCACTCATAATCTCAGTTTGGCTCCTTTCCAGCATAGTATTTCCAGGTAATCTGCAACTAAACAATCCTTTTATGGGTTGTGCCAATGCATCATGCTGGACAAGATGACACACTCGCTTTTTGCATGTGCAGTAAGGAGGCTAAAGAATCTGTGTTTATTTAGTAAAGCTTGGTTCCCTAACTGGGGTTGCAGCAGAAACTCCACATAAGGTGGTGCTGGAGACCTCAGAGTAACAACTCACACTGGCCAAGCCAGCAGCCAACAGTCTTTCTCAAGCAGTCAAATATTGTAGATTGAGTTTCCAAAGAGATGAACTGTTTGTAGCAGGGCTTTTGCAGCCCGAGATGGGCTGCAGCAGATCCTGTGTGGAGGTGGGGTCCTGGTGGTAACTAGTTGATATGTGTTCTGAATTTCTAAATCGTTTCTGTTACTCCCTTTGTAAAGGAGCAGCAAAACAGACTTCAAATGCAGTAATTGGTGTTTATTTAAGTATGATAGCCATTACATCTGTGTGATTGACAGATTATCTCAATTTATCTCGTAGTATATTTCTGCATCAAGCACATTCTTTAAAGTTGGGAGAGGTTTGTAACACTTCAGTTTGGGATAGAATATAGAGCAAGCTCCATAGATGTGATTACACAAACCTAGTAAGTGTTACTCATTTAAAAAACAAACAAACAAACAAACAAAACAACCCTAGATTCAATATGCATAACTTCGTGTATACAACAGTTCTGCAGTCATCCTCCGCGTTCTGCTGTTGATTATTTGTACCACTAGAATGGTTAATAAATACTGAATACAGTGTTCCTTTACACTATATTGTTGTTGTATTATTTTTTCACAACAGCTGAATCTTACTGCAAATCCTTTACAAATCTGTTAACAATACATTCATTATTATGGAAGAAACAACTAAATTACATTTATACTATGTTGGAGACACAAAGTACACTTTTTTTGTCTAATAGACATGTACATCCACAGATGAGGAATAGTCACGAAATCCAGCTGGAAGCTTGCAGAATTGTCTTGATGCCACCTTTTCTTACTCCAGTACATGCACAAGGACTGGAGCTGGAGGTTTGAGGGTTTTGTCCAGAAAGCATGAAAATTAGCAGTCCCCATGTTCATTTGTTTTGTTTCCTGACAAAGGCTAGTAGAAAACCAGCATTTTTTATTAAAAAATGTTTAAATAATAACTAGATATCTGTGGCCTTTCCTCTCACCCCTGCAAAAACTGTTTCAGCTGACCACTCTGATAAGGTCTATAACTGTGTGATTACATAGCATTGGGGAATGAAGGAACATACCATGCTGTTCAGCAAATACAGTCTACAAATACAGGTTAATGGTTAACTGCATTTAAGTCTGGAAATGATTGTATAGTAATTACAGTTAATTATGAGATGATACAAGTGCCTGGCCATGCGATGTCCTCAGAACACACTGTAACTTCAAAATGTGCTGTTAGGAAAAGGGTTTGAGTATTACTCTGTCATCTTAAGACAGAAATACCGTTCTTCACTATAAAATCACTAAAGAGCCTTCATGGCTAAGTCTAGTGTTAACATGCAGGCTCATTTCCTTCAGTGAAAGTTTCATATATGTACCTTTAAAGAAAAATTAATCGGTTCCCACTGCAGTGGTAACAGCTTGTCCGGCTGTGCCGTTTCCTGCCTGTGCTTGGCCCCAGAGCAGCACATAGAGCAAAGGTAGTTTCTCCTGATGCATTTTTTGGAACTACTTGGGAGCTCGTCCCTGTTGGAGTTGCTTTTAGGCAACTCCTAGCATGCTGTGTTTTGGCTTCTGCATATCTCTTGGCGAGGCACCAAGATATGATATTTAAGTGTGCTGTGCTCCCCTATCACTCTCCTCTTCTGGGGCAGCCTCTGTGAAATCAGGATTTTTGTAGGCAGTTTTCCCTGCCTTTCTGCCCTCAAATAAGAGGCTGTAGAAGAACAAAGAATTGGCTCTCCTGATTATTTTTTTTTCAAGACAAAATGAATCTGTTCTTCATCCCACGATCTTTATCCTTTTATGATACTACTACTAATTTTTATTATTATTGGTTTGTACCTTCTGCTGAAAGTCAGATTCTGCAAAAAAATTTTAGCTTGCATGACAGGGACTTCTGCATGCGGCCCATCTCACAAAGAGTTTCACAAGGTCAATAGGAGTGCTGCAATGAGTGAGGACTCCAAGGCCACAGCACTTAAGTCTTGATCTTGAGAATATTTACACTTAGGCATAACTTCTCCACCAAAGCTCCGTTCTGTTGACCTCGGGGATTACTTGTGTATTTGAAATGGAGCCCAAATGTAAGCGCTCGCAAGTTGGTGACCACAGGAGGGGAAGGCAGGGTGTAAATGCACTGCTGCGAAAGGTGGAGTTAGTTTTCCTGCCCCCAGGGTATCAATTGGCCATCCAGGTGGTCTGCCTGGCCTCCAGCTACTGCTCCAGGAGGGTGGGCATCCTCCGGGGGTCCACTGGCATGTCTGCCAGCCCCTGAGGAAGTCTTGGGTACTGCAGCGCTTCTCATGGGGCGCTGAAGGCCTGGTTTTAGGCAACAGCAACCCATCCTGAGTAGCTTGCCTCTACTTCAGACTAATGAAATCTTTACTCAACAGGCAAAATTGAGATAAAGGTATTGCCTCATAGATTTTAAAAAGTAGCTTTTCTGAAAGTAGCTTTTCTGATACTCTTAATAAAAATGCAGTCATTACTGCAAGTGGCGTCAGGGTCGTGACCAGCCACTGCATCAGTCTCCCAAGGCAGTCATGATTATCCTCAGTGGTTTTCTTTTAATACACTGGGGATGCTCACAGTGTTCAAAGACATGCTAAAGAAGAGGTGCAGGACTGATGGATGACGGTGGTTGAGTTGGTCTGTGTGTGGTATTGATGGAGGGGAAAAAAAGTGTTGTCCTTCAGCCCACTCAGGTTGCTTCAGTTTTGTCAGCCTTCCATTTGGTTAATAATGTTGTTTAAGAAACAGCTCTGTGGTATCTTTAAATGCCTTTTATGAGGAGGGTAGAAAGTACTTATATAGATGCTTTCTGTAATTACATATTAAAATAAATACTTGTATCTCTGAGCGATTGCACAAAGCAATTAAGGACCTAAGACATCAGCATTTCTTCAAAAAAATTGTATGGATTTTTTTCTTTTTTTTCATTCTTTGTAAGTTTGAATTGTTTTTCCAAGTGATTTGTAACTGACCACTCTCTGTTATGGCAAAACTAATTTTCGGTAACTAATCACTGTTTAATTTATTTACATCATAAAAGACTACTCCTGCAGTGAATTTAAAGCCACTTTCTATTGTATAGTACTGAAACAAATATGTGAGTAGTAATCCCTAGCTGACACCTAATGCTCTTTATTACTGCGTTACTGGGACTCTTCACAGAGGAGTTTATTGGTGGTGTCCCTTGTTTTCCAGAAAGCTGGAATGGGATGGAGGTCCTGGGAGACTGGCTAGATGCTGGAATAGAGCCCTCTCAACACCTTCAGCGCTGTGTCAAGTTTTGCACGGCCTCCTGATTTTTGCAGGAAAAACCAATTACGACCTGCAGCACTAAACATCAAAACCTTCCCTAATTAAGATCCAGAATTTGAGGAAAACTGTCGAGTGGTGCCTACTGGGAGAGTATGCTTCCTTGAGGATTCCTTTGTAGGAAGGTTTTCCTCACACCGTTGGCTCCACAAAGGGGTGGGCACCATCACAGACCAGCATCCAAACAGGTCCATTTTCATGTATTTAAATAGAAAAGCTTTTGAGAAAGCCATGAGACCCTACGTAGGGCTACCTGGCTTCTTGCCAGTAAGATGATGCTTCCATCCCAGCACACCTCCTTTTCATTGCACCCAGATTTATGTGAGGGCTGCCTTGAAAGTTGAGCTGTTACCTCTTCTGTGTAATTTCCATGGACCTGAAGAGGAAGTAAAGGGTTGAAAATGTAACTGAAGGCATACTTGGATAAAAATGATCAAAGACCACAGAGCATCACAAATCTGTACATTTATAGCAAGTTTATGTAATCGGTGTGTAAAACTCGGTACCGTGGTATAATGTTGTATTCTTGACATGAGACAGCTAAAGCGATTAGGGTTATGTTTTACCTTTAAAAAGCCAGCTTTGTTCTAAAACTCTTATGTCTGTTTTTAAATACATCTTTGTGGACTTGTAATCATACTTAGAATATCTTTATTTCCTTAATTTAAATGTAGCGCCTCCTATTTTGAGACAAAGTCGGACTGGAGAGGGGTTGTGAAGAAGGCAGCCTCAATGTGAGAGTCCCTACTTTCCTTCAAATTAGTTGGGATCAGAAATCTTACTTGGGTGTTGTTCTTTAGTAAGAGCATTGGCTCTATCAGAGCTGATACACTGAAAGTGTATATGGATACAAACACACCAGATATGTTTGGAAAAAGATAATTTTCTTTTCCTGCCATTTACCTTGTTTGTAACCTTTCTGTATGTGGGTTAATCCTGCTGCTCTCAGTGTGTATAGCTGCTGGCTTTAATAGAGAGCTTGATACAGGGTATGCACACAGTCTTCTAAATATACACAACAATGTGGGTAAATGTAGAGCTCATGAAAAACAAGTCTTGTCTAAACTAACTAGGAAAATATTTTTTTCTGCAATTTACTTGGTACATATTCCTGTGCTTTTCCAGATTCTCAGAGTGCCTAGCATCTAGGTTTTTCACATTTTTTTTCCACTTTTGGGCTTTTGTGGGAAGTCTATCCAATAAAACTTGAAGATAACTGTTAGGGCAACACTTTGAGATTTTATTTATTTTTGTACACCAGGAAGTAAGAGACTGCAAAGCTGTTGGCTGATGCTGGAGCAGCATGTTGGGGACAAAGTAATTTCTTAATGCGAAATTGCAGGTGTGTGTATATGTATATTTTTTTAATATCTGGGCCCATTATTTAGACCATCTTTTATAATCTGATTGATCACAAGGTATGAAAATAGAAGTAGCCGCTCTAGTTGATTTTTGAAACCAACAGCTGCAATGTAGGAAAAGATATTTTAGTGTTGAGTATTTTGCTGCACTACAGTGTTTGGGGTGGACTGGGTTTTTTTTTTGGTTTGGTGTTTTGGGGTTTTTTTTGTTCTTTCAAGATTTCGTTGAGTGAGAATTTAACATTTTTTTCAGATACTTCCTTTTTTTCCCCTCATGCATCATCATTCAGTATTTAATAGTGTTCTGTAGGATTAAGAAGAATTAATAGTCATAATTTTTCTCTTCACTGTACTGTTTTCCAGTCTCTTGCAAAAGAGCTCTAATTTTTTAATACTAAAGTCTGTCAGATGATTTAAAAACAAAACAATGGAGAAGATTTTTTCATTAATTTTATTTCTTTCTTTCTGTTATGAGGACATATTCATGCTTTTCCAATTTATTTTCAGCATTAAAAGAGAATTGAATAAGGATAAGGATCCTGTTGAGCTGAATATAGCACAAATGAGCCTCAAAAGATAAATTGTACTCCCAAGCACTAACCATCTAGAGTCACAGTTACTTTAGCTTATTGAATGGCATAGTTACAGTTCCAGACATAGGAGAGCTGCAGTGATTTTGCGCACCTGTCTGTCCATTCGTCCATTCCACCAAAACACTTCTGCAGAACTAGAAATGCAGCTTGAAGGTGGCTAGTGTGTGGACTAACTCGAGAAGCACACCCGTAGGAGATGGAAGAGGGTGCTCAGGAATTCCCAGTAAATTCAGCGTTATCATATGAAAAAGGCTTGTCAGGCTGCAGGCTAGTTGTAGGGTTTCTGTGACAAATCTGCTGAATGCAAAAACTGGAAGAATGATAGGAATGCGCGTTGTTTGTCCTGCTAAACACAGCTTGGGGTAGCAGAGTTAATTGGGTTCTTCCTGGGGTTTTACTGTGCTTGATAAAGTTAATTTTAGGCCCGATTCTGCCTTGTCTGGCAGCTCTGCTATCCTGTTGGGCAGAGTGTGGGAGAAAGGGAAGCGGGTCAGATGCAGAGAAACTGGTCTTGCAGACAAAACCTGGCGGGTGGCTTTGGTGACGCAGAGCTGAGGCTGCGGTCTGTTTATCCGCTTGTCGTTCTGTTGGCTCGGCGGTGGTAATAGGACTAGGAACTAATAAAACTCTTTCTGTTGTTAAAGCGAGCGTTGACAGGGAGATTATCTGCTGAGTCAGAAAATGTCAATTTTACATCGCTACGAGTCAGTATTTAGGGAAAGGATATTTACTCCTCATGCAATTTCGTGCACATGTACTTTCTCCGTTTTGTGTAGTAAATAGCAGTTTGGCATTGCAAAGTTTTTAATTTGAGACAATCCAGTTAAAATGTATGTAGTTAAAGAAATCCAGATGAGATTTTGAAATGAGTATTCTTCAGAATAATAAAAGGGTACATGTGCGTCTGCACTGGAGTTGAAATGTCCCTTGTTACTACTGTTTGCAGAATTAATGAGGCATCAGTGTATTGATTATTTATTTATTTTTAAAATAATGTGGGTTGCTGTTGCGCATAGGAGGACTGGACAATTTAACAAAAAAAACCCCACCATGTCTTGTGGAGTGTAAAGTAGCAGTATAACAAATTTCACAGAAAGCCTAAATTTTCTTCTTTTGCAGTCTCTTTTTTGTTCAGGTTATATGTGTGTGTGTATATATAAAACAAAAACAACATGTATATAGTAAATAACTTTTTATATATATATTTGATATATTGCATACTAAATAGGAGGCTTGAAAATTCCACCTCCTCAGGTGCTGAGGTTATAGAAGCAAAATCTGAGCCCTTCCCAGTGTTTTTCTCTAAATATCATCATGGTTCCATCAAACTCTGGCCAGGGAGTTTGCTTCGTGCCTGACACTTTACTATGGCAGGAGGCCAGGAGTTTCCATGTCATCCTTTGATACGTGCTGGTCCTTCCTCAGCAGATGAGGAGGGCAGTTTCAGCTGCCTAGATAATTTTATTACAAATGGGCTGAGATACAATAATACTTTTAGTTTAGGTTGGAAGAGACCTTTAAGATCATCAAGTCCAACCGTTAACCTAACACTGCCAATTCCACCACTAAACCATGTCCCTAAGCTCCGCATCTAAACGTCTTTTAAATACTTCCAGGGACAGTGACTCAACCACTTCCCTGGGCAGCCTGTTCCAGGGCTTGATAACCCTTTCAGTGAAAAAATGTTTCCTAATAGCCAATCTAAACCTCCCCGGGCGCAATTTGAGGCCATTTCCTCTTGTCCTGTTGCCTGTTACTTGGGAGAAGAGACCGACCCCCACCTCTCTACAACCTCCTTTCAGGGAGCTGTAGAGAGCGACGAGGTCTCCCCTCAGCCTCCTTTTCTCCAAGCTGAACAACCCCAGTTCCCTCAGCTGCTCCTCACAGGACTTGTGCTCTAGACCCTTCACCAGCTTCGTTGCCCTTCTTTGGACGCACTCCAGCACCTCAATGTCTGTCTTGTAGTGGCTTGTAACTGTATTACAGCTTCATCCTAAATCCTGAATGTCATAGTGATACAGGGGGCATCTGAACCTCCTTGTTCTAGCACAGGGCCAATTCCAACCATTGGAGGGAAAAAAAAAAAAATAAAAACCACAACACTAAAAAAAAGGCATCCATGAACAATGGTTGCTTACCAATGTGTCCTTTTTAATGAAGTTGGACAAGGATGCTTTTTCAACTTTGTGGGTTTTAATTCCCATGCACGTGACTTACTTTTTTAAACATTCCTCTGCAGCTATGAGCTTTGCCGTCTTTTCCTCTGCAGGAAAGCAGAAACCGCTAGATTTCAAGAATTTGCAACATGCTAATGGGATAATCATACCATCTAACTTTCCATGTCTGAGTGCCTGAGTTGAACATAGAATATGACTTGGAGGTATGAAAGGCTACTTCCCCAAATACCACACAGAGAGCTATAAAGTTGTCTAATCTGACAGCATGGTTGGAGGTGTTTCTGTTTCCATTCCCAGGGTGGCTTTTCAGCCTTCCAAGTGTATTCCATCTTAGGAAGAGGATCTTTAAGAGGATCAGGGTTCAGGAACAGTTTCCTCAATAATCTCCTGCAGGACACCTGAAGAAATGACTCGTCCAATAGTGCTCTAACGTTCTTGGCCTTAACCTGTAACTTACGGATGCCAAATGCTCACTTTTGCAATACATAGTTATAATTTGTGAAGAGATAATTTCCTTTCCCCTAATTGATTCAACCTCAAATCAAGCATATACTCCCTTTGAAAACCCAGTTCCTCTGATCTCCTTTTTTGGTGTTTGAATTTGTGTGTTTCCTTTCAGGTCCTAAAAAAGAGCAAATCCCACTTGCAAGTTGGTGGGGTTTATTTGTGGGTTTTGTGTGTGTGTATGTTTGGGGATTTTTGTTTGATTGGTTTGGGGGGAGGTATTTGTTTGTTGGGGTTTTTTTTGCCATTTACTGTCTCTGTCTTAGCTGGAGCAGTTTGCAATGTGTTATGGAATGCCGAATGACTTCGGCATTCCATGCAGCCCAAGACCTTCCTCCTATAAGATTCAGGTGTTTTGTTTGTTGCCTTCCTCTGGCAAACTATGTGGCTTCTGTGGTGCCAAAGAAAACCAGATTGGACTGGTTTAATCTTGTTCTTGGTTAGAACAAGTTTAGTAAACTCCACTGGTCAACTTATCTTTATGGTGTGAATCCACCCTTCTTACATGCTTTTTTGTCTGTCCCACCTTACCTTACAAGCAGGAAACATCAGGATTCAAATGTTTTAACGCTCAAAAGGGGGGAGGGGGGGAGATACTGCTTTAATATCACTCAATTTGCATATTTTAGTCACTAGAGGGCAGACTTGTACTTCGCTGAATAAATTAGTAACTGCAAACTAATAATTAATTAGATCCAAAGAAGTAGAAATAGTTGCCTAATGAAAATAAACATTTTTGAAGCATTGGGGTTTTTTAATAAAGCAAATAGAAGAACTACCATTTTCATTTTATTTCAAGATGCTTCATTAAGGATTTCATTGTTGCTGTGTTTTCTGAATTGCTTCAGCGCTCCGAAATTTGCTTGCTCCGATTTATTTGAAATAACATTGATCAGATTGGTGGGCAACCTTGATTTCTTTCGTCTCCCACTTTGTATGTACATTACCTCATAGAAACTGCCTCTATGCATATGTGCTGTGCTCAAAGTCTATTGAGTACACTAAATTTTCCTTTCAGTGAACTAACAAAAGAATATTGCAGATAGAAATGAGTCGCCTGATACTTGGGGCCAAAATCACCATTATTGCACTACATGTCCGTAATTCTTTTCCCAGTATGAAATTTGAAGACGGTTCTACCATGCAGGTGGGAAGCATTTTGCACTGGTATAAGAGATGACACGCACCAACAGAGAATAAAGCCAAACTTTGTCTTTTTAGGGTACAACATAGGAAATACCTTGCAATTAATGGCTTTAGTAATTTTTTTTTAAATGACATTGAGATTAATAAAAAGCAACCCTCTCCCAGTCTTAGAATTTCATGTCCACTTGCTTGTCTCGGCTGCACTTTCCCTTTTTTATCCCCCAATAGTAGGTATGTTAATAAAATACAGTAAGGGAATTGATTTGCTCAACACTGTCTTGTGGATCATAAACATGAGACTTTTATTGCTTGTTTTCTCAGATTTCAGAAACAGCAAGAGAACATCTGGGATGTGCCTATATTGTAGTAAAAGGTTCATTTAGTAATGGTGTTAGCAGTTTGATTAGTTGATAGAGACGGTAAGTGTGCTGATACCTGGCATAAGAATGCCGGGGGGGGGGAAGGGGAGATATTATCAGCTATTTGTGGTAAAATTCCTTTTCATACACAAGAATTTATAAAAATAATCTCCAAAGAGATGTTGCTATTAACAGCTCCTCCTTTCATGGGTTTCATGATATCTAATGACTATTTTAAAGGTTCAGCTCTTAAAATTACATTCATTTAAATTCTTGACTTTAGAATTCCTGACTTTAATTAAAGTAACCCCCCAATGAGTCTATTTAAAAACAAAACAAAACAAAACAAAACAAAAAAAACAAAAAAAAATATCTTGCAAGTGCAAGTCCTTGAAGCTTCAGAGTTAGATACCAAACTACAGAGTTCATAATGACTTTTATTTGAAATCATACCATTACTTGTTGACTCAATCCTGTTTATCTGGAATCTCCTCTGTTCTTAAAGATGTTCTCTCCGTAAGATTATATCTTTTACTTACCTTATTAATAGTATAAGTGTCTTGATAGATGAGAGCAACAACATCAAAAGGGCCTTTTCTTACCTTTCTTATTCCCTGAGCTCACTCTCTATTGGTGCGTTTTCATTTTCGTCTGCTCTAGTGCGAAGACTGGTAAACACCCCCCTGCGCAGGCCCTGAGAAAAGAGCAGTGACCTCAATTATGCACAAACATACCTCTCAGTTTGGCAGAGACCTGTTGTGAGTTGCAATGGTGGACAGAGCCGAAGCGAAGGACGTGCACATTGTTCACACATAAGATTTAAAATGCAGTAGGATTTCTTCCTTTTAGTACAAAGAACTCTTTCAATGTCCTCTGTTTTCTGCCTTTGTTTCTTAGCTGAATAATTCCTGCAGCTTGGGTGAAGGGACACTAAATTTGTGTGGCTCATTGATAAGGGCTAAAGTGTGGGATGAGTAACAGTAAAGAAGAATATATGCAAATAGAAGATATTTTCCCACCTCCTCTCGCTTATAAGCATGTTACCAGTTGCCTGTAACAATAGCAGGTACAGCATACTCAGATCGAAATTATGATACTGGAAGGTGATACTAGACTGCAGCATTGTGCTTGGCTGATAAAAGCTGCCGCGGCAGCCTTCACAAGGTGTTTGCTGAAGAGGTTGACTGTTGTGAGACATATCACGAAGACACCTTCATTTGAATAAGCACTTGAGAAGTCACAAAGGCTTTTGAAGACTAATTGACACTTGTATTTCAGCTTGTCTTTTCTGGATCTCCTTGTCTCCATTTCTACCTCCACCACCCTTCCTTTTTTGCTCTGTGTTGTGGTTCCCTGAACTGCTCAGCTCTTGCTTTTCAGATGGTTGTGTTCACTTGCCTTGCTCTGACTGCCCTCTGTAGCTACAAGAAGCTGGACTTATGCTTGTCTCCTTACTGAAGACTTGGCTTTAATGTTTTGCTTAATTTCTTTCTCTAGTTTTCCTGAATATTTCTAAGAAATCATGAAACTTGGGTGAATCAGGGCTGAAAATAAAAGACTAGTTTCTTTTCTTACCCATTTAATGCACTTTTAAAAAATGATGTGTAGGGAAACAAGCAATATCATTATAGAATCATAGAATCATAGAATTGTTCTGGTTGGAAGAGACCTCCAAGATCATCGGGTCCAACCATTAACCTATCACTACCAAGTCCCCCACTAAATCATATCCCTTAGGGCCTCATCTAAACGCCTTTTGAATACCCCCAGAGATGGGGACTCCACCACCTCCCTGGGCAGCCTGTTCCAATGCCTGACAACCCTTTCGGTAAAGAAGTTTTTACGAATGTCCAATCTAAACCTCCCCTGGCGCAACTTGAGGCCATTTCCTCTTGTTTTGTTGTCTGTTACTAGGGAGAAGAGTCCGACCCCCATCTCTCTACAACCTCCTTTCAGGTAGTTGTAGAGAGCAATAAGGTCTCCCCTCAGCCTCCTTTTCTCCAGGCTAAATATCCCCAGTTCCCTCAGCCGCTCCTCATAGGACTTGTGTTCCAGACCCTTCACCAGCCTCGTTGCCCGTCTCTGGACATGCTCCAGCACGTCCAATACCTGAATACATTCAGGTATTCTGGTATCATCAAAGGACTACCGTTCGTTTGCACTAAACTTTTAATGCTTAAGGTAAACACTTTTTCAGTGCAAAATATGTTGGACTACGGATTATACTGATGATCTACAGCTGCTTGCAATGGATGCCTTTTTGGGAACACTTGGAGAATTAAGACAATTGGTTAAATGGAATTAAAATTTGCCTTATTCTGGTTGACAGTTACCTGTTCATAGTTCCCAGAAGCCTTTCATTGAAAGTAATATATTGTATATGTGGTACTAAATAAATATCAGGTACTGTACCAAGATTATAGAGATATTTTAGACTGGGGAGGACACTAAATAAAATAAACAGGTGTATTGGAATTAGCCTGACACACCTTCAGGAGCTGTCTTCCCACACTTGAGGTGTCTGTGCACAGGCATCTCCCTGGTCTTAGTAACTTCATTGCCACTGTGTAGGTACTTGTTTCACGGTTAATGTTCCCACATAGGTAACTGGGAGCTCTTGCTGTTCTCTCTCAGAAGTTGTTCCATAGCAATTCCGTAGCTCTTCTGTGCCCAATTTACAGGCAAACACGTGCACTGTCACCCACCTCTTTCCTCTGCTGAACAGTCGTCTGTCTCTGGGAGCAGGTCCCATATGCTGGCTTGGAAAAGATTGGCAAGGCAAAGGGATTGGTCCCCAGTAGTTCGGAGTGGTCTGAAAGAGCCCAGGAGTACACATAAGGAAATACCACTGTGTTTTCGACTATCTTTTCGCAGCCATGTTTGTAAACTTGTCCAAGCTGTATAAACATTCAAGTGAAAGTAACTTCTGCTCATATGGATAATGTTAGGAATCATTATGCTTTATGCCAAGCTTTGTCTTAATTAGATATTCTGTTGTATGACTTTATCTGGGGGCGTAAGCTGAATTAACCTATGAAAGTTATGTTTTTCCTTTTGAAATTGGTTATCAGTTGGATATCATCAGATCAGCCCTTTTACTGCTCACTGTGTTCCCCCCAAAGGGGAAGCTGTGGAGAAAGAAGAAGGAAAATTTCTTTTGAAACTCAGGATAAACCCATTCTCTTCTCCCTCTCTCTCTTCATCTAGCGTAAAGCAGGTAGCAACAACCTGTCCTAATTCTGATGGATGCATGAGCATGTCAGTAGGTGTTCAGATAAGATGCCTCTATGTTATTTTCTTTATATTTCTTTTTTTTTTCTCCCCCCTGCCCTTAGAATTAAAGTCTCTTAGGAGTTACCAGGCAAGACCTGGGTTCCTTTGGGAGGTGATGGTGAAGAGCACTTTCCATGCTTGTATCACCCTCTGTTTGATTTTCAGATGAAGTCCGTGTGGATAAGTGCCTGACAAGTTGGGGGGACTGCGTTTTCTGGTTTGCATAATTCTCAACTATACCCAGGATCATAACATATAATGTGATTAGGTGGGATAGTTCTCAGATCTCTAGCTTCTTCGTGAGCCTTTTCCAATTCGGAGGTTGGTTACTGTTTTGTATATCTTTCTGTATCAGACACACAAGTGTCAGATACTCTAAGCTGTGAGGTCCTTAGGCCAAGGGTTATGTTGTTCGAGTGTTTGGAGAAGACCATATGTGAAACGTAGAAAGTTTTGGTATGGTACAACTCACTCCTGAAAAAGCTTTGTAGCAGGGGATGATGTTTGTTGCATCAGTGGCTCTTGGTGAGCTGGTGAATGAGACTGAGGCACTGCTGTGAAGCCGGCTGTGGTAGGCTATGGGGATACACTTGCAGGTTTGCTTGCTTGCTTGATGGCGTTTCTCAAACTTGATCCCTTCAAAAGGAGAGAGTATTTGAAGCGTTAGCAGGTGCGTTCATCACTTCCATGCTAAGCAAACAGGTAAGCGGTGTCCTGACGGGCGTTGGGAGCGGCCATTCAGTTTTCGGTTACTTGTGTCTCCATGGCGCTTCTGTTTCCCATGGAGACGGTGGCTGCCTGGGTCCGGGGGCGCTCCTGAGCGGGCACCTCCGGCCTGCAGTGCTTCCAGACCATAACGTCTTCACCAGGAATAATCTCTTTGCTAGAAATTAAGTGAATACTTCAAAATCTTGAAATATTTTTTCTCTGTAGTTAGCGTTGGTTTTAGCAGCAGTTGCCATTCATCCAGGAGTCCTGATAGGAAGAAGGTGGGTAAATTTTACTCCTGTCAAACCAGAGGTAATGGTTTGTAGAGCTCGGGGGGCACAAGGGCTTCATTGGTAACACAGGGCAGATCCTCTAGGCACTGTGAATCAGTGTAGGCAGCTGAAGAAAGTGGCCTTGCTGAGGCTGTGACCTGTGACTTAAAATAGGTAACAAGATTCAAGAGTGTGGTGGTTAGTTGTGGCATCTAATGCTGTCTCACTGTTCAGGAAGATGCCTGCTTTCCCATTTTCCTCCAACTCAAGCTGACACTTATACCTTTAATATCGTCTTAGATTAAGCCTGAGCGTACCCAGTATCGCGCTATTTCCTTCATGCAGAAATTGAGGAGTGCAGGGCACACGTTGAGCTCCAGACAATCTGTGTTTGCTTTTGACTCAGGGTAGCAGCTTTGTTGGGTTAGGGTGAGTTGGATAAGCAGTATCTGGCCAGCATCTGATTTTGTGTCTGAGCCTTTTAACAGTGTGTTCAGTCGTGACCAAATGGGTTGGGTAATGTCACTGATCTGCAAACCTGTATCTCAGACTTCGGCTGTAGTATGATAGCTTTCCATTACTATAGTGGTGGCAGTCACTTGCCAGCTGCTGCTGTGTCCCCCTTTGTATCGTCAGAGAAGCATTAAGAGCTGGCCGTTACGTGTTGGGTACATGGCCAGGCATGTGGTAGGACACACCATGCACATTGTTTTCACACATGGAGACTTCCGTATGGTTGCAGTGGTCTCTGGAATGTGGACACGTGGTACGTGTTGTGGTGTCAACAGCAGTCTGGTGCTCTGATGTGATGGACCTTGCAACAGAGCACTGGTTGAGGTTATGTTTCAGCAGAAAGTTTTGATAACTAAGTATCTGCAGCTTCCACTGGGAATACGCTTGTCCCAGTGGTGAGGTAAAGTAGGTAGACTCCAGAAATCTCCTTTCATTGAATTTTCTGCATTCAAATCTCCTATCATTTGACTTTCATAAGCCAAAAATGTGCTTGACCTGGCTTTTGCTGTGTACTAAAGTGTGCATGTACGGTCAGCCACACAGCTCAGCTACTCAAATTGCAGTAACTTAGTCCTAATTCTAAGATCATAAATCCATTTAACCTAAATCAAAGTAGTGAACTCTCTAAATGATTTGTCTTGTGAGGCTTCAGCTTTATGGCTTCTTTCATCAGAAATCAGTCCATTTTTTTGTGGCACACTGACAATCATGTATGTCATGGATGTAAATTCCAACATTTGGTACAGCTTTATTCCCCTGGCATCCTCTGAGCTTTATGGTGTTGAGGAACCAGCCTAAGCTAACTGAGAATAAACAGCTATTAGACTGAAATAAGAATTGGAAGCATCTGAGTGGGTTTTAATTTACTAATGTGAGTTCCTGTGTAAATAAGGGCTTATTCTTGTATATGTAATGTAAATTCCATAGCCTAAACAAGTAGGAAATTTTAGAAGTCTGTTTGCTGATTTGAATTTCCATAATAGCCTATGAAAAGTTATGTGGCACAGGTAATCTGGAGAAAGCAAAATGTCAAATACCAAACGCTCACGGAGTGATGTAACTGGCTTCTAATTTGATGTAGAGCTTGCATACAGTGCATCTTGTCACTGAGCCCTAGCAGACTGCAGCATAAATGGTCTTCTGAGATGCATCTTGCTAGGTGTTAATGTCATAAAGCAATTCATAATTTAGAAGACTTTCTCTCTCTGAGGGTAAAAATCCCCTTTCCCGGTTCTTGCAAATATATGTGTACAGTAAAATAAACAAGTTTGATAGAGCCACAAAATCCAAAAGTTGTACATGTTAAATTGTATCTCAACTATTATTTCGATTTAGACATTATTTCACTATATGTATAATACAACAGAATAAAAAGCCTGATTTCTGGCAAATTATTGTTTACTTTCTCCAGTGAGACCATTTTAAAACATGCTCTGCATTCCCATATGCTTCTGTTGTGCAAAGCAATCAAAACTGCATTAGAACTTTATCAGGTAGGAGTTAAAAAAAACAACAGAAGTCAGTTTTTCTTCACTAAATACCCATTCGAAGTGATAACAATGCATACAGGATGCTCAGTTACATTGTAGAGTCTACAAAATATGAAATTACAAACCTGAATGTATTTATCTTATTTATCCTATCTTATCTATCTCATTTGTCTTTGGCTTTGCTGGGGACTCTAGACGGTGAAAAGATGCTCCAGAATAATGTTATAGAGCAGTTCAGGAGAGGTCTTCAGGCACCATATAAACTGTCAGTTTGTTTTCACTCTTCCTAGATCTTTCTCCTTCAGTAAGATTTCATTTCCATACCGTGGTATAGGTATTGTAGGTCATTATCTGAATTGTAAAAGCTGCTTTTCCATGCAACAGGGAAAGCACAAGCTCAAATTGTCTGAGGATGAATAAGAAAACCCTGTGAATACAAGGGCGTCAGTAGTTCAGTAATGGTCTGTCTGTATGCCCATCTCATGCATGCTGGTTTAAATTATTTTGAGTCTAAGCTTGGTGTAACCTTATATATTTTTATGGAGTTTCTCTGATAACACAACAGAGACTTTAGGGCTTCCTTAGCAAAACAAGGTAGGGAGGGGGAAAAAAAAAAGGAAACTTGGGATTTTTGTTTGGTTTAATCCCTTATCTCTTCTCCAGAGAGATGTCTTTGCGGGGTTGGGTTTTTTGTATGTGGTGGTTATTGCAGACATAGCTTGTTTATAATTTTGTGTGTGAGGATACTGTTTTAATGAATGTCAAGGAAAAAAAAATAATTACTTAAATGCACAGTCTTTTTAATAGGAGATACTTTCTCAGGCATTACACTGCTTTCTAAAGACCTTTTTGAAGCTGAACAGAGTAGACTCAAGTCCACAATTCTCTGTAAAACAAAGACCTGACATCATCTTGGGACTTCAGGAGACATCCTCTGGAGTTTTGCCTGCAGTCATCCTGAGTACTAGCAGATACTTCGTGTTCTCGGTGTGCTGTTACTTGCATAACAATAAGCTATAGCAGCTTTTATTACAAAAAAGATGATCTCCAAGGTGTGCTGTCTAATGTATCTGCTGTCCCATCCCCCCTCTCCACACACACACTCTTTCATCAACCTTAGAGGAAACACCTAAATAATAACAGCTGGAAAATGTTAGTCTTTAGGGCCTTTTTGTTTGCTTATTCACTGTGCAGCCCCTTCTCTCCTAATGATTTTAGGCTGTTTTGTAGTCAGTTCACCACTGTTGCAGGTGTGAGTCTTGCAGACAGGAAAGCATATAGAAGTTCTAACTTTAAGCCCTCGGAGAGGAGCCTGGCGGTGGCCCAGCGGCGGGCTTCGTGGAGCGGATGGGGCCGTGTACGGCCCCGTGCTTGGCACTGCTCTGAGGCAGCTGGGGCTGTTTCAAGTGAAATCTCTGCTGACTTTGACATAGGAAGAGCACTGAGGTACGTAGTGAGGAAGGGAATCTGCAGCATAAAAACCCACAATGCCACGAGGTTAATCGTGTAGCTGGAAGCGCTTGCCAGCCCTGCCACACACACTAGTTGTCATCCTTGGACATGGGAGGGACGCCCACGCTCGCCCTCCTGCGGCCCCTGGCGTGCAGCGAGGAGGGCCCAAGATGCCGTTCAGCTGCCCTGGTGGCTCTAACACAGCGCGTTGTCCTGTGGCAGCCGCAGGCAGGGATGCGGGCGGCCAAAGCCACTCGCCTGCCACGAGGTAGCGTTTCTTTGTGTTTTCAAAGAAAGCTGTGTTCGTAAGGGCACAGCAGGAGTAAGGAAGGCTTGGTGGTTGTTGTTTGGGTGCAGTGTGGGGGTGTTCGTTTTTCCTCGTTGGCACTGGACAGTTGTTGTCCTGTCCTCCCGTCTTCTGCTCTGTTCCAGGGGATGGGTGAATGTTCTGGGCAAGGCAAAGTCTAGGGGAGGGTTGATGGGCAAATAGTTTTCCTGCTGCAACAAGTGAGTTTACTGCAGGAACATGAAAAGGTGGAGGGTGGCTGTTGCTGTTCTGCTCTGTAGTTTAAAACTACCTGCTTCAGTTCCTGATGCAAACAGAAAAGGGGGTTTGATTGGCGTTGGAGAAAAACTAAAGGCAGATTTACCACGTTTGAATAAACCAAAATAACAGCAAATAGGAAATATTCCATGATCTGTGACTTCATTATATCATTTAAAATTACTTTGCCATGATCAGTTCTTTAATAGATAATTGACTGTGCAGCAAATTGTTATTGAAAGGGCAAACCTTGGTGTCATTGCTGTGCTACTCAATGGAGAAAACAAGAAATTCTCCTCCGCTCAAAGAGATCCAGTCCTTAACCACAGAGGAAGGGGCTTCATCAGCAATTGTTCTCTTTACAGGAATAGTTTGTATTGATAGTTTCATTTCAGTAAACTGTATTTTGACTTATCTGCGGGCACAGCTGCAGTTTCTCCTTGGCCAGTGGCAGAGTAACTAGATATAAAACCTTGAGTTTATGACCTAACATGTATACATAGTTAGACGTAGATATATCTTGTCTAAACGTGTATCTGTATTGCCATCGAGGAATATCTGCATAGGCATAATAATACATTTTATGAAGCTCATAAAAACTTCGGGGGCATTCACAAAAACTCAATTTTACATGTGTTAAACAATCAGCAAAGATCCCCAGTAGTGATCAAAAGAACTGGGAAAAACAATATTCCCATCTTTGTTTCTCTGTGGTCATAAAGATATGAAGATAAAAACCGTAATGCCTACCTGTAATCTTAACTATCCAGTCTTGTTTGAGGTGTGGCTGACTTGTGAAGTGGCTTTTTTATGTTGGCTGGAAGTTTATTGTTTTGGTTTTTTCCGCTGGAGAATTACAGAAGCAGTTTTCACCACCCAGCTGGAGCCAGACTGTTGAAGTTTTTTTCACGAAGCCACTTCTTCTTTGACTGTCGGTTAAGAAATGTGAGTTTTAAATAGGTGATAATGTAAACAAAATGAGAACCCGAAGTTTAAATAATCTATCTTACTAAGAGGACTTCTCCTTTCAGTTTTTATGGGCCTCTGGTGCTTTCTTGGTGGTTCTCCAGAAAACCTTGCCAAAAGGAGATACAATGAAACACTGCAGGCTGAGATCCTCTGCTTGTGGCAACATCATTTTTGACAGCAGCTCTTCCAGTTTACGATTTTACTCCGTATTTTTGAGGTGTACAAGGCTTTATTAAAAAAGAATAGCTGACAACAACAAAACCGCAAATGAAAAGGCAGCTGCTTTCCACACTTTTTATATTCATAATGAGGACAAAGAGCTGAATCCCAGGCCATGGGACTTGGCAGCAGAGGGAACCTGTGTTTTATGTGTTAGCGCTCTCTTTCCAGACTTCAGTGTTAGTTAGGAGTGCCTGCGTCAAATGTTTTCCTACAGATTTTTTTTCCTTTACTTTTTTTCTTTAAATCAGCTTCCTGGCTGGTTGCATTGTTACTGGAAGTTGCTGTTGCTACCATGGGTGGTCTTGAGGCGTCCTTCTTTTCAAGAAAATATTTGTTGTGTAAATGTTTTACTGACTACTTTGCCTTTACATTTTGGGAATCTTTTTGTGCTGTCTGTTTCTGTGGGTTTTTTCTTCGGTGGTAGGCCTGTGCAGTGGAAGTGCGAATTAAAGATAATTGACTTTGGAAGTGGCGTACTTTTTCCTCTGAGCTGACTTTGCCCTTGTACTAAGAATATTTACAATGATGAGAACTCATTTGCTCTTCCTAAGCTTTAGCCAAATGTTTGACTTGTCATAATTTAACAGTGATATAAGGCAAACTGAAGTATTTAATGCCAATGTCAGGAAGAGTTACCAAGAGCCAGTTTTCACAAACACAGTTTTAGTCTTTAAGACTGGGATGAGTCATGCAATCTGACACAATGAAAACAGAAAAGCAGGAAAGATGTTGAAGCATAGAGGTGTCAGCTCATCTTCCACTTTTCATGTTCCAGGGAAAACCTTTTCAATCAGGAGAAAATCTTTAAGCTATCTCAGTGTAACTTCATGAAGATGCTGTGGTGTTTCCCAAAGAGAAGGAATTCAGGACTCTGTTACTGTTGATGGGGAAAAAAATGTCCTTAGAGTGCAGTGAACTGAAGGAGTCCCCCTACTAAGTTCATACAGTAGCATGAAGAAGGTAGGATTGATCAAATAACCTGGCACATCCACAGTTAAGTCCGTTTCTTTCCCTTACCATAATGTCGCAGTTTAAATCAGCAAAGGAACTCAGATCATAGATAATGAACACAGCATAGGTGGTAGGCTGTACTCTCTACAGGAGCACAAGGAACAGTAAGCTACAAGTATTTTCTTGTCCACAGTAGCCTGCCGTTATTGATACTCAAAAGCGTTCAGGAGAAACCTGTCTGTTTCCCCAGGCTTTTGAAAACATTGAATACAGATGGGGATAATTTTCTGAAACTGATGGGAGCCTAAATGAGTTGTGGCTTGTTGGCTGGTATTTTAAGAGCTTTTTTTTAACTGAGGTTTATTTTTTAAGATATCAGTTTATTAAATGGTAAAAAGTGTCTAGCTTTGAGTTGTATTGCATTGCGAATGGACATCAGAAGATAAAGACAAAGGACCACTCAGTGTTTCAAAGACGGAGGCTTCTGAGCTTAATGAATGGTATGTTTTTGCATTCACATATGCATGAAATCCACCCATTCTGAGAGGGCTTCGTTAAGAGCCCAGCATTTAATAAGCAAGGATCCACAGCCAGGTTTGAGAGGCTTTTTGTGTTCCAAAGTGCCCCTCCACTTAAAATCTTTAAAAAAGAAAACCCCTTTCCTGCTTCCTGAGGAAGTTTTGGTGCAAACCTGGACTACTCGTAGAAGGAACTGTCTCAGTTGATTTTAAGTGTTTGATTCTTCAGTGGGCTGACTTCAGTCTCTTGCACTGAGATCCTTTGTGTCACCACTTAAGGCTTGTGAAAGACCCATGTATCACAGAGATTGCTGCCAAGTTAATGCATCCCATAGCAATTCTAGAGTATTTAAAAGACCTTCCACCTGTTTTCTCCCAAACTCCAAACCGTGGCAAACAGAGCAAGTTATTTTTGAAATTTGAATTGGAAAGTCCTGTCCAAACTTAATTGAAGTCCCAATCTTCACTGTTTCCGGTAAGCTTTTGATCAGCAAATCATGTGGGGTTGTCTGTCCAGTCGCTTACCAGCTCATCAGGGACCTAGACTTTCAGGGAAGACTTGTTTGTGTTTAGACCCTTGAGCATAGAGCAACAGACTTCGAAACTGACCTGTCCACAGCAGATCTCTGAGGATGTTAAACATCTGGATTTTACAAAGAACTTGTTCATTAGGTGCCAGGCGCTCTTACCTTAAATTACACACATTACTTGACCAGGAAGCTCACTTGCTTGCTCTTGCTCCTTTTCTCACTGAGTTTTTTTAGGGCTTTCCTCAGGATCACGGTAACTTAATGTTCTTCCCCCTACTGAAAATCAAACTTTTTTAAAAATCAAAATATGAAGGAAAGCTTCGGCTAAATTGGACTCACATTTCCAAACACAATGAAAATACCATGCTGCGTTCAAATCTCATGGGGGTTTTGTTTTGTTTTGTTTTAGTGGAGGAGATGTGTTTGCAAACTTGGCTTTGTAGTATTGGGTAGCTTTCTGAAAAAATAGAGGAAGGGTTGAGGCAAACAAGCTGTGCTACCTGTTCTCCAGCTACTGGTATTTCCAGCTCTTCTGCATTTAGAATTGCTGGCAAATATGGTAACGTGGTTGTAATCTCAGGTTACTGCAGGTCAAATGAAACAGTGTCATCATTCTCATGGATCATGCAAGAGGAAGAAATTAGACCCTGAGGTGTTTAGTTGTGCTCTAAGGCACAAAGAAATGTCTGGGAGATAGCAGGCTGGCTGACGTCAGCTCAGTCCCTGGGAGGATTGTGGCAATGCTCCTCATGGAAGCCATTTCCAGGCACATGAAGGACAAGAAGGTGACAGGGAACAGCTAAGCATGGATTTACCATGGGCAAATTGCGCCTGATCAATGTTACGAAGTGATGGAGACAAGGTGCTGTGGGCAAAGGAAGAGTAGAGGGCCTTGCTTGCTTTGATGGTACCAAGTTTTTTGACACTTCCGTTAGCATCCCTGGAGCCAAACTGGTTACAGACAAGATGGATGGTTGGATGGATTACACAGTGTGTGAAAAGGTGGCTGAACCAGTGGTTCAGCACTGAACTGGCAGAGAGTTACTGGTGATATTCCTTGAGGACTGATACTGGTGCCTGTCTTGTTTAATATTTTCATTAATGATATAAATGACAGGATGGAGTGCACCCTCAGCAAGTCAAAGGTGGCACCAAATTGGTGGAAATACTGGATATGCAGGAGGGCAAAGCTGCCATTCAGAGGGACTTCAGAAAGTTGGAGTGGGCTAACAGGAACCCCATGAAGTTCAACAAAAAGAAAGGCAGAAAACAGCTTTGCAGAGAAGACCTGGGGATCCTGATGGGCAGTGAATTGGACTCAGCAGCATGACCCTGTAGCCACAAAAGCAAACTGCAGGCTGGACTGTGTGAGCAAGAACGTAGCCAGCATGTCGAGAGAAGGGGTTTTCCTGCTCTGCGCTTCTGAGACTCTGGAGCCCCATCCAAGAGAGACCAAAGAACTGGAGGGAGCATAGCTGAGGACCACTGAGGTGGTTGAGTCTAGAGCACATGACATACCAGGAAAGGCTGTGAGAGCTGGTTGTGTTTGGGCTGAGAAGAAAAGGCTGAGGGAGGCTCCCATTGACTCCAGCTTATCTGTAGGACAATTATGAAGAAGATGGAGCTAGACTCCTCTTAGAGGTGCACAGTGAAAGGACAGGCAAGAGGCACTAGTCACAAGTTGCAGCAGGGGAAATTCTAGTTGAGCGTAAGGAAAAATATCCTCCATTGGTGAGGGTGGTGGAGCAGGTGCCAAAAGAGGTGGTGGATTCTCCATCCCTGGGGCAGGCTCCTGAGCAGCGTGATCCAGCTTTGAAGCTAGGCCTGCCTTGAGCAGGACTAGAGACCTCCAGGTGCTATGAATGTACTCTTTAATATTTCCCTTTTCTTGAAATAATGGTTTGTTAGTGCATGAAAATTAATTATTATATTGTCTAGTTTTAAGGGGAACAATGCAAAAATATTCACCCTAAATCCTTCACATGCAGCTCGTGTCAAATTCCTAGCTTTAGATCTTTTGAAGTGGACATTGCTGAATCATGTGATTGTCTTCCCATTAATTAAAAATAAGCCAAGTCTCTTTCTCCTTAAAAGAGGCTGTTACATTCAGCAGAACTCGAGGTGGTGATGCATTTTTTTTCAACGTTAGTGAGCATGCATATGGCTTAAGAATGGGAGCATTGTCTACAGCCCTGCTTACTTCTGATGGTTTAGTTGGAACCTTATTTGAGAGAGAGATTTTTAGGGAAAAACTCTGAAAACTATGTCTTATGGCATAAAGCTACTTCCCTGGCAAAGAACAGATTTTCTTGGTAGCTTGCTTTCTTCCAGGAGTTTGAAGTCATTCATGCCCAACATCCATTGAGCTTCAGGAGAGTGTGGCTATAATACTACAGTGAAATGCCAACCATTAAATATGGGTGCATTCAGTTACACACTGCTGATCTTTGTGAATATTGTTTGCCATTATACGGGATTTTCTAATTCATACTGGTATTCATGTAGCTCTCAATTAAAGCAATTTTTAAAATTATTGTATGGAAGACAGTAAAAATACTTTTTTTTTTCTTCTTAAATTGCTTAAGCTGTGTGGGTTTGATCTTTAGATCTTTTCCATCAAATGAAGTAGCTTAAGACTGCATGCAGAATTTTTTAGCTTACATTTCACCTTCATCTACATTTCACCTGCAAAAAAGCAGTGGACTTAGGCTTGGTGTTGCATGGCATCCTAGGGGAAGTTCTTTGCTAACTTGGCTCAAATCATTTTGATGCGTGGGCTCTGAGTAGGCACACACCTGAGAGAATACACAAAATACTCTTACCTTAAAAAGGGCTAGTAGCCATGTGCTCCAAAACTTCCATGCCTTCCAAATTAAATGCACATTTTTATTTAACGGATTAATTGACTAGTGAAGTGCAACAATTTAGGCAATGAGATATGGAACTATGGGACTTAAAATTATTTTGATTATTTTGATAGGTGTTAAAAGGGGAGTTTAATGTGCTGAGTAGCTGAGGCCGCCTTTTTGAGGCTAGACATGCAATAAGATAATACTCTTTCTTCTGAGGGCTTTTTAAGTAACATTTTTTATTCCTTCTTTTAATCTGTGCATTATGAAATGTTATTACTCTTTCTAGCATTGTGTATGCCCTGTTCTTGAATTCAGGGGCAGCTTTGTGAGTTCCTGCAGCTTCACATCTTTGCATTGCTTTTTATCTAATTGCCCAGAGGTAGTTGCACTATCCTATAAATTTTCCAGGACCTGTACATGGGTTATTACGCTGAGGATGTTAGATAAGCCTCAAATCAGATAGACACGTTCCACAGTGTGTTTAAGGGCTTGTGTGCATTACAAATGGGAGACAGTGCTCAGGTCTAAAGTGAGACACTTAGAGGTTTGTCCATGTAGTGTTTTGTCAGCACAAGCAATTCGAGTTGCCCAGCGAACTCCTTGCTGCCGGTGTGGTGGTGTGGTGATGCACCTGGCTTGCTCAGGCTCCGCCGCACGTGAACTCGAGCGGTCACCTGCACGAGGGGTGGGTTAGCACGGGCCATTCAGTGCACGGGCAGCAGCGCGCGCCTGCGGAGTGGTGCGTGCATGTGCGCTTCATCCTCTGAGTTCTGCAGCTCTGTGGAGGCCCGCCTGGAGGTGCATCTAAAGCGTGCCTCGCTGGGGATGTTTAATGTCTCCGTAATTACCCATGTGACAAGCACACACAAAGATTGCTGAATGTGGACGTTGTCTTTTCAGTTTCTTCATCTTACGTCTTCTGGAAGGGAGAGGCAACAGAAGGGCGTACGGCCTGGAATCAGAGTTACAAGCTCTCTTCCCAGTTAGACCATGAATTTATTTCTGATCTTTTTTCAAGAGATTTCGTGTCCCTCTGACTCTTTCCTAACTGGAAAAAATAGGAAGATATCAACGTTCCCACCTTTTTTAAAGTGCTTTGAAATCTGGGTCCAAGACAGAATGAATAAGAGCTAAGCCATTTTATTTATTTATTTGTTTGTTTGTTTATTTATTTATTTAAGTGAATTTGGTTCTGCCACAGCAAGGTAGCTAACAAGTCTTTCAGTAGAAAAATAATAGAAGATGATGTTTGGTAACGGTATGTTTTTAACTTTGGCTCTGTCTCACACTCTGTTCTAATACTTTATAGAGATGGATAGATAGATAGACACAAAATTATATGTATGTTACTGTAGCTCTATCAAAGTATGGTACAGAAGTAGAAGAGCATCTTCCTTTTAGGCTCTCAGAGGTCCATTGTAAAGAAGCCCCGATATTTTCATTGGTTGGTTGGTTACCTACGACTGACTTCCATATTTGTGTCTGGGGATTTCCAGATGGAGATACAAGCACATACGTGTCTTTGCATACACGTTGAATTCAGGATTTGATGTGCTCTGCATGTTTCACACAGGTTGTCTGCATGGCATGCACCGCAGGCTTGATGCATTCTTGGGCACACTGCATTGCTTGTGCATGTTTAGCCATTTTTCGGGATACCTAGTCAGCCCAATTCCTTATACTTGGAACATAAGAGGATCTTTGAGGTGGGAGACAGAAGACCTGAAGCAATTGTTCCCATTATGAGACTAATACGTTAAGTTGCCAAACTTATGAGTATCAAAGTTTGAGGCCTGTGTAAGATCAAGGTTGGACTGAGTGTAAAACAGAAACCTCTTCATATGGCACTTCGGATTTTTGGCTTTATCTGGTGTGAGGAATGCTTAGATCATGCTTTATTCTCCAGGATTTTCTCATACGTTCAGTTGAGGCCCTAATTACTGACTTTAACATGTCAGAATTTTCTCATGATAAGCAGTCATTAAGTTGTACTGAAAAAGCTCTAAATAATGAACTGACGTTTGTGCCTTGTTTTGTTTCTATGGATGAGATTTTTTCCCTATTTAATTACTTAGTCCTGAAATAAGCTGTCTCTGGCCCAAATTCAGTCCATCAGAATGCTTAAACTTAGCCTTAATTTAAGCATCTACTTACCATTACAGGACCAAGAGTCGCATAATAAAATAACAGTAAGTGATAGAAATAACAAACTTTTTTTAAAATTTAAAAAGTGGAGAAAGTTATTTTTAAATACAAAATTGAAATAAAAATGAAAATAACCACTAGATGGCACTTGAAAATTGTGTATTGAGATAGTACATCTGCTTTCAAAATCATTACAAATTTTGACACTCAAAAGGATTTTATGTGGAGAAGATAAATACATGTATAACTGATAAATGTGTGCAAATTTGTTTGTTTTCCACTTATTTTTATTTATATCCAGCTTTTTAACAAAATTCTGCTCTGCCTTGGCATTCTGTTTACCTTCTTGGGTTATGCCTAATTTGAGATACAACATATTTTGACAAAGTGTTGCTGCTTTAATATTTCTTGTAATATTATTTTAGGTCAATACCTTGGAAATTAACCCAGAGTCTGGTAGGGGAGGATTCGGGCAGGGAACAGACTCCAAGGGTTCACTTTTCACTAATTTTTTCCTTTACCCGCTTTATCTCTTGGTAGGGGGAGAGGATGGAAGGAGATTGTGACAATTTGATTCTGCAGAAAATATGATAGTAGCTGGGAATTTATTATCAAGTCAATCTTACAGTATTTCTGTCAGTGATCATTGCACAAGCCTGTTTTATTTGAAATTTTCATGTAGCTTCTTTATTGTTGTTTCTGAGATGCGTAAGAGTTACATTACCATGATTCATGAGCTAATAATATTGAAGATGAGCAGAGCTGAGTAAATACTGTCTGTAGCCATTAATTTGATTCTTCTTCTGTAGGAGCAGTGGGTAGTTGCTGTTTCGAGGGGTTGTTTGGACAACTGTCTTAGCCTATTGTGCTTAAGTTGAAGAGAGCGAAAGTAGACAAACTATAATACTCAGTTGTGCAAGGATATTTTATGGCCTATTAAATATGTATTAAGGGACTAATTATTTCATTTGCTTATACAGCTGTATATGGTTCCCCTGACACTGGTAGTAATTATGACTGAATTTTATTATGAAAGCTTCGTTACGCACATGGTAAACCTTAGAATGGATTACAGTAGCGATGGACACAGCCGCATTGTCCCAGTTTCGCAGAAGACACTAGAACACAATCAACAAGAGGTGAAAAGGAGAGTCGAACAATTTTGCCATTCAGCCGCGCTCACCCTGCGATGTCTGCTGCAGGAACGTCTCCTCTTTTGTGCAGCTCTGCGCTGCGCAAAAGCGCTTGGCTGTGTTTCTGCTGTGGCTGGACCCTACAGCAATTTGTATGTCTACTAATCAAAGATAAAAATGAAGCTTTCGGAGTGGCAAATAGAAAAGATTGACTTCCCGCGCCCCCACCCCACCCCCCCTTTTTTGCCATTCAGAGGGTCTCATCCTCTGAAGGCTGTGAGCAGAACTCCAGGCCATCCCTCTTGTTCACATAAAATTTCAACTTGACTTTGAGTTCTTACCCAATAGGCCCTTCAGTGAGGAAGCTGTTGCTGAACTGCAGATGCTGTCTTGGGAATGAGCTGATGGGAGTACCCATGCACTGAAATTCATTAAGTATTTCCTGTGGCCGTCTTACCTGTGATCTCACTGGCTCTAAAGCTCTTTACGCTGAGGTTAACCATTTAGTGACTTGCAAAAGCTAGAAGGAAGCCCTGGTGATCCAGTTAACAAATCACAACGATTCTCATTTTAGGGCGATATTAAAATAATGGCAAAACACAGAAATGACAGCTGTCTTTCTAGAAAAGCTGCTCTTCATGCAGGTTCAGATAGCCTCAATCACACAGGAACAGAAAGCAAATTTTTGGGGCTATGTATGTGAAATGTTCTCTCAGTTCTGGACGCTTGTTTTCATTGCTGTCAGGCAACTGTTCTCTCTGTCAAAATTTTTCCCCTGCTTTAACTTGCTAAAAGTCAGTGTTTTTTGGATTGTGCTGTTGCTATGGTCTGTGATGCTCTGCAGACAAGCACTCGTCTCCTGTCTGAGAGGTGGCTGCATTTCACAGTCTACTTTATGTCCCTGGAGGAAAAGTGCGCTATTGATAAATTGCTCTGGCGTCAGCAGAGAGCTTTTGTAGTGCGTGTTGTCATTATCCCCTTCTTCGTGGGAGGAAGCATTGCAAAGTAGGTTGGGCTCTGCCTCCTCTGTGTTTTGAATTTCAGGCATTTGTTCTGCTCACCTTCCCAGGTTTGTTGGCACTCTCTCCTGTTGTGGCAGCAGATGTAGGAGCAAAAAGAGGTGCTGCTTTGGAGCAAAAGGATGTCAGAACTTTCTGGCTGGGTGGGTCACATCTCCTTCGCCTAGGAGCAGGGCCAGGTTTAGTAGCGCAGGTGTCCCCGTGTATCCATCCCCTGGGTGACTGACCTCACCTATGTATGCGGGAGGCTTGGCACTGCTCCCCAATGCCTGGCTCCTTCGTGTTTGCACTGCACAGAGCATGCAGCAAGGGAAACCCCTGCCTGCTCTCCAGGAGCTCCAGGCAAAGGAAGTCGCGAGGCTAATCTAGGTGGATTTTCCCAGAGGATGCTCATGGCTGTGGGCAGACCTGCTGTGGCGGTCGGTTGGCACGTGGGGTGGTTTGTGCCTGGTGTGCGGAAAGGCGGCCCTCACCCTAAGAAATGCTTGTCTTCTGCACTTTATGACCCAGAAATTTTGGCTAGCGGAGTGTGTTACTGGAATCTCGTTAACGTTTCAGTGAAGTGTAGCTGTGGCCTGTGACTTGCTGGGTTTCTTGTTCTGTTGTTTTTGCCTCTGCAGCTGCTGAAGGCTGAGAAGAATCCTGCAATAGCAAATGTCCTACTGTAACTTAAATTCAAGGCAAAAAAAGGCCTGTTTTGGTTAAGACCTGAGTCTTCAGGCAACTACTTTTTTTCAACTGACTCTGGAAGAAAGCTACACAATCTGAAAAAAAGTTAATACAAAAGGGTTATGGCTGGTTACTTCCAATTGTTTAAATTGCATCCTTCTGTGGAGGCTCCTGTTTGGAGACATTAATACATTTGAATAAAGATGTTAGTGATTTACACCCCCAAACCTATTTCTGTAAGATGGACTCTTCCATCGAAGACTCGCACTCCGCAGCACAGGGAGACAAGCAGCTTTCCCCTCGAGTGCATCAGTGAGCCACTTTGCAGAGACAATTGCACGCAAATCATTTGGGTGGGTGTCCTGGTTTCGGCTGAGATAGAGTTAATTTTCTTCCTAGGAGCTGGTATAGCGCTGTGTTTTGGATTTCGCATGAGAGTAATGTTGATGACACACTGATGTTTTAGTTGGTGCTACGTAGTGCTTATACTGAGTCAAGGACTTTTGAGCTTCCCATGCTCTGCCAGCAGGGAGGTGCACAAGGAGCTGGGAGGGGGCACAGCCAGGACAGCTGACCCAGACTGGCCAAAGGGATATTCCATACCATATAACATCATGCTCAGCATATAAACTGGGGGGGAGTGACTATGGGCTCTAAAGAATAGCCAATGAATTAAATTGTATGATGATAATTGCTATATAGCCCTGTCATTGACTGTATGTCATCACTACTATAGTCGCTATATGCCATATCAATGGTATTGCAGTAAGAATCACCCAGATTAATGAAGAATGAACTTTGGTGAAACTGAGCAAGTGCAGCAGGGATGGAAGCAGAACTGGCTTCAGCATGTAATAGTCCGACACCAAACGCCATCTCTCCTACCCTGAAAGACTGTTATGACAGATGGAGCCCAAAGTCATGGACTAAATGAACTCAGTGGACATTTTAGAGGGATGGCCCATAGACTAAGGGAATGATCTCTGTGTGTATATATCAAAAAACAGGAAGAGTGGTGGTGATTAATTGGAATGTACTGGAAAGTGTAAGACCTGGGCATGACTTATAGAATAAGGGGTGGATACTTTTTTTGAGATAAAGGACTGTCGTGGTTTAACCCCAGCTGGCAGCTAAGCACCACACAGCTACTCGCTCACTCCCCCTCCCTGCCAGTGGGATGGGAAGGAGAATGGGGAAAAAAAAGTAGAACTTGTGGGTTGAGATAAAGACAGTTTAATAGGACAGCAAAGGAAGAGAGAATAATAATAAGAAGAAGAATACACAAAACAATTGATGCACAGTGCAATTGCTCACTACCTGCTGACTGATGCCCAGCCTGTCCCTGAGCAGTGATCCCTCCCGCAGCCAAGTCCCCCCAGTTTATATGCTGAGCATGATGCTATATGGTATGGAATATCCCTTTGGCCAGTCTGGGTCAGCTGTCCTGGCTGTGCCCCCTCCCAGCTTCTTGTGCACCTCCTTGCTGGTAGCGCATGGGAAGCTGCAAAGTCCTTGACTCAGTATAAGCACTACTTAGCACCAACTAAAACATCAGTGTGTTATCAACATTATTCTCATGCTAAATCCAAAACACAGCGCTATGCCAGCTCCTAGGAAGAAAACTAACTCTATCCCAGCCGAAACTAGGACTGTGGGTTGGCTGGTCTTTTATTTCTATGGGGGTTTTTTGAAGTTTACTTTTAAAAGGGTGAGCCCTAGGTGCAAGCTTCCCTTTCCCTCCTGGCTGCAGCAGCCCCCCCCCCCCCCCCCCCCCCCCCCCCCGTGCTGCTGGGGCTGGGGCCAGTTTGGAAGTAAACACCTCCAACCCCTTCACCTGCTGCCCAGGTGCGGCTTCTGCTCTGCGTTCTCCCTCTCCTCCAGCCCCAAGCTCGCAGAGACCGTGCTCCGAGAAAGCCTCGAGCACCTCGTTGGCTTTCCTCTGGGCCCGCAAAGGTCTCCTGCAAGCAGAGCTGCCGAATGCCAGTGTGGCTTCTCCTCTTCCCCACAGCAGGTATTTACCGCCGTTTCCCTCTTCCCAAAACACTCGGTGGTGGCTAGATGTGACCAGAGAGTTGGCACATGAGTGCAGGAGCCCTAAAACAGCCAACATGCCTGGCCCGTTGCCTGCGGGTTCAGTGCAGTGGGAGTGGTGCCTGGCCGGCTGGTGGGATCTGTCCCCCCCTGCACCCCAGCAACTGCACCAGCTGCTGGGCGCACACCCGTACCCCCTCGCTGTGCCCCAGGAGCGCTGCCGGCCCAGGGGGCAGCTGGCCGGGAGGTTGCCCTGCCCCGGGCTGCCCCGCAGCTCTTGCCTGCCCGCACCTCCCTGGCTGCCTGGCCATGGCACAGCTGCTGGGTCTAGCACCCCGAATGCTCTTTTTCAGCCCCCCTTGATCCTGCACAAGTACCAGTGCCATGATGCAGTTACCGGCCGTTTCGTCAACAGCCCCGGCACAGGTCATCATTGACATTGGCTAGCAGCAGCATTTCTGATGCCTCCTCCCGATTTTCCCTGACCCGTCGTCCTCAGCGTGCTGCTCCCTCCTGCTCCCAAATTACTGTGCCCTTTGGGTAGGCAATTCTCGTACCCCCTCCTTCTCCTTCTGGGTTTAAAGCTCGCCTACTGAGTAGGTGTTGGGGTTGTGGATGCACGTTGTTTTTGAGTGGCGTCGGTGTTTTGTTTTGATGTGGAAGCGGTATGTTTCTGCCAAACAGAAACTGCATTGCCCAAACAGAGCAAACATTTCCTGTGGGATCGGTGGCTTGCCATTTCAGCCATGAGAGTTTTATTAAAAGCTTGGCCAAAAATAAAGCCGAACCTGTTGTGCCCGGCCTTGGCAAGTCCGTTTGAAAAGTGTTTGTCTACCACGTGGCCATGTTGTTATTTTTTAAAAGTTAATAATTAGTGTTTGAAGTTCTGACTTTTTTTTAGAGCTTAGGTTATATTTAGGATGAAGTGTAGTAGAAAATAAAAGCTTGACCATTTCCTAAACCATTTCTCACTTTATAAAGCTTGCTTTTGTAGGTCCGGGAGATGATTCCCGCAAGCCTGGTAGTTGGTACCTTCCAGCACTGATAAGTTTTAATATTAATGTACTGATTTGGTTTTACCCAATAAGTGGCTGTTACCTGGCATTCAAATTGGGGAAAAAACCAACATAATGAAATATTTAGAGAACTGGAGGGATTGTCATTTTTATAAAGATTGTCCAAACTCCCATCTGACCATTGTACTTGCATTCTGTGCATTTTGTGTGCATTTTAAAATACTTTGTATTTTAGTTACATGTTTGAAATATCGTGCACCACTTAGTTTTCATAATTAGATTAAAATTTCTTGTGTTTAGCATATGAGGTAGGGAGGACGACACACGACAACTTGGGCGGGTTGTTCAGCAGTGCTGTTGCCCTGCATGCCGCAGCCCCGGGGGTCCCGGGGTGCTGGGTGACCCCCCCAGCAGAGACTTCCCTTCTGCTGCTCCTGTGCTGCTGCCTGCGAGGGAGCGCTCTCCAGGGCTTGGCCTCCATTTTCCTCCCCATCAGCAGAGGCCACCCACTTGTGCTCTGCATTATGGATGTGGAGAATAGATTATTTGCTGATGTCTTTTATGTATTCAAAGCCTGTTATTTTGTCTTTGTCAAGCTAAATGATGCTAGTTTTCACAGAGCTTTTCCTTTATCTTTCTTTGCCCCTTTTCTTGATTCTTCTTTTCTTTGCCCTTTTTTCACCCTTTTTTTCTTCCCCATCTTTCCCTGTCTTTTTACTGTTTGCTCTCTTTTCCCTTTTTTCTTCTTTTTTTTTTTTTTTTTAAATTTTATTGAGTCTATTTTCTAGACTACAAGTACCAAGTTGTAGTTTAACAAGTAGTTTGCCCTACTGACAACAAGCACTTGCTGTCAGCCTAACCATGATACACTCTTAACTTGTTTTTCCAGTACTGTAGCTAATGTAGCATTCCCAAGTTTGGGTTACATACTCAATTTCAGGCCGAGTGTAGGTTGAAATACTCACTTGGCCAAGTAAGGTCCAGTCGGCTGTGTTTGTTCTCTGGCAGGGGTGTGAGGAAAACCCAATAGTCGAGATCTGTGCTAAGTTTTGTCTTTTTAATTCCCTCATCAGTTTACTCATGCACTGTAGCAATAGGATCCAGTTCCTAAGTGTGTCTTTTGAGGGCAATTTTGTAGCAGGCAGGGTTTGCCTGTCTTTCACTTATTTTAATAAGGACATTTCTAAAGGCTGAAGAACTTCCTACAAAGTGAAATATTATTTTATTATATTTCTTCATGTTGTCTTCTATAAATGAAGAGGAAAAAAAGAGAACTAGAAAGAAAAACAAATGAGAAATCATTATTTAAAATCAGCCATCATTAAAAGACTTTGCAGTAGATTACATATCTTCTCATGACTTTTCAAGCTTTATTTCTTATATTATGCTTAAGTCTCATGGAAAGATTCGTGTTCATTAGTATCTTTTAAAACACCGTTGCCTGAAATGGTGACACAGGTACATCTGGGCAGAGTATTCCTTGCACAGAATGGGCAAGTTTTTTCTATGTATTGAATGCATGAGGTTTTCTTGTTCAGTGTGAGGTTTTCTTCTGCCATCCTGTGCACTTGCTGTCTGCGTGGTTTCCATTTTAAAAGCAGATTTGGAAAGAGCTAGCACTTGAAATGCCCTTACAACCATTCTGACCGATAGCTCCAAAGAATTAACTATGACAGTATTAACCAAAAGCAGAACTAAATGATATGCACATAAAAAAAGGCAAGTGAACACCAGTAACAAATTTATCCCCCCCCCCCCTTTTTAAATTGAAACATCCTGATATCATGCCAATGGTGAGTACAGTTGTTGAACATAAAGTGCTTTTTGTACTAGACAAAACCTTTGGTTTCTCTGCATTAAAAAAACCCCAAAGAACATTTTATTTTTTGTGCATGTGTGAATAAGCAGAGAAAGAGTAGAGCTGAAGTTTAAAGTCTATTGACTTTTATTATGTGTTGCTTTTATTCGTCCTTGGTAGGTATGAAAGATTCACTTAAAAAAAACCCCAAAATTCAAAAAAGTGCTGTTGACATTCTTTTGATGATCTTGGGGTTTAATTTTATGTATTAGAGAACAAAGAAAGCAAGCAACTCAGATCTGAGTTTAAGAAAATAAGGAATAGTTTAAAATCATTTATGAAGATGGAAGAGCGTGTCATTAAAAATTAAGTAGGACGTGTTGCTGTGTTGCTAAGCGTTTCATGTGGTGACAGTCTATCCCAAACCTCTGCTAGCAAACAGGACTCTATTATGTCTCAGCATGTCCCCCATTAAACCATCACATCTCCGAAAGTTAGAAAGCTCATTAATGGCTTTCTGCTGTGAAACAATAAAGAATATATTCACTGACTGGTCAGTAATTAGTGCCAACTAGTTTTTGCCCTTTATTGTAGAAATATTCTGGTTCAGTTACTCCAGAGCTAAAAGAAATTTATTTTTTTAAAAAACCTTTTGTATTCATGTAGGTGTATTTTACTGCCAGCAATCTCCTTTTGCTTTTATTTGAAAATTCAAATACCTCTTCAGCCCACTAGACCTTGGAGAACATGAACTCATTTCCCATTCTCCTGCTTCTTTGTTGAAACAGCTCAGTTCACTGCCTCGGTAGCCCCCAAAACACCAAGCCATTAGTGTCATAGTTTGGTCCTCTTTTCTTTCTTTGGTGTTTGTTTTTATAAAGTAGTAGAGAAGGTAGATAGTGTAAAACAGAGCAGAAAGTGTGGGAAACCCACTTGACATTTTCCCCTCTACTTCTTTGTACCAGTAATCTGCATGGAGTCAGCCGAGGGCCCAGCTGGACTCCAGGAAGTGTGGTTTTAAGGTAACAGGAAAATGGAAATTCATTCCCACTGTCCTCGTGGAAATAAGACGAGTGTTGCTGGAGTTCAGACATTCTTCCATGGAGAACCTTCCAACAGGGACTACACCATAGTCACAATTCACATCTCTGGGCTTCTGCTTTTGCAGGTCTTGGATTTCTTTCTAGCCTGTATTACAACATGTGCCTCACAGCACTTGGTTACTTTTAAAGACCTTTATAAGGATTTTGGTGTTTGTGGACGTAGGTTGGGGAACGCCTGGTGAGTGCAGCTTGTTTAGCACAAGCTCTAGTGGCATTCTCGGTGACAGATCAGCTGTGGGGTGAGATAGTCCCAAAATTTTGACGGCAGAGGTTGGTCACCTGTTTATATCAGGTTTTGTAAATAACAGAGGAGGACAGGAGGAAAACAAAACAATGTTAATGAAGGTGATCAAACACTTGTTGTTAATGAACACTTAAAAAATGAAGACTTGTGTACAGTTGCGTAATTGAAATAGAAAGGCATGCCGTAAAAAGCTAAACAATCATTCTTCTCCCCCACTCCCCCCCACCATCCAGCTCTTTTCTTAAGGAATCTTTAATTTTTTTTTTCTCTGAAGCCCTATTAGGTATACATATTTATAAGACATCCAGGAAAATTGTGATTCTTTGATTAATGTTTCCAGGACCAGAAAGGAAATAATACAGCCAGCACACAAAAAAAATGAAAAAGAAAAAAAAAAAAGTTAAATTTTTTTACTGGTGTAATCTCTCTCTAACGTTTGATCTGTATCTGCACTAAAGGTAGGTGTGGAACATCACCCTGAAGGTATCTCTTGCTGTCAGTGGATCATAACTGGCAGTCTTGACAGGTATCCTCTGGTGATGTTATAAAGCATATGTGGCTTATTTTAAGCAAAGCTGTCCATACTTTTGTCTTGTTGGAATATTTCTACTTTCTCCCTAGTGTCTATTACTTTTTTGTCATACTTAAGATGAGAAATATCTTGTAAAATCTTGTTAGTTGGTTTTAATTGTTCTTCCTCTTGCTAACTTCTAAAAGTGATTACATCTGCCTTAAAAGATACATGATATTTTTACTGATACTGTAGAAGAAATTTTTTTTTTTTTTTTTTTTTTTTTTTTGGTGATATGGTTCATAAATTCCGGTTATTGCAAACTTTGCACTTTGGGTGCTGTGTATCTTCCTTACTTTTAAGACCCAAATCTTGCAAAGATTGCCCATGACTTGCTCTGTGACGTTCTATGGAACTATTTAATTGCCAAGCTTAAACGCATGCTTCAGTTCTTGTAGGGTCCAAGTCCAGCTCTCTTTTCAAAAGCTTGCTGGTAGGGATGTTTGCCAGCACTCGGGGACCCCTGAGAGGGAGAGAAGGAGCTGGTATTTTTGCTTACTTCTGTCTGCCAGCTTCCCGTCTCCCATACAAAACAAGCAACATGCTATTGATGATGTGTCAAAGGGGAAAAAAACAGATAAATAAATAGAATCTGAAGAGTCCACTAAATGGATTCCATTGATGTTTTGCCATTCAGCAAGTAAATAATGCCAGTAAGACTTGCACTGTCATTTAATCATACATGCATTCATTTGACCATGGAGTGTCTTGTCTAAGTAGTTACGCTATGTCTTGGCAAAATCTTCCATACAAAAAAAGGAACAGAAGTGTCCATGTTAGCTGTGTTTTGCATTTGACGGGAATTTTTTTTTTTTTGTGGCACAGCTCCTCTCATAATTATATAATTGTATGTGAATATATCAACAGTTACGACAGAAATGCCCATGAAGTGTGAGGGTAGTAATATAGAAGATGAAGCAATCCAAAGGAAAACATGTTCATCACACTATGTCAGCATCCATTTTTTAAGAGGAAAAGTCCCATGCGATGTAATAGAGAATTAAAACATTTTTCAGGATGCCAATCCTACATTTGACTGAGGGAGTAATCAGCAAAAAGTGAACACCAAAAAAGTCTCTGAAATGTAGGTCAAAACTTATGAGAACTTGAATAAGCAAAAATGGGAAAAAAGGATTTGGAAACACAGAAGTATTAAAAAATAGAGACTGAAATATTTATCTGTTCATGTTATGAATGACCCCCTATTTTATAGGAAAGAAGAGAGGGCATAGAGGATGGCATATATAGCTTGACATACGTAAGAGGCAGGGGGCTTCCAGGCCATGCTGTAAAAGTAAAGTTTGAAGTCAGTCTGTGGCCTCAGTCCTTCCATCAGTGGGGTCAAATCAGGAGGATTTTTGTTGTTGACTGTTGCAGAGATTCATTGTGAAGTGGAAGCGAGTGTGTGTCTTTCTGTAGTAAATGGTGCCTGTATAACACCCAGGATCTGACTTACTCTGTGTCTTGGATCTCCTAATTGCTTGTTCAGCTGATAGAGTAACGACCCATCTTGCTAAAAAGCCTCTTTATAGTAGAACTGCTGCTTCAGGGTGACAACTAGGGTAAAATGGTTCAGTTTAAGAAAACAACCTAATGAACATCACTTGAATTCCTGGAGCTAAGCATACATTTCTATTCCAACACTAACGTGCAGTGAGCTTTGGTTAGGGATATTTTAGGGATAACTGGATGTTCAATAGCTAGCCTTCATGCATGGAAAACAAAAATGGTTTGTGAGCTGGGCGGTAGTAAAGAGACATAATGTACCAACAGCCCCTTTGGGATTTGCAAGGTGACCAGAGCTTAGGGTCTGTGCTGCCTTGCCGAGCTCAGCATAGAGCATAGGCAGGGCCTCAGGAGTGATGGAGAACACGTGTAAAATACACCACGGGATCACGTAAGTCCTGTGAGTTTTCTCTTGCTCATCTTTTGAAGGGCAGCAGGCAGAGAGGTACCAGCTAAAGGGGATGCTGTTGTTGAAATAGCACTGAGACTTCAGCTGAGCTTTGTAAAGAAGGATCATGGAGCACTCTTCAAACATTAATTTAGTTTCACACTAACAAGGTAGAAGGCTACCAGTAGTACTCATCTTACTTAGGACTGACTGTAGGCAGAAACCATACGATTAGCTCGCCTAGATAAGTCAGTGGTAAAGGCTGGAGTAGCTGACTCCCCGTTATACTTGTAGTGCATTTATCCTGCTCAGAAATAGGCCACATACTTTACTGAGTACAGTAATAGGCAGATCTCTATCATTTAACAGACTCTGAGACTTAAGGAATCTCTGCTAGCCACAGGAGCTGAAGTTCCTGCTTGAACAGTAACGCAGCTACTTTGTCGATTTGTGTCCGAAAATAACCCAAACAAAAGCAAATGGTGGTTCAGCACTTGAGGAGGAGAGACAGATGGGGAGCATGGTGCAGTGTGGTACATGGCAGAGGTCATGGTGGGACAGAAACAATGTCAAACTTGCATTTTGTGATACTGGATTGCGGCTTGATTTTCCACACTTTAATTTTCTTTTAAAGCCAAAGTTGTTTGTTTCTGTGTATTTGGATCTGCTTTGCGAATTGCAGACAAAGATTTAGGTGAAATGGTGCGTGATTATGTGCCATATAATACTCAGTGAAAAGACAGGAGCTGGTTACGGAAAATGAACAGAGGAGCGGGTGCTGTGAAATCGAAGTGTAAATGTGCTCCAGGTAGAAGCAGCATGATGGGGACAGCAAAGTGTGGCGCTTAATATCAAGCTGCTATGAAGTTACAGGGCATCCTTAACTGGTGGGGGCCAGGTACTGCTGACAAGTGGGGAGGAACTAACAAAATCTAATACATATCCAGGAAAATGCTATTTTTAAATGTAGGTTAAAATTTCTGAACCTACTTTCTTCAGGGTTCAGTTGTTTCCTCTAGCAAGCAGTGTCTGAAGGTCCTTCAGCTTTCTGTGCTGTTGGAGTCTGCGTGGGAAGCAGCTGCTTACACACATTTCTGGTGCAAACAAGGGCATATTGCCAAAATGCCAGTGAGTTAACCAGCAAGAAACATACGTGGAAGAGATCAGCCAAAAGCAGAATTAGTGATTGCTAAATGGGTGAGATATGTAGGAGTGTGGCCGGAGCTGTATGGGCTGTAGCTGCTGAGGGCTGCTGTGTGAGATGGTTCTGGTGAGGCGTTCACCCTGACAGTGGCACCAGGGCTTGGGCAACCTGGTGTAAGTGCAGGTGTCACAGCTCTCCCTTCCGCCACTGTAGGCGGAAACATTAGCGCTCTATCCGGCATCTTCCAGAAGGCAGCATCCTAAAATGCAATGTGACATTGCAGTTACAAGGCTCGACTTCTTTTCACGCCCTGCTCCTGACGGTCAACACAGAGCTTCTGCTGGCTTCACCTGCGGGACCAGGACTTAGCCCAGCTTCTTTAACCTGCTGGCAAGAAGTCCCTGTGAGACTTCATCAATTTTTGTCAGCTTTATAAAGATCTAGCTGGCTAACCACTCTCCGGTTTCCGTTTGTTCTGATGTTTGCGTTGTTTTCTTGGAAAGCAAGCCATGCTCCTGTCAGCATTATCCGTTGACATTACACAGTGTAAACAGAAGGCTTACTTGGGTAGCAGATCTTTAAGCCACACCTTAAATTAGTAGTTAGCATGTGTTAAACATGTATTTTTACTGAGAGGTAGTTGTGAGGTATTTTTTAGATAAGGACACACACACACACACGATAGGTGTGTAAGTAAATATTATTTACCTTCTGCATGCATTTGGTTCAGCAGATGGTTTGTTTTGTTTGCTGTGCAGGGGCTTTTGTTGATGAGTACTTTGGAAGTCTCAGGGTAACTACTTCTGGTTGTTTGCTTCAAATTCATGTATTAAAATTCACTTCTCTTAGGCAGGCAGGCGGATTTCCCTGTTGCACCTTTTAATGGCACTTGAGAAATCCTAGCTCATAGTGTCATGGGGTTTTGCATCAACATTGCTATAAGTTAAGTGCATGATTAACGGATGAGTGGCTGGTGATATGTTCCACTGCTAAAAAGAGGGATATCCTGACATTTTAAGTGGCAAAATATGAAAAATTACAGTGGACACAGGTGTGGGAGAGCTGTGGAGTCTCTCACTCGCTTGACTAGTGAAGTGTGAGGGCTTTTCTGCTATCCTTCAGACAGGAGCACATTTGAGAGCTGGACTGGCTAGTGTCCTTGCTTCATGCTCTTGTATGTTGTTAGTTAATCTGGGCATTAGGTGGAAGTGTTAAAATTGGAAAAGATATATCCATGCTATTGTTGATAATTGGAATAAATATCTATCTAATATCTTGCCAAAAACTTCTGAGAGTCTTGCATTAGTGCCCCATGTTTTTCACTTGTTTGTTTAAGTGTCTATATTATGGTCATTTTATGCCTAAGGGTTTGTTGTGAACTTATGACTATTTTTGCATGACAGGTCACAGTAATGAAAGGCAGTAGTAGGAATAAGGATCATTCGACAGAAGGAGAAGGAACTGGGAAGCGACCAAAAAGAAAGTGTCTTCAGTGGCATCCCCTGCTTGCTAAGAAACTCCTTGACTTCTCTGAAGAGGAGGAAGAGGAAGAAGAAGAGGAAGATATTGATAAGGTAGACTTCATTGGATGCTTTGACCGTAGAAGGTTAATGGTGGGTCAGGTTCTCCCTAGCTGTGTTTTATTTTGTTTGCTTCTTGCTGTTCTCTTTTGTGAACAAACACAGCCAATAAAAAGAAGTGATGCTGTGCCCATAACACTATAAGGGCAAGTAGCAAATAACACAAAAAAAGTGAATTGTCAGTCATGCTTTTAAAATCTTGGACAAAACTAGACTGTAAAGAGTTTTAACTGGGTTGTTTCAATAACGTGTTGCACATCTCGATCTTGATTGCTCAAGGTGGGTTTTTGACAAGGTTTTTTTAATTGTTTATTTTAGGCATGAAGTTAGCCTGTGCTTGATATCTGCTTCTGGTGGCTCTGAGGACATAACCAAGCTAATAGTTTTCTTTCTTCTTTTTGAAGATTAAAAAATACAAAGATTAGAAGGGAAAAGGAAGGAAAAAGCTGTCAACAATTTTTACTGTCTTTGCATGCGAAATTCAGCTTACCCTCCAGAATATTGAGAGCACAGGTGGAATAATCTGTCACTGGTTTGACGCTTGGTATTTCAGTATTGTTCAATGACGCTGGCCTTACCCTTTTTTTGCAAGGACCCCACTATGTGGCTCCTCACAAATGTACAGTTAGACTCATCCTCTGTAATGAGAAATGAGAATGGGTTATAGAGATGTGATGTTTCCATCATGTGGATAACGCTCATATCTGCATCTCCTTGATGCCTTCCTAAGGCAGGAAGGGAGAGGTCAGTGCTGAGGAGACTGCCTTGAGCCATATACTGATAAGGAAGAGTGACCCTGACAAGGATAAGGAGCAGCAAGGAGGAGCTTGATACTCTGACAGTGCTTTCTGTTGACCTTACAGGTCACTTCCACAATGTGGTATAAAATAGCAGTGTTGCAGTTAGGTAGGAGATGGTTTTCTGTCTCATACAGTAATGTATTTTATTCGGTCAAAACTAGGCTTCTGTGGCGTCTCCCTTTGTAGGAACGATACACTGGCCTGTAAGTGGAGAGAGCATATTTTGGCTGTGTGTTCTGTTGACATTTGCCCTCTGGCTCTGACGGGGCAGCTGTGCAGTGGCTGCACTGCAGCACAGCTCACAGGCTGAGTAACGAACGGCAGGAGATGGGGAACAACTGTTACCTGTGCACTTTCCTCCTTATGCACTCTGTAGTTGCAGACAGTCGTGATTGAGGTCCAAGGTAGCTCTGCTTACCTCATCCCACTGAGATGATTTCTAGGTTGTAGGAAGGCAGTAGGAAGGATCTCTTCCCTCTAGCCCCTTTAGGACTGTTCCTAGGGAATGGTTGTCAGCTTACAAATCTGCTCCACTTGCAAGTCGGAGTTTAAGTCTTGCAGAGAGCATGAGTGAACCTTGGACCGTCATGTGAGGAGGTTTGATGTAGAACTCTGAGTCTTCTGGACGGAACAAATGGCCTTTGGAGACAGCTGTGTGTATCCATGTGGATCTCACTTGTTCACACGCAGCATACACAGACTCTCAGTCTCCGTGAGAAGCATGGATAACTGAGGTTACACCCCTTCCCTTTCGATTCTACTAGGTGCCGCTCCTCGGTGCTGATGGTTTAGAGCAGGATGCTGATGAAACTGAAGATGACGAGTCCTCAGAGCAACGAGCTCGCCGACCAATGAATGCATTTCTCTTGTTCTGCAAACGCCATCGCTCTCTCGTGCGAAAAGAACACCCTCGCCTTGATAACCGTGGCGCAACCAAGATCCTGGCAGATTGGTGGGCTGTTCTAGATCCAAAAGAAAAGCAGAAATACACTGACATGGCCAAGGAGGTATGTACTGTCTGAATGGTGGATGTAAAGGGAGTTCATTACACATTTGTCTGCCTTCTGTTTCTCAGTGTATTAAATGTTTTCTGTGGGGTCTTTCTCTTCCCTGAGTTCCTCAACTTCCCCAGTTGGATTATGGTGCCCAGCACTGCTGCTGTTCTTGCTTTGATTCACTTGGTCCTTTGGACCAGAATGAAAAGAAATTGGTCTGTGTACACAAACTAACCTGGCTCTAGTAGTCATTGGAACAAATATATGCACTTCGTGGTAGATACCACCTGATAATTCCTGCAGCACAAGCATTAACACTTGGATAGAGTGTGGCCATTGAAAAGAATAAATTACAAGGCTCAGTATCAACTGACTGTAGTGATACTTCCTGAAGCTGTGCGTTTGCCATCGATGGTGTAGGTTGCTATTATAATACAGGTGGACCAAACCAAAAGCATAGTCAACAAGTGTAGTCCCTTTGTACCTTTGATCCTAAAGAATTTTAAATTTACTAGTGTTTCATGTACTCTCCCTATGTATTGCTGCTGATTTCTGATGTAGCTACCTTTGGTGAGGCAGAGTCCGATACCTGAATCAGAGAGCAAGACACAGTCAGAGTCCTTTAACTGAGAGCAAGGAAAAGAGACTTATCCCCATATTTCATAAAATTTTACGTTACTTTAAAATTTAATTGAGGCTTCTTAGGAAATAGCTTGCATGGTAAGCTGGCCCTAAGAAGTCTGCGGATATTCATAGTGGAGAGTGAAAGACAAAGCCAGTTACTTAGGCTGATAACATCACCCCAAACCAGATCACTGTAATTACCTGTGTGATCTAGATTGTAGGTAACCATTGAATTAAATCTTAGAAAAAATAATCGGGGGCCAGTGAGAAGGAAGAACATCTCTCTTATTCGTCAAGTAACGCTAGCATATTGCAAGCACAGATAGCTGTGAAACAGTTGGGGAAACTATTATCTGTACCTACCCTGTCACCCGAAGTTATCTGCTACTGTTAACGCATGTATATAAGGTCTGGCTGTTCAGTAGTTTGTGTGAGCATGGAAAGGTCCACAGGAAAAACTAAGTGTTCTGCATGGCACATCCTTTTTGAAGCAGGGTCTGTAGTACCCCTGTAGTCCCTGTCTGTGACACAGTGTTGAAATACTTGAGTCTTAGCTTTGTGGAACCATTCCTGATTGGTTCTGCATTCCCACTTACAAATTAGTGATGCTTCTTGAAATATATGGGGAAAGGACAATTAGGAGATCGAGTACAGATACAGAGGAAGGAAAGATGAAAACGAAGAAATAATTTTTGGAAGAAACAAACCTGATGTGACTGGTTTTCTTAGCCTTTTGTATTGCTGAAGGAAACTCATTCATTAAGAAGGAAAATAATTGCAGAACTTCTGTATGAAGTGACAGATCTGAAACTATTAATCATATTGTTGTAGAAATCATTGTTCCTGTAGTGATTTATTTATTTTTCTTGGCAGGAAGAGCAAATTGCATATTCAGCGTCAAAGAGAAACAATAAATCTAAGTAGTTTAGATCATTACAGCTAGTTCCAAGAATGTGTAAAGAGAGATAGCATATAATTTTTATTCTTTAAACAGTTGTATGTTACAACAATAATTAGCAGCTATAACGTTGAATGTACTTGGGCCTTCTTCGCCACCAGGCCTATTCGGTGTGTGTGTGGATCGGTTGTTTGTTTTAACACTTGCTTTTATAGTTAGGTTTACTGCTGAGACTGTCAAAAAGATGTTAATGTCAACCCTAGCCGAACCATTTTATTGGTATTTTTCCTAAGGAGATCTCATTTAAAAGTCAAGACGGTGAATGCCTTTGGAAGGACATAAAATTACCATTGTATTAGTAATCTTCTGCTTGTGTACCTATACGTATAAGCTCATTGAGGTTTAAAATACAGTGGATGAGCTTCCATTACATAAGTGTAGCTTTTCAGTGCCCTTTGACTTTCAGTTTTCACCGCATAGCCTCTAGCCACTGCCCTGGCAGGGCACACGTCTCCCAAAGGACCCTGTGTCATATCTGCCATCCCCACAACATGTCTTGTTTACCCTGAGCATCTGCATCACTCTTCCAGAGATATGGATGGGCCTGACAGAAGTGGTCCCTACTGCAGTGGCTACAACCCCTGTTATTTTACAGTCTCGAGAATGTTTTTACTACTTGAAGCCAGAGTTTACAACGCCAGTTAGCTCAGATCAAGCATCAAGCAAGCAGCTTTCAGTTTCTCATCTGCTTTGTACCAGCAATTGATACTATCTCAGCAGTGTGCAAATCAAGGCATTGGCATATTTACTTACACATATCTAGCTACGTGCAAGATCTAGGATTTTGGAAGATAGTGAGGTACCTGGACATTTTGCCCAGTGGAATTATGAGAAGTTTTCTATTGGGTCGGACATCTATCCGTGATTCCCACTGAGAGGATAATTCAGTCTGTGGTTCATTTAGGCACTTTTGGAAAATCCCACTGTGTACCTGTCTGTACGTTGGGGTACCTTAATTTTCTCGAAAAAATGGCACCATGCTCCCTCTGTTTTCAGTCTTGTGGTTTATGGTCTCTTGTAGGAACACCTGCCCTGGAGACCTCATATTGTGCCTGCAGAGCTCAGTGTCAGCTTCTGCTGGTGTTCTCTTTAGGAGCAGGCTTTCTATTTGTATCCTACAGACTTTGTAGATCAACTTAACTTTGAAAGTTTCATTATAGAGGATTTAAGCCCAGTAGCTGATAAATACTCCCAAGTGGAACCACAAGTGTTCCTGCCATTTGTTAGCATTTCCCTTCACTGAGTGGAAAATGGATTCTGGCCACTCATAAATATGCTCCAGCATTTTTAGTTGCTACAATAATAGGGGTAGTGTTCTTCTGTTAACTCTTACAGGGCTTACTGGGAATATTCAGCTGTCTTGGAAAATATCCAGTGAGATTGTTACTGTTCAAGCCCTGTTTCCCTTGCTAGAAAACACTTTTTAAATACATTCTTGTATTGGCAAGATCCAGGCAGTCGGGATTATTTCCTGTAGGGAGCAGCCTGATGAATCCAGGCTGCTGCCATTCGGTGAGAGAGCTGAACACTTCTCCCCGCGAGTGGTCCGCCAGTGGTTTTGCAGGTACAGTCAGCCCAACTGGGAGCTTGCTATCCTTGTGATGCCGCTGCTTTGGCAGCCACCTCGGGGTAGGAGGGGACAAATGTTCTGGCTTCCCGGCTGGAGTCTGGCAAGTTCAGTGGGTGACGTATGGACCGTAACATGTAATGCAAACCCTGCATCGTTCAGGAGTGAAAAACGGAGTGTAGTATTTTCTGGGATTTTTTTTTTTTTTTTTTTTTTTTTTTTTTTTTTTGTTAGGTCTCTGAGATTCATGTGACATTTAATAGCCAGTTGGTGGGATTTAAGCCTACATTTAAAGTTAAGCATGTGCTAACTGCTACCCTGAGGTGTAGCTGGAATCCACTTGTGAGCTCCTGTTCCCACCACACTGGAGAAAGCAAATCTTTTTTTATTTGGTGATGAAAGCAACTCAGGGAGTTGCACTGAACCACAGCACCTTTTTTAACCTCAGCTCTGAAGTGGCACTGGTCCCACTGCATAACACATCCTTCCCCAGGCTTTCACAAAACAGAAATGATACATCAGACTGATCCCACAAACATATCCTGTGCTTTTTTATCTTACTTGGAACTTCAGGACGTGACCCTGCCGGGCTGTCCCTGCCACCCCTGTGGGAACCAAGGTGGTGACTTTGCATTCCAGGTTAAGGACTTACTTGTTGTTTTTTTTTTTTAAAGCGACTTCAGAGGTGTCCTTAGGCTGGCCGTGTTAAGTTGGTTTACTGCACAGTTGGTCGAACGGAGGACAACAGTAAGCTCGGCTGTTGCCTCTGGTGTTTTCTCATTACTGTGTAGCTCATTTAAGTTACCTTCTCATGACCTGGCAAGCAGAATCTATCACTTCATTTTAGGCCTTGGTCTAATAGTCACAAAAATCAATACTGAAAGTCTTTCTGAAATTTGGATCAGGCCCCTGTATGCATTTTATAAAACTACTTCTTGGCCATTGTTTAACTTCTTACATTTTCTTTGTCATTTATCTTGAGTGTTGAAACTGTGAAAGGGGCCAATAAGTTGTCCTCCCTCAGTTTGCTCCCTCCCCTTCGGAGAGTGCAGTTAATGTTCACTTCTTGGCTTTGCAGAGGAAAAAATCCATTAATACACCAGCTCACTTGAATTGCTTTTGTTGGAAACTGATTAAAAGCTTATTGCTGCCTCGTCTCGCAAATGGCATGCGTTCCGGTTCTCATTTGATGGGCAGCCTGTTGGCTTGTCAAATTACTCCGTAGAATAATTCAATTACTCAAAGCAGCAATGCTGATATGAAGAGCTTATGTGCCTCATTGCTAGCGATTCTGTGCTTTTCACTCTGCAGGCTGGAAACATGATTTGTGAGTGGGCTGTGGCTTTAACAATGGAAGGCAAAGCTGCTTCTCTCTGTATTTCCTTTCCGCCTCTTCCCTTACCCCCTCCCCTTCCCTTCCCTACACCAGGCTATTTTTGTGGTGTTCTGAGCTCCCAAGCCAAACTGAGGGAAAGGGAAAAGGGGTGAGGTGAGAGGTGTCGCAGTCCTTAGTTTGCAGATTTAATACATACAACCCTATTCAGAAAATACGGCGTGTATGTGGGTCAGCGGTCCCTGCAGATTTTTATTATTTATAGCCATTTCTATAAATACAGGACTTCACACAGCAGGTTCACACAGTGCTGTGCTTCTTGTAAACTGAATCCTTTTTATCCTTGCTATAGTGTGGAGGTAGCAAGTGCCAGCCCATAGATTAAGATGAAATTGAAAGTAAGCGATACACATGCGATGGTGATCCTGCCGCAAGGCATGCCGTTTATTCATCTGGGAACACACTGCAGTGACGCTATCAGAGTACAAGGTTTTCAGTGGTATTTCTGTATTTGATACCCAAGGGATTTTTCCCCTCTGCCTGTGTTTCTGTGCAGGCATGTGCATGAAACATAGGTGCTTCTCTGTGCCGTAACTGGGACTGATGACAGCTGGGTGGGTGGGAACATGCGTAACCACGGAAGAAACTTCCTGCAGCTGCCCTGCCATGTACTTCAGGATAAAACCGCTCTTTTGGTCTTTTGCTGCCATCGAGAGCTACCTAGTGCATGAGGAGGTACTGGGTTTCTTCTCTGTGCGGTGAGCACTGGTACTTACTGGGTAGGCTCCCACAGCAGCCAGTGCTGCACGCCCCTATCAGTTGTTAGGCAAACATCTGCAGCTGGAATGCGTGGCATGTTCCGCTGATTCGCCCATTCTCCACCTCGCATAGCAACACATGTAAAATACTGAAATGTGCTCTTTTTATTGCTGTTAACATTCAAAAATCTTGTTTTGGTCGGGTCGTCAAGATACTTGGAAAATGTCACTGTTGCATTTTGTGAATAAAATAGGTCCCCATCCTTCCCCCTACCCCCCAAACTGTAGGATCCAGACCTTTCCCCCCCCACCCCCCATGCGTAGTCTGGCTTGGTTCGTTTTGCTGCCTCATACCAAGAATATAGCAAACAACTGAGATGAGTGCCGTGTGCTCAAGGCCAAAGAAAGTTTTAAATGGTCCCAGTTTATTTTATGCAGCCATGCAGCACGGTACATTTTGGAAGGAACGCTGGGATGATGTATCAGAAGTTACTGAAAATGAGATGATACTGGTCATGGTTTATTTTCTGTGCCTGGTTTGGGAAAGCATATACTCAAATATTCTAAAATACAGAACTGTTCGAGAAAAATGACTGCAAGGTAAGGAGCATCATGCTGCATTTATTGCTAAATGTATGTTTTCATTTCATTCAAACTAGAAAGTAAACAAAGATTGTACCTGCAAAAGAATTCAGATAGCTGTCTTTCTTCCCAGAGGGTGAGCATTCAAGCACTGGGGAGCAGTTTGCAGGACCAGAACTTCAGCCTACTCTGGGTGATAAACCCTCAGGAGAGGAAAGAGAAACTCCACTTTTTAAAATACAGCTCTACTTATCTTAATATTTCTTCTTATTAGATTGTGTTGGCGGTCAGACTCTAAGCATGTGATTAAACTGTTAAAAAATCAAGATATTTAAGGATTATTTACTGTATTAAATCCTCTTACACGCAGTGCGCTCTATTGCCCTGTGGATAGTATAATGTCATGACTGGCATGACTGGTAATTTTCCTTTTCTTTTCTAGTACAAGGATGCATTTATGAAAGCAAATCCAGGGTACAAGTGGTGCCCCACAACAAACAAACCTGTGAAAACCCAGACATCCACTGTTACGAACAGGAAAAAGCTATGGGCCTTTGCATCAGACTCTGCAAAAGATTTACCAAGCCCAAGGAAAGTGACAAAAAACGAAGAAATGCCACAGCTTAACTTCGGAATGGCAGGTGAGATTTCCATCCATGTTACTCAGACATAGCATCCTTGTTTTGTTTGAGGATGTGGTGTTGAAATCAAACTGTGATACCAGTTTACTGCACATGATATTGTAGTGCAAATACCTTTCATGTCCCAAATTAAGTTGCCAAGACTCTAGTTAAACCTGAGCATAACAACTTTCTAAAATTTTCCTTGGTGCATGATTGCTTTCAAGAGTCGAGTCCAGATATGTGGCATCATAACCCATACCCCATTTGTGGTCCAGATTTGATTGATTTTTAATTCCGGCTTACCTGCTGTGAGAGACTTTCATTTTCTAGTCAAAAAGGAAAATGCTGATTGTGTGCATTCTTTCTCTTTCATAGAGCGTTATACTATGTTTAGTAGTTTGCTGTTTACAAAAATAATTTGTGGGTGTCTATGAAGTTGGAGGTGTTAACGTTCTTGTGAATGAATGTATTGGTGAAGCTAACTTTTTGTATTTAAATCAAGAGAAGCATAATTTTAATTTTGCTTAAAATGTGCTCTTTTGCCCATTATACCTTGGAGGGGCGGATTGTAACCTTTTAAACATTTTTAAAAAAAATCAAATCCATGAATAAGTGTAGGTAGAACGCCTGAACTGGTGAAAGGCAGATAATGCCTCACTGATATCCACAAATAGCAGAACTGTTGCAATCATGACCTTGAAATACAGAGACATTAATGTTAAATACTGGCAGCTTAAGAACCAGTCAAGGTAGAAAATAATTTTTCCCCACATGACCCTTTTTTTTTCTTTTCCTTCTTTTTTGCGTTTTAAAGTTTCTAGTTTTATAAATACTGATGTGTTTGAAACTTTGTCATATCCTACGTAGTTTATGACAAATGTGTGGCAGATAGGAGTTTTCCGCTTGGAGAGATTGTGAGCTGGAGAGTGGAAAATGGCTTTATGGAACAAGCGTAAAAGGATAAAAAGGGATGAAAAGGCTTGTATACCTTTTTGCCAGTTTAGTGGTATGAAAATTCCTGTAATGAAATTCCTTGTGCTATGAAGGAACTGTGAAATGTGATCAAAATAAAGTTTTTCATGCAACGTAGTTATGATATATGAGAGACCAGTTCTAAAAATCGCAAGCCCCTTCATCCCGTTCTGCTTTTGCTATCAGAGGAGTAACTTCTGTGCTCCTTAAAGGTTTATTGACTCAACACAAAGAACAAGTAATAGGTCTTGGTCTACCTGTCTGCCATCCCCCACCGCTCCTGCTGGGCTATCCAAATGTAGAGTTTCTGAGTACAGAGAGATCTTGAATCAACACCTGTCAGAGCAGAGGACAGAGAACTTAAGAATTAATTAGAAACTAATCTAATCCATTGTTTTATCTATAGAGCCATTCATTTCTGAAGAAGGCCCTCTTTTGTGCTACATGTGACTTTTTTTTTTTTTTTTTTTTTTTTTTTTTTTTTTTTTACTGCAGATTGAGTCAATGAGCATAGTAATTCATAGGGGTCTCACTCCAGTCCTCATGCCAATGAAGGCTGGCTATTTCTTGAGTATAACAATAGCTCATTTAAATAACGACAGCTTCTGACAGAGATGTTAGCAGCATCCAAATCATGACAAATCTGCCATGCCAAATGGATTGCTGATTTGTCAACTATATACCAGTTCTTGCTAAATATGTTTTGGTGTGTTCTTCTCTCCTTGACTTCATGTGATAGTTCAGTTCAAGTCTGACTCTTCTATCCAGCACAACCTCTTTTAAAATCCAGGCTGTATACTAGCTGAAACACCATAGAAACGCTTTCACCTTTGAAATGCTACTGACTGTCTTGCATCTTCAAGGCAGATAGCTTCCTTAGAACAGGGATCATATGATTCCAGAATCATTCCAGGAAACATGTTTTACTTGTTGGTAGTTGTTAATCCTGTCTTGATTGCTTTCTACATACTACATTTGATTTTGGAAAATGTAATATATAGAGAGTAAGGTCTTCCTTTCTTTTTTAAGTCCCATGCAGGCTCTCTCTCTCGTTATTTTTGGCATTCCAGCAATAACCACCCCACTTTTAAGTCTCTCGTGTTGACCTATCATTGTGTCAAGAACCTGAGGTGCGGCACCAGCATTGGGCTTCTGACCTGCAGACCCACTAGTGGTGTCCTTGGTCATCCAGCCTGGAAGTTGTAATTGAGCATGTTTTTCTCATGACATGGCTTACCTGTGATCTGTTGTAGGGCACAGGGCAAAGACAACTGCTGTTCACAGGTGAACGTGACCATTGCAGCATCTGTTCTCACAACTACAGAGCTAAGTGAGCAATAGCTTTGCTATACAAATGTGCAACATTCCCAATACTTTCACATTTCTGCATGAGAAGAAAACTATCTGAGCCAAAAAGCTTTTTAGTGAAGCAAAGGGTGGAAAAAAGACACTTCCTAGAGTAGGCAATATCCTGATAGAAATGCAATTTTTGTTTTTTAGAAAGAAGCTTAATTCTGCACCCAGGTAAAAGTTAGTTGAAACTGGTACCTGCTGTCCTTTCTGCTTAGTTCTTCCTCAGTTCTTTCTTTCCTCTGACTGAAAAATTGTGATGATGAACAAGCCAGCCTGCTGAGGTTCTCACCAGACCAATACTAACAAAGTATGTCATTCCCAAATAGTGACATGGTTGCAAGTTTCATCAATATTAACAGCTGTTGAGAAAGTCGCAAATTGCCTGCCATTCTGCAAGTGAAATGTGTGTGCTGTTTTCTCACTGCTGTTGATTTAACTGTGAATTGCTTTAAAATAGAACTTGAAATCCTTAATTTTTCATACCAGTAAGTTCTTAGTGCCATAAGAGAAACACTGTTGTGCTGAGAAGGCACTATAAACATACGGCAGTGTTTGTATATACACATTTTGTCTTCGCTTAGATGAAGTTATTTTGTAGTTTGAAACCTTAGTGGAAGAGTTTTTGTTTTTATCATGATCAGACATCTGATCGCCAGCCCTCTGCTACAGCTGTGGCGTAAGTCTTCAGATTGTTTAAGCACCAAATTAAACTTTCACTTTCCACTTAGTTGTCATTTTTTTCCTTCCTCTTAATTTTTATTTTTAAATAAACAGTTTAATCATTTGCTTACTTGGGGAAAAAACACTCCTATCCTTGTCCTGTTATGATAAGCTACGTATTTGAAGGGCAGAAAGCTGAGACCACCAAAAAGATATTTAGAAGAGAGGGAAGAATTTTAAAGCCATAAGCTGGGTGTCTTCCAGCTGGCCAATACTGAGGAGGAGGAGGAAGACCTACAGCTAGCTAAAGGGAAGCACAAGAGAGCAGTGCGATATGGGCATAAGAAGGTGCTATACTGCAGTGTGTCAGGCAAAATGCTTTCAGGAGCTGTAGAGAAGAGTTAATGCCATTGGACGGAGCAGAGCTCATCTGACGTTGTTTCCCTGCTGGTCATTCATGTACAAGAAATATGAACTCCACCTGGAATAACTGGAGAGGAGAGCTGCAGGGGTTGCTGGGACCATGGGAGATGGACATGCGTGATGACATCACGAGGTCTTGCTTTGCTTAGGCTAGGAAAGCAAGTGGAAGAAGAGTAGGGTGACTCCTGTAAATGCAGAAGAGGGAAATACCATTTAGGGAGAACAGTTATTTAAGCTTAAAGGTGTGGGCACCATAAAAAACGTGTACTACCCGACCCTGTGTAAATTTAAGCTCAAAACTGGCAGAAAACCCTTAATGCTTAGAAGATTTGGGTTCTGCAACAGCCTTCCGATGGAAATAAAGAAAGTAGAAAGCAACCAGCCAAGCCCTTACTGTTTAATATGGAGCTCAGTAAATTTATGATGGGTCTGGAGATCTCTTCCACGCTCTCCTTCCTCCAAATTAACTGCCTGTTCAGGCATTGTCTTTCAAGATACATGCTCACTTTTTACATTTTAATTGCTCTGATGTCCTCTTGTTTGAAGGACTGAACAGTCTGGTCAAGTATTTTCATGGCAAAAAGTGCTGTGCTGACAGGAGCACTTCACTTACAAATTGTGCTTAGGTACTTGCTGGCCCTTCCCATTTTCTGTCTCCATTTCTTCAGTTACTTCTTGTTACTAGATCCTACATTTCAGATAGTAAGTAAGAAGTTAAAAAACAAAAAAAAGCCCCATAGCTTCTACCTGTTCATCACAGTAATGGAAAAAATTAATTCCAGTTGAATGTTGGGTTTGAAGGCAGATGCTGTCTAGGCTGTATTCTCAAGATAATGAGCCACTCTTCTGTCCTTGAGATAGTGGATGAGCTTGGTTTGTTGACATTGCTTTCCTCTGCTTCTGTTTACTGCTGTTTTAAGAGAGTATTGAAAAAGCTTACCCTGTGAGTGTCAGTGAGAGAACCTGTCTGAAGGAGAACTTGGCAGCATCTGTGGTATTGAATTAAACAGCACCAGTGAGTGTTCCCGTGAACTGGACCTTAATCATCTGTACTGTTAAATCGTTTGGAGGTTTACAGGTACGGGTTTGGCCCATGTCAGCTGGAAAGCTCAACAGATTCCTCCGCATGGCTCACAAGTGGGAATGGGCCAGGGGAATTCCCAGTCAGCATTTTGGATGCAGCTATTCTACATCCAAATTTTGCATAACAAAATGCAACCAAATAGACAAGGGTAATTGTGCCAGTTGGCCTCCATTCCAAAGAATGGTCCCAGGCACATGTAATTTATTGTTGTAGAGAGCGCTTTTGTATAGTTTAGTGAAAGGAAATTGGAAAACATGATTGCATGCTTAGTGATACCTGGGAAAAGTTACTTATCTTTGGTGTCTCATCATTGCTTAAGTTGGTGTCTCCACAATACAGCAAGGATAATGCTTCCCTTTCTCTCACACTGTGGCTGTTGTGCAAGACATTTGGGGTACAGGCTGTCTCCCTCTCTCTACATGACACTCTTTTAAATGGGGCCCTTGCATTGCTTCCAAGACACTCCCCCAAAATCAGACAATTAGTCTTCATAATGATGAAGAGCAACCACTGTTCTGAGTGGAAAAGCCTCTCCATGAGTAATGCAATGCCAATGTTCATTGCTTTCACTTCTTGTTGTCGTTTTCCAAGCTCCTGAGGTGCAGGAGGGCTGGGGGCGAGAAGCTGTCAGCATCAAATACTTGGAGAAAGAACATTTATATCTCCATTTTACTTTCCTCAATTATATATTGTATTGGCAGGGCAACAAGTAGGCAGGCAGCTTGCCTGGCCAGTGCCTGCGCTGTTCTGGCACAGAGGATCAAGCACTTCATGCTTCAGAGCTGTCAGGCTGGCACTTTTCACCACTAAATGCAGCTCTAATTTAAAGCTAAATGAAAATAGAAATTTTGCTTCAGAGCTTGATTGTGTCATTTTGTTCCATCCTTTTACTTGTTCAGTGGCTAAGGAAGGGAACCACTCCCTCAGTAGGAGCATCCATTGAGTTATAAACATGTGCGATATTAGAGCATCTTTGTGTATATTTATGTATGAGCTCATTACATTGCTGTTTTAAAGATACTCATCTCTGTAGTACATAAAACCTTTGGCAGTAAAATTGTAAATCCACGCAATGGGGTGTTAAGCACACAAATCCAATTAAATCCTTCAAACAGCTTTGAAAGCCTCTCCCAGAGGGTACAGAAATGGTTATTTGTGATTCTCTTGAACTGCCTTTTATGGCAGCTTGCTTAGAGTGTCTGTGACAAGTAGTCTTCTGGGGGTTTAATGCTGCAAATGGTAGGTTCTTTAAACAAGCAAATGAATAAACTTAAGACTTGGTTTTACTCTTTAACAGATCCTACACAAATGGGAGGCCTGAGTATGCTGCTTCTAGCAGGGGAACATGCCCTGACTGCACAAGAGGTAAGGAGCTCTCTTCTCTCCCCTACCACGAGCCCTCAGTTTAGAGACCTCTGAAGATGAATATTTGACCAGTGGGAAATGAAATTTAAGATACATCTTGGGCAACCTCAGGTGGGACTGAAGTGTGAGCCCTGTGATACGAGTCTTGTATCCCAACGATGAACATAGAGGTTGTGCCCAGTGTTGGTATCGTTTCAATATTAACTCCACTGACTGAATATTCGATCAGATCAGGCGAGTCTGCCCCCGAGAGGATATTGTCCCAGGTAGAAGGTTTGAAATACAGTGACTGTGTTAACAAACAGGTGGTTTGCAAGCTCTGCTGGGCAAGGATTTCATATGCTCGTGTAATGCCTCGCACAACTGTGGCCTTGGCACTAATAGAAAAATGAATACCTAATAATTTCCATACAGTCAGTGTCATTATATATGCATTCTGAAACCATGCAAGTGCTAACAGGTAATCAAACTATTGCAGTCTACTCCTGTTCACTAAGTCTTTATGTCTAAAAAGAAGTTTGTAGTTCAGTTGCCATCACAAACATTTTGTTTTTATAAGGAATCTAGTAAATAAAAGTGTTCCTGCGTATCTCCAGTAGTGCAGAGACCTCTGGTCTTTCTTTAGACTGATTATTATTTATGATCTATTTTTAGGCCAGCTTTGAAAATTGTTCAAAAGGTGGCTTGTATGTTGAGTAAAATAGGTAGTCACTGCCATAAATCTCTAGCCTGGAAAGAAGAGCTGTGAAAGTGAGGAGGGTTTCTTTTTTTTTTTTTTTTTGTTATTGGGAGGAAAAGCAATAATTAACTATCTATATGAGATACCCCCAAACGCAAAATCTGTAGTGCATTTGAGATGGATTGCTCCTGTACTGCCAAGACTGAGCCAAGACTCCTCAATGCTTTGCACGCCAGTTTGAGCAGTGAAAGTCTTTGTGCAGATGTGGGTACTGAATTTCTGTGCTGCAGCATGAAAAATAAGCAGCACTAGGGTAAGGTTGGCAGAGTGGTGAAAAGAAATGGATTATTTTGTGCTAAAATGAGATTGCCCTGGAGTTTTCAAACTTTGAATCTCTCAGCTTGGAGTTTGAAAACTGTTTCTACTATGCTGTTATGTTTAAATGAGAGGGAAGGTGCACAAATACTCAGTTCCATTAAGAAGGGTCTTTGCTATGACCGTGTGAGTTGAGCTTTCTTGATTTTACATGAGAAGTGCCTCAAGTAGTACGACTTCAGATGGCAGTGAAGGAACAAAATCTACATGTAGTTTTAGAGACAAATCAAAAAGGATGTTGTGTGATTGTTTTAGTATATGAACGGTTTTTTTATCAGGATTTTCTTTTTTTGAGCAAAGGACACGTTTCCCATGTGCCTACATAAACCCCATTTTTTCTGATAGAAGCATGCAATATGGCTTGCAATATAATATTTACTTTATGCATAAGCTATACTGTGCTGTGCTCTTTTGGGCCTGTAGTCTTCTTTTGAAACCTGGCCCTCCACATCAAAGAGGCAAGCTGTGTAATCTGCTTTTCCCCAAAATGTAGAGAAAAATAATTGTCATAAATACAGCCTGGGCAAAACTAGTTGAGGGATTTGTTGGCTGTTGTTAGAATCATGATGGGCCAGAAATTAGCCTGCACTTACTGATGAGTTAACGTATTTAATTGTCCTACACTATCTGAGAAGCAGGTAAGTGTCAGAGCACTTTTCCAGGGAACAAAACTGCACATCTCCAATTCTTTCAGAGGATCTTCTACGTAAAATGCATCCTCCAGAACAATCTGGGTGCTTGGTATTCTCAAAAGGACCCAAGTGGATGAAGTTCAGTCCTCCTAACTGCGTGTCAGCAGGAATTAAGTCTCCAGCTGTGTTTCTGTGCACTGGGAAACTTCCTCAGTTTCTTTGCGTGGTAGCCCTGCTGCATCTTCCATTTTCCTTTGTTTCCTTTTGATTTAGTGTTTCAGTGGTGATTAGATACGGAGCAGATACTTGTTAGGCTTTTGTTTTCCCCAAATGCTGTAAAGATCCTAAACCTATGTAGGCTTGGATAACTGAATAGCACTTCTGGCTTCCCATCCTCAGGCGTGTGGACAGAGGAGACATAAGATGTTCATCTTTGCATGCCTATGGGACTACCTATGGTTTGATTTCCATGCTTATGCTTGAAACCAGTTTCACACTCAAACCAGCATTTGGAAGGTTAGCAGGACATGCTAGGAGGTGGTATGACAGGCTCAGTAAGAAGCTCAGGAGTTCATTGTAGAATTGGTAGGCTGCTTTCCTCTTCAGTGGAGGGGGAGTAGTTGTGTTGTGTTAGAGTTGGTATTGATGTGGAGGAGAATTTGGTTTACTAAGGTGACTGCTGAGGTTTTGTCAGTGAAGAGGTTCAGAAGTTGCTTAACTATGGAAAATATAGGTATTGTTTTTATATGCATGTAAGTATATAAATATATGTTGTATATCTAAAACCCTGGCATTTCTATTTTTTAAAAAAAAAGACAGATGAAGTGTCCTTTTAAAAAGAATGCTCTAAATGATGATATATAGTCTTCATTATCATTAAAGCATGTGTGTGTACATGTAAGATACACGTGCATATGTATGGTTCTTAAACTGGGGGACCGCCAGACATAAGATTACCTGTCAACATGCAGTTTAACTGCTTGTGCATACGTATTTTTATGCAGACTTGGGTAACCTTGTAAGCATAGGTTTTAAATACTATTATCATCTTAAAAATTGTTAATAGAAAGGAGGGCAACACCGGCACAGTTTGCTCAGAACTTGGGAGAAGATGAGGGAAATGATACTTAGAGGTCTGCTAATCCCACGTAAATGTATTCAGCGCCCACTGATTTTCTGTCAAGTGTATGTTAAATGGATGTATAGGGACTTTTCAAGTCAGATGTTTAACCTTTGAGATGTCAGAAGCCCAGATGTCAGGTAACAAAGTGAACAGGTGCCAGCAGGAGGACGGGAAGAGGCACAAAAGCGATATTTACAAAATTGCCTTGAGGCTTCAGTCGCCATCTCTGTATGTCACCAGTTATGTTCCTGTTTTTATAATTTTTTTCAATAGACTAGAGGGTTTTCCTTCTGACACAGAATTCAGTGTTGGTACACGATTGATTTCCAAGCAGCAGCTGGAGTTACTAAGCAGATAGGCAGGAGAAGCTACGGACCTTACCAGCAGTAAACAAAGGACTTGGGTATGCAGTGAGTTTCCACCTGGCTTTTGGGTCCTTTCATCAGTTAGGCAAGACTGTGGTGTGTATATGAGCATATTCTGTTGAACACCCGAGCAGAAATGCCCGACGGGTCTGCTCCAGCTACTGTCGTTGTGCTAGGCAAAGCCTGGTCCTCACGGCAGGTTTATTAGCAGAAAGGCTGGAGCTGGGTGAGGAGCGCTCCTTGCTTGCCTGCTCACCTCCCTCCCTGCACATCTCCCTTACTTGCCCGTCAGGCCCTTTGCTTGCCTTACAGCAGCACCTAGTGGCCTGTCTGTAGGTTACTGCCCAGAAATCCCGGAATTTGTAGTCTAGTCTAAAACCTGCCTCTTCTACCAGTTTCCCCCATTGCCGCTGCCCGGCACATCAGGACGGCATTAAAGACTCACATCAGTCAGTGCGGAAGGTGAGCCTGGGCCTATCCTTCGCCTTCGTTCGGCGTGATCCATTTTAGAGCAGGTCACGGTAACCTGCAGGGAAAGGGAGGCATTATCCTTGCAGTTTCCTTCTCTTAGAGAACAAAAGGTTATCTTGCATGAGATGCCGGCTCTGTGCAGGGTGGTATTGCCCGGGGTGTAAATCAGAAGTGAAAAATCTCTTGGTGCAGCTGAGGGTAAGCTGGGAGGAGGAAAGAGGAGAAGAAATGAGGAGATGTTGAGGACATTTTATTACGGCAGGAAATGAGATGTACGCAGTGGCACTATCTGTGCATCCATTCCCTCCTGTAATTATTTTAACACTTTGATCAGGTTCAGCCTGGCAAAGGTTAGAAGTCCTGGAGATAATAAATTTCCCACAAGTCAGGAGTGTGTGGGGAGCAGCAGAGTAGAAGAAACAAGCTCAAACTAGTATTTCTGTCAAGCAAAGGCAACAGCATTAACTTTTAAAAGATAACGGAAATTGATAGGAAAAGTATGGTTGTTCTAACCACAAAATCGCCTCTGAGTTACTGGACACTAGCAAACTTGTCCTTGACATACAAAGCTGTAGGAAACCGGGCTTCACACCTACCACGGCTGGTGATTTCTGTGCCACAAGGCGAACAAGCTGTGCTCATGTGCCCCAGCACGTGGCTTCAGAGGCAAGGAGAAGGCTCGTCCCCCCCTCTCTGCGCCCACCCGGGGAGCAAGCGCTTTACAGCACCGGTGTTGCAGGGGCTGAGCTGTAATAGCCCCTCTCGGGAGGGCTTCTCCGCTCCAGCACAGTGCTCCCGGGGTGGCGCAGGTCAACGGCTCCCAACCCCGAGCTGGTTTGTGCCCTGCCAACTCGGGCGTCTGTTGACACGTTCATGTGGACATGCCCCTAGATAGGCAGAAGAAGCTGCAAAGCCACGTCTCCGTTACAGCGGGTGGGCAGAGTTCAGGAATGCGTGGCCCTGCAGCGCCTGCCTCCGGGATCCCAGAGGTTTCATACGGCTTCCTCGTTCACATCGCTTCTCCTCAGCAAAGTAGTGCCCTTAGGTATGGCACATTCAATAGGCTCCGCTTGCGAACAAACTGCTTCAATGGACACCACAAACTAAGCTACGTAAGGCATCTGGTCGAACTGCAGAAAGTTTAAGTTATATGGGGAACCAAATCCCAAATTTGATTATTCCTGGGACAATCCCACCGGTGAAGTGGCCTGAAATAACCAAATGAGCACTCAGACACGCAAGCAGCATCCTTGTATTTCACACCAGTGCAGAGACTCAGACCTTCAGAGACGTATCGCTGAACAGCAGCAAGATTGGTATGCATCCCTGGTACAATCCACACCACTGCTGAGGCACAGACATCTTAAAGAGTTCATACAGAAACATGAGAAAAGCAGTAATAAACATTACATCAGTGAAAACAGTAACACGAACCATTGAAAAAGTAAAAGGCAGGCATTAAAAATACGTGCTTTGTAACCCTTTGGGTTGGTATACTCCCATAGTACACTGATAAAACATCCTGCTTGGTGTTTAATAAATATAGTGGAAGCATAGATCATAGGAGGCACTGTTACTGCTTGGTTTGACAGCAGGGAAGAAACATGTTCGACTTTGTATGTAAGCAAATTGTCATGTGGTATAGTTCCCCTTGGCCTGTGGGCTGCTACACTTGGATCTAGTGTTTTCAGGGGAGTATGGGTAGCAGATTCCTGAAACAAAACGCCACTGGTGCTACTGCAGTGCGTAAGCATCTCAGACAAACAGCAGCAGGAGCAGCAGTGCAAGCTGCGTGTGCTGTAGGCCTGGCTGTTCTGTGGTGCTTTGTGCTTACAGGCAACAGATGCAGTTGCTAGCTAAATCTCATGTGTGCATTCACTAATAAATGCTATTGACGTACTTGTTTTGGTAATAAATAGGAAGAAACCCACACATTTGAACTGAAATGTTTTAAGTAACCTGAAATTTCATGAAAAATTAGAAATTGTTACGATGGAGGAAGTCCATCCTGTTACTTACCTTCCTAAAATCCCTCAAAGCCTCCTTCTTTTCGTTTCCTGTAAGCCATGTCACATACCTTATTTGATACTAACAGTACCTCATGCTTCTGTAGGAGTTACACATGTAAATCTTTTACATTCAAATGTGACATTTAATGAATGTATCATATTTGATACAATTCCTTTGCAGAATGATGCTTGATTAACACATTTCTGGCTAATAAGAATAGAACGTCTAAGCTCTGTGTTAATTCGAGTAAGGCTATTGGTTTTGAACAGTCATTTCTTTGTATTTTGATTTCAGAAGTTATGACTCTTTCTTGCACTGCTTCTCATAAGCACCCCTAAATGGATGTTTAGGTACATTATTTGAGCAATTTTAGGCTTGTGATACCCTTAACTACTTATTTTCATGCTGTTAGGTGATTGGGGATTATTTTTCTAATAAATAGTTCTGTCACTTAGCAACCTCAGTGTCTTCAAAAATTTTTTTTAGCTTCTAAGTAATTTTCATATTCAGAATGGTAGTACAAATTACAGATACAGCAGTGTTGATAACATCACCAATACAAGGTAGTTGTGTGTGTAGCCCAATATCATCAGTTTAGTATTCTGTTGCATAAACCTCTTTCGCAAAGTTTGGAATTATAAAAGAAAAAAAAAATCCCTGTTACTTTTGTGGTCTTTCTTCTTAGGTAATTTTAAAATGCATTAAAATGAATGCTAAATTATGTTTTCACCTATAAAGCTGATTTAACCTGTCCAGGACTGTGAAACATTAGATTGCCTATCTTCTCTTAAACACTGCTTCTTGTTACTACTGCCTGGTATTTCGTTTTGCTCACTGTTGTTCTTAGCTTAAAAGAAGCACCTTTGAGGTCTTACTCTGCACACTCCTTGTTTCAGGTTTCCTCAAGCACTTGCCAGTCTGATGCAACTAATTCTACAGAAGCCTGTCAGAAGTCATCATTGTTTCAGTTTGCAGAGGTGAGTTTCTTTAAAAAGGGTTGTCTTCCCCAGTGTTTCCTTTTAAGAAGCATCTGATGTTCAGCTGAAAGAGAAATCAAAAATCTTTAGCTAAAATTCATTCTTTTATTTGTTCCTTCTTTTGGAGTTTATGGTACTGCATCATTTATCAGGTAGATAGGTCAGATTTGAAGTACAGGTGAGTTTTAATATGTATATTTGTTTAAGTTTTAACTTCGTTTTAATTTGTTTAACATGTACATTCGTATAAGTTTTAACAGGCATATTTGGATGTTACATTATGTCCTTTATCTGTTGTGGCTGCTTGAGTCGTTGACTCCATCAGAAATAACTGTAGTTCTGGAATTTCCAATTTTTTTTCTATTCTGTAACCACCAAATAGCTCTATGCAAGTATGCTTTAGTTTTGCAATGTACAACATTTTTGTCAACATATTTGCAGTTATTGCTAGAAGTGCAACTGTGGGGTTTTTTGTTTTAAAGTATAAACTATTTCATCCCAGTTGTAATGGATTTCATTGACATAAATAACATGACAAGAATGAGGTTGCAAAGAATCCTGGTCCTCTGCAAGCATCACTTGCTTGTTTATATCTTTCTAACTTTTGAAATGGTCATAATCAAGTGACATATAAATATTTAGCTGTATAAATGTTGATTGTACAGGATGCTGGGTGCTGTTTGAGTAAGTGCATATGGAAAGAAATCTTGTCGTAGCAGGGGCTTTTTTATATTACCTGTTTTCACACCAGCTATGAATCTGACTCCCATGTCTTTAATACTCATTGCTGCGTGCACCTTCATACTCCTTCCTAAACATCATCACTAATAGAGCAGATACATTGCTATCCTAGCACACAGAAAATTTGATTTTTGGTTTGGTTTGGTTTTTGTTTGTTTTAACATCAACCCACAAGACCTTGAGCTCCAGCTCAAGTAGTAGTAGGCAGGAATTGTGTTGTGTGCTGCAAGATATGCTCTTGCTAAGGGCTTGTGACTGCTGGCTTTTCCTTACCCATCGAAGAACAACTTCAGTGGGTGCCAGGAAACAGGCTCATCTGCACCGCTAAAACATGCAGTTTAGAAGTAGCTCACTGATGATCAGTAATTAGAAATGCATATTAGCTAGTCTTAATTTTCAAGGATGTTAAACAGCCTGTAGTGAGGCTGCACCTAACCAGTGCGTAGTAGGTATGTGTGTCAATGACAAAATAATTGGTACTTGTACCAAGGTCTAACATTAATCGGAGGTGTCATTTGCAACAAAAATAACTGACACAAGTTAAACAGTTTAAAATGCAGTTCCCTTGGTGTCTGAGATGGATCTGGGTGTCTGAGATATCTCTTCTTAAAGTACCTGCATGTGTTGTGTCCCTGTCCACGCTTAGCTTCCGTGCTAAGTAGCAATCGGTGCTCTATCAGCACCACCATTCTGCAGTCTCAGGTCTTTCACTGAACTGTGAAATACAATATAGTGTTAAGTTTATGCTGCTAACCCTCTTTTGACATATCAGCAGGCAAATAAAAGCCCCTCAAAAAAAGTCTTAGCCTGTTCTATTGATCATAGGAAAGATTTTCCTTGTGAAAAATAATTCAAGATCACCATTTCACAGATCACCTATTTACGTGTCTCCTGGAAAGCAGACGCCGTTCTTTGTACGGGTGTGCTAGCATTCGTTTGCATGCTCATAGGTACCAGGAGTCTTTCTGTATGATGAATCAGAAATTCAGCACGTTGAAGTTTGACAGTGAAACTGAAGAGTTAGGTAATACATAAATAATTGTTTCCCTGACAGATCTCTTCAAGCACATCACAGCCTGGAGTCCCGGGAGCTGTAAAACAAACTGAGGAGTCTGCATTGTTTCAGTTTGCTGAGGTATAATGGCTGAAATACGGTGGGGAAGGATGGGAGGAAGCAAGGAACCAGTAAGAGTTGTCACTGAATGGCTAAGCACCCTGTCTCATAAGGGATTCCCATCAGTAGATGTTTATCTTAATGACAACATTGTGTTAAGAAAATTGTGGGTGGAATAACCAGTTATTTGAGGAGATGTTGGACAGTTCTACCAGCTGTAGAATGCACAAAAGACATTGGGCTTGTGAACATTATCTGGCCTTTCATACCAAAGGACTGCTGCAGATGTTTTTTTTTCCAAATGGCCTTTTAATTTACATCTAGGAAAAAACCAAATAAAAGACATTCTGAAATGACACTATGCACTGCCTATGGAAGAGGCTGCAGCAGTGCAAAATGGCAACTGCCCTAGAGTTAGCAATCTTTTGGAAGATAAACTTACAGGTCAAAGGAAGCTTATCACAACAGCTACAAAGATACATAACAGCGTTGTTAGGTGGTAACTTATAAAGCCTATAAATAACCCGTAAGTATGCAAGCTATCCTTCTTTCTCCACATCCTGAAGATTTGGAGTTCTTAACTGCTTTTAAGAATTTCTTCTCCCGTGTGTTTAATGTGCATCTGTGAATTGACTTTCCACACATATACTCTTCTTGCCCATTTGGGGGAGTCTGGTACTGCTTGCAGAATCAGTTACACTAAAAGTATATTCAGGATGTGTCTGAAAAGACTGGGATTGGAGCTGGTGCTAGCATGGAGGAGCATAATGGGATGAAAAGGTACCCTGTTGGTTATTCCGTGTGCTTACAGAGGTTTGACTACATACAACACACTCCTTTCTGCTAAATGTTAAGCTAATTGTGTACTCTGTGTTTTTAGCTTGGCTAGGATGGGCCTTGATGTATTTCTTAGGAGGTCCAATTAAGAAATAACAATTTACTGATTCACGTGCCATAAAATACCTGACTACAAAACACCCCTATAAAAGATACAATAGAGTTAATATCTCTAATCATGAAGATGTTTTCATATGTGCCACTTTTTTTGAAAGTTACAAGTTAATTTGAAAAGTTCTTTTGAGAAAATTAGTGGAATTGAGCAGGATGAAGCCATGTGCTGAAGCCAACCTTTTCAACCAAGCAGAAGATATAAGCTGGAGAAAGTTTCTTGTGAATTTTATTGCAAAATATTGCACGAGTGAATCTGCTAAGTTAGTTTCAGAAATCTTAGCCATCTTACATTTTAATTAAACAGAAATTTTAGATGTTTGCAGAGTTGAACAGGGTATGAATTGCCTTTAGTGCAGCATTTCCGAATTGTCATGTAAAATCTGACTTAGCCGCACTTTTCAAAATTTCACAGAACCTAAAATCATTTCCTCTGCTAATTGAACAAACAACAAAATGACAAACTTGAAAATTGTCATACGGATGTGACAGTGCATTGAGTTGCATACCACTACGCTGAGCCAGCTCATTTGGCACATTGGAGTGCATGTATGAATCATCAAATGTTAGGTAGAAGAGGTGCTTAGAAAGTTAATTAGAAACTGGAGAGGACAATTTTAAAGTCAGTGTTAATCTCATTTTCTTGTGAAAATATTAAAATGTGTGTGCAGTTTGGAGGGGGTTGTATTTTTTTGGTTGTTTTTTCATTGTCTGGAAATAAGGGACAGGAATCTGGAAAAGGGAAAAAACAAAACAAAACCCTTTGCTGGCGATGGTTATTCCTCCTGTGTTACACTGTTGTTGTGAAACCTTAATGTCAGTGACTAACATCGTGGTTTATCCATAGTAATAGAGAAATGGCATTTTTTTTGAAGTTTGCAGCCTGATTTCATTTAGGTTGTTCCAGGGGAAAGAATTGAGCATGCTACAGAACCTCCTTAAGCTTTCTACCCCTGCTATTAAAGCTGCTTGTGCTGTTTCAAATATAAGGGCTTTCATTTGCACAGGGTGTCTTTGTCAAGTTTGGCAAAAATCCCATTCCTTACTGTGCCACTTCTTACTGGGTCCTGTCTATGTAAACGCATTACTGCATTTAGTAAGCTAAATTATGGTAAGCAATTTGCAGTAGGCTGCTGTCAGCAATGTACAGTGCTACAAAAGAAAAGAGAGAGGGAGAGAAGTAGTTATTTAGCCAGTAGCCAAGTAGACCTGTGAAGAAATGTGAAGTGTGCTGTGGTCTGATGTGCCTGGAGACTTTTGGCAGCCGTCCCAGCTCAGTTTTGGTTCTGGCTGGGTGTTCTTCATATGTTCCCTTTCTCTTCGCCGCCTTTGCGGCAGGGTGAGTAAGAGTGCCTCTTTGTGAAGACAGTGATCCCATTGAGTAGATTTGTCTTTTAACATGGACACCTTTACCCCAGGAGTACAAGTCCCCTGTCACTCAGAAACAGCTCATTATATGTAGGCGTAGCATGGGATTCTTTCTTCTTTACAGCCTCAGTTAGCCTTTCATCTGGTTGTCTGTCCCAAGTGCTATAGTCTTCAATTAAAGCCCTTGAGGATTTGGTTAATGAGGCCTGCCCAGTGACTTGCCACAACAGATAATGAAAATGCTGGGAGTAAGACTTCATTGGGTCCTGCGAGCGCGCAGGCAAGCACCTTGGAGGTCTTCGAAGATGATGTGACGTCCTCCTAAGAGTTTGTTTTGAAATTTGGAGTGTTGCCAAGTTACTTTCTCATTCCACTCTGATCTTGGAAATACTTGGCCCTACTTTTGTCCTTCTCATTTGTACCTTTATGGAAAGCCATTATATGGGCCAGTGATTTCTGAGCAGTGGGCTGTGTTCCTTAGCGCGGTGGCTGTTTGCAAGCTGTCTGCTCACATGGGCTGGTTGCTGTCATCCTCCTTGCCATGTGAGGGTAGCAGAGCAGATGGGATCCCTTGCTCTCTTGATCTTACTGGATGTGTGTTTGGCAAACGTGAACAGATGGTGATGACTGCTTCATAGAGAAGAAACACAAGTACCTCTTAGGTTTACTTAGCTAAACTCTCATCCGTTATTAAACAAAGAAAATGCTTCCTGAGAGTGGAAGCAATAAAATTGCTGGTTTACCCATCTTAAAAACAAAATGAAGCCAAAACCCACAAACTCTTCACTTTCACATGCTTTTCTGAAGTTTTTCTTTAGGTGATTTAATCAAAAAAGCAATCGCATGCAGCATGCAACAAGGTGGAATTTTCTTTGCTAGTCTAGCAGGTTACTATCATTTAAGAAAAATGCGTGCTCGAGGATGATTTTGTCCCTGTTGCATGCTCACGTACTCATTTTGAGCAGGCTTGCGGGCAACCCTTTCTGTTTATTTCTGTGCTGAACAGAAGGTTTGAATTCAAAACTTTTGGTCAAAATGCCTTGAAATTGGGAGTGTGAGCGCTAGTCAGTATTTTCTCTTCCAGCCTTCCCTTAGGTAAAGCTGTAATCTTCCTAGGTAAAGCCGTTATGTAAAATAGACGAACATGTTTGCTGTTTGCCTGTATACTGAAATTATTAAATATCTGTGTTGAAGTGAAATGCCTGTTCTAGGAGGGAAATGAAAAAGTGGTACCATGGCACATGCTTCTTATGCAAACTAGAATGTAACATAGTAGTTAAAATGCTGACCTGCATTGTAGTAAAAGATAACTTGATCCTAACAATCCCCAAGTTAAACCTCTGCATAAGAAGGGGCTATTTGTGGTTGTAGTACTGCAGGTTCTGATTATTCTAATTAAAACTGGAAGATGGTGTTAAAACAGGGAATGAGATCTGTAATCTCACTGAGGGCTGATTGATCAGCCATCCTCTTACTTCTGATGTTTGGCCAGCAACTTTGGCAGAATGAGTTCTAAGTTTGTCTCTTGCTGTTTGTTTTTTTTACTAAGAAGAGAATTTTTTTACTGAAGTGAAATCTTGGCTTCCTGTCTTTCTATTAGTACTACAAGCATCTCGCTTGCATTTTGTTAGGAGCACCCATTCTCTTGTCAAAACGAAATTATTTACTCACTCCTCACATTGTGCATCAGGAGGCAAGATATGCCCACATGTTCTCAGGTTATACTTCAGTGTGTGCGTGTTTTGTGTCCCTTTTCTGCCATTCATACTGCATGGAAAAAGTCATTAAAAGCTGAGAATTTATTGCAGTAGAAAGATAAAAAGTTGAGGCCCTCTTCCTGCAAAGTGCGCTGTGCAAGCTCACTTACTCCAGTTGGGGTCCTGAGCAGGTTCACTGAACTACCTCAAAGCAAAACTAGGATTTTGAATTACTTTAATATTAAAAATAATTATTAATGCACATTCAGGTATTTATTCACTGTATTTTAAATAGCTTACAGTAAAATGGATGTTCTGGATTTGGCGGGGGGGTTGTAATGAATCTCCTTGACAACTGAAAAGTAAACTATTATAATAAAAAGTAAAATAAAAGTAAAGTAAAATTGAAATTTAAAAAAGTAAATTATTATTATTCTCTCTTCCTTTGCTGTCCTATTAAACTGTCTTTGTCTTAACTCACGAGTTTTACCTTTTTTCCATTCTCCTCCCCATCCCACTGTGGGGGGAGGGGGGGGGCTAGCGAGCAGCTATGTGGTACTTAGTTGCTAGCTGAGGTTAAACCACAATATAATGCCATGCCAGAAAAGATCAAATATGAGAAATAATGATTAATTCTTGCGTTGGTGAACTGATAATGCTGCACTTGGAAGCAGGTCAGAAAAAATTTGGCTGCAAAAGTAATTCCCTGAAGTGCGGTGGTAGTTATTTACTCAGTGCTGGTGCTGGCACACCAACATCTATTTAGAAGGATAGATTCGATCTCCAGACGTAAGGGTCTTCTTTTTTCTAACTAAAGAAAGTGAACCAAGCAGTGCTTGAGAGGACAAATGGTCCTCTTCTATATCTAACCAAATGGGAAATACTGCCCAGGCTTTCCAGGAGAATTTTATTTAACCTTGACCACCACAGTTCATGTTTTTAAGCAACAGGTATGTCTTGTTCACTTAGTCACATAAAACACATGGCATGATAGAATATTAGCTGTGGACAATACAAACGTAGAAAAGAATCCATGAGCCTAGTGTGAGGAAGAAATTCTGTATTTGCTTGTATCCTGCTGACTCCTAAATGCCTGTTAAGTGTTTCTTGGATGGGATTGCCTATCTGCCAGGGCCTTCTGCCAGAAAGATCTAAAAGTCACTGATTTAACTAACTCCTTAATTTTTTCATTCTTTTTCTCCCTTCCTTTCTGTCTTTCCTGTGTGCCACTGAAATATTTTCTCCTCTGTTCGTTTAAAACCTAGATCTCATCAAATACTTCCCAGTTGTCAAGTCCTGAGCCAGTAAAGCACTGTGGGAAGTCGGCACTCTTCCAGTTGGCAGAGGTAAAGTTATACCCGTTAGCATCACAATGGGAAGATGTGTGTATCTTTTCCCCCAAAAAGTATGAGTTGTGTAAGGTTTGCTGTAGCATCAAATTTAGTATTTCCAGAAGCACAAATTAGTAAATAATGGAATAATAAGAGAATTAGGCAGTTGCAATGGCTGCAGGGACCTAGCTTTTCTTTATACGCTTGTTAATGTGCATAGTTTCTTGGAGACCACACAGGAAAAAGTTATACTTCTTTTTAGAAAAAAATAGCCTTATAACTGTAATAAAAACAATGCTCAGGACAATAGCAAAGACAAGAGACAGCAGCGTTGTTCTTAATGAAGAGCTGAATACCAGGATTCAAAAAGTAAAGCTTTGGTATAAGAGCTGGAAGGTGCATTGCTGAATGTGGACCAAGAATAAGAAGAAAAAAGGGACTTTGAGATCATCAGGAATCTGTATGAAGAGTTGGAAGTTGAAGCAGTGTATTAAGTTCTGAAATTGGCAGCTATAAGCAGTAATTAAGAATACTAGGTCAGGTTTCCCAACAGTCCTAGAAATTTTCTGTGAGTCTTAAATATACCTTGTAGAGGTCTCCCCTTTGATATGTAGGAATCACTCAAAAACCTTTGAGGCTTGGCATGCAAATGTTCTTCTTGATGACTGAAAGATGAAGATACATGCTGCATTCCAGGTAAATACAGGACAATGCTAACACCTTACTAGTACACTCTTCTCCCCACCCCCCCCCCCCCCATTTCTGTGAGGAAAATGGTTCTCTGGATCCCATTTAGTGGCACCCAGCTGTATATTCTTGCTGGTGAGGTTAATCCCTCCCAGGGAAAAAAAGACAGAGGTTGGAAGCACTGAAATAAAAGTATTTCATACCTTGTTCCATGGATAGTAATGCTACTATCTGCCTTTATAGGAACTTAAATGAGTGTCAGAAAACCTGCTTTACCCTACAGGCAGTCCTTGACAGCAGTAGAGTTTCTGCATGTGTGCTACCTTGTCAGCAGTGCCTATGCAAGGGTGATTACACCTAGCTGTGATCAGTGATCCATAAGGGCATTTGACTGTTGCAACCCCGGGACAGCAGAAAGGCTAGTAACACTTAACCAAGGACACCAGAAGTTTCTGAGGTGTCCTCTGTCACAGGACAGCAGCAGGCTTTGAGTAGCGGTGTTCAGAGTGAGGCTGTTGCTGAGTCCAGCCTGACTTTTGGAAGTCAGCATTAAAAGTTGTGATGTGACTGTGAAGCTTGTGAAGCCCTAATGTGGGGGAAGGATGGGCACATGTATACAGGAGTGTGGAGTTAGTACTGCAATTGGTGGGAAAAGTGAAGCGGAGTCTGGCAGCGTGGCATTTGCCTGTTGGACTGGTTTCCGTGATCTCTCCTTCAGCAATTGCTCAAATGGATTCCTACAAGCCTAATTTAGTATAGAAAATGAATGTTGAAGGCTCTGATTCAAACTGAGAAAAGCATGGCAGACGTGCTAAGCACATCTTCCTTATCTCTAGCTCTTGTAGGACATCAGTGCTATTGATTTTTTTTTTCCAATTTTGGAGATCTCTGTAATGTTGGATTGTAATTGGGTAAATAAAATGAGAGATTCAGCTTAACTTTCCAGATGGCAGTTCAGGACCTGGTTTAGAGCATCCCAAATCAACTGCGTTCATCACCACCTCGAGGGTGTCCTAGGTTTGCAAGTTCATTTGGCAGATGCTGTGCCACTGGAGAGGACTGGACTGCTGTCTCCATGCTGCTGGCATGGCAGGGGTCGGGCGCGTGGGAGCCTCTCTGCTTCAGCACTCCACACTGCTCTGCTCCTCCTTCATCTCTCTGCTATGTGGATTAACCAATTTTATCTTCTCTCCCCTCCCCCCCGCCCCCCCTTCCCTATGCCTTCCTTTTTGATATTTCACAGTATTTCACAGATGGTGATAAAATAAAATGCAGAAGTGGGTTAAATTATTTTCTAAAAAATTCTGAGAATTTCTAAGTTTCTGAAAAATGGTTGAAGCAGCCGCTCTGCAGTCTGAAGCCTGGGAGGCTGTTGCTGATCAGCCCTGCTGAGTCTCTTGCTGTGCCTAAATGCATGCTTTGTCTTTAGCCTTCAGTGCAGAGGCATGAGAGTGAAGGGAGGCAGTGGTGGGAGCGCGCATCACCTCCACAAGGCAAGGAGGCCACTTCTGTCTGGAGTGCTAACAGCACTAACAAGGCTTGGCTGTAAGCGGCGTTTGGAGACTTGAGCTGTGACGGTCAGAGCTTGGGGGATGCTGTGAAGAGCTGCAGCTTCCAGGAGACACAGAGATATAGCATTGTTAACCGTTTTTTGGTTATTTCCTTTACGGCAATGATGGGTTGATTTCTGCAAAATTGACTTTGTGGGCCCATGTGGTTGAGAGCAATGAAAACTGAGTTTGGGGGGATAGGGGGAGCTAAAAGGTTGTAAACACTTAAATTCCCTAGTCTCTAGAACTCCCCCTTTTTCTAAGGAAGCAAGTATAAGAAACCTGCAAGCCTGATCAGATATTATGGGATATGTCTTTAAAAGTAGAACATTTTCTTCTTCATACTAATGGCCAATACTGAGACTGATCCTTTTAATTTGTTTAGAAAAAGATGATTTCTTTGCACCTAGCTCAAACCTGAAACAAAGCACTCTGTAAAGTATTGAAGAGGATCATGACCTGATGCAGGAAAAAGATTCTGGAGAATAATCAGCTACCAGCTTGCCAGACAGCGTCCCGTACTCTTGAGGAGTAGTAAAGGTTACCAAAGGCTTGAGGGCTCTTACTTCATTTTGGTTTCATAGCGTCTCTTTTATATGAGTCCTACAGGACACCAGCAGGCAGTGCCATAGCCTGACAGGAGTAACCTTCTTAAGCTATGACAATGAAATGATTTTGTAATCAACTGTCTGTCTAAGCCTTCAAAAACACCACCAGCTGGGTTGCATACTGGTGTAGACTGGTGCTTAGCCACTGGAGTCTGTTTTCGAGTGAGAGAGCATGTGCTTCAGTTCATCCTACTCTTCAAAGGCAGTCCTGACAAGAAGATCCCCAAATCTGGAAATAGCTTTTAGTGTCCAGTGGTGTTATCCACTGGAGCAATGGTGGAGCCAGGGTTTTATTTATAACAGCATGCACAGGTCTGCACTTCTTTTTCGGTATATAATCTTATGAATGAATTTTTGGAAGAGGGAGGAAATAATCTATTCAAAAGCTGTATGGTAAACATAAAAGAATTGTGCTGGTAAAATAATGTTGTTCTTTTTTCTCCCCCTCTGTTTTTTCTTTAGATTTCTTCAAGTACATCCCATTCAGGTCCTTCTGATGTAACAAAACAGTGTGGAACATCAGCATTATTTCAGCTGGCAGAGGTAATATTAAAATACTGGTGACTAATTACCACAGGTGCAGTGGGGCGGAGAAGTTAATGATGTTGATTGCCGAAGTCTGGAAGGCAGAACAGTGCTACAGTTATAATTACACGGTTGCTTATAGAAGGATAAATTATCGTGGCTTGGGTGCCACAAGCCAAGATTTCCCCGGACTAGCTATCAGCTTGGAGGTTTCTAAGAGTCTGTGCTGCAGCTGAGAAGAAGTACCAGTCTCTGGTGGCAAAGGGACTTCTCAGTCACCATTGAACTTGTTCCAATTCCTTGTTTTGGCATTTCAACTGTTTGGTTTGGCTGGGGGGTGCAAGGAGTTGAGAGAGGGGGCTGGATTAGTCTGTTACTCAGATTAGGGCATTGCCATTACAAATACCTGTTAAAGGTCATTACCTGCTTTAATTTATTTTTCCTTTCCATGTCTACTGTTTTTTGAAGTGGGGAGTAAACAGGTCAATAACTTCTATAAAAACTCTGCTATGATGCTGTCAGCAGATCCTCCTTCTGGGAACAGTTAAAACCAATGGCCTCTTATTGAAATGTTGTATTTCTTTTGTTTATAAGCTTTTTTTTTAAGCTTTCCCAATCTTAAAGGCTGTGAATTGCACGTTTTTTTAGAGCTCACAAAACAGAAGTCTCTTTTTTGTAGCCACATCTGTAGCCCTCTGTACTACTGGCTACTGCAGAAGCAGCAAAGGTATAAAGAAAAAAAAAATCCATTGGCGAGGGGTCTGTGGGTTTAATTAACAATATATTATTACTGTCCAATGAGCTGCATTTTAAAGATTGATCTTTAGCTTTTGAAAACCACAGGCTATGTTTACATTGCAGTGCAGTAAAAAAGTCACAGAAGTACCTTGGTACCAAGAATCCACCTCAGCATAGTTGTGGGGCTCTCCTCTGCATAATTTAAGCTGCTTCCTAATAGACACTGTGCTGCCCAAGCTCCGGTGTTTCCAGTGCTCAACCTAGCTTGTCCTGAGCCGGATCAGGAGTTTCTGCCCTGTGCAGCAAGAATTTCAGAAACTTACTGCAAAGCATTCTATCATTGGTGTTATGCTCATACATATATTGTAAGAGAGATTTTCAGTTTGCAAGGAAGAAATACCTTGCTGATTTGAGAAATCTAAAACTGACCTGAAGAGAACCCAGTGATCTGGAGAGTCCATCCATACTGACCACATGGCCCGTGGGCTGAGCTGCGGGATAGGGGAACTCCTTATGTCTGGTTCAAAGCAAGCCTCTTCCATCTGGTTTTGCCTCAGGTGGCTGTTGGGTTGACATTTGTTTTAAAAAGAAAATAGCACTGGGAATTCAGCTTGGGGGCTTTGAGAGGGAGAGTAAGAAGAAGAAAGCATGTCTTCCCAAGAGTAACTGCTTGGTGCTGTGAAGGACTACCCTCTGTAGCAGTGTCAGCATAGCTTACAGGTGATCCAAAACCGAGAGGATCTCCCAAGTCAGTGCTGAAGGAACATGGCAGTTTGAGGACTTTTTTACATCTCTTATTTTGAATATTGCTGTTCCTCAGACGGTATGAGGGTTTTGGTTTCCATTAATGTTATCTCCAGGAGGAGATAACCATGGCAACCACTGCTGCTTTGCAGTTCTTTGCAAAATAAGTCTGTGACATGAGAAGAAAGATTTGGAAGGCTTTTTTACTACCTTCCAAATTATTTTGCACATTCAAGTAAAAGAAAATAATCTCGATTACTGAGATTGAATTACCCCCACCCCCCCACCCCCCTTCAGGGCCATTTGCAAAATGGAGGAAAGAATTGTATGTAGGGACATTTGGGAGTTGAAGGGGATATGGATGTAAGATTTCAAGTAACTTGTCTGTGGCAACTGTGAGAGATACTGTATCGTTCCATTGCATTTAGAGTATTCTGAAAATCAATCTAGCAGTGGGTTTCCAGGTTATATAAAAGGCACTTAAAGGATCATGGAAACACCACTGAGATCAGTTGGAGTCTTTTTCCATTAGAGCGGTAGAACCCGCCAGCCTTATTCTAGCACTTAGCCATCATCATGTCACATCAGTTTCAGTAGGGCTTCAGCATATTTTTCAGTATTGTCCTTTACCATAGTTTGCTTTCGTGAACTAAGATGCCAGAGAGATCCCCTGTGTAATGCTCCCGTTAATATAGGTAAGTAATATTAACAGTTCATGTTTGTTTCATGGGACTATTTTTAAACTCATTTTAGATGTGCCTTGCTTCAGAAGGAGTAAAAGTGAAAGAACCTGGGAAAACAAAAGTGGAAGCACCAGAAGATGTGGGAAGGGAAGTTCCAGAGGAAATGGAAGTAGAAGAACTGGAGAAAACAACAATAAGAGACTCCTGTAAAGGAAAAGTAGAACAATCAGAGATAGAGAAAATGCAAAACCCCGATGAGACAAAAGCTGAGGAATCAGAAACTGCAAGATGCAGAGATTTTACTAGTCTTGCAATGGAGAGCAGTCCTTTTGAGAGAAATGATAACACAAAAGATCACATGTGCTGTTCTCCAGAGCTTTCAATGGCTGACATGAATATCCTTGGGCTAAAGCCGGAAAAGATAAAGAAGAAAAAGAAAAAAAATAAGTTGGACCGGCACACAAACGAAAAATCCACCCCCAAGAAACCTTCTAAAAAGAGACAGTCCTCTGAGTCGGACATTGAAAGTGTAATGTATACAATTGAAGCTGTTGCAAAGGGGGACTGGGGTGCTGAGAGACTCGCGGAAACTCCCCGCAAAAAAACCCGCCCTGTCTCAAATGTGAAGGGAAGTGTGTTGGATACAAAATCACCAAAGAAAAAAGTGAAATCGAAAGAGAAGAAAACATCAAAGGAGAAACCCACGGAGACCACCAAAGAATCAAAGCCTCCCGATTTCCTTAGTATTGCAGCCAGCAAGGAAGTACCTTGTGAGGCTTCTGATAACATAAAAGTGGAACCACTGACCCCAACAGAGGAGGTGGTACCCCAGAACTTACCAGGACAGGTCAAAACTGAGGACAGTGACTGTGTTAAAAAGATAGAAACCTGTGGCTCCAGGAAATCAGAGAGATCTTGCAAAGGTGCTCTTTATAAAACTCTGGTGTCAGAGGGCATGCTCACATCTCTGCGCGCTAATGTGGACAGAGGTGGGTGGCTTTGAGTGTTTCATTTACAGCATGAACCGCAAAAGCCTGCCTGGAGTGGGAGGAAAAGCAAAAGTCCATGTTTAAACTGGAGTTTGAGCAGTGTGTGATGGGAATGCCGTGTCTGGTCGCCTGAGATGCTGGGGGCAGGTGGAGGGGATGGACTCCATGGTCCAGGACAGGTCTTCTCGAGTCCTGCCCTCTGTGTTTGTACTTACCTCACAAGCTCTTAACCTCTCCCTTTTTGTCATTCATGATCTGAGATTCAGCTTTTTGACCAAAGGCTTTGTTGGTTAATTTGTCAGCCTGCTGATAGATGTATGCAGGACTTGTGTTGTATGTAACCCCGAACAATTAGCTTGTTTCTATATAAACAACTCTTGTCCTTGTGAGCATAGTTCTCAGTCCTACAAGAAGCGAATGTGTTGTGCTTTTGCTTTGGTTGTTAGTTTTGCTGTAGGTGGTGAGCGAGAACCCTTTACCTTGTGGAAGGATAAATTTGAGATAATTTCTGGAAGCTTTCAGTGAAATGTCTTGAAATGTGTTTTTCTGATAAGTAGATTTATATGTGTTATTAGAACAGTCAGAAAAGAAAGAGATGTTTGTAATTTAGGGAAGTTTATTACTGTAAATCTAGTCATGTCTTTCTCCTCCTTTATACCTCGAGAGAGCCTGACTTCAGAGGTAGTATAAAAAATGGGGGGCGGGGGGGGAGCCAGATAGTTAACAATATCAACATTATCTAGTTTAAAGTAAATAAATAAATGTCTTGTAACCCCTTTAAGTTGCAGTACTGAATGGGTACACAAGTTTCCTTCTGAGCCCACTTTGTTTTGGCACATTTTTCTAAAGATGAGAAACAATTTTCTGCCTTCATCCCAGGAAAAAGAAGCTCAGGAAAAGGCAACTCCTCAGATCATGAAGGATGCTGGAATGAAGAAAACTGGGCTTTTTCCCAAAGTGGGACAAGTGGGAACAAAAAACTGAAAAAGCCTAAGCCAAAGGAAGAGTTTGTTTTTGGGTAAGTTGTGGCTTAACACTGTTCAAAGTTGGTTAGGTCAGCCTGGTGACTTAAGACTGAGTCCTCCTCATTGCAGCAAGTGAACTGCATCCAACACCCAAATAATCACAATTAGACAGAATTCCTGAAAATTACAAACCCCGCTGGGCTGAGTCATGCTCTAGATACCTGTTGTTTATATACCAAAGTAATTCCTTTGAGATCTTTCCTGGTTTACACTGCTGTAAACAGATTTGAATGACGTTATTTGCTCACTTCTAAAAAAACCATGTCATATTTACCCACTCAAGAGGTGATGAAGAGGGTTACTTATATTTTCAGAGCACTTCGCAAGCAGTATTTAAAGTTCCGTGTAGGCGTTCAGTCATCATAAACAGAATTAGTCTAGAAAGAAGAGATTGCTTACAGTGGAAGAGTAAACAATGTTCTAATATTGGCAAATAATTATGATAAATATATCATTTTTCCATTGTAGAGACAAGATATTTAAACTGTTCGCGTACACTTTGAAGAAACAAAATATATCAGAAGAATAATTAATGATTACAAATGTATTAAAATTTAGCAAGGCCACACAGAATTACTTTTCTAGTGTATGAATAACAATTTTTGTCAGAGTATTACAGAGTTATTTAACTGCAGGCGTAGTTGTTAAATCTGCTTAGCCATTCATACTTACTTGCAAATTCTTGAAGACTTCCAATTATCTGAATTCAGAGGGTGAAAATGAATTAAAAAGGAGTACATTTTCCACACTTCATGCTTAAAATTGTAATGTGTTTCTTTTGTGCAGGCTTGCAGTAGCCTTTTTTTATAACCTAGTCTATGTGAAATTTAGCTGCAGCTCACTTTACAGCAAAGATATTAAATTGATGAAAATCCCCAAGTCTTGTTTGCTTGGAATAGTCAAGAAAAATTAATGGAACACTTCTTATATTTTTAGTGCATTGTATATAAGTATAGCAAATATTTTTTAAATTTAAATTGAAGGATTGAAAACTTTTTACACCTAATGGTGTGAAAACTGAATGCATGAAGACTTAGCCAAAAAAAAAATTGTAGTTACAAATGATTTATTCAAAGTAGCTAAGAAAATTGTGTAAATAATTACTTCATTCGACAAATACTGTTCTGCCATTATTAGCTCGCTGGATGGGGAAAATACATATTTGCCAATCTTGCTTCTTGATTCAGTCATGTCATTAATGAATATTATTTAGTGAACTCTGTAAAGGCAGAATGGGTCATTTGTGGAGTGTAAGTGCTGGATAAGGTATCCATGATCCCTGTTCATTGCACTACCTGATCTTCTGGCTATTTGAAGAACTAGTTTTACCTCTACCTGCTCCTCCTAACTCTTTCTGCTCCCTTCAGCATCACCTTTCAGCCTCATTTTGTGTGTGTGTAGGGGGGGAAGGTCCTCACCCCTTTGGAATTATGTCTTTCTCCCTGTGTCCTCTTACCTTCTTCTCCATCAGCAGTTGCCCGCACTTCCCCGATGGTCTCTGTCAAGTGTGCTTTGTCCATGTGCAGCCCACTCCTTTGCTGAGCAGTGCTCTGCCAGCATGGATCCCCTGCCAGGGCTAGGCTGTACGGCATGAAGACCTCAGCTACATGTGTCTAACCAGGCTTGTGAGATACTCTGAAAATTCATGACAATGTGAATGATATTTTTTTTTTTAATAATTAATCACTGACGTAGTGATAGCAGCCCATGTTGCACAAGCTATAAATTACTAGCTAAGATGGCAGCTCGTTTGCTTTCAGGGTAGGTCCTTCCTAATTAGAGCTGCAGCCCCTCATATGCCCTTGGGGCAGGAGACAGGCAGGTGGCAACAGGCAGTGGGAGAGGAGCTGGGGCAGAGGATGGAATTGTATGACAGCTGCCAAAGCAGAAAATCGGCTTCTTTTGTGGTTGTCAGGGAACATCCGCGTGGAAGAGAAAGGCAGCAGTACCGAGCTATCTTTGTGATTTAAAAACAGAACAGAACATGCATGTGTGCGCGCACACACACAAAAAACACCCAAAACAAACAAAACCAACCAACCCTACCATGCACGCAGTCTGCCAAGAGCCAAGGCTGCATTTTAAGATGGAAGGTTGCTTACCAGAAGAAGTAATGATTACAGAGACAAAATGAAGTATCATTCTGTGTACCAAAGCTTTCAGAATGCAATTTGTTTGAAGTGCTGCTTCAGAGAGCAGAAATGCCATGTTTCTTGTGATACTTCCAAGTGTACAGTGTGTAAGGGCCATCCCTCCAACAGTCACGCCAACTTCTGTCAAGTTCAGGTTTTCCATAGCAAACGGTATTAAAGACGAGTAGAAAATGTCATTGTTCCTCTGTCATTGACGGTGCTATTTATAATCTGCCTAGCTGTGCACACTGCCTTTTATTAAAATACAGTTCCTTCCTATGCTCCTGCCTGGCTGCAAAGATTTGCTGGAACAGAGTGCTTATGCAAGACTTGCGTAGTCATTACAGCCAGAAGTGCCATGCCATACCATCCTGTTCAAGTGGTGTGTTATCATCCAGCTATGAGGAACAACAATAGCATGTCTGTGGATTTCTTGAGTTGTAGGTAATGTAGTTAGCGTCATTCAGGTTGGGCTGAAGTATGAGGGATGTTGAGTCTCCTGAAAGCATGAGCTAGTTGCATTTGTCATCTTGCAACAAATAAAATATGAGGGGAGGAAATACAATTCCTCAGAACAAATACAAAGCTAATTGCCACCCCAAAGCATCGGGTTTTAGAATATCCCCAGAAGACTGAATAGTTTGACATTTTTCTTCTGGTTTGAATTGTTGTTGTTTTCATTCTGGTGTAAGGACTTTTATGTGAAGTTATTTTATTGGTTTGTTTATTTATTGGTTTTATTGTCTTTTTTTCATTCCCCTCACGGAACAGACAAATCTCCTGTACGAATATGTGCAGCAGACAGAGTGAAGTGTCACAAGTGTGACACTGATTTTTTTTTTTTTTTTTTTCCTAATTTTAATATATGCAACTAATGTAATCAATTTATACTGAGTTACAAATGCAGAAGCTGGAGTGTACATTCTCATCCCAAAGTTGAATTAATATATACTAGTTTGATGTTTACAGTGTGTGTGCACTTATCTCTTTCCCTGTCTGTCTATGTAGATAGGTATGTATATATGCACACATGCTCCTAAACAATATTTTTTTTTTCTCCAGAAATGGAGTTACATTTAATTTGATTGGTTTTGTTTCCCCTTTAGCTTAGCAAAGTTGGAAGAAGAATTTGAAAAGAAATTCAACAGCCTCCCTCAATACAGTCCTATTACCTTTGACAGGAGAAATTCATCTGTTCCAAGGAAAAAGAGAAAGGTTGGAAGCGGCTCATCTGAACAACCAAAATCCAACAAAGGTAAATTACCATGTGCAATACATTCTTAAGCAACAACAATGCTACGACAAGCTCAGGAATTTATACTTCCTTACTTTACTGTTACATGTGAAAAGTGTGAAGTCAAAGAAAATGTTTTTCTTGCATTGAAGTTAGTTGGTTCTCACCTGGGTTAGTTTTCAGGCTGTACTCTTGATTCCTGATTTTCATGCTGAGTAGAACTAGTTAGAATTTGTACATGAAATATATTCCTCATAGCAAGCAAATTTATCAAAAACATGAATATTTGTGAGGTAAGTGAATTTGACAAGTTTTCCTAGGAGAAAATGGGGAAAAATTGGCAAATGAGCAAAAGGCTACATTTTGACATTTTTCAAAATGTAGTTTTATGCCGGTTTGCAGTTCACTGTAATTTTAGGCTCTATAAATTAAAACATAAGATACCAGAGATGTCTGAATGGAACATCTGGATTTTTTTTTTCCATCAAGATTTTAACTTTCTATCATAAGTTTGGAGCAAAAATGTCCTGACATGATAAAAAAAGATTAGAGGACAGGAAAACCAACTCCATAGGCAGGTCCATTGCTGAGGCTCTTGGAGGGAGAAACTTGTGACACATTTGGCTGTTTTATGTACAGACAACCTGTGACACAGGAATGGTAAAGAAGTGAAAATATGGTAGGGAAAACTACTTGTAGCCTGTGGCACAAATACTGATGCATATATACAGTGCAGAAGCATCACAAAATGAAGGAATGATGTACCAGTAATTCTACAAGACAAAAGGATGCTCAAAAGAATCCTCATTATGCACAGTGTACAATGTGAAGCTGGTTTCCTTTTCTGCTGCTATGGTAGTGCCACTGACTGACAGGTTTTCAAATCTAATACGGCTATTTTAGCCAGGCGACCCTGGATTAGATCTATGCCTTTTGAATGCTTCACAAATAATCACATTACAGTATGCAGGATTGAGCAGCTGTTCTTTTCTAGTGCATGCCAATTTTGGTATTGATTTTTGTATTGATATAATTAGATGTGGAACAGTCAGTTTTGCAAAATTAGACTTGCGCTAATACCAAGTGAGTTTCGACTTCAAATGCCTTTCATTTTTCTATGATATATATTTGACAGAACTTCTTCAATGAGCATGAATGAATTGCTTTACAGTATGATAATACAGTGGTTAATTAAGCAACATCTGTTGGGAACAAGATCTCCTCATCTACTGTGATCTGGCAGTTGAAGTTGTAATAGCAGCTCCTTGGATTTCTCGCTACAGTATTTACCTGTTCAAATGTCTGTATGCCTAAAAATTTTGCAGGCCCTATGTTGTTTGGGAATGGCACGCTGGAATGCTACCTCCAGTCAAGTAGCCCAGAACTGCATTCTGCTTTTGGCTAGGTTCATATGTGAGAGCTTCATTTTTATCCTTGTTTGCATCACTTAAAAGGCTTTGGAATATATTCACCCATGTCTCAAGGGAAGGTCAGAAACATAACTGCAGGCAGGTTACAAGCCTGATATCAGTAGTTTTGGCACAGCCCTGCGGAGCAGGCCGTGGAGCATTTGCCTCTAGCTGACAATAAGGGCTCTTTAAACTAAGCCAGCTGACTGCACTGAAGCAGATGGTAAACAGTCACATGAACTTTTCCACCAGCTGAGCTGTGGGGTTGCAACAAGCAGCCTCAGGGCAGGAATATCTGATCGTGACACTGCTGTTCCTGTAGCGAACATCTAACCGCAGCCCCGAACTAAATACAGACAGAGCTAGTGATATCTGCTCCTAATTTCAACGAATGTTGAATTCACTCAAGTAAGCTGGGCAAGCTGTCAGCTTGTGTCAGTCATTCCAGCTCCCGGGAGAGTGAAGCTCAGTTCTCAAGAGGTGACTGAAAAACTTTCCGACAAAGCATTTTTCTTTTGGAAAACAAAGATTACTAAAAAGTAAATACTCCATGGCAATGGATCGATTTTAATTTGTTTTATTTTGTTAGGATGCTTAAAATTAGGATGTGCGTCGTGGATTTGAAATGACCTGAAACAAATTGCATATAAGCAAGCTTACTAGCTTAGTAGGAAAACTGCTCCAGCTGAGCCAAACATTCATTAAGCTGAACCCTCAATTTAATTTGTGGTGTACTGACAGGCCATTCAGCCTCATCATGCTGTTGGCTTGCCTGTGAACTGTGATGAGTCCAAAGATGGTTAGAGAATACTGACTTCCGAAGGTGTTAAGCATACAGGTCTGCAAATTAAGCTTCTGCAAGTATTGCAGGAAACGAAAATGGCATATTGTGCAAAATATGCTTGGTTTGGAATGATTCTGGGTTTTTTGAATTATCATGGTTTTTACACCATCAGAATTAAACAAAAGTAGCATCTTATTCTTGCAATGGGGGATGAGCATGAACTGTGAAGGGTCAGTATAGTCTTATGGGTGTGACCGTGTTGGGATGTAGGAGCCCTTAACTTCACTCTGCTGCGCTCTGCATTACTGTGTCGTGTGGAGTTGTTTCTGCTGCTTTGCTCTTCCTTGGGGTTGTCTCTGTCTGTAAGGTAATTAGAAGAGATGTCAGCGCAAATAGTGCCTACTAGTGGTTGGGGCCTCTGGATGTTTCCAAACAACAGATAATAATCACCAGGGGTAGGTTTAGTTTTAGACTCTTTAAAATCATTCCTTGCTTTTTTCTGAATGAGCATGTGCAGGATTGTAAACTTCCCAGGCATTCTCAGTTCTCAGATAAGTACTTAATTTTTGCAGTCTACAGATCAGTGCCTACTAAATTACATTTAAAATTTGGAAAATAAGTTGGAGTGCTGCACACTAAAACTTCCCCAGGATGTTAGGTGAATAAAAATGGAGAAATGTGTTTTATTTTGGAGTAAATAGTGCCAGATTGATTTTCTGTCAAATGTCATTAACCTATACCTACAAGAAGCCTGATCTGGTACCTAACCCAAACAGCCAGGATTGTCAGGATGTTTTCCTACTCCTAAGCGGAAAATGAGTGGGTCAGTGCCCACTGACTCCTTCCATTGTGCTTGTCATGTCCAGTCCTCACTTCAGTCAGTTCTTTTCACACCTGAAGAGCCCTGTAATGTGAAAGCTCTTTCAAATCCACATGTATAAGGGAAAATTTGAACTTTCTTAAACAAGAGGCATTTTTTTTCCCAGAGCTTTCCAAATTGTCCAAATTCTGCTCCCACTGAAATTAATGGGGGTCTTTCTTCAGTGGGAGCAGGACTGAACAAGCCATAACACTTTGGCAAATTCTACCTCTAGCATTTTGAACTGGGAGTGTGCATATACAATAATAATGTCACAAAATGGCTGAAAAATACAGCTATGCTGAATCTGTGCAGATGGCCTGCTCCGACATTTGCTGGAGCTGTGACTGATTTTTTTTTTTTCTTCTTGCCAATGGCATATGTGCCAAAATATCCCACCACACAGAAGTCAGCAGTCTGCAGTGAGTCACTAATCCACTTGTATGCAAAAATGAGCAACAGGCATAGTCATTATTTCTGCCTTGTACTGTGAAGAAATGCTCACTTACACACTAAGCACTTCACTAAAGCTTTCATTTTGGGAAGGCAAGGAGAGGAATGCATAGTGTGCTTTCATTTGGGAAAGGGATTGTCTGCAGGTTTTTTTGTCTGTGGCCTCTAGGACTAGAAATAAAGCATCAGCTTAAAACGGATGCTTCTTTGTGGCATTCCTCTCAGTCTTAGCTCAGGGTTTTTTTTGGCTCAGTTCAAAACATGCAGATGCCTGGAGATTGCATGACCTAAAAATACAGCATCATCTTCCTGAGAGATTCAGAAACGCACAGACAAATCTGTTTGTCCTGGTTTTCTTAGGATCATGTTGAAGTGTTCTCTATTTGATTAGGCCCTTTAAAATAGGAAACTTTGTGAGAGCAGAGGAAGTATATGCACAGAAATGTGGAGGAAATGCAGTTACGGTTCATTATGTATGGTGGCTTCATTTTCTTGCCTGCTGCTTCCCCGAGCAGCTGCCATTGGCAGTAGGAGTATTCCCAGGAGGAAATCCCTAGTGCCCTCAGTGCGCACAATGGACAAGCCAGGGATTAGCAGGTGGTTAAACCCTGTGGCAACTGCTGAAGCGCTAGGGAAAGGAAGAGGCATGTAGAGTATCTTCAATAGAGAACGATGAGCAGGAGAAAAGGACTTACAGCCATCTGCAAGTATAAAGTATAACAATAGCAAGTAAACTAACATTAAAAGTTTTTTTCGGCTTTCTGTAGGAAATCACATCCAGGGTCCACTGCCCAACAGCAAGCCTTTTAGGTTAGTTAGTTTTTTCAGTCATGGATTTTCTCTGGATTGAATGTTGACAAGTGGCATTTTTTCCAAGTCTTGGAGTACTTGCCTGCTGTCCCTGTGAAACAGGTGTAGCCCAGCCAGCCATCCTGTAAACTCCTGCATGGGCGAGTGTGCCTAAACTGTGCCCTTGGGGCACCTGCTAGTGAGAGCTGAAAAGGGACATTAACTCTATCCCAGCCAAAACCAGCACATGATCTCAGGAATGCCCCCTTGTTTAGCCTTTCCTACATGCAGATGTCCTCTCTGGTCCAGACTATATTTGGCCTTCTCCGTATTGGTTTAGTTCAGTTAATTTCTATTAAAAGCATACCTGAATATGCCATGCAAAGATCCTATATTTGGCAGTTCATTGGCTTAGGCCTTAATCTAAAGGCAGGATGGAATGTGGCCATTTTCAAAGAGCCACCAGTAATTACTAGACAATTTGTATGTGTAAGTGTGAGAGTGATTGTAATTTGGCTTTTCACAGAGGACAGTGAGCGTATCCTCTAGTTCACTCTAAGTAGTTCAGGCAGGGAGTGTGGATGAAGTTTCTCATGGAGTCAAAAGTTATATTCTCAGGCGCAAGTATGACATGTTGACCTGTTTAGCTATTAGCCCATCTTCTCTTCCACTGCATTCATGGCCAAAGGGTATTCAAGTGGCAATGGGCACTGTCTCACAGGAATAACAGCTAAAAGGGTAGGAAATTGGAAGTTGCCCTACGAAAAGGCAGCTTCTCTTTTGAGCGCACTGAAGTCACTGTCCTTGGATTTTCCATTTGGGAACAAAATTTTACATGCAAGTGGCATGTGCCTTGGAGTACCCTACATGTCACAGATACAAGCTTATGACAAAGGTGCCTTGGGTGGTAGAAAAGAGATGAAAGACATGGGTTTCCTTCTTCGTGCAATGCTTGTCATCTTTTTGTGAGTTTTTTATCTCAGTTACTCTGTTCAGAGTTGCTGGCACTGGCTGACAATCTATGATACTGATTGAAATTGTCTATAGGGTGCATGTTGAGCTGTAGAAATGGAGACTTCTGTGATACTATGTAACATGTTGCTTATTGCAAGCACCTGCAAACATCACTAATTTGCTTATTTAAACAAAATAATAAAAATGTCATAAGAATCATCTAGTTACGTACCTCTGCCTCTGTGTTCTTGTGGAACTGGTGTGGGAATACTTGTCTCTGTTGATGTGGATGAAGTGTTTGACCTTAGTCTTCAGAAAAGCTCAGTTTTTTCACTTAGACTTTCCCTCAACCTGCCTGAGCTTTTTCATTCCTGTTTTGCATTTTTATTGCACTGACACTAGGCTGCTTACCCAACTCTGTGATGCTCAGGAAGCTATTGTAAAATTTGCAGAACGATACTTGAATCAGTTTGAGTGAATATGGCCTCGTCTGTTGAACTTTCTCATATTTTCTACACAAGTTCTAGTGAAGCTATTCAGATTCAAGCTGATGTTGCCTAAGATGGTGTCTCACTTGGACTTTATTTGGTTTGTTGTTTGACTTACAGATTTTTGGGAGACTGTTAATCTTTTCCCAAAGTTTTGATTTCTTCAGTAGTAAAAAACAAGCAGCAGTGAGCCACAAAGCCAACATGTACAAAATCTTAGGGTTTCTATGCCTGTTTCTGTCTGGATTTTAGCTTTCTCTCAGTAATTTTCAGTATTATTCAAGCAGCCTAGTGTCTATGAATGGTTTTCACCTCATAAGACTAGGGCCTTCTTCCATGTGCTACACACTTTTCTCCTTTCCCTGCATATAGAGAGTCAGTGACGGCAAATTCCAGGTGCGTGATGTAGACTTACCTTGATTGCGTGTTACTACATGGTTGCAGTTGTGTCTCAGCAGCCAATGCATGTGTCTGGTTCCTTTTAAGGATGAGGAGGAGTGGAGGAGGCCGGTATTTGTGGTGGGTAGAATCCTGTTCCAAGTCAGCTGCAGATGGGAGGGACACCCTCTTGTTAGGCTATAAGCCGTCTTGTCACCTGCAGTGCATCTCATTTCTGCTTGGGCCAGTCTGTTCTGAGCTAGCCTGAAGACTTGCTTTCCTGCTGTATCTTTGGAAATAAGATTTTAAAGTGCAGTTTCTGAAAAGTAACTCCATAAAAATGGCTTTGCAGTGTGAAGATTATGCATCTGTTACATCTTTGGTCTGTTATGTCTATGTTGCTGTTGTATCACTGTTTACTCCATTAGTGAGACAAAGGATAACTTCTTGATGACCTCTGCTAGTGGCATACTTTGTGGTCTGATGTCACATAAGATGTCTTCAGACTACTAGTACTAAAGACTCTGCTATCAAAGTAGGAATGATACCATGAGCTGGGCATAACCTCACCTTCCTCTTCTGGGAGCTTTTACTTCTGCACTTAGTATAAATTCATGTCTGGTCACCAAAAAGGCAAAGGTAACTTTTGCATCCTGTGATGGGTTGGCCCTGGCTGGTAGGTAAGTCCCCACCCTGTCGCTCGCTCACTCTCCGCCAGTGGGATGGAGGAGAGAATTGGAAGGGCAAAAGCAAGAAAAGAGCCTCATGGGTCAAGATAAAGACAGTTTCACAAGTGAAAGGGGGGGAACAAGTGATGCAAAAGCCAGCACTCACCACCAACAAACTGATGACCAGCCAGTCCCTGAGCAATGACTACTTCAGAAAAAACTCTCCCCCCAGTTTTATTGCTAAGCATGATGTTACATGGTATGAAATACCTCTTGGTCAGTGTGGGTCAGCTGTTCTGTGTCCCCACCCAACCTCTTGCGCACCCTCAGCCTCCTCTCTGGGGTGGCAGAGTGAGAAACAGAGATGTTAATGCTCTGTAAACACTGTTCAGCTGTAACTAAAACATTGGTGTGTTACCAACACTGTTTTGGTCACCGGTCTAAAACACAGCACCATCCAGGCTGCTGTGAGGAATGTTTACTCCATTCCAGCCAAACCCAGTACACATCCAAAAGAAAGCATATCTTTAAACAAGCAAGCAAAACCCTTGTTTTATGTATGGCTAAGCTTTCCTAAGGTCATCATTCTCCGAAATGCTTTGTATGCACTTAAGCGTTGGGAGCTGATGGGTTGAAGTACAGCCTTGCTGAAAGCCTCCAGAGTCCATTCTGGCAGAAGGTCAGGTTTTGTGCTTCCCAATGAAATGGCATCCTGTATTAGTGGAAGGGGAGGTTGTATAGTACATACTGTGACTGTTGTACTCTTTTTAAAACTGCTAATTAAAAGTATGTATTATTAATGTTGTCTGTAGGTTCATTCCAGTCTCAGAAAAAGAACTTATTCCACAAAATTGTCAGCAAATGTAAGCACAGAAAGGAGAAGCTTAATGTTCCGGACACAGGTACTGGTGCATTACTTAGTTAAGGTTTTGGGCCGCCTTCTCTCTCAATTCAGTCTCGGGAAATGCTTCTAGATGGAGGCTACTCAGCTCTCTAGTCCTTGATTGCTTTGGTCCCTTATTTCCCTGTCTGCTTTGGTTCCATTAGCTCCTGGCTCCACTTGATCCTATTACCTTATTCCAGTATGCTGCTGGTTTGTTTTTAATTGGCATCTCCCTTAATTACAGTTTCCCTGCTCCAGACGCCGTGCAGCAGAGCTGACAAAGCAAGGACAATTCTGCAGTTGGCCCTGAACTCTATCTTCCACAGCTCATAGCTCTTCAGTCCTTTGGTTGCTCTTATCTCCATCCCTTCTATATCAGGGACCATATTATTTATCCCTTTGCCAGAGCATTTATCCATGTCCCTATCTCCTCTCCTTGTGATTTCCCGCCATTTAGAACTTTGCAGACTGCAGCTGGTCAGGATGTAAGAGCTTGTTTCTACACCAGATCTCAGAAATACTAACCTAAACCAACCCTCCCTCTGTAGAAATCTTAACCAGCTTTCTGTTTGCCTCAGATTGAAGCTAACTTCAACAGTTTTTTAAGTTATGTCCTGGACTTGCTCTGTCCACTGTCCCGCTGGTAGCTCTCCACAAAGTCTCTTTCTTGTTACGGTTTTGTGGTCCTGCATACCTACATATTCACAACTCTGAGGGGCATTTTCAAGTGTACAGTGCGTACGGGATTATAGCTTAGCCTGCTTCCCTAGGCCTTTTTTTTTTCTTTTGTAGTCATGTTGCCCGCACTATCTAAATCATGCCCAGGCTGTTCCTTAGCCCTTCCACAGCAGTGTTCTCTCCCACATTGTCCCTGTGGTGTAGAAGAGCCTCTCTAGTTCTGCTTACTTAGGTAGCTCCATGAATTTCTTCCATTTTTTACCCCACCCATATCCATCTCTAAGGTAATAACATTACTGTCCCCATCTCCAGTTCCCCTAACTACCTTGATTCTTAATATCTTTCCCTAAGGCTTGGCCATGTCATTTCCTCTCCTTTCCTGACGCTGTGTTTTCTGTCCTCTGTGGTGCATGTGCACTGTTTTCCCACATAGGCTTTGCCAGCTCTGCTGCATTCAGTGGTGCAAATATTTTGAAATTAATTACTCTGTTTCATTGTATTTGTACAACAAACATGTTGTGGGAGTCGCTTATACGAAGTAACTATCTTTTTTCCATGCTGGTGTGAAAAAGTCATCATACATTAACATAGCTTTTGTTGGGTGCCATTCAGATTTTTGTTCCTGAATTATTAATAGACCATGTAGACAAATTAGTAAGAAAAATGGGTGTTTAAATTCTCCTGTGGGAAAAGAAACAGAAAGCGTTTAATACATGATAGAGTAAAAAATACAAATATCTTGAAATCTGCAAATATAAAATGTGGCTAAACAAAATGTCAAAACCTCCATTTGATTATAAGAAACCAGCCTGTTTTGATATAAAGTGAAGTGTGCACTGTGATCAAAGATTCAAGCCTGGCAAGTGTTGAGTACCCTGGCCTCATTCCAGCACAACACAGAGGCATGTCCTTGGAAGTTAAGCATGTGAATAATGTCATCATGTCTAAACATTAAAGATGTGTCTGTGCATTTGCTGGAGTAGGGCCATTTTGCTAAGTTCCTCCCAAGACTGAAGCAAAGACACGAGGAACTTACCAGTCTTATACAGCCCACGTAGAAATCGTCAAAGGAAAGACAGTGGATATATAATTGCATTTTCTCTGAGTTACAAAGGGGAAGAAATCTGGGGTCTTGCCTACTGTTAAGTGTACCATGTAGTGACGCTGAAAGCAAAGTGTTGATCAGCAAAGTGCAGTGTGGGTAGGGCCTTGGCAGGCAGCATACAGCCTCGCCATCATGTGCTGCCTACAAAACTTCATCCTTTCATGAGTTCCTAGGCAGCAGAGCCCTAAACTCTTTGACTCCGCTGTCCCATAGTCTGCAGCATTCAAGCTGGGAATCCCAGCATCTTCATTTCCATTCAAATATACAAGGATTTAGTGAATCAAACACTAAATGAAAATTTCAACTCCTTTTTGTGGTTAGTCTATACTTGTGGTGAGTCACAAGTCTGTAATGTGTGGTTTTGGTTTTTATGGAGTTAATTTTGCTGGAGGAAGGAGCTTGAATATTCTTACAGCTAGAGAGGAGACACTTAGAAGTGTTGCTGTCAGCAGAGGTCATGCTGGATTCATGTTTTGTTGTCTTGAAAAGTGTGTGTGCCTGTGTGCATCTGTTTTTTGAATGAAAAGTAAGTGCAGTAAAGGCAAATATTGGCATGATGAGATCATGTTGTCTGGGTTTGAGTATCTGAGTGAATTTTGACTCCGTGTGACCACATCGTACACAGCATCACCAGTGCAAATCACTGTATTATGAGTTTGCAGGCATTTATAGAGATAGATACAGCCCAGTAAAATACCAGTGGACATGCCACAACCCCTGCTCCACCTAGCAGAGAGCACACAGTAATACAACTGAATATGTTAAGAGAGACGTCGCTTCCTTAGGAAGGCAGACAGAAGCACAGCTGGACCCATCCCTGTTTGGGAAGGTTGAACACCACTCAGCTGAGAGATTTATTTTCTGCCACATTGTCAAGGCTTTCTGGTAGGAAGCGATACTTCAAATAACAAGGGGTAAGTCGCAACCGTTGACTCCTTGCAGGTATATTTAGTGAGCTGTGCTGAGGGCCCTTGCATGGTTTGTGTAACAACCAGATACAATGCTGGCCTTTGCACCAGAAGGGGAGAAGAGGAGATGAACGTATACACCAGTCTCAACACTAGCTGATGTGTGAAGGAGCCTTGTCTCCTGTGGCTGGTAGAGCTAACTGCCTGCTACTATCCTCCATCAGCTTTCCCACATGCACATCAGTCTGTACAGCCTTAGCATATATGTTTGAGAAAGAACAGAAAGTGCAGAAAATCAGCAGAATTACCTTTCATTTTTTTTTCCCTGCTGAGAAAGCCCTGTTGTGTGGGGCCTGCAGCCCAGAGGGAGCCAGCAGCTCTGTGCCACTGTGCCTTTGGCATCCATCCAGGCTGGAAGAGGGCTGGGTCAGCATAGGCTCATGCAGCAGAGATTCCCATCCAGGCAACTGTTCCATACACCTGGCTTGACCATCTGCTGCTTTGTCAGCTGGCGTCTATCTGCTTGTTAGTCCCCAGCCCTGGCTGCAGCTCCGTGTGCCGCCTGACTCCACGAGCGATATTGCAGCAGCATCCTACTGTCAGAAGAGCTGGAATTTCCACCGGGTATAGGTCAGAGTGTGCTTGGTGTCACTTCCTCGGTGAAGTGGTTCCACAGGCACTGGTGACTTGAAGCTTCGCTCTGCCTTGCTAGGCTTCCCGTTTTTAACTTCATAAAGATCATTAAAGCATCACAGCCCACCTTTCCTTCTTGATACCAGCATGCTTAGACCCACAGAGTGTTCATTCTCCACTAAATGTTGTTAAACTTCTGCAGCTCTATCTCATAACAGATAGACATCGCTGAAGAAATTCTTTTAAATCTGTCTGTGTCTTGCTGGGGTTCAGTCTGAAAAGCTTGTCCTCTTCTGTGGTGTGCTGAGTCAGTCCAATTGACTTCATTTTTCTTGTTCACAAAGATGGGGGGAAATAAGACTACATGTACTCTGCATGCCTGCAGAACAGGGTAAACGGTCCATGCTAACTTTTAACAAATCTAGCTCAGGAAACCATCTGGCATACAGCTCTAGATGTTTTTCTTTCAAAGTCATTTTTGTCACTGTGGTGTAAGCATGCCAAAAGGCCCACATCTTCATATCATGTGCTCAACTCTGCTTGCAAAAATAGCCCTGTAGTTCTGCATGTGCTACTGTCATGCAGAAAGCTAACCATGTAAATACCTGTTTGCAGGACTGCGTGGTAGCTGCAGAACCTCATTTCATTTCTAGACAGCATTCTCCTGAAAATTAGCTGAGCTCTACATGGGACAGCTCTTGAACACAGGACTGCGTGGAAACAGAAGGGATGTGAAATGGATTAAAGAAATTATTAAAGAAAAATACAGGGAATTGAACTTGTTTAGCCCTGTCCTTTCTGCACAGCAAAACCAAGTCCTGGTCTGGAGCATCCTTATGGATATACCTTGTCAGTTGAAGCAATGGGGTGCTGTTCCTCTTGAAGGAGGTGCAGGAGGACCCCTGTTAGCACCTAGCTTAGCGATACCGTTGTTGAAGCATGGACTCCTTTCTCCTCCGGAGTTCCGTGAAAACAATCTTGTGAGTGAAGCCTTTGTGTGATTACCTCCAAGTTGGGTTTTATGTCTTCTCGAATAATAATCTGTAAAGAAGTCAATGAAATGATTTCTTATCCCAACGTCCACTAAGACTGCTAGAGAAGAAAAAAGAAGCTCTTCCCTTCAACACACACCCTCCACCCACACACACACAAAAAAATACTCATTTGTTGTTCACCTTTAATCCTTCCTTCTTCAAAACTGTATGGCAGCAATGTTAAGATGAAGTGATAAAGAGCTTACTTTGGGGGGGGGGGGGGAATAGAAGACTCTCAAGTCTCATTTCAAGGATTGAAAAACCTTAAAACATGGAGAGGGAATACAGTTGCTGCATCCTGAGTCTGTCAGCCACCTTCTGCTATTTCTTAGTCAAACATGCCAACATCGTATACTCCTCTTTAATAACTACCACCTCTTTTTATTTTACCTTTCAGGGTTTTTTCTTATCTTTAATTTCTTGATCTTTTGACGCATACAATATGAGAAGGAAACAAATGTAAAAGGGAACTGTCTACTGTATTGACCAATGAAGTTCATTTCTAGTGACCTGACATGGCTTGTAATATACAACACATCTAATTAAAAACATACCAAATCAGGTTTCTTTCTATTGTATGTTGTTTATTGTTTGAAATCATGTCTTAATATTTTTGTTGCATGTAAAAAAATGACTTGTATTACTAAGATTAAAGCCATTCTAAACTCAAACAAACTAGAATTAAACAGCACTGTCAAAGAACTATCTAATTAGAGCAAATCCCCAAATCAGAATTAAGTAATAGTATTGGACTACAACCAAACCATTACATTAATGCATAATCAACGCTTATGAATTCCCAAATAAGAAATCTAGAGAGAAACCTGCCCACTTAATTATACATTCCAATTAAGATTTTGGTCTCGGTCAGCGCAGTAAGCTTATCTGGACATCTCGCTATTAACCCAGTTGAGTTACTTGAAAGTCACATTTGCAGTCATTGACGCTTCTACTTAATTGGACTGTTACGGGGCAGATCTTTTCTTGTGATTTCTCTTGCTCTCTTTACAAAATACAAGTTTTACAGCATAGCTCTGCTCTGGAAAGGTTAGAAGCTATAGCTAAACACTGAGAAAAGCTAATTGAAGTTGTGTGCTTTTTTTTCAAAATAAAGAGCATGCACAAGTTCAAAAATGGTTTACAAGAGAAGATACGAAGGTGAATTAAGAACATAAATGAATTAAGGTTTTGAACATTTCCAAATGTTTTTACGCATATGTACTAGATCTGATTGTATTCTTATGTCATAAAACATTAAAAGGTCCCTTCCCACTTAAAACAAAAGAGCAGAGGGCAACAGCTAACAAGATAAAACGGGTTACAGCTATTCTCTTCACCCAGTCCACATCCTTGCACAGTTAACAGTTAAAGAAACTAGTAAAAGATAGAGCTTATATTAGCCATATCTTTGAATAGGAAGCTCATTAAATCTACAAACCAAGCAATAAACAAACAGTAAATACACACTAAAATGAAAGAGGGCAAAGTCCACGCAGACTGCTTGGCTGTTGTGCATGGTTTGTGGGGTTGGGTGCTCCTGCGTGACACAGCCAGTCTCGGTGTAGGAGACTGGTCTTGTTCAGTGCTTAGCCCTTCTGAAAGAGCAGTTGTTTGCACTCCAGCTTGGGTTTTGTGCGTGTAATTTTTGCTGATCCTACCACCCAGACAGTGAACAAATGGGTGTTAAACATATCTTTAAAACGGGAAGACAGATTGAAAGAAATTGTGGGGAAGAGAACGCTAACTGTAGAAACGGTGACAGCTGTGAAATGTATAAAGCACTGTTGCAAAGAGATGGGGTAAAACCTGATGGGTAATAAAGAAAATAACGAGTTGAAAATGCAGCAGGGAAGATGGGGTGCAGGCATTAGGAGAAAATACGTGATCATTCAGGATCGCAGTGCACTGGGAAAAAATACCCCAAGGACTTGGTGCAGATGCCATGAGCGCTCCCAATTTCAAAACAAGTTAGACAGGCATCTGTAAGAAATGAGTTGGGCATTCCCTTTGTTACCTGTACCCTCTTTCTAACCTTAACTTATGGTGATCGCAGATGGGGTAGGCCTCATAATACTTTTATTACAGAAGGAAAAAAGGTGTCACAGATTGAATTAATGGACTAGTGATACCCTATGGTATCAGCAGTATGGCTTATTAAATCAATAGAAATTACAAACAATGGACAACCACACACTGATCTCAAACTTTGGAAGCTTAAATACATTTTGTGATTGCTGTCTGACCAATTTCTTCATGAACAAGATTAAGGTGAATGTTTAGTCAGGTGAAAATTTGTGATCATGTTCTAGTTCAGGGCAGAAGGCTACTTTGAAACACCAACACTGGTACTGTTGAGAAAGATTCAAACTGTTCCTTTCTCACTCTGACTTTACGTAGGCAGTATTTCCATCACGGTATTTTATCCCGTGCTCACTTGCTTGCTTTTTTTAGCGTTCTTGTCTTCAACTGTGATCCAGCTCTGCTTTTGTATTTGCTGCCTTTCGGGTGGTTTTTAAGGTTTGTTGTTTTGTAAAAGGCAATATTTCCCTCTGCTTAGAGGTGACAACATAGAGTGACTATAGAGGGAAAACTGGGAGTTAGTCAGGAATTCCTGATTTCTGCTTGTGAGTCTGCCTGTGAGCTAAGATAAGCTTACGTGAGGACTATTATTGTTCCTTAAATACATTTCATCTCCTAGCTACTTGCTGGCATCTTCTCTTGCAGAGTGTTTTATACACACTGCTTGATACCCTTCTCCCACTGAAGTGCTACTGCCCGTCTCACAGTTTTCTTTGCAAATATTAGAAACTTGAACCTTCCAGCATATCTTTAAGAGCTGATGCTACTATTCCCCTGCAAACATCTGCAGCATTCGGATCGTATCTTGCCATGCGTTATGCTCTGAGTACCTATGAGGGAAGGCTTTATGCAAATAGATGCAAAATGGTAAATGAGCATAGCTAGTAGCTGAGTTACTCTACATGTAAAACTGCATTTTTATCCTCTTTCAGCCATACTCTCAGAAGACAGAAATTCCAGTGAGTCTGCCTGGAAGAATAAAATTTCTATATCTGCCCTAAACACTCCAGAGCCAGCAACGATGCATGAGCCTTTAGTTGGCAGCCAGAAAAGGAAAGCAAGGAAAACTAAGATCACACATCTTGTCCGAACAGCAGATGGTCGAGTGTCACCAGCAGGAGGAACATTGGGTAAGGAAATTGGAGTTTAAATTTTGTTAAAATTGAATGGTTGGAGAAGGTTTGGGAGTACAAGCAACCTATCAGGGAAGTATTTTTCAGTTAGTTTGTTTCCATACCTGCTTAGAAAGGTCATTCTTTAAAATACACGTATCAATCAACTGGGAAATCAGTGAGTCCATAATGGCTAACTTCTTTTGTTTCAATGCCCAGATCTGTCTTCTCTCCCTGGATGTTTCTCTCTAAGAACTGAGAGCTGATCTAGAGAGAAATGGAAAACAGTTACCTTTCATAATTTGTTTCCAGTCCAGCAATGAAATTACACAGCACCTAGTTATAGGATGTAAAAATGAATTCCATAATATGACAGTCAATGCCACAGTCCTTGCAGGAGCCTTCTGCAATTTAGATATTCTTTCAGGACTTCTGTATCTAAAACATACACAAAAGCTCTCTTGCCTGACCTAAAAGATCAAACTCAGTTGAATGCAAAAAATTGCTTCATAAAGCTTAGTACTGTGCTTCTGCCTATAGTTTCAGTCAGAAAAGGTTGCAGCATGAATCAGATTACACTTGCAAAATCAAAGTCCTAAAGGTAAAGATTCTGTTAACACCAGACTCGTCAGTATATCGATAGACTGCTGTGAATTTAAGGGCTAGATTTGCAAGCTTAACTTTCTTTTATTGCAGAGGAGAAGCCAAAAGAGCTGCCACAAAGTACTCTTCAAAAAACATCAAGTGCAGAAACAGATTGCAACAGTGAATGCTCCAGAAATGCAGAGACAGAAGAAAATCATAGTATTACATCAGATATGCCAGCGGTGTCTGCATTTTTTAGCTTAGCTGCTCTGGCAGAAGTAGCAGCCATGGAAAATGTACACAGGTATGGTTTTCTTTTGCCTTTGTTGTCTAAGTGAATAGTGTGTGGCTGCCAGCTTGTTCAGAAAGCATGTGAACTGCAGACTGTTTAATTTGGCCTGTGTTTCCTCTTCCGCAGCTTTCTATGAGTGTCTGGTTTACACCACTTGCTTAGTACTGTTAAGTCTTCACCTAAATGACAATGTAATCTATTTCAGTAGTCAGTAAAATGATCCTCCCTGGTAAGCTTAGCTACCAACTTTTGTGTATAAACAGGTTCATATGCTCCTTGAGATCCTAATGATTGAGGGTTTCTAATTATCAGATGCCATTTGTCATATAATAGATTTAAATAACTATGGCATGCTGATTTGCATTTTTCAGTGGCCTGAGACTGTGGAGAGAATTTCATATAACTTCAGCTGAAGTTTTGATGCTGAGCATGGCTGAAGGAAGCTAACTTGTTACTTTTACTCTTGTGCTTTGCTGTGTCAGAGGCAAAGCGTCTGCAGAATGGCATGGGGCAGAACAACTCTGGGTGATGGAAAGCCACGTTAGTTTGGGTTGGTCCTCTAAGTTACTGGGTAGACCGTCCACACAGATAAGGTGGAGAATGTGCAGGTTACTTAGGGCTGTTGGATCAGGTCAGCATGGTCAGATCCTGCATGCTAGAGCTGTGATGGGAGGAAACCAATGACAGCAAGTCCTCCTTGGCTCTTAATTATCCAGTGTTGTTCTTTGATGCTGCACCTTATTGGAGATGAAACCCCATCCTTTCCTGCAGTGGAAAGTCAGTGAGGAAGTGCTGGGCCAGTTTGAAACCATCACAGCCTCTGCAAATGGCATTTGACAGATTGCTGATTGCCTAAGAAACTCCACAAGGCAGCGGTTGAAACCGTTCACAACTTCAGCTTACTGTTGATCTCATGGCCCATCGGCTAATCCAGTCCTGTGTGTTCAGGCTGCGCATCAAACATTGAAAGGCCTTTTAGAAGCTCAGGGGCCCTACAAGAAACAAAGTCAGCTGAACCTAGCCTGCTAGCTCTTCTCTGCAGAAGCTGTTGCCTTGCTTAAACAACATTGATCTGGGTGAGAAGTGTTTTCACGCTGCAGTCAGCCTGGCCTTTCCTCCCAGCATTGCAAAACAAGTGTGTGCTATCAAGACAGCAAAAGTCTGAACTCGTTTCTGTCGTCTTCTGTGATCAGAAGCCATGAACTGAGACTTGGGGAAGTGCTGTGCTAAGCTCTGCTCTCGCTCACACCCTTGTGGTTTCATTGATTTCCGTTAACACTGACCAGAATTGCACAAGAGCAACAGGATTCGCTTCGCTGTGGTTTTTCCCTCTTTGTTCCTCTAAGAGTTCTTGTCCTCCTCTTGTCCCTGTGGAAGTGAGCTAATGTTTTACATAGCCTTCTGTTTCGGTCTGTCTTTCTTACTCCCACCTTTTGTCATGTCATCATGCAGCTAGAGCAATGCAGCACCTTCCATGAGGCCTGAAAACACCAAACCAGCAAATGTCCAGCAACTGATGCAAATTCCAGCTTGTAATCACCCTGGGGAAAATGACAACAGGGCAGGACTCTTTCCCAGTAGAAACTTCGCCATGTCTCTCGCAGACTTGGCAAATGGGAGTCAGAACAGAAACCTAAATCTGATGGGCTAGGTGCTTCTCTCATTTCTACTCTGTTGACTGTTTGTTATCTTTTGCAACTCACTTCTTTGTTTGCAAATAGCCGGAAATGAGAAAAACAGCATTAGAAGTTCACTTGATGTGTTTTTTCAGTGACTGAATTTAATTATTAAATAATTTTACAGAGCCTTGGGCCATGGCAGCCAAACTCCTTGTTAGCTGTAATTAGCGCTTGTCTGGAAGCGGCAGTGTGGTTTTCATTTGAAGGCTTCTGTTTAGCTTTATTTACCTTGTGCATGCCCCGGTTAAGCGCTGTGAGCCTGAGCTGCGTTTTGTGCCAAGGCCACTTCATTGCACTCCAGTTGCGTGAAGCGCAGCGGTACCTCCGTTTCTACTGGGGCCTTAGCTGTGCCAGAGTGAGGTAAATAAGTAAATAAGTGTGTGAATAAGAAGTGGGCCCCAGATTTTCACTGCTGCAAATGAGACGTACTGTAACAAAAATAGAACCTGACTTGTGAGATTAGATAACAGGCAGTGACGTGCTTTGTGTATGTATTTTAAAAGGCAAGCTGCAAAGGAGCTCTCCCAAGTCCATCTGCTACAATGATTGATGTTGATTTCCAGCACATAATTCTGGCACAGTTTATTTTTATGATACCCTGTGCCAGGGGATCATTTGTAAATTAACACTGCTGTAGTAATGAAAGAGATGTTGTGCTGGGCTGATGAAGTGTTAAGTCATGAAACTTGGAGTAATCCCAATGTGCAGTTCTGCTGATGAGTATATTTCCATATTGCTTAAAAGCTGGTTATTGACTCGCATTAACATGACATATGCCTCTGTGCATTTACCTTCTTTTGCCACACGTGAGCTGTACTCTGCTTCTGAGGGCTGAAGCCACTCCCTTACAAAATGAGTAACAGCACTTGTGCGCTCTTAACTTACTCTTCAGCCGTGCATTTTGTTTCATGTAGTCAAATACCATCACATCTTGGTTTTGCCTGACTTTGCATTGTGTTGCAGGTTGTCCTCAGGATACTGTCTTACTGTTGCAGGAATGCCTCTAAAAAGAGCGTGTAGCAGTGGTATGTGGGCATCTGTAGCAGCAAGGAGTTACAGCGCTGTAATGTCGGATGTTAAACCGTATCACGTGCCGCTTTCCATCCTTTCTGGTCTGATAAAAGCACCTCTCGTGCTCCAAATAATGATGGGTGGCTTTTCTTTTCTTCTTTTGCAGAAGTCAGAGGGCCACACCTCTCCCACATGACGGACAGCCAAATGAAATGTCTCAGGCTCCAGTGCTTATTTCCTGCGCTGACCAGTGAAGCTCCACTTTATTGTAAAACATTGTGCTTTACCTAATATCCTAGCCTTGTCTTTACCAAGGGAAGCTAGTCAGTCCGTATGATGGAAAGAATAGACTGCAAGCAAGTGCTTATTGCTCTGAGTGGCCCAGAATTCACTGGAAGCCAGACGTTAGCAACTTGGGCCAGGTCCTCAAATCGGAACCCAGTATGTAGGAGGGTGATGTTAATTGTCTATTAATGAACAGAAATGGAATGATCCCAGAGCTTGCTTTCTATTGAAGGCTTTTAAACAGTAAATAGGTGGTTGGTGTGAAAAAGGCTGCCTTTACTGTTAGCTCACACAGCGTCTCTTTTACCAACCAGAGAGTACGGCAACTAGTTTCGTATAATACCTAGTTATTCTAAATGAAAATGGAAAAAAAAAAAAAACAACAACAACAAAAACACTGACGCACTGCACTAGTTATTATTAGATATTCTTAGTCATTTTTGTACATGAAGATTTAAGTTCTAAGATGGTTTATATTAATAGGTTATGCCTACGTTTATATTGTAGAATGAATTTAAAACCTGTTCCAGAGAACTCAAGGCAGCCTGGACAGATGTACCATTGTTAGCGGTGTTTGGGCAGCCATGTGGTCCAGATGTTCTGCACTTTTATATTTGCCACCAGAGTGGTAGAGTTTACTGGCAAAAATTCTGACAGGCTATGTTTGGGTTTGTTTCTTTTTAATTTAGCTTTGAATAACCAGGATGATGTGCATTAGAAAAAGGAGTGGTGTATGGAAAAGAAAATACTGCAGATAATTGACTTGTCTTTCATGCCTTGGAGGGTTCCTTTATTTTTGCATAGATACCTGAGCGACTTGGTGAAACTTTCCTGTAAACAAAAAGTACTGCAAATGCGTTTTTCAAAAGTGACCTTAGTATTATTTCACCGTTCTGAAAAAACTAAAACCGTGAGTTTTCGATTTACATGTACACCGATACACATACCTTTTACATTTTACAGACACTGGCATTGTTGTAGTTACTATGCACAGTCCAAATCGGCTTCAGAGATTGCGTAAAGGGCCAATTACAGTTTGTGTTGGTAAAGTGGCAAGTTGTATACAGATAAACTACAACCGAAGAGTAACGTTAGACTGAATTCAGACTACCAAACAGATCCATCTGCCAGTTTCTGTCTTTGCTTATGTTGAATTTTTGTGTTTTGCTCTCATAAATGCATCCCAAAAGCAGGCCAAGTGTATCACTTGGCCTGTTATCTTGGCTATCTTGACTTACACTATTGTATAACCAAGCGTTGATTCCTACCAACAGATGCAAAACGATCACTAGTAATTGATCTAAAGCTACAAATTCAACAGGGTACTTCTTCTATAGCACAAGATGTTTCCCTACTTTTTGCATTGTAGCACAACAATTTACCAAATTGGACTCCAGCAATAATTTTCTATTAGTCTTCGTCATACCGGCTGAACTTTTGATAGTATTAGATTGAGTTTGAAGTTCTTTGAATTAAGTCTTTAAATGATGCGAGTTTACATCATTCTATCAGGCATTCTTATTTATACTTGACTGAACTGATAATGTGTTTTGGGGTTATTTTGTAACTAATTTGATGTAATAGCCATATGGACAGTAACTCTATTAATGCTTGCTAGGTTTAGCCTTTCATTGGTGTAGTTAGGTGAAAGTCTTTGGTTCAGTGTCGGGAAACAACATACAACATACCACACGAGTTGTAACAAAGGACTAAAGGTCTGACAAAAGGCAGGTAGCTGGGGAAGTGTCACTGAAACAGCACCATTGAGGATGAATGTGTCGGAAGGAGGGAACAACAACAAAAGAACAACAAAATTTACGAGCCAATGAGTCAGTGAAAAGGCTTTTTAAAAATTCAGGTGAATATATGACTAAGAGCCCCTAGAATGCCATTGCAGCCTATGGCAGTATTTTTAATAAGATTTTATTAAAGTTTTATAAGTTATTTTAACAAGACAGGAAAAACTTAAAAGACTTAAAACTGTTGGGTCACAGCAAGGTGGCTGTTGGAGTTTTGGACCACTTTATAATTAGCTGAAATCCAAATATGTTACAGTGCAGGCCGTTCACGTTGACAATGGTACTAACTTATTTCTCTAGAAACCTTTAGAGTAGATATATTTTTGTCAAAGCACCCCATCCTTCCTCGATTTAAATTTCAATATTGTTCCTGAAGATATTTCTGTATATTAATGGTACCTTTTTTAAAAGAAACAGAAAATTACTTTTTTCTATATGAATTAATATCTTACTTGATCTGCTTTTCCTTGACTTTCCCTTAGAGAGGGGGTAGGGTTGGGTCAGTTTACTGGATATGACTGTTTTCAGATACTTATAAACCTTTTTGTAGATATGCTTAATTTTTAAGCGATTAGGCACTGAGAGTAGCAGAAATCCTGCAAAGCTTTATAGTTCACTAGGCATTTGCCTTTGATGGTTCTCTGAGTGATGTCTTGATTTCAGTAGCTAGAATTTTCCCTGAATCTACTAGAAGGGGTATCAGTATTTTCAGGTAACAAAGTCTGTTAGCACAACAAAAATTTCAGACCAATATCTTACTGTATTAGGGTTGGGTTTTTTCCTTGTTTGTTTTATTTTAATTTTTATTAATTTCAGCTGCTTTCATTTTGGAAAATCTTATTGCTCTTGTGTGTACTTCAGTATACCAGCAAACACTGTTACCCATTAACACATTGTCCACAAATGCCTCTAGAGAAGAAATTGTTGCACCTTATGTATATCTCAAGCAAACCAAAATATGATGCTTTTCTGCTTTGTTTATTCTGAATATGTTGTATCATACTTTACTGAACCCATTTTAACTTAGCTAAAGCTATGGATATTTATGCATTTCACATTATTTTCTGGATCTGAACCTGTGTATAAATCTTTCTTTAAAAAAAAAGAAAAGCATTTACCGTATTCGTCCTCTGTGACTTATCCATGGGAGGGGGGAATCTTGTCTCAAGTGTAAAATGCAGTACTGTCCCAGTTTTCCTTGGCTTTTATTTATTTAGCGATCTTTGATATTTCATATGTAGTTTTGAGGTATACAAAATACGTTGTCGTAGCCGAAGCTACAGATCTAAGCAGCTGGGAGAAAATTACTGTAATGTCTTCTTAATTGTTCTAGTACTGTATACAGATATGGGAAAAATGTTCTGCAGAACATTTGAGATGCAGATTCTTATCCCCAGAGTAGGTTATTTTCCAGGTATTAGACCAAATCAATCAAAACTCGATGATCTTAAAGGTCTTTTTCCAACCTAAATAATTCTAAAAACATCTATGGAGATTACTTAATGCTGTGCTTATGGCAGTAACTACCCCTTGAATGTGCTGTGATTTCAGAAATAGAATATATTTATTTAAGATGACTGAATGCTCTTTTATACTAATAGAATATCCCAAAGTCATGAGCAAGAGACTTCTTGGTAGTTTGGGTTTCTATTTTATAGCATTGGTGCATGACTTTTGAAATTAAAGTGATAAGCGTGGTTGGAAAGGGGCACAGGAACAAGGGACTGGTAGAAGCGTGTGAACTTGTGGCATTTAAATTCCAGCTTTTGTCTTTATTATTTGGGTGAAAGCTGCCTTTGTAGCACAAGGCTGAAGAGCACTCTGCAGTTTGTATCAAGTAGAAACCCAAGAGAGTTGTAACTCGCATCAGAACGAGGGAATGCCTTATAGTTTGGATGCTATCTTTTGGAACAGGATATTAAATTGAAGCAGTTTTAATTTCCACTGCCTGTTTAGCTACTGTACGGATACTGAACAGACTGAAGGCAACAGTTGTAGAGTGGGACAGCTAAGAGAGGATGAAAGGAAAGCTGGCCTTTGTTCTTGGTATGGCTAAGTTATGGCAACAAAGGGGAATTAGGAAAAAAGATAGATGTATATATATATGTGTGTGTATGTGTGTGTGCGTGCGCGCCTGGGTGTGTACATTCTGCAAAACAAAATGTAGGAAAAACAAAAACATGATGGGTCTACAAGAGTCTATAATGTATGTTGACCCTTTGAGTGCACTCCCTTTTTTTGGATGCTGAGTCTAATATGGCTACCTCTCCTAGAAGACTACTTTCATTAACTTCCGTTTGCTTTCAGGCTTGATTGTGTAATCTTTTCAGCCATTGATACCATTTGTAATATCACTGTGTGCTTTACTTTCCAAGAGCAGCGTTTATACAGCGCAGACAACGTGACGGCTGAATATACAACGGTAGCCAAACTATGTTGCTGGAGCGTTTTTATTTAACCTCTGCCGTAGTCATATGGGTTGCAGGACGTGGGCCCACTAGCTCTAGTTGGTTCAGTGAGATCGGTTTTTCTAACAGCAGAAAATGCAGCGCTGATGGGGTGGTGGACTTCAGATATTGCCAGAGGTGACGCAGTAAGCCAAATGCTGCTCTTGAAACTTACTCTGGAGTTTACGTTTGCAATCCTGATTTCTCAAGGAAACATAACTGTGCAACTTGTGTGTTGTATACCATACGTTATCCATTAGATGCCATTTGTTTGCCGTGTTTGTTTGATAGACTGTAGAGCTCCTAGGTATCTTTGCCATGTTTTGTAATACTTGTGGCATTCTCCTTACCTTGTACATATTGTGGAACTGTCACCTGCAGCTGCCAGAATGCTCAGGCACTTCGGGACACTGAGCGCCGTGAACGAGTGCATTTAGGCTGTGAAAGAGTTACTTGCCTCCTCCCCTGAATTCCCCAATTAAAAGGCACAGTGAGGTTTATGCTCTCACCTAAGTACTGTTATAGTCATTTATATACTCAGTATTTTCTACTGAATTGACAGCTTTGAAGAAGCTTATGAGATGGATGTATATTTTATGTTCCCCCACTAATTCTTCTAAGGCAGAAATCTAGGAAGACTTGGCATGAGATCTCCACTCAGCAATGCACCTAAGCTTACGCTGAAAACCATCCTTCCTTAAGGGGCAGCGTTGTTGTTTGCACTGTGGCAGTGCAGGAGCCCCGATGATGGACCACTACGCTCTTGGAGTTAAGCTTGGGCTTGCGTGATGTTCCTGGGGGAGGCATGTTGTTGTGACCTAGGGCCTTCATTGACATGGAATTTTAAAAACGACTGCAAATAGCTTAACATTTATTGAGTTCTTCCAAAGAATTGTATTGTAGCTTCTGGGTCTTAACTGTTACCATATATCAGTAGACCCACACTGTAGTCTACTGGAAAAAAATACACCTGTACAGGCTAACTAACTAGACTTCCAAATGTAATGGTCCGATCTACTCTTTTCACACCTGCAACTGAAACCTTATTTTCTCCCACACACTGCTACACTTTAATCAGTGGTTGGGGATTTGAAGGTGACAAAAGCAAGAGAGGCATATATGTGCACCTGTCTGCCTGTGTGTATACATATGCATGCACACACACACACACACACACACTCGGGAGGGCAGTGACTTGCAACGTGTTCTCTGTACAGAAGTGTTCCCATGTTAGGTTGTAAAACAACATGAGGTTTCTCAGACGATAGTTTTCCAACTTTCTTGCTAGATTTCGGTCTCTTTCCTTCACATTACACCATAAGGTGTGATTTTCAAAAATCACACCTGAAAAAAACCACAGATCCTGCTGACCTGGATGCTATGAAAACCTTCTTTCTCAGCAGTGCTTGCTTTTAATAACCAGTATCTGTTGACAGTTTTAACACAACTGGTTTGCTATGATCTTTCTTCCTAGGGCCCAGTCCTTCAACTTTTATTCTCACACATAATTCCACTGGATTTTGACCCAGTATTTGGCTTTATTCTCCCCAAAGCTTGGTGTAAACATGCCTTACAATAGTTCATCTCCATCAATGGTATAACAGAGCTACTGCCTTCTTAGATGTGTGTAGTTAAAAGTCAATAAGCACATTTATAGAATGTCATACTTTCTTCAAAAACCTCTAATTTGATATTTTTAAGTGCACATGTTAAGTCATGTGTATAACATGCTAAAGTACATTAAACTGTGATAATGAAACGGAATTAAATATTTAATAAAATATTTGAAATATTTGAAAAGGACCTTCAAATAGATTTCTTCATGTTCATTCTATTTTGGTTATCTAGTGTGTGCCTGTAAACAGTTTCCCATTTAAACCTAATGATTGCAAATAAATACTATTCAAACGGAGCTTCTTTGATACTTCACCTGCTTTACTATCAAATGATTGTTTACTTTAACATATGGCTGAGTTAGCAGTATTTGCAGAATTTGTTTTTAGCTACAGTATGAATTTGTTGGCTTTTTTATACTTAAAAAGAAACAAGCTCGTTTTCCACCTGAAAATGGAAGATGCCAAAACCCAGAGATGGATCCTCAGAACTGTAAGCTGTAGTATCCTGTCAGATCATCCATTCAACTTCTTCACAATGACTATAAAGATGTTGCATATTTTGCAAAGAACTTCTGCCCATTTGTTCTTGCTTACACATGTCTATAATGGGAGCTTCCGTTTTATTTTTAAAAACTTCCGAGCCTGGTTCAGCACTGTCGACGTTGTTGGAAAGATCCATAGACCCATGCAAGTGCCCCAGAATTCAATGGATTTATATTGGCATAAAGCTGGAGATTGTGGGACAGAGAGAGCCAGGACTCAGTGCAGTTGGGCTGTGGGAGAAAAGTTTGCCTTTTCTCCTGAGCTTTCCAGGTATCCACTTCGTGTTTCTGGATTTTGTCTTCTTTGCACAATTGGGCAGCTCATTTATAGTCCACACAAGTATAAGAGAAGTCACCTCATGTGAAGAAGCCCTTGCTATGTTTTTGGTCTTTGGACACTAGGAGAACTTACTCAGAAATGGATTCTCTTTTAGAATTAAGTAGCAAGTGTCATCAATGTTTAAACTTAAAAGGTCCCCGCTACTTTGGAAAGTTACTAAACCAGGACTGTGCTCTGCCCATATATTTTACCCTCTCGGGGCTTGAAAATTAGACTGTTGGGGATCTTGTCTTTTCCTGTCCTTGGATGCCTGAAGCCTCCTTGATTGCAGTGTATTTTTCTGATCACAGAAGACCCAAGTACAGACTTCATGAAGCCAGTAGACACCAGTTGTTCATGTGGGAGCTGAACTCCTGTCTCTGAGTCAAAAGTAGCAGAAGGGAAGCCTTTAGTCTGGGTTTTTGTTTTTAACTATGTGCCATTTACTCAGGGAAGAAGAAACGTACGCAACCTTGCACTGCTTTTACTGGGTCTGCATCAGTATGTCTGCAAAGAAACACCAGGAATGGAAGAGCTTCAGCATTAAGGGCCATGTAAAGGTCATATTTGGGGAAGGGGGAGAAAAGCTCTGATTCAGTGAGCAAAAAAAGCTGGAAGAAATCTTCTTATGAAGTATGTATTCTCAGCGTAGTATGCCCAGTCAGGGACATTGAAGTTACTATTCTGGGTTTTTTTGATTACCAAATTACCTTAAAACAGTCATCTTCATTCCTCAAACTCCCATCTTTTTTCATCTGCTCTCATTTTGTTCTTCCAACAAAACACCTGCTGAACTCAGCTAACTCTCGGTGCATCTAGTTTATCACTCACATTGCTTCTTGCAGCTGCATGGCATTACACTGACACTCTTAACTGTCAGGTAAGATAAATTTCCACTAATACTTTTGGAAAAACACGGGGCAGAAAGGCATCATCCTCCTAAAGCGCCGTGCTTCTGCCAGGCGCTTCAACGTTCTCCCCTCAATACTGTTCATTGGGTTCTTTTTGTTGTTCATCCCGGGGTTTTTTAACGTGCAGCTAACCCTGCTTTCAAACAGGTTTTTTTTTTCCTACAGTGTGAGAACATTAAGTGAGCCACAAAGTATACTTGAGCATACCATAACCATGCTATAGCTCGTGAAGCTGTCGATTCTTCAGTAGGACACTAGCACTTTGTAACAAAATATGCGATGCGTTCCTATATCTGCTGCAAAGTTCTATTTTGTGTTGTTTTCAGAAATAAAACCTGTAAGATATAACGCCTACTGTCTATTCAGTGTCAGCTTCTTTTTGTGGACTGTTCTTGGCACAGAAACAGCAAGAAATTGAGCTCTAATATAGTTGTATTTAAAATGTACTCTAGATTTCAGCTAGGCTTCCTTAGTTACTTTCTGATAGGAAAAGATAATGTTAGCTCTTCAGCAGAAGTAAGCCAGCACAAAAGATGTAGCTGTCTCAACCCCATCTGAAACTCCCAGTTGAAAATCCAGCCTTTATACAGCGATACAAAAAGTTTATTCCATATAGAGCAGCATTTCAACCTATTTGTCAGCCCATGAAACAAGAGGAACTAGTTGAAATAGACCCAAAAATCAAACCAGTTGAGTTAGAGTGTCAGGCTTAGCACCGAAGTGTAATTTTCTGAATGCAAACATCTGATACTTTAATCCACTCTGTAGCATTTTGTTTATTACTTTTGTTACAATAGTGTTTGGATATGGAGAAGTAACATCCAGAGCATCAGGTGCATTTATTACAGTTTGCACACTAAAAGAAGGCTGGTGCTGCTGTCAAGGAACATCCACTTCAAGGAAAAAAAAAAAGGGAAAGGAAAAAATTGAGCTCTCAGGAGATGTCCTTCTTATCCAAAACAATTATTTGGAGTACATCTTAAGGTTAGATATATGGCCCACCAGAGGCCTCCCAGTCATGGCAGACCATCAGGTTCCAGTCAGATCAATCTGAGCATCAATTACCTTCCTTCCAAGGTCTGGGTTCCCTTAATACCCAGTCAACACCTAGAGTTACTATTTCATTTCAGGCTTTCCTAGTATGAAAAGTCTTGATTCCTGGATGTTTTTATGAGTGAGAATCTTAAAATGATACTGCTGCTGGAGGTCTTAAAACTCAGCAGCATGTTGCCAAAAGTTTCAAGGTCTAGTATCTCGGATACCAACCTCAAAAAGTTTACGGTAATGGGATTTATGTTCTAACTGGGGCCCTCTAAATGCTGCTGTCTTATCACTGTGGTTTATTAAGAGATCTTGCCATCTTTCAGGAGTTAAGGAGAATTTGGAAGTCAGATAGTCCCAATCTGTCAGTAGTTTAAGATTATTTTTGGTGTCATCGTCCAGTAATACCGTCTGAGGTGTTCCATCTGGTTTGGTCCTCGCTGGCTCGGTCAAACACCCGTTCTTGCCTGTGGCTGAACCTTACCGGGACTCCCAGTTGTGGCATTTGTCGTGAAGCAGAGCTCTGGCAGGGGGAGCCTCTTTCCCCACCAGCCTCCCAGCCTCTCCCCTTCGGGACGGCAAAGTGTTTCTACGCCCCAACAACTTTGTCCACGCAGCTGGGATCTCTTTTTGCCCATAGCTGCTCAGATACCATTTTTTAAAACAAAACAAAACAAACCTAGCTGGGAACTCGACAGTGAAGTCGGACCTTTGTGAGCTTCCAGGTTTCGGTAGGCGATAGTCTGAGAGTGAGGGGTGTTGCGTGTCTTCAGTTAGAGCAGCTAACTGAATTGTGTGCAGAGATTGACAGGTTACGGCAACAAAGCTGGGTTTCCTTTTGCTTTGGAGAGCAGTGTTTTCTAATGCAAGTAAGGTGACAGGGAAATTACCATCGCAGCAGATGGACTATTTCCATCAACCTTCAAGAGGTTCCAATTTCAAGAGAGAGGTTTGCCAGCCGGTTAAAAAAAAAAAAAAAAAAAGAGGAGAAATTGTAATTCTAGTCTGTGGCTTGGAATGAATGCCGTGTTTTGCTTCAGTGACTGTAGCGATAGTTTTTCAGACAGAAGTAATATGTGAGCTACTTGAGGTGTGATGCAGTTCTAAACCATCCCATTTGCTTCTGGATGACAGATGTATTTGGCACGTGGCATAAGTGTTGCTAAAAGTGCTTCCCTGTGTGTACATCATAAATTATACTGAGTGTTCATCGTCATTTTAATCAGTGCTTAAGAAAATTCTTCCTGCTGTGTTTCAGGAAAATATATTGTGCTTGGCTGGCACAGGGCATGGTTTCACCCTGGAAAGTAATGGTTGGAAGCATTCACTATGCGACTGTTTAATCTTGGTACATTTTTTTTTTCAAAACATCTTTACTAATAACTATCTTTAGTGTACTGTATTTAGGATATAGTTTATTCAGCTCTGGGATCTTTCACAGTGAGGATAACTACTTAATTCTCGTGCGGAAATCCACACCACCAAGGGAATCTCTTAGGGATGAGGGTTGCTAAAGGATGCCGTACGCAAATGCTAGATCTCATAAGATGTGTGACATACAAGATGTATGATTGCAGACCTAGGAGCCAGGCTGTTGGCAGGTGTCAGCACAGGTTCACAGCGTAATTGTGCTGACTTTCGTGAGGGGAAGACAAAAGAGCCTGTGGTTTAAACGTCAAGACAGCTGTATTTTAAAACCATATGATTCACTGAGTCCACCGCGTTGTCATCGGCACCGTGTGCTCTTGCCGGAGGGAGTTTGAGGGTTGCTGCGGCGGGAGTTGCCTGTGCTCCATTGCTGTGCTGCTTGTCCTGCATATTTGCGTTCGTTGGTTTTCTGAAACTCAGCATTTTTAACTTGCGACTGGGTATGAAGATGGTCACAGGTTCCTAGAGCGGTCACAGTGGTAGTATAGTGGTACTTGGCACAATAGTGGTGTCCACTGGCAGGTGCGGCAGCCCCACCTTAGATTTCAGGCAATGCAGTGGTAACCAGGGGTTCTCGAGGCCCTCCAGGATTGCCTCCTTGGGGTGGCGAGTGCCGTCACCGCCCGCGTCAGAGGACGGGGTGTGGGGTTTGCGGTGGCAGCGCTGGCAAGCCTGAGCGAGTCGCTTGGACGGACTCCGTTGCGCTCAGTGCTGCAGGAGCGCGCAGGGAAAAGGCCGTCTGTCCGGGGGTCGCTAAGGGCTGCTTCGCTTGGGCCAGGCTCTGGGAACGGCACAGAGGGTGCTCGTAAAAAGTCCTTACAGAAGTGAAGCAGAATTTGTCAGTCGCATCCATACACACATAGCAACCGGATCCATTCAGTCTTTTATGGCTTTTACATAAAAATTGCCTGGAATACACGATGTTTGCTGCCGTGAGCTCTGACAGCTGCACTACTCGCGCAGCGTGCACTGTGCACTTGGTGTCTTATCAACGACCGAGGGGAAAGTATATATATATGTTGTACAGATTTCTGTATCTACCAGATGGCAAAATGTACCTGACATACCTTGGTCATCAGGTGGTTAGAAGAACAATAATCTCCAGGTTATCTGTAGGGCTGGGTCCTTATTTTAGCATTTTCAAACAGATAGCATATAGGCAGATGCATTTTTGAAATAATTAATTTGTGAGAGTTGTAGTCATGATCTATGTTTCATGCGTGGGAACCATGAAAACACCGTAATACGTAAGAGTCAATATAAAAGCAGTAGTTTCATACTCACAGACTCTGTTAACCTGCAACTAGTTTAACAAACCTAGACAAAAAATACATGGGTGCTGTTCTAGCTTGGCAAAGTGATTCTATAATTGACTGCCAAGGGTTGCCAGCAGGGATTTAGAAGCATCTTTAGTAAGAAGATAAAAATGTGTTCTTAAATAAAAATTTCTGGGCTTTTAGACCATTCGGAAAATACTCTCATCTTTGCAAGATGAGAAACTTTTTACTACTTTTGATTAATAAAGCCACAAATACAGTTAGTTTAACAATCCTCAAATAAATAGAAAATGGTGGATGACATTTTTTAGATGCCACACGTTGCCTCAGACCTAGATGGGAGCCCCTTGCCAGCACCGGCCCGTCACACTTGGCGGTGCCTGTGGGAGGACGCGGTGGCATGTCTGGAATGTGCAGCTGCCTTTGGCGTCAAACCACCGTCCTGTAAATCTCAGCTGTTGGAAATCCATTGCCGTCAAGATAGAAGGGGCATAAACAGCATAAAAGCTGTTTAAAAATAAGAACTGGTTGATTTTTGTCACAAATGTACTGTCGAACTGAAAATCCTTTTTATTTGGTAGAGACAAATCTCTTCCCTGTATGGTTTTGTTTATGTTGCTGGAAGTTGGAAATGTCAAGCTTCGCTTACAAATTTCTCACCTTCCTTTTCAGTCATCTTGCCTTTCCTCTCCTCTCTTTTCTCGAGCGGCTAAAAACTTGATGGACATCAGTAGCAAAGTGTCCCACTGATTTTCAGTAGGATGGGCAGTGTCCCACACCTTCCCGAGCTACTGCACAACTCTGAAAAACCCACATTTTTTTAATTAGTGGTATTTTAACAACAGTTTTCCCCAACTGTGGCTGAACATCAAATGCAGCTTCTGCAAAAAGATAGGCACAAGGGGGTGGGATGCTCCAGCGAGTGGGTACAGCAGCAAAGCTGGGCTTCCCGGGCCCTTCTTACGCCCCAGCTTTCTGTAGAAAAGCCCAAGCAGCACCAGTGTCGGGAACCCGGCAGGCTTTTGAAATAGGATAAATTATTTCCTTCTCCTAGCAGTTTATTGTTGAGAAGAGTTTCACAGTTTATGAGGATTTGACCTGGTTCATTTTTTAGTGCTTGGCTTGTTATAGCAACTAATATACCTTGAAGTCACATATGTTTTTAAAAAAAAAAAACAAAACCCCCTTCAGCACTGCACATTAGACCTGCAATGTTTGTGTTAACTCATACTAAGCCTTAACTTGCAAAGTAAAACTCTTGCCACATTTCTAAATTTCTTTCTTAGAGGGGGAAAAACCTCCCCAGACAATTAAATTTTCTTTCTCCGTAAGAAACCTTCGGATCAAGTGAACGTAATACCGGCTTTTCCAGTTACCTTGCCCATATAGCTGCACCTAAGCCCACAGGTACGCGTGAGGGAAGCCTGCGGGGTCAGGACCATGTTTACGTGAAGCATCGTTGCTTTCCCTGCGGAGCAGGCACCCTGGCTGTTGGGAAGCGTGGCGCAGCAGCCCCGCTGCATCCGAACGGATCGGATGGGGATGCCAGCTGACGGGTGCGGACAGACCCCCTCAGCGCTCGCCACGGAAAGAGTTGCACCTGCAGGATTCACGTATCGAAGTAAGGGCTGTTGCTCTGCGTGTCTCGTCGGTCAGTAAAATGTTGCTTTTAATTTCTGTATCTTCCGCCTACTTCTGTGTGAAAGCTGTCCCAGGCACTTTGCGTGACAGAGCTTGTGTCGCGTGAGCAGTTCTCCGTGGTTTTGAGTTGTTACGGTCGAAGATGTCATGCTGGCTGTAGCAGCGCTGGATACTTGCCGTTGTAATCTCCGGCCGTCTCCTTGAAATACTGTGGTGGTGGTTGTCTCAAGGCCCTGTGCACATGGAGTTACTGTTGATGCAAGACATTTTTATCCTCATATTATTGTTACTGGGCATTGGTTTCATCAAGAAACGTGAAATCGGGAAGGGTGCCGCAGACTTTCGTAATTAAATGTGTCACTTAGACGGTCTTTTTTAACCCACGTGAAATGTATTGATTGGGGGTAAAGATCAGGGTGCAGACAAGCCTATAGGAAAGGCCAGCATCAAATTCTGCATTTTCTGCTTGCGTGTCTATGGTGAGGGCAGGTTAGCAAGCTGCTAAAGTAACTGTTCGCTGCAGAAATGGTAGACGGATGGATTCCCCCGGCCAACCGTAGGTGAGCGTGGCAGACCGGTGCTGCCGCTGCTGCTGTTTATTCGCTTCCTTTCATTCCTTGTAAGTTGATTGCTATTAATGTTGTCATATTGACGGCGCATTTTAAGCCAGTGATAGGAGCTCGGTGTGTGAGGTCAGCTTTGGGCAATTGTGTTATGTTAAATGCAACATCGTAGATCGTCTTCGCAGTATTGTTGGTATTTCCTAATGATGTTTCATCTCGATGTTTGTGAGTGCCTGTTAAATGTCCCAGGCTCCTAGCTTGGCTTTTTTTCTTTGAATGCCCAGCCCGTGCAAGCTATCGGCAAGAACCAGCAGAAAATATTTAAAAGATTTGGTGATTCTTGTCAGTGTGGGGTTTTCTTGCTCGTTATCAACTTGCCAACAGTTTGTTCAACATTTTTCAAGACGACAAAAGGCTGAAGGAAAGCTTTCTGTGGCAGCTTTCAAAATGTTAGGGTGAACATTTCTCTGTGTTCTTGGATTGCTGCTCTCCAGTTTTGTTTTTTTCAGGGGGACTGTAAAAGTAGACAGGCTTTTGGTGGTTTGTGAGGAAGATGTAAGCTGACTCTTATAGGATGTCTGAAGAGCTCGTGTGTGTTCCTGGACAAACAGCAAGCCAAGGCAGAAAACTGAGCAGCCAGTCGGGATATTAAACACATCCTGGGTCGTGGCAGGATGAGATCTTGGCAGTATTTACTTGGCACAGAGTCACAGGGCCAAAAGGGACTTGGAGACGTCAGCTAGAGGGTTTCTCTGCCCTAAGGCAAGTTAAGCTATACTTATCACATACCTGACAGGTGGGTGTTGAACCTGTCCTTAAAAGCCTTTAATAGTGGAGACTCAGCCATTTCCTTATGCCGCTTTTTGCAGTGCATGACTATCTTTACATTTTGAGGGTGGTTTATTCCCCCAGTGCCTACGTACAAAATTTTAGGGTATAGGAGAAAAAGTTGGTGTCCTCAAAAGATGTTAGATGGGGAAGCATTTTAGCTGTTTTTATAAATGCAAACTTAGAAATAATGATCAGATAAAATCTGAGATGAGATTTTCAAGGAGCGCCAGCCCAACCTTATCGCTAGCCACAGGACTCCTCCATGCCTTTGAAAATCTCTTCCTTCGAATGGTGTGTCAGGTTGACAGTTAATAGCCATACCAGAGAGGTTCAAAAAGACCTTTCTCCTCATGCTGTGTTTTCTATCTAGCAGTTGCCTTTAATTTTTTTTTACAGAGTTCTGACAGTAAAAAAAAACAGGAAAAAAACAAACCAAAAAAAAAACCAACCCAAACCAAGCCAGCTTGCCAGCTTTTTCCTCAGTACGCTTTTCAGACACTACGAGACCACCATTAAAGCCATATTGCAAGGAGGAAACCAAAGGAGAACAGCATCCATTGCGTTAGGCAGTGCTTCTGCCAGCCACGCCGAGAGGCTGGGGAGCCGGCGGGCGCTGGAGCCTGCCCTCACTCTGTGGCCGTCCTCTCTCAGCTGCCTCCTGGCTTGGAAATGGGCATTTTCCTGGCTGTCCTCTGGTGGGATGCTGCTGGCGAGGCATCGCCTGCGCTCGCAGTGAGGTCCCTGCCTGGTGTCCGATCCAGCCTCTCCCCGGGAGATGTGGGAAGAGCTGCCCACGATGGTGTCAGCAGCACAGGGACCAGGACATCCCTGGGTCTCCGCTTTGGGATGAGGATACTCTCTCCACTCCAAAACTAGGACTAGTGGAATAATTCTGAAACACTTAGGAGACTAATGGAGCAAGTCCAGTGTGTTAGCAAGAGCGGTGCGCTCCCTTGCTGACGGTGCGCTGATTTACCCCGGGACATGCCAGGGTTTGCCGAGGAGTCACATGGGGAAAGACCGTGCTTTTTTCCGAGCAGAATACCCAATACCGGGAACAGGCATCCAACGGGGAAGCAAAGGGGAGAGCACATCCCTCACGCAAGGGAGGCAATTGCCTTTGTTTTCTGCCCGTGCCGGGCTGTCGGGAAGCTCCCTGCCTGCACTCCCGGTCACTGTGCCTGGCACCAGGGCAGGGTTTTGCTGCGCTCAGCAGAAGTTGTACGCTTACAGGAACGGGTCGGCAAACCTCTTCCACACTAATAGTCCAGGCACCAGGCGAAGGTCACCCCGGCCGTGCTGGTGTGCTGCTCTTCTGCACGGCACCACACAGCTCGGAGGTGGGGGGAGGCAACGGCAAAGTCCCCTGGCTCCAGCGGCAAGCGGCATTAGCACCTTCTGCAATGTGCGGCAGCCCCTTGCCGGCCCCACGCTGCCACGGCAGGGGCCAGCAGCACCGCCAAGGGCTGTACGGGGTGCTGGGGTGCTGCTGAGCACCGGCCGTGCACGTCCTTGGCTTTGCCACGCCAGCAAGAAACAGCAGCACGCTGCGGCAGAGGTGGCCCTGCAGGTGCTGCCGGAGGGGTGCAGTGCCCATCGGTTGCTGCTGTGGCCCCAAGGGCCCCTTTAAGCTGCTCCATGTGGTGGTACGGAGCCGGGCACTGACACCCAGGGAGGCACAACAAAGAAAAGCAGGGACCGGGTGCTGTATCGAAGAGCTAAAACAAGTGAAACCATAGGCAGGACACAAAGCAGAGGCCCTGGTAATATTGGCCTCCTGCAGGTGCTTGCTCCAGGTGGCGCCTGGCCCAGTTACGGCCGTGGGTATGGCAGGGAGCAGAGGTGGGTGAGGGACACAAGTCTATTTAGTTCCAGTAAGAGCCTTTGACGAAACCCAGCCCAACTGCGTACCGACCAGAGGCTGACTTTTTAAGGGCGGTATCTCCACAGACAACCTGCTGCGGTAGTTGGCAATCTCAGAGTGTTGAGGAAAAAAAGCATTTAATGGCTAAAAAGGAAATGGGTGCAACAGTTCAGAAAATGCGATTTCCTCCGCAACCTTGTGAGTGGGAGAAATGGCACTTTTTATAAAAGGGGAAACGAGATGTGTGGAAGGGATGAACTGATTTTCCCCAAGCCCAGTAATCACCCTGGCAGGGATGGCCTAGCACTAGGAATTTTTGGCTCCTGGTTTCACACACAAACTATGAAATACGGTGGACGCCTATCAAACTGCACTTCAGTTGCAAATTAACCAATATGTTCAGCAGTTCCCGGCTTTCATGATTGATAGACTCTTCAGCGATGCCTGGAGAAGGAAAAGTGTTTTCCTCCGTGTTTCAGTTTCTCTCCAGCTCCCATAGACTCTTAATCCCTCAAGCTCCCCCTGATTTCCTCGCTCCTGCTCAGCCCTAGCAACTCTACTCAGGATAAGCAAAAATAGGTTGCGGTGGAGTCAAAAGCGACAAAAAAGGCTGCACTTTGCAGCGCATCAACCAGAGCATGACTTCCAAATTACACCCTTTTCCTTGGTAGTCAAAAAACCACAAGAGCAGCCAGTAAAGGTGACTCTTTAGTTGATTTTATATCCAATGTAAGTGCTTCTCTCTTAAAATTTGTGGGGTTGTTTTTTTTTTTTCCTTCCCAGCATAGCAGGGCGCTTCTCATATTTTCCCTGCTGTTGAGTATCAGCATGTGCTTTGAGTCCTGTAGAGCTGAACGGGAATTACTAACAGAACTGAAAAATAACACTAATCCTGTAACCCTTGCAGGCACAAAATTCTTACCAAAATACAAAAAAACCCGAGCATTTCCCTTCTGCTGCGCTTGCACGTCCATCTGCGTGACACCAAGGGTAAAAGAAGGTCCAGATCCGTAAACAAGATGAAGTAATACTCTGTGGCAATGCAGGAACTGAGGTGACTGAATTTGAAACAGCATCCATACACAGTGGCTCTTCCAATATAGGCAGAAGAATTTACATCGTACAGGTCAGCTTCTAGCTTTTGTGTGTGCCTCACTTCTTACTGTACTTATCTGCGTGCTCCGCATGGGTACCTGGATGAGACAGAGGATACCTGCTGCTTGGATAGCTACGATTGCTTCTGAGGTCACTATGAAATACCAATCAGGAATTTTCTAGCTTTGCTGTTTTGTAAGCAAAGATGCAGAGCGTAATGCTGAATTCAGCAAGGACGTGTTTGCCTGGCAAAGTGCTAATGACAGGTATGCTTTTAAGTAGAGTCCATCCTTCATTCTGTAGTACTGCAAATACATCCTGTTCCATCAGGGCGTCCTCCTTTAAAAATACCCGGTTTTAAGCTCCCCTGTCAAAATGCCAGGCTTATTATGGGAAACAGTTCATTTATTGCCACATGTTTCTCGATACCCATTTTCTGCTATACTCAAAAGACGGCTTCTGCTGAGGGTGCGTCGTACCCTTTTGGTCAGATGTCGGTGCTTGTACTGGAGGTCGTCTCTGCCTGGTGGCCTGTGCCAAGCCAGGGGTCCCGGGGGAGCAGAGCTGTCCCTCGCGCTGGTGGGACCGTGCCGCGTCACACGGGCCGGATCCAGGCTTGGCCGGTCACAAGGAAACGTTGCGGGCTGGGGGGGGATACCTGAGCTCGTGTGAAAACAGAGCCGAAGCCAGAAAACATCCCTCCCGCCCCCCCAGCCATCTCTCTCCACCAGGTTTTCTGCCCAAGCGGGAGACCCCCATGATTGCACTGCTGTGTTTCGGGTCTTTCCTGGGCCCGAGCCACTTAATTCACGCAAACCCGGCTCCTCGCCTCCGGGGTGGTACCCAAAGTAGAGTGACTGCGTATCAGGGTGTCATCACTGATTTGGGAAGAGGCTTCTAGAAACCCTTATGGCAAGGAACGTGTTAAGTGACGTCTGCGTCATGAACAAAAGTGATGTAGCGCTTCAGGATCAGCAAAGCCTGGGGAGGGTTGGGCTGAGAGCAAAATGACATCGCTTACAAAAGGGGCTTTGTCCCTCCATCCCTGTTTTTAATAGAAAGTCCCATCGGAAAAGTTGCTGCCCGTCCACACGTGCATGCTGCCGCTTTGCCTTTGTGAGCGGACCCGAAGACGCAAAGAGGGAGCAGACTGGAAATGGGTGGCACAAAAGGCACCCTTGGTCTCGCCGGGTCCTAACTGTCCCCAGCAAACGTCTCTCCCTTCCCCGTCCCCTGCTCGCTGGCTTGGATGTGGCTCTCGGGCAGGAGCACTCTGCCGCCTGCCTGCCTGCCTGCCTGCCTGCCTGCTGTGGGGAGCGCGAGGCCGAAATAGCCCAGCTGGAGATCTGGTCCAAAACGTGTTAAAAGCATCTCCTCAAATAGTCAGTTTTAATTTTACTAAGTCATATTTAGTAGCCCTCAGGACACTGGCTGTGGGAGAGGGAAGGGTTATGCCCTAAAAATAAAAGAGGATGGATGGGTGGATGCTGCGTGAAGGACTGCTGAGAGTTTGGTGTGGGGTGAGGGGCATCACATCTTCCTTCGAGGGAGGAGCCCTTGCGCCACGGTTTGAACAGCGCAGGGGGGTTGGCAGGGGAAGCACTTTGACTGAGAAATATTCTTTTAGATTAAACAACAAAACTCTGCATGCACATACAGACTAGATCTTCATAACGCGGCCAGGCTTTGACAGTGTACTGCAGCATTATTGCTATTTATAATCAACAATTACTAACACTATAATCCTGTAAACTTAGTGGTAGCAATTACAGCAACATAAATAGCAATCCAGATGACTAAAGGCATTGCTGTCAATGTGGATGGCAGCTATAGCGTTAGAAAAAAATGTGGAGGGAAGATATTGGAAGTCGATATGCGAGCTTGGGTCTGCTAGTCTTTTATATACCATTTTTAATATACTTCCTGAAATGAAGCTTCAGAAAGGTACACTGCCTCTTTAAAATTAGTCTAGGAACTACAGGTAGTTCACATTATTTTTAAAATAATAAATCTATATATATCTATATTAAAATATATATGTATACATAAGTTGGCTAGCCTACCTTGTGGAAAGGCTGCAGCTAAACTAAGTCTGAGCTAATATTGTATTACCATGGTCTTCTGGTTTGTAGATAGCCCTTCCTTATTAGATGAGGTTCTGTTCTTGCTCCACAGAAGGTGCCTGTGTATATAACTCCTTTGTATTGCTTTCTGCAGAGTCCCTTATATATTTCTTACTACTAATGCTGTGTAGAAAAGGAAATCCAGAGATTTTACTACTGATAATTAACCATATAATGGCCATTAGCAAAATAAAGATTTAGTTGTTTGGGAAACAGATTATTTATATTGTGTATGGTTTATTGCCTGATAACTTGTTTGGTGACTGGATATTCTTTTCCTTCTCCTGGTCCTTTTCTGCTTTTTCCAGCTATGGTGTTTACTCCTCACTTTGATTATCTAGCAGGCAATAAAGTATATTGTATGTTTTGAAGCCAAGCGGTGTGCTTCTTAATTGTCCGTGAAGGGGGCGTCCGTGTCGGTGGAGGCCGGACGGTGGAGCTGCGGCTGCTCCCTGGCAGGAGGACAGCTCTCCAGCCGCGGCTGGCACCTCTCCCACGGCAGCTTTTGGACAAGGCAGGGCCCAGGCAAGCGCCCAAGACAAAAACCTGGCCTTTCCTACGGGAAAGGAAGGAGCTGCAGCAAAGAGCAGTCATAGCCTTGCTTCCTAGCCATCCCTAAGGACATGAGGAGACTGTGTGGACGCAGGTGAATTACTGCATGTCTTCTAACTCCACACAACAACCCTTTTTGCTTCTCCAGCACGGACAGCGGTGGCAGCGGCAAGTACCGTCACTGTCACTGTCAGCTTCGGGCTCTCTCAACAGCCTGGTGCCCTGGCGGTGCCGGGTTTTTACCTCGAGGTTCGGAGATGATAGGCAGAGCTCGGCGCATGTGCCAGGCTCGGGTCCGCACCCTGGCCAGGAACAGCAGGGGCACTCCGTGCTGTCCCGCACATGCGGCGATGCATCCTCCATCCTCAGCAGCTACACACCCAGGCAGCGTGCGCCGAAACACTGCTCCCGGGAACGTGCTCGTGCACGTGTCGAACTGCCCGAACTTACCTGGTCCGCTTGTTTGGGGTTTTATTGCTTTGTTGTGTTTTGTTTTTAATGGGGAGTCAAGTTCTGCACGGCAATTCCTCTCCCTCCTGACATCTCTGGCATTTTTTTCTGCTTTTCAAAAATTTCACTCCCAGAAGCGACTAGTGGCGGGAGCACGCCAGGTGCTGCGTTTGCAGGAGGAGCGCGTCCTTCCCTACCCCGTTCCTTTCCTCTTCCTCGGCTGTCGCTGCTCAGAGGCCACCTGTCACCTCCCGAGGGGACACAAGCATCCCCCCGCACTTTGCCCTCCTCTCAGCAGACGACGGCAGCCTTAGCGCAGCCCGGGGGGCTGCAATCAGGTCGCTCACCTGACGGAGCCGGTCCTTCTCCGGGAGCCAGGACGTGGGCGCGTGGCCCCATTCCCGTGCAGCAGCTCAGGGGACAGGCTGTAAGAGGGCAAAGCCGCTTCCCGCTAAATCTCATCAGAAACAAACAGCTTTGGTGTCTGGGGAGATGAAGCTGCTAAAAAACTCGGCCTTCGTCGGTTAACACGATTTTCTAGTGTTTATTTTTCCCCGTTCCACCCTGAAGCAAAGGTTGAAGTGGTGGTGCTGCCTGTGCAGCAAAGCTTCCCAAAAAACAGTAAAAACCCCTCATTTGTAAGTCAAATGGATTGTTTTTGCTTCAGCGCTGACGTTCACCTATTTTGCTAGTTTTTGTGTGGGCGAATGTGTGCGTATTGCGTGCACGCACACGTGGAGGGACAGCTGAAAAGCCTTAGTCTGTATGCCTGAGCACCGCGCTGGTCCCTGAACCACAAGGTGGGGTTTTGGGGGGGCAGACACAGACTGCTGCACCCCCCCCCAGCCCCAGTGCCCGGCCAGGCAGCTGCAAGGGGCCCACGTGCGCACCGGTGGGGCAAGGAGCTACTGCCCTCCGAGGAGGGACAGAGTGGCCTGGGTGGGGGTGAAAAAAGGGCCCCAAAGGTGCCGTTGCCGTCACGCAGGGACACTGGGGAGCCAGCCCCATGGCGAGGGGTGCCCCATGGCTGCTGGCAGGGGGCAGAGGGGCTCCTCACCAGTAAGTGGTCAAGGTGAGGACGCGGGAGCGAGGGGGGCAGCTCTTCATTTTACACGGTTGTAATCAAAGGGCTCGGCAAGTCAAAAAATTATTTTCTGCTCATTTTCAAGCTGTCCTTTCCTCGTTTAGGAGCAGGAATACAACACGGCCCCTTGAACAGCACCTTCAGTTTGGTCCTCTACCATCGGCACACCTCCTGCTGGGAAAAAAGTGCTTTTTCACGTTAGTAAAAGTATGTGGAGGGTTATTCAATTTGTTTTGACGTCAACAGAGAAGACAAACCAGAGACTCGCATCTGGGAAATGCCTGGCTTCATCTTGCTGTGCTTGCTGCATCGGGGGGGGTGAACAGGAATAAAAAAGCCGGTTCCCCTTTCTAAGCAGTGGTGCTTCTCCCTTGGATCTAAAACACGGCTCTTACGTTGTGCCACGGCTCAGGTGCCTGTGCCAAGACTTGGCCTTACTTGCACACCCCACCTGGAGAAATTAGTTGGTAACGTGGGCAGCAGCAAAGCTGGCGGCTCTGAGTGGGTACAACAGCCCACAACATCTATATTCAGCAACCAGTGAGTGCTGGAATAAAACCTCAGTTACGAAGTACATTTTATATGCAGGTGTCTGTATATTTTTTCCTTTTTAAAATTGCTTATTATGGCATATTTTTGATTGATGTGATTTCTTTTTTTTCCATAGCACAAATTGGATCCGACACAGGCTTTTTTGCCAGCACGAATTAGATGTAAGAAAAGAAGGGTTGCTGCAGGTACTTAGGGAGGTTAATGCCTTCCTCTCCAGATTAATCCATCTGGCAGTCAGAGGGAGCATTTGTACAAATAAAATGAATCTTGTGTTCGTGCTGGGCCCTGTGTCCTCAGAGAAAACCCCGGGCAGCAGATGCTCCCAGGTTTGCGGAGGGAAGGCTTGGGTGCGCTCCAGGCTCCTCCAGCAGCTGCGGTTTGGCAACCTCCGGGTGTTCAGCCACAGACTGCTGCATTTCTGTGATTTAAGTGTTTCACCATTTGGCGAACACTGAACCAGCTCACCGAAACAAAGGACTTTTACAGCCCTGCGAACTAAGGAGCGCTTTCAATCTGATTTGAAGTCCGACAAAAGTCTGTGTGGACATGCTTGTTTTGGGTGAAATTGGAGCGGGTCCGAGAATGACCGGTCCCTTGGCTGTACCAACCCAGTGGGTTTGGGTAGTAGCGTTGGTTATGGGCTCGGTGGTCTCAGGACATGCGTCTGGCAGGATTATAGGGAGGTATCTTTAATTAAACCCACTGGTTTAGGGCAAAAACCAGATACTGTTTCAGCCTGCAAGCCCTGGGGCTCAGCAGTGTGAGCATCGTCACAGCTCGTGGCTTTCCACCCTGCCGCACGGGGGCCGAGCTGGGCAGGACCCTTGGGCGGGATCCCTGCACCCAGAGCTCGTTTCCGACCCGTGGCTGTGCCGGCCAGGCCACCCTCGAGCAGCGAAAACCACCAGCGGTGGTTGGTGGTGAAACGCTTGCACCGACCGCATTTCTCCTCCCTGGTGGAATGTCGCTACCGGCACCCGGAGCTCGTTTTCTGTCACTTTAATGTTTATGGGAACGGCTGCTGCTGGGGTGGAAGCACCGGCACCCAGGTTCCCAAGGCAAATCCCTTAAACCCCGTTCCTCCCGGCGGGTGTTGCAGGGAGGCGCATGCCCTGTAACGCAGCCTGCCTCTGTGTGCTGCCCTGGCACCGCTGGGCTTTTGGGGGGGCTGGCTGCGAGGGCAGGACAGGGCAGCCCACGCGCCTGGCGTGCAAGTGCTACCTTGCGTTGGACTTGTCCTGCGAAAAGCAAACAGCTTCCTTGTCATCTGATCACCGCAGGGAAGCTTTGGGTGTGGGTCACCGAGCAGCGGGGATAGCCTCCGATTTAAAAATTAAATAGTAAAAATATAAAGCTAGGCATTGCAGGCCGTTTGGGGCAGAAATCCTCCTCCCCCCCCTTACTGCATCTCATCAGCTTCCTATTGTTCATTCAGCTAGATTTGAGGGCGCGCTTGGGCTGGCACTTAATTGCTTGTCTTAAGGACCTGAGTCTTTAATTAAAAGCCCGATAGCAAGGCACGGAGAGGAATCCTAAGTGGCAGCAGCACTCATGGATGTAAAATCTTAACCAAAGTTCTCCGCCTTTCCTGGTCTTAATTTCTCCCTGGCTAAATAAAAATGGATTTTTTCACTAATATATCTCACTCCTTAAACTTTCTTGAGTTTCCTATGCTATAAATGGTTGATATCTAGTCTGCTTTTCTCCTGAGATTTAAAATATTGTGGACACTTGGGAAAGGAAATTTGCCTGCAAACTTTCAGCAATTCCTTTTTATTCAACTAGAGTTGGGGAAGGGGAAACCAAATGCAAATATTCTCAGTGCCAGCCATCCCTTTGGAAGAGAAATCTCTAATTGTACCAGCTGCCTGGGAACAGGGTTTTTCTCCCAGGGTCTCCAGCAGTTACGAGCAGCAGGAGGGGTGGGGGGCTCTGCAAATGTCCTACCGTGCTTTTGCTGCTTTTAGTTACTGAGATTTAACTGTGCCGACCTCCCAAGACACGTCATGAAGAGGCACATAAGGCGAACACGGGGTGCAGAGCACAAGGAAGCAGACCTGGCACTCGGGCCTCTGATTATATCCTTTTTTCTCTCCGTATTGCAGAGGGAAAGAAGAAAGAAGTAGATCTATGTATGCTGAGTTGCTTGGGTTTGAAGCTGTGTGAAAATCTTCTGTTTCTGAGCCATTCGTGATGACAAACACTTAATTCCTTCTCTGCAAAGTGGTGGTCAGGAAGAGTTGCCGCTAAAGACCCCAAAGGCTGGTTTCCCAAGAAGCCGGTGCAGGCAGGCTCCTGTGGCACAGGCGCCTCGCTGGGGGGCTGCGTGGCCCCGAGAGGCAGCGAAGAGCTCAGACAGAGGGGTGCCACCAGGGCTGGAGGAAAAGGGAGGTGTCGGAGTCCCTCGGAAGTGGGTTCTCCCAAAATAAGCTTTCTGAAAGGGCTGTGTGCTGGGAAGCAAAGCAAGGAGAGGTCCGCAGTAACCCACCAAAGCCTTTTTCAATATTAGCGATAAAGCATCAGCTGTCAGAGGCAGACCTCAGTTGACACGGGGTTGGTTAATTTTTTAGGACGTTGTCAAAGAAAGTAAGTTCAGCTGTTCAGAGCAGCGTCCGACCTACCCCCGCTCTCAGTAACTGCTCCTCTCCACAGCATGGTAAATGCAGAAGTTTGGTCTTTGTGTTTTCATTTTCCATGGTAGGGAGCGACAAGCCAGCCCTCCCCCTAAACTGCGCACACACACATGCACACACAGAGCCTGGTACCGCTGCCCCGGCTCCCAGCAGCGATCCTGCTTGCCGCGGTCGCTGCCTCGTGGGCTGGCGCTTGTGGACGTGCTCCCTCCTTTCCTAGCCTCCTTGTCTAGAACCCCAAGTGATTTCAGGCCTTCCCTTGGCGGTGGTGGGTCTCCGTCTCAGGAGCTTCACTGCAGGGCTGCCGAAAAGACGGCGAGCTGCTGGCAGGCGTTTCCCCGCAGAGCCGTGCCGTGCAGCCGGGCAGGCTGGGTTTTTGCCAAGGCTGCTGCTGCTCCAGATGGGATCTCGGAGCAGCTGGTGCCCTTCCTGGGAGGCAACACAGAGCAAAAGGGGGAAATGTCCAGTGTGGGCTGTTCCTTCAGAGGACAAGAGCCCTATTTCCTCCAACAGCTCACCTCCTTGGCGTTAATCGTTTATAGCACTAAAATGAAGAGGCGAAGGCAAGTAACTCCATTACAGCACTGTTGCTTTCAGGGGTTAGTTTTGGGCGAGCTGCAAGGAGAACTTAGCCTGCAAGACACAGGATTCAAAGCGAACTGAAAAGCCTTATCACCTGGCCTCACGGTGTGCATGTCTCTTTTGGGGGTGGGTACACTGTCGAGCATCGCAGCTGGCGATGCGTGGTCTAACGCCACACTGGAGAAAGTCTGCAGGTGCTCATGGAGAGGGGTGTCGAGCACGGCTGCCTGGGCACGGGCGGCAGGACTGCGGGTGCCGCAGCGGGTTAGTCTGGCCGCCGGGATGCTGAACCCGCGTGCCTGCAACACGGATGTTATCCCTTAAAGCACGTTCCCAACCTGCGGGTGTGGACAGCTGGCACCCGCCGTAGTGGCATGGATGGAGGTTTGGAGGTGGCCAAGGCTGTGCCTCCAGGCAGGTGGAGGCCCCGGCGTGTTGGAGCCGTGACTGCAGAGCTGAAAGCATCCCTCCCATGGTGGCCACACCAAGAAGGGGGCGGAGAAGTGCAAATGGGACCGTGCCTGGGTGGACCGTGGTGTCCCCCTTAGCCAGCTCCAGTGGAAGGATCAGGTTATCTCTACCAGCTTTATTTATGGAGCATTTTTACCAGATGCGTTGTTTCATAGAAATGTTGCCTCTTTTTAGCTCCTTCCCATGAGCTGTTTGAATTGGCAGGCCACCAAGCCTCAGTAGCTGCTCCATTTGTCCCTCCCGACCTGGAGTTTGGGCACTTCAGCAAACAAGCAGCCTCCCATCACTTACTTTCCATCTGTATTCAAGAAGAGGAACTGCTGCGCTGTACGCCGACGTCTCAGCAGCCCTGGTAAAAATAGTGGCATGGCACAGCGGCGAGAGCACGCAGGTGCTCATCTCTCCGTTCAGCTTTTCCGGCTTCCGTGTTGCTCACAAGCCACTTCTGGACCACACCATGTTTGCCATCATCCACCCCAGAGACAGTTGCCTTCGATCTGCAATTTGCACAGGGCAGGCAGAGCAGAGCTGCCTTCCATCTGGAGCCCATAAATCACTTTTCCAGGGAGTCTGGAGCCCCCCGCGTGAAAGCAGAGCTATAGAACCCCAGACCTCTGTCAATAGCCCCGTATTTATCGCCTGCACATTTCATTGTCCAACGATGTGTTGCTGGTCGCTTCTTTAGACATCGGGTCTTTTGAACAGGTGCCGATAACGGTGAGAACGGGTTTGATGTAAATCTATAGCCACCTGGCAGGAAAGCAGCACGCCAGGCTGCCATCAGAGGGGATTTAGTTTTCCCCAGTGTTTTGTCATTCCTTGTGTTCCTGGGAGGGATGCTTTCACTGCCATGCCCTACATGAGCTTGCAGTCAGTGGAGCTTTGTCACATGAGAGAATGGCCTGGCCTGGTCCCCAGTTTTGGTTTCTAAATCTCCAGATTATTTGTATAATTGAGTGACAGCCAGTAAAAATCACTGCAGGCCTGGGGAGATGCTGGATACTTCTCAGGTCTCATCCGTGTTGTTCCAACTCTTGGGAGCTGTCAAACTGGCACCACTCATTTTCATGTAAACCACTTTATTTCACCCTCATCTCTATTCCCCAGACTTGTTTCAGACAGTGATATGATCCAGGCTGAACCACTGCCCGAACATGAAAAGGCTTTGGCTGGTAAAGGCAGAGTTCAGCTACAGCGTTTGATGGTAATGCAAATGATTGATTACCAGCAGCCCTATGGAGGGAGCTGTGGAGCCTCTCCCAAGTAAGGTGCTCAAGATGTAAGCACAGCATAAAGAGGCCAAGCTCTTAGGATCAGCTGTAGTTTCATCCATTTTTGACGCTGCCGTCAAGATTTAGGGGTCATGCTTCTGACAGTAGCATCAAACATCAGGTGTGACACTCCTGGAGGTACTCCGGAGTTGCTGGGAGAGGAAAGTGCTATTGAGCATCTTCCAGACAAGACTAAAATCAGCGCAGAATTATTAAAAATAATGCAGCCCAATCCAAAGCTTTCTATTAATTTTACGTATTTAGGAAATTCAACGGTTCTCCGAAGACCCAGCGTGCCCATAGGGCATCGGTCTCCTGCAGACCCAGGCAAGAACTGATGCTTTTCAAATAGTACATACTTGGGTGAGTACACTCACATGGTGGTTTCAGAGCTGCTTACCTCCATACAGTTTACACTGATTAGGCGCTGTTTCAAGCCAAGCCACAACAAGGCACTGTTAAATCTATTATTTCGCATGAAACTGAAACATGAACAAGCCCTGTCCTGATGTCCACACTAACTGTTTTCAGCTTACTGTAGGCAAGCACAGTGGATCAGCTGCTGTCGTGACACCCCCCGCCGCATAGGGAGGGGGACGGTGGTGCATGCGCGTTAATTTTCTTCTGGCATTTAATAACCTGGTAGCTCTGGGCCAGGCATGCCCCAAATGCAAGCAAGCCCCAAGAGGGACATATGGGATAAAGGAGGCTTTGGACAGCTTCCAGCCACATGTGGGCTGAGGACCTGCAGTGTGTGTGCGTGGGGACGGGCAGACTACATGTAGTCATGTGTAAACCCCCTGAAATTTCAGTGCAGAGTCACCAACTCAGCTGTCCTGATCTTCTAGTCCGTTGCAGCAAATTACTTGCTGAGGAGTCATTTGAAAAATTGCTTGCCCGTGGCTGACCTCGTCGCGCTGCTTCGCCTTGCTGGCTGGTGGGGAGGGAGAGGGACCTTGGGGAGAGCCCACCGTGGCTCAGGTGCCCGCCCGGGACCGCCGCCGAGGCGCCAGAGCAGTGTCACTCGCCCGTGGGTGCGAAGGAGAGCAAGTGCGGCTGAAAGTCCAACCTTCACACACCTCAGCGGGGTGCACCACGTCCCAGTTTTTAAGTGCAGGCTGTGCTGCAGAAAGGGGAAGCCAAACCCATCTCCGTGCAGAGCTGCCTTTGAGCTGCGCTGAAACCCAGGGCAAACACTGGCCCATGACAAAAAAACCAGCGTTTTTCTCTGGCCCCTTCCCAGGAGCCTCACGCCTCCACGTGCCGGGGTCCGGTGGCCGGTGTGCAAGCGGGGAGCAAGGCAGCGGTGGCTGGGGCAGCGTGCCTCGGGTAACACGGGTTGGGCGAGAGCAGCGGTGGCGGCGTCTCTGCCAGGACCACGGCACTGCGGGGTCTTCAGCTGCAAGTCTGGGCTCTCTTTTCCTTCTGCATCCGAGTGGCGTGGCGTTGGCACGCCTGAGGGCTCAAGCATTGCTAAGGCAATAAATGCAGGTGTCTCTGAAACAGCTGCTTTTCCTGCAGCCAGTCTACTGCTATGCAGAGAAAATGTTATTTCTAACTAAAACTACTTTATGGTTTTCTTATGCTGCTTCTGTGAAAAGGTTTTATCGGATCAAATTTTTTCAGCGGATCAAATATTTGCAATTCTGGTGCTGTGTGAGAACAGCAGGACTGGTTGTGGAGACACAATGTGTGTAACACCACCACTAACCAGCACTGGTGGATTTTTTTTAAAAAAACATGCTATTAAACAATATCCCAAGGCTGTAAAGGCCTGTAGCTGGGCTGGCCGTCATGGCATGCCACATCTCGAGGCTCAGGGACTGCTGGTCTCAGACACGTGATGGGTATGGTCACAGCTATAGGTGACAAGACGTTGCCGACAGAAACCCCGCGTGTCACAGCTTCCTCACCGGCCTCAGCCAAAACTGCTGCCGGGAGCCTGGGCATTGGCCTGGCCCTGCGGCGAGTTTGGGGCCAGGAGCCCAGCTGGGCCGAAGCCGCCCACCCTGCTCAGCCCCGCGTGGAGGGACCCCAGGAGGGCGGCCGGCCCGGTGGCACCAGTCTTGCTGGCAGCGTGGTGTGGGAGCCGCCGCCGCCGAGCCTCGTGCTGCCGAGCGCGGGGGGAAGCCACCCCGACGTGCGCGCGCGCTGTGGAGGCTGCTTCGCCTGGGGTTTCATGCGTGGGCAGAAAGGAGAAGGGGAAAGCGAACGCCACCGATAGTGGGAACCAAGGGAAGGAGTTGAGGCTGAAGCCGCCCAAACCCTTCGCCAGGAGGGGAGGAACTTGCTGTACTGAGGAAATGTTGGTTGTGAACCGTGTACGAGGGCCTCAGGAAGCAGGCACGGGCCAGCGTTTTGAGGAACCCCCACCTCCACATGATGTTCTTACACCCCGAGCAATCTGCAGAGAACCGAAGAGAACAGGAAGCCGAAAATGTTTCTTTTTGAACTTGAATCCATAGTTCTAACCCAGCTTGAAAATGTGTCACAGGCTGTTTTAATATTTGGTGGTGCCGAAGTTGGGTGAGGCACGTGGTTTAATGCCAGCAGGTGCTCACGGAGGGAGGGTGAGCGAGCCAGTGAGCGGCCACCCTGCCTTTTTCTTCACGTAATTGATCCTTAAACAGGAGAATAAAGAAATTGTCTAACTATAAAAGAGAGATCATTCACTAAAATATTTGTCTAAACCAGATGGCTCTGGTGACTCAGATAAAATACTCCCCCTGCTACACGCTAGCTGAAAAGGAACCGTGGTTTGCCATTTGGAAAAAAAATGACACACTGGTGATGAGCCTAGCTAGGAAAGATGGAGGGAAAAAAGAGCACTCACAGGTCCCATTCAAAAGATAAAAAAAAAGTTTATCATCTGGACCACCTCTCTGGTCTAGCACCAGCTTGGTGGTGCATGTGTACATGCACCATGGGTGTGGGACACGTCAGGAACTGATTTGTTACTCACTTTTCAGGTTGGAGTTATATCACATACAAACTCCCAGGGAGAGGGATTTCCATAAATACCTTCAGCTTCTTGGTTTTGGTCACTTCTGTGGCATTGTTGGTTTTTTCTTCATTTGGGGGAAATTATAGGATATGGCTATTTTTTGCCATAGCTTTTATGCCTTAATTCCCCTTTTCTACCCTTGCAAATTCACGGAATTCTTTCCTTTTTTGTCATTTTTGGCTACTGGCCAGCCCCAAGTCTGTGCTTCTTCCTTTCCGCTGTCTACCTTTACAAATACCTGCTGCTCTGCCCTCTCCTTCTGAAACTTGATGCTTTCACTCCTCTTAGAAAAGCTTGTGTTATTCTGCTGGAAACCTTCAAAATGTCCGTGTACCTTCGTTGCAGCTTACCAGACACAGCATAGCTGTTGCAACATTAGGTAGGCTTTGCCTCAAATCAAATACAACTTACATCTGCAGATACACTTTCAATTTACCAGTTTTGACTAAAATTTCTTGTTCCTCACAGTGTGATTTTTATGGCTAACACGGAGTAGCTACAGCTGGGGAGCCGGCGCGGATGCTTTTTGCTTGCCCAAGCCTTTGCAGTACAGCTGCCCAGAGAGCCGGCACCGCACGACTGCTGCGCCCGGCCCGCACGGGCATCCCTCCTCGGGCTCGCGCCAGAGGTCGGGGAACCCAAAACCACGTCTGCCGCCGGTGGGGTGATGCCAGCTCGTGCCTCCCCACCTGCAAGCCCCTGGCCCTGGCAGCGGGTGCTCTGCGCCCTGCTAGAGGAGTTCTTTCCACCTCTCCATGATGGCCAAGGAAAGCCCTATATACGGCTTGTTGTAGGTAAAAGCTCTCCTGGGAGGGAAAACATAGTTTTGGCCCCTAAAATATCCGTTCAGGCTGTTGAGTTTGCTTTCTCGGTTTCTGCTGAAGGTTTCCCTTTGGGACCATGCATTAACGGCGTCTCAGCCTTTAGCCGAGCGGACGGAAGGATTAGGCTTTTAATAAAGTCTATTAATAAAGCCTGCAAGCTATTGGAGTGAAGCAAATGTACAGTGAAAAAGAAAAGATCTGATCAACCATCTCTTTCCTTGTTTTCCAAGCTGATGTACCATCGCTGGTTGCAAAATAAGGCCACCCTTGCCTGTATTCACAGAGTATGGTGCACTCGCTGTATGGTATAATGTATGCACCGTACACATATATGTATTTATGTACGTATGTATGTCCATATGTCTAATAACTTATCTGATATACCACAGCACAACAGTAAAAGTCCTTCTATCTCCTTATACTGGGGTAGCTACTGGTTGCCATACAGAAAATCAGGAATGTGAACTGGGCTCCTTGTGTCTGCGTAACTACAGCTGCAGTAGCGGCCACACCACCACCAACACACTGCTAAAGAAAAATAAAACAGAAAAGCAGCTTCCAATCATAGAATCATAGAATAGTTTGGGTTGGGGGGAGGAGCACGCCGGCCCGTGGCGAGCGGTGCCAACGCCTGGCACGGTCAGTGCCAGCAACCCCCGTTTCCGACCGTGTTTGGCTGCTCTGAGTGTCACGAGTAAGTGAAAAGCACAGCATGGGGAGAGGGCTCGAGGCAGCGTTAACAAGTACCTCAAGGCCACCTTTCTACCTGTTGTACCCTAATAGTGGCGGTGCGTAAGAGGTGGCACTGCATTTCCTGCGCTTCAGCTCTCAGGTGAGTGAACGGGACTTATTTTGGTGTGTTACACTGCTGGGTCCGGGAAAAACAATCTTTTTTAGTAATACCAATTATTTTTTAATTCGTCAGTAGCACACCAGCAGGCAAAATGCCACCAGTATCCCCTGCCCCTAGGGAACGAAGATTAAGGTTTTCCTAGACCATGGCCCCTTGTAGGCTGGGAAAGCCAAGTGTGGTGCCAAAGGCTGTCGCGGTGCTTGGTCTTACCTGGTTTGTGCTTGGTTGGGCCGAAACAGTACCTATAAGCCTTCAACATCATTGTCCTCTTGTGCAAAACCCCCAAAATACACTTCAAGAAAGGCAGACATTTCCTTCTGATCATCTTCCCATCCCACCCCCTAACCCCAAAGTCTACATTTGGCAACATCACCAGGTTTCAAAGCAGTTTAAGGACCTGCATATTTGTTGAAACAGCCTGTCCAAAAGCTGGTTTTTCTTTGCTTTAACCAGTTGAGAGGTTAAAATACACCAGAGTTTTTAAGCAGGCATTTTTAAACTGCTTATTTAAATCAGCTGAATCTAAATTCCAGCCCTATTTTTCTGCTTCCCTAAAGAAAAGCTGGTATTTCAAAAGCTCAGGGCTTCAGTTCAAGTGATTCACCCTGCTGCAGATACCATCTGAATCAAAACAAAGCATGGATCCAACAACCACACGCACTAAGGGAGAATTAAGCCACTAAAAACATTTTTTTATTTGGCCTTTATGAATAATCATGACATATTTCCCCAATTGCTCTCTTTTAGCTTTGTTTTAGCAGATATAAGCCCCTGCATAAGAGAACCCTGCCAGTTTGAAGAGCATTATCCTCAAAAATAAACAGCCTCTGGAGGCAAGATGGGCCTCACTCTCCAAAACGCATGGACCGGTCATTAAAATGCAATGCTGGCCATCCTCCTCCTCACAGGAGGATGGCTGTGTGCCTTTTTGGCACAGGACACACACATGTTTTCAGAGGTATTCCCAGGGAAAAACAGCCGTTTGCTTCTCTTTTTGTGAGTCCTGCAGGCTGTTCCTCCAAAAAGGAGCTGCTACAAGCCAAAGCAATAGTTGGGTGTAGATACACCTCAGGGAAATAATTTTCACTGCTCCCATGTCCTCATGATCTCTAGTGATCCAGAACCCTGTTTGGCCTCATACATGAGTCATCAAGTCCCCAGTCTTCTTCCAGCCAAATGCACACCTTGCCCATCCTAGGAATCACAAGGGGTTTTTCTTTCCTGTCTGTGAAACTTAGTTTCAGACCCTCCCCTGTGTCCTTTCTCACACACTTTTCCCTAAGCTGTAGTCATGTCTATCTCATCTTGACAGGAGGTTTCACCTGCAGGTCTAGCCCTCAGAATAGCAATATCCATCCTCACAGTCTGATTACCAGTTTTATGGATCTCTCTGATCTCCTACAGGCCGAGACAAAGCAATGGGGCTGTAGTATGGCTTTGCAAAATGGAGAAGTCAATCAGCTCCGAGCCCTATGTCGCCGGAGGTGTACACGTGTAGGAGACCATTCTGCTGCATCGATGCGTTGTTTGAGGAGCTCAGTCCATCCAAACCTTCTGTTTTGATCTTTTACCTTCTCACCATACCAACCCTTGAAATGCAACCTCAGAAATTACATGCCGGGTCAGCCAAAACTCATTAGGTGTCTTTAAAAATAACTACACTGGGATACTGCCTAGCTGGTGTGCGTGCGTGTGTGCACGTATATATGTTGGTGATAAGCGAAAGGTTGACGTTTTCAAGGATTCAATGGCCAGGAGGGATAGCTTTTCTTTTAATGAAAGCAGAGATTCCCATGTAGCTCTGTGACACCAGGAACTGAGCCTTTAGGAAAAGCACCGCCAGCAAAAAGACTCATGATTAAATTAAGAGTGGCCATTCCCCTTTTGGGACATTCAGCTAGTGGCTGTCCCTGACGGTGGCAATCACCTGGCCTAGCCTTGTCCTTCCAAAAGGTAATCATCTACATCTCGGCTATGAATATCAAAGCCAAACTTGCCTGAGGGCGATTCGTTCCCATCCTAAAACAGGTGGTGTATCTTGCCTCGTGGATGGGCCTTTTCTCTTTTTTGGCTGTTGAGGGAGCCTAGGTGAGTGGCTGACACTCAGCTGTTCAGCTGCTAGGTGACCCTTGTGGGATGAAGTCAGTCAGTCCTCTCCCCCCATCAGATGCAATCTGGAGGAAGAGCAAGGACTCTCCTCTGTGAAGTACAAACGGGGATCACTCTAGGCATCACACATGCCGTATGACATCAGGAACAGTTAGAAACTGAGCTTGGTTAAAATTTAGGAAGAGGTTAAATAGTTGTACTACACTCAGTCTTGATAACCAGTTTTCCCTTTGCAAGGAAGAACCATAAGTAAGCTAGGGGAAATACGAAGAGCATGCAATTCCCATTATCACAAGCCTTGAGTTTTCAAAAACATCTCAGATTGAAATTTAAAAAAAAAAAAAGAGAGAAAAAAGGTACAGGTTATTTTAGTTTGTAGATTTTGCAGCATTCGAATTTTCCAGCCGGGGCCATGGGGGCTGCAGACCTACGGCTGATACTGTTGCTCTAGGAGGGAAGACCAGGACTCCCGTGTCTACTGGTTTTGGCTGGGATGGAGTTAATTTTCTTCATAGCAGCTAGTATGGGGCTGCGGTTTGGATTTGTGACCAAAACCATGTTGGTAACACAGGGATGTTTTAGTTACTGCTGAGCAGGGCTTACACAGAGTCTTTTCTGCTTCTCACCCCACCCCACCAGCGAGGAGGCTGGGGGTGCACAAGAAGCTGGGAGGAGACACAGCCAGGACAGCTGACCCCAACTAACCAAAGGGATATTCCATACCATATGATGTCATGCTCGGCATATAAAGCTGGGGTGAGAAGGAGGAAGGGGGAACGTTCAGTGTGATAGCGTTTGTCTTCCCAAGCAACCATTATGCGCGGTGGAGCCCTGCTTTCCTGGAGGCAGCTGAACATGGGAAGTAGTGAATGAATTCTTCGTTTTGCTTTGCTTGCGTGCATGGTTTTTGCTTTCCCTATGAAACTGTCTTTATCTCAGCCCACGAGTTTTTGCACTTTTACCCTTTTGATTCTCTCCCCCATCCCACCGGGGGGGAGTGAGTGAGCGGCTGGGGGGGGCTGAGCTGCCTGCTGGGGCTCACCCACAGCACCATGCAAACTCGGGAGTCAGCATATCCTTGGTGTATCTGATGGGAGAACAAGCAGCATGGATTTCTCCCAGTCTCCTTGCTGACTCTCCAAAAATCAACCACTTCATCAATCAGGTTAATTTTTTAAAAGTTGGACAAGTCTTCAAAATTTTCTTCCTTGAGGTGCAGCTTCACTGATTTCACAAGTGGCTGCAGAGGAAATAACAGCTAAAGACATATTGCTTCATTTTTGTCATCACTTTGAGTCCTTCATATTCTGCAAAACCAGCAGTTCTCAATCACTGTTTTTAAACAGCGTCACTGGTGCCAGTTCCCCGCGTCCTCACCGTCCCTTGCCTTCAGGCGCCTTGTGCCTGGGCGGCCGTGGCGGCCGAGCAGCCCTGGGACGAGAGGGCAGCAGGGACCGGAGGTCTCCACAGGCCGTCGTTCCCACCACGTGCTGGTGCTGTGCCCGGCTCAGCAAGCCCACAGAGCCTCTCGGGGTGTGCTCCCGGCGCTGCACATGGCAGCGACTCCCCGCTGGGATGGCTGGGAAGGAACCGCCACGGTGGACAATTTGTTCCTCGGTTGCTCTTTCTAAGCTGTTAAAGCATCAACATTAGCATTGGAGAAAAGCAGCTTTAAAATCGTCCGGTCTGTCTCTCCATCCCAGCGCAGAGTCAGCTTTTTGTCCTCTCTGCCGCAGGTCTGGGGAGGTGATTATCGCCCCTTTCATCCCTTGTGTTGTCATGCCCTGCCGCAGACTTTTTAAAAGTTTAAATTAAACAACCTGTTAGTTCCAATCCTTCCTCTTAGGCCATGTTTTTCTAGACTTAGGGTCATTTTTTCCCTGGGCTCCCCTGGATCCCCTCCAACAGAGGCACAGCTGAACTACAGCTCCCAAAATCCAGCTGGGGCCCTGACGCCTCTGAGCAGAAGGAAAGCGTGACAAGCCTCTTTCAGGCCATCCTCTTCTTCCTCCAGCCCAATGCGATGCGTTTCTCAACAACAGCATGAGATGACTCAGCCAGCTTGGTTTCAATCAAATCCTTCAAACGCTGGAGAGACACCTCTCCATTCGCACCGTCTGGATTTTGGGGTGTATCTGCCTGCTGTGGCACATCCCCTTTTTCCCCTTCCCTCCATGTCCTCTGCTATAGCTACAGATGACCGTTTCCAGGTGGTGGCACTTGCTCCGCTGTTTCCAGCCCACTGAAGCTGGCTGTGTGTCATCCATCTCCTCCTCCTGATCGGGAATGCACAGAAAATACTTAGGTGGTTGCGTATATGCATAAACATGTACGTACACATAGGTGTAGGCTCAGGTTAAATAATTTAACAGCTTCCAAGTTATTTATTTTATATCGATGTTCTGTTGTGTTGCTCTAAGAGCAGCTTTTGACTTGGTCTGCTTTCTTCATTCATTGCTTGCAGCTTCTCTCTCTCTCTCACCTATGGACTACGTGATTCCTTTGAGACTCAAGAGCGCTGACAGGTCCCCAAATGGGGATAGGTTTAGAACTATGGCACTGGAAGGGACTACAGGTTTCCAGGCAGACAATCTACATTTCTTACTATAGCACTCAAACATCCAGCAGGCTCAAGCCTCAAAGCAGCTATGTTGTGGGTTTTTTTCTTTATTTGCTTTTGCACCGAAGTGAAAGTAACCTTTTGCTTTTGTTGGCACAGGCAATTTCTTTATGGGCAGTTTCAGTTTGCTCATGCAGTGCCAACAGAGGAAAGCCTGCTATTAAATCAAAAGCAAACGAAACATGGTACTGGCGCCGTGTCGTAGGAGTCTGGGATGCTTTAACCGGCATTTCAGAGGCTGCACCTTGCCAAATCCAGCCGGCTTGGCTGAGTAACGGGGACCAGCTCTGTGCTGGCAGCGTTTGCCATGTGGGCAGCCTACGGGGACCTGAGGGCTCCAGCAGCAGCTGCTTTGGGTGAGGGTTAAAAGTGACAGGACAAAATCTGCAACGGGAGCCTGATCCGCCAGCCACCCTTCAGAGGCTCACGAGCGTGTGCACGGGCTCCCAAGGGAAGCGGGGAAAGCATCCCCCCTTGAGCTATTTTAGGCTAGAATACAGGGAAATATACTAAGGAGTAACTTTGTAGTAACGGGAAGAGGGATTGTCTCTTTTAGCCAAGAGTGTTTTGCACAACACAGCTCTCAGAGCGCTCTGAGTTTGGGTTTCCAGACTGAGAAGCCTGGGAACAAGCGCTGGTCTCTTACCATCTGCATGATATGGTGGCAGTACCTTCAAAACAGCTGTCTTCTTCTCCCACCTCTCCCACTGCTCTTGTTTATATATTTTGGGTGACCTGATTACACACTAGAGTTAAAAAAAGGTCACTTTTTGGTACAATCAGACCACGGGAAGCATGATCCAGTACTGTAAAAGAGGTAGGTTATTAGTGCTCTGGTAAAAAAGCCCGCTTTTTACTGCATTAGGTAGGCCACCATTTTACTTCTCTGAGATCACTGTTGTGGCAGGTGTGAAGAGATCGAGTAATCGCTATGATAAGGTGATGGGAGTGGGGCTCTGCCCACTGCTCACTCCACCCCCCTCGTGCCACTTTGGTGAGAGCAGTTGGCCTTGCTCTCGTCTTTAGTCCTTCACTGGCAAAATTGGGTTTTGCTTCCTTTGGGGTGATCAGAACACCTTCAGGAAGCTGGCTGGTAAGAGGTCATCTCAGAGGTGGCGATGTTCTCTCCAGACAGCCAGCTAAGGGAAGACGCAGAACTCAAGGGCTTTCAAACGTCATCAGTACCTCTTTGGCACCGAGGGAACTTCGGCACTTAGGGATGCTTGGGCTCCAGTGAGAGATGACTGTTGCCTACACGTATGGCTTTTAAAATCTTTCCATTGGCAAAGCTACTCTTTCATTGGATTCCTTGTGAGATCTGTAGGAGCACCATGTTCAGGAATGGTATGCTAAAACACATGCTTACAACTACATGCACATACTTTTGCTTTATTAAAAAATAAAATTTAGCCACAGATTGACTGGCCTGGTAGTTACCTAAATCCAGAAAATAGCTCCCTTTCTGTTTGATTGGGTGGTGGTTTTTTTTTTTGTGTGTGGATCATTCAGCTCCCATCAAAGCAGAATGCATACCAGCTCCTGGTAAAAACTATACCTCTTGAGATCAGGAAATACTTCAGCAAAAGGTTCCCAGGTATTCAAATTGGTATGAACAGCCTTCTAGGGCAACACTTTCAGAGCCTGCAGTTTCGACACTCCCCTTTTGTCCCGTAGGCTTAACATTTCTCTAGCACTGTAGGATTTGAGTGAAGTGCAAGCCTTGCGATGGGCTGCATCTCACTTGCAGCGTCATTCCCTTTTGCCAGTGTCTATACTGCCAATTACAGCTGCTTCATGCTGATGTGACCTCCCCCGGGCCCCCCAACCAGCTTGACATGGAAAAGATGCAATTGATGCCTCCTTCCCCTCCTCCCTTTTGCCAGTGTCTGCTCTTTTCTTCGAGCCTTGTGAGCTCCCAGCGCTTCCTCTTTGCTGCTCGCTGGGGGACAGATTTTGGCCCGGCAGATCCTGCTATGTACTGGGGAGGTTATTGCGTTCAGGTTTCCCAGCCTGAGGCTGCAATCTGGATTAAGAGCAGGTTCAGGCACGGACTAGTCCCTCATCAAGTGCACGTGGTGAAGAGGGTGTTTTCATACCGTTGGTAAATAAATGTGTAGTTTGGCGTGGGGCTTTTCTCTTGTGCTGCTTGGTTTGTTTTAGCATCTTTTCCCTCCTGGCTTTTTGGCATGCATCATGCTATTAATTCACCTGCAGAGCCTGTCAAGAGCTCACGCTGTCTCCAATGAAGTATTTGTAGTTCCTTTAGCCAGCCCTGGGGGACAGGAACCACCTTTTCCTCCCTCGCCTTCACTGTGACTGGCACAGTCATGACATCTCCTATCATACATTAATCATACTTCCTTACTGACACTGTAACCAGCTTCATTTCATGCTCAGAATGACATTTAAAGCTGTTCATGCTTTGGTGCTCTGGTGTACTGTCATTGCAAATGCCAAAAGCGGCCTCACGGCCCAGAATTATTTGGTGAATTTTTTTTATTCCCTGATCGCCCATTACTATTTCATTCACTGGAGAGCCGACGATAAAAGGGTAGCATAAAGGGCAACCTAACAGGGCTATGGTAGTATCAAGGCATCACCTTTATTAAACACAGCTGTAAGGGCAGGAGGGTGGCACATCTACGAGCCAAACCTTGCACCCTGCTCCAAACAACCGGCTCTACTACACATCCATTCCTACTCATCCCATCCTCTCCCTCAAAGCTAGGCTGGGGCCCCCTTCCCACGTCCGGCAGGCAGGCAGGACGGAGGTGAGGAGCTGTATGCCCGACTCTCCCCCACAGCCGGAGAGAGCACGAGCCACGCTGCCGCTGTGCAAGCAGGGGAGCGGGCACCGGGGGGTCAAACCAGGAGGGGGAAGGCAGCAGGGGCCCCGGGCCCCCTGCCCAATCTTGTTCTGCTGGGATGAAGTTCTTCAGTGGCGGCAGCATCAGATGAACGGGCAGATAAGAGGTACTGGAAAAGAAAAAGCAATTGCCCTCTTCCTCCTCTCAACATTTTTATCCAAATTTCTTTACATTGTTACAATAAAAAGCAGTATCACGGTACTGTTCCGCTTTCTCAGTCTATCAAAACCTAACTTCTTTTATCCTACCTACATACCAGGTAAGGGAGGAGGACGCAGGAAGGACATTTTAGCTTCCTACACTTGTACCTGCTTACCTGTTTCTATGCCAGCCAAAACCCCACAAACTTCCTAGAATCGAAACTGTCTCGCTCTGTCAAAGCCCGACTTGATGCAACATTTCCATTCTTAGCTGTAACTTCAGCTATACAGGGACTGTGTTTCTGAAAACCTCAGTACTGTATAATTGCAGTGCAGGGTTGAGAGGCATCTGTTTCCATGCAGGGCTCCTTTAATTATATATATCATCATAATCTTTAAATTCTCAGTGTTTCTTGATGCAGGACAAATCAAAGCTTCCAAGTTCTACCCAGCCTGATGCCCAGTACCTGCAGAGGTCGGTACACCACACAGTGCCTTTACTTCCGCTTCATGTTCAATATGGGGAATTGTCTATTTTCCACAGAGCTCAACTTGTAAGAGATGTCAGAGAATCTTAAATCACCTTTTGCTTCAGTGAAACTCTTATCTTGACTGGTTATGCTCAAATTTAAATGAAATTAATTGTAATGGATAGACCTTAAAGATCCCTATTCTCCTTACTGTTGTCTTTGAATTTTCATTGTGCTTGGATGAACCTTCTAGTCAACAGCAGAATGAATTTCTGCTGGGTTTTTTGCATATACCTGACTTACTAAAGGATAATGCCTTCTTACACAGCAAAAAAACCCCCCAAAACCCAAACCCCCAAAATGCAACCAAATGCTCCTGTTTTTAAAGCAATTCTTGCTGCATTTACAGAAGAAAAAAAGGAAAGTTAAATGAAAATAACCAAATAAAACTACCATCAAGCTGACCCCAAGGTAGAAGTTCTGAAAAACACTGTCATCCTTCATTTTTCCACAGGTCTGGTATAACCTGCACCTACCTATTGTACAATCCAAAAAGGGACAAAATCCCAAACTAACCAGCTAGAGAAATCAATTCCAAAATCTTTCATTATCTGCAAGTACATAAATTGTGAATGACAAGTAAAATTTGCTACTTCTTTAAGCAGTTTCTAATGCAAGTCGAAGGCATGCCAGACCTTACTCTGCACCAGTGAGTTACTATGCCCAAGGGACATCACCGAGGTGTGGAGGTGGCACGCTGACTTCACATGACAACTCTGTGTCCCCACGTACCTCTACTTGCTCAGTTGGTTGGTCACACGCAGAAGCCAGCACTATATAAATAGTCTTACAACTCCTGTAGGGTCCAAAAGTGCCACTATTAACAGGCAAGTTGGAGAAATCGTTCACACTCTTCCAGCAAATCTGCATTCCTAAGCTCTTTAAAACACTTCTCCCACCAAATGTGTATTCATGATAGTCTCTTCCGTTCATTGTACCCACTCTCCAGCCCAGTCATTTCAAAAGCCTCCTTTCTGCAGTCTTAAAAAAACCCAAGCAAGCAAGCAAAAGAACAGAAGGAAACCAAAATTTATTTCAACACTGCAGCTCTCCTCCCCCAAAGCAGATGATCCTTGTTTCCATGCTATTTACATCTGTGTATTAAAGTTTCTTGCTAATTCATCAATTCACTGAAATATAATCTGGTTCTGCCCTTTTCTCTTACTTTATGACTACTCCTTCCCCTTATAGGACAGCCCAGCTGCAGCAGAGGAGGTGGCCCGTGAAAGCTAACAGTCAGCGCTGACACACGGGCGCAGGCACCGCAAGCGCCTCGTGCGGGGTTTGGAGCACACCTACCCGGCCATGCCGTACCCTTGCCGGATTTCTGTAGCATGCACGGTAGGCAACCCACAAGGCAAGACGACAGACAGTCCAGCTCACGCACATTTTTCATCATGAAACTCTTTCAGGCAGCTTCTGGACTGAACAGTTCAGGTTTGGGTTGATTTTCCTGGCTTATCTGACTGAAGCAGATACAGGTATTAGATGTGATTGCACTGAAATATTCTCCAACCGCTTACATTTAGATCAGCACCATTTTCCTCACCCCAAAGTTCAAGCATGCAGTTTTCCTGAGCTTTAGGAGCAGGGTCACTGAGCTTACAGTTTACCCTGCAGTTAGGTCCCTGTACAGCAACATTCTACAAACTTTTGTATTTCATAGCTCAAACTTTAGTGACGAGCGTGTGCGTAGGGAAATCAGAAAAGATCTTGAAGTAACAGCCGTGGTTCAAATCACCCTGAAGAAGCAGGGGGTTGCTAATAATTTTAACTGTTCCCATCAGCTCAGCTCCACGACAGGGATGTGTGAGAGGAAACGCTTCCAGACAGGACTTGGAGCCTTCCCTCCTTTCTCCACTCTCAAACCATCAAACACAACTTCAGAAAATCTGGAACTTGCGCGGTAGTGCTTTAGCAGTACCACAAGAAATTATCTTCTCACAGGAACTTCATTTCAGCGTGGCGAAGACTGACTAGAAGTATGCACTGCTCTGCCGTGTTTTTAAAGTTACACTACGAGCTTGTTATTCCTCAGCTCTTACCTCCTCCCGCAGCATATTCAGGTGACAACATTTGACAGTTGAAGTCAGTCAGCCCAATTAAAGTTATTAGAGGGCAATCTACATACTTTCTTCCCCAACTGGATGACCTTTTTAAGGGGAAACACCAAGATCTCCCAACCAAAATCATCTGCAGCACTGAGAACATTCCTCTGTATCCAGTAAGTAATCTGGGGGGAGAGAGGGCATAAAGGTAGGGAGAAGAAGAACTATGACTATGAATTTATGACAGCAGTTACAGAAGTTCAATGTGATAGCAACAAGAAAAACTCCCACAAAAACAACTTAAAATTACTTTATTTTTTAAGTATATTAGCACAATATTTACAAAATTGTTTCCTATTTCATAAATAAAAACATTTTGTTGGGTAAAGACTATAGATCTATAGATATTTAAAATGTCTATATATCTGTATATACACACGTACACACACAAATGGAAGCATACAGTTATGAACAACTTTGGTTTTAAATTACTGGCAGGAAAGGGCTGGGCGTATCAATGACTTTTTAAACTCTCGCTTTTAGATTTGTACCTACAAGAAATCCAGAGCAGAGCCCTTAACACAACAACAGGATGGTGGGCTTCTGTTTCTCGGGCAACTGATTCTGCAGCCTGTACACGGCCACCGAGCTCCTCGTGTTTCGGCAATGCCTAGTAACACCTCGGCCTCATCCCAGTGACGCAAACGGGGTCTACTGCAGTTCGCTTTACAGAAGTTAACATAAAGCTATTATACATAATGGTTTTTGTAAGGCAGAATACCTCAACAGAATTCCAGTTGGTTTGTTTTTCATTCCTCAACTGCTCAACTTTCAACCTGCCAAAGGGAATCGCTAGTTATAAACAGGGAGCTCTGCACGGTACTTAATCAGGTAAATTCTTACACTGAATTGTTAATGGAGAGTCATCTCCCATCTTCAGGTGGAGATTGCTGTGATTATGGGAAAACCTGTATCAAAAGATTCCTGTGTAGGAGCTCAGATCTTACATGAATACTCCCACTGACAAACCTGAAGGTATGAAAGTAAGTATTAAACCATACGTGCTGCTTAAATGTTTTATCACATGAATAACCCTCTTCACTGTGGCCAGTTCCACTGATCTTAGTGAGGGCTGGACCATGGGTTGCTTTAAGCGGTTCAATCCCGCAGCCCTAGCAAGAGGACTGTTTATGAGAGCAAATACTGTAAAATCAGACACCTCAATTTTATTTTGTTGAGTTCTTGATGCAAGGTGTCTGCATCGAGACTTGGAGCTCAACATGCAGAGACTTGAATCTCTGCAACATGCACCCACAACACAGATACGAACCTTAGTTTATGACACCCAATTCTGAGACGTGCCAAATTACTCAGAACCTTTAAAAACATGGATTTTATTACATTACTGTTTGGCAACAGCTTTCCAAACAAAGTTTTAAATTGTTAGAAGGAGAAAACCATGTGTGCCTTTGAAACACATTACCTTAGTACAAATAGGAGACAGCGTCAAGATTTCTACAAAGTATACATAAAGTCCAAGAGAAGCCAGCTATATTGGAACAACTCTCAAAACAATTGTAAAACATGGTAAAATCTCATGGAATGTGCATGTCCTAGAAAATTGATTTTTAACTGTACCACTTACATATATACAGAGATTGAACCTCCTCACTTCTCATCAGCTCCTCCTACTTATTTTCTCTTTTATGTATTCATGACGCAATGGCAGCATCACAAACTTGGGTCAGAAATGAAATAGCTCCTTTTTCCATTCAAGAAAACAGATTTTAAAACTTTGTCAAAAATACGCTAAATAGGACAACTCCTATTTTTATGAAGCAACCATGAGTTTTACAAATTCACTGAGTTAAGAAAGCCCGAAATTGCTTCCAGTACCACACACTGCACAACATGAACACACACAAGAACCACATTCAGCATGAAAATTACTAGCTGCTGTGCTCCATAATTCCAGTGCTGAATTAGGCTTCAACAGCTGAGCAGTATCTCATCAAAGAACACGGAAGAGGCACGGAGAGCTCTCTCACCGGACTAAAATATCGGCCACCAGAGCATACAGGACTACTGTCCATAGAGAGGAATACTACTGTTTCGTGGAATTAGGAGAACTCGGTTGATAACTTAAGGAGAGCTGGGAGTAAACTTTGTGCTTATACACAAAGTTGATTAAGAATTTTATTTCTTTTTTTATAAAAGTTTTGCTGAATGTCAGAAAAGATGTGTTTGTACAATCTCTACTTCCTGCTTGTATCACAGACATATGACCATACCTTGCCCATGCACACAAATAAAGAAAACAAGTCTAAATGGTATTGCAATCCTTGGGCTGAGCAGGCCCATTATCAAAAGCAGTGACTAACGATAGTTTTTGAAAATAATACCACTAAGGATTACTGCAGGGAGACCCTGTAGTGGGCAAACACTGCTTTTTATATTCTCACCCTCAACCATACCATATATACCATAACAAAAGAAAATAAAGATCACATGTGGGCAAACACACATGTTCCTCGCTACAGCTGCCGTGACTATAAAATTACATCATTTATATCAAAAGCACTTTTGCCACACATGCAAAACAACTAATTTCCTGAATTTCTTCTCTTTGAGTAGTGCATCTTCAAGGCCACGGTGTATCAACAACGGTGTACTTTTCACGTATCACATAGCTCTGCAGTTCTAGGAATTAAAAAAGAAAAAAAGAAAGATTGTTCAGGAAGAGCAGCAGCAACATTTGGTGCTGCCTACTCAAGTTAGCTTAAAAAAATGACTTCTTTTTATTTCAAACTTTGAAAGCACACTTAGCACTCAAATAGTGGAAAAGAGTGGTATAACAGCAAGTGATGTTTCAGCCTCTCCACAACAGAAAAGTGGACACTGTCTTGGAGCTCCAACTCATGAACTGGAATAAGCTGTAGCGGCTCCCAGCCTTAGCTGTCTGACCTGTCCCGTCTTTACTCCTAATGCTGGTTTACTTTCACCTGCCATTTTGTAAGGTAGTGTGCTTCAACATCTGACTCATCCCTTCAGTGTGTGTGTGAACTTTCAAGGGAAAGTTAAGGCAGAAAGCAGGTAAAGCTCAAAAGGTTCCTGCCTCCAGCTTGCATGTCAGAGCCCTTGCTTTGATCTGTAAAACCTTCTTTTTAGGAGCCATCTTTCAAGGCAGATAAAGCAGACAGACTTCTAACCCTACCCTAAAAGTCAAAATGAAATGGATAATTAGCAATTTCTGTGCTTTTGGAAGCTCCACCTCAGCACTAAAAGGAGGCAGGTTTTTATAAGCCGAAATGAGACCCAAGAACAAACAGTTAACTTATTTAAAATTGGATCTCCAATCAAAACTCCACCTTGTTCTTCAGCAGTATGTGGTAACCATATTGATCCCATCCTTATCTCCCTTCTGGTCGGTTTTGAATGCAATAGACTGGCAAATATCTGTTTGTTTCCTGATCTCAAACCACTGCCCATGAAGAACAAGCAATAGTCACTTCTGAAGCAGGACCTACCTTCCACTCCTCCTACTTCAGATTATACCAACGGGTATACATTTTATCAATGCATTTAGAAGACACCAATGCAGTTGTCCTTTGTACTGCAAAAGTGCTTGTATTCCTATTGGTTTAGAAAATAATCCTATGGCATATTTGGATGAATCATGTAGTAGTCACAAGCAACATAAATCTAGCAGTACATGGCATTTGTAAGGAAGCCTGTTTTTAAAATCAACTGATACCTTTTTCCACCTAAGGCTAACTAGTACCTCATTTATGGTCACACTGTCAATTCATGCCTTCTAGAAGTGGCATGATATAAAATTATTTCAAGTAAATTAACAGATTTAGAGTCACCTTACTCTTTATCCTGACTACTAAAACGTTGTAGTTTGACGCAGGAATACTAGGCTAAGGGCCTCATGACAAGCTTGCTCAGTTTCCAGGAAGAAACAGAAGTACCAATAGCATCCACAAGTGCTCTTTTATCCTACTCCCACGAAAAGGAAGTACAGATTCTGAATAGAAAAGAATCAATATAAGACTGTTTTCATTTTCAAACCTGAGCATCTAATGTAAAATTTAAGCTCTTCAATAAGAGCTTAAATTTTAAGCTCTCTACAATCTGGCCAGGCAAACTCTGTTACATTTCTGATGGATATGAGCTGTAGGAACCAAGAATCTTCGCAAACTTGGGTACCCACTCTAGGTACCAGTTTGGGAATTTTGGGCCAAGTTAATACAGTCCCTCTCATTTCATGGCTTATTATAAATTAGGAGGACTCTATTTACATGTAGTTGGTGTTGCAATCTTAAAGGCCGTTATAAAATCAAAAAGGACTAATACCAGCATCGAGGACATTTCAAATCGGAAGAAATCTTAAGTTAGGCCAGGACACTGCAACATACATCTTTGTTTACCATGTTTGGTAGATCTTTAAACATCAAGCATAACCAATGAGCAGAAGCCATAGCGCACCTTTAGATCTTAAAGTTCAAAATTCAGGTTTGTCAAAAATAAGTTGAAGTTATTTAAGCAGTTCTTAAATTTTATTAAGATGTGTTTCAGTTCTGTTTGTTTTTAAACACTACCATCTGACCCTGAAAAATAGTAAATTGATCGAAATCTGATCGGAATACAAACAATCTAACAAAACCCAGAGAATTTAAGTAACATCTAAAGGGAGGGAGGGGGAGGAAAAGTCTACTTTTAAACTACTTTCCTGTGAACTTCCATGGGAGATCACCAATTAAATATGTAGAGGAGACTTAGTTATATTACCAACAACAAAAAAAACCCAAAAAACAAATACAACAACCCACACCAAGGAAACAGTCCATGCATCTTAAATATTTATATAAGCATAAAGGAAGCATACAAACTATTGGACTTTCCACATTTGATCAGAAACAAACTATTTAATAGTTCTCTCTCACTGACTCATCCTCTTCACTGTTTAGAAATACACATTCTTCCCCTATGTATGATACAGAAAATATGTGTTCTTTCTTTTCAATGAAATACAATTTGAATAAGAACAGCACTTGCACTGAAACCTGTCCTCCAAGTTTCATCATATTAGCACTGGGTAACTCTAAACATCAAAATCCCCAAGTACATGTTAATTAAAATAAATATCTTGAGATATATTTGGACTTACCATCATTCTAACATCACTCCTTTTGCATCTTTAAAAGCCAAACAAATGGATTAGTAATGAGCCAAACAGCAAGAAACACTTCATAATTAATATTCAGATTAATTCTAAAATTCAGGTTAGAACTTGCTACTACTCAGCATGCCAATTAGTGAACAGAATAGCAGAAAAAAAAAAAAAATAATTTCAGAGTCATCCCTTTCTCCCTGTAAATTTCCCCCATCTTAAGCGCTATCAGAGTATCCCAACACCATGGTAGAGTTTCTCCAACCCAAAGAAATATCAAAAGAATAGAGTGACAAGGGTAGATTTTGCTATAATCGTAAGTATTGCACCAAGATATATGCTCAAGAAGAAGAAGAATTAACATCAACTTTCAAAACCCGTCCCCTCTTTTCCTCTTAGAAGTTGGACTTTTTGCAAAGCAAAGAGGGTGGATATAATGTCCTGAGATATTAGATTTGTCCTAAAACAGTCAAACAATGCCACTGGCTAGGAAGCACAGTAGAGTATAACGGGGGTCTGGAGCTGCAGGCATAATTTCATCGAGAGAACAAACTCTTACTGACTCACAGAGCCACATAAATCGACATACCGATATGCCATCTCAGTGCTGTTGTATTGAGAACAACAATTATTTTTTGACCTTTTCCATAACTAATCCCTTAATTAGAAGATAAGCCTTGAGTATCACCTACCATTTAGTGGTTCTTCTACAGCTTTCTGCAAAACATTTGAAAATATATATATATGTATAAAAAGCCTTCATGTTTACTTTTGGCTCACCACAGTTAAATTACTCTAATTGACATATACAGTAAGTAGTGATTCTACAAAAATGAAGAAAGCTGAATGTTAATGACTACAGTTCTGAAAAAAATTAAAATCAGTAACTGCAATTCTCCAGATTATTTTTCCCCCACTGTAAATTTTTTTCTCAGATGAAATACCTCTAGGTGGCAGCAAAAGGCATGCAAATACTAATTTTAAGATCTAAAACCTAACTGATTATTTCTGTGATTTGATCAATGGTTAGTAATAAAGCTGCATGACAAAAAAAAAAAAGTAGCCAAGCAATTTGTAAACTGCTCAAAAGGAAATACACCACAGTTGTGCATTTAGTCTGGTGGACAATCATCAGAAACAACACATGCAATCTACAGAAACGTTAAAAAATAAAAATCAGTAATTGGTTAAGATGGTAGATCTCAAAATACACACCTTTTCCCTCTCAGACTCAAGAAAATATCAGTATGCCCCAGTGTAAAAATTAAGTACTTCACCAATATTAAGTCTTCCATAGTCTTTAGGTTACACAGAATCAAAGTGTATTTTCAAAATTACTTCACACCTATTTATTGCCTCAAAGTACAGCAGTATATGCTGAACAGCCCTTGACAGAAACAAGCAACATATTAACACACTTGATTTTCCACTACGTCTTTCTGTAACTTCCATAAGTTCACGGGCACAAATTATTGTCACCTGAATTCCTCTGTATCTGACCCTCCACTAACTGCAGCTGCAAAGCCCATATTTTTAGTGGCTGAGATTTCAAATGACCTCTAAATTTTAAATATTTCTTTTGATTTTGTTCCTGTCTCCAATTCAGAGAGTAACACAGTGTTTGCTACTACATAACTGTGGCTATTTCTTTATTTGTCAAATCCTTGCATAAAACCACCTTGTGAAAAGAACAGCTCATAAAGAGAACGGAATGCCACAAAGGATGTTACTTAGCATGTGGGTTTCTATTTCAAAGCTTATTTACAACCAAAATATAAGTTAAAAAAAAAAAAAATCTCCTCTTGCCCTGTTTGCTTCCATTCTACAAGTAAACGTAAGCATGTTAGATAAAGGTAAGATTGAGCTTTGAAAGAAGTGTATCTGTAATATACTTCTCAGCTCATTTTTATAACATAATGAACTCTGTGACCCTCCTCTTTTTCTTTTTATTTTTTTTTTTAAACTCCATCCACTTATATTCCTCCCATAAGTAAGAGAACAATCCTCTGAAATACAATTTCTTAAAATGAAAATGGATGAGAAAAAGCAAAGAAAAAAAATTCTAAAATCTCTGTTGTCCTAACTGCGGTCAGCTCTCCTTCCCCGCTGTTAGAAACCACCTTCCTTCAACAGCTGGGTCTCAGGCTGTAGACTGGAGACCTGGAAATGTGTCTCAAATGATGACTGCCAGCCAACAAATGGGATGACTTAGTATTTGCCATGCTCCCCTGCTACAGGGAAACTTTACTGGTATTTTGCAGTTGTGCCTCTTGCTTCTGCGAAACTCCAGAAATCACGTAGTTCACATTCATGGATCACTAGAAAGCACTGCTTAAGTCTATGCAAATTACTGTTTTAGGAATGATTACTCTCGAATTCAAAAAAAACTGACTGAAAAACCTTCTTTAAAAAAACAAAGTGCTTCTCCATTTGTTCTGTGTGACCTAAAGACAGACACTCTGCTTTCAGATAGTCTCATCAAATTAAGGGGCATTACAGGAAAATAAGAAAAGAAAAAAATATCAAGGCTATAGCACCCATATAGCTGGGAATTAAAGACACTATTAAAGAGTTCTGGTGTAAAAGACCATAGGAAAAAAACCCCTAAGTCTTTGCTACAAGACATCTAGATAAAAAACATTGAACGGTATTCTGCACTCACCAGCATTTTCATTAAGGTGAGCAAAAGGTCTTTATAAATTCATGTGAAAGAGTGCATTGTAAAAGAACACCGAACTTCCCTTCACATCCACTACCTTTTTGTGACAGCCCTTGAAACTCCATTTGGGCACAACAGTCAGAGTAGCTGTTAGGTAAGGGTGGCAATTACAGTACTATAGACACACTCAATAGGGACAATGAAGACCACCAACTCACTCAACATTAGACATCTGTTACACAGCCAGAACTTTTGCTTGCTACCAACCTGGTCTGAATTCGAACTAGTGAAGAAAGGTTCAGTATCTCACTACAATCCCCTGAGCCATCTAGTCACCCCAAATTTATTAATTTTAAGCTTACCCCTGGACGAGGATGATCTTTCATTCTGGAACCTAAAATAATTACAAAAAAAGTGACCAGGCAGATGAATGAATGTCATGATCAATTGAATAAAAATATCTACTGATAAAACTTGGAACAGAGCAGCAACACACAAAATTGAAACTTCCCCTATTCAAAACTACTTAATATGATGATCTGCAAATTCTTAAAGCCTCTAAGCACTCTTCTGTTTAAGAACTGAATAATCTTATCACATACAGCCTGTGAATTGTCTCACTCACTCATTAGAGCATTCAGCTCTAAAAATGAATTACGCTACACACTATTCTTTGTGCTTATTTTGGTGTGCTGGAATCTACCCCAACAGTCACATCTGACTTCTTCAGCCAGCATAATCAAACCACAGACACAGTATTTATGCAGACGATTAGCACACAGCATCAAAGTTGTGTATATGAGTAGTCCAAAGTCAATAAAAATTACTTTTATCGTTGTTCAAAGGCTTGCTTCACCTCTGACACATTTTTGACTCATCTTCATCTATCTCAGATATCAAATATTAGGCATTCTGCCTTAATTTCTTCTTTAATGGAAATCCTCCCTGTCTCGGGGTCTATTATTTCTGACCATGCCCACACATGGTGTGCACATACTAAACCTGGAAGACTGCATAGTTCAGTGCAAACTAGGGGCTGCACTGACTGTATATACATCAGCTTGAATCCGGAAGCAATATATCTCAATTGCACGGTTCTGCGTCCAAACTAACAAGCTGTTTGAAGAGCCTTCACGCACAGCTAGAAACAAAGTCACTCTGCTCTCAGACCCAAGCTGTAAAGTCCACATAATGTTATGCTGTGGTGTGCCAGCTCAGAGATGTCTGCACCACATTCCAATTGCACAGCATTGCTGTGTTTTTTGCTTATTTAGTGCGCCTGATAGGCTTTTATACCTTTAAAACTCTCACCTTTTTGAGATCTGGTGAACAGACCAGTTTCTGAAACAAAGTATTGCTATTCTATGCTTGTGGCTTTTAAAATTAAGCGTAAGAAAAAAGTGGATGCACTGAAATGAAAGCTGTGCATTCAAAGCACTCTTATTTTAACCTACCTCTAACCAGTGGAAATCACCAGGCAGATTTTGCTTCTTTAAATTCATATTCTGATAAGCTTTTGTCTGCACCATCCCATAACCCACTCTATAGAATCCTTGAAATCCTTTTGCTCTCCTCATTCTAAGCTTCAGCTCACCAACTGTGTAAATGCAGAGCTTAAACAGCAACATCTGTCCTACAGTTGAAATACTCTTACTTAAGAAACCTGGCTGTGTTGATCTCAAGACAGTTTATTAGGATAAGCTGTAAATTTCTTTACTCAAGATTCCAACAAAGCCAATATATACAGACAATTTTTCAGTATTTTTTTAAACTATGCAATTGTGAAATCACACCTTATGTTCAAATAAGATATGTCTACCTCTGAAAAGTACAACAGAGAAAATTGCTCTTCTGAATATTTAAGTGCTAAAAAAAAAAAAAAAATTGCAGAATATTAGGTGCTACTTACCCATAATAAACACGTAAACCAGACTAAGCAAATTTCCAATAGCCATAATAGCTAAGCCAGCAATCACAACAGACCCATGTAACGGAGGACAGGCTGTTAAAAATACGATACAAAAAAACTGTATTATCTGACAGAAGTAAAAGCACAAACTTTTATTTTCAGATACAACTGAATACTAAAATAAATAAGCCTGATAAAAACAGATGTGATTAATTTCTCTTTCAAAGCTATCCCAGAACTACTTCTGCATTTTTCTTTTTCTGTATACATTCTTTAATGATAGAGGCATTTACTGATTTAACCTGCTTAGCTGTACTATTCTACTACAGTTTAGCTCTTCTACTGTCATTCGCTGCAATTGACAACATTCTTTCATTAATTGTATTTTGAATTTAAACTTGCATCTTCAATCCCAATTGTTCTGAACTATCATTGCATTAGATTACCGAATACTGTTACTGATAAAACAGGGTAAAAGAATCGAAGAAGGGAGCAGAATATGAGGGTAGTTCCAAGGCAAATCCACCACAGATAACAGGAATGAATGCTCCATGTTTACAAGGGTATCACAGAGCAGAAAGAGGCTATTACAACCACAGTTCACCACAGAAACTCCTTGTTCTCCAATCCTTGTTTCCAGGGTCTTGAAGTCATTGCAACTACCTGTGAGCTCAACCTCGGATGACCTATTTCTACTGACACTTTAAGGGTCATTGAGCTAAATTTCCAGAGATACAGATAACATCTACCTTATCTGACCTGGGGAAAAAGTCACCCTGAAAAACTAGGGAGACTTTCCATTTGAGAGCATAATAAAAACATCCTCCATTTTGTATTACTCTAGAGGATTAACGCTTTACCAGAAATCTCCCATCAGTTTATTTCACTATTACATTTGACAACATGTAGATGCCCCTCACAAATACTTCTGTAAATACTAAACAATAAGCATAAAACTCAAATCACAACTCCACTGAAAGGTCTATCATTTCACCCAGATTAGACAAACCTTTAGGAACCACTTCAACGAGAAATAGTTTTTCTTAAATCCCCAACCAAATAAATGATTAAAATGAAGAATGTCTCTAAGAAACAATAAATCAGGGGTATAAAGTGCTTCCAATAAACACGAGTAGGTATTCTCCTACTAAATATACTGCCAAGGATGCCTAGTCCTAAATTCACTCTTTTCTCTGCTGTGGGGTTTTTTCTGGTGGGGGCAGGGCAAGGCAGGCAGGGGACAACGGGAGGGTTAGAGGCAGGGATATGGGGTATCGCTGGGCACGGTGTTTAGTTGGTGTTCCTTTACAACAGAGACTGCTTTTCAGTGCTGAAACAGAATGCCAGCCACAACCAGACTTAAAACAGTCTAAGAACACTTCCAAGTTTTCTGTCTCTGCATTTGCCTTCTTAGACTGTTTCAATGGTATTCATTTCCCAGCGATCCAGTTATCAGTCACATACAAGCAGAGATTAACAAGGAATTTCTGATTTATTCACTGAACATGAGAAAATTATTATGACTCTAGTTTAGTTTCTAAATACCCTAGGCCTCAGTAAGAATAACAGTAATAAAGCTCAATAATGGTTTTAGATGACTCTTTAGGGCACTGACTGTTGCAAAATTAAAACAATGAACTTTTTTTTTTTTTTTAAGCAACTGCTCATAGAATGCAGAATGCTGGATATAGTCATACTAATGAAATTGATATATGTAATACTGCCTTTGGGCTATTCTTCTTTCACCAGATAAAAAAGCATTAACACAGTAGTCCTAAAGTACATTCACAGAAGTTACTTGCTAACACTCAATGTAGTGAAGCTATTTTCACAGCATTTTAGTGTTATAAATAAACAAATATCAGGTATAGACAAAAGTAAAAAGACACTTCTACAGAAAATAAATTGCTTACCTGAGACACACAGTATGAAACCAACCACCGCAATTATATAAGCAAGAGCTTGCAAAAGTATCAGAACAAATGTTGCTTGTGGTCGACTATCGAAAACTAGGAAAGACAGAAAGAGAAACAAAATTGTAATTTTTAAAGATGAACTAAAGAGATACAAAAGGTAGGTCATTCACATAAAGCTAGAAATCAGCTTCTCCTAAATTCCAAGCTCAGCCAGCCAGTGTGATAACAAAACTCACAAGTCACTGCAAGTCACTCAGGGCTCTTGTATGTATACACACACACACACGTGAAAATGTATGTATATATAAATAAAATTGTAAATAAACCATAAGCGGAAATAATGAAACAGATGTATTCTGAGAATCAGTTATTCATCCCAGTCCCAAGACCCAGGAAGAAAGAGGAGGAATCATTCAGATGTCCTACCCTAAATCTCGTTTTTCAGGCAGGTAACTTATACTTCTTCCCTGAAGCAACTCAGCCAAACAAACACAGGTTAAACATTTTGTTTTGAGATACTAGGAAGGTCAGGAACCTAGCATGCTATCGTAGCACCTATTTATAAAAATGAAAATAGGATGTAGATTGTGGGGGGGGTTGGGGGGTGGGGGGGGGGAGGAGCCCAGCTTTTCTATCAGTATGTTCTTGAGCTAGTGAATAAATAAATACTCACCAATTCCAAATATAAAGAATTGAAGCGGTACCACAATCACAGCAGGGACTACAATTAGGCCAAGACCAGCTTGATTCTGTGCAGTATAGCCATCTGCAAACATTTGTATGGAAATTAGTAAAACAGAAATCCTTGATTGGAAAAAAGCACAAAGCAACAAAAGTAAATCATTACTATCATCAAGTTTTTAGGGTCCAGAAAAAAATCCCACTGAAGCACCAGAAGTCACTCCCTAGCCCCTAATATTCACCCACAGTAGTACGACAGAAAATCAGAAAGAAATTTGGAGTCTGTATCTCTCTATGATCATCTGAGTGCCTGAGAGGCACAATGCTGGTTTTGTTGTATTCCGTATTTTTTTTTTTCATTTTAAAATTAGTAGATTGCAATTAATAGGTGGTACTAACTTCCATACTACTGCATGGAAGACATTCATTTGTGCTCTTATTCCCTTAAACCAGGAAGGCAATTTTCATACACTTACCTCGGACAAAAAGAACAGTGCCTACAACAGCAGCAACTGTGAAGATGACACCTGCTACAATAATGCCCATTTTCTTCTGATGTACAATTTCATATTTTAATACTTAAAGACAAAACAAAGAGAGACAGAGAGGAAAACAATCAGACATACAGATTCTCTCACTAAAATACACAGATTTTATGATTGGGACTGTTGTCCTAAAAGAAACAAACTCCTAAAAAATCAGAACTATAAATATTACCAAGATTTCGTTTGTTTTCACTGCTTGACATGATTAATATGGCTTATTCAGATAAATGAAACCTGGCACTGGTGTTTTAATCAAATTCTTAATTCCACCTTTATACAATTCAGGTGATATGTTATCAAAATAACTTTCGGACATGGTACAGGTTAATTCAAGTAGGTGAACTACTGATATTTAAACAATGTTACAGTGAATCTGTTACTCAGGTGAGCGTCAGACAGGGATTTAGAAATTCCAGGTTTAATTCTCTTCCCCGTGACACCATGTAAGCTCAGATGTATCACCTCCATCCCCAAGGGAAGAGGGTGATGTTCCCATCTCACCAGAATGCTTTGAGGATGAGCAGATAGGGGATGACCTACGTGTTCGAATGCCACAGACAAGACTAATTTTCAGTAAAACTGCACTGCTAAATAGCTGCTACTTCAGAAATGGTTGATTCCAGTGGATGGTTTCAAAGCAGCAGCACTTTAGTAGTCTTTGGAAAAGAAGGAACAGTACAAATACAACATCATAATAAGCCATGTTTGTTTCTGCCTTATATACTGGTAAAACTAAGACACAAAAAAAGGCAGCTCTTGCTCCAAGCTCGAAAATTAATATACCAACAATCTTGGTATATGTTGAAATTGGTAATCACAAATAGGACAAACAAATACTGTAACTAACTTCAAAAAGAAAAGCAAGGAGCATGTACAGAATTAACATCCCACTTACATGCACTGCGTTAGCACAAAAGAAATATAATGAGGATACAGTAAATATTCTAGAGTGTACATATGACAAAATCTTCAATAGTATCTTATCTATGGAAGGGTTACAGAATACTCTCTCTTGTAATTAAAACTCTGTCTTTCATGATATTCACATCGTCTAACACAACAGGACCCAGTCATACTCCCAAGTACTACTGTCATTTAAACCAAAAACTTATTTGGAATAACAGTAATAGTAAAAACTTCCTGCATATCTGCACTGGAAATTCACATTTTTTCATATTATATATATGCTAAATAAGGAAAGCAAAACACAAAGGCAAAAATAAGTAATGGATATGCTATACTTAAATCCTAAAAGCCAATCCCGTAAGCAAAAAAAACCACCCCCAAACCAACCAACCAAAAAAAAACCCCGAAAAAACCTAACACCCCATAAAACACAAAACCAAGAAAACATCTATTCCCAAGTGTTACACAGAAAAATCAAGCCCAGTTTAACAAGCTATTTAAAGATACACTGTAGCATTGCTGGATTCACAGATTAACTAAAACAGTGCAAATTAAAGGGAAAAAAAACCCAAAACCCACAACAAAACTGAACAGTAAGTACACCCACACTTATTAAGTTAAGAGGTAGCATAATTACATTTCCCCAGAGAGGCCACAGACCTCGCAATAAAGTGCACAGATGCAATACAATCCAAGCAGGCTCAACTTACTCCTGTAAAATGACAGTGCCTCTCCACGGATGTATCCATGCTTATTTCAGGCCAATTATTACTTTCCTATCAAAATGCTACAAATGTTGAAGTTCTGCTACGAATGGAAGGCAATGACAATTCCTGAACATATCAGAACAAATCAGAGTCTCCTAAACCACTATAAACAATAACAAAAATCAAGAATCTAACACTAGGGAAATAAAATAATTTAAAACACATGTATTAGTTGTCAACCTCTGACCACATATGGACCTTTGAAGAGTCACATACCACTTTCAGAGGTTCATGAAAAGGTAATAAAGGAAATTATATATAGATGGCTGAATATGTATGTAATTACTATAAATCACTCCGAGTGCTACTTCTTTCCATTTCTTATGGACTCGACTCTAAGTAGAAATTTTTTATTTTATTTTTTAGAGGCCTACAAATTGAAAAAGGCTGAAGAAACCTCAAAGACTGATGTAACAAATTGCACCACAGGGAACCATCTGAAAGACTAGGACATAAAGCACACTCTACATTGCACACATGTTGGACGCCAGTGTATAAAGAACGTCTAAAGATGTCTGACACTGGTGAACGTATTGCCTCTGAAAACATTTAACAAAATCACTGATGTCAGTGTTCAATTATAACTCAGCCAGTGCTAAAAGACTAATGAACAATTTCACATTAAGAAGAGAGCCCCATATTTCTCTAATATTGATTTTATGACCATAAAATGAAACATGTTTCTGTTCCTAATGATTCAATGTCATGGAGAACCAATACTGAGGAAAAGCTTCCTTGCTCTAACCAATGACAGCAGACGCTATCAATTACACCCCACAAAAATTACACACATGCAAAAAAGCTCATCATTTGCAACAGTACTGGCAGCAGAAACATCACCACATGGCAAACTAGCTCTAAACGCAGACCCTTTAGACCGCACGTCATACCTGTGTCTATAAGGCACGCAGCTGCTAAAAATCTTAACCCCAGGAAGCAAACCCTGGCCTCCAAGCAAATAGAGCAGACTGGCCCAGATCCCCCTGTTTAGGGTTAGACGCCTTTCAACACAGTGCCTGCATCCACACTGCATGACTGGGGCACCATGTGGCACACTGAAGCCCCAAAATGCACATCTTTTTGATGAGGTCATGTTTGTTTTCAGTTCAAAGGTCCCAAACTCTGCAAATGCTGTGCCAGACTAGTGTTTTCGTAGCTTGACGCCAAAAACGTATGTTACGTGTCCTAAAAGAGCACAAGGCTCAGTGAAAAGGAAATGGAAGACTATGTAGCACAAAAGAGCGTAGCTTGGTGTGTTCCTATTGACCAACCCTGTAAGTAACAGTGCTTATTAGGAACTATCTTGAGAACTGTATACAAGTTAACTCTCTCATGGTATTAGCTGATTCACGCCAAAAGAAAGCCCCAAAACGAACCTAAGTAACACAGTGTGGATGATAGGAGAGGATTCCAGAACAAACCAAACACCATTTTACATGACAAAGCAGATGTACCACCTCTCTGTGTACTATCTGGATCAATTCTACCTACATCTATCTTTTAGATGTAAGCACCATCTTTCATCTTACACGGATGCCTTTATGCAAGCATGTGATTTTAGGACAAATCAATAATTGCAAAGAATTAAAGAGTCAATACTTACCAGTAACACTGAACTGAGCCGAACACAAAATAATAACTAAGAACAGCAACACTATGATGATAGCCATTTCCACTTGAAGAAACCATGATCCTAGAGAAGAAACAACACAAAAAAATGGTAGGAAGAAAATAAAAGCTGATGTTATTAGCTTTACATTTATTGCTCCTTTTAGGCTATGTTCTAGATTGCTCAATACTGTATGTAATAGTTAGCATTAAGAGTTATAATAGGCTAAGAAAGCTATGACTTCTACCTATGTAGTTTTCTCTCTGATCTTGCATGTGACAACCTATTTTTTCAGTGTTTCTAGTTACCCTAACATTTTCCAAACTGGAGGTCTTAACCTCCACTGCAGCACAGGATATGTTTATGCTATTGTCTGGCAGTACAAGCCAGTTAGCTTGTGGAACTACAAACAGCACAGCAGATCAGAAAAAATAGTGTATTTAGGCTAAGCAGGGAAGCTGGGCAAGATATTAGAAGTCTAATTTGATGCTTCCCCAGCTATTCTGTTCTACCTCCAACTGCTGTAATTCCTGAAGGAATCCAGACGTGTGGTAAGGAATACAGGAGGTAACCTAGGTGAGAAGGAAACACTGCTTTGTTAATTTTAGAAATCATGCATTTTCCTTTAGGTCTTCCCACCGTCATCCATTTAGCTTTTTTTCCTCCTGCATCCTGTATGCCTTAGGCTGTTCAGTCACTCGTGCTGTAAGACCATGTTAGCCACCTTCCAACATAAAATTCTGAAAACATCTCCACAGAACTAGAAAATGCAGTTGATTCTTGCATCTCTGCTCATAACTTCATTTAGACTCACTCAGTGGACTCCAAAGTCTCCATTTCTTACATTACACTTGCCACCGTTCCTCTGCCTGCACACTTGCTTCCAAAGAAATTTCTAATCTTCATTTAGATGCACACTCCTTGCACTTACTCTCCATATTTAAAAGCTGTATCTGCAGCTCCAGAAACATGGAATTAAGTAGCAATACTCACAACTTTCAATGCCAAGTAAATACCTTGAGGACAGTTTTAAACTTACAATTTCCCCTCTTATCCCTTCCCCTGCAAGGGGTCACAGACTGTGGTTACAACATAAATACAAGGCAATTACAAAATATACTAAAGGCAGAGAAATGCAGGAATATCTGCCAACTTCCTTATCACCAAAAGAAGCCTAATTTAATGAATTGTTTAAAGGAAGGCTTTTTGCTTCATTTGCATTTTCAAAAAAGCAACTAATATTGAACAGTAACTTCAATGCACAGTTGCCATTCTCTAGATTAGCCAAATCTTACAGGCAAATCCCAGCGATCGTGTTCAATGTAACTGAAAATTATTAATGAATTGCAAGTATCTGCAAGCAGAGACTGAAAAGCAGCTTCACTTCCTCTGTAGCATTTCCAGATGACACTACCAGGTATTACAAATAGAAAAAAAAAAGCAGCCACGAAGCCCGGTATCTGCTAGGACTTCAGCATGCAACATGGAACCACATATGGTCCAGTCTCAGAGTCTAAAAGCACTTACTGTATGGAAATTTTTGAAATATTGCTGGTATGTGCAATTCAGAGAAACAGGTGAACACATTTCCCTCACTCTGGTGCTTCACAGCAATAAAGTCAAGTCCTGGCAAAAAGTATTATTTTGAGAGCCAGTATAAGGAAGTCAGTTCCAAACTAACAGGAGAGGGGGGAGGGAGAGAGGAAACTTTACGGTCACTCTCCTGTGAAGATAACTGATCAGGAAAGAGTGTACCCAAAGACAAGGGCACTAGCATGTAAGTCTTGCTCACTCTGCTACCTGCTTCCTATGTGAATCCAGGAATTCTGTAAAGTGAGATGGAGAATAATTGGCTCTTATAAGACTATCTTTGTAAAAGCACCAACTGGCACATATTAACAGCGATAACATGAATAGTGATAGTGATTTCATAGTGATTTCATTGCTCAGAAATGACAGAGTGAAGACTGGTACAGGATTTCCATTATTCACTAACCCTTTTCAAAACTCACTTGCTATGCTTTCTTTTATTAGCTTATTATCTCGAGAGTCTCTCTAGAACATTGAGGAACAAACAACAAAAAATTATGCAGAAGAATTTAAAGAGAGAACAAGCGATTGTTTAAGCTTCAGCTAAACCCTCAAACATAAGACTAAGTTTTACATTTTCTAGCATATACTCTCAAACCTAATGTGACCTCGCAACTATAAATTCTTCACCAACCACATTCCTTTGGTGTTGGAGTATTTCCCTCGCCGCAACTGACAACTAGAAATGAAATTAGAAAAATTACATCAGTTTCCTGCTTTGTAGTCTTTATACCACTTTCAAAATTCTAAACACAGACAAAGTAAAAATAAAACAATAAAACTTGCAAATGGGACTTGATTCTACTACATCCTCAAGCCTTGTTTCCTCTTCTAGAGCTGAACACTGAACGGCAAAAACAGTCCAAAAAGGTTGAGTAAGGAAGAAGCTGTAAGAGAAGGAAGGAAACTGTGTATACCTCTTCCCCTGTTTTTGCAGTGTTCTAAGAACCGAATGATTTTGTAGCATCCTCACTCTTTCAGTGGCTGTGCCCCTCTCAATCCATTTCAGGATCTCATTTGTTTTGCAGTGTATATGGTTACCTCAATAACTAGACCCAACTGTGAATTACACAGATGTTTGCAGCAGGACACAAGTAACATCTGTTTGAGCTTCATAAATATTTTAATGACAAATGCAAAAACTAATAGCAAATATGTCCTAGGACAATTCTACAGTGCACAGGTAAGACTCCATGTGCTATGCATATGTAACGTACTCAGTGCTTCTGAGAAACTTTGCAGAAGCAAGGAGCAAGTCTCCTGTGTAGAACAGATAAACAATACACACACATGTTCAGTGAAACTGTCACCTCTGCAGGATACTAGACAGACTGCACAGCTGCCTCAGCAGATCTCATTATTCAATAGCTGGAGCACTAGAGCACATGGGCTGCGTCTGACAAGATACTGTAACATAGCTCACTAAATGAGAAATTCATCACTTAGTCACCATTATTTTAAACCTCGTCTTCTGAAGACGACATTTAATGCTAGACAATCGTAACAAGTTACCATCTAGTAGCAGCATTTTCAACCTCACTGGAAAACTGTGTAACTTCAGACCAAGTTTCAGAGCTCTTATACAGAATTTCTATTAGTTATCTGTAGTTTTTCCAGCATAGCTAAAGATTGCAAGATGCAATTCTTCAACGAAAAGATCTCTGCAGCCACTGTGATGGATGTATACATCTCAGTATTACAAAGATATTAGGAATATGTTTCAGTATATAATGCAGTAACATGGGAGTGCTGAAAATATCACCAACTATATAATCTAAAAGATGTGGGAAAGCATAGATTTTACTATATTAGACAAGTGATCTTCAGACATTATTACAGAATGAAAAAATGTGTTCAGATCCGTCCCACAGAAGCACTCCCCTATAACTTAATCCAAAATAACTCGTATTACCATTCAAGTTAGAAGGCCTGGGTGATACATTTTTTGTATATTCAGTTTAAAGTAATACATTGTCATATTCATTATTTTTCTCTTTCCCGTAAGATTTTGCTTGTTTTCTCTCCCAACAGGTTCTAAAACAATGGCAGGCAACTCACCTGACCGGTTTCTAAGTTCAACTCTTGTTTCTCCTTCTCTGTTTGATTCTGTTACTTCACAACTGTAATTCCCAGCACCTGCTTCTCCACCGTTAAGCATCAGAGAGGCAACACCCCTGGGTAAATCCACCTGAGATACGAAGTTAGCTGATGGAAACTCTTGATGTCTGAAAAACTCCCGTCTTCCTCCATCAAAAGAAAAAATGGTTTCTCCTTGTTTTTTCCACATAACAAACATGACACTTGCATTGTTCTCCTTTAGATTAGTCACATAGCAAGGTAAGACAACAGTTTTATTACAGACAGTTCTTTCAACAACATCTATCGCACTAAACGTCAACTGAGCAGAACCTATAAAGAAAAATGAAAATTGACACATTCAGAATTATTTCTTAATATACAAGAGAAGAAAGAAAAAAGAATTACAACATGTGACTTGGGAAAACAAAACAAACTCTCATGTGAAACCACAAAAAGAGAACCATGCTCTAAGGGAATAACAAAAGAAGGAAAAAAGGCATTATTGTAATTCTACCACAGCCCCTCTACACAGACTTAGCCATTCTCACATCCATTTAATGTACAGATACCATAACCTATCATAAATTTTTAAAAAAAGTAATAAAACTTTGGGCTGCCACTTACTCGGACACTTCCCCTAAAATGGCATACGCAGAAATACCACATTAAGGCCTGGTTTCTGCAAGGCATACACAAAACATTAACCACAAGTTGTCCCACTGGTGTTCAAATTTTTGCTGCTGTCACACAAGTATCTAAAAACGGAGGTCCAGGCATCAGCTCCACACAAGCATCCTTTACAGTTCGTTAAGGACACGCAGAAAAAATTCTGCCTTTACACTTCTGAGAGAAGGCAGGCAGGGCAGCTTAGTCAATAAACGTTTGCAATTTGTTCCTTCTTATCTCTGAAGGTGGAGCCAAATGCTCATAGGTTTAGATCGTTTCTTGCAAATTCTCTCTCTTTTCCTTTCCGATGGAGGAGCTGCACACACAATACCGTATGTTACATAAATTATTACTTACTTAGTATTTGAGTGCATACACAATAGAATTGAAAATGGAGAATTTGTAACAATAAACGACCTGTATTTTAAATCACTGTGATTGATGCTACTAACAATAGCATTCAATGCAGGTAATGAAAAATCACCACCATACAGGATTATGTTATCACTGCTGGTTTTTACCATTTCCCTCTCACATTGCACCACAATTCTAAGACAGTAGTACTGACTGAACGCTGTTTCAAGACAGACATAAATCCTACGTCGAGATTTTACCTGAAATGAAGGCCCATTCATGAGTTCTTCAGAATACCAAAAATCATAACATCAGTATTTAAATTACACCAGGAACGAGAAGAAAGAGGTTAATTAAACTAACTTGACTGCAAAATATGAAGGCTTTGAATCATGTATTTTCTATATTTTTCCTCGTTTGTGAGAAATCATAACTTAGTTTAATAGCTGTCCTAATAGTCATTGCTCCCCAAAGTCCCAGTGATATTAATCATTCAAAATGTTTGACTATATCCACCTGATAAAACCAAATATGGGAAAAGATATGTACTGTAAAACAAGACCACAACCCCTAATACTGTAAGCACACAGACTTACAAACTGGTGTAGCTCCAGTGACTTCAGAGGAACTACCGGCATTCACATGTCTAAACCAGCTGAGAATTGTGATATGTATTTGATGACTAAATTCAATTGGGGGGGGATAAAATTCAATAAAAGTTGTGTCACTATTTGCAATAGCTCGATTTTCTCAAAGCAACAGTCTCAGATCAAATTTAAAAAGCACTGATCCCTGAAACATTGCTTTAATATTAACACACAAGTCACCCGATTACTACTGAATATCAAAAGTTTATAATAAACTGACTAAATATGCATTATGCATGACAGCACTTAACAACAAAGAAAGAATTATTCTCTGGTTTACTCATTGTGCTGCATTTTTAAAAAAAAATAAAAGTAACAAAAGCACAACAAAGGGAAACTGTACCAAAACCCCTAACTATGCACTAATGAAAAATAAATGCACACAGTTAAAAGCTGTAGTGCTTCAGTGGTTCTTCCTGAAACAAAATTCACATCTGTTTTATTTCAAAACTACCTCACGATAAAAGGTTTCCGAGTGTGGGGTTTTGAGGTTTTGTTTCTCTTCCCGGCCCCCCCCCCCCCCCCCCCTTTAGAGCTAGCACATTTACACTTCGTAGGAAGAATTTATTCTCCACTGGCTCCATCACCAAGAAAGGTGATTTTCAACTAAAGGAAGCAACTATACTTCCAAATATTTACCAAAGCAAATAAAAAACAACCATCTTGAAGGAATTAAAACAAATTGATCACGATTTTTTCACTAGTATGAGCACAGAACGGCAGGAAGCTGTAAATTACTGATTCCACCGGTTTGCTGTTGTGTAGGCTACGAGAGCTGGCATATTCTGCCTGAAGCCAACGAAGAAGTACCCATGTGAACTGCTCCACCAGCAGAGTGCTGGGGAAATAATAACGAGCAGGCTGCAGACAGGCGCCGACAGAAGCACACAGGCAAGTATTCGTGGGTTCTGGCCCCCGCAAATCCGACTGCTTCAGTACAAGAGGCGGTGCGGCCGCTATCTCGCTAAAGGGAACCTGGCCGCTTACAACAGATGATATTTCCACGAACAACTTCTGACATCCATCTTGCACTACGAGGAAGTCATTATTTGGCAACAGTTCCCAAATCCTGCAGGCAGCGGACTACGAGGTGGGCAACCAGCCTCAAACTTTCTCGCGGATTATCAGCTTAGAGGCGTCACGTTAAGGTGACAATTTTAAAGCCTTATACTAAGCAGTTCTGGGGGCCTGCTTCTGAAGAGCATGCAGCTGTGAAGCCGCCACAAAAAGCTTATTTCAAACAGTATACTGCACTATAACACCCCCCTCCCCCCCAAGCCGGGGAGGATAAGGGAAGCGGTAAGGCGCAGGGCTGGAGGAACCCCCGCCCGTCCCGGAAGGCGAGCTGCAGCTCGGCAGACCGCGCTCCCACACGCGCCTGCTGCCACCGTCGCTGCTCGACGGCCGCCAGCGACGGCCGGGAGCTCCGGGCAGGGGCGATGCGGAGGGAGCGGCACCCCTTCCGCAGCCGCGGCGGCAGGGCGGGGCAGGCGCCGTACCGCGCCGCGCCGCTCCGCTCGCCCCGCGGGACCGGCCGCCTCACGTCGTGTCCACTCCCCGCCCCCGCCGCCTCGGCGACACCCGCCCCTCCCTTCCCCGCGCGCCCAACGGCTGCGTGGGCCAGAGGAGGCGGCTCTGCCCTCCTTCGCTCACACCCGCACGCCCCCCTCACCCCCCGGGGCCTCCCGGGGCGCCTGCACCCGGACCCGTTGGAGGCGGGGATGGACGGAAGGTGCCTCGGGCCCGGCTGCCGCGGCCCCAGCCGCAGGGGTCGGGACAACGAGGGAGGGAGAGAGGGGGAGAGAGAGGGGGAGGGGGGGGGGGGGGGGGGGAGAGAGAGAGAGCGAGCGGCGGGAACTCACCGGCGCCCGCGGCGCTGAGCAGCACCCAAGCGGCCAGCAGCCACATGGCGGAGCGGCGGCGGGGAGCGCGGCCAGGCAACCCACGGCCTCCGGAGCTGGTCACCGCAGCGGGCGGGCGGGCGGGCCGCTCCGCGCAGGGGGCGGGGCGGCCGGGGGAGGAGGGGGCGTCCTCCCGCCGCTGATTGGCGGCGCGCGCCCCTGCTGCCTACCTCCGCCGCGCGGTGACGGCAGGAGCCGCCTCCCGGCGCCCCGCCCGCTCGGCTGGCCGTGGCCGGCAGCGCGGGGGGTCGCCGCGGGCGGCGCAGGGGAGGGTCCTGCGCCGGGGGCAGGCTCGGCGCTACGGGCGGGGAGATGGCCCCGGTCCCCCCCCCCCCCCTCCGGGGAAACCAAACCAGCCCGCGGGAGTAGCTTCAACAGAGCTCGGGTTTTGTTTTTTAAGTAATTATGCGGCCGTGTTTTGCTTCACCGCTTGAGCTCTGGGGTCGTGGTGTTTTGTTCTGGCTTTCTCTGCGTGCGCAGAGCCGAAGGCGGCGTTTTGAGGAACGGCGGAATAAAATGGCTGACTAACATGGCCGGGGCTGCCGGGACGAAAGTGCCGAGCCCAATAAAAGGGGAAGCGCTGACAGGGCGGCTTCCGCTCCCCGATCGCTTCGTTGATTTTGAACGCGGTCAAAACACCGCCTCGGGGCGGGGGGGGGGGGGCTTCCCCTCCCGCCGGCTACGCTTAATCCCTCCCTTGGCCCTCTAACTGGGCCGGCCGCCCGAAACGCCGGCGGGAAGGGGGAGGGCGGCGGGCGCTCTTCGTTTCCGTCTGCCTTTCTCGTCAATCACCTGACACAAGGGAGGAGAACGGAGGGGTTTATCCTGGTCGTTAAAAGCCCTGTGGAAAACCTGCCCCTGCCAGCGGCACGTTTGCTTCTGGCAGAAGTTAAAACCCGTCGAGCGAGGATAAATGCTCTCTTTTCCTCCTTCCTACGTCTGGAGTAATACGCATTTGACTATTTCAGCAATATTTCAACAAATGTTGGTTTTTTTGGGGTTTTTTGGGGTTTTGGGGGTTTTTTCTCCGGAAGTAGCCCCTTTTTGGACTTTTTTTTTTTTTTTAATTGTAGAATTGTCTCAAAATTTTGGATCTATAAATACTTGCAGTCTAAATGCATACTTTGTTCTCAGGCATATGTGTTGGTGAAGCATTACAAAAAGGACTGTTAAGTATATTTGGGGAACACACGCACCTATGTACATATATATATATACATAAAAAGTGTTTTTACAAGTCCCAAAGTTCAACAGAGAATGAAAGTCAGGGCAGTCCCACACGACGAGTTGCAGAAGCTGCTGAAGGAGAAGGTGAATCGAGTCAGTTTGCAGAGGTGAAAGTGATCCGGCTGGCTTTAGATATTGCTGAGCGAGAAAAGTGGCCAGTGCTCTACCTCTATACTGACTCACGGATGGTGGCAAATGCCCTGTGGGGGTGGTTGCAGCAATGGAAGCAGAGCAACTGGCAGCGCAGAGGCAAACCCATCTGGGCTGTCGCAGCGTGGCAAGATATTGCTGCCTGGGTAGAGAATCTGGTTGTAAAAGTACACCACGTAGATGCCCGTGTACCCAAGAGCTGGGCCACTGAGGAACATCAGAATGACCAGCAGGTGGATCAGGCTGCTAGGATTGAAGTGGCTCAGGTGGATCTGGACTGGCAACATAAGGGTGAATTATTTATAGCTCCGTGGGCCCATGGCACCTCAGGCCATCAAGGAAGAGATGCAACATATAGATGGGCTCATGATCGAGGGGTGGACTTGACCACGGACACTATCTCACAGGTTATCCATGAACGTGAAACACACACTGCAGTCAAACAAGCCAAGTGGCTAAAGCCTTTGTGGTATGGAGGACGCTGGCTGAAATATAAATATGGGGAGGCCTGGCAGATTGATTATATCACACTCCCACAAACCCGCCAAGGCAAGCACCATGTGCTTACAATGGTGGAAGCAACCACGGGATGGCTGGAAACATGTCCCATGCCCCATGCCACTGCCCGGAATCTAAATCACTGCCCCCAATCTAAACTTTTATGTACTGTAGAAGGGGATAAAGTCCCCATAGTGCACATTAAAAATATGCTGGGGAAGTCAGTTTGGGTTATTTCTGCCTTCGGCAAAGGCAAACCCATCCATGGGATTGCTTTTGCTCAAGGACCTGGGTGCATTTGGTGGGTGATGCAGAAGGATGGGGCAGTCTGATGTGTACCTCAAGGGGATTTGATTTTAGGTCAAAATAGCCAATGATTTGAACTGTATGATGTTAATCGCTATAATATACTGTATGTCATCATTTCTATAGTTGTTATATGTCATATCAAAGGTATTGCAGTAAGAATCATGTGGATCAATGAAGAACAAACTTTGATGAAACCGAGCAAAGTGCAGCGGTGATGGAATCAGAACTGGCTTCAGCAACTGGCACCCAGTCAAGATCAACATCTTCAACCCGCAGACCGTGGACAGGATACACCAGCCGTGCCAGATAGACCAGCTATAAGCTCCAGATGGAGCATGCAACAATCCAACACCACACACCATCTCTCCTGCCCTGAAAAGACTGTTAAGACAGATGGAACCCAAAATCATGGACTAAGTGAACTCAACAGACATTTTGGAGGGATTGCTCATAGACTAAGGGAATGATATCTGTGTGTATATATCAAAGACAGAAAAAGTGGCCATGATTAATTGGAAAGTGTGGGACCTGAGCATGACGTTAAATGGTATAGAATAAAGGGTGGATACTGTCCTAGTTTCGGCTGAGATGGAGCTAATTTTCTTCCCAGTAGCTACTGGGTTTTGGATTTAGTATGACATTTGGTATGTGAAGAATGTTGATAATACACTGACTTTGTTAGTGTTTGCTAAGAGATCAAGGACTTTTTCCAGCTTCCCGGGTTTTGCTAATGTGCAGGTGCAAAAAGCTGGGAGGGGTATAGCCAGTATAGTTGACCCAAACTGGCCAAAGAGAGTATTCCATACCATAGATGTCATGCCCAGTATATAAGTGGGGGTTGGCTGGTGACCCAGGTTCTCTCCTTTCGTCCCCCCCTCTCTCCCTCACTCTCAGGAACTTGGGGTTCTGAGATCACTGCTGGGGAAATCGCTGTTCCGGGTTTGTTGCTCGGGATCGTTCCGAGATCGCTCTCGGTTTCTCTCCGTGACCGCTGCTCGGGATGGGCTGTATCAGTCCTCAGGCGGTGAGAAATTGTGCATAATTTCTTTTGAATATTCTATTATCATTATATTTTATTATTATTATAATTATTATAATTATTAATGTATATTATTATCTTTCTGTCCTAGTAAACTATCTTTATCTCAACCCACGAGTTTTCCTTTCTTTCCGATTCTCCTCCCCATCCCACTGGGGAGGGGAGGGGGAGTGAGCGAGCGGCTGTGTGGTACTTCGTTGCCAGCTGGGGTTAAACCACAACACATGGTTTCACTACATTTCTCTTTTTTAAGCTGCAACATTAATATTGGCTTGGGTGGTTCTCCCCCCGAGACTCTATTCTCTTAAATTCTTCCCCAGCCCTCCTTAAGTGATTAATGCATACCAATGCCTTGACTCCTGCATTTGTTTTCTCTAGATATTCATGAAGCACACAGACATCCTCCAGCATTCCAGTTTAGTAAAAAGCCTTGAGAAGTGGGAGCCATCTGACTCCAGAAGTGATAGAGGGGGCTGGCATGAATCAGCTGATCCTGCTCCTGCCAGACTGATTCAGATGATGTTCCCTGGAGGCCAGAAGAAATGGGCTGGAGCAGAGGGTAGTAGGGAAGACATGTCTGCTTGAGTTGCAGCTCATGCATCTGTGCCCAGGGTGAGTGCCAGCGCGTTGAGAGCCGCAGGCAGGCATCAGGGGACAGGGTCAGCTCTGTGGAGAGCTGCACGGCATGTTGTCTGTAAGAAAACTGGGGATGCTCCGCTCCTGCTGGAAAGAGGAGAAGGCTACAGCTGCGGCACACATTTGTCGCAGTTGCTAAGGCAGCGCGTAACACACCCGCACTAGCCTAAAAGCAACACAGCGCACATGGGAAATTTCATACAGCCAGGAGTCTTGCGTGAGAGCGTGTCGCTCCGTGTCAGGTGCCATCTCCTATACTACTGAACCGGGTTTCACAAATCCCCGAAAGAGAACTCTCTGTGCATGCAGCTTCCCTGGGTTTTTGGAGGTAGCTGTGCCATGTAGCTAGGTGTGCATTTGCAATACTTCGTCTTGTAATGCTCTGCCTTCTGCTGCTGAGAAAGGTCTGCAATGCCTCTGCTTGCCGATGGTTTCAGGAAGCAGGGCTGTGCACCGCAAGGCAGTTCTGATGCTTCTGATTCCTACTGAGAGAAAGGTTCTGCTTTCCTTTCTGAGCCAGGTACGCAAAGCAAACCCTGCTGTGATAGAAGAGCTGCGTGCTTTTAACCACTTTTTCTAACATCCCTGTGACCATTTCCCTCTCTTTTTGCCCTGCGGTACTGCGTGTCTCTCTTCACCCAGCGCATGCACGCTCTAGAAGCTTGCACAGAAACACATCTCGGAAGCTGTGAAAAGGACAGACCCGTCTCTGACTTGCATATTGGGGTCCAAGTGCTCCAAAAGCAACAGGTCATATATTTTGAAAACTGCGCATGAGTCCCTCATTTATGACTTCCAAGGCACGCTTTTGGTCTTTAAATTAGGCGACTATTTTATTACCACTACTAGGCACTGATCTGCCATTTTATACTGGTTTACTGCTCTCTGGAGTGCTATTGATCATTATCTGTGGTCAGCAAAAGTGAAGCTGTGGCAGGTGTGAATAACATACACAAGCCAACGTACAGGAGACAGCGACTGCCGTGGCTGGCAGGAAAATGCTGAAGAGTGACATAAAAGCCTGTGCGCCTAAAGCAAAGGGTGTCTGTAGTTGTGATTTGTCAAACTGACTGAGAGAGCTGTCTCCCTCAGCAAGAAATGCAGTGGCCAGACCTCCATCTGTGTTCCTGGACTCACTCCACGTACGTATCATAACACTCGCAGAAACCATCCATACCCAGAAGTCACAATGGAGCAGCAACGTGATGGGTAATAACTTTGTTCTCCCTCAGGCACCGCAAAGCATTGGCAAAGGAGCCTGCTTATCCCTTTCTTTTTTGATCTGGAAACCGAGGGATGCTGAGGTTAAATGAACTGACTAAGGTTGCTTAATTAGCCAGTGGCAGAGCTGAGAATAGACTCCATATCCATTTCTCCAGGCCTAACATCTAACTCTCAGACCCATCTCGGGGGCATAGGCAGGCGACCAAAACTATACATCACAGCTTTATAGAGTATGACATTTTTAGAACAGGCTGAACCCTGAACTTACTATAGTTCTAACAGAAAGAAAAAAAAAAAAGTTTAAAAAAAAAGCAACAATAGTTTCTTATGAGAGATCCTGCCTGGTCAAGAGGGTAAAAATGGGATTCAAGTGACATTTATAAAGATTAATGGACTTCTAAGCACTAGCACATTAAAAAAGTTCCCAAAGACCAAAGCCTGAATTAACTTTGAGTAATAGTTGTGGGAGACCTAGTCAAAAATAAAGCAATGCTGTGAAAAAGTGCTAACTTTTCACAGTTATTTGATAGGGCTGAAATGCAGTCATTTTTCCTCCATTTCAAAACTAACTATTTTAGGGAAATAGTGCTTCTTTCACACTCCCCCCTCCCCTTCCTCACTTACTCTCTTTCTACTCCCGTTGTGTATCTATCTGAATGCATTTTTTTCCATTTCCATTTTTATTTTGTCTTCTTTATTCACCTGCCCCTGTAGCTGCTGGGATTCATCCCGCAGCTTATCCCTTTAGTGATTTAGTGGCCGCTGAAAACCCAGCCTGTGAAACGCTCTCCTGCCACGAGGGCTCCTGAACTCAGTGAGGAGGTTTGCAGTTGAGGTCACCAAACACCCGCTGCGGGCCACTGAACACTCGCTATGGGCCACTGCCTGAGACAGCTAGGTAGCGCAACTGTCTTGTGTGTTATCTGCAGCAGCCCTCCACTTCAATGGGACTCCTGGAGAACTGGATCAGATTATCAACAAGCTTAAAGAAATTATATGTTACGGTGTTTAGGTGGTGAAGATAGTGATCCGCTTTCACCCTACCCATTTTACCCCTTCAGGAAAGTTCTGTAATGGTGAAACAATATGTATCGTTCCAGGGAATGGTTCAGTTAAGCAAAACCAGTGATTTTCTGCTCTGTTCTCAAGAGCAGTTCCAGAAACCTCTCATTTCAGTCAAGAGAGAGGGTCAATTCTTCTAAAATATTTAAGAAGAAAGGTTCATAGCTTTAAAGCTGTTTAAAGACATGACTTCCCATGCAGTGTAAATCAGAATCCCTTTTGATGTCAGAGAGAATTAGGCTCTCAAATATCTTGGCTCAGTCACCTAAACACACTTACAAACCTGGCCTTAGCAGCTTTTGTTAAGTGTATTGGCAGGTCTCTGAGCCCAGAGAACACATTGTTCCCCACGTTCCAAGCATTTGTTAGCAATGCACCTATTAAGCTCCGTTAGTTACAGCATGGAGCGTATTCTGCCCATGCCTTGCTCTTGGCCAATCCGTCCTCCCTGGAGGCACCTACCAGCCCAGCCCATCCGCCATCCGAGTTTTGCAACCTGCAGGTGCAGGCCCAGGGCAAAATAGTGCCATTGCCTGCTCCAAACCAACAAAATCTCTTCCCTCCATCACAGCCATCAGGAAGGGGGTCTGTGCCTGCTCTCCCTCTGCGCCGCAGCAGCTGCAGCCGCAGTGATGTCCCCTGTGAAATAATAGCCCCGGGCAAGAGGCAGTAGGTCTTGGCAGCTCTTTGGGGAGACACCCGTGGCGACTGACTCTCCGGTTGCCTGCAGACTGACTGGCTGCCTTCGGCCAGGATGGGCTGAGGATCAGCTGAGGCCTCCCAGATTTCCCTGACAGGGCACACTCTCAGTGTGGTCTTGCGCTCTGTCCTCTCCCTCCTCCTCCCTAGCCCCAACCCCGTCTGCTGCTGTCTTTCACAAAATCCATAGAAATATAATTTTCATGGAGATGTCTGCCTCTAGCGATTTTTTTCTTTGGAAATAATTGTAATTGGCTGTGGCAGTTAAAAACTTATCGGCGTAGACAGATGACAGACAGCACAATCACATAAGCTTCCTTTTGAGAAAATAAAGTTAAAACCCATTTATCATCCTAGTTGGGAACAAAGGGCCTTCCTCCGAAGAGCCAGGCTGTGAAAACACAGAGAGAAGACTGTTGTGCTCACGGATTAAATCTGTGGTACGTAACCAAGCACAAGCAGTCCATTTGCAGCAGGATGGTACTGTAGTAATTATAGTAATATCCCTTTTTTCATCGGAGGAATACCTAGCTAGGGACATAGCACCCCGTTCAGAGGCGGTGACTGAGGTCCCAAGAGGTTAATTAAGTGGCTGGAAGACCCGTGGGCCTGAGGAGTGACCGCACCACAGGCACAGAAAAACGTGAGCATATCCCCAGAGTGTCTTCTAAGGGCCCCTTGCATTGGGATCCAAAGCTGGACATGGATCACTTATTCCTGGAGCAAGTCATTAATTGCCCTCTCGCAGACAGCGAAGAAGTTTTGATTCCTAGGTGTATCTCCGAGGCACAAAGTCTCCTGGAGCCATCCTTTGTGTGACAGCTCTCGTGCCACCCCCGGGAGCAGCCTGCGCCCTCCCCACTCCGCTTCCAGGCGGCGCCCGGGCAAGGACTGGGCAGCCCCTGTCCTCCCCCCATCTTGGTTTAGTGGCGCCCGTTCTCCAGCCGGGCAGGATAATCCAGCCACCCTGCCCACGGTCCGAAAACACATTTTTTTCCAGATGATTTTAACATCTGGCCTCTTTTTGGGCTGAATGGGTTTCTGATGGCACGTGGGGTGGGGGCGGTTGGGGAGGTGAGTGGGAGGGCTTCTCTTGGTACTCAATTAGAACGTTTAAACAGTTCATAACCATCCCTGAGATGTTTTTAAGAAAATGAAAGCTAGGTGAAGAGAATGGTTGTCCTGTGGAAGTTGTTGACTACCCAATACTTGCGAACAGATGATAGCCTCAAATTCCGTGAGATATGCTTGGATCTAACGGTATTTGCATAGGCACAAAGAGAAGTATTGTTAGCATGCGACCAGTTGCTGCATGGGGGAGGGCTGAGAAGGGGACGGAGGAGGGGAAGGATGGGAGAGATAAGGACAGAGGAATACCAGAAACAGAACTGCACAAAATGTTTTCTGTAGCTCTAGTTCCCAGGATTACAAACAACCCGCCAACAAATTCACTAATTGACATGCCTCACGTGCAGCCACATGAATGTCACTGCTATTTCGCTTGGCCCAGTGCCTTTCACTGACAAACTCTTCTGCCTTTGGATGAAATTGTGGATGGTTTCTGCTTTACTTTTTTTTTTTTTTTTTTTAAAATAGTCTTCTTGCCTCCAAACAGCTTTGCCTCGTTAGATTTCCCCTTCTAGCTAAAAACAGAAATTAGACTGATCTCTTTTGGCAGCTGTGAAATGGTTGCATATTGTGTATGTTTTCTTGATGAGCTTGCATGAAATGGAATTTGGTTTTCTTTTGATGGATACACCACTTTTAGCACAATGTCCCCACAAGATTAGCATGTGTTTCATTTTCTAGAGAATTTTTATGTGCATGTAATGTCATGTATGCCATTTCTATACAGCATTATGAATAGCGTATAAAGCTGCTTGAACAGGGAAACGGAACTGATTTGAGGAATGTTTCCCCAGTGAATGCACAGTATGATTTGTGACAGTGTGTAGTTTGCTAATCACAAAGCTTCAGTTGATGGCAAAAAGCCCATGAGAGTCAGGTTTTAATTCTTCCCACTTCCCAGAGCCAAACTCGGGTGCTGAATAATATAAGAAACCGGCTGTGCTGGGTCTGCCCTACGAGCAATTTAGCCCCATGTCCTGTAATGACAGTGCCCAGACGTGGGTGCCTCGGGAAGAGGGCAGACGTATACGGTAGTTTTTACTTTCTTGCTTCCTCAGCCTCCAGGCTGTTTTAGCTCAGACTCCCCGAGCTCCTGGTTCCTGCGTATTTTAGAGCCCACAATGGAGAGAGGGAGGAGGTGCAACTTCCACTGAAAACAACAGATACTACACTGAAAAGCACCGTGGGTGAATGTGATTGCTCTGTCTTCTTGTATGGTTATGTGCATGAGCCTCAGTCAAGCCTGTGTTTCAGGGTAATGCTATTATTAATAAAATCAATGAATGACAAAGGAGATGTTCCGAGACAACAGGGAAAAGGCCAAAATAAGCATAAAAGGGTAATAATATTATACGAGATCTTTATTATTATAATATTATGAGATAAAGTGGCTGACGTTCTGCCATTCTCTTGTCCAATGTTTAATTTAGCCATGAAAGTCTTTTTCGAAATTATATTCAAGAGAGTCCAGAGGGGGGTAGGGGGCAAGGAATCTATTCTCTCTTGAAATTAAAAGCTTTTGTGAGGTGGAGGTGGGATCATTTAATTGTCTCTCTGATAAGACTTCTCAAGATCAAATTCAAACACTAAGTACTAGAAACACTAAGCACTGGAATAATTAGCAGAATATTTTGGTTTTAGTTATTATGTACTGTTAGCCTGCCTGCTTGGTGAAACTTCAGTACCGGTAGAAGCTATTAATGGCTAATGGGGAATCACAGACTCTGGCCTTGTAGGCTGCGGCTGGACCACCAGCTGAAGCTGGTTTAACTGTGGATTGCCAACAAAAACCTCCCCCGTGCCTTCCTTTCCTCTGTTTCCCATTCTGCGTCTTCCCAAGGGGCTGCTGAGCCAACTGTGTGTGGTGGGCAGGCAGAAGGGGCTCCGACAGGATTAGTTTCCAGGCTTATCTGTGAGCTGTTCCAGCTCATCGCACTGCTGTACACGGGCAACTCGTGTGGGGGAAGTGATAGAAAGGTGCAGATGAGGAAACAAAACGGGCCGCTGAACCTACCCACAGCAGCTTCTCGTTAGATCAGTTTAAGCTAGCAGTAAAGCTGAAGTCCCAGGGCTGTATGTTTGGTTTTTCCTACTGCGACTGCCGGCAGAGTGCTGTGTCTCCGGGCAGGCTTCATCCCAACGCTGACCTGTACAGCACAGCGGCTGTTAAAGCTGGGGCTGTCGAGGCTTTCAGAGCCAGCGCAGGCAGTCCACGAGGCATTGCCTTCTCCAGCTTGGTGGATCTCCGTGGAGCCAGGAGCCTTCCCAGGCAGACTGGCCCGGGCCCAGGGCATGGAGACATACGGTTGGTGTGTGGCTCTGGGGCAGGGTGCCAGGGATGCGGGCAGCACTCCAGCTGAGCCCTGGCTTGAACTCTGCAACTGGCTTGTTTCAAGTAAAGCATTTTGGCCTCATCATGTGGGTGCTTTTCCACCTGAATTTGGTTACACAGGAGTATTTTCAATCAGGTTGTGATCACAAGTCTTCAGTTTGGAGTAGGGACAAAGAAGAAACAAGGAAGAAGTTATTTTCTGAGTTACATGAGGCAACTTTAAATTTAGCTTATGGCTCTCCTCAGGGAGCACATCTCCAATGCATGTTTTTCCAACTAAATTTTTATTTAAATATGATTGCTTTTAAACCTGCCTGGAGTGATAATTGTGGGTTCTGCTCTGTGACACCAAATTTGCACTTGCAAACAGGGAAAAAAAGGGAAGTGTTCAACAGGAACTCCACTGGAGTTACCACTGGTGAACTGAAAAAAAGTGTAAAAGGGCTTTACTTTTGTTTGAAATTTCCCTATTGCTTGTAAAAATTATACTGGACATACAACATCCAAGAATGAAATCCTGTTTATCTGCCAAGTAACAGTGGATAAATGCAGTTCATCTCCAAAGAGAGAGGGAAAAAAAAAAGCAAGAGGGGAAAACATAGTGCCCTGGAAAAGGTTACTGTAAGAATTTTTTTACCCTTTCCCCTCAAGATAGTAGCCAAACAATGACAATTTTATTGACTTGTAGCTGTTACAAGTAGGGTCTTGCTTGTATTCTTGCAGAAGTTTACATTGCGCCTAACTGTTTCTTTGTGGCTGCAGCAGATAATGTAATATCTCCCTGCGTAACAGCTGAAACAGCTCCAGCTATTCGGAGACCAGTACTGGAAGAGCTGCTAACAAAGGAGGTCTATGCGAAAACCAGCATTATTCCAGCATATTCAGCATACTGGGCTCTGCATTCCTCCTCCTCCCCCTTCCTCTTCTCCTTCCGTTTACAATTTCCTTTGCTTGTCTATCTGTTTCTGAAGTCGCTTAGCCTCTGCCCTCACCTAACCTTTTGACTTCCCCCTGTTTTTTCACCTCTCCTTGTTTCCTTTGATTTCTCCTTGTGGCTTTTGGACACCAAAGGTAGCTCTGATAAACGTAAGGTTGGTCTGTTTGTTTGGGGTGTTTGTGTGTGCGCATATGCCGGGGGGAATGTCCGGTGACTTATGTTAGCTTATGTTAAGGCTGTAGTGAACTCCAATTTCAAACCAGTCTGTTCTCCCCACCCTCAATGCCTCTTTTTCCCCTCTTCCTTTAAGTGAGCTGCTCCTTTTTCCTGTCGACTGTGCTTTTCTTTTGCTATTCACTCTCACAGCAGATATACTTGCTCCAGTGCTTTTGCTTCCTTTCTGGCTTCCTCTGCAATTGCAGCTACCTTCTGCCCCTTTACATCACAGAAACAGCCTCATCCAGCCACTCATGACTTTTCCCATGCCGCACCCTTCCTGTTTCTTCTCTGGGATTCTTTCCCAGCATGGGCATGTCCAATTGTTTCCTCGTGTTCACCAGCTTTTGTCCTCCAAGTCCGTCCTCTGTGGGAGTGATCACAACTACCATGTCCTCAACCTTGCCTTTCTTTACTCTCCATGCTGGTACTGTTGCAGATGCCCATAGGGTCTCGGTTTCGTTTTCAGCGCTCTCCAAGGCAGAGGCACTGGGTATGTGGTCTGTGATTCGGGCTGGCCACTTCTTTGCCTGAAGCAACTTTTCACAGAAACCTGCAGTCACGTCCTGCTGACAGCGTGACGTGTATGCCCAGGAATACGATTTCTGGGAAAACCAAGGTGTGACTCAGCGATATGAGTGATGTAACTGCCCTAGCTGGTCATGTGGTGGGAACGGAGATCAGCAGGAAAGCTTAAACACCGCTGGTTCCTGGGTGTCCCAGTAAGTGTAATGCAAAAGTCACTCAAAATAGTCACTTGAGAAACAGGACTCATTTTGACACTCCCATCTGTTTTAACTGTATAAACCATTTGTAGGGCTCTAATGACTCAGTGTGAAAACTTGCCTGCACAGCTTGCGAAAGGCGAGGTCAGTGCTAGAATTAGCCCCAAACCGAGTCCACCATGACACTTCTACTAGGGAGGCAGTCCTGAATGAAAGGGGACCCTGAGCGCTGGCAGCTGTATTCCAATACAGGGTGAAAAGCACCAAGAAGTGACTTCCAGTACTAACCTGACCAGACTCTGAAAACAGAAGCCTTTTTGTCTGGCTTTTGTTTTCAAATGGCCAGTAAGAACAGATCACCACTGGCACCATTGTCTGTAATAAATGTGTTTTCACCCAGTGGAAGTGTGTGGCGTGTTGTAAACAATTATGGCACAGAGTAAAGCATAATCGATTACAGAAGTGCCACAAAGGATACATTTGCCAAAGCATGGTTTAAAGATCAGGATCCGTATAATGGAGCTAGCACACTTACACCAGTGAAAAGGAGGAATCAGCACTCTCTGGGATGAAATACACAATGGAGCGTCATAAAAAGACTTCATAGCCCTTTACTGTTGCATTTTCTACATCACAGCAACACTCTATCTTCTGCTTGTCAGAAGGTCCCCCACTCTGATAAACTAGTATTTTGTATTCTGAGTAACTAAAAAATAAATGCCATGTTTCTTCTCAGATGCGGATTTAGTTTACTGTTGTGCAGTGAGAGATCTTTCTGTATGCCATGGGTCCTGTTCATTGCTATATTCTTGAAGCTTTATGTTGGGGTCACTCTGTTAAAATCAGGAATGGCAAATTCGGGTGTTCAGAGACACTCCATAGTATGTGGCCACAATCTGGGCCCTACAGGGAACATGATAGCTTTCTAAAGGCTACATCCTGTGGCTGTATCTTCTCGCATTTCTCCTTTTCTTCCACCCCTGGGCAGAACATCCTTTTTTTCACAAATGAAATGTTCCCTCCTCCTAGCCAAACCTTATGCTGATAAAGGTGAAGTTCAGCTGCTTTGAAACTCCGGGTAGCAATACAGCTCTTCAAGATGCAGATAAGAAGGAAGTTTCTTTGCAGAAGCAGGTGGGTGAAATATAAGGGGTATTGAAAGCTGCAACACAAAGATGTCTCTCCTCCAGACAAAGAGATAAGCAGATCCATCCAGAGTTCTGAGGCTTTAGGCATAAAGGTTACAGCGTATAAAGAGAGTAGGTGGTGAAGATCTGAAAAAAACAGGTGAGGTAGGAAAGCTAATCCTGACTCAGAAGAACATTTAACCTGACCCCAAGGACAAGCCAAGAGATCAAGTCTACCAGGAGAAGACTTGAATTTGGGAGCAGCTTGTGTGCTTTATTTTCTGCTTTTTGTTTGATTCATTCTGGGCACAGAAGTTACCAGCTGGCTTCATCACCACTTTCTCCTCCCCCTGATTAGAGCCGAGTTTTGATTAGCTGCTTTTAGCAGAAGGGTGACAAGCACCGTGGTGTTCACCTTCCTTCCATATGTAGCTGTAATAGCAAACTCAGTCTGCGTGGCCTTCTACAGTCTCCTACAGGATTTTCTAAAACACTCTGTAGAGAAGCTAATGTTTATATGGATAGGTGGGGCCAGCTTCCTGCTTCTCATCTCCTCGTGACACCCACGCTGAATCGATGTCAGCAGGCTTCCCGGCAGTGGCTGCTTACATGTGGGACTCTACAGAGACACACCAGGTAGTTTCCACCCAGGTTGGCAGAAGCTCAGACAGACTGACTGCATCATTCATATTTAGGTCATGTTGTCAAACTTTTAAATATCTGGAGGGAAGCATCATCACAGAGGAGTAAGCTGAAGGATGAGGACTAACTAGAAACAATGAAGTGAATATAACTAAGTGAAGGCATGTTTTCTGTATTTAAGCAAAGATAATATAGAAGAGCTTCTTAAAGGAAGCTTTTTACTTCTATCAGCTTGAATTTGTTATCTGTATATCAATCCTGTTCACAACTGAGAGAAAATGTAATTGACTTTCAATTGTTTATCTTCTCTAACACAGTTACCTGAAATTCTGTTTTTCCATAGAGATCTCACAAACCCAAACATAGTATTAAGCACATTCTTATTCAAACAGAAATCTCAGAGTACTGGAGTACTTATAGCAAAAAACTCTCCAAACCTGCCACACCTTGAGTATACGTTTCTGCCCCAGGGACAGTGTCTTCTCAGAACAGTATTTTTTATTCTTTATTGCCAGTATGGTACAGCTGAAGATGATGAAAATCTTCAAGTATGTTTTACTTGAGCTTATAATATGGGCACTCTGCAGAAGGCTGTAATGAAATGGCTGCTAGACAGATTAGTACAAAATTAATGAATGACACTCTTAAGATCACAGTGCTTTCATTGTTTTTACTGTTGTTTGATAGCATTTGTCAAACTCGGCAGAAATCCCTCCTGCCATCATACTGGGAACTTGTGCACTTCCTATAACAAAGGAAACAATGCTGAACAGATGCTGTCAAATCTCTTGAAACCTTCTGCACCATTTTTTGACACTAGTTTCCAGCAAAATTTCACAAACGGCCTGTCTCCCTTGGTGTGACTACTGGCTTGTATTCTTTCCCAAATGGATTTTTTGAAAGGAGGTAAAATGCTCATGGACCAGCAATGCTGAGAGAAAAAGAGAGAGAACTCTCAAAAACCTTACAAGAGCCTCCCTCCCAAGGTACAGAGAAAAACTTCAGCCCTAAAACTAGAGCAGGGATGGGAAAATTTTGGTCCGCAATCCACAGTTCAATTCTTCATGTTACTACTGAGTAACACTAAGATGTCCTTTGAAGTATTGCCATCCTTTGAAAGCCACAGAAACAGGAAAATATTTTGAATGAACAACTGCAATTAGTGAGTCATCAAGAGGAATATTATTAGAAATAATTATTCTGTACTTCTGACCTTAAAATAGTCATGTTTGTTGATTTTTACAACAGGTAGCTAAGACATGTGAGTGACTAGCATGTCTCAGCCACTTCTGGGATGGAGTACTGAGATACAACCACTCTTAATTACTTGAGACCAGGAATGAAAAAGAACAGAGTAAAACTAGCCAGTAAGTGAAAGACTAGCATTATTCAAATTGTTATTTACTCTCAGTAAAAAGCACTCAACCCTACTCATACCAGTGTTGCCTGGGAATAAGTGTTTGCAACATGGTAAGGCTGTTACTAGGAGGCTGAAAGACATTTCCAGCAACACTAAGCCCTGGAGCAACAGCTAAGTATTAGCCAATACTTGAGAAAGCCCTGGTAACGGTGTTTGCTGAAGGGAGAAATATATTGAGAGGAGGAAATGGCAGACAAAAATAACTTTTGCAATCTCAGAGCCTCCTGTGGAAACTCCCTACCTATGAACAGTATTCATGCAGAAAAGCTGGTGCTCAGATTCTCTGTTTACTTAAGCTCACAGGCACTGATGTCATAGGCGAGGCTTTTCCCAAGTTTTATTTCGAGCCTTCGTCAGAAAACACACAGCCATTTCTTAAAACATTAATACATGAACGCGAAAGTGGAAAGCAGTGAGGCTGCAGGAACTGGGAGAGGGTATTCACAGGCATGTTGTTATACTGCCAAAGTCTACTGCTCGTTTCGGCCAAATGACAGGCAGGAATACATGCACCGCATGTGCGCATGCACGTGCAGCTGCCTTGTGGAGGCACACTGCAGCACTGACATTCAGGAGCGGGCTGGCAGCCAGCATGAAAAGAAACAGCATCACACTAATTTCGTCTTTTTTTTAATTAACATTTGCCAAACTTGGAGAGAAGCCCAGGCTGCAAAATTTGGACGCCAAATTCAAAGAGCTCAGAAGCTGGAAATGTTCACATACAGGCTCTTCATTTATGCCTAGTCTTTTTTATAGGTCATGCAGAGATGACTTAATTGCTCTTACTGTAACTTACAATTAGCAATACAGTGATTTTTTTGTATGTCACAGTGCAGAGCAGAGCTATGCTCCAAAAAAAGTGGCAATGTTTAGTAGTAGGTGGGTATTTATTTTCCTTCTCAAGAAAGAATTTTCCCTGAAGTTCCTCTCTTTCGGGTGTGGGAAGAGGGGAAGGCTTTTAATGCCATCAGCAGAAAAGAGGGAGAATATTTTGACCAGATCTTGGAGTTGTTTGTAGCAGTTAGTGATTTCTCAAATTCACGTGAACTTCCAGTTCACCTTCCTGCACAGCACTCACCATGTTCAAATGATTAATTTGTGTCATTACCGAAATATTGAATTCTTGGCATGTGATTGAAAGCCACTATTAAACTCTTGCAATTTCGATATTAAGTCACTAACTCCACAGAAGGTTCTCTATGTGAGAATTGGATTAAGAGGTAAAAATCCAGCCCTTACTTTGCACTTTTCACCAGTGCAGCACATAATTTTCAGCAAACCATGCAGTCTGCTGACATTAGAAGAGAAATGGGGATTGGAATATTATATTTATTAAAGAAAGATGGTAATGCATGTAACATCACTTTCAAACATCCTAAATGGCCTGTAAACAGCACCGCTAATAGGGTACTGAGCACTAAGGCTACTTCCAGTTCCTAGCAGGGCACCTGCATCCATTACATCCTAGCCTAGAGGTATGATAGCCTGGGGAAATAAGACATTGAGTCATATTACGAGGTTCAGAGGGATTTCAGAGCTGCAGAAACCCTAAGAAGTAATATGTTGCTAGTGTTCCTTTTCTGGAGCTTTGGGGAGTACATGCAGGAGAGTGAGCTGGCTACTGACGAGCCTTCCTCAGCCACACATTTCCAAGAGCCAAGTCTCAGCTCTCCCTGGGGCCACATATGAGACTGAACTATTGCAGTCCTCACGGCACAAGGACAAAAGATTCAGCAAATGAAACTCCTTGTTTGTCCCTCTGCGCTACTTCTGGATCTGTCTACAGCTAGCTTCTGTTTGGCTTCTAGATGAAATGTAACAGTGACACTGTGCCTCCATGCTGATGTATTTCAGAGGACTGAAAATATTAAGAGACCGTGGAAGAGGAGAGCTGCATATAAAAGTTAACTCTCATGAATAGTCCTTCTGCCCCAAATATTCTTCAGAAGAAGAGAGACTGTTTGATAGCACAGCACAGCTTCACATGCATCCTACTAACTTAGGGACACCTTTGTTTTGTTGGTCTTCAGTTGTGACATTGCATTAGATAATGAGCAATGTATGAAATAACGTGAATCAAGTGATTTAATTTCAATGTGGCTTCTGCTTCCTGCATTGATCCAGCAGGAATAATTACACAGATAGCTGCTTTTCTGGAACAGCCTTTCAGGCTGCTTGTGACAGACCTCATTGCTCTCCTCACGCTTTTCAGGAAAGTGGTGTGGCCGCTTGCTGGATCAGTAAGACTGCTTTCAAAGCAGGGTCAAGTGGTTTTACTATTTAAATGGGCAAATGCCATTCTTTGCCAGATGACAATGAAGGGCCACGCATCGTGCTTGAGACAGCAGCAGAAGTGTCCTGCTTAGATTAATGCAGTTTCAGACAGTACCATGAAAAATAATGTAGATTGATTACATACAATTAGCACACTATTTTAGAATTACTTTGGCATAAAGGAGGCTAGCTTTTCTTCTGGAGATTTTTCTACCACATTAGAGGGTTTTTGGCCATGCTTGTCTCAACAGATTCACTTCTAATAGAATAAGAGGCTCAATTCATAAGGGAAGGCTTTTGATTAATTGTGTGTGTTATATTAGCATGAAGGAGGACTTTTTTGGGGAAAGTATTTACATAAACAGCATTTATACAGCACAACATTTGCAATCCAAAAGTGTCCGTGAGCTGCTTTGCAGGCAATGCAGAAGGGGATTGCTTTATCTTAAGTTGAAGTAAACCCACTGTTAAAGTAAATACGCGGTAGCAACACTACCTAACAATGAGAACATGAATAATAACTTTTCTAATTTAAGCTGAATGTGGGAGGATAGAGGTAGGCAGCAAAAGAAGTTGGAAACCGTTTTCCAGTGTGATTCATAGAGATTTTCAGCAGTTGTTTGCACAGGTAAATTATAATAGTTGACATTTACATATAGCTTTTCACTTATTAAAATCTGATGGGTTTGGGGCTTTTTCTTTTTGACAAATGAAATCCTGAGGCACAACGAAGTTAAGAAACTGGCTCACGGCACTGAGTGTGTCAAGTGTCTTGACTTTCAGACACAGAACTGATCCACTGATTCTGCAAAATACTGCTCACCTTTAAGTGAGAGAAATTAATTGTAAGATGAATGGAATTGCCTACAGAAGTTAGGGGAGGATTTTAGTATCACTGGAATTGTACCAATATTGTCCGTGGCTTATGAACAATGGTAACCAAAAGGATGAACTAGTACTTTAATAAGGTTATTCTTTGTTCCATGCTCCTTCATTACCAATAATGCCTAGAATCACTCCCTACCTACACATTTACCAAGACAAAGGGAGCTCCCCATTGCCATTACATTTCCAACCCCTTCCTCCTACATTTTTCTTCCTATTCCATATTACACAACTAGATTTGGCAACATTTTTCCTTAACAGAGATCAAAATTAGGTGTTCCGACACAAGAACAGAAAACAAGAATAATCCAAATGATGTCCATGGAGCTCTACTACATAGTATAAATGAAAGCAGCATTTGACCCAATGCTAATATAAAGTGACTCTGAAACAGTGATGACACATGGGAAAAAATTAGAAAGCCAACAGTATTTTCCAAACAGTACTTAACAATTACAAAAAACATCCATACTGGTCTGTCTAGAGGACCACTCAAAAAAAAAAAAAAAAAAGTGAGGAATAGGGTGGTTGTCCATTCACAAATTGGTGTAGGGCTGGCCTGGGAGCATGCCACTAGCATTGCAACATTAGTTTGCTGCTTAATTCATAAACTTCAATTCGAAGCAACAGTTTACTTTCACTTGCAGCTGATACCAGTTTTGACCCAGCTTTTTAGAAAGGGTAATGCTGTATTATTTCAATATCATCAATTAAATACTTTATACTAAATGTATGTAAATGGCAATAGTAGACATTTTAAATTCAAGTCCTTTGCAAGCAATTTCCTTTCAGCACTGTAGAATATCAAGATTACAGGCTGTCAGTATCATTTAATAGACTTTCACACTACATAACACTCTCCAATGAAGTAGAAACATGTTCATTAATAAGAATTTATTAGTATATTTGGAAGGGATATGCAGTAAATCTTTACAGCACAAAACTAAACATGGCTCCATGTTGAGTCCAAAGTGCGCGTGTTACTTCTTAAAAGTGCATGACAAGCATCTTGTTAAAAACAAAAAAGAAAAATGAATGCCCCCCTCCCACAACAAAAAGGAAACCTCTAAACTAACAAAAAAGCAAATGGTACAAAACTGTATTTTGAGCAAACCAAGTCAGCTCCAAACAATTTTAATAGGCACCTACTGTGGCTTCTGGAATCATTGTTGCATGCATATCTCTAGTCATATTGGATTTCTCTTTCAGCTTTGACTGGAGTAATGTGTGTTCCATTACACCAATTTGTATGTCCATCTGAACGGTTTCTTGCTTCAGTTTTGTTAAGGCCTGTTTAATCTTCACTAGAGGAGCTGTTAGAAAAAAAAAAAAGGAGATAAGAGATAAACAGTGCAACTCTGCGTCAGCTACTTAACACAAAAGCATTATTTTCCTATAATTCACTCCTTAAAATTGAAGAGTTGAATGAACAAAAGGGCGCTCTACACTAAAGACATGATTGTACTGATATATCATTTTTAATATGCAAGACACTTTAAAGACAGAAATAGGCAATGACAATTTTGCTGTCTTCTTGACATCTAAGATCTGCATAAAGATGTGCATCAACATTAAGATAGGTTTGTCAATGATGTGTTTTGCTCAGCTGAAAGCCTCATCCCCGTACCTGACTCGGGGTTTGGTAGAGAACTGACGATACCTTCAACAGGAGGTCATCTTACCTGTGAAAAGCTATTAAAATGTTTTGTGCTCCATACTTTGTTTCTAATCCCTCACTTCCCACTAATATCACCCTAGGGATGCTGCTGCTGCATCATATTGCTCCTTTTAATTCTGGGCTCTAGATTTTTTCCTGACTCTTGGCCATGCCATAATACAGAAAAGCTGCTGCAAGGCAGGTGAGTAGCTCTGTCACAGTGAAGCAAGGGTGCACAAAATTTCCTTATACAATACTACTTAAAACTACTTAAGTGAATTAGCTGTAATGGTTACAGTTAAGTATGGCTACAGCTTGCATATTTAGCCCTACTGTAACATGCATCAATTTATTTCTGCATTCACACTCCTTATACATTTGCAACTGAATGCATTTATCAGAAAAAATCTCGAACAACCAAGTCCCGAGTCGGAGACATACTATTTCAAATAGGTATGTAGTTTTAAGTATTAAAGAAGTTCAAACATCAAAACACCAAAATGAATTTTCTCACTGACTCCAGCCAGCCTTAGTCAGAGAATCTAACAGCTACTGCCAGTGACTATTTCAGAGTAAAAAGGGCTTAAACCTGTAACGTGTGAATTTCTTCCAGTGAGTTGATAACTATTCAAAGGAGACACAAACCCCATTTTGCATAGATTTTTACAAATAATTTACCAAAGAGGGGAAATCCTGGAATCTCTACTTTCTGCAGACTTGCATAACCTTTTCAAAGAGGTTTAGACTCCTGATTTTCTTAGACACCTTTTAAAATTTTAATATTGATATTTTAGACTAGTCACTCATTCTGGTCTTGTTTTATTTTTCTTTAATAAAGGAGAAATTATGTACCTGTCACTGAGAAAGCAGGTGTTTGGTTTGAGGCAAAACCGTACTTACCACCGTCGGTCATACTGCTTCCTTTCTCTTCCGTTTCCTGCTTTACTCTCTCTAATACTTCTGTAATCTTAAAAGAGATATTTTTTCTTAATTAAACCAGATGAATGTCAAGTTAAAAAAAGAAAACAAAAAAATTTTCTGCTGAATAACCGCATTAGTTAATAAAAATGAACTAACCTTAGTTGTTGTATACAGAGGAACAATTTTTTCAAACATTAAGAAAATTTTAATTTAACTTTAAATAAATTAATATTGTAAAAATGACAGCAAAGACAGTAACAAGTTGGCCAAGCAGCATGGCGTTACTGAGAATCCGCGCATCCCAAAACAATAAAAACACCAGTGTAAGTGTTGCAATATGATGCTGGATGGAAGATAGGAACCAATGTCCCCGCAGACTAGGAGTCACCAAATGACCCTGCCAGCTGCCCTTCTGGAAGTGTCAGGACTCAGGTGGAAACCTGAGAAACAGCCCTGCAGCAAGAGATAGCGCAGCAGTCAAGCCTGCTGGCACCGGCATGGGTACAGGTATGAAGAATAAAAGTGCATTTCGGCACTGACTATCTATTGACCAGTTTGCCTTTGTAGACAACGAAAAAAAAGCAAATAGATGACTCCAAGGTACAGTCTAGGTAATAATTTAGTACTTTTGTCTATAATATAAAAACGGCCCTTCATTAAGGCTTCAGTAAGCCTTTTCAGTAACAAAAAAAAAACATCGCTGCCTTGTTAATGCATACCTACAGCGGTACTGGTGTCGCCAAGTGGGCTGAGATTTGATTGCATGCTTGAAAGCAGATCAGTAGTAATATCCAGTGTGTCTAGTTTAGCTCAGATACACACCACTGCATCTGCATAGTTTGAAGGCTGCCAACTAGTAACATATTCATCATTACTAATCAGCCAATAATTTCCAAAGCGCAAACATGTTATAAATCTGAAGTCAATCGTAAAGTACTCTTTTTTAAACTTACTTCCTTGAGAGTGAAATAGAAAGAAGCTTTAATTCTGCAGAATCCATACACTCAGAAATCTTTGCTAGAAAACTCTCGTTAAACTGCTGTGTTTATTACCTACTGCAGTTGGACTAGATGATCATTGTAGGTCCCTTCCAACTGAACTATTCTATTCTATTCTTAAAAAGTCTCAAACGTGTTTTACAATTTCTAGCACATTCTTATGGTGTGATCTATTTTACGCGACTATTCCAGACACTTTATCATCTAATAAATAAGTGGGTTTTTCAAACCCAAACAACAGAGCCATAAAAAAAAAAAAATTCTGAATTGGACAAAGGGTTGAAATATTTGGAAGTCAGGTAGTAATTCTGAATGAAATGCCATGAGACACTCAACATGTTGAGGCAGTTAAGAGTCGTGATTTTTTCTTTAAATTTGTCAGAGCACTGATTTTAAAAAAAGGGGGGGGGGGGGGGCAACAGAAAAACAGTTTTAGGTATTAACATAATTTGATTGGTATGGAAAAGTTACTATTTAGTCAAATATTGCTTTTAAGTGCTTGGAAGATGAAAATTTCAATTTGTTAATTTTAACTAAAAATAAGAGTTAAGCTTTTCTTCTTCCAAAGAATTTATAGACATGACTTGATTAATCCTCAGTAATTCTAGGACACAGGTTATAAAATACAGCACATTTACCCTCATTTACAAACTGAGGAAATTAAGAGGTCACAATAGTTTGTCCAAATTCACAAGTTAAAAACCAATGGCAGCCTGGGTTTAAAATTTAGGGACTGGACTAGATCACCCTCACTAAACAAACAGATTGATCTTTAGCGTGAGAACAAATCAGAAAGAACTGGGTTCATAAAACCACAAACACTAAATGCCAACTCTCTGAAGATTGTTTTAAAATAAGCAAAAGAAATTATGTGAAGATGTGTTTTACCTCAGAAAGCACTCTAATCCTTTCAGTTACTCCTCCACTTCCCGCCTGGTACTTCTCTTTAGCCTGGAAAGAAACATGTTTTTTGCTGTAACAACAAAGCTGAAGAGATGTATGCCGATAGTTCAGAGAGAACACCAAAACCTGCTCTCACACGTCCCAATTCCAGAAATTCTCCCACAAAGTCCCAATGACGTTTACAGTGCTACACATATGAGGACAGGCTTGAAACATCAGCCCCTGTAATGACTATCATTCAAAAATTTAAAGCAGTTTTAAAAATTGTAATAGCCCTAATACATACACAATAAGAAGTATGTTTTCTAATAATTTACATGAGGAAATAAAGAAAATTTGCCAGAATGCAGACAGAACTGAATCCTGTAACCCAGAATATTTCTTCATCAACAGTAAATTACTATCTTGAAGTTTTTTAAAGTTTAAGAGTAAGGTAAACAGAAAGCAGGAGAGGTCAAATCCTGTTAGTCTTATTTCAATGTCATGCCCACAAATAGGAGGGTTAGCCAAATGGCAGCTTATACAGGCCTCCTAACTAGGGGATCAAAAAGCTTCTCAAACAGCACCCTATTGACATAAAAACTAAATGAAGTAGAGAAGTGATCAGAGTGCTTTGTGCATGTTAACACAAGTAATCAATATAAGAGATGAGTGTTGGACTGAGACCGTAGTTTTTCCACTCATCAGAGTGTGAACTTCACAGGGAAAGCAGAGCGAGCAATTTACTAGCTGCTCAAGATTGGCAACAGATTTACACAATATTCAGGCAAAAACCATTTACTTTCCCCTGTAGAACAGCTGACTAAAAATTGCTAGTTTAGCTTAAAAACTATATAACAGCCAATCAACATTTCCCCTGCTTTATATCCAACAGCAGAATTCACAGATAACTCCTCTGAGTCTTCTTTGCCTTCACCCTCACTTAATAGCAAGTTAATACTAGAAAAGGCAACAACAAAAGATCAGTGCATTACCTCACTCAGCAAGGCTTGTGCTGAACGGTACTCTTGAACCAAATGCTCCAACTGATTGTTGATGTACTTTTCCCTGCTATTGATCTTTTCCAATGTTCTGCTGATTTCATTATGGAGTTTGTCAAGATAACCCTAGAAAATCATATTCTGTGGGTTGACAGTATACAGATAGCATGCAAAGAGTATTAAAATAGTGCTGTAATTAAGAAAGGCTATGGAAGCCTACAAGTGAGAGAAAAATAGTACAGACATGCTGTGTTTAGCCAACAAAAAATCATTCCTAATGTGTTCTGGTTTGCCCACCTCCAAAACACGTATCTCAAGCTTTACTGTTTCCATCAGTCTCCTCCCCTCAGTTAATTACAAATGTCAATGTCAGTAAGTTACTCTAACAACAGTATTTGACAGTATTGGTTTTTTTATCAGCACTTATTTTCAGATTGTATTATTCTATTTTGCCCTCTATAGTCAGGATGTACTTATGGTAATGCAGACATTAATGAACACTAATATCCCTGTGAATCCTCACATATACAACTCTTTCCCACAAGATATTTTGCCAGTCCCAATGTCCCTAATCATCATTACCATACATTGCCCCCTTTTTAGTTTTACAGCATTCGCGCAAATAAAATTAAGAAAAAAAAATCAATTTAGTCTTAACATATATCAAAGAGAAAATAAAAACGCTGATGATCAGTGAAATATTCCGCACATACAAGACATACCCTAGTTTCTTTCAAAGAAGATTCAATTCCATCCTTATGCTGATGCATTTGATCTACATGAATCCTCCAATCCTAAAAAAGATGCCACAAAGTAAAACATAGGTAAGTACAACTTTTGTCTTTCTCTGGTTACTAAACAAAGGCTGGTATGCAAGGCAGGGTCAGTTCTCTTTTATACTATTACCGTGCATCATTCTGCCACTGCCACATTCATATCCAGAGGCACTTGCTCGATGTGACACAATTTATAAATCTCCTAAATGTCACATGTGACACTCGGATCCATAAACAAACACTGACATCCTCACTGATAGCACAGTAGCTATGCTTTTCAGAGTCTGTTTGATCTTCATGGAACTATTTCTGCTAGAAACCACTCTGGGCACAAATACTGAAAATATTGATTATAGCTGCACTAGCTCAGCTTAATCTTAGACAAAATAAGTGCTTCAAATGCCCAACACCTACCAGTTCCAGACTATCAGATCCTCCCTTTCTACTTAGTCTTTGCTGTTATCAGGAGAAGAATGGAAAGAAATGAAAGAGGCAGAAATACCTAAACTTGTTTTTGATAGTGGGACAAAATTAGAAGGGGGAAAATTATTTACAGCTTCTAGGTCATAGGAAACATACACGGACTCAGGGATAAGGGAGGAGAAAAGGTGCTGTTTTAAGTAAAAGATGCCTACCTATGAAGTTAAGAGATCAATTCCAGTTCCCAAGCTTTATCACAAATTTTTTCCTTATCAATGCAAACTTTTTACATCTCCTAGACCCAAAGCACAGCTGCAGACAGACTGTGAGTTCAAAATGAAGCAGAGTAGCAGCACTGCAGAATTACTGCTATTTCAGTATTGTGTTTCTGAACATGCTAAAAAAAAAATTTAAAGATTTTTTAAGCTTTTGGCAGTGTACTGGTCTAGATGTTAAAAAAAAAAAAGTGATGTTAATAAATCTTTATCACTTGAAATCAAACCTTAGGAGACTTTCTTGCAAAACCGGTACTGTAAGGATATGTGGAAGGTGACAGTGTTTGTTTCAGTAAGATTATCTGATCAAGGACCTTGTCAAAAAGGATAATAAGCAAAACAGAGAGGCACAAACCTCACTGACAAACAATAATAGAGACAGTAAGAAGAAACAAACCTGGCCAGTTACACTAATGGATAAGGGCATGTGGAGCGTGAGAATGTTTGTATCAGTACAATTATCTGATCGAGGACCTTGTCAAAATGGGACGATAAGGAAAAGGGGGAGGGAAAAAACAAAACCTACAGACACACAGACCTGTCAGACAAACACTAAGGTAGACAAGGACAAGAAGCAAAGCTCATCAGTCACATAACTGATGGGCTATCAAGAAACTGCAACAAAGAAGGTGAACCTGGCCCTTGCAACTGATAAGAATGTAAACCTGGGGGTTCTGGGTATTCAGGACGAGGGTTGGTGCAACTATGCAAAGTGATGAAGCAACGTGCAGGGGAAGGGGACTGGGGAGGAACAAAGTGGGGAACAGAGAGGGGTATAAGAGGGGCTGGTCATGTGTAAACTGTTGCCAGTGAGTCCACTTGTCTGAGCCCGTGCCTGATCACTGCAGTCTGTCCTATCTCCTTATTAAATTCTTTTTTCATTATCTTTCTGTGCAATCTTACACTCTATCCCGTGTGTGTATAAGTGCTGCAAGGACCAAGGCCAGCTGCTGGTGAGAGGCGATATAGGGCCAGCAACTGGAATCAGATCAGGGCGGCAGGTGTCCCAGGCCTGTGGTGTCTGCAGCTAGAGAGAGCGGTTGTCTCAGTGCCAGCCACAGGAGCAAGCGAGGGTCTCAGCCACCAAGGCAGGACCGGCACGGATTGCAAAAAACAGCTACTGCAAAGGAACGGTGTGAGTAAAGCAAGTGAGGGGCTCAGTGCCAGCAGCTGGAACGAGACTGTGGGTCACAAGCCCATGTTGCTGGTGCCAGCTGCTGGGGTGGGGACAGCAGAGGCAAAGGTTTGCATCTTCCCTAAACCTGCTGTGCACATGTAAAATTTAATAGCAGACTTAAAACTGAACTAGCCATCGAGTAGCAGGGCCTGGATCCAGGCCTCGGTATGAGGCAGACAGAGGGTATATGCTGGTATTCAGGGGGACCCACAAATGTAGAGTGCCCTTACGATGAGCACGTGAGGGCTGTTTGCTGGCAAGCGTCAAGCTGGACTAGCCAGCAAGTAGAAGAGCAGTGAAACAGTTAAGAGGGCCAGAATCCAGACAGGGGGATCAGACAGACAGACAGAAGGACCATGCCGGTAGTTGAGGGATCCATGAATGTGCATGTGAATCTAGAGAGAAGGAAGGGTGTGCTTTCACTACTGAAAATTCAATCTTAATTAGCTGAAGAGAAGGACAGGGGCCTGGCTGTTTATACTTCTATTTTATGGGTGTCCTACAAGTGCTGTTGAAGACAGGGCCTTGTTTATGGCAGTTTGTGTCAGGGTCCTCCGTGTGTCTGTGTGATACATGCTTCTGAACCTGCAAACAAGAAAGAAGCAGCAGCTGCATCCATCAGTCTGGGATGGGGACCCGCAGGTCCCCAGGCACACGGGGCTGGGCTGCAGCATCTGAGCAAGAGGAATTCCCAATCCCGGAGCTCCTGGAGGATACAGCCACTTATAATGTCTCATAACAGGTACAAAACAAATCCTGACTTAGAACAGCTGCACACTTAAACATGTGCCATCCTTCCATCACAGGCAGTTCCACTGATTTCAAGTGAGGCTATCCCCCTGCATAGGACATGCTCATAACTACCGAAGGACTGGTGCTTCTGTCTCCCTATCTCAGAAGGGCACAGCCGAGCATCTCCAACAGCTGTTCAGCCCATGAGGTTCACCTGCTTGACTACAATTGTGCTGCTGCCCACTATTCTCTTCCAGAACAAAACAAAGGCTAGTAGAAAAAACGTGCTTATGTTGTATGTTGCATTTTAAGTTTGCAGCAGACTCAAGATCTTTTGTTGGTCTGGTGACAATTGTTCACAATTTGTCAAACTTCGGAGTTTAAATAAAAACAACAAACACCCCGCCCACACACCTCCCACCCCTACCCAGGACTTTACAAATAAGTTCTAGTTTCTAATGCCATTGATTAAACCATTAACCCTCTCCTGGTACTATGTATACATGCACCACGTAGGAAACAGAACATGATAGTTTTCTTGTGGAATGAAAAAACACCAAACACTTGTCTCCAGTAATTTCTGAAAGCATGATAGCACAGAAGCTAGAGAGAGAAGAATCCTCTTTTCATGTTCATTTTGACATATTCCTTAAAGCCAAGAGATGGTGCATTAAACTGGAAGATAGTAAACCTCAGTTCTTATAGTGGCTTTAATTGTCCATGTAAGTCTTTATTAAGTTTTAATTTCTTAGTGTGAGAATGAAGCATGATGTTCTCTGTAACAGATGGGCTTGCCGAGGATCAGAGAAAAGTGGCTCAAACCAGGCAATTCTTCACATAGAGGAATGCAGTACAGCGTAAGACAGGCAAGCAATTCAACAGATAGTTGAGAGCTTAGCCTACTTTTGGCAAGATAATTATCTTTCATTGAATTCTGTATCTCTGCTACAGATTGCTCCAACACCCCAACTAGCTGGGTCACAACAAATGAGCAATTTCAATGCTGCACTGATCTGTGTGTGCTATCCAAGCTCCTAGAAAGAACGTTTATGACAATGCCAGGAATAGGTCCCTAGGTTTGGACTTTGACTTGCTAAAGACAGACGTCTACTTCTAAGCTGCTCATTCTAGACTCCTTGGAATAGATTATGGAGAGAAACACTCATTTCTAAGAAATGATGAATTTCATCTTGAGGTAGTTATCTGGATAGGTAAGTAAAATCAGTCCAAAAAGTATTCACTTCTTTTCACTAAAAGGAGAGCCCATGATGACTATATCAGAGGTACAGACCTACTTTATTGCCATTTAAAGTTCAGCAAGATGAATTCCATGCAATCAACCTTTCATGTGGTTGACAAATTGAACAGTTGAGAGATAAGAAGTTCCTCAGCTCTCTTCCAGGAAGATGTTTTAATAGCTGCTAAACTGCTAAACTAAAATTTTTCAGAAGTATGAATACATTGAAAATGTTTAACGATTTAAGAAGTTTCCACTGAATAAATACATGGAAATAAATATATGGAAATAAGGTACACGGTAAGTAGCAGAAAAAATTATTCTTATATAATATTGGGAAAAAAACCTACTGAAAATTATCACTTCTAGGGTGAAAGCAAGTGACAAAGATTCAGACAAGATAGCATTGGAGAGCCCATTATTCACAATTCCTGGCACGACTGTTGTGGTTTAACCCCAGACAGTAACCCAATACCACACAGCTGCTCGCTCACTCTCTGCCTCCCCAGTGGGGTGGGGACGAGAATTGGAAAGAAAGGAAAACTCGTGGATTGAGATAAAAACAGTTCACCACGAGAGCAAGGAAAAAAGATAATACTTATATATTAATAATTTATATTGATAATGATAATAATAATCATAAAATATAATTATAATAGAATATATAAAACAAACGATGCACAATTTCTCACCACCCGATGACCCACATACAGCCCGTCCTGAGCAGCGATCATGGAGAGAAACTGAGAGCGATCTCGGAACAATCCCAAGCAGCAATCTCGGAACAGCGATTTCCCCAGCAGCGATCTCAGAACCACAAGTTCCAGACAGCGAGCGAGGGAACAAACAGATGAAGGAACGAAAGCATGGACAAACGGAAGGGCCCTGGCCCACTGTCCAACCCCCACTTATACTGTGCATGACACCTATGGTACGGAATACTCTCTTTGGCCAGTTTGGGTCAACTGTACTGGCTATACCCCTCCCAGCTTTTTGCACCTGCACATTAGCAAAACCCGGGAAGCTGAGAAAAGTCCTTGATCTCTTAGCAACAACTAATAACATCAGTGTATTATCAACATTCTTCACATACCAAATGCCATACTAAATCCAAAACACAGTAGCTACTGGGAAGAAAATTATCTCCATCCTGGTGGAAACCAGGATGATGACAAAAGAAAAAAAGTTGTAAATGGAAAGTAAACAACACTGACTGAAATCACACTTTAATCACCGTGTGTACACATACAAAGCCATTCTCGCATACCTTATTGTCAGTCCGGACTGTAACTTTCAGCTGTGGAAGCACACGTTCCACTTCCAGATTCCACTCTGCTGCATCTGTCGTGGACTGTAAAATCTCGTCTTGCTTTGCAGAGTCATTGATGTCCTGTGTAAAAATCACCAAGTTTATATACAAAATATCATCATTATGCACAGTGAGAACTGTTAGAGATCATGTTACAATGGCTTACAGTGTTCATAGTCAGAAAAAAATGTATATCCAGAATGATCTAGACTACAGACATAACAGATTTCTTTAATGGCTTTCTTTGAATTCATAAGGACTAGGAATTAAAATAAATATATCTTCTCATCATATTTGGAATTGAAAAGAATGAAATGTATATAATAAGAAATTATAATACATTCAAGAAATAGCAAGAGGGGGAAAATTAAAATACATACCATGTTTCCCTAAAAGTCTCTGCAAAAATTTATTGCAAATGTTTCCAGCAGCCTTGCAGTGACAACAGTTTAGAAACTGGATGTACATTTTTCTTTTAAAATAAGCTGATTCATTTCAGTTGGAATGTTTTTTAAGTTTAGACTATATAATGTCTTTCACACTTGAATCCAACAGAAATAAATTGCTGCTACAGATGTAAAAGTCTCTCAAGAGAGGACTGATGGGTAACAACTTACCGATCTGTACGTTTGTGCCTTTAAAACATTCAGGTCAATAAAATTTTCTTCACTGTCCGACTCTTCTTCCTTAAGGAAAGTTGCAAAGTAAGACTTCAGTAAGTATTGCACAATCTTTCTCTGTAATTTTACTTTGCAGGAGCACAGGACAAAGAATATTAAATTCCAAATTTCTGACACACAGAGTTCATGATGATGGAGCTTGTATTTACTTAAAATCTTATGAGGAGACACAGTATCTGGGACAAGCTGAAAAATGAAAGCTACCCCACATTTCCCTCAGGGTTCCACAATATTCAAAAACTAAACCAACCAACCAACCAACTCCCCAAAGCCTAAGCCATCTCACATCACATGGGCCATTATCAATAGTTGTATGGTAACTGTAATTTCTTAGGTTTCCTAAAGCTTTGCATTAAAAATAAAACCAAAGCAAAACAAAATACAGACCAAACCACAACCAGACCTGAACACAGTTTTCAAGATGTTGTTTGCACTACAGATTTGGAGCTGCAGAATGATGCCACATTTTAAAAGCGTGCAGAATGATACAATTCAAATTGAGGCAACCAATTTGTTTTCTTGCCCATGACACTACGCACTGGGCTGATAGTTTTATAGAATTATCTATTATAGTCTCAAAATTGCATTTCTCAGTGATCATGATCAGCTCAGAGTGCATCACTGTGTAAGTCAAAGATGCTCTTGCCATGCATTACCCTCCATTTATCTATACTGAATTTCACCTGCCATTTTATCACCCATCCACTTCACCCTTATACACCTTGTCCTTCTGTAGCTCTTCTGTTAGCCATCGTCTTTTCCACTGAAGTCAAATTTCATCATTCACCTCCTTTCTAGATAAATCATAAATGCTGCAGTAACACAGGTCTTAGTGTAGAACCCTTCAAGACTCAGTGAAAACCTGGGAGCATATTCCTGTACCTTACCTAGTTTTTAACTAACAGGGACCACTTCATTTTCTTCTGGCATGTTTGGCCTGTAGTCCCCTGAACACTTGCAAGAAATTAACGGTGACTAGATTGGGACTACCTTTTGCTAAATGGACAATATATATTTGTACGGTAACTTAGAAGAATATTTTACAACACTACCATGACAACAAGACAACCAATTATCAGAACTGAGGAACCAAACTGTGCAGATTTCCTTGCACAGCCAGCCTCGCTGGCTACTGTTCACCTAATTCCCAAGATTTACAAAACTAAGCCTGCCTCTGTCAACCTCATCAATTTTATTCAGAAGAATCAAAACCAGAAGAACAATCAATGAACCTCATTGTTAGCATTTAACTACTGGAAATACTGCTAAATTCAATTATAGATACAGCTAATACATCCAGAACATATCAATATATTGGCAGCAACAACAGACTGGGAAAAAACCAAAACAAAACACACCAGCATATAATTAATCCCTGTAGAACCATTAGGGGCTCAAAAAAAGTGGTTATCCACTTGGTATAAACCTAGCTCAATGGTTTTATTAACACAAACTCAGAAGACCTAATAAAACACGTTAGTTGTGAAAATCGTGGCCTAAGATATTACCTGAGAACAAATCCAGAGGTTCTTTGAAGGGTTTCAACTGTGCTTTAGTTAACCATTTCTTCCCCACTTCCCAATTTAAACAGCTGAGACCTTAACAAGACACAGAAAAGAGCAGATAGCTGACTCTTTTCATATTTAAAGTTTTTTTGCCAACAGCTTTACATTTCTGAGGCTGGTCAAACATGCAATACAGAATGTCTCTTACTGTTCTCAGAATTTTTCAAGACTTTTTCTGTGGCGACTTCAAAGCTGGTAAAAATGCAACCAGACATCCACATCACAGTATTTGCATACTGTATGAAATTTAAGAATCACAGAATCACAGAATGGCAGGGGTTGGAAGGGACCTCTGGAGATCCCCTAGTCCAATCCCCCTGCTAGAGCAGGGTCACCTAGAGCAGGCTGCACAGGACTGCATCCAGGCGGGTTTTGAATATCTCCAGAGAAGGAGACTCCACGCCCTCCCTGGGCAGCCTGTGCCAGGGCTCTGCTACTCTCACAGTAAAGAAGTTTTTCCTCATGTTCAGGCGGAACTTCCTGTGTTCCAGTTTGTGCCCGTTGCCCCTTGTCCTGTCACTGGGCACCACTGAGAAGAGTCTGGCCCCATCCTCTTGACACCTGCCCTTGAGATATTTATAAGCATTGATGAGATCCCCTCTCAGTCTTCTCTTCCTCAGGCTAAACAGCCCCAGCTGCCTCAGCCTTTCCCCAGAGCAGAGATGCTCCAGTCCCCTCATCATGTTGTAGCCCCCGCTGGACTCTCTCCAGTAGTTCCTCGTCTCTCTTGAACTGGGGAGCCCAGAACTGGACGCAGTACTCCAGATGGGGCCTCACTAGGGCAGAGTAGAGAGGGAGGAGAACCTCCCTCGACCTGCTGGCCACGCTCTTCTTAATGCACCCCTGGATGCCGTTGGCCTTCCTGGCCGCAAGGGCACATTGCTGGCTCATGGAGAATTTGTTGTCTACCAGGACTCCCAGGTCCTTCTCTGCAGAGCTGCTTTCCAGGAGGTCAACCCCTAACCTGTACCGGTGCATGGGGTTATTCCTCCCCAGGTGCAGGACCCTGCACTTGCCCATGTTGAACCTCATGGGGTTCCTCTCCGCTCAACGCTCCAGCCTGTCCAGGTCTCGCTGAATGGCAGCAGAGCCTTCTGGTGTATCAGCCAGTCCTCCCAGTTTTGTATCATCAGCAAACTTGCTGAGAGTGCACTCTGTCCCTTCGTCCAGGTCATTGATGAATAAATTGAACAAGAGTAGCCCCAGCACTGACCCCTGGGGGACACCACTCGCTACAGGCCTCCAACTAAAAGTTTGGAATTTTTCTTGGCTAATAAAAATGAGAAAAATAACACAATACTTAGGAAACCTGTGAGAAGAGGAAGAAGAGAAGCAAACTCCTCAACTGTTACATTCTTGTGGATTATTGCGGCATATAAATTGGGACTATGATCAGAATCATATGATAACATTACTGTCACTGTATTTCTAACTTTTATGACCTTTAATTTTTCCCAAGCACTTGAAAAACGTGAACACAAAAATGGGACAGTTGTGGCATTTGCTGTCCAGTATTGTTGGGCCTTAACAGTCCAGAAAATTGTTTTCTCCTCAAGTAATTTACTGACCCAGCAAGTGAACACTTCCAGGCTCACAGCTTTCGATATTTTGGTATTGATCTACATTTATTTTGCACAGAATCATCAGCTTTTGGAGAAATTGGATGTGAAACTAACTTCTTTTTGTAATTTTCACTTTGTCTTCAGCTAACTTCCCTCTCCAGAAAAGTAAGTCAGCAGTAAAAAGACTCGCTTCAACGAGACTGACAGAGGCCTGTGAAAATAAAAATGTCTTGTGATGACATTATGCTACCAGATAACAGTGAGACTCCAACTCTTACAAAAATAATCTTCTGAGAAAGTCAATCAGCAAGAAACAACTTCTGTTCAACATCCATCCATCAGTAAGTCCTAAAAGCATATTTGAACTTACAGGTGTATTTCACAGGCTGTTTTATAGACATGACAACTTCACTGTGATTATTATAGTTAAAAAGCAGGAAAAATTAAAACAGTTCATCCTCGTAAAAGGTATTTCAAAGTAGAAAGACTTACTCTGCAGTCAGAATGGATGATTGGATATTACCATTTCATTCATGGAATATATAGCCATAAGCTGCCATGACCTTTCTCTACAGAAATAATTCTGCAACCTTTATTGAGGTCTTTGCTGGCGTTTTTAAACAAATGCTCAGTTTCCAGTTGTTCTTTTCCATCTACCCTGTTCCCAAATCTTAAGATCAACTAAGTACCAAAGTTACTGTTTCCTACTTGCAGTGAAATCTGAGTTACAGTAGTGAGCATGCTATTAAGTAAGCACTGCACAAATTTTAACCAAGTATTAGCCAATTCTGTAAACAGGGACTGAAGTTTCGTTTAACATCAACAGCTTGTATCAGCAGAAAACAAACAATTCTGAATCTGTGCAATTTTAATGTATGGTTAGATTCCAGTTCACTTTACATTAACTATAAATGCCCATAAGAACATAAGCTCTGTCCTGAAAAGTTAACAACCTCATCTGAAAGGAAACAAAAAACTCTACAGAGAAGCTGACGATGCAGGAAAGGAGATGCAGGAAAAAAGGGCGACGGAACAGCTAGTAGAAAAGACTTCTTAAACAAAGCCAAACAAAATGAACAGTGAGAAAAATTTCCTCATAGCTGAACAATACTGACATAATCAAAACCAGTTAGGTAAACCTACCACAATGTCCTCTTCCAGTTTATTAAGCGTTAATTCTGCATCATCTTCTGTTATTTCTTCTTCTTCTAGCTCTTCTGCTGGATATGCTGGCCTGAAATTAGTACAAAGAACAGCAGAGCTTTTAAACACAGTAAATTGGAAATACCTCTGTAAATTGCTCCTAAGCAAACACAACATTTCAGGAGAAGCGTGGATAATGTGAAATATGACTAGACAGCATCTCACACACTTAAACAAAATTAACACTCAGCCTTAAAAGTCTTTCTTTATCTTGGACTGTCTTAAAAGCGAGGGTTAGTTGTTATGCCAAGCAGTACAATACATTCATACTGCAAAGACATCTGGGGAGTAAATTTTGAGTTGTTTTCTCTTTTAGTCTAACCTCTTAAAATGTAAGTGCAAGTTACCACAGACTCATTTTTGGCTTACAGTGGAATTTGTGTACTAAATAGAGGTAACAGTAAAATATTTCCAAGGTAGAAATTACTTTGCTATATCCATTTCAAAACCTATCAGAGGGAAGGAATGAAATAAAGAGCACTTATAAGCAAATTTTCATATACTTGAAATTATCTGTCATCTAATTTCTCCTAATATTTCATTCGGATTAAATACTCAAAGTTACTGTAGCCTACTTGTAACATGATCACATATTGTGCATACCTCCAACAGAAGAGGTCAAGATTGATCGATAGGACCTAAAAGAATATTTGTATGTTTCAACTCAACTGTCAGATTAACAAGCAGTTATGCATATAAAAATGGCCATAAAAAGGTCATCAGTCAAATCTTTATTAATTAGCTAAGTCTATTAATGGCCCAAACTCATCCTTGCTGGTAATAGACTAAATTGTGTGAAATTGCATTAGGAATTAATTTGTCCCACTGCTTCAAGCCTAGTTGAATTTTGCATCTCATGAAACATCAAGTAAAACATTTTTGGTAATTATTACGTTTTGTCTTTACAATTACAACTGACATTTGTTTGCTGGAAAACAATGCATAAGGGAGGATGCTTAAAAGTGTACTATACCTTTTCCAGCTAAAGCCAGTGTATTTCAAGGCTTCTTCAGCTAAACAATCAAGAACATAGCATGCTTGCTCTCCGTAACCTGCCTTTAATTTGGAGGGAGGAAAATCCACAGGCCTTCCCTAAAATAAATAGATACACTGTTTACTAATGGCTACCGATCAATTGCGTTTCCTCTCAGGGAGGTAACAAGATTTACTACACTAAAACCAAAGTGTCCATTGCACATGAAGATTTTACCAATGTTAATTCATATTCTTCCCCTATGCAGCTCCAGTCAGCAACAGAAGGGAAAACAGAACAACCCAAGGAACAGATGCAGCGCGGAAATCTTAAAGCACCTGGTAAGAGGATACTCACAGGGAGCAGAAGAGTCAGAATCATAGAAAGGTTTGGGTTGGAAGGGACCTTAAAGATCACCTAGTTCCAGCCCCCCTGCCATGGGCAGGGACACCTTCCACTAGACCACGTTGCTCAAAGCCCCATCCAACCTGGCCTTGAACACTGCCAGGGGTGGGGCATCCACAGCTTCTCTGGGCAACCTGTTCCAGTGTCTCACCACCCTCATAGGGAAGAATTTCTTCCTTGTAGCTAATCTACATCTACCCTCTTCCAGTTTAAAGCCATTACCCCTTGTCCTATCACTACAGGCCCTTGTCAAAAGTCCCTCTCCAGCTTTCTTGTAGGCCCCCTTTAGGTCCTGGAAGGCTGCCAGAAGGTCTCCCTGGAGCCTTCTCTTCTCCAGGCTGAACAACCCCAACTTTCTCAGCTTGCCTTCATAGGAGAGGTGCTGCAGCCCTCTGACCATCTTGGTGGCCCTCCTCTGGACTTGCTCCAACAGGTCCATGTCCTTCTTGTGTTGGGGGCCCCAGAGCTGAACACAGTACTCCAGGTGGGCTCTCGTGAGAGCCAAGTAGAGGGTGAGAATCACCTCCTTCGACCTGCTGGTCACACTTCTTTTGATGCAGCCCAGGATACGGTTGGCCTTCTGGGCTGCAAGTGCACACTGCCGGCTCATGTTGAGCTTCTCATCAACCAACACCCCCAAGTCCTTCTCCTCAGGGCTGCTCTCAATCCACTCTCTGCCCAGCCTGTATTTATGCTTGGGATTACCCCGACCCATGTGCAGGACCTTGCACTTGGCCTTGTTGAAATTCATAAGGTTTCGCATGGGCCCACCTCTCAAGTCTGTCAAGGTCTGTCTGGATGGCATCCCTTCCCTCCAGCGTGTCAACCACACCACGCAGCTTGGTGTTGTCAGCAAACTTGCTGAGAGTGCACTCCATCCCACTGTCCATGTCGCCGACAAAGATGTTAAACAGCGCCGGTCCCAGTACTGACCCCTGAGGAACGCCACTCGTCACCGGTCTCCCCTTGGACATGGAGCCATTGACCACAACTCTTTGAGTGCGACCATCCAGCCAATTCCTTATCCACCAAGTCGTCCATCCGTCAAATCCACGTCTCTCCAATTTAGAGACAAGGATGTCATGTGGGACAGTGTCAAATGCTTTGCACAAGTCCAGGTAGATGATGTCAGTTGCTCTTCCCTTATCCACTAATGCTGTAACCCCATCATAGGAGGCCACCAAATTTGTCAGGCACAATTTGCCCTTAGTGAAGCCATGTTGGCTGTCACCAATCACCTCCTTATTTTCCGTGTGCCTTAGCATAGTTTCCAGGAGGATCTGCTCCACGATCTTGCTGGGCACAGAGGTGAGACTGACTGGCCTGTAGTTCCCCAGATCTTCATTTTTTCCCTTTTTAAAATGGGGGTTATGTCTCCCCTTTTCCAGAAGCTGCAAGGGAGCTAGATGGTCAAGCACACAAGTGACATACTGCCAATGCAAGAACAGCTGCAGTGGAACTCAGGTACTGAGACTTAACCACCAGCTTTTCAACGTTGCCTTGTTTGTTCCAGATTTTATTTATAAAATATTTTGTTTTTATTTATTGCTGTCCTACAGAATAAATACCTTAGTTTTTTATCCAGTAACTCCTTTAGAGAACAGTGTTCTTAACATCATGCATAGCTGTGCCACAGTATAATCTTCTATAAGATCATACTTCCCATAAATTGATACACTCTCCTGACCTTTGGGGGTGGGGGGTAATACTGAAAAAAAATCCCAATAGTTCCTGGCAGTTTATGCAACCTTTTCCTTCTTAACAAAAAATAAAAAACAAATAAAACACGAACACAATTCTAAACCATTTTCTTCATTATGAATTATACCGTTGACTTTGGCAGGAGCAGGATCACAAGCACTGTGTAAACTTTCAAGATAAAAAACTTTGTAAATTATACTACTATAAATGAACAACATATGTGGCACTGTAAGAAGTAAGCCTGATTTAATCCATTTTACAGATTGTGGAACAAAACTAATTGGAATCATATATAATATTGTAAGACTATTTTTGTACTGCCAAAAAGTTAGCAAGTAGGTACACACAGTATAAACTTCCAATTAACTAATTAACATAGCGCAAATTTCTAGATAGGAAAAGTCTGTCCAGTCCTTGGGAACATAATCAGACAGCAGAGGAAGTGTGTCATTACTGTTATTTCTGAAGGTGATGCACATGCTTGAAGCACACTTGGGAAAACAGCATGTTCAACACTTACAAATGATCGCAATTCTGAGAGTACATTTGATATTATTGCATTGGGGTCATCATATTCTTGTGGCTGTTCGAAGGGATGTCCCGCTTTAGTGATCAGCCAAGCAGCAAGCGTGCAAAACATAAAGAACTGCTCACCAGGATTAGTGGGCAGCGCAAAGTAGTGCCTGTTTAAAAAGGGGAAAAAATGGTAAATAAAGGTCTTTTGAGCTCTTGAAGCTCTTACAGCATTATAGGCCAGCACAGGCTAGAAAGCTGTTTCTTTAACTGACTTTCTCAATGAGTGATCCATTTGAACTAAATTCAGGATGTATGGTTTCACACATAACAACAGCAGACTAAATTTTCTACGTGCAGCTCATCTGTTTCCCGCTTTGAGTAAGCTATTAATCAACATTAGACTTCCAAGGAATCAAATGGAAACTAGGGACTCCTCTCCCCTGCCAGCAGAATTATACAGCTTCAGTTAAACACCACCAAATTAACATTTCCACATAAACCCAAGTTACTCCTCTTATTTACCTGAGCAGTCTCAAATCATGATGAGCTCAATTCTGTTCCCATTTAATTTTAGGGATGCAGAATCCATCCCATCACTCCATAAAATATCATCACTGATTAATTAAGAGCCTATACGATGGATTCATTCAAATGTCCCTTGTATAACATAAAATACTTAAAAGCTCAAAAGAATCAAAAGTCAAAGATCCGCAATCGCCAATAACTTGTAGGCCATAAATAAGCTAAGATTTTGCTAAATCTCAGGCATTTTTCTCAGAGCAAGTGATTTACAGTGCAAGAAAAAATTTAAATTTGAAAAACATCCTCTGAACACATTAGCAAAAGTGATTGATAACTACTGTCAACACCACACAGCAAACAGCCTACTCCAAAAACAAAATTAAAATGATCCATTGCTAAAGCTTTATACCTTTACCCATGACATTGGAAGCCAGGGTGGATTTGTCTCATCTTTTATCTACTGTAGAACACACTGAAAAATGCTTTAGAAGTGCATATTGCTCTCCATTAAAGGGAGTTTAAACAAATAGCTCAAAGAAAGGTATCTGTATTTGGGTAAATGACTGTGCCTCTTTAAAAATAAATAAATGAATAAATATTGCACCAAGTGACCTCGCAAAAACTTGAATGGCACTTCCTCGAGGAGGGGAGAACAAATGTGCCTAGAGATGTGTCCTATGTCTGCATATTGTCCTCATCCATGCCATTATACCACAGTAATCTCCTGTTGTCTCCATAATATCCCCAAATACTCTTCCTGACAACAGCAATACATCCGGTTCCTTTTGCTCAAAAGTTCCCCAAACCTCTGCCCCGTCCCACATTCCTCAGCTACCAGGTGGGCAAGAGGCCAGTGTACCTAAATCAGTGTGTAAGCTCAGATCAGGAGCATGTTTTTGAAGTTATCCTTCCACCCATCCTCACCTACTGTGCTTTGGGTCACTTCAGAGAGCAAGGTACACAAACTGGATCTATTTTGGATCACACTAAATTGTGGTCCATGAGCACACCTACTGTGCCCTAATGAGAATTCAGTCCATAAAATCAGACCACAGTTAGTCTCCCAAAAATACAAATCGTGTGCACACTTGATACTTGGCACCAAGCGCTTCCCCATACAGACACGGCTGCTCACTAAGGTGGACAAATGTTTATTTCCTTGCTCCAAACATACCGATGGTCCGACAGCTGGCTAAAACCAGCTTATGGCCACTGAGCTCATACTCGAGGCTCTCTCCCAACAAGAGAATAACTTGGACTATGTTTTTCCCCCCTACCAAACTGTGGCTTATAGAAAGCTTAACTGCATGATATGCTGCTGTGCAACCTGGTTGAAACTGATGGATAGATTTGAAAGTTATTTGGGCAGGTGGATGCTGGGAGCACATCAGTCCCATTTCCCAAGTTTCCTGCCTCCCACCGTTATTTAAAAAAAAAAAAAAAAAAAAAAAAAATCATTTGTTACCTATGAAACAAATACGTATTACATATGAAAAAACAGACTTAAAAACAATGGGTCCAAGCCCCCTTACACATACACATCCCCCACAAATAGTTATCCTGAACACAAGAAATTAATTTAGGGTAGACCCAGGCATCTTGCCATCCGAGAGCCTGCCTTCCTTCCCTAATCCCTGACCCCAGGGCCGTAACCGCCCGCTGGGATTTCTTCCCGCTAACGCTCTGGGGTTGCACCCAGACGTGCACCCCCGCGGTACACGGTCTGACGCCTCTCGCTGCAGCCGTGGCGGCTGCGGACCCTCACGCGTGGAGCTTCGTACCACGCGGAGCGAGCGACCCGCCGGCTCCAGCCGGCCCCCTGCCCACAGTCACGCGAACACCTTCCGGGCGAGGCCGCCGCCGCCCTCCCCGAGGCCTTACGCGCCCCCGGGCGCCGCCGCCAGCTGCCCGGCGGAGCGGGCGAGGGGCACCTGGAGAGCGGCCGCATGTTGTGGCGCCGCAGTGCCTCCTCCTCGTAGCTCAGCAGCTTCAGCTTGTCCAGCAGGTCCTCCATCAGCACGAACATGTGATAGGCCGCGCCCGGGCCCCGCTCCGCCGCCCCCTCCTCATCCCGCTCCCCCGCCCCGCGCCGGGCCCCGGCGGCACCCGCGGCCTCCTCCGCCATCTTGGAGCCCCGCCGCCACCCGTAACCGAGGCAACCGGCCCTACCAATCCCCGCCTGCCTCGGCCTCGAAACCCACCTCCTGCTCCAATCACACGCGCCCGGGGTGTTGAGAAGCCGCGCCTGTCCAGGGCGAGCCACCAATGGCGGCGAGGCATGCTGGGGTCAACATCCAATCACCGCTCCACGGCGGCGTGACAGCCACAGGGACCGCCCCACCCCGGCTCTCCATACTGCCCGCTGCCGCTGCCGAGGGGGCGGGGTGGCAAAGCATCGGGCTTCGTCACTGCCGCTCCGTAACCATGGAGACGACAGGCCGCGGGCAAGATGGCGCTGTTATTTTGCTTGAGGGGCTGGGCGCGGGTGGGCAGGAGCGTCTCCTTTCACCCCGCTTGCAGTGGGTAAAGCCTCGCGGTGTGGGGCCCGGCCCGCAGTCACCCTTCAACGCGCGGGGGGTGCACCTCTTAAACTTTTGCTGCTCTTCGCTGCCTGACGCGCGGCTCAACTTTGGGCTTGTGTGTGTAAACACGGGGCTTTCGTGTGGGTTCCTCAGTTAAGCGGAGAGGAGGCCCTGTTGCCTGAAATTGAAAAATAACTCCCGAAACACGCAGAGTATGTTTAGAGAGGAGACATTGTTTTAGGTGCAAGGTGCGTCTGCGCAGGAATTGTGCTTAGGCAAGCAAAGTCTTTATGCCTGCGTGGGGGTCTCAGGGGGTCTCTGGTGGTCGTTTGGGAAGAATGCCCCTACTCGTTTTGTCCTTTTATGGTCATGCATCATCTGAGGACGCCAGGGCTCTGGTTTTTCTTGCCAACTCCTTGTTTCACACTCTCACAGCAGGTACATGTCCTTGGTTGAGCAAGTTTGTAACCATAAGATGTTCCTTTGGAAGGCTAGCTGCTATTCAAATACCTTTTAAGCATTGTCTTATGGAAACAGACCCTGAAACTAAGTATCTAAAGTATATAGATTATAGTCCCAAATACCATGCATATCACATTTTCATGAGTTAGTAACTACCCCTTAGTTGTAGCTTTATTCTTAACTATTAGTTTGTCTCATTTTATTTCATCTATGACATTATTTGTGTTCAAACAATTATTGTTACCTATGCATAAGATATTTACAAATGTACGTCTGCAAGTTAACAGCAGCAGCTGTACCTACCGATAGCTGATAGCAAAGCTCATGGCCTGAGGTGCGGTAGTTTACAGTTGGACGTATGGAAAAGTAAGTCTTGCGAGCAGGAGTTGTAGCTGGAGATCAGATTGCCAGCTGGAACTGCTGCGGGGTGGTAGGAAAGAGAGCGGGTGGGAAAGCTGGTTCTCCCAGGAAAGCAGGAGACGCAGGTCATGTCTGTACTGCTAACACCAGATGGGATCTTTGAGGATAGACACCACTTCCTTCCACTTCTTCCTGCATTTCATTTGGTTTTTTGTAAGCCCTTTTCCCTAAAATACTTGAGTTGTTCTAACAGCTTCTTTTACTGGAAACCAAAGAGCACACACAAGGCTTGAATTATCCAGAGAAAATGAAGCACTAATGAAATATTGTTAGAAAATAATTACCTAACCTTGCAGACAGTCTAAGGCACCTACTGTTCTTGTTTCAGATTACCAGATTTCTTTGAAGAGTGTTGTGATCATTTGTATCTTGCGTTCTTTTTGGCCTGTGCCCGTACAGAATCTACCTCGCTCCCTGCGTCAGGTTCCTATGCTCTGCCTTAGTAAGAGAATTGCCAGTCTCTACTGCAGGTGCAGTGCTCGTGCTCTTGTAACGCCCAAGCACAATCCCCAAGCAGCATCACCACTGCTGTAGAAATCACAATTCTGACAATAACTGATTTCTTCTGTTGCTCAGGTACAGCTTGCAGGAGTTATCGTTAGTTTGTTCAACAAAAAGCCAGGCAAAAGAAATGGTTAAGAGAAAAAGCTTTTTAAGCCCAAAGGAGGAGTAGTGAACGGAAAAGATGTGGAAGCTTCATGTGTATGGAAATCTGGTTAACACTACAGAAATAACTGCTTTCACTTGTGGGACAGGAATGAACTTGCACGTTACATACCTGAGCTCTGATTTGTGTAGGTGGGGCTGTGAAAGGGGCAGGGAAGAGGCAAAGTTCCATGGCTTCAGGAGAGCTGTATATTTGTTTTACTTTTATATATATAAACCCTGCCTGCAAGAAACACCTGAAACAAGATGACTGAATTTTTTGGCTACTTGTGAAATCAGAAGAGGTAAAAAACCCTGGCATTCTTATAACAGCTCTATGGTGTTATAAGTGTACGGGATGGGGGAGGAGGGGAATGTGATATGTGTATATTGAGGTAAAACACAGTATTTTTGGTCTACTTTCTAAGACAATTTTGGATGTTTAGAATGTGGGAACCTTCTTCCTTTGGGAATATTGCTCAGCAACTGAAGTATGGATTTAGCATTTAAGTCATAAGGATTTCACTGGGGGGAGGTGAAGAATTAATTCTCTTTTCTACTACAGAAGATGCCTCCTGAAGATTCAGTGGGGAAATTCTGGAAACCTAGTATCATTGTGGCTAGTACAAGATTTTAGCAGTATGTGATTAACATGAGGTGTTTTAGACCCTTACACATTTGTTTTTCTTGTTTGCTTGGTAAAACTTGAAATCTTCAGGCATTTCCAGTCCTCGTAAGCGTGTGTGTGCTTCAAATGTGCTGCTGTTAAGTTACCTTGAAAAAGAATTGATCAGAATCCTTTTTACTAAGGAATAAATAACTTTCATTTGACAGGGTTAGGAGAATATTACAATATGCATGGCTGCTCTCAAAGTGGGTCACAGAGGAAAGTCTGCTGAGCAGCGATCAATCCCGATGCCTGTATGCTAGGGCAGTGCTCTGATCAGGGTTCAGATCGAATGCAAAGTTCAAAAATGAGGCAGGGTGTAGGACACGTAGTTTGGCCACTGACTAGTACAAGAAAAAGAAAGCAGGTGCCGTTTGATATTCGTTTCCTATAGTGGCCAAAGCAAGTGCAGTGTTGCCCCTACCACTGTCTGAGCTGTTCAGTGCTCGACTTTGCTGAATGTCTTGGAAGATGCATTTTAGTGCCTTGCCTTGCTTTCAGAAACCCTGGCTGAGCTTCTGCTGCCCAATTGAGCCTGTGGTGGTTCTGTATTCAGTAAGTCTTCTGCAAGCTAGAGCGTCAGTAACTGACATGACTACAGTGATCTTAATTCTAGTTTGACTCTGTCTGTATAAATAATTTCGTATTGATATGTCACTATGAAGCCTTGTGATGTGATTTCTTGGTTGTGCCGCTTAGGTCTGTAACAAACAGGAAAAGCATGTTTATTCAGTACTTTGTAGTGTGACTCTATCAGCATACATATACTTTATGCCTGTAAGACCCTAGACCTGCTGAAAAGATGACTGGCCAGAGCTTGCACTCCTCAGGTTTTTCTACAGAACAACAAACACGTTTCTCAACACACTATGATGGGGCGATCCAAAGCTAAGATTTGTGCTGAACAGGAAAATTTTGAGCTAACTAGTTATAGTTCTGTATTTCAGTACAGTGTTATGGAGTACAGCTAGAAGAGGTGAGGCAGCCTGCACTGCCCAGGCTTCACTCCTTGACGCAGCCCCCAAAGGCATTGCAGAGGTACTGCTGGAACCACGTTACTCTCAGAGCGTCACTGCCAAACTGCACAGGTTGTCTATTAAATGTGGCAGATCGCTCACTAAGGGAAATTTAGCATCGACTGCAATTTCTGAAATTCAAGCATCAAGCACAATATATTGTATTAATCAAGTTGGAAGTGATGGGCAAATGAGCAAAAAATCCAATAAACCACGATGTACACCACTTGCCAATGCAAGGAGAAAAGAAGGCAGGTACTGGCAATTGCTGCTAACATGGAACAAAACTATCTATCATAAGTGTTTGTTTTACTCTTGCATCTTCTCTGTCTCAGGTTTGATATTTTGGTGCTCCTCTGTAGGTTTTTTTTTTTCCTTAACGGAAAAGTGAGAATACATAAAATAATCACACTAGCTTTACAAAATAAATAACATGCAAAAATCCTTGGGTTGTGAGATTCACATCCACCACAAATACAGTCACGCACACCAGTCAAAATTATTCACTACTATTAAAAGAACTGGCTAGCAAGCCTGGCTAAACCTGTGCAAGTTAGGAAGAGTACCTATAGCTGTCCTTTTTGGGGGGGGGAAGGACTAGGGGAAGCTCTTTAGACTCTTTTCAAGCTATATTTGATTCATGAGGTAATTTCTCCACTGTGGTACACTGTATTTTAGAATAGTGTGCCTGGGTGGAGGAAGTGTGCGGTCTGTCAGTTACAGTAAGATTATTCTTTTTTCATTGTGCACGAGAGCTTCCAGTTCATTGTCATTTAACTGACAAACCAGAAGATATGATGGGAGAACCTCCTCCTCTTTTGCATTCCTACCCTAGACTTCCATACACAGATTTTTGGAAGTTCAGCTGATGCCCTTTTGATCTGGTGAAGAGTAAAGTGTGAAAAGTTCTTTGTCTGTAATATTTGCAAATGGAGGCAAATTTCCCACCTCAGAAAGTCAAACGTTGCAGTAATCAGAAATATATTTTAGGAAGTAGAAAAATCTGGCTTGACAAGGGACATCTTATATCCTTTTGGAAATGGCACTTGACTGTTTTTCCTCAGTGTCCAGTTCATGAACGATGAAGGTTAATGTTCCCTAGCCCTGTAAGAACACTGAGAGTAAACACTTTATGAAAAGTAAACAGAAAGTATAAATCTGCGAAGGATTGCGTGTTAATGAGAGGGCCTCAACCATTATGGAATGTATAGTATTACATAATGACCTTAAGACTGTTGCAAACAAAAACCATGATACCGAGGCCTACAGTCCTTAATAAGCTGTAAAAAGGAGTAAAGCAAGTCTTTTACCTGCATTTAAACAGGTTTTCTCCCCTCCTTTTATGTTGTCAGTTTGACATGAGTCTACTAAGCACCAAAGAAGACATGAAGCAACAGAAAATACCATCTCTTCTCATCTGTTTATTTCACATAGGTGCTACACTTTGGGGTAGGTTTTAGCTCTATTGTTTATGAAAAACAATAAAGATGACAATTATTACTGATTTTTTAATAGAGGGGAATTAATTAATTCAAACACTGCTTATTAATGGTAAAGAATCGATTTGGGGTAATGTAAGACAGTCCCGAAGCAAAAGGCGACTGTTTGGAAGACAGCTGCATGGACGGTCATGGCCATCGAGCGCGTTGAGCACCCAAGCTGTTAGTTGCCAACATTTCTGCCTCGCGGCTCGGCTGGTGGAGTGCGTGGTGTGACTGCTCAGCAGGCAGTAGTGGTCACTTCGTACTGAAAATGGTTTGAAGTACATTGGTTGAATTTGCACTGGGATGGCTGCGGAAAAGTCATCCGGATTGCCCTGCCAGCTGAGCTGGAGCTGAGCATCAAAATTTCCAAGCAGACAGGTGCAGCCGGACACTCACTACCAGCCTAACAGGTTGTCTGACCTTGGCCAAGAAGGTCCATACGATGATGCTAAGTTAATGCAGTCAGTTTTTTAAAAAAGTCTTTTAAAATTGTTCTTTTGTGCCAGCAAGGCCTAAATTAAATGTTAACAGTAATCCGATGTTACCACTTGTGTGAATTAATTTTGAGGAATCCACACCTTAATTACCTCCAGGGGCTCCCTGACATAGTCTGTGGTTGTGAAGCTGTTTCAAGAAGTTCTGTCCTTCCTGTTGGTTGCACCACCACGTCCTTTTTTTCTGTGATGGTACAACTGCTTGGCACTATGTGAGGTTATTGGTAACCCGGGTCATTGCAACATGGCACTATGAACGTTGAGCAAGCTGCAGCTCAAAAGGTTTTGCGGTTGAAAGTGGTGCTTTTGGAAACACAGTTGAAGCTCAGGTGCTAAGGTGGTGGTGTGCTGATTTGACTATATAGGTGCTTACTCAGCATACCTACTTAAACTGATTATAAGTTCAAAGACTAGAGCTCTGCATTATAATATTGATTAAACTGAAGGAAGACCCTTGCTGTCCCAGAGACACGCTTGGTAGGAATGTGCTGCCTGCCAGAGCATTTTTTTTCTCAGGGATAAGGAGGGGCAGAAATATACTTGTAGACCTGATTTAATTTAACTTACTCATTTGTACTTACGGGCTTTAGGTTTTACAGAACAGGAAACAGTAACAGGGCTGTTTTCCAAGGATTGCGTCCTCCCTTGTCCTTTCCCACCTGGGGATGATGAAGTCATTTACTGGAAAAAAGGGAACAAAAATGTGCATAGCTACTACTACCAGAGGGATCAGCTGAATGGACAAGACCCGGATTACAGACAGAGAACACACCTTTTCCACGAGAACATTCCTAGTGGAAATGCCTCCTTGAAACTTAGTAACTTGACCATGACTGATGAGGGCTCTTATAGTTGCTATGTGGGAACACGGCAAACTAAAACAGAAGTGGAAGTCACGCTGCATGTAAGAGGTCAGTAAGGCATCAAAAGTGCTTGGATCACACCAGTGGAAATGGATTACACCAACAGATTTTTCTCATATTATTTCTCACATGCAATCAAAATCCTCCATCCCAATAGAGCACCTTTTGGGCCTGATGGTGTTATCATGCAATTCATTTTCTCTGGTGAAACGTTGTAACATGAGTTGAAAAATTACAGTGCAGCACTTGTTCTTATAACCTACTACACTGTGATTTCTAAGGCGTAATTAGGTAATATACTTGAGTTTTAAAACAGTATGTGGTTGGACTTGATGATCTTAAAGGTCTCTTCCAACCTAAAAGATTCTATGATTTTCAGAACAGTACAGACCCTGGCATTGACAGTAAGTAATGCTATGCTTTCTTCTGAAATCAATCATAGATTAAATTTTGTTCTCAGTTATGTTTATGCTCCCTAATGTTGTTTCAAAAGACCAATCACTTCAAGTTAAAAAGGATTTTTAAAGTAGTAGGATTGATTTTTTTTTTTTTTTTTTTTTTTAATCTGCAGTTTCCTCTTATTATGCACTGGAATACCAGACAGGCACAGGAAGGATGCTGAAGTGCTATGCCTTTCTCACTTATTCAGCACCACGTATATCTTGGGCACGAGGCAATACGTCCATCCAAGAAACAAATCGGCAGGAAAACAGGGATGGAGTTCTGTATTCTCTTAGAAGTGACCAGAACGTTATAAACACAGATGATCCTTACTACTGTCGTATTCATCTCCCTCATGAAGAGTGGGATGCTGAATGGAAGATGCAAGGTAGGAATGAATGGAAGTCTCTTCGTGCATCGTTACTGAATGTCACAGTGGGTTTCAGACAAGTTAAATATTTCTGCGGTGGGGCAACATGAATATGAGATGGTGCAAAAGGATGCGCCTTCCTCTTTGACACTCATCCATTGCAATTGCAAGGCAGCATATGTCCAAGAAGTAGGGATAAGAGGGGGTAGCTCCCACTTCTGTACATTAGCTTTACTCTGAACATTTTTTCCATATCAGTTTCAAGAGGTCCATAATAAACTTTACACTTTATCAAGAAAAGAATGAATTCAGACAAAATACATGGAAACCTTAATGAACTTGTGGGCTATATGAGGGAGGGGAAAGTTTGCCTGCTGCTCTACATGCGTATGCTCTGTCGTGGTTTAACCCCAAATTGTAACCCAATACCACGCAGACGCTCACTCTCTCCCCCCCTCCCCGGTGGGGTGGGGAGGAGAATTGGAGAGAAAGGAAAACTCGCAGGTTGAGATAAAAACAGTTCACCAGGACAGCAAAGGAAAAATATAAAAATATATTAATAATGATAATAATAATAATATATATAAGGATAATAGAATATATAAAACAAACGATACACAATTTCTCACGACCCGACGACCAATACAGCCTGTCTCGAGCAGCAGCCAGGGAGCAGGGGTATCCCCCCCAGCTATCCCAGAACAGCAAGTTCCAGAGAGAGCAGGTGAGGGAACAAACAGCCAAATGAACGAAAAACAAAAAGGAAAAATAGGGAAACAAAAAAAAACAACCCGAAGGGAAGCTTAACGATTAAGGCAAGTTAAGAGTCTAAAAACCTAGTGGCCCACCCTCACTTATACCGGGCATGACATCTATGCTATGGAAGACTCTCTTTGGCCAGTTTGGATCAACTATCCTGTCTCTACCCCTCCCAAGTTTTTGCACCTGCACGTTAGCAGAACCTGGGAAACTGCAAAATGTCCTTAGTCGTTCAGCAGCAACCAACAACATCAGTGTGCTATCACCGTTCTTCTCACACTAAATCCAAAACACAGGAGCTGCTGAAGACAAAACTAGCTCCGTCCTGGCCTAAACCAGGACAGCTCTTTACTCAGTCTATTCCCTATCTTTTGCGAGAGTTTTTTCAGTACCATTTGATGCTTTCATTGTACTTCTCTTCAAGTGCATTCTTAAGTGCCCGGGTTGAGTGCTGGGCGTGCATGGGAGTGGAGAGCAGCAAGTTTGCATTTGAGCAAACAGCAGCTCGTTTTGTTAGATAAGGAAAAACAGGGCTATGAAAGTTCAGCTCTCTGTTTTGTCCTCCTCCTGAATTTCACTGGAAATTCAGTTCAAGTAAATGATTGGTACTTTTCAACCTCTCCTGTTCCTTAGGAAATATTTTTTAATTGGATCAAGAGCAATGCCAGAGCAATTCCCTTTTGAGATGGGCATGGCTACTTCCATCGCCCTGATTTCCCCCTGAAGTGTACCCAGGCACTCGCAGTTCCTAATCCCCTGCATATGCTTCAGAACAAGAATGCAGTTTCCAATTTACATGCAATAGCTTACAATATGGAAGGTTCCAAGTATAGCATCACAGTAGGTAACAAGTGTACTATAAGTGTCTATTTTGTTCATCTAGCCTTCTGATCCACAAGAGAAAAAGGTACATTTCATTACACTTTTCTGTGCATCCGTCTATCCTCTCACTGGAACATTTTGAAAATATGCTGCTTTCCTTTTTGTTGTATAATAGCAGTGTGAGCTACAGTTTTGTTTTGTTTTGTTTTGTCCTCATGGTTTTCAGCCCCACACCCAGAAACCACACGTGGTTGTACCATGAAAATAACGTATTAGTTTCCTCTCCAGCAGACTGCCAGCCACCACAGCCTCCTCTGTTTTTCCTTCCTTTGCAGCAAATCCCTGCTGTCAAATTGATAGTTGTGCTCTGATATTAATTTGTCTTATATTAGTATTTTGTACATTAGATATTAGTTCCACTTACCCGCTCTTTCCTTCCCCTTCCTTTTTTTAAAGCTATTCATTAATTGTAAGTGTTCCACACAGACAGGCAAAGTACATAAGCCCACCATTGCTGAAATGGTGCTGAAATAATTATTCTTTTAATTAAATGATGTTGTAACAGTTTTACCCTTTTCTTTAAATGTGCAGGTATCTGATTAGTTGCATTTTCTCTCTGCTCCCAACATGTGGAATTTCATGCTACTTTACGCAGTAACCTAGACTAGGCTGAATCACTTTTATTAATGAGCCCCCCAATTAGAGGTGAAATAGGCAAATGAAAACAATAGCTAATACCAATCAGATATTTTTTTAATGTAAGATAGGTTTGCTTTTAAAATCTTCAGATGCTTCTAGAAGCATACTGTGATGTTTGAATATGATATCAAAATAGTGAAATGTTTCTATTTGTCCACAGTAGTATCAGACTTCATAAAAAACGTCTAAATAACCTTCACAGTATTTTCCAAAAAAATTGCAGAGGGTTCTTCATTTATCTGTTGCAGACCAACTGTCTAAAGTGGAAGGAAGCAGCACTGTGATTCCTTGTGAAGACAGCAGTAACACTGCAAACACTGAAGGTCTCAGCGTTGTCTGGACGTTAAACAGAAATGCAGTGATTTCAGTCCTGGCCTCCTTCAATGGGACATCTCACTCTTACCAGCCTCGAGTCCAGATTAACCAAACTGACTTTTCACTGATGTTGCATAATCTTACTGCAAACGACACTGGAGAATACCTGTGTAATATTTCAACACCTCACCACACAAAACTTACTGTGAGAACTTTGCAAGTTGGTAAGTTGCTGCTCTTTCCATTTCAGAGGATGGGGACCAGTCAAGGGAATGCAGAGCCAAAGGGTCAATCGGAAATCTAAAATATTGAGAAAAATCATCTTGTGTAATAAGTACAGGTGGGTAGAAGAGATATTTTATTATTGTTGTCCCAGGAAAAAAAATGTTACGTAAGATGTATTTATTTAAAGACTTGAAGTTTCTTTTTTTCGATCGGCAGCTTGTTGTGGCAAAGCTCTCAAAATCAGTGGCTGCCCTCAGTTGCCATTGACTGCCCTCAGAGCTGAGGGCGCAGGGAAACTCTCAGAATCATGTCCTAAATGCTCCACTAATAGCAAATACGGTCTTTAAAGGCAGCAGGGAGATGAAGGGAAGCCCAAAGATGGGGTATAAATTTGCCTGCAGAAGAAATCTTGTAGAGGAGAGCACACAGTTGTTGTTTTCAAAGCTTTAATTCTACACAGCAGGCCTTTTTTAGACCTGGGGATATATATGTTTATATGCATACCTGCATTTTTATGAACTGTGGTAAACTTCCAGCTGTGAAGTCTTAGTTACAGTTATTTCATTGCCTCTAGTTTCAAGGAGAGTTACTGATTAACTTTTCTATCATCTATTGAAAACTCTTACTGAAGGTTAAAAGAAATTTACTCCAGCTTTCTAAAATGATAGTGCAAACAAATTACAGATTTGTTTAAAAATAGTATGCTGTTTGGGATGCAGCCTCCTTAAATCTCAGTCCGAAGGGAGGAGAAAAAAAAAAAACCACACCAAACATTCAAACAGTAGCACATAGGCATTTTACGCAATTAAATACAATCACCTAAAAACCTGAGAACTAATATAGGGCACCTCATTTGTTTTTTTTTTTTAAGAAAGAAGATAACTTGAAACAAGGCAGTAGGACATGAAAAACAGAGACAACATAGCAGAAAAGAGTGTAGAATAAGTGATAATAACTGCATATTTTTGTCTTCCTTTCTTCCCCCTCCACCCCATGATTGCTTAGTTTCAGTCTGAAAACTTGATATAGGGTGTGTTTTAAATGGCAGTGTCTATATGCAACCTGAAGGAGGGGAGTTAGAGTTAAGTCAGGCAAATACACTTCCTGATAGCTCGAATTCCAGCATGATCTTCCTTATCCTGTAAACCTAATATTGTGCCTCTGAAGTGGAGAGCGTAGGACAACTCACACTTAACTGATGCTCCTAGCTTAGGTGCACAAGTCCATCAGTCTCCCTGTACATTTATGGGAGACAGACACACACCTGTCCCATCCAAATGTAATCTGGATCATCCTCTACAAATGCCTTTCTCTAGCTAATCTCTGCAGATGGATCTTACAGCAGCCATAGGTGATACAAATCCGCTCTTTAGTGGCTAAATTACTGTGCCACTCACAGAATTTTCCTACTCGTGGACCAGAAATTATATTATAACTATAATCTTCTGTTATACAGAACAGGGAAGACACCAGAGAGATTAGCATCTTTGTGGCAGCACAAGCTGAAAGCAGATAAGCTGAATGAGACAGTGGGGGCATAAGGGAACGAGCTGGATCGGTATGTTGGATAGTGGCCATGGTACAGCAGTTGCTCAACCATCAGAAAATTTTCCAAGTGCCACTGGAAAGGAGATTTTTAAGGGGAAAAGTGAGATGAATTTACAATCATTTCGGAGGCCGCCTCCTGTGTAAAGAAAGGTCGCAGCTTAAAGCTATTCTACCAGAGGAACTGACAAGATGTAAACGTAGGTCTGCACATAGGGACAGAGCCAAGCTAAAGGCAACGACGAGGTGTAATGCTCTGTTTTGGCAGTTCTCATTTTTTAACTGCTTGCCAGACATCCATAGGGAGTTTCCAGAAGAGTGTAGCATTTTTCAGATTCTTTGGATGAGAGGCAGCAGTGGAAGGGAAGCCTGAAGTAGAAGAACTGTACTTAAAGGAATGAGTTCTCCAGGTCTGAGTGTTCTCACATTGTTGAAACGGGCTGAGGTAATGAGACGCTTGGTGCCGTGCAGGACCAACCTCTGCTAGATGGGCTCTTATCTCCTGTGGAACCCATTGTTACCACCCACCTGAGGATCTGCTGCTTCTTGTGCCTGAAGTTGGGAAACATTTTAGATGAAAGCTGCAAAAATTTCACAACGGAAATAATGAAGTCTGTGGTCCAGACTAGAAAACACTTACTGAGTTGTTCTACTGGAAATCAGCAGTACTGTTAATGGCACTGAGCACTGTACCTGGAGGCAGTGTTTACCATACTGGGCAGTTGTTTGTTTTTAAATGGGACTTGTATTAAGGAGTCATCATATATATATTACATGAGAACACATGGAATTTTGTATCACCACAATTAAGTAAAATAATCTGCTTTCAGCTATTCACACTTAAGTCATTAAAGTATCACTTTGAAGTCTTATAGTATGGGTCGAGTAACTTGAACATTGTTGTATTAGTAACATTAAAAAGAAACTGAGACATTCTCCCTAAATCATAGCTTTTAGATTATAAGAGAAAATCATAGCTTTGATATACTTAGTGAACAATAGTGAACATTAATTTGTGATATGGAGCACTTCTGTTAAACTTTTTTGAATTTGTATTTTTAAAGAAAATTCAGGTAACACCAGGGAAATTTGGCTAAGAGTGATTCTTGTAATGTTGCCGGTAGCAGTGGTGCTGGTCTGTTTCTGCATCTTGTTGAAGGTATGTACAATCATTAGGGGATTTATTTTTAAGGGTACTGTTAAGCTTAAATCCAGACCTTTAATGTTTGACCAAAACATAAATTTGGTTTTCATAGGTTAAAGCATACAAAAAAGACTGAAAATGTAGGATAAGTCTCAGCATAAATAAATTGTCCTCATTCTTGCTATTTCCTATGTCCAGAAGGCCCTCTTTGGCACATCTATGCAATAGTATTTTGGTTGTAACAATGTTACTATGCCCTTCCCTTGAGCAGATGCTCTCCTGTGCTCTATAAAAAGATGACAAAGTTGGTTACCTTTCATAAATACTTTCTGATAACTTGCTTTAAAAACAAACTGGTTAATTTTCTCTCACTTGTGTTTAAGACCAAAAAAAACCCCAACCCAAAACATTAAGTAAGTCCCTCAAACAATGTACATACCTAGTCTTCCTTAGGGCCCAAATTACTGTTTTGATTATATCCAATGTCAAAGCTCACCGAAACTTCAGTGTGAAAAGTTATACTACTTGCATTGTTTAGGAGACTGTTATAAGAGTCTCCCCCTTTAGGTACTGGAAGGCTGCTATAAGGTCTCCTTGGAGGGGAGGAGGGGGCCTCCAAGAAACCTGGAGAGGGACTTTTGACAAGGGCATGTAGTGATAGGACAAGGGGTAATGGCTCTAAACTGGAAGAGGGTAGAGTTAGATTGGATATTAGGAAGAAATTCTTCCCTATGAGGGTGGTGAGGCTCTGGAGCAGGTTGCCCAGAGAAGTTGTGGATGCCCCATCCCTGGAAGTGTTCAAGGCCAGGTTGCATGGGGCTTTGAGCAACGTGGTCTAGTGGAAGGTGTCCCTGCCCATGACAGGGGGGTTGGAACTAGATGATCTTTAAGGTCCCTTCCAACCCACACCATTCTATGATTCTATCACCATATGGTCCCTGATCTCATCTCTCTATACGTCTTTCCTGTTTACTAGAGTACAGCATCTTCAAGTGGATGCAATTTATTCTTGTGCATTTCTAATAGGCTGGGTCTGTCTTGCAGTGTTCCGTCTCCTTCCTCTGCATTTGTGGGGAGTATTCCTTAAAAAATGAATTTTAGCTCTTAGTCCTTAGGGTACAGCTTTCTGTGTCTGATAGTACAGCCCCATCCATGGAGAGATATAGCTTCACACTCCCTGGGCCTTAAGATTTTGTCACAGCCTGAATTTGGTAAGCTTCAGGAGATGTTTTACAATGGTTACCATGAGATTCGACAAGAACACACCAGAAAGACAACTCTAAAGTGATGGAGTCTCAGTCTTTTTTCATTTTTCTCTCACTTAGAGATGCACTTGCATGCTTCTTATTAGTCAATTTTAATGCTAACATGCTTTAGAGATAGTAACATACATTTGAGATGCCGCTGTTTAAATTAAAGAATTTAAGAAAGATTCATTTATCTTGGGACCTGCTGAGACCTTTAACATATCATAATCAGAGGAAGTGTAACCGTTTACAGGTTAACTCAGCTCCAATTACATTGATGGAGGACTAGATGGAAGAAACAGGAATGTTTCTGCACTGTTGTGTGGATGTTTATTTTACTCAGCTAATGTTAAAATGGAAAATACTGACTTATCTTTACAGTGAGCGTGTCTTGTTCTGTTCCCACTCAAGAATTAATTTTACACATCGGTAGTTCTTACAAACATTTTTGTTTTGACTAGAGAAGAACAGAAAGATATGCATCTTGACATACCGGAAGAAAATCCCTCTCTGCACATGCATATGCTGCTGAAAAGAACGAAGAGTTCCTTCACCTTCCCTATGGGTTTACCCTAAGAGCCACATGGAACTGTGATTATCTGAGCAACAGTAACAAACAACTGAACTGACAGGAAAAAAAAAAAAAAAAATGCAGGTCAATTGACACTTGTATGCGAGGAGCCTGCATGAGAAATTGGAACTTGGATATCCTAAAGGGACAATGAAAAAGTTTCCACAGAAGAAGATTCAGTTCCGAGGGATTTTTTTTTTCAGTATGAAGAAAAGAGAGGGCTTACTATTTTGCACTTCATTTAGTATTTTAATTTCAAGCAAAAACAACTTCCTAGTTTAAAAGTGGAAAAGAGCTAAGAGAACACCCTATTTCGGAGCCAGAGGCAGTCCTGATGGGACATGTCCATCCACAGCGTCTCCTATGTCTCTCCTGCAGCTGGCAAACAGAAGTCCTCTGGCTGGTAGTAGTGGAAGCTTCTAAACTGACTGTTCACATGAAAAAGTTTACTTTCTGCTCTCCTGCAAAACTTATACAGACTCCAACTGGCAGACAGATGGAAGCGGGGTTATCCCAGCTTTAAGGGCTGTCCCCCTGCACAGGTTTAATCTGTGCTGCTTTAACAATCTGCACATGAAATACATGAGGCTGTGAATCATGACTTGCTTTTGATTTTGTCAGAGATCTGCCAATTAGGATTTGTTCCAACATAATGAAGTGGTCTGTTGGCAAGATGTAATCTTTTATTGATCCCTGGGGCTTGGCAAAATAGAAACACAAAGAAATGAATGGAATATACTATACGCTCTCTTTGGATTTTCACTTGATGTTTATTTCTGTAAGTAAGTGCTTATTTTTTACTACGTCTGCTTTCAGTTGTGTCTGATTATATCAAGCATCTTCTCATATCTGTCAGCTTGGACTGTACTTATTCCTCTTCATGAACCTGAAATGCAATTGAGATCATATACAACTGTTAAAAATGGAAGTATTGAGGGGGTATCAGAGTAAGTTTACAAGTAAATGACAAAAGCTTCTCTTCAGTAACGCTTCTGCTCCCTGGTATTGCCAGTTTGTATCTGAAATAGACTAGCACCAATCTAGCCAACCTTTGCCATCTTACTTCAGCTAACAATACAGGTTTCTTGTCCTCATGCTAGAGTATGTATCCCTTTGATAGCAGATGCCTTCTATACAACCCTGTTTCAATAGATGGTGGTGTGTGTTCTGAATCACACACACTTCCCAGGATTTCCAGGAACATGGGTACTAGTATCAGTAGACAAAGTGTTTCTAATGCTACACAGTTAAAGTAGTCTCTCCAGTGCCTTTCTCTCCCCAGAGGAGATGTGTCGTGACGTTTGGGGCAGCACTCGCTGCCTGAACATGTTTCCTGGCAGCCACTGCCATCACTGCCACAAGCCCCTTTTTGTGGAGGTGACACCTCCGTGTGTACCGTTGAGCTCATCTTTTGACAGTGCAATACTCTGCTATAAGCCAGAGCGGGAATTGGTGTTGGCAAACTAGCGTCTGACTAATAAAAACAGGCATCCACTTTTCTATGACGTTTGCATATTTGAGGCAGAAAGAGGGTACTAGTAAGATACAGAGAACAAACAGCACTCTTAACGGTATTTTAAAAGATAAATTACTCTCATGGTTTACCTATTTCACTGTCTGTGTGATGCCTTGGTTTTGTGAACTTATACGAGTTTTCAGGTTTTTTGTAGGGCTGGAATAATTTAAAGAAAAATATGTGCCATTTTTTTACCCTTAAAACCTGCAAAACTTCTTTTGAGCTTCAGTTATAGTACTGCTTCCATCATACATAAATGTGTGAGAGACCAGATCTTCATGAAGTTTTAATGTTGCTCTGCTCTAGACGGTGGAGCTACGGTCGTTTATATCAGTCAAAGGTGACTTTATTAGTCCAATATAAAAGCAGAAATTGGAGTGTTTCCTCCCACAGAATGGTGGATACAGAAGAGAGAAGGAAGGTGTTGGGATCAAGTGTAATAAAAGTACCAAAATTATACAGAAAGGGTTTTTTTTTTCCTCTTTCTTGACTCAGGAGCTGTCACCCCCATAAAATGTATATGACATTAACCATGGCAGTTTATGTTTCACTTGCAAATGAAATGGATAAAGCAATGACCCAGCTCTTCTTTCTATCATTCCTACAAGTAACAACCGCACTCTTACTTGCCCTAGTTGCCACAAGGCAAGCATAGATAAGCAAAGGTTTACTTTCACTTCCAGACCGAGTTCTTAGGCACCTTTGAGTTTCATCAATATTATTCTACTACCATTCTGCTCAAGTGCAAAACACCACAAATATATTTCTAATTACTAATGACTTCCCAGCACCTAAGTGACTACTCACTAATATTTTCTTTTCATCCAGCTCTTCAAATCAATACAAGTTCATTGAAAGAGTGATGTTAAAATATCTGGCAATCTGCTAGTGCAGTAATCCCCAGGCTGTATTACATACATAGAAATCTACATCATCAGAGGGAGAAAAAGATGGAGCTTTTTAATATCCCTTGCAAAAAAATCCCCAAATCACTAGTTCTGGAAACTTCTGGCCGTTGAGCACAGAGGTTAACAGACAACATCAAGACGACATTTTACCTAAGCATCAGATTGCTGTCCTAAAGGCTTACTGTAATGTTAAAATAAAAGGTAAACTAAAACTAAAAAATGTAGTAAACAAGAGTTTATTCTAGTTCACACTACTTTAAGAGCTGTAACAGATCTTCCTGCATACACAGCATCCACTACTGTATATTAGTCACATTTACCCCACAGGGTATAACCATACCTTTTTCATGCCAATGTCTCTTGACTTGCTCCTCAGCTTATTAACTTGGGATTCAGCTATTTCAGCCCGTTCTTCAGCATCATCCAGATCATGTTGCTGTTTTCTGTACTTCGAAAGGTACAGATTGGCTTGAGCTTCCTGGTGGGAGAAAACAGTGCAGCTGATTTCCTCCTGTCCACGTCAAACAAAGCTTTCCATTTCAAGCAGGATGGAAAGTGCTCGGCATGACTAGGTAACAGCTGTATGGGAACCGCTTGCTTCCTGGAGAACCGGGATTGTTGTTTTACAGAGTAGATGTTTCCAGTGGCACTCTCCATGTTAAGTGAACTGGAAGGTTCTCAACGTGCCTCCTGAGGCACTAGGAGGAAAAAAGTCTTTCCTGTGCCTTCCCTTCCCCCTTTCGCTTGCAAATTATACTGCAATCTTAAGATAAAATTGAATACTTCTTCTTAAATATAATCAACACAGATGCTACATATTTTATTTTTTATATATTATAAATACATTTATACATAGTGGGTTTATATGAATATAAATACAAATATTAATACACACACAAAATGCCTATTTGTACTAAAAGCTTCTATGGATTATAGATGGTGGGTTTAGGACAATAAATTTCTCAAAGGTAAAAAGGCCCAAATAGTTACTTACAGCTTCCTCTGCTTGGTGCTTGTAGCTCTTCACTTTTAATTGTAGCTTGTCAATCAGATCCTGCATTCTGGCCAGATTCTTCTTATCTTCTTCTGACTGCATCAAAACACCATTAATTGGGTTGACAGTGTAAAAAGGCCTAAAGCATCTCCCACAATGAAATAGGTATGGCTGCCATATATATAATTTTAGAAACATATAGTTCAAAATACAAACAAGCCATATTGTGATCACCCTGTGTATAGATGAGAAAAATTTCTATAGGTTAATTGAAGATGTATGTCAGCCTGGAGGCTGAGGACTAAAAGAGAGTACCCTCCCCATTTATATGTATGTAAATATAGGTACATATAAACACAGATCTATACGTGCACACACTTTCAGAGGTACACCCATACATACACACAGATTTCCTTGCTCAGGGGTGAGGAGCACTCTGGTCATTGTAGAGCGTGTCATCATTTAGTGAAACAGACTTATGGGCTGGCCTAAAAATATGTAATTTGCATGTTTTAAAGTCTGGTTTGGAGGCATTTCTGGTAAAAGGAACCAGGTTTAAGCTGTCACAGTCCATAAGCAGAAGGACCAGCTAATTCTGCCTGTGCACTGTATTCTGAGAAAACAACCTTCAGCCTCTGTGTACAAAAGTCAGAGTAAAACAACAGGTAGGAGGCTAAATAATCTCCTGAAGCAGATGGATGGGATTATCTTCTTAAGAATGCTGTTGAAAGCAAAAGGATCAATGCTCTGTGCTGAAGACCTTTTTCAAAAGGCAAGCAGCAAGAGCAGCTCTTAGCAAACCTGCAGGAGGCTCACGACTAGACCTTGCTGCTCAGCAATAGGTGACAGAGCCCTGGGACCAAGCAACCCTACACTGCATGATGCATTAGAGTCAACTGAATCCTTCTGGCTCTTTTCAGCAACGTCAGCACAGCTGAGAGACAGCTGGGCTCTTTCTTCTCTTGCAGTGTGAATAGTCATCTAAGCCTGCTCCATATTAATACTGTGCTAAAACTGTCCAAATCCCAGCAATGGAGGCTTTCAAACACAATGAATCAGGCAAGATGATGGTAGCCCTAGGGAGATGTTCCTCCTATTCCTAAAGCTTCCAACAATCAGAAAGCTCTGGGTAATGCCATCCTTCATCCTTTGCTGAAACACTGAGGCAACTTAAGATGCTGTTTGGGAGAACATGTTGCTTTCCAGTGACGTAGCAGTTACTACAGCCTTCAGGATACCTGGTAAGTCAGCTCTTTTATGCGTCTCTCAAACTTGCGGGCTCCTTTTTGGGCGTCCGAATTGCGACGGAGTTCAGTCTCAAGTTCATTCTCCAGCTCACGAACCTGCAAGAAAAGGAAAGACCCTTGCCATTATGCTACATATATATAAAAAGCAGCAGATAATTTGGTTCACCGTTGAAGAAATGCTAATTTTCTCAGCACCTCCATAGAGTTGAATTTCAGGAACAGATCAAAATGTCACCTTTCCATTCTGCTTTTTCATAAATGTATTTAAGCTGCACCAGCAGTCAAAGATGCAGACACATGCAAGGACCAAAAAAGTTTAACTGCAGCAAGCATTGGAGAGGCTTCTGCTGGTTTTAGATGTTGAGATTTTTACAATTTTTTTTTTAAATCAAGGGCTTGGTCATATGCTGTGCTACATAGTTCATAGTACCCCTTATTGGCCTTTATGAACTTACCAGGCAACCGTAGGGTACCTGCCTAGTCCCAGTTCTGTAAGCAGGAAACAGTCATCTGAAGTTGGATCACAAACTTACCCTGGATTCCAGTTTCTGGATCTGCTTCTTGCCACCTTTCAGGGCTATTTGTTCTGCTTCATCCAGTCGCTTCTGGAGGTCTTTAATGGTTTGCTCCATGTTCTTCTTCATTCTCTCCAAGTGAGCACTAGTATCCTGCTCCTTTTTAAGCTCCTCAGCCATCATTGCTGCCTGAAAAACAACCACATTTTAACAGCAGCTCTCTTATGCTATTGGATTATGTGTCAGAAGGAATGATGGAAGATCAATCTTGGATTATCCTCTATTTGGATCATTCACTGTACCCAAAGCTCCAGAGGATGTCTTGTGTGTGCATATCTTGCCTGGACAGAGAAAACGCAAGGACAAAATAGCCTTGGAGGCCTTTTTTTCCTCCCTGTTCTAATGCCGTGATTTAAGATTCCACACACCCCCCCTTTTTTTTTTAGCATCTGTGCTATATCATGTCCTCGTTTATAATGCCTACGAGTAAGCCTGTGCCATTCATTACAGGCATTTTATGCAGAATTTATTCAAAATTTAATCTTGGTGTTTGGAGCTCTTGAAAGGTAGTTGCCTAAAACAACCGGCAGACAAACTTCCCTGCACAGCCATAGACGAGAGCTGCCCGAGCGGCTGTAACAGCAGAGCAGTTTCTGCAGTCTGTGCTGGGATAGAAAGTTCAGTCTCAACATCTTACGTAGTCCCTGGCCGTTCTGTAAGAGGGGTAACAAGGGTGCCAGTTAGCTCATTCCTACTTTAAGGAAGGCTTGTGCCTGCCACCAAGAGCCGTTTGCAGATTTTGTACCCATCACTGAGCAGTCATCGGAAGACAGCAGTCATTGCAGTCCAGGCTGGAGCTGAATCAAGGACAATCAGCATCTTCTCTCTGGCAGGCAGTAATAGTGCTGTCAGCTGAGAAGCAGTAAAGACCATGGTACAGGAACAGCTTTGTCCAGGCGCTCCAGACACATAACTCACAGAAACCTCCATTTCTAGCTTTGATTTTATCTGTTGGTATGATGTGATACATCAGCTGAACTCTGAAGATATGGATTTCTCCAGGGCTGTGGGAAATGAAACTATACCTGCCCAAATTATGTCTTCCCTAGAGGAAGAATGCACTCCGTCTCTCCTCCTGGGATCTTAGGCCTCATGCTTTTCCAGTACACACCTAGTGCTAGGGTACCTCGTTTGGGATTCAGTAGTTTTGTTTCTCACATCAGATTCTATGTAGACCAGGAGACCAGTTAGCGCTAGTTCAGCCTGAACTGGTTTAGCCTATCCAGGTGTATGATTTACCTGTATCAAAGGTGACATGACCCAAGACTTTGAGGATCAGTGGAAACTGCACTCTTGGGGCAAAAAAACCCCCAACAAAACAACTAAAACCAAAACCTAAACATCAGGAAAAAATCCTTCCTCTCTTTTTACGTGTAGCCTGTTTTATTTTGTAGTTTCATCAGTTACCTCCAGATAACTGCAGAGCGCTTTGGATGTATGAGTTTTTTAACAAGCACATAAACGGCAACCTGGGAAATACTTTCTTGGCTGTCCTAAGGCATTGCAGTACCGAAAAGAAGCAAGCAAGGAACCAGCCTACTTACATCTGTGATTGCTTTCTTGGCTTTTTCCTCTGCATTCCGGCACTCCTGGATTGATTCCTCCACTTCATTCTGCATCTGGGAAATGTCACCCTCCAGCTTCTTCTTTTGATTGATCAGGCTTGTGTTCTTTTATTAAGTTTTCCCCAAAGGAACAGTGGAAAAGGAGGAAAAGTGATGATTAGAGACATAACTCCTCTAAATACCATAGCACACCAAGGCTTACTGATTTTTGCAACTCCTGCATTACACGGGGCAGTATTTGGGAAGGGAGACCCAGGTACATAGTAAGGGCTGGCCTTGACTAGCATATGTAGCTTCAGACTCAGGAAATATTAAAAATACTCTCAAAGCTTTAAATATTCAGATTTTGATTCAAATAAAATAATAAGCAATAGGCTGAAACAGAAGAATGAATAAGGCAGTTCATTTTGGAAAACTAACGATCCATAATCAGTTAGTCAATGAGGTGATTCAAACAGAAGCCCCATATCATCAATGGGCTGAAGGAAACATTGGAAACGTGCTACAGTCTGGTGAGGTTTTGCATTTCTTTCTGACCATTATTTGGTGAAGAGAAGCTTTGGTTTTGTAGCAAAAACGCTGGCGAGTTAGGAATGCTCCTCTATGACCCTGTAAAAACTGCGGTGTCCATCTTGACAAAGTCCAAAGGCTTATCTTAATGAAGACCCGTGACATGGCAGAGAGCACTTTGCTGCGGGATCATTTCCTGCCCCGTATGATACACCTATTGTTAGAACCCAGCCTCTGCAGTTTTCATTGCTGAGTAACTCCAGCGCCCTGCACAAAACCAGTACCTGCGTCGCTTCTCCAAAGAAATGCCTCACCATCCCAGACATGGCTTAACTGATGCAGGAAACTGGTTTTACGGCATGGAAGAAGGAAATAAATCAAGTTTACTCTTCTTATCTTCCATGATTGCTTTCTCTGGAAACTGTTTAAAGCAGTTGGGTGAATCATCAATTCCAGCTAACTTGGAGGGAGTGAGGTGGCATACCTACAGAGTGACTAACTTCCTCATTTTCTCACTTGAAGGAGGGCAAGGTGTGTCTGACTTATGACAGCCATGGACAAACAGTGTCAGTGCTTAATAGACAAGGCTCAGCTTAACTCAGTGAGGGAGAGAGCACAGAAAAAGCCAACCTGAGTGTGAAGCAGGTTCACACGTTCAGTGGCTTCTAGCAGTTCATGCTCTGCCAGCTTCCTCGCCCGTTCAGTCTGGTCCAGCAAAGCCCTCAGCTCATCCAGCTCTGACTGGAGAAGGTTGTTCCTCCTGTCAGAGACCGCCAGCTGCTCCTTCAGATCTTCATTCACGTGTCCCAAGTCATCCAGCTGCACCTGAAGCTCCTATAACAAAATAGATGTTTTTTTTTTTTTACCAGTGCTACTCCATTTCAAGCCGCTGTGCTTACATAAGAGGACCTCGGATTGCAAAGGTTGCAAGGGGCCCACCTCAACAATTTCATGCTGCTTTATTGGAGAAAGACTTCCTCCACACTGTAAGCTGAATAGCTTTGTAGTATGTGGTGCAACGAGGGAAAAACCTGTGTGTTCAAATCTGTCAGAGCTCACGGTTCTGCCTTGGGCAGAACTAGCTGCTTAGGCGTGGGAGAGGCGATGACTTAAGAGGTGTTTTAGCAAAGCACTTTTTTTTTTTTTTAAGCTATTACAAATGTTGAAGCAAACAACAAAGCTGAGTATACACACACTCCCTGTACTGCAGCCAACTGACTTGCTCTCCAGCTTTAGAGGACTTGCAAGCTCACAAGAAAATCATAGATTTTCAGTTCCTCATGCTGTAGCTTTCTGCCCCTACAGGAGACTGTAGCCAGCAAGGGTTTTATGACTGGATCTCATCCAGCTTGTATGCAAGTCTTGGAAGAAATCCATATTTCAGTATTCTCTTATGCCAGACGTGATCACTAAGGGCTTTCCCTGCACATCCTTGGGAGTAGTTTCTCTCTTAATTACCATCACCATTGCTGTTTTGCTCTGTGCTAATGAAACCCAGCCCGCACCTACCGTTGGGTGCTTGGGACTGGCAGCTCTTGGAGTACCTTTATTTGTGTCTGCAAGACACGTGCTGACTTTGTTGCTTCTGCAGCATGCCTGTTAGCATGGCTGAGCTGAATTTCCATCTCGTTGAGGTCCCCTTCCATCTTCTTCTTGAGCCGGATGGCCTCATTTCTGCTCCGGGCTTCAGAGTCAAGGGTGGACTGCAGTGAATCTATGGCACGTTGCTGATTTCTCCTGAAAAGGACATGAACGGTGAATGGAGTAATTTTTGTCTCTGTTGAACTACGTGCAACAATACTTCATTTTCTGAAAGTGTCTCATTTCCAGAAATAGTATATTTCTGAATGACATACACAGCACAGGTTTCTAGTGCCTCACTGCCATCTAACTGGCAGGTGTGCTTCACACCCCCAGCTAACTCCTGATCTGTAAGCAGCTATAGCATCCTTCTCCCTGGTTTCCTTTGGCAATATTGGAGCAAGGAGTTCTCTCAGCTCTCTTATAAACTCAAGCAAGTACAGGTTTGAACCTAACAAGAAGCACTTCAATCTTAGCAGTCACTCACCCAGATATTTACTGAATCATTTACTGGGATGTTTTACATCTCAGCCTTTTTAGGAAGGCATTAGTGGAGGGGATTAATCAAACTGAAGGTAGGCAGCTACATTCTAAGCTAATTACTCTAGACACTCTTTATAGTAAATGGCATGTGTAAACTACAATTTATTGTGTCTTAAAGTAGATGTTGAAACACATTTCTTATGCTCAATTATAAGGAGAATAATTCAGGAATAAAAGTCTGTGTCGTGGACATCTAAAGTTAGAAGAGATTAAGCCTACCCTAATTAACAGCCTGGTCCCCTTGTGAAAGGCAGTTTAGTGTCAATTTGAAGATCACAAAATAGATACAGACAGGTGCTTAATTTTCTTGGCTCTGTAACAGTCAAGTCCTACGATGACAATTTTGCTCTCTTACAACCAGAAGGTAACTCAAAGCACAGAATATGACTCACACAGGGAAACATTTGTCTCGCTGCTGGCCAAGTTTTGCTGAAAGCGTAGGAGTTCTGGGAAATCACCGACTCAACAAGGAAAACCTTGAGGGCCTTATTGCTTCAGCAAGATACTGAACTCTGCCCTAGACTCTCAGGGAACGATATAGCACGTCTGCTGAACAACTTAGCAGCAAAACACTCATAACAAAGCTGAGGCAGAAGGCGCTGATTAGGATAGCTTGTCCTGAGATCTCTGTAATCCAGACATCTGCAGGACATCAGAAGATAGTATCCGAAAGGGACGAAACATTCTTGGTTTTGAAACAATTAACATATCAATCCTTGTATCTACGCTGGCCAAGGTGAGTCTTGGACTTCCCCTTCCCTACCCTTTAGCCTACCAACAAACAACGACATACTTCTTGAATTAGTAGTGCTGCAACACCAGCTAATTCAAGGTCAGAGTTTTCTGAAGGACTGCAGGGACACACACTGCTGAAAATCTGGCCCAGCATAGCACCATTTTAAGAGTGTAACTCTTCAGAGTAGCATTTGTGCTGGGTGGGAGGACAGACACAAAAGACATCATCCTCCTGTCATCTAATTGCTTTCCGTTTTTCCTGTTTATCCCTTTCACCTGCAAGCTCCTCTCCTTTTATATTCGTACTTTCTGTACCTGTGCAATTCTCACTGCTCACCCAAATGGTGTACACATAATGGCAAGCTCCTCACATCCTCTCACCGTCAGTGTAGCTGTAACTGCACAAATTAACTCAATGCAGAAGTAAAGATTGCCTTCAGATAACATAGGTTTGAGCACCCCCGAGGTAGTACTGCTGATTTTGCCTGTTGTTCCCCTTGGGAAGCAGCCATCCTAGAGGATTAGGAGAAGGCAGCTCTCTAGACCTACTTGTCTCCATACTGTAAACATATAGACTTGGCGGCCCTTGGTCTGCTGCCACTTTGGTTGTGCCTGTCAGTTGTGTTACTGCAGCTATGAATGATAGGCTTATGTGTACGCTGGCAGAGACGGAACTGAGAGGAATATTTGAACTAAGAAATAGTAATGTGGTAGGACTACCCTTTGGCAAATAATCAGAGCTGTCTTGGTTTCTGGTATGGACAATATCTGCTTGTGCTGGCAGAACTACCGGTGGTGCATTTGACTGGCTTGGGTCTTGAGAATATTTCTGGTCTTTTGAGACTTTCCCCTTAAAAAACATGCTGCTTCCTGCACAGTACCTTATGTTTTCCATTTCTTCCTCCTTTTCTGTCAGTTTCCTTTCAAACTCTGCTTTAAGCTGAGAAAGTTCAAGCTGAAAACGAAGGGTCTTACTTTCTTCATGCTCCAAAGCTCCCTGAAATAGAAAGCACCAAGAGCTTGCAGGCCAGGAGTTGCTATTTTGTTTTATTTTTTTCAAATCACAAATTGATGCACAAAGATGATCCCTTCACACTTTTCTTCCTGTTCCCACTAGCACTGTTTCCTCCCTGCCTCTCTCTCTATAGGCAAGGATGTGAGTGGCTTACATGGCAAAACAAGGCATTTATTTGCTTTCTAATGCAAGTTGGCAGCTGGAAAACTGAGCAGCAAGCTCCTCGGAGGACAAATTGTCAAGCAGTCCACAGCTCACAGAAAAATATCTTAGGCCCTGCCTGCGTGGTTTTGATATCAACGGACGTTCTCCACTCTGCACCCCTGTACAGACACCCTCCGGAAATTCATGGGCTTGTAAGGGATAGGCAAAAGCTAAAGCAAGATTGTTGCTGCGAGGGTGAGGGGGTCCACACATCCCCCAGCTCACAAAGATCTCTCCAAATCATGAAGTGTTGAAAGCCTGCCAATTATACAATCTTATTAGGCATTATGACTTCAAGGAAATGAATAACAGACATCAGCTCTATATGACAAAATGCAAAAATACTCTGTCCACTCTTTCCAATTAACATGAAGACTAGTCTACGAGACAAGGGAGATTTGTTCCTATGTCTTTGTTCTTACATTTCTCTCATACATGGAAGTCAAGAACTAAGCTGACAACAGCCCATAGTGAAATAACAGGGCCTCTGACTATCCAGGTCTTGCATAAACCAGGCTCAGTGGCATTCTGTCTCCTTGCTGCTTGCATCAAACGGGGAAAGAAAGCACAGAACTGAACACCACATATTTTGAAAGGGGTCTCTGAAGGGTAGAATTGCACAGGCTTAGCTATGCTTCCCTCAAGAGATGATGGAAACAGAATGGCGGTTCTGAAGACAAAGCTGTACAAAATCCTTGCTGATCTCTGGCCATCATGCAGCAGCTACAGGTCAGTCAAAAGCACACTTCATGCCAAGGAGACACCACGTATTAATGGGAACAGCACACAGAAGTACTGTGTCACCAGTGGCAGCTGCCAGAGACCCAAATTCACAAGGAAGGGAGAAAGCCTGCATTAAATGATTTCTTTCACAATTAAAATAAGATACATCACCACTTTACTTTCATTAGTTCCTAATATCAATAAGCTTTAGGAAGCCATTCCACACAGTCCAGGAAAGTAAAGTATGCTCCTTAGATCCCTCAAGAACTGATGTATTCTTTCCAGCAAGGGAAGTTTATTGACAGAGCATATCATCACTCTGCACATCTCAGAGCTGTGGAAAAAGGCATGCTATTTCCTCTGCTCTGATCATGACACCTGTTTGGTTGGTTGTGAAATCCCTGCAAAGTATAAAGCATCCTGTAACAGACAAAAGAAGTTGCACAGCATTTGACGTATTAACAGATCCCTGTCACTGGGTGATGTTCGTTTTAGCAGATATTATTTAGAGTACAATTCAAAAGAAATGCAGCCTTCGCTAAAAATCCCTTGCTATGTGCTGTGATGCTTCTAGCCAGCAACACCTACACCCCTTCTTAGCTCTGCAATGCACCAGACTTTCAAAAAACCAAACAACTGAGCCCTCTAAGTGAATAACCAGGATTTCCAGTTGGCTTGTTCCATATTGTTGTTTTGTTTCTGGAAACTGGGATGAGGCATCCCTCTTGGGTATGTGCGTAGTTGTCACTGTGGAAATTAATGCAGTGACGCTAAATGTCTTTACCAAACTCCTATTGGGAGTCAAAGATTTTCTAAATGGCCTGTTTTCATTTGGTTTCTGAGACTGCTACCATTTTTTTTAAGCCGGCTGCAGTATCCAACACAATATCTGAGACCTTATAAAATTTAAAGTAATCAGGATGTTTGTTTTCTTATTCTCAAAACCAGGAAATGACGAATTTGCTGTTGGAAACTAAATGCTAGAAATATCTGATAAAATAGTGTAAGACCATAATTCTCAGCAGTTCATGCTTCCTGAAAGACTGAAATATTCTATGTCGAAGTGAGCAAGGATTGGATTTTCATGAGGTGAGCAGATTTCTGAGCTTCCTGAAAGGGGAAAAAAACCCCAAACCAACAACAAAACCCCAAAACCTACAAGGCACCTCCTTTGAAAGGGCCTCCACTGATGGTCTTAGAGCTGACATCTCCAAGTCACTCTTGAAAACACTGGCTAGCAAGGCTGGAGGAGCTGGGTGCAGAGAGGTTGCACTTGCTAACAAACATACACGTTGGCTGTGTTGCTGAGAGGATGAAAAAGGAGGGAAAATTGTGATAAAGACACCCTTTCCTCTTCCTTTGAGCTTTCTTTCCTTACCTCTGCTTCTTCCAGAGCCAGCTGAACTTCTGACTTCTCTTGTTCAACCTGTTTCTTGATTTTTTCTATTTCATGGAGGTTCTTGTTTCCTTCACTAATCTGATTGGTCAGATCAGAAATCTCCTCTGAAACAAAAATGATGGATGAATTTAGCGATCAGAGTGTTCCAAACATACTGCAATTCACAGAGCGTGAACATAGGAACCGTGCCTCAAACTACTACCTCGAGGGCTCATCTGTACACAAGCACTGCCTTACTTTCAATTACAGCGACTTTTTGTACCTGACCAACTTGAAGGCACAGACTTTCTTGTAAATGCTTTTTGAAGTGGTCATAGCAGTTTAGTTTTTATCTGTGATCTGCCAGCTGGCAACACTGTGCTCTGCTTTGGGAGCTGTCTAGGCTTCGTCCGCTGCACCTCTGTCATCTTTCTTATTCCTCCCATGAGACTGGCACCTCTGCCAGTGAGCTTCATTGACAGGTAAGCAAAGGGAAGCCTGCTGTCCTCTGGCCATACCAATTTCTATGTTTAAAACCTTCATTGCCAACATCAGTAAGTGTCTCCAAACACATCGGAAAGCTAGTCTCAAGGACAAGAGAAATGCCTTTCCCCACAGCTGTTATGGGGTACCTGCATCCCTCCAGCTGTTCACTGGTATGGCTTTCACACTGGACGTGGGGCCTGAAAGAAACCTACCTTGAAGGTTCTTGTTTTCGCGTTTCAACGTCTCCAGATGGTCCAGTGTCTCCTCGTAGGCATTCTTCAGCTTGAAGAGCTCAGTGCTGAGGCCACGGGCCTCCTTCTGGGAAGCCTCCAGCTCAGCCTGTGACTCTTCGTACTTCTGCTTCCAGTCATTGATGATCTTGTCAAACCCACGCTGCTTCTTGTCCAGGGAGGCAGCTGCTGAGTTGGCCTTCTCCAGGTCAATCATCATGTCTTCCAGTTCATTCTGCAGCCTGTGCTTTGTCTTTTCCAGAGAAGAGCACTTGGCATTGGCCGCCTCGATTGCTTCCTCAGCTTCTTGCAGGCGAGCGGCAAGCTTTTTCCTAACAGGTGGGAAGAGACAGTGAAATGACTGAAAGCCACTGATGCCATGTTATCCAGAAAAACTGACACCAAGCCAGTATCTCAGTAAATCACTTTTGAAGGGGAAGACTGGGGGGGAGGGAAAGGGAGGGGGAAATCAAGCCTCTACAGAGAAGGGACTATGATAGGCAAAAAACCAACTTAAATTACGAATGCTGACATGCCGCAGATAATTTTGTGCATGTGTGCGTGTGTGTGAATATTTGAAATTGAGCATTTGAACTCTCAAGCAGTAGTCTGCTACTTGCTAGCTGTAACCAGGATGGGCTAGTTGTAAATTTTTGGTAGCACCTGGTCTAAATGAAAGTGTCATGTTCCTCCAATTAAGAGATATGAAACAGAACCACCAGTTAGGAGTCTAGTCATGCCTTGGGCTTTTGTTTATAGACTATTTAGATTGGGAAAACAGGGAGCTGGGAGTTCTGGCAAGAAGAATAGGTCCTGGAAAGAAAGGAAGGCCCAGAAAGAAGAAAGTGAAGATGCTAGATAGAGAAAACGTACTGGAAGTGGGGGAAGATCCTTCAGATCAGAGATGTGCGGAAGCAGATGCTGGAGATGCTCAGAGACCTTGCCCAGTAACACCTGAGACTGGTAACTGTGAGCAGCTGCACAGCACAAGCCAACATGACTTTCTGCCCTATTTTCCTGGAGCAGCCATCATCTCCCTGCTGGGAAGGGAAGTCAAGACCTAGGGAACGTAGCACTGGGCCAGGGCAAAGCAAGTGGGTGTGCGAGATAACCAAGTAGGGTAATCTAATCTTGTTAGTTCTTAAATAAACCCCAGTATCCATATCCACTACCCCGTGGACAAGGACTCAACAGAAACATTGACCTGCTTAAGCAATGAAAAGAACAGAAGGACAGCCACAAATGACAGCAATGAGCCCGAGGGCTTTTTCCAACCAGATTGCCCTATTTCCTTTGCGCCAAAACAAGACCCAGAGAGCACAGTCCTCCCAGCCGAGGGCACGATGAAGCCCACGTAACCCACTTACTTGGCATCTTCCAGCTCCTCGGTTCTCTGAATGGCATCGGTCTCATACTTTGTTCTCCACTGTGCCACTTCTGCATTTCCCTTTGAGAGAGCCCGCTGCAGCTCTGCCTTGGCTTCTTGCTCCTCCTCATACTGCTCCCGCAAGAGATCACAGTCATGCCTGGCTGCTTGCAGGGCATGAGCCAGGGCATTTTTGGACTGCAGGGATATAAAGGTCACAGCATTGCAGGGTTACCTATGGCAAAACCCAAACAAACAGCCCCTAGAAATTCAAATGGAGGCGTAAGCCTTTTTTTTCTTTTTGCCTCTGGCCTTGACAGTTGAGGTCAAGTGAGGTAAAAGTGTTTGAAGTCATCCCTAACTGGTGACATGCTGAGGAAATTATCAAGACTGAAGATACTCTAACACCTTTGGAGAAGCATCCAGACTTTTAAGATGCAAGATCTGAGGTTTTGGCTATACTACTGGGTAAGTTTTATTTAGCAATTACGGACACTGATTATTTTCCCAAACTCTTCTCCTGTGACTTGCCTCAGTCATGGGCAGGAACTTATACCAGTACAATTACCAGGAAGCATTCTCATTCCTGTGTCTCATTTCAGCTTTTATCCAGGCTACAAATGAACATGAACAGTTTTCCCCATTCCATCTCAATGAATGGGACACCGTCAAAGCATTACCTTGGTTTCCTCTTCTAGCTGTCTCCTAAGTTCTTCAATCTGTTGCGTAAATGATGTTTTCCCCCGGGACAGCTGACTTATCAATGACTCCTTCTCTTCAAGCTGTCTTATAAATTCACCTGCCATAGGATTTAAACAAACAAAAACCAAACCAAAACTAAAGGTAAGACCAGGAAATTACAAAGTCCCAGCCAAAATCAAAATCCCACCTGTTCAATTCTGCTGAGGAAAAGAACTAACAGTGATTGTGGCCGACCTCTTGTGAAGCTTCTTCCAAAGTCATAACTATCAGACACTTCACCAGGATAGTTTTCCTTAGTTTTTCGTTTTTTTGGTGGGTTTTGTAGGATTTTTTTATTATTTGTACTGCCAATACCTTGATTCATTGATTTCCGTTCAGCTCGTGGATCAGACTAGACTGATGCTTACTTTCACATGCAGTTGTAGCTGGTTTTGTTTATACTTTTCTTTTCTTTATGGTTTTTTTTCCACAGACTTCTTTTCAGAGGGCTCCAAAGCAGCCCAAGAACCTCGCAACAACAAGTGTACAGAACAGAAGGACACATAAGGGAAACTTCATTTATCACAAGAAGGGTGTCACTGCAGGGTGGAAACTGCAGCCTCATAGGAGTACGTAGAACTCGAAAATACACAGAACAGTGATATCTGGTGTGGATGCAGAGATTAAATAGTACTACTCTGGCTAAAAAAGGTAGCAAGCACTTAGGGGACATGTGGTATTTTTGGTCAGATGTGAGTGCAATGCCCAAGGCCATGCTGAGGAAGATGGTATTCACACAGACAGCAGCAGTATGCCAACTCCTTCACCTTCCCTCTAGCACTGCAAGATAGATGTACGTGTCCTTGTTCCTGAAACTGCGTACCTAGCCAGCACATCCATTTCAGCTCATGAGATGATATCATAGTATGCTGGTAAATACGGTTATAGGTTTGTTTTAAAAGCCAGTCGAAGGCAAGGTTATCCCCCTCCCCACCAAGGTTATAAAAATACTGAAGACAGGAAAGTCAGAAGACACAAAGCCACTGCTTCATTCAGCAATCCTGATGCAGCCACCTTCAAGCAGATGCCATTGCACAACACATCTCACTGACATAGTGCTGAGACACACTTGATATAGACTGTTTTCCAGTAACTTAGTCTGAACACGCACATACCATTCTCACTCTGGAGTTTTGTCTTCTGAGTAGTGAGGTCATTCATGAGGCGAGTCATTTCCTCCAGTTTAGTTTTTGTCTCGTTCAGATGGTCTTCATAAGTGCGACAAAGTTTCTCTGCATTTGCCTAACAGGAGTCAGAAGACAAGACATACAAAGCTGTAGCCTCCAGGCAGCCGTTTGGAAGCAGTAGCCTTCCAAATGTATCCTTATTTTGTTTGCCTTTCAGAGAAATGGCAGATAGCAAAGACACAAATACCACAGCAGTAGCGTAGGGAATAGTAGCCCTGTGTCTATAGTCCCAGGCCAGGGGTCTCCCCATCAGACCACCTTCCCCATTAGTTTTCCCTGAACTGCGTTCTGAACTGAAGCACCAGTGTAAAAAGACTCTGCAAGAACTTCAAAAGCAATCACATGCCTATGAAGCTCAGGCGTAAGCCTCCTCATAATTGCTAGATAGGAAAATCACCTCCAATGAAAATTGCTTTACTGATTCTGCTTTAATTGCCATTTATCATAAATTGAGCTTGATGACAGCTTTCTAACTCTCAGAATACTGAAATTTCTTTTCTTCACTTGCACTGAAAGAACTCTTTAGAGTGCTCTGAAAGCTACCAAGATTATCTACTCAGGAAACAAAATCCACAATTCAGCCATAGGAAGTAATGATGGTCATGCAAGTCTTTACTTTGCACTCCTTGCTAACATGGGTCAGAACTGAACCAAGGGCAGGATCTGAGAGGACTCTGCTTAGGATGGGAGGTATCCAGCCTTGGATGGCATCACCCCAGTCATCACCAGCCTGGGGGAGCACAATTCAAGTGACATAGTTTTGTGTTCTGAGATACACAGATAAACAATATGCCTGCGACTGGGGATGCACTATGTGTTTTAGGCCATCTTAATTGCTGTCCCATCTCCAGGTAACAAGGGTTATACCACCAGCTGGGGAAGGGGGGGACACTATGCACGTAAGCACCCTCAGATTGCAAGACACCACCTTCTAAAACACTTCAGCCCTACCAGGTGTCCTGGGAAACCTTCAGACCAGCCTTAGCTACACATGACCTTTGGGGGTTTGGGAAGCCTCAGGACCCTTACTTTTCCCTTAACCATCTGCTCCATGTTGGATGACAGATCATCCACTTCCATCTTCAGCTCGCTTTTCTCCTTTTCCAGTTTCTGCTTGACCCGCTGCAGGTTGTCCAGTTGCTCCCCCATCTCAGCCACACTGTCTGCGTGCTTCTTCCTCAGGGTGGCGGCTGTGGCTTCATAGTGCAGTGTGGCCTCCTCGAGGTCCCGCCGCAGCTTCAGGAACTCTGCCTCACGTTTCTTGTTCATCTCCAGCTGGGCAGCTGTGGCTCCCCCAGCCTCCTCAAGTCGCTCACTTAATTCCTCCAGCTCTCGGGCCAAATCTGATCTCTGCTTTTCCACCTTGGCTCGAGCAGCTCTTTCTGCTTCCAACTCCTCTTCTAGTTCTTCTATACGAGCCTACCAAAGAGACACGAGCACCTTTGGGTCACCTTCATGATCATTCCCATTGGAATACCTTGAAGCACCTTACAAATTGTTAAACCCTCTGCCAGCCCACACTTTACAACATGGGTGGAAGCACAGCAGCTTGCCCATTTGTGCCAATAAATCAGATCCTGAGCTAGAGTAAGAACGATGAGTCACATCTTTCTCACAGCAGATTGCTCTCCAAGCTCTAGTTCAAGACATTTAGGTCAAGTGCATTGACCTCATACTCGTGTACTTGACATTCAATTGAAGTACATGAGAGGAGTTAACTTGATAGTAAGAGTAGCAGCAACAAATTATCATTGAAGAGGAGAGACTCTTTGTTCCCCTTTTAAAAAAGAGCTCTGTGACTGAAGTAACTTCTCTAGGAGTGTTAAGACAGGATTTCAAATACAGCAGTGTGTAGAACTGCATGAATAATGAATATTCATTGGGAGCAGTCTTTTTTTATGAAACAGTTACTTTGACCAATCTACACATCACATCCAAGTTATGCAAATGTTCTTATTTACAAAAAAGCAGAGCTGATATTTTGGGTTAAGATATTTTGTTTGGACTGTGCTGACTTTCACTATAGAGCGAGCATCCTGAGGGGAAAAGGGATCAGTCTGGGAAGCTACAGAGTTGCACCACTTTGGGTCTCAAAGCCGAGCTGCACCTAGCCACGAAAAGTCTCTGCAAAGCCCTTCAGTGAGGCACAAAGAGAAACTCATCCTGAGGTACATGAGAAAGAAGCAAGCTGACCTGAAGCTCCTTGATCTTCTTCTGCAGCTGCATCACTATAGCTTGTTCATCTTCTATCTTGGAATTCAGCTGGCTCATTTCAAATTCTTTCCTGCCACGGAAAGGAAAATCCTACTGTGACAATTTTCCCTGTAGCTTCAAGTTAGGCTTTTGCAATTTTTAAAGAGTTGTTCAATAAAACTTCTAACATCTCTAAAAATGAAAGCCATCCTCATGTATTGCTATTTGCATGAAAACAAAACTTCCTATGAGCAGGGTTTCCAAGTCAAGACTCCGCATGCATTTGTACAATTATATTTCTGGTTCTTTGTGTCATACAAAAGTAACGTTCTTTTCAGACTCAGTGGAAAAATATATTTAACAGAGTCAGGTCTTTCAACAGAAAATGATAATGACTATCCTGTCATAGCAGGATAGTTAGGATGAACAACTTTTTAGAGACTTCCTTCATCTTTCTCCTCTAAGCAATGAAAAACATAAATAACTTTTTTTTTTTTTTAAATGCTGGGAAGTGTAATGAATTCTAATGTTTCAGGTATACCACGCGCAAGTAAGAGTGATTTTCCCTCCCTCCTTGGCTACACACTCTTCTCATGGAATTTCCTTTTAGCCACCATCAGAGCAGGATAACATACCCGAAGGCTCTGAAATGAGAGAGTGCTGTGTTGCTTTGATTTGTACAACAGAATCGGTCTCTTACTTTTTTAGCTTTTCTTCCATCTGCAGCTTATCATTCTCCAAGTCCATGACACTCTCTTGGGTCAGCTTCAAATCCCCTTCCAGTTTGCGTTTTGCTCTTTCTAGATCCATCCTCACTTTCTTCTCTTGTTCAAGTGAGCCCTCAAGCTTTAGGAACAAAGTCACTTATTCAATATATTGAACACAGAGGGTTTATAACAGTCAGATGTATGCTGAACCCAGTTTTGTGCTGAGCTCTAGCAAGTTGCAAAGCAGAAGTACTTAAGTACAAGCATCCTATTTTACATTTTTTGTTTTCTAGCAGCCAGTGGGCATATGGGCTAAAGAAATATAACGTAAGGGTTAGTCCATGCTTTACATTTGTGCAAGCATTACAGTTCTCTTAGTAGCAAAGTTCTGTTTGAATTCATGCCAGTTACACTGCAGATGCAAACTGAGTGGGTTTTCCCTTGTTATTGCACTCCTTTCAAAGGCTGAACTATACAGGTAAGTTTTTATAGTGTTCCTGTAATTATACCTTTTACAGACAGTACAAGGACTGCATTTCTAAATCCTTGATCATTTCTAAAAGGACAGGAATACATTTCAAAGCTTTGCAGTATTGCAGACTCATGAAAACTGTAGGTGGTGGACAAACAAGTCTGGGGAAACATGAAGGCAGAGCCAGCTTACATCATCCACTTGCTGTTCCAGTTTCACTTTAGCTTTGCTCAGTGTGTTGACCTTGTCCTCCTCTGCTTGTAGGTCATCCAGAACTTGCTGATGAGCTTCCTGCAAGGACTTTTTCTCCTTAGTAAGTTTGCTGATATTCTCATCAAGAGCCGCCATCTCTTCTGTCAGATTTTTGACCTGTGTGAGAAAGGAAGATGTATTTGTAAGACTTTGAAGCAAGGGATTATCATAACCCGGCTCAAATGACCATCTGTACTGAACTTGTATGCAGGAAGACAATGGAAAGAAAAGGGATCTGTACCCCCCCAGCCCCTTGTGGCTTTTTGAGTGAAATTGCCATCAAGGGAGCCAATGTGTGCCAGTTCTTGTTGTGGGTTTAGTACATTCTTTCAAACGTACTAAATTCTTTTCAGTGTCACTCCCATTGTGGTGGACTCTAGCTTACGATTCTCTCTGGGAGAAATGGGAGGTGAGCTTTACATTTACAGGCTCTAAGAAGAAGAGCTGGAAGAACTCATGGTTACAGCAGAAAATGGTTTACTTAAAAATGCCCAAGCTAGACATAATTATTTAGCTGAATTGCAGCAAAACTTACTTCAGGAAAAAGGGAAATTTAGGCTCAGAGTTAACACGTTTTCCCTCATAAGGTCAAATAACTCTGTATATACTGATCCTTCAGTGTGGCCTGTGTAACAGACAGTGTAAAACCATCAGAAGATCAGTAGCTCTTGTCATAAAGGTAATCCATGCCCAACCTCTTTTGAATACATGGTGAAGTTCTAAAGGTACCTTGTTTTCAGTAGCATGCTTCTCTTTCTCTACTTTTGCAAGTGTTATTTCAAGATCATCAATATCCTTCTTGAGCTCAGAGCACTCATCTTCCAATTTTCTCTTCTTAGAGGTCAGCTCAGAATTCATCTCTTCCTCATCCTCAACCCGCTCTGTCAGTTCTTTGACTTTGGCCTCCAGCTGAATCTTGGATTTAATCAACAAGTCGCATCGTTCCTCGGCATCTGCCAGAGTGTCTTGCTCCTGGTGTGGCACAAGGAAGAGGACAGCAATGACTGCCTGGCCTTTTTTCTTACTCACTTATCCCCTATCCTGTAAGTGGTCAGAGAGCCTGATCCAATGCTACAGAGCAGCATAAGGAAAATTTCCCACTCCTGATTTCAGAAGACAAGACTGACAAGTAATTAATGGAGCAGGATGAGACAGGGGTGAGCATGACTAGTCACATATAACACTACTTCCATATCTAGCTGCCACAGACATTGCCTTGGACAGAACCTGTTAAGATTTGCATTGCTAGCCCCCTGGTTGTATGCTAGAACATGAGAATTTCTATCCGCTCTGATTTTTGTCAAGACTCTGACAAGACCAACAGCTTATTTTAATTGAATTGCACTAACACTCTGGTCTGTAAGCCTTTGAGTTTCAAAGAACATCTAATAAATATAGGAATATATGTGTCTACTCACAGCTTGGAGCTGGAGAAGCAAATCATTTTTTTCCTGAACTAAAGAGACTTGCTTTTCTTCAAGTTCCTTTCTCCTGGCTTCGGATTTTTCCAGGGCCTCCTTCAGTTTCAAAAACTCTTCCTTCATATTGGCCATCTCCTTTTCAGTTTCTGCAGACTTCAGAAGAGGTTTGATCTTAAAGAAAAGCTTCATCCAGGGCCAGTTCTTCACAGCCATAAAAGCGCGGATGTTCCACTGAATTACAAGAAGGGCGTCCCTGGTTTAAGAAAACAAACAAAATTCCCTAAAGCTTTGCCTGAATTGAGAAAGTGAGAATTTTTTTCATTCTCAGTCAGTTTTACGGCTTTGTTCTCAGTAATATTAGGAACTTGTACTATGTTCCAAGATATACAAGAAACTTCCTCCATATCTCTTGATTTTCAGGGACATGAAAAATTTCCAAATCTGATTTTTACCAGAGCTGCAGGCAACTAATATGCAGTTGCTATTATTTTTATCGTACATCCACTTTAAACCTTTAATTTAGGGTTAGCTATAGCCTTAGGGACTGTAATAATGGCTCTATTCAGCATATAATTAAATGGTAATGACTATTATCCGCTAAAATTTAAGGGGGTGCCTTCATACCTGCGCTCCACTATCTTCTGAAACTCAATCCGCATCAGTCTGCCGCGTGCTCTTGCCTGGATCATCGTTAAGATTTTCGCAAGTCTCTCATCCCTCATTTCTTCCAGATGGCCCAAGAGACCGGCCTTGAAGAATACCTGGTACATGCACAGATGTCATTTCACCATAATGAATTATTTTATTCCAGAGTTAGAGACCTTATTGAAGTTGTTCAGAAGAAAGGTATTTTTATTGACACGTTATAAAGTAAAAGAGTATAGAGGGCCAAATACTACTTGCATCAGGGCCTGCACTGTACAGTTCTGAAGTTGTTTTAAAGAGACTCTGGGGAGTCTCATCTCCCCAGTTTTGAATAGGCCACACTATTTTATTGCCACATTTTTATTGCCACAGAACTTTTCAACTGTGGCAGAGCTCAAAGCAAGTCAGCTGAACCACAACTCCCGACTCACAGAGATCCCTGCTAATGGGATCATGTCATAATTGCACATGGCCTCATTTCAAAAGCTGCAGCTGATCTTGTGGTCCATATATGTTTGAGTGTACCTATATTATATTACATAAGCTATTGTTTTACTGGGGAGCATTGAGCATCAGCTGCTGCTGTGTCAGCTCGTAGTGTTGCTGTAATAAAAGCTTTGTGGGAGCTTGAGCCAGAGGAATAAAATTCCTCTAGCACAGCTTAAAAATTAATGTCACTTTGCTGCTATATTGCTGGTACCTTGTATTATTAACTCTTCATTAATCACCACCACCAGAAATTGCACGATGTCCTATTCTGCAAATTAGATATTAGATCCATCACTTTTCTCTTTACATAAGTAGTGATGGTCTTTTCTGGTTACCTTGGTGTGTCCGAAACGATATTGGTTATGGTCGACATCTAAAGATGCCAGCAGTTTTTCAGCAGCTTTTCTGCTATCCACAAACTTATCCTCTGGGATCGCGCCTGGATTCAGAATGCGGTACCTGTTAATAACAGATGAGCAATGAGTAAAATTGGCCTAGATTCTGCTTTTATTTCCCCTCCCCCCAGTTTGCCTCAAAACTTAAAATAAATAAATAAATTAATAATAATTAAAAAAAATGCTAGGGTAATTTCCTACTTTGCATCTACACAGACACAAGCAAGAGTGGAATTCTGCCTTCCATGTTCAGGCAAACTGAATGGAAAATAAACTTGAATGGAATAAAATACCTCAAAAATGAGAAGACATGCTTTGCTTATTTTGACTGATGGGTTAGGGTAGGAGACAACTCAGCTCTGCATTACCTTTGTTTAAAGTCAGCATAAAGCACCCTGTTTGGGAAACCCTTACGGCAAATGCGGATGCCTTCCAGGACACCGTTACAGCGGAGCTGATGCAAGACAAGGAAAGCATCCATTTCACCTACATGGGAGAAACAAGGATAAATGAAATGGAGCTTCTCCATAGGGCTTAATCTTCATTTCACCAAGGGAATTGGAAAATGTGAGGTGTCATCTCCTGAAAGAGCAACACCATTGAATAAGGTGAACAACACAGTATTTAAGTACAATCTAGTGACTTGGAAGTAAGTATTGGAATGACATAGTTCAACTATACTAAAACTTTAAGACTGTTGTGTTTTCCATACCTGGAGTTTTTGATTCGTTGGGGATAATGCATCGTACAAAGTGAGGGGCTGTAGATCTTAGGTTAGTCATCAGCTTATTTAAATTTTCCTAGAATAGACATATTATAAACACAGTTAGCTTTAGCAGTTTAGTGGAATTCCAATCACTTACTTCTTTGGTTTGTTGGTTGTTAAGTTTATTAAGGACATCTCTCTAAATAGTATCCAACAAGATTATAAGCTTACCAAAATTATTACAGAGTAATGTATTCAAATAAACCAAAGTACAAATTAACTTTATTATAGGAATCCACATCAGCTTTAGCAAAGTCTTCAGAAGACAAGCCAAGCTGGGTACTTAGCAGCTCTTTGCGTGTTGGAAAGTGGGCTTCTGTTTGTGGATTACTAAATTACTGCCTGAGTGATCCTTCAGCTATCTTTACACTTCTTCAGCTGGTAAGATACAGGTCTCAATTTCCTGTGATTTCCCTTCATGAGGAGTACCTCCAAAGAAGATAAAATGACATGGCTAGTGGGAGAGAACTACTTCCTTCCCCACCCGAGGTTTACCTACATTACAGCTTCCTCAATGTTACCCAGAAGAAATTGTACTAACGGTAAATTGCAGGTCCCATTTTTCCCCAGGGATGATCCTAGTGACAGCTTCCACCAGGAGCACATGCCAGTCCCAGTAGAAAGGAATTACTCAGGAAAAAAGAGGCTGTATGACACTCCATTCAACAACTTTTGCTTTCCTTGACCCGCGCTAACCCTAGGATCCAATTACAAACAGTAATCAGACAGGGACTAGCAAATTACTTGTAATCAGATCCTGATCCACAGATATGCATGAAGCAACAAGCCACAAAATATGTGATAAAGGTTGTTCACAAGATTTTGTAATACTTCCTCGAATAGAATAGAAAACACTTCATCTACATGCTCAAAGCAGATAAAATGGAACAGCCCCTCACACATGTGGTTTTCATAACGATATATTGACTTAGCCAAGGGCAATAACCCAGGCCTATCTGATGTTGGATTTCAAATTTTTTTTGTCCATGACAATCCTTAACATTCCTCTTCAATGTATTGTCTTAACTCAAACCATCAGGTGCGAAGAGGTAAACAAACCTTGTGCAATGAGGACACAGTTTGAAAAGAAGCACCTTTCTTGCGTTTCTTTTCTCCACCCTGGTCAGCTAAAAAAAAAAAATGAAATAAATAAAAACCACAATCTGTATCTCAGTAAGGGGTGCAGGCAGGACATGGGAGACAGACAAACCGTTCTAATAGTGCAACTCCCTTTGAATGAAAGGCATAGCTAATGACTTGATGGCTCCGATTGCTTAAATATTATACAAAACATTCTGAACATCAAGTGTGATATATCACAAGTTTGCGGCTCTCTATCCATACTTAGGATTTTTGTCAAAGACCACTGTAAGCTTTCTGGATTGAATTTGCATTTCAGATCTACACAGCATCACTTGTTATGCAGAAAGTCCATAAATATGACTAAGGCAGAAAAATAACTTTTAACAAAATAGAGTCACTTGTAGTTCATTAAAAAGCCTATAGGGTGAGACGATGCAGAAAAGTAATGCTTAGAGAAAATTTATACTTTACATTGTACTGTACAGACACCGATTCTCACGTGTCTGCTATGCAGACACTGAATTTGTGTGAGGAACATTTGTCCAGAATAGAGGGAAATGAATATTTATTTTGTAACTTTAGATATAGTAGCTTCGCATCCCCTGAATTTTGCTTAAAGCTTCAGAGTCAAAATCACTCAGATCCTCCAAAGGAATGCTAGTTTTTGACACGACCTTTACAAAGTTTCACAAGAGCCAAACATGACCCAAAAATATACAGCAATGGTTGTAGCTTTCTAAACACTGGACCATTAGGTAATTCCCAGGAGGTCTGGCGTTCTGTCACCTGTCAACAGTAGTCAACATAAAAGGAGAGATGAAGAGTGCAACGTGCTTGATGCAATTACCCGCAGCCTTTCCCCCTTTTGAAAGTGACACTGCCAAGACTGGAAGAGGCTAATCTGGACAGGCTGTTCTTTTCTCCTGACACCGAAGAAAAGCAAGGTAGTATTCTGACAGACAGGAATATCCACAGGCAAATAGGCAGTTAGTTACTTGCAAGAATTTGCTAGTGGTAGGATTTTTTTATTTACATTCAGCTCCATCTCTTATTCACATTATGAAGTCTGCAGCCTGCTTGCTCCCTCAGAAAGTGTCTTATGATTCATGACAACAACATCTATAGAAATGTGGTTACTAATAAATAGGCTGTAAGTGATTGCAACGTCAGGGCATAAGAGCTACATCTTTGTAATGAATGCCAGTCTTATTTACTTAAGATCAATTTTCTGAATGCTTGCTACTTGTCTTCTCACAAATAAAACAGTTCTGTGTAATGCATACAGCTTAAATACATTCTCAGACATACATTGGTCTTGTCAAACAAAAAAACAGCAGCAAGCAAAAAGGAAGATGTATTGGCAAAATCGTCTACATTGGCCAACGTGAAACGGTGTTCAGGTACCTTCAGTGTCTACTTGTCACTAATCCAACCAAATATTCCGTAACTCTCTCTTAAACTTTGTATTTCTTATTTAATTCAGGGTGGCTAGCAAGGACGACTACAGCGTGGGAAACAAGAGCTGTTCTTGTTTGTAGGCATTTATGTACAAAATTTTTTGTGCAACACTTGCCTGCTTATCTGAACACTTGCATGCTCCAAGTCCCACTGGAATGTTCACAACACACAGATTTCCTTGCCAAAATTGCTCGGAGGTGTTACGCATTCAAACTAGCTGAGTTAATGGCCTCCTTGGAATAACTGGCAAACTCCTACAGATGCTGTGCACATCTAAATAATTAGTCACTGCCTCATTTAGCATTGAGTCAGTTGCTGTTGAGAGAATTGTTTTGTTTCTTAAATTCATTCCCAAGCACACATCCCAGAAATGAAAGAAAAACCGTACGAGCTGATTCTGCTTACCGCTGTCAGCGCCAACGTAGCTTTCAAACAAGCTTGCCAGGAGTTTGTTGGATGACTTTTGGAAAATACCTACTACAGTTTCATTAAGCGGGTCTTTGTTCTTCTCAAGCCATCCAATGATGTTATAGGGAACCTACAGCAAGGCATTGAAAACAAACCAGAGGTTGCAAATGTTCCCCCTCAGAACAGGCAGTAGTTCTTTATGGTTTGGCTTGAAGCCAGCAACCTTTTGCAAAGTGCTGCTCTCGGAGCACTACCAGCCACCTGGTTTTCAATCACTTCCCCTCCAATTCTCTGCTTCCTAATTCCCAAACCTCTCTTCCCAATAATTACCATCTGAATCCTGCACACCCCTTCCGAACTATCTGGTCCCTACATCTTCTCATGGACTCTATGCGGTTGGCTGTAGAGATACCACATATCATCATTGTCCCGGGAACCCTACTAATAAGTGCTGAACTATAAAACGCACAAGTAATAATTTCACTTCACAACAGCATGCTACACTGGAATAATCAAGATTTTCTGACAGGAATTTAATGATTAAAACAAATCTAGCTCCTGGACTTTGCCACAGCTCTGTTTAGTGGGAAAATATGTTCCATTATTAGTAACACAAGGGGATAGAAATTCTAATTTTCTTTGCTGAATACATTAACAACTACAGAAAAAGAGCAAGATGGGCATTATTTCTGTTAATAAATACAAAATTAGCTTAATGTTCAAGTATAATTTGAAATTAATAGCATCAAGTAGGTTCCAGCTCTGCTGTGCTGAGACTTCATATCAACTCTAGTTTGATAAAAAATTTCCTGTGACCCTCTCAAATTCTTTCCGCCCATCTGATCTGAAAAAAGAGCTTTGAAACTGGGCAAGTTTTGGCTCAGGTATCACAGTACTGGATTGCATTCCCGTTTACCCCATCATCAGCGGACCTGTTAACTAAACCTTCACAGCAGAATTAACCACATTTCCTTTTGCTACTTTGACACACTGGTCTTAATGTGAGTAAAAAGTGATGTCAAATTATTTTTTTTATTATTTTTTTAACCCTCTCTGAAGGTAGGCAGAAATTACTCAGCTCATTTGTACAGGGAACCAAGATGGAAAGTTAGATGCTGCTGCTGTTTAATCACTAGTCTGAATCTGATTATAGAAAAAGTGATAAAGGCAAGGCATATTTTCAGCAAAAGGACTATTAGCCCTCCTCAGTTCATTTCATTTTATTTGTGTATCCAAGGACCAGATGTCTGGGAGCCTGGTGGCATCTTACTGTGCTGCAATACTTGTGCAGAGAGAGTAGATGTCTGCTTTTACTCCTCACTGTTCCTTTCTTCCCCTCTTCATCCTTCCCACTCTTCTTTGTTGTGCGCTAGGGGCCAAAGCCCACCTGGAAGACCTCTAATACAAAGTCTACCCACCAGCAGAGGAACTTACTGCACCAGCATAATGAAGAAGTTCAAAGTGAGCTTCATATTTCCTTTTCTTATCGGGCCTGGGCTTCTGTAAGTTAGGTGACTTGCCAAGATGATTGTCGTAGAGTTTGGCTTTGAATGTCATATCTGTAGCTTTTGGGAACATACACTCCTCTTCAAGGATAGACAGGATCCCCAATGGCTGTGGATTTAAGAACATATTTGTTGGAAAATGCTTAGGCTGCCTGCTTTCAGTAGTTGTGCAGCCTTTACGTTTGACCTGACGAAATTTCAAGCCTGCAAAGTTTCTTCTCATCCTGAGAAGGAAACCTTTGACTATTCTTTTAAAGTAGTAACCACACCTTTGATTATTCAGTTTGTCAATTTTGCCTTAGGAGGCTTTATGATGACTTGCAGAAAGGGTTTGATTTGCCTTTCAAGGCAGTTGGACCAACTAGCATTTTATCATTCGTCTCTCAGGAAAAGATGAAGTAACTTCCTAGCACTGGATAGATTATTTGAGGGACTAGGATCATGCGCTGGTATCCTACCCCTGGAGAAGAAAGATATCAAGTAGAAGAGCACTTAATAATCAGCCTTTCTACTCCAGCTGTTCCAAATGTCCTGCTAATGCAAGACTCAAAATTTCATTTTTCACCACAGATCAGCAGGGTTAGATGTCATGCCATAAGATGATGCCATAAGAGATGGCACAAAGAAGGGAAAAGGGAAGACATATCCCATGCTGGGGAAGCAGTGAGAAGGAAGCAGTGGTTCCAGCCTAGGAAGAGCACAAAGGAGTCTGCACATCCACATGTAACATAAGAAAGAGGAACCTCTCGGGGAGAGGTACAGGGCATGTGACTGAAACATAGCATTTGCCCTGAAAAGCTGACAAGTAAGTTTGATGTTAAGCATATGTGGAACAAAGTAAATGGAAGCACAGTAGGGACGGAGAAAGACAAAATAAAAACCAAGGAAGATTATACAGCCATACAAATTAACAGTTACAGCTTGTGGTTACTGTCAGCTCTGTAAGGCAAACTTACGGAGGTAAAGCCAAGTAGCCACAAATACTGATTTTCCTTTGATTCTGTATTGCATGTAGAAAGGCAAGAAACTTGTCGTCAAGGCCCAGTGAACAGAGCAGGATAAACAGCAGGACATCTCCAAGGGAGCATGATGAATAAAACCAATTCAGTAAATACCCCTTAGCACTCCTGTACATACCTTCTCAATTAGATCAATGCAGGCCTGCAGGTCCATGCCAAAATCTATGAATACCCATTCAATACCTTCCTTCTTATACTCTTCTTGCTCCAGGACAAACATGTGATGATTGAAAAACTGTTGCAGTTTCTCATTAGTGTAATTGATGCATAGCTGCTCAAAGCTGTTAAACTGCAGGAGGAGATAAAAAAGAAGCATTTGCACCACAGTTAACTATGGGAAGGGCTTGGTGGAAGAGCAAGAAGGAAACTGTTTACATCTAAAACCTTCTAAACAGTAACCGGTTGAGAAACTACTGAGCATAACACTGAAGGCAAAGGAGGGGGGAGTTCAGTAGCAGGCTGCTGGATGCCTCATGTACTGTCCTCTGGAGTGTGAGGATGCTCAAATTTGTTCAGGTCTCTCTGGATGCGTGTGCCTTTCCTTCAGCAGTGTGCCACACCAGTCCTGTAAAGCAGAGCCAACGTGCTCTTTGCTCTGCTGCATAAGGAGAGCAACACGTAGCAGCAACAGCATTAAACACTTATCTTCAGGAATGGATTCTGAGAAACAGAAGTTGTGATGTACTTTTCTCGCATACACTTGTTTACAATGATGATAGAATCACAGAACAGCCCAGGTTGGAAGGGACCTCAAAAGATCATCTGGCCCAACCTTTCAGGGGAGAGGGAGCCTAGATGAGATTGTCCAGCACCTGGTCCAATTGCATCTTGGAAACTTCCAGTGATGGGGACTCTACCAAGTCCCTGGGGAGGTTGTTCCAGTGAATGATTGTTCTCACTGTAAAGAATTTCTTTTTTATATTGAGATGAAGGTATTTCTCTTATATTGAGATACAAAGGGGAAGAAATAACGTACCCTATAAAAGATGCTTTCTCTCAAAGAGAAAGAGTGGGAACAATACATTCTCCTAAAACACAGCCCAAAGCATGTCAGATGTTACCTTTGCTAAAGGTTGTCATCCTCTTCCTCCCCAGAAACTATCAGCATGGCCAGCTACGCTAAATGCTGGGTGTTTTCTACATCTATTCATGGAAAAACCTTGTAAAGTCATATACACTACTTGCTTTACAGCACTTTGCCTTCTGTTCATTTAGAAAAAGAAATACCCACCCAACAGCTATTGCTTGGTATCTTTTATGTCCTTCCACCAAGTCCTCACACATTAATACTCACGTCAAAGATTTCAAACCCAGCAATATCCAGGACTCCAATGAAGAACTGTCTTGGCAGCTTAGTATCCAAGGTCTTGTTGATACGGACCACCAGCCATTTGAACATTCGATCATACACTGCCTTAGATAAGGCTCCAACAGCATACAAAACCTAAAATACAGGTTTGAAAACACCACTGTGTGGAACAGAATTCACTGTGGAACACAAGGATTTCAGTGCGGTAGCCTATTTCAATTCCTAGTTATGGTTTAAATGAAATTTCACAATGGTTCTTATAATCACCAAAGCATACTTAATACAACACTCAGCTTCCCCCAATGTCTATGCTGACTTTTCTTCAAATTGTCATTATGTATATGTGTGTATACTAACATGTACATAAAGTGCTAGTAAAGTACCTCTTGGGAAACAGCTGGACAGCAAGCTGCAAATGTTTTATTCCCTTACATTGCCGTGGAAGTTAGGTACCAGAAAGCTCATGGGCTGGATGCCAGCCATGATGTCCAGAGCTCCTGCCAGAATAGGGCAGGTCTGTGCTCAAGTTGCTCATTGCCATTTGCTTCTAATTTTTGAGGGATGCTATGGCATAAGCAGGTGATAGGAAACGTCTGTCAAAAGTCTCTTCTTTAGCCTATGTATGACTACACCGATAGGACAGACTTCTCTCCAGCAGTTTTCCCGTTTCTGAGCCTGTACCACAGCCTGTCTTCAAACAACAATTTTCATTGTAACCAAAATGCTGCAGCATCTTCTACAATACTGCTACAGCTGCAGCAGTGCTAACCCAAGGACTTTTGTTTCCTAAATTAAGAGATACCGTTAAGTGGATACTGCCTTTAGCTGATTGAGGTCACACAGAGCTTAAAATTACATGAATAATGAATGAGTAATGAGTGAATAAATAATCCATGGCTCAACTCTTCTAGGTTACTGTTCTCATCCAGAATTAGATATCAGTCCTCATGTGGTTTTACTGCACCTGGTTTCCTTGAGTGGCTGCTAGTAGCAGAAAAACAATCCTATCAAAGGCAGTGATGGCCACTAATCCTTTGTCGGTCTCTTTACCAATTTCCCACACTTTAACTGTCTATTCCCCCAAGTTTGGGGATATAATATAAGAACAGGTACTAGGGGTAGACGTTAATATTTCTAGCAGCTGTCTGTCTCCCTGAGATGTTACAGAAGAAGCCTCAAGGCTTGCGGGACAAGTATCCAAATACCCTGAAAGCTTCTCCTTACCTGTTCAACACTTTGACCTTTGGTCACATACTCGTTGCCAACTTTCACTCTAGGGTGCAATAAACCCTTAACTAAATCAGAGGAGTTGATTCCCATTAGGTAGGCAGCTTTGTCAGCACCTGAGCAAGAGAAAAAAGGTTTCAACTGACTTTGAACTTCTACACGGAAACATGCCTAGCCAAGAAAAAAATATTAAATACATCCACTTCCAAAGAGAAATTAGATAAAGAACTTGCTCTTCTAATGATTTGTGTTAGGTGTGCCTGTACTCCCCCTTGTGGTAGAGAAGGTCATCTAGCTACCTTAGACCCCAACTGCTGCAAGAATCACACTTGAGAAACTCTTCAGGTATAGGGAAAAGAACATATCTCCACACTGGTGGTAGACAGTTTCAGGTGCAAGAGGAAATAAAGAAGCAAGACCTGAAGACATGAAAGAGAAAGCTAAGGCAACAACTTTTTACAACCATTTTGTTCAAATGGTCACAAAAATGGAATTTCATTGGGTGACTCTGACTGTGTCTATTCGCCTTCTACTAAGTAAGGTTACCCACTACTGAACAAGCCACTGCTACAAATACAGCACAGCACTCTTGGCTTAGCAGGAGCAACACTGTGCAAGATCAAAACAAACAGGCTGCTTCTTCCTCAACAGTGCATGATACACGCCAGACTTTTGAAGGTAAGGAATAATTTTAGGTGGTGTTCTTACTTTCAGTGCCATCGGCCTCTGCCTGCTCTTCTCTGGGTCTCTGTTTGAATTTCATGTTCCCAAAGTGCATGATGGCACCCGTGAGCTTGTAGGCACCAGACTTCTCATCTGGCACAAATCCCAAGATGTCCATGGCTTGCTGTGAAAAGGAAACACAGATATTTTGTCACTTCCCTATTCAAAAGCAGTGGCATTTTTCAGCCCCGCAATCTACCTTTGCATGGTAGATATTACTAAACTCCCAGGAGGTGTTATCTCACAAAGCAGCCACTGGAACACCCTGAAGACCCAGCAATGGCTGGGGAGCAAGAGGAGACCTCCCTTTATTTAGCATTTTATATATCAAAATTATAAGAACATTGTGCCCGTGGTCATTACATGGAGCAAGGCCAGATTCAAAAGTATAATAGTGTATCAGGCCTCGTGCTTCACAGTATGAATGCAGTTAAGACCGGATTTCTGCTTTTGCTTTAGTCCCGTAGTTTCAGTGACAGAAGTTAGGCTCCTGCCAGCACTTTTCCTCCCCCCGTGCACTTAATCTATGAAGCACAAAGTCAAATCAATACAGGCTTACATCTGTTGCCATCAATTCTTCTCCATCATCCAGGTTGTCCACTGTAACTACTCCTTGTGAGCAAAAGTGGTAGTCATATGGGTTGGTAGATACTAGTAGCATATCTGTAAAAGAACTGCCAATGTGAAAACTGCCATCCATTCACGATATCCCCCACAAAAATGGAGGTTAAAAGATCAATTCTGACATACATTTGTGTCTGCACAGCTGTGTATAAAGTTGTTTTTTGGGTTTTTTTACAACTACAGGGCAGCGACCAACTCTCTCATTCTACTATTCCAGTCTGAAGACCAAGGAGGCGGGTGTGGGTCTCTTCTCCCAAGTAACAAGGGATAGGACAAGAGGAAACGGCCTCAAGTTGCAGCAGGGGAGGTTTTGATTGGCTACTAGGAAGAATTTTTTCACCAAAAGGCTTGTCAAGCACTGGAAGGGGCTGCCCAGGGAAGTGGTGGAGTCACCATCCCTGGAGGTATTGAAAAGACACGTAGATGTGACACTTAGGGACATGGTTTAGTGGTGGACTTGGCAGTGCTAGGTTAACAGTTGGACATGATGATCTTAAAGGTCTTTTCCAACCTAAACGATTCTATGATTCTATGATTTAGAGAAAGCATGAATAAAAAGAATATGGGAATACTGCATACACATCTATTAAGAATGTTTTGCAGTACACCGAGTTCATCTTCTCCCGTATAGCCCTACTTTCTGCCTTGCATGCCTGTAGGGGTAAAAATCCTATCTAAGTACAGAGGAGAAAAAGATTTTAGTATGATCCAAGACAGGGACAATCATAGAATCATAGAATCATAGAATCATAGAATTGTTCTGGTTGGAAGAGACCTCCAAGATCATCGGGTCCAACCATTAACCTATCACTACCAAGTCCCCCACTAAATCATATCCCTTAGGGCCTCATCTAAACGCCTTTTGAATACCCCCAGAGATGGGGACTCCACCACCTCCCTGGGCAGCCTGTTCCAATGCCTGACAACCCTTTCAGTAAAGAAGTTTTTACGAATGTCCAATCTAAACCTCCCCTGGTGCAACTTGAGGCCATTTCCTCTTGTTTTGTTGTCTGTTACTAGGGAGAAGAGACCAACCCCCATCTCTCTACAACCTCCTTTCAGGTAGTTGTAGAGAGCAATAAGGTCTCCCCTCAGCCTCCTTTTCTCCAGGCTAAACATCCCCAGTTCCCTCAGCCGCTCCTCATAGGACTTGTGTTCCAGACCCTTCACCAGCCTCGTTGCCCGTCTCTGGACACGCTCCAGCACCTCAATGTCTGGTTCCCCTGTTTTATAACAGACTCACAAAATAGCAGCTTCCAGGACTCTTTGCAGAAGACACTTGGTTCTTGATGAACAAAAGTCTGAATATGGCGCTCTCTTTCTCTCCTCTTTCCTTTTCTTTCACATCAAAACCCAAAAATACAGAGTTGTTTTCTAGAAAGCTAGCTGGCTCCAAAACTACAAGGAGACTCCTGCTTCCTTAAACCAACCAAAAGTTTCACCCACATTCAGCAGACCAAGGTTTGGTCTAGATTTCAGTCTTTTATATACGTACACACATACCTGTATGTCTAAATATGTGTGTATGTGAATATATATATGTATATCAACATATGTGTATATAAAAATCATATCTTTGTGTTACTTTGCTATGTAGTCACTGTTATGTATTCATTTATCTACATTTATACTTTTCTATATTTATACTTATCTATATTTAGATACATATGTGTTTATATACAAATGCATACATTTTTTGTCTAGCAAACAAAAGTTCCCACTAGTTTCAGCCTCTTCAAGAGCCTGCAGACATGCTCCTGCTGGCCAGAAAGGTCTGTGCTGTTGTGGAGTATACAGACAGGTGGTTTATGAGAAAAGGCGTATTTTCCCAGCAGAGGGATTCACACAGGAGTCTCAGTGCAATGCTTCCTTGAAATCTTTCCCGTAATCATCATTAATTAGGCCGCGTAAAAGCTAAGAGGGTTAGAGACTTGACCACGCGCTGTCAGGATAATAAGACTTCAAAACAGATTATGATTCCTATAGCTTAGTAGCAGTTTAGTGCAGCAACAAAGTGACTCTTCAACGTCCTTTACAAAATGTGCTTCTTTAGAGCACAAATTAAAGTCAGCAAACCACATCACTTAAATAACTAGTGAAGGTTTTATTCAAAGCATTAGGAGATGGGAGCAGAGAGACCTCATCTGCTCTCTGCTCTTCTCCAGCAGGTCTACGGGACCACATTCAGCCAGGGAAAACTTGAAAGGGGTAATCGCCACACAATCAGCGGCGGGCAGCTTTGCAGATTCTCCCTTGCTACAGAACACGCTAGGATGCCGGTTTGGGCACTTGGGGCAGAAAGAGGGAACTAGCTTTTCTGCATGGACCTATAAGCAAATCTCCTCATATGTGAAAATCTGGATAATTAAAGTTTTATCACCACAAATGCTTTTGGAAGCGTAGCATTTTCCAGATGTTTCGAGACCTTGGATTACACAGACTCAGTGTGACGTTTTTTGCCTTCATAATGCTATGTTTTAAAAGTCCTGTCTGAGTCTCATTCCCTTAGACTAATCTGTAATATCACTTCACTTTATAGGGTACCTGCATCAGTATATCACAGAAAAATGGTCTCTGTTGCTGCCATTGGAACAGCATCTTTAAAAGAGTTATTTGACAGTAGATGTTCAGTTTCATCAAGTGGAAGCGTAAGGGCCTTTCTGCACATGGGTTTGCCCCCTGCCCCCTCCTCAGCCCCTGTCTCTTCAGCTGAAGGTTAATTCTTAAAAGCTGTGGGTCCACGTAATGCTTACCCAGTAACTCCGGTTTCTTTCCTGAAAGGATTTGGTAGAAGATGTGATAGTCTCTTTCTCCCGGTTGCTGGAAAATCACTCGGGATTTCTCCAATAAATCTAGTCGCACAAAGGAAAATTCAGTGAGAAAGGTTCTCCAAGCTTTCAGATGAGCAATTGTGTTTTTTAAAAGGATAGAGTTTGCTGCTTACAAATCTCAATATCAGCAGATGACAGCTTGCCTGTGGTTCCAAAATGGATTCGGATAAATTTACCCTAATTCACACAGAAGAATATTCTAATTAGTGCACATAGTATACACAGAGGGAAACAAAGGATGCTGCTTGAAGGCAATCATTTGGCCCAAAGAATCAGTTTATGCTAACTCCCTAGCTTTGCACAGGCAGATTTTCAATGAGAAATATCAAACAATGATATTACACTTTTCCAAGCCTAAATCTATACATGCAGCTATGTAATCAGCTTGCGGGGAAAGGATAACAGTGTACTTATCTGCCAGGCTAAGACAGGGGAATGCACGTAGCTTCCAGTTTCGTGATGCCGGTTTACTGTAACGCAGGACTCGGAGCAGTAAGCCTCGGCATGAGACACACAGGGTCTTTTTTTGACTCCTCCTCGTTTGCAGTCCTAACTTATCTGCAGCTACTTACATCAGAAGGGTGCTGTGATTTTGCACTGCTTTGCCCATTATGTTTGCACATTCATCCCCCAAAATTCATAAAAGTCAAGTAGTTTTCATTTAATTTATCATATTCAAACACATCAACTTTTAAAAATAATTAGTTTCTGCTCCAGCTGACAAACTCCTTATACAGTTGTGTAGCTTTCCACACATGCTTGCAACCTCTGACCCTCTCCACCCCTTCCAATTTCGTTTTTAGCTGGATTTGTTAGGGAAGCATGGGCTACAAACTCAGGCTGTCATCCTCATGCCATTCCTTTTGGACCTCTGAGCCAACGTCAACCAGACGTGGCAGAGCTCCCGAGGGGACTGCTCTCCTGCAAGCCTAATGGAAATGAGGAGAGGCCCAAGGTCACGTCAGCACTGAGGGAGAAGCAGAGGCAGCTTACTCAGCCAAAAAGGTAGATGGTATGGATCAAAGGTAGATGTGTGGGCCTGCAGAGGGGGAAGACATGGAGGGAGCAGGGACTCTGGTGTATTTCTGACACTTAGTGACAAAGTAGAGCTATTATAGGGAGAGGGAATGACTTAGGCTAGTGGAAAACATGGTAGGGAAATAAGGCTATACAGTAGAGGCAGTCCTGGGGAAGATCTGCCATTGCTGTTCAAAGGGCCTCATAAAGCTAGGCCTTGCTTCTCTCCTGATCACGCGCAGTTCAAACAATTATTCAAGGTGGATGTTTCTTTGTTTCTTTTTATCTTTAACCCTTCCAGTAGGTTTCCCTGGTTAGATCCTACTTCATTATTCTTCCACTGTGTGGAAATCCAACTATTTTAGTGGTCAAAATGAAAAGCAACTTATGAAGGGATTACTACAGAGATGTTACTCACTGGCCGTTGTTGAAGAGGACATCATTACATTATGTTACAGACTTACAAAACGTGACGAGTTGTCGTTTCTCAGGGTTTTGGCATTTCCAAAAGCTTCTAGGGCTGGGTTTGCTTGAATGATTTGATCCTCCAAGGTTCCCTAGAAATCAATGTTGCAATACTATTGAGTAACCTACAGGTCAAACTCAGCTGTCAACTATAACTCAGCCATGCATTCACTTATAGAGAGAAGCCTCCGTAGCAAAGAGATTTAGCTCCACCCTAGGGGTGGCACAGTGTGAATGGCTTAGCAGCAAGATCATCAGTTAATTATGAGTGCTTAAAAGGCCTCAAGCATTCCACTGCTCTCTACTGTTTTGCTTTGTAGATCTGATGTTTTATGCCATCTGCATACAAAAGAAATCATCATATCTTCCCATGTACTGTGAAGCATGTGGGGAACATCCAAGTGTGAAGGAGAGGGGCTACCGAAGACAGTGACAAGCACTAAAATGCATTAGATTTGAAAGCACTCAGAGCTTGTAATATTTGGGATTTTTGGAGATGAGAAAAGCGTTAACTGTCACTCACACAAACTTCAGTTTGCTGAAGCAAACTACTTTAACTGCTTGGGCTCCAGGGATCCTTCACTGGGGGAACCATGCAAAGTGAAATGCTGAGGTTCATGACATGGACTGGCAGATCCCAGTACCATTTTCACGTGGAAAAGATAAAATAGCAAAGCTGATGACTTACCCCAGTTTTGGTAGCTGGTTGCTGTCAAAAGAGGAACACAATGGAGAAAAAAAAGAAAAAAAGAGAGAGAATGTGAGTACTAACATGAAGGACATCACAAAAGATAAAGATTAGCAAGGTTAGATGTCTAGGGGTCACCAACACACCAGCAGGACTTTTTGAAGCCTTCCTTCAAAAAGCATGTGTGACTGTTACTTTGTGTTCACCGTACATCACAAAGGAGCCAAGTGCTGTTCCTACCCAGCTTATTGTTTTAACCCCTGCTCCAAATATCTACCTGGTTTTGCTCTGGAGATGTTCCACAATGAACCAAAAGGCTAACTAACTGGACAGAGAAAAGAGGCTGGTGCCAGGTGGTGAGAACAAAAGGATGTAAATGCAAACAGGCAAGTTTTAGACAATTAGATTGTGCTGCCCTTGAACTCTTGGATTATTTGGAAAAAAAAAAAAAAGGTGATGATAATGAAAATAAAATGTGACCTGAGCTGATAAACTACATAGAATATCTTCCAGCTGCAGTATCTGTTATTTGCACAATTGTTCCATGAGCACACTGGGTTTCAGACACCATTATGAGCACCAACCCCATTGCACACAGAAACCTGGCTCTGGACCACTCAATCATTTGTTAAGAGAGTCTTGCAAGCATCAGATGAACGTATATTAGATTTTGGTGACGCAAGTTATGCATACAGAATCCAAGCCTCGCTGAAATTTTGGCCTTATAAATACAGTTCATAGGAATCAGTTAATTCACCGCGGAAGATTGTTGAGCCTTCAAGTGCAATGAAGCTCGTAGTGAATAAGCTCATAGCAACACAAGATAAAAAGCAGCATGAATACAGTATTCACTGTAACCTTAGAGAGCACTTATAAGCAGAACAGCACTTATCCAAAGAGAAATACAGAAAAGCTGATTGAAAAAAAATCTTTTGTCAAAACATTCCTTTTTTGTGGACAAAAAAGCTCCAACAAAACAGATGTTTTGATGAGAAATGATAATCCTAGTCCTTTTGAAGACTATTTTCCATGTGAAAAAGAAATCAAATTTCTTGATCTTCACAGTCTCCCCATCTTTTGACCAGCTTTAACACAATCAGAAACGTATTTAACACACATGAAAACTAAAACTCCTAGGAAAAAGCAGCAGCAACAAGCAGCTGTTCAGAGCCAGGAGTGGTTTCACTGCTCTGTCTGGAGTGTGGCAAGTTCAGGTGAGCATGGCCTTGCTGCCTTCAGAGCAGCACGCTCTCAGCAACACCGTGGAGAGGCGTCAGTATCTTTTCCCAACGGTTTCTTTTCTTAACCATGCCCGTTGAGGTCTAGCACGCGGCCTAGTGCTCGGGATGCAGGCTTGTGAGGTTAGCTGTACACGACAGAAACACCTGGGGAGTTTGAAATGAAACAGCCACTTACGCTTTTTTTACCAGGTTCACCCAGGGCTGCCACTGTGGCAAAGTACTGGATGACGCGTTTCGTGTTGACAGTCTTGCCAGCACCGGATTCTCCGCTAAAGGAAGGAGGAAGATAACATAGGCGTTGCTCGAACAGCTGTAACTCATCCTTTCACCCTCCTGTCCTGCCAGCTCCTCCCTGCACACAGGCTATTCTCAGAATCACTGACTGATTTCTGCAGCCTGTTGTTTGGCCATTTCACTGGAAATCACATTAAATTGACTGAACGAAGAGGTGAATGCCTACGATACCAGCAACTAATTCTTCACGTGACTGGGCTCAGAAATCTACTGCAAACCCACGCTACACTGAGCTTCCTTTAAGGGCACAAAGTTTTATTACAGACATCCAGACTGAGGATCTGAGGTATACCTATATACAGCTAATGAGTTAGAAAACGTACAGAAAAGCTACAATAATTTGCTGGCATTATCCAGGAGCACATGTGAACTGTGTAGAGAGAAGCCCAACTCTCCGTCTTTCGTGCTTGCCAGTAAATGACGTGCCTCTTCTTTTCTGCCTTGGTCATCTCCTTCCCTTCAGACGTGTCTACACAGCATTCTTAAATATAATTTGCAGCAAGAGCAACCACATTGAAAAGAAGGAGCCTTCCATGTCCGAAGAGGGCAGCCACAGCAAGGCTGACCCTGGAAGAAACTTCTTTAACTGCTTGCTGAGTTGTTTTCATGCCTACTTGGAATGAACACCAGATGGGGGATCAGAAACGGGCCAGCCTCCATCAAACCCTTAGCTACTCCTTTCCCATAGAGCTCAAGGCAGCCATCAGATGGCCAAATGGACAAATTGCCAGTTACTTGGCTTGGATCAAGTTCCAGGCAATTTAGTCGAGCTTTCAAGGGTCAACTTGTATTTCAGTTGGGATTTTTTTTCTTCTAAGTTTTTCGCAGCAACAGTCTCAAATCAGTCAAAAAAGAAGCACTTACGTGATCAGCATAGACTGATTCTCCCGATCTGTGGAGGGGAGGGGAAAAAAAAAAAAGAGACAAACTTAGTAGGCTGTACAAATTGCTTATTATAATTGCAAATGAGTACCAACTATTCCAGAATCAGTCCTCAAGGACAAGAGAGAATCACATGAAGCAGAGATGGAAAGGTAAAAACTAGTGTCACCTAGTCTGACCTCCAGCAGTGCAAGTTCTAGCCCTGCCCTGAATCCTCCTCTCGTGTTTTGTTCAAGTCAGTATTAAAGACCTGTCAGTCGTGCACGTTCCCCCTGTGTCTGGGAAACTATAATAAAGAAAGTAATTTCCTCTCATCAAAATGTTTCTTTTATTACTCCTGAGTACATCTTTGCTCACATCTGACCCTTCTGCTCCTGCAATACTAGACCAACCCAAGTAATTTTGCTGTTTGTTCACAGGCCATTCCTTACTACGCATACTCTTCTTCAGTTGGCCATGCCGCTGGAATGAAGTTTTGTAGTGTCCCCGCTGTTAATGGCCTTACCAGAAATAAGCATTTATTAGAAAACTTTGCAACCTTAATATATTATTAACCAAGTTCAGCAAATGCTAAATCATAGCAGCTTCCCAAGCCGTTGAGCCTAAATTCCTCTTTTCTTTTTTAATTCCAGTCATCATGACAGGCTACATATTGGGCAGCCTGGCCGTATTTCACCCTTATCTGATGAAAGAGCATCTCTTTACAGCCACACACATATCCCCTCCACCCAGTGCCTTCCATCCCCCCACAGCCGTGGCACCTTCCATTTTATTAAAACCAGGAGACAGCAGGATGTGTTCCCACCACGTCTCTTTGGGAATTACCCTGCCACCTCGCAGGACCTGGTGTGAGCACATCACTGCTGCCCTCTGCTGATAAACTCTTTTTTTCCAGTAACTTGAGGGTCAGGGCGAGAGAATTTCGCAGGAAAATCTGGAGTTCATTGCCGCAGGGTTGGCGCGCAGACCCACGGCAGTCAGCGCAACACTGACCCACAGCAGGTTCGTGCAAGCGATGTGCGCACAGCACCCTAGATAGCCGGCCTTCGCTAACCTTTGAATGCATGCATCTTATAAGCGTTAGAATACTGAGCATAAACTGACAGTAGGTTTATTTTTGAGGCTGGGAAAACACTTACAGACCTTTGGGGCACGGCCCCATTTCTGTTACAAACTGATGTATTCACTTACTTCAGACAGCTAAATTTGTGCACCTTACAGATAATCCATATACAGAGCTTACTGTTACCAGAAGTACCACAGGGACAGTCAGGGGAGGTTTTTTAAAAAAAAAAAAAAAAAAAAAAAAAATCTAAAAAATTGACACAGACTGCCAAGCCCCCGTTGCTTGTAGAGTATTTGCGCGTTTGTTGCACACTACAAAAGCTCTCACAAACTTCCATCTGGTACCAATCACGTTGGCTAAATAAAGGGAAACCAAATTTGAAAGCAAGCAGTGCCACTTACTACGCAGCATGTCGTGGTATGCGTTATCAGCAATGGAGAAGATGTGGGGAGGAGCCTCCGAGCGCCTCTTGCCTTTGTATGCGGCAACGACCTCCGACTTGTAGACAGGCAACCACTTATAGGGATTTATAGTCACGCAGAATAAACCAGAATAGGTCTAGAGAGGAACACAAAACAAGAGTGAAAAAAAACACTCAAAGGATGCAAAAAAAAGTCTTGGTTAACCAGGCAGGATCTGGTATTGCCAGCTTCTGATTTGAGTTTGAATTCTGACTTGAATTTCAACCTTTGATCTGAATTTCTAAAGCTACTGGACTGCTAAGTGACTTCCTATTGGCAATTGATATCAAAATTACAGATATTAAACAGTTTTGCAAAGGGGGACAAGTATTTTCAGGATGACAGCCAGAAACAGAAAGAGCCCCTTCAGGAAAACAAAGAGTCAGACATAGGTCTATTTGCTGCTTTTCTGCCTCGCTACCCCACAAGAGTGGTTTCCTCTTGGAATCAGTCATTACGAAGGGAAAAAAAAGTCACAGCTTTCCCGAACTCCATTCTTAGGAGGAGAAGCAATCTCCCATTATTAATTCGATGTGAGCACCTTGGGGCAATTTCTGGTGGGTGTTCAAAGAGAAAACAACTTCATAGAGTTATTCCCCCAAGCTGTGGAGCTTTTTTCAGCTTTTGGAGAAACACAGCTGGTAAAAATCTATCTTTGTAGTCGCTCTTTGGGCTACCTACATCAGTTAGCTGGGGCTGGGTTGTTCTGAGGAAGAATGAGTTTCCCCAGGGAACTGGTGGTAGCTAGTAGCTTTTCAGGTACTTAGTCCAGGTTGAAGCAAAAATCTTCAAAGAAACCCAGTTATTATATGGGCACAAGCACTATGTGCACATAGATTAATGAGCTCAATTACATTCTAAAAGTTTCAGGTGAAATCCGGGTGTCTTCCCCTAAGAATAGCATTAGGACCTGCTCCAGAATGGCCTTGGCGTAAGTCCTCAGTCCTATTTTCTACAAGGAAAAGAAAAACCCCAACCAGTAAACGGATTAAGGCAAAGATGACAAATTTAATTTTCTACCTATAGCGATCTGCAAGCAAAGCTATGCTTTAGGCTGTACATGTCCATACAGGGGTTACTAGAGAAATGCAGAAAACGTTTAACAATCAGAATTTAAATGGGAAAAAGTTGGATTCACTCCTCTGATGAACACCAAAAACCAGAACAGGGATTGGCTAGAAAATCTATAGATTCCCTGACTGATTTCAGACACAACTGAATGCAGCAAACTGAGAGCAGAAGTTTGGCCTTATAAAATTAGATGCTACTGAAGCTCGTTCTGGTGCTGACAGAAATTATGTTAATGACGTCATGGGGAAGATAAGGACCACAGGAAAAGGCCAGAGCGAAACAAGACAGATGTCAGCGCTGAGATGAAGGGAATAAAATTACTGAACTAAAGATAGAAAGGCTCATACTTAAAAGGAGTTATGTGTGTGCTCTAAGCTTGAGGCATTGTTTCTTAACAAGGAAATCTCCATGGCTGGTATTGGCACGGATTAATATTAGGAGAGGAAAAATAAATGAGGTCTCCTCAATGCCTTGATTGCTGAAAATATGACACCCCTCTCCTAGGCAAGCAAACAAAACCAAAGAACCAGACACCATCTAGTTCATTCAGTTTCATCTGCCCGTATTCAGACACGAGCCCGCTCCAAGCAACTTCTTTCCTGAAAAGATGAACAAGACCCTCAGTTTTGTGACTTATCAAAGTTGTAAACTGAATATGGAGAACACAACACGTTCAAACATGAAATCTGCACTTGAAATAAAGATTTCTAAATATACTTTTGTAATGACCCTTACATAGATCATCCAGTTGCTGTAGCGCTTTCTCAGATTGTACAACACAGACGCCTCGTTCAGATGGGTCAGCATAGCCATGTCCTCAATCATGTCAAATTTGGGAGGGTTCATTGACTGCACATCGTCTTCTTTTATAGTCATGGTCTGCAAAGACAAATAAGTAGAGCAACACTGGAAAACACTGCGATTTTCTGTTGGTTCACCCACCTTATAGGAGAACATATTTTTTTTTCCCCTGCAGAGGGAAGTCCTTCAGCTCAAACCCAGCCTGCGTACATAATACCGTTTGTTTTCACAGCTATCAGAAGAGCGGGGGAAGGCCAAGATGGTAGAAGTAAGGAGCATGGTGGTATGGCTGCAAAGGGAGCCACGGGATTTAGCTACCTCTGGGGTCCAAACCAGAACTGGCTGGTTGCACACCTCTGGTCACAGGCCGCCCGCCGCCGTGCGGTGGCTGACGCTCCCTTACCCACCACCGCGTTGCTGGGTTTCCCTTGGTGGCTTTTCGTGTGTCATTCTGATATGGCGTCAGTTACTGGGGCTTCCCATTTGCGCCCTATTTCATGAAACAGGCAACTGATCTTAAACCGGGACAGGTAATTTCTGGAGCTTGCTGCTCCGGCCTTCTAGTCACGGATCAGACAAAACCGGTTTTGTACCCTTCCATCTGTCGTCTCCACGGTCACTTTGCCACCGCTGGTTTCTCTAATTTCAGCTTCAACGTAAGCTTTCTTTTCATCAGGAACCCAACATTTCTTCTTCCCTGTGAAATTAAGGAGACGGAGGATTCACAGCCTTGTGTCAAACGGTAACGCCGTGCCCAGCTAAGCAAGATTGCCGGGTTGCTTTTTCCGCACGAGCGACACAAAACCTCTGGGACCGCAGCAGATTGGCACTGCCGGGGAGCTGCCTGCCAAAGCAGAAGGCGTAGGGCTCCCAAATGTTGTCTCCCCTCTGAACCTACCACTTGGCTTCCTCTAGGTCCTTCCAGCACAAGGTGTCAAAATATTTCACAAATGCTGGCTAAGCCTCAGCCTCCACGGGAAAGCCATCATCATTATCACCAGTGTGCAGATGGAGGAACTGAGATCCAAGCCCAAATTAAGGCGTTTTTGCTAAAAAGTCACACAGAAAATTGCAATCTGAGCGAGGAATTCAGCCCACATTATTTGCTTGCCAGCTATCAGACTTAACCTTATGCCTGCACATTCTTCTGAGGTTGGTCTTGAAAAACAGCAATTTTAATAACTCGCATTGAGTTATGTATGTGGCTTTTTAGAGTTTGGAGTAGCGGCACTAGACTTTAGGTCTTTAGTTACAGCAACTACTCTGAATAGCGAAATGCTGTGGTTATTGGTGTATTTATACTTACTACTACACCTCAGGGCTCATATAAATCCATTTCATGAAAAATAAATTATGGGAAACTAAAAGCCAACATCAGATTTTCATACAGCCTGCAAATGAAACAGATGTACAGGAACAACATAACGAGACATCTAGTCAGGCCACAGAATCTCTGACATTACAGGAACATCGACGTATGGCGTTTTTCTTCCAAACGGACAAAGAAGTGATCCCCTCTTTAGCAGAGCAGTACAAATATGCCTTGCTTCTAAATCTAGTTAATTACTTACTTACCCTAAATTGATAGGTTATTTCTATTAAGTACTGACTGGGGGGGTTTAACAGCTTTGCAGAATAAAGAAACCAGAACTTGGTTGAACCAGCTACCTCAAACAGCAGCAGCAGCAGCAGCAACGGAGGCTTTGCATCCTGCTTTGCTCTGCATTCCCACAACTATGCTTGGGTATAACCCATATCCCTCTTAACCAGCCACTGTCAGCATAAAGGGTACTGCGACTCACCGTCAAAGGCCACGGTCTGCGCCATCATCAGCTCCCTCTCACTCTTTCGGAGGAAGGGAGCAGCCTCCCCGAATTCCGACATGTCCATCATCTTGGCAAGGGTTCAAGGTGGCACAGCTCAAAGAGGAAAAAGAAAGGGACCTGGTCTACCAAAGAAATGGGTGGGGGAAAAAAAAAATTAAAAAATGTATTTCGTGGACGATCTGAGGCAATGCAAAACACTCAGCACAATGTGCCAGGTGGCTGATCAAAGTGATGATTAATTTGAAATGCAAATACCTAACACAGATTTGGGGCTAGACTGCACCCTTACTTAAATCCTTCCCTGGCTCAGCTTATTTAAAGCCAGCCAGATCCTGTGTGGCTCAAAACCTCGACATGGGTCACAGTTACCTCCACGGGAGAATTTAATCTCTTCTTTATGGCACCAGCAGTGCTTAAGAGCAGGAGATAAAATGGACCACTTGAAGCTGTGATTTTAAAAACCACTTAGCAGGGCGCCTGTTCTGGTCCCTTTCAAATTCGCCTGGAGCAGGCCTATGATCTCCAGCACATTTCCCTGGGGCCGTGCCACTCGGCCACTTCAAGCATCATCTCAGGCAGGCGTTTTCTGGGAATCATGGAGCAAGTCTTCATTGCTGCAAACTGAGAACTGCTGCGAGGGTGTGCTTACACCCTCGGTGCGGCTCCAGGGACACATGCCCACGCTCGTGCTGGAGAGAGCCAGCGCTGGAGCTGGAAGAGCTCTGCTACCTGCAGCACACTCCTCTGATCGCACAAATTAGCCTGTTTTAGAAGAAAAAGAGGACTAACACGGCTTGGGGAGGTCCTGTGCTGGTGCAGCTTCCCAAGGTGCTGGTACCTCCGACTTCACCAGCCTGGGCATCCCCGTGCAGCAAGGCAGGGCAGAGGGCAGTGTATCTGCAGTATTGGTGCAAGGGCTTCATAGTTTTTTAGATTGATTTGAGCTTATCAGTCCAGCTTAATACCTACACTTGTTTTCTCAAATGGCAAGGCCACAGTCTTTAGGAGCCTCTTATCATGAAAGAGAGGGCAGGGGATGTAGGCATGAGACCAATTTGCTGGGTTTGTACTGCCAAGCAATTAATTTGATTGTTATGTACTCTCTAAAGTGATCATACAGATATGCTTTTATTTATAATTTTTTTTATACACACACATATGTAAAATACTCAGGGTGTTGTGCAGAGAACGTCTAAAAGAAGTTCCACTGCTAAAAGGCGTACACACACACACACAATTTAAGAATTTCAGATTTTTTTTTCTTTAAAGTCAAGACACCATTTGATTACTATTCAAAGCTGTACAAGTGACCCTCAGATATTACCTCTTCCATTATTGTATTTACTGTGCAATATCCAGAGCAGCTGGATAATTTTTCAAGAGCCATATCAAGACAGACACTGTAGTCTTTCAAATTTCAATTCAGTTTCTTTCTAACAAAATCCTGGTAGGGATAAAAACTTTTCATCAACCAAGGCAAGGTTTTTTTCAACACATTCCTCCTGGGGAATTTAAAGCCCTAAGACAGTAGAGCTGCCAAGCATTTTACATTCAGCCCTCTCCTGCTGCTGCAGTACAAGCTTGAGACCTTCTGTCTTGTTGCTGTAGAGCAAAAACTTTCTTCCTCAGAACTAGCCTTAACTTTTTTCCTTTTTAAAGATTAAGGGCCTACATAAGCACAACTATCGCCAATTTATTTAACATCATCTGAGCTGACCAAAATTCCCAACTGGAGGCACAACTCAAAACGAGCATGGCAGAGTCTGTCTCCCACGGGGAGTGTGTCTTAGCTCTGGGGGAGCAACGGAATTACATCAGTTCACACATTTAAACAGAACAGTGTTAGAGCATGTAAGTGTCATTTCACATTAAACGTGCAAATGCCAGAGGAGCCACCCCAATGTTAATCTCTAGGACTCAGGACAGATTCTCACAAGTCCTAATATACACTAAAGTGCTCTAAACCACTTCTGCGCAACCCAGCTCCATTTATAGACCTCTTAGGGACAGTTACTCAGCTATCACCTTCTTATCTCTCTTTTTTCCCCTGTAGCTATTCAGAGTGAACCACCACGGCAAGCATGTTACAGTGTAAAGCAGCACTCCGGCAGCTGGGAGAGAATCCCCTTTTCTTCAACAGCCTCCCGTGCTTGGAGGTACAACAGAGGTCAGAGCCCAGGCAGCGCAGACCTCACGGGTGCAGAGGACTCAGTGAGGCAAATCCATTGCCAGATACGAGAAACTGGAAATGTTGTTTAGTTTATGGTCGTAGAATTATTTTTAAAAGGCAGTATAGTCGGGAAAGACAAGGCAGAGCTAAAGACGTTCTCTTTCCTTTCAGTCCGTTCTAGCTAACAACAAAAAGAGCCAGCCCTTGTATATGAACTTTGGAACATCCTGGAAAACACCTACTCCCTGCAGAAAGCCAATATTGTTACACACAAAGTTAAGTGGCATGCCCAGCACTACCAGCAATTTGGTGGTGCATTCAGACTTGGAAAGGAGAGACCTCATCTGTCTTTGCTGGGGCTGTTGGAAGAGCTACTGTGGTGCTAATGGCTCATCCACAACAGCAAGGAGAGCAGGCATCGCCTGAAAGGGAACCCAGTAATTCCCCAAGGGCTGTCACTCAGGTTGGATTAAAGAACTCCTTGGACGAACGAGCTGCTTAAAATTGCAAACTGCCTAAGCCATCACCTCTTGCAGATGATGGAGAAGACAGAAAATATGACTTGCAGGTACTGGCTAATCAGTCCACCCAGACGCATAATTACAAGGGACCTGACACTTTCCTAAGCCGTTATTCTAGCTGGCTAAACAAACGCGCTGATCTTAGAGAAGAAACGTGTCATCACCATCCTAGCATTCAAGCAGCATCCTAGGATGACTAAGATAAGCTCTATGTTTAGTGATGCTACTACGAAAACCTTAAGCCATGTGAAAATCTTAGTCCCATCAAAACCACGGTACAGCGTTAGAGCGCAGCTGGCTACCCGCATTTAGAAGTGAGAGAGGCTGGTACTCACCCTGGAGAGCACACAGAAAGTGTCGCGACTCCGCCTGGTCCAGACTTTATATGCCCCTCTCTCAAGGTCACTGGTGATAACTGTTTAAAGGCATCAGCAGTTTTCCTCCATGCCTATATTTGTCCGCCGGATCCCAGGTGAGGAGACAATGCCCGAGGAAGGGACACGTGTGGCTCTGCCCTGGCGAAGGGGGGGGGCAGGAATGTCAGCGGGGAGCGGCGCGCTCCTCGCCGGCCGCCCCTCGCCACGCCATTCTTGCTCCATGACTTCATGGAAGAAGCTTTTCCTGCCTCTGTGTTTTCACAGGGGCAAGTATTGCTTTTCCAAGTGCCTCAGAACTTAATTATTACGGGCTTGGGGGGGGTGGGGTGGAAATTAAGACTATTCAGGCATAACTCCCCTAGAATATGAGAATCAAAGCTTCTTGCACAAGGGACAAGTGATTATAAAGGGAATTTGGTTATGTGAGCCAAACTGCCTTCAAGCAACAAAGCTGGGATGCGAGTTCTTACATCCCAGTCAAGCACTTTAAATCCCTTTCTTGGGCCCCAGAGGTTTAAAAGCCAAGCCTATAGGCTCAGGTTTGGGATACACAGGTATTCCCCAGTTTATGAATAAGACAAGACAGTGAAGAAATTTAAGAATATATTGATTCTGCCTGGAAAGTGAATCACAGATAATGAACAAAGTAGGCATCAATTTTAGTGAGTGCTTTGTTTCAGGAAACTCATTTATGAGCCCGAGTTTAGGCCACGTCTGGCCTTCCTATCGCAAACTCATTTTTCCTGTAAAACAAGCACCATAAGTAACTCAGGTCTCATTTCACTTCAACCCGTAAATAGCAAAATAACTGACACATACAGATTGATTTGCTTTTACGGGCATGGGTAGATATATAGGTTTCCTTTGGTTCTGACATAAACTGAATATAAAAGCACAAAGGAAAATAAATATCGTGGATAATGCTTGTTGGCCACAAGGGAAGACAATATATTAGGGCTTTAGAAAACTCAATTCCAAGGAAGCAAGGGGGAGCAGGGAGGGAGTTTATCCACAGCTTCATTGAGTTCTTAGATACCCACAGGAGCAAGTGGTTTGGTTTGTGACCAGGCAAGAAGAAAAGTGTTTGCATACTGAGTCTGCTATTTTTAAAGCTGTTGTCCTAATGACCGGACAGTGACAGGTTGCACAAAGTAGGTTTGCAATAAACGGAGGAATTTATGGAAGCGATAGACTGGGAGACAGGAGATTGATGTGGCAGGTCTGAGGATCTGAGTGCTTTAGTAACCTGGTATTTTTAGCATTTGGGGAATGCAACCAGGAGCCAGAGAATCACTACTGCTTTGCTAGGGACATGCCCACCTCCAGACAGCCTTAAGCTGAGGAGAGGGCCCTCTGCTAAAGCTAGGGGTGAAGCTTTTGGTCCTGGTCTGGATACATCTGTGAAAGGAACCTGCGCTCAAGCTGAAAGCGAGCGGTGTGTGTCACGCTCCAGCCACGACTGGCTGTTGCACTCTTCTCGCTCCTTTCCTTAAACCAGCATCGCTTCCCACCCCTCCCAGTCTGCTGCTTTAGAGGTGCTCGGTGCCCCGCAGCACGGATGTACGTTGATGTTGGATCCAGTTCATCAACTTTTTTCTTTATATCTGGCAAAAAAGAAAATAGAGCTAGTGATGTCAGCTGCTTAGGTGAACAGTGAGTGATCATGTAAAGCTCAAGCAGGCGCTCCTGATCACATAATTTGAAACAAGGTAAATCGCATGCATCACCAAGATTTATGGATGCTGTTAATCTGCTGTGAAGACTGAGAATATGATTATTTCATGCCCTGAGGGTATAACGTGCTGATACTCTCTCCCTCCTGCTTCTCTCTCATATTGCCAGTAGCTTTACTTCTAAACACAATACTCCCATATACCGCCTACTTTGCTTAGAAGAAGGCATCTTTTTACAAATACGCTGTTATCACTTACATTTTTTCTGCTCTGCAAATATTCAGCTTTCATCAGTCCTGCATGAACACTACAATCTTGCTCCCACGCCTCCCTTTTCTTTTTTGGGGCTGCAAACAACTGCTTCCGTAGCTGACGCCAATGCAATTTCAATGCTTGGGTCGCTTAGAAAGGGACACAGCCAGCACTGGTTCAGACATGATCAATTTATTTCCCTCACTAGCCTGATGTGAATTGATACTGCACATGTTATTCCTGCCTTTCTGGAGTTTATTTGCTTTCTTTTAATACGAACCAGAATTTGCAGCACATTTCCCCTAGATTAAATTTGTAACAGTGACAACCAAAGACATTCGTCTCTCACAGGGGCTACTTTTAGAAAGGTTAATGTGGTCACCGTTTCTAGGGAAACAAAGGACTTTGATAAGAAGCCCTTGTGACTAACCTATTTTTAATAACATTACATATTGGAACGGAATGCAATAACGTTTATCAGCTCTAGACACAGATAGTGTCAATAGTGTAGTCTTATATAGAAAGGTTGGCATCTGGGATCTGTAAAAGCCCAGTTATGAACCGTCTCTATTTTCTTAGAAAAACAGATCGACCAGCCAGCTGTGTTTTGACAAAAGCTGGCCTTTAGACTACTCTTAATAAAATGTGCACTGTAACAACCTGTCACTCCTGAAAAGCAAGATCAATGAGATAGGAGGACACTAGTTCAAGATATAAGATGCTTGGAGAAAGTGTCCTCTGAGTCAGGATCCTCTGCACTGCTCCATAAGCAAGCTGAAAGACTATCCCTCCACGAGATGCATCTAAGTGACTGTATCTAAGAGACTGAGAAACTATTAGTTACCCTGGGGTTTTTTTTGGTCACTGGTCCCTGCTGCTGTTGCAGTCTCCGTTTAAAGGAGAAATGGGAAAGAGCCAAAATGATCTAGTCGGATGCTCTTTGAAAGAGAAAGGTCATCCACGTGGGAATAGCTTCAGCATAAGAAAAAAAGCGAACATCGTACCCAGCAGCAAATCCAGGCCCATTCTGTACAAGGGGATGTATTTTCTCTTGTGAAGAATTATGGTTTAATTCTTCAAGCTGTTGATGCCCCAAGGAGAAATTGGAGGGGAAGAGAAGCTTAGCTTTAAAAATAGTTGTGCTCTGCTACATCTCTAAAGGATGAGAAAATTGGCACTAAACAGTACATTTAAAGTGTGTTTATGACAGCTAGATTCGCATTATTAGAACTGGATATCTTCAGGCTTCTGCAAGGCTTTGTGCTCCCCCTGCTGCAGTGCACACACTCGGCAGTGGACACAAGCGTCTGACACCTGAAGACGTATCGGGAGCTTCTGTTCACGCTCCTTTCAGAATCATCATTTTAAATAATTTCCTCCACATAATTCTTTGCTGGTAGCTACTGTGTGGTGTGATAGTATAAAGGAAATTTAAATTTCTCTATGGAAAGCATCTGCTTTCGTGCAAACATGCCTGGGGAAATAATTTCTATGCCACCAAAAATGTTTTAAGTGCCTCTTAAGCCACTGAAATCCATGATCTATTGCTGTCAGTATGCAGACCCCTGAAACAGAATACCTCCTTCCTGCTTTGAACAGCTTGAAATCACCAGTGACTGTGGATAATTAACGCACGAAACCACAAGAGGAGGGTAGCCGGCCTTATTAGCTGGGTAGCACACAGTGGCGCCCGTCCCTCGGACACGCTGCCAGCAGGCCCCCGCCTCTCATCCCGTGCCAAGCGCCGAGCTCCGGGCTGCGTCGGCACGCTCCCCTCCTAACCCGGGCTAGAATAATAAACATTTCAGAGCTGTCATTGCTGCCTCTCCCCTGCTGACATTCGATCATTACGGTATCTTAAGAACGTTTAAATAGGTCAGGGTTTTAATGGGAGAGCTCGACTTCTGGGAGCGAGATGGACAGCGCTTTGAGAGCAGATTAACAGCGCTGATAAATCAATCTCAAACTGACTCACAGCCCTAAGAAAAATAGGAAGGTGAAAACAGTAAAAAGTGAGTCTAGTTAAATAAATGGTCTCAGCTCTTCGGCTCTGGAGAGGTACCGGGGAAGGGAAAGGAGGTTTTTGTCATGTGCCTTCTTACTCTTCTCTCTCCAAAAGCTGACATTCCCCCATCTCCTCTGTGAAAAGTTTTCAGTCTCCAATAATCTTGAGCACCCCACCCTGCCCATCAGGTCAGAGAGTATATAATGGCATGTTTTCAGAATTGCTGTGCACCCTTTTCCCAACTTTCACATATCCTGATTGCCATTAGTGAGTTTTAAGGGTTTTTTTCCCCCACCTTGAACTGCTCTGCATTATCCATAACCACTGGGGGAAGGCAAGGAGTTAAAAGCCCTAGTAATGCATGTAAGTAGTTCAGGTTAATCTTTTCAGTATTCATTAACTAAGCATTTATTTGCACAGCACGTCATTAGAATTACCGTAGCCCATTCAGCAATTTAATTATGCCCTTTTGAAGCTAATAGTCAGAAGTATTTCAGCCTTGATCAATGCAGGGGGAAAAAAAAAATCCATAAAGGTCTCTCTAGGGTTTGTATTACGCAATCTGGCTTCAAAGACAGGGTACTTCATTACCCGACTCCAGCCTGTGACTGTGATGCACTCTCTCTCCTCAAGCAGCCTGAAAACCACATTTCCATTTCAATAGGCAGCACTGCCCTAAAATACTCCTAGGCCTTCAGACATAACATACTCTAGCTCCCGGTGCCAAGCTCCTGCAAGACAACTTGCCTTTCTTTACCTTTTTTACATTTCAGCTTCAAGGATTTGGAGCCTGCCTTTCAGGTATGGGCAGAGGTGGGTACAGTCCTCGCTGATCGCCTGGTTTTGCTGCTCTGGAGGTTTATTTTTCAGAGGAGGTGAGGGGGAAAGAAAGGAAAATATTCATGCCTTTTTAGACACAAGTGATTTTTTCAATTTTTTGCTTCTGTAACTCTCTGAGTCATAACTCGACTTTCTGTCAAGGATTGTTTGCTATCTTGTGTTTACCTTATGCCACCTACAAGCTATACTAAAAAAATGCAACAACAGTTTAATTGTTGGAATAATTGCCATGGGGGGATACTTTATTAACATTGCAAGTGCCGACAGAATAAACCCAATGTGATTGGCACGACACTAAATAGCAAGAAGGCACCACAGGAAGCAGAATGTGCGAGTTTTTCAGCATTTACATTCTGTAAGCAAAGACAAGACACTGTTTCTTTCCAAGCACAGCTACGCCGAGCTGGTCACCTCCACCAGGAAACACAGTCAGCAAAGCTCCTTGGAAAAATAAGGCCAGTTTTTAAAGAAAATCTATTTCCAGAGGTGTTACTTTCTGCCATGAGCTTGAAAAAGCACAAGTCTGTGCTTCTCACGTGGTCTAATGACTCGATGCTTCTTGTCAGTCAAATTTAAACATCTCCAAAAATGGACATGACATCCTTCTCTCCAGCAACAGCATTCTGGAGTGACTGGCTGGTGTGTGCATGTAAATATATATATAAAACCACACACATATATATTTATATGTCTGTGTGTATATCTAAACATATATAAAATTATATATGTGTATATACACATGTGAAAACAAGTTTATTTCCTAGCCTCTCCTCTCCCAGCTATGATGCTCCATGCTTACAGCTTAACACTAGCTAAACCAAACTTTTTCCCTGGGAGAGCTGCCGATCTGATCCTGCGAATCGGCGCTGTACTGCAGCCGGGCCGCGGGGACCCCGCCACTGCTGCACTCCCCCCCTTCGCTGCGCCAGGCTCCTGCTGCCCAGGCTCAGCACCAGCGAGACACAGAGGCTGACACCAGAGCCGAAATCCCCCCACCAGCAAAAGCCCCGAAGCATTTTAGGCTCAGCCTCTTTTCTGCACAGGGCATTTTTGTTTTGCTGGATGAGCGCATCACGTCTAACCCTAGATTAGTTTCTGAAAAGGCACGGCAGGGCGAAGTTGGAAAGGGGTGAGCTGCAGCACACACTGGGCTGCTGCAAAATCCCACCGCTTCAGCGCTGTTTGGGGAGGGCAGAGACAGGAGTGCTGAGACGCCAGGAGTTACAGGAGAGAGGGTTGGAGAGGCCACGGTGAGAAAAGACCATGCTGGACCCCCCCGAGAAACCCGCGGAGCCCTTTTGGGAGAAGCTGCGCTTTGCGTCTAGACCAAAACCCACCGAGAGACCATCCCCAAGATCGGCTGGGCATTGCCTCTGTGGAGGAGGACCGCCTTTGCCACAACAGTGAGCAGCAGCTGAGATTTCCAGTGAGGTTACAAGCATGACTCCCTTTAGAGCCACATCAGCTCCCCAGCAGCAGCTAATCCTGTTGTAACAGAGTTGATTTTAAATTTCTTTTTTTTTTTTTTTTTTTCAAATTGAAATACACATTTTGTCTTTATAGGGGAAAATAATGAAGGAGATGGGGGGGGGAGTATCAAATTATATGCATGAGGCTTATTGCACAAAGCCAAAGTACCTGCCACATACACAGTTTTACGCACTTCAGTCGCACACAATGGTCTAGAAAAGAAAAGGGAAAGAAGAAAAGAAATAACACATCTGGTATGATGATGCAAAGCTAGATTGCTCTAAAAACACTGCACAAGAATGGGAAATACAACCTGCCTCAGGGGGAGCCTCTGAAGCTTTACTTTAAATACTGGTAACTCAGCAGCATGAAAACACCAGAGCGCTCACTTGACAGGACCACCAGCCCAGTTGATTAACTTGTTAAATTTTCATCAAAACTCACTCAACAGAAAGCCTCAGGTTTTGATCTATCCACTGTGTCCCACAGAAGCTTCTCACCAGCAGCTCCATCTATTCAAACCTGGTCACCAAAAGAGCATTTTGGAATAGCCTTGATTGAAGACCTGTTGCTGTACTGCCCTGTGGATGCAGACTGATACTCATCTCACGTCTCCAGATGCTGCTCTGCAGGTCCGGTGCCTGTGCCTTGCCTCTGCCAAAGGAGAGAACGGGATCCTAACAATAACTGCTGCAGGGCAACAAAATAACATTTTTATTTATATAGCTATAGAAAGATGTATTTTTTTTTTTAAGTCATCACTGATGTTTTTCAGAGAATCCAAATTTACAGCAGAAGGCTTAGCTGCAAAATTTAACACAGAACTTTGACAAAAAGATGGGCTATTTTGGGATATGAAAATATGCTATGGAAAAAAAGAAAAGCAAAATGTATTCTTTAAATTGGATTATTCTGCCTCTTGCCTGTCAGGATATATTGGTGTTGGTGGAAATTCTGGTCCTTCTTGTTGTACTGCAGTTGATGAACAGGGATCTCCCAGAGCAGAAAAATCTCTCCACCCGTCCTCACCCAAATGTGCTCCAGAACCACAGAGAAGGAATTGCAGAGCTTATGTGCAGATGATTTCCATTGCATTGCCAGCATGGTTTGGACACCTACATTCATCCATTACTGACACACCTTTATACTTCAAGATCTGCAATGTATCCATCCTCAGAAAAGAAAAAAACCCAAAATTAAAAAAAAAAAATCACTGTGATACAGAATTACTGACACCTTTCTAGGAAAGGGAAGCTGACTGAGGCAAAGGTAGGGGCTATGTCCCTATAAACAATGAGGCATTTAATTCCCACTGCTTTCTCTGTGTGGAGTTGCAAAGCTGATTACCTTCAAAGAGGGACTAAGCAGCCTGTTCGTGATCTCACTGTTGCACCAGGAAAAACCACCAGGCAATAGGGCTGTAAGAATTTGGCAGCACCCTGGGAGTCAGAGTCCCACTCTTCTCCATGGGGAGACAGGCCTCTCACCAGATGGGTCGTCTCTTTCACGCTTACTTGGTTTAAAAAGGTAGGAAATTTACCCACGTAAAAACTAATGGCAAGTCGTTCCTGCCCGACCGGTTTATTCTGAATCAAGAATGAGAGGGGCAGATTTTAGATACTGAAATTATAAGGACTAATAGCACTAAGTGGCACTATTGTTCAAAACAGAATAGGTAGATGCATTCAAAGATAATAGCAATGCCCATTATGTTTCAAGTTACACCTCAGGGAAATTTGGCTCACTCTTCATTGGGCACAGACTTGAATTTTAGCTGCTTGCAGCAATCGGAAAACTATCCTGAGTACACCTGAACTACTTACAGTTTTCTATTGCCACACAGGGTGTCTGTGCCTTGGCGTGAAAAAAGCATGCAAATTGGAGTATAAGACCAATCAGTAGAATTTAGTTCAGTAACAGAAAGAATCAGAAAGCAGATGTATAGATCCATTCCCCAGAAATAATAAACCAAACACTGTTTAAGACCAAGTCCTACAGTGGGCATCAATTCTATCCCATACTCATGCAACGCAGACAGGTCTTACTGATTTGATCACAGTGTACAGATAAAGTTCAAAGAAAAAAACCACCCAAATACTCCCTTAACCAGAAAGGACACAGTCTTTCAGACTACAGCTTCAAGATGTGTTTTAATGAGCATTAAAAAAAGCCAAGTTGTACAGCTTATGGAAAGGAGGTTCCAAAAGGACTAACGAAATGAAATCTTCCACTCTTCCTACTCCCCACACCACAGCCTGTTTGTTAGCAGTAACAACGTGTGACATGTCACACGGGGCTCTGTGAGCTGAGCTCCAGACCTCTGACACTAAATCACTGATAAAGCCGTAACATGGAAAAAAGGGCCGTCCAAGCCCCCTCACAACAGCCAAGCTCTGGGAGTCAGTCGGGTTAAGGCAGGCGTTGCTATCTCCATTAAGTGTCTCCCACCACCCTTATCAGAAGTGAAAAGGTATTAGCGAAGGAAAGACATTTTTGCACAGCGCTCTTCCACTGGGCCGGGTTCGTGTCTGACTTCCACTGGGCAGCCCAGCGGCCACGGGACGAGCGAGGAGAGCACGTGTGTGTGAGGGCACGCGTAAGGACCTCAGCCAGCCACGGAGGCTGCTCGTAACGGCGTGCGTTCAAAGAGCAAGCCACATGACAATCATTCAGCCAAGCCTCAACATATTCATATAGTTTAATTTTCCTTAGCATCACCTCCTCTCTCTCCCTGCCCTCACCTAAGGACAAGATGATGTAGGAGCTGGCCCGTAATCTCCCTCCGCACCATTCTCTTTTTGGACTTGAGGGAAGCGCATGGCAGAAGGAGAGGACCAGGAGAGCTCATCGCTTGTGGCCCTGCATTTACAAAACAAAAGACAACCATATATGGGCAAGAAACAATAATTAGCAGATATTGTTTCAATCTTACTCCTCCTTTATTCATTACTGTCTTCAAAGACAGCCCCTTCCTCCCCCAAAATAAATCCCTCATTGAAACAACAGGATGGACACATCACCTTGGATGTTTTTACAACCTGGCAAAACATATTAAGCACTGACATCTAATTCATCATTCTCAAGATTCAGCACTTGTCGTGTCTATCAGAATTTCTTTAGAGATCTGAAATAGCAAAAAAGGAATCCAGCACTTGCTAAGAGAGTATATTCCTAGCCACAAAAAAATAGGGCCCTTAAATAAAAGAAGAGCTGAAAATTCTGTGTGAGCTGATGATAGGAACAGATCATTAGTATTAAAAATGCAAATACACAGAGGATATACCATCCTCCTGCACCAACAGTATTTCTGATCAGTCAGTCTAAGTAAATCCAGTCCAGTATTTATGTATTCAACTTGAAGAAAAATACATACTAAGGACAGAATTACAGTTAGGAATATGACAACGATGCTGCCATTAGCCTCCAACCAGGCATCGCTGATCCAGGAAATTAAGAGATTAGATAAAAAGAAACCCAACTAAATTGAAATAAGAAACATATTGTTAGGGAGTCCAAAAAATCTTAATGTTGCTGTATAGTGAGGACAGACTGTGACTAAGGCATCTGAGTGTTTGTATTCCTGCAAGCTTTTTTAAAGCCGATTCCACCTTTCTGAATTCATTGAATGAGTAATCGCTAGCATTCATTCATTTTAACAGGCTTTTTTCTTTTCTCCCCTTCAGGAAGCTCCCATTTCAAAACGACTACACGGCGGCTGAAAGAGGAGCACCAGCTGGGGCTCCTGCACAAGATTTCTGGAGGAGCAGAGCGCCAAACAGCAGAGCGCTATTTTAAGGGCAGAGCTACTGGGGAAGCGTAAGACAACCAGTGGTCGCCAGCCCTCTAAGGAGGCTTGCACCAATTTTGCATGACTGGAGCCTCACAAAGCAGCCCCTTCCACTCACAGATTTGGCTTTTAATTTGCAGTAGAGCAACCAGCTTAGGGCTTTTTTTAAAAGGGAGAACACATACAAAGAAATAGTGCGAAGATCCTACTTTGAGACCTGCCAGCACCAAACTTCTGGTGTTCTCTGTGGTTCTGCCTCATTCCCCCCAGCAGGCAAGGTTTCAGTGGTATGGGGGACATTTCAAGCAGAAACATGCAAGCCACTCAACTCTTAAGCCATTTAACCTTTAAAGACTAAAGCTAAGTGACATGGTTAATCCACCAGTGAAAGTCTATGTGTGCCCTGTCTCCCCCGTAAGAATGGCATTTCAGCCACTGCAGAAGACTGATAATAAGTTGCATCATCTCTGATACCACGGTGGACCTATTTAAGAATTTTTAGGCTGGCTGTGCTCTATATGTAACATTAAATACAGCCATTGCTAATAACTTGGCTTAATTATTAGCCAATTTCTTCAGATACATGCAGGCAGAAGATTTCAATTATTTTTAATTATATGGAAAGTTCCAAGTGTCTGTTTTATTCCATTAAGATCATTCAGAACTCAGTAAAACCCGCAAACGCTTAATCCTTTAAATGACAGTTCTTAATTAATTTGAACTCAGGGTAATTAAAAGATTTGCAGATTGCAACAATCTAGTCCATTTTCAAAAGGCAAGCCTTTACATCTACTGCAAATGTGCTCTATTTTCTGTTCAGATTAAAGATTCAGCCCCTACTTTAAGTGCAAAAACCTCTTCAGCCTTAACAGTGGAATTACAACCGACAGCAGGTAATAGAGGTGCTCCATCGGTTTGGGCTCTAAGCTACAAACCATCTCTCGAGAATACCCAAGTCCACTGCTCCCACTTGCATGAAAATCTGGGCACCGGAGACAGGAACAAGAGCTTTCGCCAGAGCCTTTGGTGGTAACAGCCTTGGCTTAATCGCCCTCACCTACCAGTCACTTACCTGTTTGTACAGCACTGTTTGCAGGGGGAAACCAATGCCCAGCTCCGACAGCCACCCTGCAGCAAAATGAGGGAACTGCATTTGCTAGGTACCCCACAGAAACACTAGCTTCAGTGGGTAACCTCAAAAAGGAAAGATAGAACATTTTACTTTAAATTTGTAACCAACAAAAATAAGGCTGTGGTTACACTATAGATCTCTCCCCACCCACAGTTACTTTTGTCCTCACCAATCAATTCCAGTGATATTCAAGAAAGGGAAAGTGGCTCCGGTGACAGCCCTACAAGTCAGTAGCTGGCCAGAAGCTGGACTCTGAAGCTAACGTGGGCAAAAGCTGTTTTTCTCATATTCTGTGCACCAGAGCCTGGGCCAGCTAGCACCTCCGTAATTTCCAAGCCAGCATCATGACATGCTGCTTCCACCCTAGTGGAACAACCTACCCAGGGATGTGGTAGAGCCCCCATCACTGGGGGATGCGGTTTTAGGAGGCGATTGGACAAGGTGCTAGATAGTCTCAGCCAAGCTCCCTTTCCTACGAAAGGCTGAGCCAGATGATCTTTCGAGGTCCCTTCCAACCTGGGCTGTTCTGTTATCACTAGGGGCACAGAGGTGAGGAAACCGGGGTCACTTTTGCATATAGCAAAACAAGGGCTTAAGGAGGACAAAGGACCTGATCCCACATTGCAGAAGTTTTGCTGCTTTCAGTGTGCACTGCTTTAAATGCATGAACGTCACTAAGTCCTTGACTGGCATGAACACAGTTGGATGTTCAGCATGACACCTTCACACAGCTGCTGGCAATGAGCTTCCTTCATGTACAAATATAGTTAATGTATACAGCAATTGTTGGCTTGATTTCTCCATTTAGAGTGAGTAATGCATATAGCCATAGTAACCAGCTCCTGTCACCGCATCTTCCTTCTCTTCTGAAGTCAATCTATTTATGCATCGATCTGTGAAGAGGAGTTTACATTTCTCCTGGCTGGAAGAGGAGGTGAGGGAGACCTGGCTCCGCAGTTCTGCAACACACCGCAGAAGTGACATGGAGTGACCTTGGCTATTGTTCTGTAAGTGGTTTTCCAGCATGCCCCATGCCTCTGTTACCCACTTATCGACCCACTTGAGTCTATATAAACCAGCCAATATTCTCTTTTCTAAACAGGGTTATTAAAAACGCAACATCGATGTGCAGTAATATCTCTAAGCAAATTTCTCAGTCAAGGTATTAATAGTTTTATGGTGTTGAAAAACCATTTAAAAAGAGTTCATGGAGTTTCACAGCAAAATAGGTTTGTAGCTAGCATTCACAGCAGCATTTTGCCACCTAAAGGATCTTGAATCTGAGGACATTTAGCTTTTAATGCTTTAAAGATACAAGCATGCCAGAGCCTTTAGCACAAGATAACAAAATCCAGTTTTACTTGCCTAGATCAGCCTTTGTAAGTGTCATTACCCGAGTGCTGAACTCAAGTCTCAGATCTGATCTAAGCTTTATCCTTTTGTAAGTGGGTAAAAATAAACGCATCCTTTCTTACCCTTTATGGAGATGAAAACATTGCAAAGAAGTAAGTACATGTGTACTGTGAAGAATTGAGCCAAGCAGCAAAGATTACCCCAAAAGGACATGCCGTAAGTACTACTTTAGTTGTTGAGCTCTTTATAGTAAATAGTGCCGTTTTTATATAAAAATCAATGATTCAGAAGGTAGCTTAGAGTACAGACCCATTCCTGGAAGAAGGGAAAATCCTGCCTCCTTCCCCAGAAAGCGATAAAGAGATTACAGAGACCTTTGCATAGAGGAATAATACGTAGAGACTAAGAAAAAGCTCAAAGCTATTGTGATATTTTTAATTGTTACACAGTACCTTACTGAATGAAAGGGAAGCTGGCCATATGCATGAACTGTGGAAAGCAACTCATTTTAGACAGCAGTAAAACAGGTTTGACCTAAATTGTTGAGCTTAACTTTACCTTGGGCTACGCACAAGTGCAGAAGTTACCAGAACCCAGCTGGCATCAGTAGCCCACCGAACCCCTTAGCTTATCTCTAAGTTATGAGGCGTCATTGTAACTATCCAACAAAAAAAATTACCAGTTTGCATCAGTGGTATGAAGGGTCATTGTTTAATATTTCAGTCCAACAGAGCTCTCATCCAAGCACACGACCTTGTTAGAACCGACAATGTTTAATGAATCTGGGAGAAATCCAGGAAAATGTTATCACTGAACAACAGACAGAGACTAATGCCAGACTTCAGCTACCTGATTTAAAAATTTTATCACACTTCAACACTGCAATGAATGGAAAATACTTCCCAAAGATTAGCACCACTCCTCCTATCTCTCCTCTAGTCACTTTCTACCTTAAGTTTGAGAAATGGAAGAATTTTGGGGAGGCGATAGAGCAGGGGACACTCCAGTTTCTGTAATGCAAGCCATCCCACGCTTCCTGGCTTGCGGGGCAAAAGACACTCCTATGTCCTGCCTATCTATAGCTGTACGCTAATAGTATTTTAATTGCACACATCACATCCAATAGTAAAATTCTTACAGAACTTAAACTTTCCCTCTTACTGACATAAAATACCAGTTTTATCTCAACAGGATATTAAGAAGAGATAAAGGAGACGTAACTGAATGTCACCCTCCTATCAAACAACGAAGTCATCTCCTGGAGAGCTGCTGTACCTCAGGACTGGCACTGCCTGGGCTCAGCCAGGAGGCTTTTCACCCTCTAGCAATGGTCGTCTGCAATCCTCCTCTTGTGCAGACTTGGTAAGCTAATAAAATTTTATCTGCAGTTTAGGTCTAGCTTCTATCCTTTCTTCTCACCAACTCATGAATAAACATGACAGTTTATCATCAGGCCTTGAGTAGTTAGTTATAATAAACAAGGCTTGGGAGCAGAAGGGAAAGGGGGAAGGAAAAAATGTCATTTGCGTACTCCAGGCTTCAGAAATAGAACTAAAATTGGAGGCTGTGCAACCTCACTTCAGCACCTGCGTGCGTAAGCGCTCTGCTTCCAGTGATGTGATCAGATGCTATTTTTCCCCTGGGGGCTCTGCCTCATTCTGCATATGAGATAGGCCTGCGTGGGGAGGAAGGCAAAGTCAGGTGGTGAAGGAGACACTGCTGTCTGCATGTCCCTTTTCGCTCTGTTGCAGAAGCTGTCTTCTGTATGAGTCAGAAGTGGGAAAATGAAGATGATTTTAAGATCCAAGTAATTGCTTGCTGCATTAGAATGCCAGGAGGCTTCACCACGAAGTACCTGTGCAACAGCAAGCAAGCCATTTACACCAACCTTTAGACTGGCAACCACCAAAACTGGTTTTATTTTCTGTCCAACTGGGTTGAGATCCCCCGAGTTGCATGGAAATGCTGACTAGAAGTGCATGAAAGTACTGCATGTCAGGGCTGCGGCCAAAGCTGCCAAGAACCCTTCTTTGCAGCTATAGAAAGCATATCTGCGCATGCATGTATAAAGTGTTGTGGACTAACAAAGGGAGGCTTTCAACTTTTCACATATGGGGCCCCAAATTAGCAGTTTACCCCAATTTGCATCTAGATTCTCTGTTGGTAACGTGAAGGTAATTGTATGTAGATACCATAATGATAAGAACCATACAGCAATGAATGGGTGAGAAAGGGGCTACGCATTAGATATTGTCTTTGTCTGTTTAATAGCTACATATTGGCAAAGGTTCTTCACACCTACCCGAGTGTTCGAGCACAGCCTAAGCAGCAGCATGCGTTCGAGCAGTTACAAGCTGCAGCCATGTTCTGCTCACGCAGGGAGAGGCAGGAGCAACCCCTATTCTGGCACTCCACAGAGTCGAGTAGCCTGTTACCTCTCTGGGGGAAAACAGTCACCTTGGAGGGCAGCATGCATCAGCCAGCCCAAAGATTGCATGCTGTAAGCACACCATGCCTAAAAATATACGCCACTTCAAGCCACAGACATTAAACAGGTGAAGAAGTGACAACAGCCTCATGCAGACAGGACGCTGTTCCCCAGCGTATTAACACTCCCAGGCCCCCAATAAAAATGACAGTGCTCTGCTCTTGACAGTGAAAGGCATAAAGGCATTTACTTGGTCTTCGCAGAACACAAGCAAGGCAACAGCACAATACATTGAAGCATATTCTGAGGAGCTTTTCGGTGTTGAAGCAAACCGTTAAACTGATACTGAAACAAAGACAATAGCTTTCAGAGATTTCCTGCTGCCTTAGAAAGCCACCACAAAGAAGTTGTGTTGATTCACCTCATCCTGAAGATAAGTAAGAAAATCAAAGGCTTCTTTTAAAACCCAGATTCACTTCCAGTTGCTAGATACATGATAAAAATAAGCCAAAGATATTTTTCTAAGCTTTATCCTCAAGAGATAAAAAGAGAAACAATTAAGGTACTTGATATGACACATAAGCAAGCAGAAAATGCTCCCCACCCTCCAAGCAAGATTAAACAAAATATATTCTGAGTAGCACTGGATTGTTGTTTTGTTGGTGGTTGTTTTTTTTTTTTCCCCCGGGTCTTACCATAAGCCTCTGGTTTTTTAAATTACAATAGCCTTGTATTTCCTTCAACAGTTATAGGACATTCTGGCTGTAATGTAAAACACAATTGAAATGCAACACTTGAGTATCAATATAAGCAAATAATACACCCAGATAGATTATTCTGAAGTAAAACTGAGCCAAAACAACAGCTGCTTACTTACAAAATTAGTTTTTAATAACTTAATACAGCGCAAAACCCTAAAAGGCATTGATAGCTCAGTTACTCTGAAGAAGAAGATTAACTAATACAGTATTTGCTCTCTAATGTAAAGGCGTAACTATATATGGGGAAATCAAGGGCTAGCAGTCCCTGCTATGTGGGAGATCCCAGCAGTGCAATGTGCTCGTTCTCCATGCAGAGATAACCTTTTCAAAGATGTACTTTGGCCCAAAGAAACAGGATCCTACAGAATTTAATCAGCGCATATTAAGTGACAACCCACAGGCTGGAGTTAGAACAGAGACTCTGTATCACGAGCCAACCACATTAAAAGAAAACTGTAGTCAACTATTATACTACAGTAGCTTAGCCAAGGAAATCTGGGATTTTTCCAATCCTATCAATTTCTTTAGGATCTGGTGACACAATCCTCCCCTTTCCCTGCACTCTGCTCTCCTTTCCTTATCCCAGACCATTAGCAGTGCTGAGAACTTCCCACAGGAAAAAACCAAACAAATTGCACTGGCCATCTCCCCAGGCTCCCCATGTTGCAATGAGGAAAGTGTAAGCCACCTTCATCACATTTCTCAAACACTGAAGAGTTCATTTCTGATGCAGAGCTTTAGAAGGAGAAGATGTTTTATAGCCCTGCGAGCAAGCAGTGCTTTCAGAGTCCCTCTAAGCAACAAGAGCTACAATGCCCACCCCTGAGTACTGTATGTGTCCTTGGTTTTGTCTCTCCTTTCTTTAAGAGCCCCAGAGGCTTGTATCACATACACGCGTAGTATGCTACGTTCAGGACCAGGATTGTGTACTGACTGAAAAGATACAGATCATTCCCAAATATGCTTCAAGGTCCTTTGTACCTTCTTCCTTCCTGCTCCCATACACTAAATAAAGTTTTTCATTACCTGCTTTCCTCAAGGTTGAACAAAGGCTCAGCTATTCACCTAACAGCTTTGGATTCAGTTTGACAAGCGTAACACTACGCGTGTTTGATACAGCTAGGTTGAACACTTCCTATTGCCATTAAGACTTCTTGCCTCGACTGTGGCCAATTTTGTCCATTTTTCAAGTTAGGCCAGAGCCTGCACTGCAAGACTAAAGTTCTGTGCTAGGTGAACCCAGATTTCATTCCTCCCAGCCAGATGCCTTACCCCCAATGCCATATTTTTTTGTTTTTTGTTTCCTCAGTCAACATTGAGGATTCATGAGGCTAAAGGAGAAAGTCACTGCCCCACTAGCTTTGTTACATTGTTTTCCCTTTTTAGTGGTTTCTCCACAAACCTTCTGTTTAGAAGGGAAGATACTGGCAGAAGGAAGAATGCAGCATGCAGTGATGCTCTTACACGTGCCGCCTGGAAAGTGGGTAGTGGGGCAAACGCCACAGAAGTTTTAATAGACATAGGCCAGTAGACTTGTATATTTCCATTTCCAAAGACATCCTCAGTAAAAAAAGATCTATTGTTATGAGCAAAGTGGCTGCAATGTTTGCTCAAAACCCAACACAGCCCAACAATAATGGGTCAGGAAGACAGACTGTAAACACATCAATGGTAGCAACATAGCATATAAGGGCTCCTGTAATTCCCGAGCTTCCATTTTCAGACAGAAGCTAATGGCCATAAAAAAACCCCCCACGAACCAACCAAAAAAAAACCCAACCCAAAACAAATTCCACCTTCTAGACTCAAACTTGCATTTATAGCTCAGTTAGAAAGCCATGCAGGCATAAAGAGGAGACATGGAGAGTTTCTAATTGCATACACATGACGCTAACGCTGAGCATGAAACACATGCGCAGATCCAGATGGCTCTTCTTACTAATTCCCCTTTACAAGAACCATTCATAGTAAGACAAGATATTCCAGCTGACCACCAGCTCTTCAGCCAACACCATCAGTTAATCTCAGGTCAAAGGGCAACATGTCAGAAGGGACACGAGGTCACCCCTTAGGAAGAGTTTAACACAGAATATTGCAGCTCTGAGAACCTCAGTCATAGCAGATTCAAACAGAAGCTGGACATAAAAATGAGGATCATACTACCTTGTTATTTCCATTCTGAAATGGATGCCCTCTTTGATAAAGGTGCCTAAATTTCCCATCAGTGACCAGAACAATCCACACTGCCATTCAGGAGGTGGGGAAGCACCTTGCCCTGGTTGTCAGGCATGGTCCGGGACTACCAGGATATTTACATCAACAGCTATACAGTTTTTGGTGTGGCATAATCCAGCCCAACTAGTTATCCCTCATTTCTCTGTACTTCTAGGAAAGCAGCCAATTTAGATTGGACCGGGGTAGAGACACATGAATGTGTCACTGGGGATATAAAGCTAGCAGACTGTTCCCAATTTCATCACACTGCAGAAGGGAAATTGGTGAGAAAGAGTTGGAAAGGAAGCCTGTTTCAGACAGTGAACAAATCTGAAGATTTCCAAAGTAACCAGATGGGGATGCATGGAGGAGTTTGTTTATATATAAACCAACTTTGCAAGGTTGAAAGCATTTTTTGTGAAATAAGTACTTGCCTAAAAATACTTGATCTTTGGCTGCTAACAATAAACTCTAAGAAAAAGGAGCAGAGAACCTCTCCTTACATTTTCATAAGAACACTTAAACCAAACCTATAAAGCGAGCTGTGACAGTTTCAGTGGAGTTTGTCCTATTTTTGACCTGCACTTATTCCAGAAAAGTGCACTGCTAGAGAATTCCTGGAGAACTAGACACGTACCTCTGAATCAAGAAAATTGTAAGCATAAACAAGACATAAATCCTGGCCAGCAGTTAACACTTTTGGCACTGCTGAATGCATAGCATAAGTGGTTTTTATACTTCTTTACTCAATTTTATATTTTGTTTACACCATCTCTAAAGAAATCCTACTACTCACAGTCAGTACTAAATAACTCCTGAAAAATCTATCAAAGATCATATCAACTCTTCATTATATTGCTTGTTTTAAACAGGCTTACTTACCAGCACTTACATTTAGGATCACTTCCTACAGCAAGGCCATGCTTTCAGTTTGCAAAGCTCAAAAGTCCTACCATTTGTGCAGGATGTTAACTTCATCCTGGAAGTTAGGAAAATTCCAGCCAAAGTTTCACAAGCCTGGGAGGAAAGGGTCTTTTGCCTACATTAAGTTGCATGTGCTAGTACAAATACCACAGCATAGATAGTTTAACCACACCAATGAAAAAAAATGTTCCGTCTTGTTTATAATAGGGATAAGCATGGGGGAGGGCAACAACAGCATGGGAAGTGGGTCAAGAAAAGCTTCATGTTCCATCTTCTGTGCAGGCAAGGACGATCAATTGCACTTAATTCAAAAGTCAGAGTTCAATTCCACAGCTTGTTTTACCCCAGAGGTGGGAAAGACTCCACTACTAGATCCAAACAGCACACAAGAAAAGCTTCCTAATTTGAATACAAGACAGAGACATCACCAGGGAAGAGCAAGTGGTAGGCACTGTCACTTGGAATCAGTGGCAAAAGAGAGGTGGAGAGATGCACAAGTAGGGGAAAGTGAAAGCCTAAAATAAACCACTAGCAGGGGAGTACAAAAAGATCAAAGAACACAGAATAGGGACCAAAGAGAAGGGGAGCGGTAAGATGAAGACAACACACAACAGATGCTGAACTGGAGCATCAACTCCAAACTATTTACCATTTTGTTATCCCCAAAAAAGTACACCCAAAATGAACTAGAGAGCACAGAAAACACACTACAGAAAAAGAAATACTGTTTTTACAGCAGGATTGAAATAATGTACAAAGCTATACAGAACCACAAACTGAATGGAAAACTTCCTCTAGATTATGTAGAATAAAAAGGCAGCTACTTTCGTGTAAGAAATACTAGAGTGCCCGATATTGAGATGTGAGGTTGCTCTGAATTAAGACAGCTCAAGAGTCTCTGCACTTGTAAAACAGGCAATTGACAACCTGACATAACACACAGATAATTAAAAATCGACTCTATTGAAGAGCTATTTGTTGTGCTGGTGCCAGCACTAAATGAGGGAGCCTGTGGGGAAAGAAAGAAAAAAAAAAGTCCAATAGCAGATTGGATTCAGCATGTAACAAGAATATTAAAACCACACAGGGAACCTTATTACAGAACTGTTTTCAACACTGATAACATCAAAATGCCTAAAAGCAAAACCCCAGAACGCAGCTATTTCTCTGCATGAATTAAGTGTAAAGATCTACAGGTTTTTCTACAGTGAAGAGCGCTATATGTTTTGAACAAAATTTTAAACAGACATCAATTTATTTGCTAGTTCCATTAGCCACCATTCATTACCAATTGGAAAAGCACTGCCAGGAAAGAATGCAGAAATGCTGTCAAAGTAGCTTGATGTGTCCGTGCATTTATTTGCTATACAACCCAACAGAGCTCAGCAACACTTAGCTTAGAACAGCATACTGAAGCAGCACACTTTTCCAGGCAAAAAACCCAATCAATATTTATACACCATGCTTATTACTGTGGATTCTATCGTGTAAACTCCAAAGATTCATTTACCATTTTCTGGGGACATGAACCTTACTACTGCATAACCTTACTCTGGTGAGCAGCTTGACTTTTTGCTCTCCCATTCCACCATTTGAAAACAAAGTCAGACCAGCATTTATCAGTTTAATTAGTAACACGCTTGACATTTCCTACTTGAATTTCTTTACATGAGCAGTTCCTGGCAGAAAGGGAGCAAAAAACATTTACTTACCCTTTCCTCATGACCAAGAGACTTAAATAGAAATGAACCCATGTCTGCAAATTTACTTTGACACTCAAATTTCTTAACCCATTAGACTGAAGTAAAAATTCATGGTTAATGAAGCTTTCTTTACCAACTGAGTTTGCAAAACTAAAAACCCCTCACCTCAGCAATTCTGATAACGCTTTTTTTTTTTACCTTCCTAAGTAATAACTGCATTTTACGCAAAAAGGCAACCAAACTGCATGTATTTCACACAAAGTTGGCAGTCGTCCCTATAATTTACCTCACTTAAGAGAATACATAAAACAGAAAATAGAGCATTTGGTTTTTATTCCCCTGGTCTTCACAGAGACCAGAACAATGTCTATAAATCTTACCTGTGGTTAAGTTATAAAAAATATATTTTAGGAACAGGTTAAAATAGATACAATTCATCTGATGTTGTATAATTGCAACGGAATGTACAAGGCTATACTTAGACACGAGTTGAACAGATTCAGTAAGACACATCTATTACACAACTGAAATAACAAAGAATCTCAGTATTTTAAAATCTAGCCATTACAAATTAGATACAAGTAAAGGCAGTAATGCTACAGAAAAAGGTACATGTTAGATTACCCAAAACTCTGATAGTTCTATCAAAATACAGATACTAATGAAATAATTCTGCCAACTGCTAAAAGATGTATTATTCATGTCACATGTAAACTAAGGACAGTGTTCTGCAACTCAAAAACATGCACCAAATTCTAGTACTAGTCTTTCATATGACAGTACATTTTTAAAAAAAACAACCAAAATTACCTAATTATACTATAAATGTGTAAATATACTACAAATATGAAATCCTGTTGGTGTACAGCAGAAAGTGACAATGCTGACAACAGCTAGCATGCACCAGATAGGACTGTCAAAAAAGTGCAGATCTTTTTTAAAGAATAAAAGGAATTGGTATAGGATTAGGAAAGTATTATCTAGTATTTAAGAAATATTTGTACATCCATGTATTTCATTCTAGTATGCTTTCCCTTATTGATGCTATTTGCTGAAAAGTCATTCAGATATGGTGTTCTACTTGCTCAAATTCCTATCTCCTCATAATTAGAAACGCCTCCACATATTTACTACATGAAGCACTTGCACCAGTACACTGATAAATACAGCTTTCAGTGTAACATCTTCTAATTGATATAATCCATTTTATTTTTATGTTTGTACCTTAGGCATCAGGAAGCAACACTGCACAAATAATAATGGTATTCAGAAGGGTCGAAATTAACAAGATTAAATTATAAAAGTGCTTAATCTACGAAGCATGCTGCTCACCAGACAGCCAATAGAAGAATATACAGACAAAAAAGTTGACAGTGACTCCTATTTTGCTTTATGTTTCCCTATGTATATTTAGGAAGGTTAGCCACCACCAAAAGTTGCATTCAGTTCCCAATACAGACAATAGTTCTACCAAGACCATCAGAAGACCCATTTGCTATACAGTAGCTCAGGTTTTTTAGACCAAAGCTTCCACAATTACTACATTTTCTTCTCAACTGATAGTTAAGCTACTTTAATTTTAGATTTTTTTAAGGCAGATAGTATGCTAGCTTCAAGTTTAAAAATCTTTACATATATTCATACATATGTATAAAATACTACAACCTTAACAACAGAGCCCTATAAAGTGAGGTTCACTGTTTCTGCACTTAACTTGCCACCACTTAGACTGTGAATCATTGCAATCATATTGGAGTGTTTGTTCAGTTCTTCCTTCTGTAGTTTTACAAGTGCTTCTTTTTCTTCCAAGCGTCCTTCCAACTGGGATTTTTGAACTTCCAGAGAAGATGCCTGCAGAAACAAACAAAATGTTATCATTTCTTCCATTATCAACTGAAAAATATACACAATACAGTGAAAGCTGAGTGGCCTGGTGGTGAATTTAAGTAACTAAAAAGCACAGTTTTAAAATTACAAGCTTGTTTCAGAAATATCTTTCTCAGCTATACATTTGGTGCACATGAATGATTACAGCTACTGCCACACTTCAAAACGTTGGATACCATGGAGAAGCACCAACGCCCATGTTATCATTGCCCTATTTAAGCAGAAGAGTTCACAGTTAAGCCATCCACATTTCATTTCAAGCCCCACACTGGTAAATTTTTACCAAGAACAATGGAAATATTTGCTATATACTGGATAATATTGCCTGCAGAGATTAGACTTCGCTTCCAGGGAATGAAAATACAGCAAATGCTTTGCCAGACTGCACACTTTGCGATTGCTGATCAGTTTGCATGTAAAATGAGTCTCTGCCTTGTGAGTTTACATGGACCCTGAACTGCAGGCAAGGACACATAGGCTGCACTGAAGTTTTGGGGATTTTGTTTTGGGTTTTTTTTTTTTTTTTTAAACACTACCTGGTTAACTTGGTGTAGCCAAACAGGTGTCTGTTTTGAAAAAAAGACACTATTTTTATTAGAGATAAAAATAGATATTTTATTAGAATGTCAAAGATAAAAAAGAAAATCAGATGCATTTTGATGTGCGCATATGTACCTTAATTCAGGATGCAAGAAAGGGGAGAAAGTAACCCAATCTACATTTCACAGTAGTCAAAACCACTGAAGAGGAGTGTGCTACATTCTCTTATTTAATATTGTACTACAGGTGTTTTGGTTGGTTGGTTGTGGTTTTTTTTTCCCTTCCAAACGTTATGTACTCACACACTGTGCCTCATATAGCCTCATTAGAACCTGACACTTAGTTCTTTTCTCTTACATTCAAGCTCAGCTACTCAAAATTCAAAAAGGTATATGATCAAAGCTGAGATAATTTGTTCTTGTCCACTACATAGACTGCTCTAGTTTCTTTAGCCACTTTACCACTGAAATATTGATTTACCAACTCTATCAGTTATATAGATACCTAAAATTCCACTCTCTGAAACGCAGGTGTAAATAATTCCTTACCTTGATACTCAGTTCCTTCCTTGCTTGTTCTGTTTTACTTAATTCCTTTCTAAGAGTATCTATAGTTTGTTCCATATCTGTTTTTTCTTTCTGTTGAGCTTTCAGTTTTTCTTCCAGAACTTTTAGTTTCTGTTGCAAGGCTTAAGAAAATGAACACATTAAAAGATGGGTTGCCAAACTTAGAAAAAAGAGATACTGCATTGCCTGGGAAACAAGTTTGGTTTGTTTTTTTTTTTCCCCCCAGACTCAACATAGCTGCTAATCATTGAATTACTCAGTAGTGCCACCTACTGCTAAGTTTTAGTGGTTGCTTCCAGTCATTTGCAGAAGAGTTAAGTTAAGCTCTTGTAATTCGCAGTTCCTACACAAAATAGTTCTAATGGACATGCTATAAAAAGATCCTGAAGGGACATATGATGTTGTGCAGAGATTCAGTGAAGTCCATATAGTCTGGGAAATCACATTTATGTATCCTTTCAAAAAAAAAAAAAAAAAATCTGTATTTCTTTCATTCAATTGTTAAATTACATATCCCAGGCTCACTTTAAGATTTACAAGTTACTTATTAGGATATAGCTGCTTATCTAGAGCACTCAGTAACAACATCTAGTTAATCCAGTTAGTTGTCTAGGTTCAGGGACCTTTAAGCAAGTGACTTACTGGCTATTTTGCCATCTCTCTCCTGTAGCTGTTGCTGCAATTCTTTTCTGCGATCTTCAGTTTCTACCAATTGTGCAGCAGTCCTAAAATTGTAGAGAAAAAAATTTTAATGATCAAAGGGAGATATGCCACCATTTCATTGTCCTAAGAAGCTAGAATTATTTCGTATCATTTCCAATTGCTGTCAGGAGCTTCAAATCAACAAACCTATAGATTTGCAGGGTGTGAGTACAGAGAGATTTTATTTCTTCCCCCCACTCCCACCATGAAACAGTCATGTCCCTTCTCTGATCACAGACACATGGTAAAAACTACTGAAAAGGTTCGTACCTGGAGCTTAAACACCAGAAACTGTTGCCTGTGATTACAGCCACAAAGTATTCAAAATACCATGATACAACTGAAATTGTCATTCAACCCGAGACAAAACTCGCTGCCATTAGTGATTGAGTATGCTGGGTTTTTAGCTCTTAGTATGCTCCTGAACGAACAACAAATATTAGTAAAACCTATTTCAGGTATTATCCATGCAAGCACATCTATGCATAAAGGTTTTCCAATACCATTCTGAACATCTTCCAGATTGTCACACAATACTTGGCAAAAACCACCATTTCATAAGGTATCACCATAGCCCATATATAGGTCTGCTGCAGTCCTCACTAGTTAGGATAATATTTAGTTTCCACGATCATTTAATATATAGGTACAGCCATCTACCAGCATTATAGCTGTAACCTGAGCACTTATACTCTGCGAAGCTAATCTACTTTTTCCATTACTAGCTAGCCTAACTTCTAAGGCATATTCTAACTGCCACTTGCCTTGCTAGATGGCATCTACTGTCACTCTTGGTTACCCGCTTACTATCTACCAGTTTCTAAGCTGCAGCCTCTATCAAGAGGGAGGGGGAGTGTATTTCCATGGTCTCCATTTTATTCGTGGCAGTTCAAGAATATCTATATAATAACTGCTCCTCCGACCTGCCTTTAAAAAAGGGCAGTTTTCATCAGAGTATCTCCCCAATTACACTGAGCTGCATATTGCACCAGTGAAAGTAAGTGTCTAAATTTATTCAGTAGCAAACCAATGGAAAAATTTTCATACCGATACCTTTGAATTGAACTCAAGGCAGTGATTTGGATTGCTCCAATTACTGACAAGGCAAGAGCCTGGAAGGATGAAGTGAACTTTGCAAGTAAAACTAAGAATAGCATTTTATTTCTAAACGGAATACAAGGCCTGCCTATGAGCATATTTTAAAGATATCTTCTGTGAAATTAAGTATTATATAAAATTTCTCAAATAGGAACCCTATGCCATTAGTTACATTGGTGAAAGGTACATCAGATGTCTATTTTAAGCCATCAAAAAGGAAAAAATTATAATTAGTCCTCAAGAAGACATAAGTAATGCTTGGATTTGCTTCAGTCCTAAAATGGAGGACTGAAGTTTTATACCACAGACCGAATACCAACCATCACTATTTGTAATATAATTTTAAAAAGTATTAGTTTACTAGGGTTGGGGTTTTTTTTCAGATCTGATAACATTGCAGAGAAACCTTGCAGGCTAAAAGGGAATATGTGAAAATCTTTGGATGATAACAGCATTTCAGAATTCAACAATAACCAAAAAGACACCTTCCCACCACCCCCAAATGCACCCAAGAATTGGATTGTCTTCATTACTCTCTTTAATTCCTACTGTCGCTGAAGTCTGTGGGTACTCCTCCATGCCCCCCAACCAATAACGAAGCCAACAAAATAAACCACCAAAGTCACTACTATGGATTTTCATCTAACATACACATATAAAACAACCCTGAAGCATCTTTTGCTTCCTCTAACTCCACTTCTCAGATGTTACTTAAAGCACAATTGAAAAATTGAGACTAAAGTGCTATTTAGTTTTACTGTTTATCTTTAATTTGCTTTAAAAAGACTGGATTGAACTTACCTGTCATTCTGCTGCTTGAGTGACTCGTTTAGTTTCTTCATTGCTTCCATTTGTTTATTTAGTGAATTGCATGTAATCTGTAGATCTTTATATTGTCTTTCAGTTGTTTCATACCTACAAATGAATTAGGGTGTTATGGTTGAAAAGTGTAAGTGCTTTTGAAGAGCTTTTACTTTAATAGTTTGTCAAATAAAAATACTTGACATCATCTGTGCAATCATCCCACTCAAGCTAAAGGCAAGGTGTTTTGAGGGGTAGGGGTGGTGTTTGGTTGAGGATTTTTTGGTGGTAGTTTGTTGTTTGTTTGGGTGTTAGGGTTTTTTTGGTTTGTTTTTTTTAAATGAACATACTTGGAGGAAGAAAAAAAACCCCACAAACCAAGCTTCAGTGGATCCCTTACATATCCTTAATTATTAATGATCAGGAAGCCACCTTCCTCCAGTAGAAAACTCTTAGGAACTGACAAAACATACAGATGCCTTTAAAATTTGACATACACAAACTGTTATAAATTAGCTATTTGCAGTCATCTTTTAAGGGACCTTTTGAGTCAGTCTATGAACTCCAGTTGTCTGGTGACACTGAAAACTGAACACACGGAAGACAATGCAGCGTGCAATTAATACAAGTTTGAGGCAGATCTCATGCTCTAAGCAAATGTTTTCCTACTAAAAGGAAAATTCTCTCCTCTGATGTCAGTTATCTGATTGTTTTTAAAGAATAGTATATTCAAAGTGTGCAGACTGTTTAGAAAGCAAGTTTTTGCTTTATAAGGATTGTAAGGATCAGAAAGCTATTTTATTCCTACTTTGGAGAATTTACAACTGTTAGATACTAGATTGAGGCTGTTTTATTTTACAGAAATTAGTCAAATACATGTTCATAGAGTGCATGGGCACATACAATTCGAGCAAAAAAGGAGGTACTTCCACAGTGACCATACTAGATACTTATTCAAGAAACCCCATAATGGACAAAAGTTTTACAGATTTTTTCCTCCATCAATGACTCCCTTATCAGCAGCAGTATGCCTTCAAAATTGTCTAACATAATGCCTGCTCCCATTATTAAGCAAGTAACTTGCTGTCAGTTTTATCAGCTTCTTTGCCTTGCTGACACCTAGTGACGAGACCAACTCATGTGAGTTGAAAAGCCAAAGCTCTTTTAAGCCTTTATTCTTCCAAAGCATATTCTATTTTCATAAATAGTTTCTGTCTTTACATACTTTTTGTGTCTCACATGTCCTTTTAGCTTAAGATCCTAAAGAAATAATTCGGGACACACAAAGTGCCTCCTTCCTCCCTACCTCACTTTTACCTAATTTCAGTCAAACTTGCTGCAGAAGTGATCAAAGATGCAAGCTCCCACCTTATGCAGACATACTGTATTGGCTAATTCTCCAGACTATTTATAGCATTTTGTCAAGACAGCATATAAGATCAAAGAAAAAAAGCTCAGAATAGGGTATAATACTGATAGAAACTAAGCACTGATAATTCTGTTTCTTAGAAAACAATGCTCCCTTTTATACAAAGCTCATGCTGTTTCCTGAACTGGACCTTCAACATCTACAACGTTTAGTTCTCACTCCATTTAACGTATTAACTTCTTGAATGACTTAAGTTAACCTCATTGACAAGCATACAGAAGAAAAACAAATGGATTTTTTTACTTAAAAACATGAAGTACCATGTAATGTTGCCTTCTAATGTGCTTAGCCCAGTAAAGGACTTCATCATCTTTGAATATGAAGTATTTGCTTAGAGATTTTACATGCCTTACCTCTGAAGAAGATCGACAGAGGATTTTTTCAGTATTTCATGTTCTTCAGCAACTGTTTGTAATTTCCTGTTGTGTTGAAAGAGCTGTTCAATATCAGTCTGTGCTCTTTCAGATTCTACCTGCTGAGCTTTCAGCAAATCATTAAGTTCTTCATTTTTCCGTTCTGCATCCTTCAACATTGCAGCAAGAGTTCTCGCCTTTGAGTGGAAAGACACCCCCCCACAATTACAAGCCATTCTGTTTTGCAAGTCACTGTGTAATAGGCATATTTGAGGCCATAGATCCAGCACTAAAATGCCATCAGCTACATTAGGAAATGGATTTCTTTCACCTAATATTAACTACAAATTAATTTGTTCACTCTGAATTCCTTTAGCTCCCTTTACAGACAGTGTGAGGGGGAGGGAAGAAAAAAAAAAGATGATATATTTTAGCTATGGATTTAACAATCTGCAGCCCAATCTTTATTATAACCTTTAAAGAATAGAGATTATTCTGAGTTTTCAATGCATACCTCAAATACATATCCCATGGAAGCAAGCTTTATTTGAAAGTTCATCTATGACAAGTGATTAAAAGACACAAACAGGAAACAGTTCTTCATATACCAGCAAATTCTATATAGAATTCTAGTAAGTGGCTTTATTAATTTTCACTATTACTACCATTAAACACTAATGGTTAACAAATGATAATCAGTACAGTAGGTTAGTTTTGTTGACTTCCTGTAAGGGAAAGGACATTAAAGAAAACTGTTCCAAAGAACAATCCAAAGGAAGACAGGATGTTTGTGATGAAAATTAAGACCACTCTAACTTGCAAGCATAGCTTACAGCTAAGCAGTATAGAGTTTCCACACATGCAATCACAGCTAAAGCTACCCAGCCAGTTATTACTCAGCCCCATCCCAGAGTCCCAGCAGGAAGCTCCTGCTACTTACCTCAGACTCAGCCTGGGCTCTCTGACATCGGTATTGAGCCATCAGCCTATCAGTCTGAGCCAGAGCAAGTGCCTTTGCTTCCAAAAGGTCTTGCAGCCTAGTTTCCTTAGACTGTACATAGGAAGAACATTTTTAATTAATATTTGCTGAATATACAGATAGCAATGTACCCATATGCATTAGTCTGTACTCACTGCTAATGCCGACAGCTTCTGCTCATAGACATCCATTATGTCAGATATCCTCATATCAGTGAGCTGCTCCTTCATCTGTGGAAATGTTTTCCAATTACTGCTACTGTAAATTTGTATTTACTTAGATAGGTAACATGTGCCTAAAGAGCTCAGTAGTTTTGTAAATTCCACCTGTCCACTAGCTTTTTGAGTTCTTATTTTTATGTCTGAGACTGTCTACTCAAATGCATCCACCTGACTCTTGTGGAAAGTTTGTGAATAATTGAACTATTTAGGCTGAATAGGATTAATCTGCAGAAGACTATCTGTCCAGCACTATGAAAAGGTAACATCATCACTCTAAAATGGTTCCCCTTGGTCTAATCTTTGCTGGAGAACTAGCAGTCCCCTCATAGGGCACCTAAAGTAATTTGCCCTAATATTAACAGAACGAAATGCACATGGCTGAAAATCCTTGTTCATACTCTGTGGCCTTCTCAACGTACAGATTACCAGAAGAGGCCCAGGAAAGTTGTTCTATCCAGAACAGAACTTACTATGTTAACCCATTGACTTACTAGAGGAAATTTACCATATATGGCACAAGTCTTAAGCGTTTATTAAAATATACCACCTGAGTCAAGTGAGAATGCTACTCGGTTATTTGAGGATATTTTTTTCTTAGGCAGTGCTACTATAGCACCAGTTTTGAGCAGCTCTTCATATATGCTGATGCATGACTAAGCACAAGCTATCCCAGCTGTCCATACAATGAACACCTACTGAAAAGCTGCTATGTCTGCACCATTTTGAACCATCATGTAAATTTTTTTTGCATATTAACAGTAGCCCTCCAGTTCTCAGCTCATTTTCCTGTCCCTAAAGTAGGAAACAAGTAATTTCTTTTCCTTCTTGCAAACTTGTCATCTCTATGTCCTTTTAGATATTACTACTATAAGATAAGCTTCTGTAAGTTGTCTTCACTCTCTCTGTACAGTAATACTATTAAAAGTGTCTTCTCAGTTATGTTTTACACACATTTGAGTTTCACACAACATACGGAACGCACACAGAGATGAAGTACTGGATATTTTAAGTGAATGTGTATATTGATTTTTAAAGGAAAGTTCTACTAATTAGAAGGTCTAAGAAAAGATTCACTCAACAATTCGACAACTTTCTCCCCTCACAAATCGAAGCAGCTTTACAATCTGTCACATTACTGGACGCTGCTGCACCAGTGCTGTTAGGCACCTGTGGCTGCTTTGACTTACATTAATATATACACAGCAACGCACCTACAGACTGTCACGTGCAGTCCTGAAAAGGATGATCAACAGGAGCATCCAGTGGCAGAGTATGAAGACAGCCAGCAAAGACTCACTCGACCTTTTTCACTATTATTCTAGCAGCTGACTGGAACTGGTAGCTTGCCGAGTTTCATTCTTATCAGTTACAAAGAGAGGAGGGTTGCAAAGCTAAGGCTGGAGGCAATGCCACTAATGCAAGTATCAAGCCGTTATCAGGCACTTTCTGTTCATTTTCCCAATTTGCATACTGTTCTTTTAAGCCAAGAGAAAATAGAAGCAACAATCCACTCAGTCTAAAGCAGCTACAAAGCAACTAACTTGCTTTGAACAGAAAAGAGAAAGAGGAAATATATTCAGCACCTGACAGTAGGGCCTGCAAAGAAACACACTGTATGTGGTGCCTGTTTGAGTGTCTCATTCACAATGCATGTTGCTGCAGAGGGAAGCAAAAAACTTCCTTCTGAAGTAATAATAGTGCCTTTCCAAGAAGGCTGCAAAAATTGAACTGTAAATGCTAAAGAGTCAGCTACAGGCAAGAAAAGGAAAACGTTCGTATGCGTGTTTAGGCATACAAGAGATGCACCATACTCTTCTAAAGCAGCATATTATCTCTATTTTATCACAGGCTATTTCTTAGGAAGGAAGGGGGCAGAGGCTTCTTGTACGTGTCCCAGCAAGCCTAGGCAGTTGTGACTATATCCGACACCTGTCTCCACATCTGACAGCTAGAAGAGTGTGGGTAACCCCACTGGAGAAAGGGATGTCAATAAGAAGCCCAGCTTCTGATGTCGCACAAAGAATCATCATTGAATTGCTCAGGAGCTCAGCAAAAGGAGTGCATTCTAAACAGGCAGGAATCTAAACTGAACTCAACCGATACATGCGCTACAGCCTGACACTTGGATTTTAATTTCTGTCCCCTCCAGTAAAAAAAGTGTCAAATATTTAACAAGGGTATATAAATTCTACTAACCTCTAGTCCAGAATGAAGTTTTTGTATTAATTCCTGAATATTTGAAGTTGTGGATTCATCACTTGAAGGACAGGATGAAGAACACCTCACCAAAGTAACGTTGGTCATGGGTGACTGCATTTGGATTCTTTTTGATGTGTGCTCTGTTTCTTGTTGTCTGTAAGCATTATTTGCTGCAATGCTTTCACCAAGCCTGTATAAACATAAAGGCTATCAATGAAACAACCTACTACAAATATCATTGCAAGGATTGAAGAAGAGAATTTCATAACATAATTAACTTCTCTTTTGTTGAAAATAGACTACAGAACAGTCACATTTGCATTATCACACAACATTAAGATGTAGTATCAGACACGTGCCCGAACTGTCCAGAGATACAGAAAGCAGAAAAAAACGAAAGCCTGTCATGGCTAACTTTTAGAAACAAATGCAGTATCTCGCCAGAAAGTGCATGGTGTTCAGCTCTTCTTGAGCAGACCAGATAACCTGTTTCTCAGGCTAATAAGAGACAGGTGATTCCACATGTCATTCAACTTAACTAGGCTACTGTTTGTAAATAGGAAGATTGAGAAGGTATTAGTAAGAATTTTCATTAGACATAAAAATAAGAAGATTGAATCACGAAAAGGCAGAGTGCTACCAATAAACCTTAGTTTTTCCTTGTCTGTGATGCTATTTTACAATACTATGTTGAGTACAGCACATTTCATTTAGCAAGTTTTAACCAAAATTTAAGTACGCAGATAAAAGTGCAATCAGTTAAAATTTGTACAGGGAAGACAACACAAAAGATTAGACAGAAGTAATTACAGTACTTATATTCCAGTGTCCATACGTAACTTGTGGTTGGTGTTTTCAAGGCAGCTACTAATGACACCAAATCAGAGAGAATGATAAGTCAAAAGACCTGATTTTTGAGGCACCAGTCAAAAATATTTTCCTCTTGATAAATTCCTTAATTACTAAGTTATCCCAGCCATTTCACTGAAGTGCTGTCTCAGCTGCTTCCTAAGTGAACAAAGCCTATTTTTAACTTGCATTTATAGACATGTTATTTGGCTATTTCATTGTACAACTCCAGACACATTGGATTGTACAGATCCTTCATTCTTCCAGCCAGATTATTTTTGTTCCTGGCCATTATAAAAATGTTTCTTATATCCACGAAATCATATGATCATAGAATAGCTGAGGTTGAAAGGGACCTCTACAGATCATCTAGTTCAACCCTCCTGCTCTAAGCAGGTTACTCAGGACTACCTCCAGTAGTTTTGACTGTCTCAAAGGATGAAGACTCCACAACTTCTCTGGGCAACTTTTTGCAGTGTTTCACTCCCCCTACAGTAAAAGGTTTTTTTCTTCTTCTTTTCTTCTCAAAACTAAACAATCCCAGCTCTCAGTCTCACCTTGTATGACACATGCTCATCCCTCAAACATCCTAATGGCCCTTCACTAAACTCATTCTAGTATGTTTGTATCTCTCTTGTACTGGGGAACCCAGACCTGGACATGCCACTCAAGATATGGTCTCACCAGGGCTGATCAGAGGGGAACGATCACCTCCTTCGACCTGCCAGCAATACTCTTCCTAATACAGTCCAGGGTGCTATTGATCATCTTTGCCATTCTTGCAGACAGAAGTTACATTTGCTTTCTTCTAGTCCTCAGGAACCTCTCCCAATTACCATGGCTTTTCAAAGATAATCTGGGGTGGCCTTGCAATGACATCAGCCAACTCCCTAAGCACTCGTGGGCGCAATCCTGTCAGGTCTCACGGACTTCTGTACATCCAGTTTGTTTAAATATTCCATAACCCGATCCTCCTCCACCCAGGGCAAGTCTTCCTTCCTCTAGACTTTCCCATTGCTCTCAGAGACCTAGGATTCCCAAAGGCAAATCATACCAGTGAAGACCAAGGTGAACAAGGCATTGAGTATGTCAACCTTTTCCATGTCCTTTGTCATCAGGTCCCCTGCCCCATTCAGCAGAAAGGCATGCATTTTTCATAGTCCATCTTTTGCTGATGATGTACTGGTAGAAGTCTTTCTTGTTGCCCTTCACCTCTGTCACCAGGTTCAACTCCAGGTAAGCTCTGGCTTTTCTAACCCCATCCCTGTATACTTGGACACTTTCTCTACATTCCTCCCAGGTCATCTATCTCTGCTTCCACCTCTTGCATGCTTCCTTTTTATATCTGAATTTTGTCAGGAGCTCCTTGCAGGTCTCCTGCCATGTTTGTTCAATTTTCTGCTCATTGGGATGGGATGGACCATTAAGGCCTTGAAGAAAGTGATCCTTTGGGGAGAAGGAGTGAAGGGCATGGGGCAGGAGGGGAAAAAAAAAAACAAAAACCAAAACCAAACAAATCGACCAACCAGCTCTCCTTGACCTCTCTTTTTCCCAGGACTGTATCCCATGGGATTCTTCCAAGCAGATCATGAAAGAGACCAAGATCTGCTCTCCTGAAGTCCAGGGTTGTGATCCTACTTTTTGCCCTGTTCCCTCCTCTCAGGAACTTGAGCATCACCATCTCATGGTCAGTGCAACCAAGGATGTCGCTGACCTTCACATCCCCAAACAGTTCTTCCTTGTTCGTAAGTAATCAGGTTCAGCAGGATGTCTCCTGTCATCAGCTCTTTAATCCTCTGTGTTAGGAAGTGGTCATTAATGTCCTCCAGAAACCTCCTGGATTGCTTATGCCCTACTGTGTTACCTCTTCAGCAGATATCAAGGTGGTTAAAGTCTCGTACAAGGACCACAGCCCATGAATGTAAGGCTTCTTCCAGCTGTCTAAAGGTTTCATCTACTACTTCTTTCTGATCTGGCAGTGTGTAGCAGACACCCACTACAACATTGCCCCCATTTCAGTCTGCCTCCTAATCCTAACTCAAATTCTCAGCTGGTTTACCTGTCCCAAGCAGAGTTCCATGCATTCCCTCTGCTCTCTCATAAAAAGGGCAACTCTCCTTCCTTGCCTATCCTTCCTAAAGATCCTGTATCCACCCATTGCAGCACCCCAGTCATGTAAGCCATCCCACCACAGCCCTGTGATTCCACAGCCCTGTAACTGCATGCAGACTTCCAGTTTCTCCTGTTTCTTCCCAATGCTGTGTGCATTATTTTGCAAGCATTTCAGAGAGGCATCCCACCTTGCTGATTTCCTGGGAAGAGTATGAGGGCTTTTCCCCCACAATACTGTCCTGTAGGCAATCTCTTATTTATGCACATATTGGGGTGACCCGGCTTTAGCCCTATGGTGTTGATTGTAAGGTTCCTCCTGTTCACATAAACCCAACCCCTTTGTTTTCCAACCCAGTCTACCACTTCCTCACTTGATTGTTGTTCATCTTTTCCCCTCCCTTGTTGCTTTTAGTTTAAAGGTCTTCTCATCAGGTTGGCCAGTCCTCGATCCTCAGTCTCATGGTCAAGGAAACCAAACCAAAACTGTTTCTGACATTGGTTGCACAACCAATGGTTGACATACAGAATCTGTCCACTCCTCCTCAAGCCCCTCCCCTCTCCCTGGCAGAATCAAGGGGAACATTCCCCATGCCCCAATGGCTTCCAGCCATCACCATCATAGGACTCTCCATTTCCCAACCCAATAGGCATAGACTCTGTCTGCCCCTCCTTTGGTACATCTGGGGTCTCAGGCACTTGAAAGTGCAAGGTCTTCAAGAAGGACCTGGTCAATCTCTTCCTCATCATCACTGATACTCACAGGCTGCTCACCTCCTGCAGCTCCTTCACTTGGCACCACAGATCCTCAGCAACTGCACACCTCCTGCAGGCTAGAAGACGACCTCCTACTGGCCCAGCCCAAGCACTCCCTGCAGCCTGAGACCTCCAGAGCTGCATACCTCTTCTGAAACTCTATTTGGGTAGATGCTTCAGCTTTCGAAATTTATTTTGTACCTGTTTTGACGGTTTTACAGACAGTCCTCCACTTAAACAACACCCCCCCCCCCCCCCCCCGAAGTCTGCAGCTAACTAGATATACTAGATATATTGATATATAGTACTACTTGGTAATCATAAAAACAGCACTGATGCTTTCAGGATGAACAGAGTTTTAGATGCTTGTTATTGTGTTCTTATCACTGGCCTATTTTTAGGTTATGATAGAAAAGAGTATGATTCCCTAGGGTGCGGGGAGGGTTTTTTGTATGTTTTTTTAAAGTTCCTGTACATATCACTATCTTCATAAGCTTTCTCAAGAACAACCAAAAAACCACAATGAGGCAAATTACCATGATTTGATTAGGTCATCTTCCTTAAAGTAGTAATTCAGTCACTGTTCCAAGATAAGCTAGTTTTGTTACAAGTCTTTCACTTGAGAAAAGCAGCTCAAATGCAAAAAAGGCATCCAATCTGGAAGTCCTTTCAAACAATTCCCATTTTTGTATTTAAAAAGCTCTGCTAACAAAATGGAAAGAAGTTTCAGATGGGTTTTCTAGGTTGCAAAGACCATGACGCAACTTAAGATTGTTTTTTTCCTGTTTTATTACATCTACAGAAATAAGGACTCCATCAAATAGAGTTTCTCAATATTTTTTCCCTTATTTAGGCCACCTTAAATTCTACCTGAACTGCCATCTGCCTCTGTCTTATCCTATTCTGGTCTTTCTTGGAAGTTACTGCAAAAGGGTAAGCAAAGCTTTAGGAACTGAAAAGCGACATGTGTGACAAAGTTCAGTAAAGAGAGAAATCTGGGAGTCAGAATATTAGATGCACTCCCAAGTAGAAAGTTCCAAGCACAGACTTCAGACAAATGAACCCTGAGGGACAGAAGTTAGTCACTACCATGCTTTGAGATCTGATGTTATTTGAATACCATCAACATCTGAGCTACTTTCTCTGGCCTCCAAGGTCACTACCCTCTCTTAACTGCAGATAAAGAAGACACAAGATATTTTTTCTAAAGTTTCTGTCTCTGATGAACTGAAAGTAATATGCCAAGAAACATGAATATCACTAAGCCCATAAAAATGTCAAATCCTACCAGACTATCACAAAAATAAACTTACACTATGGCAGGAAAATCTGGTAAGGGCGCAGCCTCAAACAGTATTCTAAGTCCCACTTGGACTTGCTCTCTATGGTCTGATGTTAAAGCAAACGTCAAAGGCGTAATCAAGCGTTGATCCTAAAAAAGAAACTACTTTGGTCAAAACAAGATATAACAGTCAACAACAACAACAAAAAAACCCCAAATCACTCAGACATCACATTACCAAGGCCCATGAGCACATAAATGTTTTATTCAAAACTTAAGCTACCTTCTTAAAGTTTGCCCTTCTAAGTTTCTGAGCCTTAAGTTAATCGAAGAGAAGTGATTTTAAAAACAGTTTATACTTAGGAGTATTTGGAAACATGTTTTCCCATTAAAGCCAACACAACAGGTAAAGAGACTACTTAATTCCTTCAAGTTTTCAAGTGTTCGATTTCCATCATAAAGGGTCACAAGCTTAAGTTTTGTAAGGATTCCCTGAGGACTGCAAAACTCTCAATGCTACCCATTAAATTACACAATCCCATTCTTGAAAGAAACCCCTCCAAAACAGCATGAGGCGTTTGACTGTCTGGATTACCTTTCCATCTACAAAGTAAATTGTTAAGGTACCACCTGGCCAATAGTTACCAGAAACTATTTTGACTATGCAAAGTCACAAATTAGATGTATATATTTAATAGTAACCAACCTCACAAATAATTATATGTTTGTGATAACTTTTTTCTAGTTTGCTACCTTTAAACTGCAGTCTTAAAAGGATAATTCTTACCAGGCAGCTGAAGTATGATTTCACATGCATTACTGAAATAAACGATTGGAGTAAAAGCAAACTGCTCTTATTTTAGAAGAATTAACAATGAAACAACCTTTAAGAATTGTGCCCAGGAGACTATATTTTCCTAGAAGTTTTACCACTTCAGAGATAAGCATGCAAAACATTCCGACCTAGAACTACTGTAGTGCAGTGGCACTTTCCTTCACAAATATGTTTCATAAGACATTTTAAAATCATACCTGTAAAATTTTGTAGAAGCTGACCTCCATACCAGGTACATCCTGCTTCAGTCTGCTCATAAGATCAAGTGTTTTCAAAATAGTATCAGCAGCAAGTTTGCTTTTAAACATATAAACAGAAAAGCAAAGTGGGTGAAAAAAAAGAAAAAGGCAGAGCAAGATTTGTCAAATCAGCACTGATAAATAAATTCAATCAATTGAAAAAAAACCAAACAAACCTTCACAAAGAAACTAAATATGTGTAGCAAGGCAACAAAGCCAACACCAAGAGGGATCAACAAGTTCCTTGGACATGCTGCTGAGCTTCTCCAGCATGTCAAGGATGGCAACAGTGAAGACCAAAAAAACCACTTTCAAGCTGAAAATGAGGAGGGTTTAATTGTAGGTCCAATTATATTTCACTGGTTTTTGGCCACATAACTCTTAGTTATATTGGCATTCGGGTTAACAACACTGAGCTGAAGGAATGTATATTCCATTTTCAGTGCAATAATTCCCTCCCATACCAATGTGTGATATTTTTGAACTCTGGTTACATAAAATCAAAATGAAAAATGAGGTGCCATGAGCAGTTCTGGTAAGCTTCAACTTGGATAAGCTTGAACTATTGCATAAGGTTTTAAGGTCATTGTTCCACATGAGTGGATCTCCAGCTTACGCCGAAAACAGCATCCGAATGTTTAAGCTAGGTTTTACTTATTGAACTGACCAGCAACACTACTTTCTATTGCCACAAAAATACTAAGTTTGATTTAAAAACTGTATTTATTTACATGCAATTAAATGGTACTTTCAACTACAATACACTTTCCATTGGAACAATATCACAACACTCATACACATCTTGCTAAGTTAGATTTTAGATAAATTTGTGTGCTCACCACATTTTAGGGTCCACTACTTTTGTCCCAAAACCAGTATCAATCCCACTATAGGTAAACTGGTGTTCTATCAGAGACGTACATCGGCCGGCAGTCAGTACCTTCGAGGCATGCATTTTCAGTATGTCATCTCTACAGAGCAGTAGACCGAGTTAAGAATAAACTTAAATATACCTATGCTTAGGTACTGGCACCAAAAGACAACATTTTCTTATAATAAAGGACACAAAAGTTAGTGTATCAAAGCACAAGAGCCTCCAAAAATGCTTTTAAAACCCAACTATGTAAACCACTTAAGTCATGCTTAACTCACAAGCCAAGTAAGCTTCACTTTTCAATTAAAACACACATTTACTTGGAAACAGACTGCTAAGGGAAACCACAATAAGATGAGTGGCATAAAGAAAGATGACGAACAAAAGGCAGTGAACAATCAGTCCCTAATACAAGAACTAGTTTTCTAGGAGTGAACTAGCAAAGAGACTTCTTCATAGAGCTCAGCTTAGATGCAGGACTACATCCTGCAGTCACGTCCTCCTCACTACATGACACTGTGGACACTAAGGACTCCAAGAGGAGTGTAGAACTGTATCATTCCACATTATTTTTTCTTGTTTCACTGATCTAAATTTGTATCGTATTTGGCTGGGAGCTGCACTTGACTTAGCTAGGTGAAAATACTATACTGATCATGAAGATGGCCACCCAAACTCCCCTAGCAATTTCAACAGAAAACCCTAATCTTCATTTTTGATCTGCAAAGCACTTCTATATTGTTGAATAGCTACCACATTTTATCCTGCACCACGGTATTACAAAATAATTTCACAGCAATTAGAAAGCTACTTAAGGTCTTTCAAGATGACAGTCCTAAGTAAAATTAGGGCAGTTATTGTCATTAAAAGCTATTAAAGTGACCCAAAATGGGCATTTCGTCTAACATCTTAGACCAGATCATGGTGGAGGAATAATAAATTAACTGCCAACAGGCATATAAAAAGGATATTCGTCAGGACATTAACAGCCTTGACCATTCTTTCACACTTTTTCTTCACTAATAGCTCATCCACAAGCCGTTCTGGCATCTGAAGATGATCAAGAAGAACAGGCAGCAAAAGATCCACAAAGTGTTCAGCTGAGGTGCTGTTCCCACTATTAACAACATCCTGTAATAAAGACATTTTATTTTATGTCAATAATTAAAACTACAGAACAAGGAAGCCAAGTCTATTCTATCCCTTCCTCCACCAGCCTATCTTCTAGCTTTTCCAGCCTCTTGCTATTTCAGGTTTAAGACTGCTGATCAGTATCATACTGGAGGAGGAAGTTTAACAAAGAGCACAGAAACAGCAGAAACTTCCTCACTTCTACAAGTCCTAGAAAGCAATTCTTTGATAGCTTTGCATCTACTTCATGACCTGCTGTATCTTCCACTTAACTTCCAACACAGACATTTTTCTAAAATACAGCATGTCTTTAAAAGAAATGTTGTTTTACAAAGTACGGAGTTCTGGAACAGGAAGAACTTTATTTCAGGTTATTTTTACAAGCTATTTTTCCAAGTAAAACGCTAATAGCCATTTAAAAATAAATTAAAAATATACTGCTAAGAAGCTCTTCAAACTCAATTATCCGTCTTGGTACCTCAAAAATCTCTTTGAACAGTTGCAATGCTAGAACCGAACAGTCTTCAGAGCCTTCCAATGGTTGGTTTGACAAGTGCACCAATGCAACAGATGGTTCAAAAGTCTTTGAGCGAGTCACAAATCTGGTATTTCCAGAGACTGGCAAGCCAGATGGTTCCAGTATTGCCTGCCGCAAGGTATGACGCAGTTCTGTCACAGAACAGAAGGCAAGCAGCAGCTCCAAGATCTGTGTGAAGTGAATGAGAGTTCAAATGCTTTTAAATCAAGCACTTACACAGAAATTGCAACTCGTATATCTCTTTAGGCTTGTGCTATGCAAGTTCTATGCAACTCCTTTTAGCACTGTAAAGTTTTCTGATTAATAGTTTTCTTTCCTTAAAGCCAAGTCAGCAGCAGAAACAGTTCATTAGACTGGTGAAGGCTTGCGACAGTTAGTATTCAGTGTACTGCTTTCCCTTCTTTAAAAAGTATGACTGCTGGCTACCGATCCAATAAGCAGTAGAAACATGTATACGCTCAGAATAAAGCGAGCTATGGAAGGGAAAATATTCCGAGACACAAATGGATGCACATGTGCATACTCAGAGATGAAGAGGAAAGCTCCTTGTCAATATGTCTTTCTAAATAAGACAAACAACAACAACAAAAAAATCACATACACAGAAACATTAGCATTTATTATTTTCTATGATGCGAAGCACATTCATAAAGAAGATTAAGATTTGTTGCACAGATGTATCTAGCCCAAATATTTTCACAACATTTCATATTTTAGCCTTTAGCAACAGAGAGACAATGTTTCATTTACGTAAAGTGGTAGTGAGACAAAGTTGAATGCAACAGTTAACTGCTTAACCAAATGTGGCATCAATTTGTTCAACTAATATAAACTTATTCAACTTATTAGCATCACAGCTCCCTGATCATCAGTTCAAAGTCCAAGGAGTATTAATTCAAGTTTTCGCCAGTGAAGTGGGGTACACACTGCATTTCTGGTAGATCCCAAAATTTCTTGTTAGCCAAAGCACAAAAGGTGTTTATGTTGACTTTTTGCCTTTATGTCTGTTGCCTGAAAGCAGACACACATCATCTGGCAAAAAACCCAACCATTACAAATTCAACCTGACAGCCTTTTGAACAATTAGAAAACATAAACTTGGTGAATACGATAGGTGACTTAAGAGTCCTGAAGTCAATGTATTTCATTATCAACTCTTATACACAAGGAACCTACTTATGACTACAAAAGTGGAACTAGATTAGGAGTTGTACCCTCTTAGCCTTAAGCTGAAAAAGTATAAATACCTTAGATGATGAATCGGGATCCCTTCCATGAAGAAGATCTAATACTTGACCAAGGCATGAGGTAAAGTGCTCATATCTACAGCATACATAGAGGGAAAAAAAAAAAAAAAATTGCATTTTCACACTCAGACATTTATACCAAGTGATGAATGCAAGTGCCCTATTCTCCTTCTTACCCCCAAACACTATCAAAACTATCAATGTACTTGAAATGTCATTTCTATTTAAAATAGAGTAAGCTTTAAAAATATTCTAAGAATGAAAGCAAATTCCTTAAAATAAGCCAAGATTTTCCAGCCTCTTTTACTACTAGATTTAAATTGAAATTCAGCAACTAAATTCTGCTAGATGAATTTGCAGAATCACTAGACAAGCTCTCCACAGAACTACTCTGTAATGCCCTCCAGTAAAATTATTACAACTTCAACCATACTATTCCACTTCAAGATAATATAGGCCTGAAAAGGCAAGATAGCTACTCATCGAATTGTCCGACTACCGATACTGTCCAGACAAAGAATTACTGAACACAACTATTAAATATTCCTTAAGCGACAATGAAAAACCAGATTTTGATTCACACTTCTGTGTGAAACTAGTAACACAAGAATCCTTTAGTTTCAGGTACAGCAGTTATAATCAACTAGTAACATTCAAAAAGCATCTAGGGAATTTTTTCCAATGTTTTGTTCAGAATACAAATAGCATACAGCAAAGGAACTGAACAAGAGCTTAACAAAAAATATCCTGTACTTTTACACAGTGAAGCCATACCTGGTAAGATAATCTGCAACTTTGGGGTTCTTCAGAAGATCCATGAGTAGATCAACAGAGTATTTTCTTGTTAGGGTACCATCTCCATTTACAACAATATTGAATATTAATTGAAATGTCTGGTGGATATTTCGAGCATGAAAGAGCTGAAAGAAAGAAGAAAGTTACGTATGGGCACATACTTACTCGCCTGGGTCTCTTGCTTATTAAAACTAGCTGGAATTAGAATTTAATTTTGCCAGTGTGACTAGTAGTTTTATCTACAACTTACGAATAGAACGGACTTCAAAGTATCACTTACTTTTTCTCCTACTTCTTCATTTAAAGTAAGGCTTGATAATACTGAAAGTGCAAACACAACCATAGTCAAACTACTATGGGCCAGGAAACTTATTAAGGTACGATAGAAACTCTTCACATTATTCTAAATCAAAAAGGAGAAACATAGGTATTATAAATTTTATTCCATTCTATAAAAACACCAAACTTACAGACTGCACGTATTTATAAATAAGCCATACAAATCATGAATAATAATACAAAAAAAAAAAATTAGAATGATAACTGTTCTCTAGGAAATCTATTTTTGTGTAGATAAGGAAAAATGAAAAGGAAGAAATGCTATCGTTATTTTAAAGAATGATGAGAAAGTAATTTTGCTAAAGTCTCTAATAGAAAATAACCACTGAAAATTGACCCCCATCCCTTCTCTGCTCAGTAATCAGATCTGACAACAGTTCCTCCTTTCCCCCCCCCTTGCCTTTCTTCCAAGGCAAGCAGTACAACATTCACTGCCATGTAGATGAATTTGTATTTCTGAATCGAAAAACAAGTCATGTCTGCACTGATTTATGAAGAGACAGGAACTGAGTAGCTCAGATATGGATGTGTATTTGAGGATTCAAGGGCCCTGACCTGACATCAAGATCAGTGGTATTTTGTTGATTTAAGAGGCAAGTCTCTTTCTTGGCCAAAATTAATGCAGCTTACCAAAATCCAACTACAGTCTTTATATGTTAACAACATTTAGTTTTTTCTAAGGAAGAATGTTCAAATTTTAAATTCACCTTTCATTTGCAGAGAACAGTTGCAGAAACTGAATGCATAATGCAAGCTAATGCAACAACACAGCAATGCAGAGAAGGAAAGAGAATACCCAACTTCCTCTTCTACTGGTTATTTTCTCCAATACAGGAGAAACAACCACCAACTCTGCAGAACATACAGGTCAGGGTTATTATTGCTGCAAAAAAAGCACATAAGAGCTACTAAGGTAATCCCCCAAAGTGAAGTAACGCTCTTTTGCCCTCAAGCCAGAGAATCATGCCATAAAAACAAAATTCTTACCAAAGATTTTATCTGAGTTTGAATAGATAAGTTGTGACGACAGAGATTTGCCAGGAGTCCTAAACACGGTATCGTTAACTCATCTTCAGTGGATTGACTTAAAAGAAAAGTCCAGAAATTTAAACAAAGATGTTTTTATTAAAGCATCCAGAATTTAGTTACAAGAATTTGTGGGTTAGGGGACTTTTTGTTTTGGGGATTTTTTTTTGTTGTTGTTTTTTTAATTAGACACCATTCCACCAAGCAAAGCAAATTCAGATTACAATCCCCATAGCATGGGCAGTTTTTAGTTGAGCACATCTGTAAAAAATACAGTATCAGAGATCAGTGCTATCAAAGGTCCTTTATTGCAGGTGCTTTTAATAGTCATCAGACCTCTTACAAGGACACTTGCACAAAATTCAAATTAATCTAGCATAAGTCTGCTCCTAATGACAGGCAGGAATTTTCTCCTGACTTTTTTCCTTGTTAGCTCCCTGCTCCGGGAGGGTGTGGGGGTGGGCTAAGAGGCCAATTAATATTCAATCACCCCAAGTCCCACAACCACTGCATTTGACAATCTGTAATAACATGGTTTTCAAAGAAACATCTCTGTTAACTGCAGAGCAAAAATGCCACAGTTCACTCTGGAGACCAGGTTAATGCAATATAATAATGATCTTCAGAAAGTTTAGAAACTAAGCTAGATATTTCCCATAAGAAAAGACAACTGAGTACACACTTACACATGATGCATTAGAAATGAAATTAATTCATCGATGTTGGCACCAGCACAAAAGACTGGAACGTTGTAGGTTAGCCTCTGCAGCAACTGAATACTCTGAGAAAATAAAAAGCTATTCACATATGTCTTTCCTACAGCACCTCACTGAAGAATGTTACAAGTTAGAAAAGCTGAAACTGAAAGGACAAATAACAAGACACCACAACTGAATTATTTTTCAGACTCTGTAACAGCAATTACATGAGCTGCTGCAAGCACATCGAGTAATGTCCTACCACCCTGTGTACTTATTAAAAGCCCAAACAGATGAATAAGGTTTTATTTTGACAGAGGAGTTACCATTTTAGCCCATCTAATTCTCCCCTTTGCCTTATCAGCAAGTTCTCCATTCTGTCAGTGAGAAAGGGGCTTTGTCCTATTGAAAGATCTAGAAGTTTCACCAGAATCCAAAAAGCACTTTGCAACCTCTTGCAGAAAGTATTTTATAGGAAAACAGGTCTGCTGTAAAGACTGTCAACAGATCTAATGGTAGTAAAGGCCTTCACACAGCATTCTTTCGGCACATAACACAAATGAGTTAACGTGAAGTTAATATACTCCAAAACGACAAAAATCACAGCATAGGATAGCAGCTGAAACAAAGTCTCACCATGTAAATAGCTGATATAAGAGATTAAAGGTCTTATAACTGGATCTATTTGGTAACTACAAATCTCTCCCACTGACTGGGAAGTCACCGGCATCCGTAAGTCTTCTGGTACTCCTAGTGCTTCGAGAAATATGCAAACCATGAGAAAAGTGTTCTTTACTGGATGCTTGACTCATTTTCTACACATCAAGGGCAACAGAACAACTAGCAAATTCATTTTCTGCGTGATCACGCTAGCCAGCAAGTACTTGTTGAAACCTCAGAACCACGTATGAGAAAACCTGTGCATATTTAAAAATAAAAAAAGAAAGAAAATTTTGCCCAACTTTACTGTTCAATGCACAGAAAGGACAGGTTAAAATAGATGAAGTCAGGCTGTGAAGTGTCATGTGTTCACATAAAAAAAAATAAAATCAATAATGTCTGCACTTGGCTCCTAAAAAGTAAGCTTCCATTAGCACAGCCCCCTCGCATTCACTGGCAGATAGCACTGACCAGAGGGAAGGAGGCATACGTGCCCTGCAAACCTTCCGTGAGAACTGGCAGCCACAGCTTTCCTTTCACCTCGTCAATTACTTGTCAAAGCATTGATTAGATAAAACAATCTCCAGGCTTTTATTACAAACATTAGGAGAAAACTAAATACCTTAACTGGAAAATAACCTTCTAAGCTCTCAAGCAGTGATTTCTTGAAATAATTTGAAAACCAGGTTTTTTTGGTTGGTTGGTTTGGTTCATTTTGTTTTGTTTGTTTTTTTAAATTAATCAGAGCAGGTGAGAAGCACAAGCAAGATTAAATAGAGAATACAAAGAACTCTATGCAGTATTAAAATCCTGTCACATACTAGCCTCATACAGCAAAAAACCCCCAGAACTTAGATCAACTTTTCCTCAGCACATTATTTCAGATATAGCTTTTAAAGAGTTATTATATGCATACAGTGTCATGTATACTATATAACAGTAGCCCAATATTATTAAGCATTAATTGCTGTTACCTGTAATAAGACTGGGTCGCTAAGGTTAGTAGAACTTCGATGAACCACTCCTGCCAGCACGCTGGTCAGACTGTAGGTATCCTGAAGAGCTTCTCTAGTCTCATTGTCAAAAGCTAGAATTTAAAAGTTATTAACAAAACCCCCTATTTAACAGCAACTGTTGTATTAGCTACCGATCTAAGCAGAAGCCAAAGTCTCTGGTCATTTTTTCATGTATATTTGTAAAATAACAACAAATAAATCACTGCTCCTATGCACTTGCGCCTTACTTCTGAACTTACAGTTAATTGAAACACTAATCCTTTCCCTAAGACACTTGAACACTGAAGTAATGGCCTACTTCCTACCTACAAAGTTTTAGTTCTATTTGAGATCTTGAATCCTGCACTTAAAAGGCTTTAAAGCTTAAAATCAATGATCTCAGTTTCTTGCTTGATGCTATAGGTGGGCAAGTGGACTAAAACTGATACCTTGATAGGATTATCTAGCAATAGTTAAATACAAAATGCCAATTCCACTTAGGCAGACCTGGAAAAGATGTAGCAAACAAAGATGACTGGTAAAACAACAGATCAGTTGAAGGAAGACTTCAATTCTTAAAATTTTCCAGACCCAGCAGGTTGGAAAAAAAATAGTTAAGAACCCCAGCAACAAATATAATTTTACAGTAACCGTTTCAAAAAACTAAAAGGAAGCTCAAAGAGGCTAAAAGATCCAAGACTCAGAGAAGATAAACAGGAGGTCATTACAAAGGACTCAAATCTCAAATAACTGCTCATGCATGATGAAAACCTAAGCAGTGAAGGGATAATTTTTCTCTGTTTATGTAACCTCCATAGAGGTTACACAGCACAGCGCTCCCTAGACAATGAAGTCCCACTTCTGTGAAACGGAAAAAAATAATAAATCCATCCCAAGAAACAAGTAAGAGGCAGTGAAACCTATTTCCTAATCGGGAAACTTGAAGCACACAGGCCCAGGCCATTGGAGAGTCCAAACTGCCACCCAGCAAGCACTCCAGTGGGAGAACTTAACTGAGTGACAACAATTGTTGATGTAACATGGTTTCTCCTTGTCTTTGCATTCCCTAGACAGGTTTCTTCATTAAAAAGGTAGTCTTTTCAAGCCCCAAAAATCAAGGACCCAACAAGAGAATAATTCCTCACCCTGCCAAGTGAGGAAAAATTCTGACAAGCATGATCATTGTCATTTCACAGTGATGACTTCAAATCTGTTTCTCATGGTGATTTAACATCTTATCTGGCCTCGTACGTACAGTCAGGTGGCTCAGCCAAGCACTCCACTACAAAGAAAAACACTTCATCTTACACACCTTATG